>CM030795.1:1318750-2637500 GCA_018127125.1 Rhododendron griersonianum | reverse complement strand
CATTGGGTTTCTGCATTTTGTTTTGGTGGTTTTTCTGCCCTCAATAATGAAGCCGGGGGTGCTTCTTAGTCAAGTGATTGAAACAATGCACATAGCGTGTGTGCACGCGCTTGCCTAGTGGTGTGGTTGCAACTTCTCTGTTAAACGTTCCTAGTCAGTTTGTTCATCACTAAGGTTCTTGCAACTAATCTTGTTGATGAAGTTATTTTGTGACAATAATAACCTACCACCACTGTTCGTACACGAAATTTTCTTGCATTGATTATTCGCATGGCAATCTCTGTTCAACTGTTTCAACTAATTCCGTAACTGATCCACCATCCTAAATTCCTAATGAAGGGTATGGAGCAATGTTGTCACTATTCTGTAACCCGTTGATGGAAGACCTTTTTACAAGAATCTCAAAGAACAATGGTAGGGGCGAAAGCGAAGCAAACACCAGGTTTCCCGCACCTCGGTACACAAAAATTTATTCGTTCATCGTAGACAGACTCCAGCCTATTATAGGAAGGGTAAATCCATCCCAGATGTTCAACAGCAATGAAGAATCAAGAAATTCTTATTAAATTAGGAGATTGGACTAAAGTATTGGGGGAGAGAGAGAGAGGGGACTTGGTTTTAGTTTACAACAAAAACTACACAGTTTTGAATGTCACTGGCATGGAGCTTTGGTTTTAGTTTACAACAAAAACTACACAGTTTTGAATTTGTCACTGGCATGGAGCTTTCGACTGATGCATTGCGGAGTGAAGCCTGATCCTAAATGGTTCGTTTAAAGGACTTCGTCTCTGTCGTGCTAGCTAGCCGTGTGCTGCTTGTAAAATTCTGAAAGTGCTTATCATTAATTTTATACATCTATGATCACTATATATACAGAATAAAAGAGTGTCAAATCCCATAAGTGAATAGGATTATGCAAGATTATATGATTACAATATTTACTACGGGACTAAATGAATGGTTCATGGAACAGAAATGTTACCTACACTACCTCATTCCACTACACCATCCACTACATTTTTTGTGGGGCTCACTTCGGATCCCATAAAAATACAGAAAAATATCCATAAAATTTGAAATAATATTTTATGGGGCTCTTTAAAAAATCAGCTCCAACGGATATCGGTAAGTGTTTTTTCTAGATTCATAGGGGCAAAACTATTCAACTGCGCAATTTCGCCTTTATGAATCCATAAATAATACTTATCAATATCCATTGGGAATTGATTTTTTACAGGGCGCCATAAAATATTATTCTAAAATTTATGGACATTTTTATGTATTTTTGTAGAATCCGAAGTGGACCCCATATAAATGTAGTGAATAAAACAGTGGAATGAGGTAGTGTATGTAGTAGCATCTAGAGTATTAAACATGAGGTGCTAAAATCATGGGCTGGAATATCTTCGGTGGCTGATTGTGTGCGTTCCTAATACCTCTGATGACCTTTTTCCACAAAAGCCATTGACGGCATATGAATGCCGACTAGAATGGCGGCACGTAAGACACCGGCATTAAACCTGATAAGATCTGAACAATTGCTTGAGTTTCGGCCCTTTGGCTTGGTAATGGATGAGAACATGCCAAAGCCAAAATCAGCACTTTCTCAGCTTCCTCAACATCATACTCATTCCCGAGCCGCTCTTCTACGGCATTCAATATACGGTCTTCTCGGTGCAAGCATCGAACCCAATCAAGCAAGAAGGGGAACTCATCAATCCTTGTTACAGGTCGCAAGCCACAAACTATTTCCAACAAGATTGCACCGAACGCATAGACATCGGACTGCTGGGTGGCTTTACCTGTCAACAAGCATTCAGGCGCAATGTAGCCCGGTGTGCCGATCACACCGTTGATGTCTATATACGAGGTCTTCTCCTTGTCTAGGGCGCGAGCGAGGCCAAAATCCCCCAGTCGAGCGTTGAAGTTAGAGTCCAGCATGATGTTGCTGGCCTTAAGGTCCCGGTGGACCACGCTCTGTTCGTACTCATTATGGAGGTAGTTCAAGGCCAAGGCCACCCCGGAGATGATATTGTAACGCTGATCCCAACTTAGTGGGTTGCTGTCAGGTGTTCTAGTGAATAGGTGTGTGTCGAGACTACCGTTTGACATGTAGTCATATACAAGTAGCAGCTTCCCTTTCTCGTGACACCATCCTGTCACAAAGAGTACTCAATTTGGTTCATAAAAGTAAATATTTTCTCTATGAAATATTTTAGCTGCCAAATATTCTGCTCAGCAACAGAATCTTGTGGTTCACAAAAGTAATCAACTTTAGATATACACCATATTTGTTTGTGATGGATACAGTTGATGATGGTGAGCTCTACCAAGATTTTCATTCCGTAGGTGGCCTCGATAAACTAAACTGAGGCCCCGTTCTCGAAAGGGAAATAAGTACTTATTTTTTAAGAAGGTGTTCTGGAACGGGGCCTGAATGTATTCAAATTTTTTTTTTCCCCTTATCAAAAAAAAAGGTTTTAGAAACGAGCTGAACAATAACAACGGATTTGCGATGACATTTATATTTTTTGTCGTGAAAGGTGAACTATTTGGGCAATCCCCTCTTTTTGGCAACCAACAATTAAGCTTTCGATCGGAACCAAAATAATTGGTCCCTAAAATGAACTTATCTCTTGCATGTAGTGAATATCATGCGTCTTAGATCGAATACTGAAGCAAGATATTCAATTGAATGAAACATTAGACTACCGGTCAATGCCATAAATCAGTGCTACCATATGTAGAGCAGACTAGATGCAAATAGAAGAAGAGAGAGTTTCCCATACCGAGCAGTCGGACAAGATGTTTGTGGCGGAGACGATTGATGATGGTGAGCTCTGCCAAGAACTCATCCTGCTGACCTTTCACAGTTTCCTTAGAAAACCACTTGACGGCCACCTCCGGATTTTCATTTTCATTCTGTAGGTGGCCTCGATATACTACACCGAAACCACCCTCGCCCAACTTGTTCTTCTCGTCGAAGTTGTTGGTCGCCTTCTTCAAATCCTTGAATCGGAACTCCCTCGGGGTGTCTGGCAATCTCCTCAATGCCCCTCGGAAGACGTCGGACTGTGCCATTGATCGCTTCTTGCGTAGGTAATAATAGCCCGTCACTCCTACCCCCATCATAAGCAGTAGAATTGCAACCCCAACCCCAACTACAAGTAGATTCTTTTTCCACGGAGTATGCTTGTACTGCGGCTCCGGAGCATCATCCGAATAGGAGTCCACCGTCAAGTTCCACCTATAGACATTGTTGCACTGCACACCATCTCCCGTCGATGCCGAGAAACCAAAGTATGTGTACTGATCCAAAACCCCGCTCAAATCAAGATTTGATTTCAAGACTGGTTTATCGGGCTTGGAGGGCGTCTCCCCATGTAACTTGGATTGTTGTGCAATGTACACCTCAATGACCTTGTTGACCCCGTCGTATTGGACCCAGGCATTGTAAAACCTGGCCTCGCCCGGTGGAGCGAGTTCAATTCCCAATAGGGTCAAAGAGGTATTAACAGTAGATATGATGCTGTTTATATTGAGCCCCACGTGGTTAGCATCCGGATCGAATGCCTGTTTGACGTTGTCGAACTCGATGGCTACTAAGCGGTTTTGCAGGGAGCCGTCGGTGTCGATATTGGTCAGGCCCAGATATTGGCCGGAACTGTTTGACGGAAGGGACAAGTGGGGGGCTAAGAAGAAGGCCAGCCCTTCGCCCGGGGTGGTATTACGGCCCAACGGGTAGACGCTGAAGAGGAAGGAGGAGTTGAACGAGGCAACCCTGTCCGGGGTTTTGTTGTAACCTTGTTCCCACAACTTGAACGGTTGTTTCAACATCACTCGTCCGGACAGGTTCTCGAGTGGCCCGCGCAACAAGCCCTTCTGGTAGGCCAAGTTCGGGGTCAACCGGAGTGAGCCGTGGAAGATGGTGGCTGAGTTCTCCAGGTCGAATATATCTTTGTAGCTGTAATTGAATGGCCCGTACGTAGCGGTGAAAGCCGTGAGGTTCTGGGAGGCAACCGCCGTGAAATAGAGGAGCACGGCGGCGATGATCATACGTACGGAGCTTCACGGCAATTGCCATCAAGTACGTACTGTCACGATGGCCGAGAACCGTGGGCAGAAAATTAGAAATGGAGATCAGTGGGTTTATCTTCCACGGGCTATATAAGCAGATTGACAATTCCAACATCGCCAGCCGTCAATTGAACAGTAGCACAAGTCCTGGTAATATACCACCTTTTGGTAACTATACGTGTTTGTTTTAAGTAAAAAATTTGGAAGATAAACTATTAAACTTGCATTGGGTAGACCATGAAGGATGCAACTTGCAAGTTGCATGCAGTGGCGGAGCCAATGTAGGCCCACGAGGGCACGGGCCTCCACTGCATTTTTTTTTTATAGTTTTAGTTTTTCTCGAATCGAAACAGATATCTAAAATTTAAAAAATTCGCATTTGTTTTTCGTGATGTAACACGCAAACCACCGTCGTGTTGCCAAAAAGCCTCAAGTTCTCGGTCAGTGGGATGGGATGTCTGAGATTCGCTGTCACCGAAATTTTTAAATTTCGTAGTGTCTCCACCACTGATGCATATTTCTAGCTACGCCACTGGTTGCAAGGAAGCTCAAGCATTTTAATATGGTGCGGTTGGTAGCTTGAATGCTTGATCTGAAGAGATTGGCTTGTTCACGGAGGAGTCGTGAATGAGCAATTTGCAGAGGTGCACGATCTCAGCCGTCCGTTTCGTCATTCGACGGTCCGGATTTTAAAAAAATATTCGTTGGAAGAGTTTTTTTTAATATCCAGACTGTCCAATACACTTTGGACGGACGCGATTCACCTCCGTAAACCACCATTCACATAAAGCTCTGTGAAATAGTTTTTCTCCTTTCTTATATCCTACGAGGCTTACCAATAGATTTAGGTGAAGAATCTTATTGTCTTGTAGATCAAATTGGGTATCTGAGAGTTTTAATATAGATTGTCTGAGGAGAGGACCAAATTAGTGGGCTTGGATTTTTCTGCTATGGAAGTCTTCCACGCCATTACAAACATTGCGGCCACCTACCAAAACATTGCAGCCACGGGCTTCAACCTTGCGCAAATTGACGTAAAGTCCGGCGAGCTACTTACTTTTGTTTCTGCTATGTGCTATGATGACGTAAAGTCCGGCGAGCTAATTACTCTTGTGATTGCTACGTTTTGGCCATTGATTTGTCTCTTCAGCTAATAGAATGATCCATTGCACACATCCGATCATTCTAACATATGCTACTATTATTGAACATATTTTCCTGGGCGCCAAAACTCTTAATTAGCAAATAAATTAGAATGGATATTTCATTTTGAAGATGGGGAAGAGAACTCCTTTATGGTTTAAACAGATCAAAAAAGGAAAAGAAACCAGATTTTATTCCATATATCCGACTCTATGCAAAATTATGAAGCCCCTGCTGCATCAAACTAGTACATCTCGACACTCGGAAGTATAAACTCTAGAACATGCAATAGCTTTAATTCTAAGTACATACAACTGAACTCATCAAAAGAGAGAAACGACACTGAAATGAAAAAAGAGATTTTTTTTTGTGTGGTAATGCAGGGCGTCCCGGGCCAGGAAGAAGAACAAACGATTGATGAGAGAAAATCTCATGGGTGACCCATATGAGTTTTAGTTAACAGGGGCTTCACTTCATCGAAAATTGCACGCGATAAGGTTTTAACTGCAAGAAATGCTGGAGCTTGAGCATTTGCTTCCAATCATGTGGGAACTTGGCTCTCTTGGAACTGTTAAACGCCTATTTGGTCTGCAAAACATAAATCGAAATATGAGAGAGAGAGAGAGAGAGAGAGAGAGAGAGAGGCATTGGTAAACGCTTAAGCACAAATGTTTCATAACCATATATGGAGTAGTTACCTCTGTGGAAAGAAGGGCTTGTCAAAGAAAGGCATCAACTGAGCTCTAGGAATCATCTCCTTCCGTAGCATCCGAACCTCTTCCTCCTCTATCATCTGCAACAAGTTTGAATTTTCTTGTCACAATCAAACACCGGAAAACAAGTCGTTTTCTTGAAAATGTTTTCCATATAGAAACGGAGTGTAAATAACACTTGTATGAATATGTTTGTTGTGATGTAGTAATATAACTACGTACATACCTTGTGTATCCTCTCTACTTTTTTCTTCTGATACTCTATGATGTAGAATTTGGTTGCAACCTGTATGTATGTACATGCATGTGTGTCTATTGGTTATTAGAGATCGCGATTTGGCTCAAGTTTGACCTTATTGTCATAAGTTAGAGAATATGTTGTGTTTGGATTTTGAATTTGTGAAGGCAATAGAGATTGAAAGAAAGGAAACTCCTTGTATATATTAATTATTAACACAAGAATGTACAATAATTTGTACAACATGTTGACGTGTCAATGTGGGAGTGATTGCCGATTGACATGAATCAGGCACACTGTGACATATCACCGTGTTGTACAACTTATTGTACCTATTGTAGCATTAGTAGACTTTCTCTTTTATCCTTTGGCAAATCCAAAATCCAACCATACCATAAGTGTCGTCTGATGATCGATCATTACACTTGCTTTTGCTAATAAAAAAAAGGTGTACTTTTTTTGAGGTTGAAAACTCACTTCGTAGTTAAACATCGCGCGCTTAACAGCTCTTTCTTGGGTGTGGAGCTTGAAATCCTGCGATTTGGTGTTTTCTTTCGCAGGAGTCTTTTGAGAAACCTATAGTAAGGAAGAAAATGTTGTATAGTTCTGCCAATTTGTTCTACTTTCTTATTCTGCGGATTAAGGAAAAATAAGTCAGAAATATTCACCTTGCTTTTTTCAACTAGTCGCTCTTTCACCTCATCTCTTGACTGTGGAGACAATATGCCAGAAAAAGCCAACATTTTATTAAGCATCATGCATGGTAATGGTAATGCATGCCTCACCAAACAAGAAGAAACACCATTTTCTTTGTTGGATTTTTATTTTTACTTGACTAGAGCGGTGTCTCGAATTCAATCCTTTATATGCTCATAAACAGTTCATGATCCGATTTATTCTCCAAACACGACCCTTTTACTATTTGTGCTTTCACAAGTTAAGAATGTTGTCGACTCTTTTGCATTCTCATCTTCATATATGGTGAGTTTTCTGTCAATCTTCTTCTAGATCGGTGTTGGCTATCAAGTTCAATCATGCAGAGGCGGCTCTATATGATGACCAAGGTGGTCACTTGAACACCCAAAAAAGATGTTTTTGTTAAGCATATATGTATTATTATTAGTTTAATTTTAGTTTATTCCTTTCATGAACACCCAAATACAAAATTATTTGACCACCCAACCTAAAAATATTTAAACACCCAGCCCACAAACCAGCTAACAAATCAATCCAACGACTACAATCTGCGCAATCGATGAGAGATAAGTGAATGAATAATTGCTTGGTTACTTACATTGAGAGTTGTATTTGACCATTGATAATGAGGGTATTATGCAACGGTTTCAAAATATGAAATTGCGTCGAGAAAAATTGTAGTATACTCCTTCGTCCCAAAAAGTTAGTCCAATACATGCAATATAAGTCCAATACGTGCAGTATACGTGCAATATATGTGCAATATACGTGCAATTTTTGGATAGAAGACAAAGTACTTCCATGCATAATTTTTCAAATTTTAACACACAAAAACGAATTTAATTTGGCATGAAAAATTAAAAAACTTGTAAATGCAATTACACTTCCTAGTATTTGAGTGGCATTATAAATAAATTTTATTTATATGCAGTTGTGATTTTTAGAGGTAGTAAAGATTTTGAACACCCTTCTTAGTTTTTCTGGAGCCGTCACTGCAATCATGTGTATTCTTCTGTTCATTGTGATTGCTCTTTTCCAATTTCCTCTATTCTGTGACTTGTCATAAGAAGGCAAATAGTTCTTAGGCATGACGCAACGGCCTTTATGGCCATAGATGTGCGCGGATCTCTAGCCATCAAAGCTATTGGAGCATGCCCAAGGTCACTGGCTAATTTCCCATAGCAAAGAATGCTCTGAGATTATGCACAATAGAAAGAGGCAAAAGTGACAGCGATTGTCAAGTACGTGAGTGTTAAACATCAACAAGCATCATAATTAAGAGTCATTAGTCGGTGTATCGTGGTGTTCCATGTCTCTCCACCATCATACATTGATGCGGGGTCCATAATATTGGTCCCCCAAATGAATGTGTAGCGGTGGAGGGGCCTGTAGCAATGAATAATTTTCTAACTTAACTACTTACTGATAGTAAGTCAAAACTTCAAAAAATATCCATCAGTGTGGTCATAGTTTTTTTAAAAAAACAGCACTGTCACATACTTTTAGTTGGGTTTTGGAGTATTATGAAAAGCGATGAAAACTTATCCGGTGCTTCAGGAGCAATATTGCTCCTGGAGCTTTCCCAACTATACATTGGTGTGCGACCCACCACAAGAGTATGGGTCTTTCGAATGCGTGGTGGGAGAGCTCCAAATGCTCAAGGAGAACTGATCAATAACCTCTCGAAAAAATGATATCGAATTTTTGAAGTGGATCCTACCCAAGAAGGACTTTTGATGGCCTGATGAGGTGGACTGTATCTCACCCCTCCTCTAGCAGCAGCATTACCAGATTGAACTGCAGACTGTGACTTCACAAGCTTAAATCATCACAAAACAAGACAGAAAAAGAAATCAAAATGCCTGTCAAGATGAGTATTTCGTCGGATGAAAATTCGAAGCACAGAAATTAAGAAGCTGTGGCATGCAATTGAACCTTATGAGCAGACTTGGTTCTCGGGCTAGTCTCCATGATGATTAAGTTCGGGATCAACTTAACTTAAAAACTGGCAAAGCATGTGCATCTATAGAACATGTGGGGATTTGAAGCTATATATACACACACGTAAGTTGCATGTAGAGGGTTTACTGAGAGTTGTCTGTTGCTACATCACCAGCATGTTCAGGGAATTGCATGCTTTCTTGCACCAAACTTTCTGATTAGATCTCCCTCTCATACTACTACTTTAAGGTTGCTTCAGAGTTCCTCTTTCCACTTATTCATCAATAACCATGCTAGTTCTATAGCTACTAGAGCTTGTTAATTAAACTTAAACTTCATTTGACTATTTTCAAACACAGGATGTATTGCTTAAGTTGCTTGTTGTTCTGAAGCAATGTTCATATGAGGACACCACTTAATTAGGTTTACTTGCTTATCATTTAAAGTGTTCAAGTTTTGCGCTAATACTGCAATTAACAACTTAATCCTAGGATTGCTTGATTTTCAAGTTGGGTGCTTAGTCACTTAAGTTTGGAGTTACACAAGCACTGAATTTTCAGTATTTGGATGAAGAAACACAAACTTCAAGAATTGATCACCTTAGTGAAAAAAAGAATAAAATGAACTCAAATATTCTTTTGGCATTATAATACGACTAGATGACCAACAGATGTCTTATTAAGCTAATTTTTTTCATGGATAATCCACATATTAGAATCTACAAAATAAATGACTCAAATAATCGGAATGGATCTTTAGTTGTTCCCATTGGCAGAACTATGAGGTTTATCTTCGGAACTGGGTCCTTTAACTTTAAGCCCGACAAAGTACTGTTCATGTCAGACTCCGTGCCTCCATCTCCCCTCAAATCTTTAGTACCGGAAATTTGGTGTACCCATGTTCCGAGTGAGTTTTTGGCCATTGGATTATTTGAAACTTTTAAGGGGTATACAAATTTTAACTTAATCCAACGACCGGAAATGCATAGGAACAGAGTTACAGAGGAATTTGGGATGACTAAAGAGTTGTTTGTTAATAGCACACTGCCAAAAGCATTTGTTGTCAAGTCTGTTATCTAACCACAGCTGGAAAGGTAGCCTTTCGTTTCTGGGCAATTGCCTTCATCATCTAGTGAAATGAAACAGGGGCATGTCATTTAGTTAGGTCATGATTGGGAAATTTATTTGCAAATAAATGAAAATGCTTATATTTGAAGTATGTACCCCATGAAGTTCTGTACTCCAAAACTGCGTCCCTGTTAATGGTTCTTGGATTGTCTAAAAGTTGAAGGAAATGAAATTCATCTTCATGTCTAACAAGACCAATGAGATCATTCTTGCAAATATCTTATTCACTTTCTTCTCCTCATTTTAACCCGACAACAAAAATTAGATTCAACTTCTTCCACTTTATTCTAGTCTCCTGTGTTTTTTCTTTTTCCGGTGAAAGTCAACTTTGTTAGTTGCAGTTAGCGAGGTTTGAACCCCTTGTCAAATGCATGAAAGTACATGGTGCCTACCACTCCACCTGCTCTAGTCCTTCGTTTTTGATGTAGGACAAAAATGGAGAGTTTTTGTATTTTATTTTTATTGTTTTAGAATAAGATTTTGACTAGGAATATTTTCGTTTAGGCTAGAATTATTAACTTTCTGTATTTAGTTTGATTTTAATTTCTACCTTTATTAGGATTCTTGGTCTACAAGAATTAGGATTTTATTTTAATTAATTAGGAAATATATTTTCCATAATGCCGCTTGTTTTGACATGATTTAAGATTTCTTTTACAGTAGGATTTCTAGGGTTAGGGTCTTATAAAAAGGGATGGTGCCTACCACTCCACCTGCTCTAATCCTTCGTTTTTTCTCCATGAAACCAATATTAGAACACAGCCTTTATGGATATGTTGGTAAACCATGGGCATTCGTTAACCAACATGAAAGCTGAGTAATCCTGTAACACACAATTTTTTTGATTAAATTCACTCACCAACAATATTGTTTTCCACACACTTTTAGATCTAAATTTAGGAGGGCAAAAAACGTGTAATGCAAGCAGAGAAATGACACAGCAGCAGCACTTTTGTTTTGTCTCTTTCACTATTCAAATGGAAGTGACCATCTTTTGGCTTTGAATTCGAAGTTTGTATATTTTCCAGTACCAAAATCAGGTCATTTGGCAATGACATTTTCCAAAACCCGCATTCGTTTTCTGCACAAATGTTTTTTCTTCTCTTTGGGGGGTTTTGAAAAATATTAGTATCATTTTTCTGGAAAAATAAGGTTGCTTCAGAGTTCCACTTTCAACTTAATTAAGAACACTAACAGTAAGCTATAGCTACTTGATTAGTTTCGATTGCATATAGTTTAAGGTTTTTAAATTTGGAATTAAGGCAACAATCAACAACTTAATCCAATAATTGAAATGGTTTTCAAGTTGGATGCTTAGTCATGTAAGTTTGGAGTTACACAAGAACAAAATTTCAGTATCTGTATGAAGAAACTCGGCAAAGTTCAAGAATTGATCACCTTTATTTAAAACCAAGAAAATGAACATGAATATGCTTTTGGCATTATACTACGACCAGATGGCCAATAGATTTCTGATTAAGACAATCCGATGCATGGATGATCGACAGAATGGAATCTACGAAGTAAATAACTCAAAATTATACATCAAAAAATTGTACTCCGTAGTGGTTTCCATGGGCGGAACTATGAGGTCCAGACATTGCAAAAGACCGGAGAGAAACTAGGTCCTTAAACTTTAAGCCCTAATAAACTGTTCATGTCGGGGTCATTATTCTACTCATAAACTAGGGCAAAGGTGATTAAGAGTTGTTACTAGTACACTTTCAGACATTTGTTGTTAAGTCTGTTATCTAACCACAGCTGGGAAGGTAGCATTTCATTTTTGAAATGAAATAGGGGCATGTCATTTAGTTAATCATAATTGAAAAATTAACCTTTAAATAATTGTATTCAACTTCTTTCACTTTATTCTATTTTCCTGCATTTTGCCTCCATGAGTCTAAGATTAGGACATACCGTTCATGGATAGCTCGTTAAATCATGGGCATCCCTTTTCGCAGTTCAAAAAAAAAAAAAAAATAAATAAATAAATAAATAAATAAATAAATATATATATATATATATACAGTCCGGTTCTAATCCGGGATCCCGGACAGCCTCCTTGGTGCGGGACTCGGCTCCCAGCCGTTGGATTCAATCCAACGGCCACAGATTAAAAAGGCAACACGCGGATCCCAGGAAAGGTTGGGTCGGGTAATTTTGTTCTCGCGGGTCAAGCACACACAAACGGATCCCCTTCCACTTTCTTTTCAAACCACGCCGAAACACACAGAGAGAGAGAGAGAGAGAAGCGACGAAGGCGATTTCCACGAAGAACAACGAAGAAGATCAACCGGAGACGAACGACGTTGAAGAACATCAAACCCAAGGTCTCTCGCTCTCTCTCTCTCTCTCTCTCTCGTTCCCTACGAGAACCAGATACCCTAACCGTTGTGTTCGAACACAGTAGAACGAAGAACGAAATTGACAGACGACGAAGGATCAGCCGTTCGATCCAGTAGAAGAAGAACGAACCACACCACCAAGGTCTTTCTCTCTCTCTCGATTATTAGGGTTTTTTTTCTGAACCAGTTTAGGGCTTTTTTTTTTGTTCGATCACTTTTGTTCTGTTACTCGAAATTAGGGTTTTTTTTTTCTTTTGCTCAATTAGGGTAAAAGAAACCACATCCATGACGAAGATTTTTGTTCTGTTAGGGTAAAATTAGGGCTTTTTGTTATGTTGTTATGCAAGTTTATGGATGTTAATTTAGAAACAAAATCAAAATGTTTGGCCAATATTATGTTGATTTGTTGAAAAATAAGAGTCTTGATGGGGCCATTTGTTTTGATAGGCTTTGGTGCCACTGTGAACTCTAAAGGGACTGTGGCTGTTTTCAGATCGGGAGCAGTAGGCCTAGCGTGAGTTTCACTAGTTTCAATCCACAGTATTTTGTAGTATCCTTATAAGCTACCACCAGTATTTTGTAGTATCCTTGTTGTGCCCATTTTTTGGTCCCTTCAACTATACAACCTCTCTGGTAGTACACAATACCGCATAGTAGCATTGTCAGCGATGAACCCCGTGCTGTTTTAGTGATAAGGTTTATCTTGTAATTTGAAAGCTTCTACAACTGGTATAAATATGGTAATTGTCTGTGTTGCATCATTAATGTATCTCAGAAGATTTTGAAATTGGCAGAAAACCCTTGCGTGCATAGTTGCCTAAAACTATAGTTGGATATGAACCATTGCCCATTGGCAAAATTGATGGCATAAGTGTTCTATGTGTGGTTATATTGTTTCTTGTGTTGAATTTGACTTGCTTAATTCTTTTAGGCTGATGTTGATATATGTTGGCGCCCATCTTCCAGATTTTGAGTTGCTTACTCAGATTACGGTGTGTTGGAGAATCCTTCAAGCTGGCTGCAGAAATTATGTAATGAATGTGTTACAAACGAAGTGGACAATGTGTTGTCTTGTTGGTAATTAAGTTTGGAATTTTTTTTTTTTTTTGCTTTGTTGTAAGGTTGTGAACATAGTATAGGTTGGCCAATTTTGGCTTCTTTTTTTTTGTTCAATTGTTTCCTTTGGCTGGCTCTCAAGGTTATACCCTTGGCCATTTTCTTGGTGTCATTGTTTATAAAAGAATGGGATGTATGGCTAATTTGTATCGAAATTTATTGGCTTTCTGTTTCCCTCTTGATTTGTTATTGCAAAATTTGAGTTGGTCACAATTTGATTTTTTAGACTGAGATTCTTGGCAAGTAATCCGTATGATGGGGAATTTTTGGCAAGTAATCCGTATCCATGTCGTGTCCTAATGAATTTTTGGCAAGAAGTACTACTTATTTTTTTTTGTGTCCCAAGCAAGTAATGCATTTGCCTGACAGATAGCTCTCATCTTCCGGAAAATTCTGTTCTATAAAGAGTAGTAGCACTGTCCACTAGGACGTCCGATACCGTGAACTCGAGCTTTTGGAATGCAGTAAATTACTCAACTAAACTCAAGAGTAGTCATTCAAAGGCATATGACATATCTGAACGAAAACTTTTCATTACAAACAAGACAACACATTGTCCACTTTGTTTCTAATACATTCATTACATAATTTACCTATTACAAAACACATTCCCATAACACAACTAAACACCATCCATCAACGGCATACACTTGAAGCAATTCTTTACAACTAAATCTGTTGATACAATTGAAGCAACTAGCCCTTTTGAATCGCTCAAAAATCATACAATACATACAAATGAAAAATGTCTGGTACTCTACAAAGCTTCATTAGCCAATCTTAAAAGGCTTACTACTTCTTTAGTACCATCTGCCCAGAGAAGGTGAGAAAGCTTCATTTAGCCAACCTTGAAAGAACTTCGTATTCTAGAAGGTGAGTAAGCTTCATGCACATCCAGTGCTAAGCCCTTTGCAAAGCTGACTTGTACTCCTCACTGTGCTCTCTAGCAAGAGAGCCGCTCCATCCTCTGCTGCGCCGGAATCTCCATATATCCTTTGCTGCGCCAGAATCTCATAATCCGTTCTGTAGTTGTAATTTTTCTGATTCAATGTCCAAATCCAAAGGTTAAGCAACACAAAGATGCAGAGTACGCATGCCACTCTTTTTAAGAATGTGTAAGTGGAAATAGCAGAGACAATGAAATTGAACAAGAATTAGAATTAGGGTTTAAACTTGAAATAGAATTAGGGTTTTATACACATTCTGGCTTATACACTGAATAGCACATAAAATGAAATGTTAATGACCATAAAGAAACCTAGTTTCTTTTGCTTCAAACCAATCCAGCCAACAGAAAACACATGGAGCCACTAATGTGCTACAAACAACTGGTGGCATGTTCCTTATCTATCTACAGCATGAGCAACACCCCATTTTCCTCACTCTTGGTTTATACACTAAATGAGTGTTGATGAAATGAGGCACACATAAGCACAAATCGAAATTGGAGCCTGGAGCAAAAAAGCACAAAGCACAAAAAACCCTTAATCTGGCAAAAAAATCCTTTATAGTGCTGAGAGTCATGCAAGCATAATAACCCTTAATCTGGTTCGATTGCGGGTTAAAAAAACCCTAAAACAATACAAACCCTAAAACAGATTGATTCGCAAGTTGAAAAGAAACCCTAAACTGGTTCGATCCCAGAGAGAGAGACAGAGAGCGAGAGATATAGAGACCTTGGTGTTTATTCTTCTTCTTCGTTCTTCGTCAATCTGGTTCAAAATAAGGGGAAAAAAAAAACCCCTAATTTACAGTCCGGTTGAGAGAGATAAAAAAAAAAAACCCTAATCGAGCAAAAGAAAAAAAAATGCTAATTTCAAGTAACAGAACAAAAGTGATCGAACAAAAAAAAAAGCCCTAAACTGGTTCAGAAAAAAAACCCCTAATAATCAAGAGAGAGAGAAAGACCTTGGTGGTGTGGTTCGTTCTTCTTCTACTGGATCGAACGGCTGATCCTTCGTCGTCTGTCAATTTCGTTCTTCGTTCTACTGTGTTCGAACACAACGGTTAGGGTATCTGGTTCTCGTAGGGAACGAGAGAGAGAGAGAGAGAGAGAGAGAGAGAGAGAGAGAGAGCGAGAGACCTTGGGTTTGATGTTCTTCAACGTCGTTCGTCTCCGGTTGATCTTCTTCGTTGTTCTTCGTGGAAATCGCCTTCGTCGCTTCTCTCTCTCTCTCTCTCTCTGTGTTTCAGCGTGGTTTGAAAAGAAAGTGGAAGGGGATCCGTTTGTGTGTGCTTGACCCGCGAGAACAAAATTACCCGACCCAACCTTTCCTGGGATCCGCGTGTTGCCTTTTTAATCTGTGGCCGTTGGATTGAATCCAACGGCTGGGAGCCGCGTCCCGCACCAAGGAGGCTGTCCGGGATCCCGGATTAGAACCGGACTGTATATATATATATATATATATATATAGGCATCCCTTAACCAACATGAAAGCTATATATATATATAGGCATCCCTTAACCAACATGAAAGCTATGTGATCCTACAACATATAAGTTTTTTTTGATTAAATAGACTCACCAACAATATCGTTATACACGCATGTTTGGATCTAAATTAAGGAGAGAAAAAGCGTGTAATGAAAGCAGAGAAATGGCACAGCAGCCGCACTTCTGATTTGCCGTATCACATTATTGGAAGTGACTCTCTTTTGGCTTTGAAGTCTCAAGTACGTAATTTATCAGGTCATATGGCAATGACATTTTTCAAAACCTGTATTCATTTTCTGCACAAGTAGTACATGTTTCCATTTTTTCCGCGGTTTTCCAAAAATATCGCTAGAGTGTTACAAAATGAACGTTCTACTGTATAAGAATGTCCAACACCACCAACCCCTAACAACATTCCCAACACATCGGAATCCAAATTTTGGAGAGCACATGAGAGAAAAACAATGGAATGCCAAGCTAAATATGCAATCAATTGTAAGACTGAAAATCTGCAACATTTTAAACACTCTGGAATTGGAAAATTTATTGCGGCTAGCCATTAGCTCATTCTTTTCCATGTCCTCGAACAAATTCACAAGTCAAAAAGCGCTTCCACCTCGATTCAAATCAACAGTTCCTCAAAAAAATTCTGTTGACTAAACTATATATCAAGAATAAAAATGAGAGAATATTGTTACAAAAGCTAAATCTTATTAGAGGTACATGCGCGGGTGCTAATATTGGGGGCAGTAGTCCTCTATTCTTCAGAAACCTTGAAAAATGTATAGGACAAGATCAAGTTGTTGATACCATCCATTTTAGGATCTGTTTCAAACTCGGGGTCTATATAAAAGAATACCTGTAAATGAAAATCATTAAATAAACAGCAGAAGGGCTTTATTGTAAAACGTTGCTAAAAAAAAGGAGTATGTTACTCACCGGCATATCAATCTGCTCTCCAGGAAGAAGTCGTTGCTCCTCGAAGCAGAAGCACTGGATCTTATTAAAGTACACTGCGGCCTGAAAAGCATCACAATCTAATCACTTCCTTTCTTAGGAGTTACTGGAATCTGGACAATTGAATTCATTTATCAAAGTAAGTTATACTCAAAGAGAGTTT
Organism: Rhododendron griersonianum; assembly: GCA_018127125.1. Taxonomy (NCBI): domain Eukaryota; kingdom Viridiplantae; phylum Streptophyta; class Magnoliopsida; order Ericales; family Ericaceae; genus Rhododendron; species Rhododendron griersonianum. The sequence goes on along the minus strand of CM030795.1, from coordinate 2,620,551 downwards.
ATAGGTGTCCTTCATGACGATTAACATTTCATATCGAGCAAGATGGCACTAAAAGTTTAAAACCATGAGCCCTGGAGGCAATGTTCTAGAAGTCGCTAGGCGCTACTCGGGCGGTCGGTCACCTTTGAGCGATTAATCGGTGCATATTCATTAGTAATCGGCGATTAATCATTAGTCGGACCTAATCGGATAGGCCCCGCCAGCAATTAATGGCCGCTTAGTCGGCGATTAATTCCTAGTTTTAGAACACTGCCTGGAGCCCAAGTTATGAAGAACCTAGAGAAACGATGAAGAAAGAAATATCATAAAAAACTTCAGTATAGTTATTTTTTCTTCTTTAAAGAGACACTTTGGAACCTCATTTAATACATTCTTCGGAACTCAACCACCAAATCTGAGCTTGATGCTAGAATATTTTAATTGAACTGATTCAACAGGTTTCGTATAAGCCTAATGAGAAGTTGTACCTTCATTGGGGTAACATTGTACGTAGATACACCAGTTATAGGTGTTGAACTTCGATTCTCAGCAGTGTAAAATGCAAGCGCACTTTCTCCTGGCCTAACCCGTACCTACAGATACATCCCAGGAATCACATATCAACACCAGGAAGCATGTATGGCTCTTGATACATGTACATAATCCCATGTAGGTATATCCAATGCACATATAGCACACACATTATAAAGTAGAGAACCTCGCGTTGGGTGGGAATAAACTTCCATGGCATTCCGTCAGCCACGTCAGCATTGAACTGCACCACAATCTCCCTGTAAACAAGAAACAATGAACTTCATGAAAACAAGTGCAGACAATAATAGAAAAAACTAATCGTCTATCATCTTGGAAAAACATGCAGACTAGTCTGACTTAAATCAACAACTAAGATGTTCCAGAACCATTCATAGTGCTAAATTAGTCAAGTCTCTCCAATTTCTTGGTTTAAACAAAGTTTCCGGCATAGTGAACTCTACTCCCTGACAACAAAAGGCAGAGTAACTATGGAGTTCGCACGGTTTATGTAGTGGTTCTTCAATCCTAGACCAAAAGTAATCCGAGATGAGTCAGTATTTAGAAGCAAAGTCAAAAGAGGCAGGAGCGGACTCAGGAATTTGATCGTTATAGTGAATCACTACAGAGAATATTGGATTGGAAGAAAATGTGCAGCTTGTTTCTCCTGCTACAGTATATGTCAAACTTTCGTCCTCTTGCAGCACCCACGCTACGTAAGTGAAGTGTAACAAAGAAAGAGAAACATGCTATGTTCGATTAAAAATAATAACAGTATCACTGTAAAACATATTCTTCCGGATGGGTAATTAAGAAGACAAGAAATTGAGTCTTTTTATCAAGCCAATAAGGTCTAAGCTACTAGGGTGTCCCCTGGGGTGCAAAAAAGGCAAAATTGTAATCACACCTTGTAGTTTGCTTCTTACCAACACAAAAGGAAAAGGTTTGAACATCACTATTTTACAATGTTGAGTAAAGATTTTGAATAGCTGCATTATTTAGAAGGTACAAATCACACCTGGTGGTGACTGTTCCATCTTGAGCATGCCGAGCAATCTTTTCTTCAACACTCTAAAGCATAGTAGGAACATTTATTAAGATCAACAAAAGATTACGAAAAAGTTCTACACAATAAGACATGAGATTCGGTCCCACCTCGCGCCGCTGCACAGTACCCCCATAGCCAGTAGCTTGGCAGAATCTTCTGTACAGAGGAACGGCAGCATAACTACACCCCACCATCGCAAAAACCAACCCCGTCAGATAGATAAGCATCTTATTTGATTTCTGTTCTCTTGAAGAATGAGTTGCATATTGGCGCGGTTTGTCCAAGCATGGAGTTCTCGGAGCCAAAAACTGACCACATCTACTCAATGACCCCGTACGTATTTCACATCTTGTCATAAACCCCCGATATTCGGAACCGAAACCCCACCCATTTCTAGCACCGTTAGTTCCCACAAAATTATGTATTAGCCCCGGAGCTTCAAGTGAGCACCTGTAAATCATTTTATCATTTGAACAAACTCTAAAAAAACAAGCTCAAAAAAATGCCAAATCATGTCTTAAACTACTTGTGAAGGAAAATGGTAGCATTAAAATTTCGTAAAAGTGAAGTTTACCTGAACCCATTATATGATTGATGCAAATTCTTGGAAAATTGTGGCAATCTGAAAACCTTGGACCATGACATGTCTGGGGATATCAAGTTACACTCAGTAGCATCTGAAACAACCAAAAGTTCACCCAAAACTTTACTCATTTCGCAGTTGTACTTAGTTTAGTTACTGAAAATTGGTTATGCACAAGAGCTAATATCAACGGGAAAAAAAAAAGCCCCCAAAAAGACGAGTGGCTTGTTGAATTCTCCAGCTTGGAGGAGCTGATAGCTCTCCATTTTCGTTGGTACCAATCAGGAAACGATGTAAAGATGCAAAATTTATAATTACTATCCCTTTTCTGGTGTTCTTCCTGGAAACCAAAGAAAGTTGGACAAGCAGATCGGCAGAAGAAATAATAGTTGAGAGGGTAATCGAATACCTCTTTCTTGGTGTGGTGAAACCCAGATCCTGAGAACCCTTTCCAATCCGCGAGAGGAAGAACCAGAGAGCAGTTCAGAGAGAGGAGTCTGGGAGAGAGAGAGAGACGTGGAGACTGGAGCTGCTGTACAATCCGAGTTGCTGAGATTGTGCCTTGTCGTTCAGCCCATTTTAGCTCGTCAGAGAACGGCCCAATGCAAAATGGTAAGCCGGTTATGGAGCCAAATTTAACCCGTGATGAGAACTGCCCAGTTGCCACGCCTCACTGTTTTTATAGGCTGGCCCCGTAAATTAGGCTCGGGCCCAAATTAGTCCCCTCGCAAAATCTTATCGCTACCCGATATAGTCAATTAGTCACTGCCCATTATTTTCGAACAAAAATATCCCTCGAGTCACTTATACAGTTTACATACATGATTTACATAGTTCACAATTCACATAGTTCTCAGGGGCAAAAAAATCATTACGCAACATAACAAAGTTTATCCAAGTTCGGTAACAATTTTCAAAGTTGTGATGAAACCAAAGCTAAAACGTAGGACGGGCCTCTAATTTTCTATATCTTTTTTGGTACATCGAAAATTCACTAGATAAAGAGTTAAAGTAGAAATAATTTCGTTTAAAGTGATGGTTGAGGTTGGGATGTCAAAAGATATAATTTTGAAAAGATGAGAAAATGATTTTTGCTGATTTTTAACAAATTTTTGGAGAAATAATTTATTCGATGATAATAATTGAGAACGTAAAAACATATAGACTGGATTTCAAAACAATCTGTTTAGAAAAAAACTAAAATTTAGAAAACTTTGGTATAATAATTGCATTTGGAACGAAATGATCAAACAAACTTTTAGCCAGAGGTTGTAAGAGATTTGGAAAGCACAAGAAATAAATTGAAAAGCATTTCTTTTAGTAACATTCCAAAAACCACATACAAAAAACAAAACACAAATTGCAGATTTCTAATAAGGCTGCTGATTTTGTCACTCCTTTTTTTGTTAACGTTACTTCCCTGCAAGTGTATTTTTGGTGCAAAAATACACTTGCAGGGGAGTGGCGTTAACAAAAAAAGGGAATGGCAAAATCATTTCCCTCCAATTGTCATCCAAAAAATGCTAGCACCACAAACTATTACACAAATACCAACACAAACGCACTCGCATGCATTGCGGCCACATTGGAGGTTTCGTAGTGTGTGCAGGACCCATAGTGCATGTAAGTGTGTTCGTGGAGGCAGAATACTCTGTGTCAAAAATTTCTGTGCCTCTGCGCCAAAGAGTTTTTCGGCCATTGAATTTAAAACATAAAAAAACCCACACAATCCAACTGCCAAACAATTTCTCGGCACAAAAGTACAAGAATTTTCAAGACAGATGAGATCAAACTGTGTGTTTGTGGGGCTAGAGTAATTATTAACATCATCAATATCTATCAAATTTCAAGTAACATCATCATCGAAGAAATTGACATTAGGCCCATTTCATTTGCCACGAGGCCAATTAGAGTGGATCCACACAATCGGTATCTCGGGTCCAATTCCATCTGGACTTTTCTAGACGTTACGGGACTCTTCTCACCTCTCCCTCACAAAAATTCTTCTCTTCTTCTTCCCAACCTTCCGAACCTTCTCTCTGCAAATTCCCCGCACCTTTCTTCTCTCTCCTCTCTCTCTCTCTCTCTCTCTCTCTCTACACGAACATAAGTGTAGATATCGAGTATACAGTATATCTCAATAGAACGAATCGAAGGAAGTAGAGAAGATGTTCGGAGTGGTATTCCCTAACCGGAGTTTCCCTATGGACATCTCCAGCTTCACCCAGATCGACCCCACCCACTGGCTCCTCGACATGAACACATTCGTCGGTAACTTCTCCACTCTCTATTTTTCTCTCTCTACAAACAAGTCTCAATTTAACCTCACACACCGCCTAACTCTACTCAGGGCCGGCCCTGCCATTTTGGTGTGAATTTTAGAAAGTTAGTTTTTTATTTTTTTTTATTTAATGTATTTTACAAACAAACCGTTTGTTGTAAAAAGATAAGGCAATTTCAAAAAAGTAAAGTATTAGATTCGGGAAAAAAAAATCCCAAATAATTGTATATCGTTACAAAAAGGGGAGTGATGAAAGTGTTTTTTAGTGACTCTACTATTATGATTATGTGCAGGGGAGGCGTACGATTCAATCCGTGAATTCTGCATATTCCTCCTAAACGGCCTCACTCTACCACCAGACAAAGCCCTAGCAGTCTACATCCAGTCCCCCGGCTCCCCCTTCCTCTACTGCGGTGCCGTCACAGTCTCCCGCCCCTCGGCAGTCCTGACGCTGCCGTGGCCAGATCCCGGTGGCCAGATGCAGCTCACGGCTGCCGACTCCGCCCCGATATCTGCCAAAATCGGCGTATCTGTAGAGGACCTCAATACCCTACCCTCTCTTGATGTTGCCGCTGAGAAGAGGATTGAGCATTTGGCTTTGAAAGTGGGGGAGAATCTGTTCAATTTTATGCAGTCGTTTTGTGCGGTTGATGGGAGCAAGCTTGTTGTGCCAACGGATATACTGGATAGATGGTTCAAGAAGTTTCAAGAGCGGTCTAAGCGTGATCCGGATTATCTCAAGGGTTTTGCTTTGTAGCTTCGGAGGTATACACAAGTTATATTTGGCCATCAGTGCTTGTGCTCATGTCTCAGTTTTTTTTCTTGTTTTTAATGTTGTAGGTTTTGTTTGTTCACTTGATTATGCGGTAATTAGACGAGTCGTTTTCTTGCTATGATTTGTGGGCTATGTTAACTTCAGGAACTTGCTATTAGTGTTAAAGAGCTTGGTCCCACTTCTTTAAATATTACCTCCAAAATGAGTATACAAGCATGTGGCCTCAACATGCCAGTTAATTTTGAGTTGGAAGTTTTAACATCGTATTGTACTCATAGTTAGGATTTCGGAGGTTTCAGATAGGACTCCCAATTTGACTGATATGCCTTTTGCTTGGGTCAAAAGTGCATTTTGTTTAACTGTCATTTCTATGTTTATTATCCACTTTATGTCCAATATTGGTCAAATTATACCGAGAACTTCTATTTGAAGCTAGGTGGCTTCTCTACTCACTGCCACTTGTTTTTGAGTTGGATGCTTTAATGTTGAAATTTTTTGTTGGAGAAATCTTCTTACCGGAAGTTAGCCCAATGGGTTCATGCTCTTCCATCCTTGTTTGATGCTGTTTGGATGAAATGAATGAACCCATCTCCCATTTGCTTACACAACTTAGATTTGTGGGCAGAATGATGTGAAACAAGTCCTGTTGTGATGCAACCTCCTTGCACAATATTTCCTTCAGTTTTTTGTTCCTGCAGTACTTCCTCAAATAAACACCCCCTTATGCTGCTGGAAATTTTGAATTTTGATGGGAAGTGCTGTAGACCCTTCTGGCTAATCCCAATTGATTGCGTCTTAAGCCTCGGATGGTTTGGTTTATATTTGAAGGAAGTTGTATGTAGAGCAACCTTTCTATCTTGGAAATCCAGCACATTGTGGTTGTTTAGGACTATGTCCTCATATTTATGCGCCAAAATGTGTTATGTAGAGCTATTTTTTAGATCCATGTTTGTGAAGTTGTGACTAAATTTACGCAATTCGTAGCCCTCTGTTTTCTGGATCGAGACGAATGCTTGTTGAGTCGAGTCATGAGAATTAGGAGGTAGAAAGGACTGTAAAAATAAGGAAAGGTCATATGGTGTTTGCTCCCGCGCTTTGGAAACTTGTTCACAAGAACATGGTGCAAGTCCATTTGAGTATCAACGATGATTTCTTGTTAAATATTGCAAGGAGACCATGGATAGATTAGATGAATAAAGTAAGGATTCTCATAGCGAATTTTAGTAGGTTGGATTTGAGGCTTTGTTGTTTTGAGTCCTATATTCTATCCTTAGTGGGTGGGTAATAGCTGTTAATGGTTCAAAAGATCATATAGCTGAAGTGAGGAGGCTTGAATTTGTCTAAGTTAAAATCTGAAGTAATCAGTATAAACGTCGGTGTGTGGGAAATTTGAACATGAAAATAGATATGTGAAACGAATTCATTCATTAGAGTATGGGAGAAGCTCGTGGGAGGACAAATCAATGACAGCTGCTTTTCTATTTCAAGTACATCCAACATGAGCATGATATTGGGGTATGAGGATTGTGCGTCATGTTCTTTTTATAGGCTCCAATTTTTGTGTTGATGTAGTGTTTTTCCATTCAAGAAAGGTGAAATATGATGGTATGATTGTAATGATTTAGTAACTTGTGTCCAAGTCTTGCTTTAGTGGCATAAGGGAGTTTTACATGCTACATTTTGTTATGTTCATCGTTCATCGCACTTTACAGAGGCTTATGCTAAGAGCTTTAAGGGGATATTGTCACCTATCTTGTTTGATCATTTTGGGTTGTGTTTTGCTTATGTTTCAATGTATTCTCCCATTTTCAGTGTTTTGCTTCTCAATAAAGTCATCTGCCGATGGTACCCTCATACTTTTCTTTGTTGTTTTCCAGTCCAATGGCATCTTGCATTGCCATCTTTGTTCCATTGGCAGCTGATGCCCGGTCACTTACTACTCAAGTTCTGCAGTTGTTTTAAGCGGTCATCTGCATGTGTTGTCATGAATTCTTTATCATATGAAGGGAGAACACTTATTCCCCATAACTGAAGCTGGCCCAAAGTGTCCAACAAAATTTATTTTTACAACTTTAAGACTTCTTGCCATTCTAAACTAGAAGGGAAGAACTTGAAAATACCTACTTGCTCAATAACTCCGCGTAGCGTTGGTTCAGTAAACCCTCATTTCCAAGTACATCCTGGTCTACTTGTAGAACTTCAATATTTGTCTTAGTACTGACCCTTGTCTATAAGCTGACTATTTAGCATGTCTGTACAAATACAGAGGCTTGCCACATTATCTGTTGTATAAAGGCTTCCCGATAAAACTTTCTTGTCATTCTATTTCATGAGATTTTCTAGCAGATGTAGTTGGACTTCTGAAAAACCAGTTTCTTGTGCATGCAGGAGCTGTTATTGGAAACAAATTGTTTCTTCTTTATTTCTATAGCCCATTTGAGTTTCAGTATAACAATTACAGCGTCTATAAACCATTTATCTGGTTTGACTTGTGCAGAAGTTGAAACTGACCTTGATTGTGGAGATACAAGATGTCCTGATATTTTCCCATCCAAACTAGCTGAGTTCTTGGAAAGTTTCGAGATGACTGGTTGACGTAGGAGAAGTTAAAGCGGACATTCTACTACCATTTTAAGTTTTCATATCAGAAGTGTATTTGGAAGGTTTTAGTGCTTTTCCATAGGGGTTGATTGTGGGGTTTATCAATATTTGAAGAAAGAATGAATTCTGGGATGATGCGGATGCAAGTATGCAACAAGAAATCTTATGCATCTATGCAGGTTCTTTTTTGTTTTCGTTTTTTTTTACCAGGGTGTTCAGCGATAATTTTTTACCCCGTGAACGTGTAATCCCCCATGTAAGTACAGATTGTTCTCTTGAGTGTGGTCCCGGAGCCTAGTCGTTCATTTTATACGTTTCCATGTGTTTCTTATCTATCGAAAGAATTACTATGTTGATCAGATGTCGAAATTCATGGAAACGAATTATATTTGTCATAAGAGAAATAAATGGATTGTAAATTTCTCTTCTAACAAACATGATTTGGTATAATTCTCATCGGTATCTAATTAAATTAAATTTGCATGGGCTATAAAATATATTAGGATCTACAAAATGAAAAATGAAGGAAACAACCAAGTTGTTCACTTCAATTTTACTAATAATTAGTTTTATTTTAATTAATTAAGTTTTTTCATGGACGATAAACGTGTTAGGATATAGAAAATGAACGACACAACTGATTTGGTCAATTTTGTTTTTTTAATATAATTATCAAATTTGTTTAACCTCAATTGAGTAATCACATTAGATCTTTGTCACCCCACAAATTCTCAGTTATTGAAGTTTATCTATTTGTCATGGCAAATTGTGAGATTTTAGAATGATCTTTAGTTTTTTAACTAATACCTACATCAATAATAATTGTTTGAATGTTGTCCTAATTCCTTTTGGCCAATGATAATGCTACTCCCTTATTAGTTATTACCAATGCCACTCCTCTTTTGTCTTTTAGTTAGGTGAATTTACTAATTTACCCCTCAATGCAATACATGGACTATTGTGTAAATTCATACACTACAAGACAAAAATGGAAGTGGCATTATCATTTCCTTTTTATCAAATTAAAAAATAGGTCTTATTTTCTTTACTTTATTTCAATATTTTTTAAGAACGGTTTTAATAGAAATTCAAAGAACGGTTTTTTCTTCACGAGAACCGGTTCGAACCCAATGGAAGCGGTTGCCCTAACCTAATAATCTACCACCTGAGAAAATAAGTGAAGAAAAAACCGCTTCGAACCCAATGCATATTTTTTAAGAACGGTTTTAATAGAAATTTTGTTGAAAATGGATTGGGTGGTTTCTTAAGAATTATCTACTCACAGGTTTGGAGTGCTGTTAAATTCTATAATGACTCAGATCAACCAAACCATGAAATTGATGTCTTGGCTGGCCACGAGAATGATGTCAACTATGTGCAGTTCTGGTTAGTTGTAAGTTGCTGACAGGTAAATTTCTCTTGTACAAGTTTCTGATCATCTCTTCTGCCTTTTATCTGCAGTGGCTGTGCTGTGGCTCCACGATCTTCAATGCCTGATTCCAGAAATTCTAGGTTTGTGAACATCTTCCTGTCACCGTTCACAAGCAGAGTTGGACAAACAGAAGAAGTTCGATTGGACTTGTGACCTTTAGAAAGCTATAGGAAAGAGAAAAGGGGGCTCTTTTGAGGTGTGAGTAGTTTGAAGTCTTCAGTATATGCTAAATACATTTTTAGTACACAGACTCCGGATTACGTCGCACTCGGATCCTGCACCGCAAGTGATTCAAACTTGCAAATAAGTAATCAACTTAGAAGCCAGAGGTTTTAGTATGAAAAATGTAAACGTCAATCCACAGATCTCGCTATATGAGGACAATTGAAAACACAGACTTTGGACACTCATAATTGCTTTAAAAACTTAGCTCTTCAGGAGACCGTCAGTCTATGCATCAATTCATAATTCGAGACACATATTTATCACATGATTACGGCACCGTTAGAGATGAATGTTTAGAGTGCCATAGCAATATCCAAATTGGAAAACGAAAGGATGCCCACGTAAACAGGCCATGTTAAATAATAACTTACTGAATGCTGTGTTCAATGTGGAAGGGATGGAGCTCCCTTTAAGCTACATTAAATATGTTTCCGCGCAGCATGATACATATCGGCAACTCTCACGGTGTTAGCACCGAAGAAAAATATCCCACCGTAGATATGGTTTACCAACCTAGAAAAATATAATCAGAAACAAATCTTTACGAAATCATTATATTCGACAAAAAACCATAAAACAAAGCGAATCAGACTAATCACTTGGACTACTTGGTGCTCAGATGAGCTAAAGCTTACTTACTAACAGATCGAGACAGCTTGAAAAGGTTGGAAACCTCATGTAAAAGGTAAGATTACGGAGCTACTCGATGTTATTTGTCACGAGATAGTCAGAGACACTCCGTAAAAAAATAGTGAATTCAATCTAAGTTAGGATGAATTCAACCTATCTCGTTGTTGTACAAATTCTTCACTATATCGGTTCCATTGTTTCCTAACAAGGGCCGGCCCAGGGTAGAAGCCTAGAAAGCAACTGCTTCAGGCCCCCTGAAAAAAATGCAAAGAAGAAAGCTCCTCTACAGAAACGGTATTAGTGCATCTGCATTAAATTGATTCACTCCTCCTGGTGCGTGGATCGGAAATCCCAGTAGTCTTTCAAGGAGTGATTATTTTTCTAGGCCCAAAGCATATCATGTTTAAACATCTAAATTGAGCATATACAAAAAACAGCAAACAGATATAACGACGAGGAGAGAGAGAGAGAGAGAGAGAGAGAGAGAGAGAGAGATGGTACCTGCTCGATTTTGGGGAGGTTCTGATCGCGCAGAGGTTGGGTATATGTGGCGACGATAACAAAGAGAACCCTAGAGTTTCATCCTTCTCACGAATTACTCCCGTTAATTGTAGTAACTTTTTTAATTCAAAGCCAAGTGACTTTTGGTTTCACAACTATGTCAATCCTCTATGTATATATGGTTGCATGGGAAAATTTATCAGGGTGCAATATGAATTCTCCAGGATTAATTTCTAACTTCCAAAAGATTAAGTCTGGGTGTTTTAATTCCAAAATTGATGATATATTAGTAATTATGAGCGCATCCGGTTAGTTTCTACTCCTACATGTATTGCAGTTGCGCGGAAAAAATTAATACTTTTCCATTAGCTATCCGGTGAGTCCGTAACAGTAGTGATTGATCGGGAAGCATATTATTTGATCATTCCCTTTATTCCTAACTACCAAAATGTCTTCACTTTTAATTTGTTGCTATATCAATGAGTAAATGCACCCAAAAATGATATTAAATATTCTGGACGTGTTCAATAATTACAGTTTTTTCTTTGTAAGTAACGAGAATTCCCAAATATAGGAAGAATTTCTCTTATTTCTTTCCTTCTCAACTTTGTAGGTCTTCAACATTCATATTTATCACACAAATATTACGAGCATGACTACCAAATGATAGAGCTTTACCTCTAAATGTAGTTGCATTAGGTAGTCACATTTTATATACACTAATGCTGCAAAATTATGATAGCTTGAACATTACATTGCGAAATTAGCGTGTACGTATGAATTGTTGAACAATATCCCTAACAATAATCAACACCTCTCCGGTTGTTGAATGTTCAAAATCCACCTTGAACAACATTCTAACATACACCATTGGTAGCAGAAAAAAAAAAAAAACTAAAAATCTAAAAAAGAAGAAGAAAAAAGGAGTCCCTCTTCTCGCACCCCCCTGACACACACACCCCCATCCGGCCCCACCACCTTTCCCCCCCTTTCCCCCCTGCCCCTCCTCCTCTCTTTTTCGGTTTTTGATTTTTTTTTTTACTTTTATTAGTTTTATTTTGTTTTACTTTTAAGACTTTACTGTTTTTTTTTTTTTACTTTTACTAGTTTTTTTTTTATACTTTTAAAAGACTTTAATTACTGTTTTAGTTTTTTTAAAAATTTTACTAGTTTTTTTTTCTTTCTTTTAAAAGACTTTAATTACTGTTTTTTTTTACTTTTACTAGTTTTTTTTGTTTTACTTTTAAAAGACTTCTTCCTATAATTTTAATTAATAAATGAATAATTAAAACATAACTTATACTAACATAACTTGTACTAATTTTAATTAATAAATGAATAAGTAAAGCATAACTTATACTAACATAACTTGTACTAATTTCGTCGAAGAGTGAAAATACATGAAAATTCAATTTCTAATCAATGTTTCCACTAAATTCTGCTCCTGCCCCTCTTGGTCTTGTATCCATTATTTCTCCCCACAAATGAATTCGTGTTCCATAACGAGCTGCCCATCTTTTAGCTTGTTCTGATGCATTGTTCCACCACCATGTTGGGTAGGGTGGTACAGGGTAATGAGGCTGCAAGAAAAGTTGCACAAAGTGATTGTTCCCAACACGGGCAATAGCTATTTCAACGCGCTCTTCGACTGGAACTGTAGGGGATCTCAATGGGAAATGAGTAAAACAAGATGAAGGAATCGGATCAAATGTATGCAGAACAAGGTTGTACGCCGAAGCGATGACAACTCCCATGCTCATAGCGTCCATCCAATGCCCCCGTGGTGCCGAAGCTTCAAAGTAACTTAAAGACTGTATTAGCTGGTTTGCCCAACCTATTTTTGGATATAGCGCATCGTATAGATCCATATTTTGTTTAATCTCATTAATGAGATCTATTCGAACTTGAGCCCAACCATCTTCAGTATACCCTAAATGAGCGGCTATCGCCCTGAATCCACAATGACCGTCACCTTGGACGTCATTAATGTGAGAAATGTAATGCTGATAAGCCCGAGGTAAATACTGAATGTAGTTGGTAGGGATGGGTGGAACTGAAAATTGAGCATGGTTAGCTTGAGTGTTGCGAACTCTCGCGCCCCTCCCACATCTCCTAGATTCGACCCCAGATGACGAAGTGGATGCTTCTGTAAAGGAAGGAATGCGTCGTCCACTTTGCTCCTCTCTACCAGTAGGTCGACCTCTATGAGCCGTGTTATACGCTGGGCCTCGAACTGTGCTCTGAGATGGATCCGTCATATCGATAATCCTGTCTATCATGTGCTCTCGCGTAGATCGATCCATCCCTTGTAATCTCTCCATAACTTCATATGTTCTGTCCGGTCGTTCTCCCTCGTCATTCACAATGGGCGCGCGCATGGACAACCTAGTCCAATGATCGTGGATACTCTGAATCGGAATTGGCATGGAGTACCAACGGTAATATGCAAGATCATGTCTGCATGGCAATCCGTGCGTAATTTTTATTGTACAGTCGCACAACCCGAACTGGAGGTAGGATGAATCTTCAGCGAATTGTAGCTGATCATTGATGAGCTACATTGCCTCCAATGAAATGCGAGTTCTTACTTGTTGAAAAAGTTCGTCACGTATTTGCCAATGGCGGGGGATGTTGATAGATTTCAAAAATGACTTCCGAATCTCTCCGAACTGATTTTCCAACATCTTGTCTATTGTCCCAAAAGCTTTTTGTAAGGATGACATGGTACCCTTCAAATATAGCTTTAGCCTCGCATGTGCGGACTCTGCCCTGTAATATAATAATGAACTGTGTTTAAATACGAAAGTTACAGAAATATTCTTTAATGTAGTAGAATAATGTACGTAATTGAAATAGTAAAGGTAACAATGCATAAAGTGATTATACCTCTGGCTTGAATTGCTTCCGAGGTGCATACATGTATTTGTCCACGCTGCCACAAACCTATCTCTGTACGGCCTTATCCATGTATTGGCAAGGTAATGTAAGAGTTGCGGGTGTTGTTTATAGTCATCGCACATGGCATTCCACTTCTGATTGAAAGACGCTTCGGTTGTTGAATTAATAAGCGAGTGCCATGACATGTTAAAGTCATTAAACAACGGACCAAGGACCCCTCTGCAGTGCTTTATTATGCACTGGTTGATGTGCCAAATGCAAAGGATGTGACGTGCCGAGGGAAACATGCTTCAATGGCGCTAAGAAGCGCCAAATCCCGATCTGTAACAAACACCGATGGCAACAATGCCCCTTTCCAAGCATCCATTTCTTTAAGGTACTCAAGGCCCATATCAGGTTCTCTACCCTCTCATTTGTAAGATGTGCAAACATGAGAGAGTAAGTGCACATTGTGGATGTGATACCCACAACCTCCAGTAGTGGTAACCGGTACTCGTTGGTCTTATATGTGGCATCAATGACCAATACGGACGGAAAATTCACAGATAAGTCTAGGCTTTCAGGATGAACCCAAACAATATCTGTGATTTCGTTGGTGTATGGATTTGTACGATATTCATGGAGGTATCCTTTCTCTATTAGTTGATTCAAGACAAACTGAGTAGGACTTAGACCGCCTAGTTCTGATATGTTATCTGTATATTTGAGGTTGTATATGGACTGAGCACATGTAGTGTTTAACGGGTTTTTTTCTTTAAAACACTAAGAATTTCACGAGGCACGGTGTTGTTCGCCATGTCACGCACAATTTCTTTCTCCTCTGGTGTTAGCCTTGACGGGTACTCATGCCCATCAAAATATTCTGCTGTTTCATGGTTATGGAGACCATATTCAACCCTTACACCCCACATGACACCCGCTGGAGGTATTGGTATACCTCGCAGCTCAAATGGGCACTCGCATTTTTTTGTCCCAGTATTCTTTTGCGAGGATTGCCCTTCAACTGCTTTCTTTGCCGATCTATACTTTCCACTTCTTTCACAACTAAGAATGCACTTTGGCAGCTTGCCACCAATTAAACTAGCAGATTTCTTAGTAACAATAACAATACCATTTTCCCTACCGACTTTCCGCACCCAAGTTATCATGTCGTCTCTACTTTGAAAAATCTATAAATAAGAAAAAAGAATATGTATAAGTGCAACATGATCCAGTCTAATATGCATAATTTCTGTACTTTTAAATTAAATAACTAATATGCATAAGAACAACGGTAAATAACTAACCTCGTTAGTTGTGAATTCAGGTGTATAATTACGAAAATTGTGGGAGACGCCCTCCCCACTAGGAACATCATTCTCAACGGACCAACTATCTGAAAATGAGCAGTTGTAGCCATCCATAATGTTCTTCTACGTTTTACGAAATCGGTGTGGAAAAGGAGGGAGGAGCCGTGACAGAGGAAGAGAGAGAGAGATAGATGATGGAAAGAGGTGATGCTGGAGGGACAAGCAGGGAGAAGGAGGAGATGGGAAGAAGATGGTGATTTTGGAAGGATAATGCTGGACATATAAGGATAAGGGGTGATGGATGAATGATTGTAGTTAAAGATAAGAAGATAACAAAAAAATCTGAATGTGTGGTTGTAATTGAAGATATGAAGATAAGAAGATAAAAGGAAATCTGAATAAGGGGTTAGAAATAAAATAGATAAAAGATATAAATAAATACAAAATTAATAAATTCAATAACATAAAAGAATTATAAAATTTAAAAAAAAAGAAATTTACTCACATATATAATATTAAATAATTTAAAAATACATATAAAGAGTAAAAAAATAAGTGTTCCGATTTTTAATTCGTTTGAACCGGTGCAAAGATCTTATTTTTCTTATCATTTCATCCTAAATGGTCGTAATGAATTTTTGGCTCTAAGGCCTTTCAATGAGCACCCTAAGAGAGACCTGAAACTAAATAAAGTGCCTTAGGGTACTTGTTGAAAGGCCTTCGAGCCAAAAATTCATTATGACAATTAAATATCAAATGATAAAAAAAAAGATCTTTGCTCTGATTCAACCGGATTGAAAATTGGAACACTTAAATAATTTTAAATAAATAAAAGTGAAAAAAGATATAAAAGTTATTAAGTAAATAAATAAAAAATAAGAAAATGGGTGAATTATTGCCGGGGTAAAATGGTCCGGGGGTGGGGTCCGGGGGGCGCACGCGTCAGGTGGTATCAGGTGGGCGCGAGAAGAGAATTGCAGAAAAAAGATACACTTTTCAGTGGGTTGTGAAAAACAGTGAAGTGGAATAAAATAAAGACACTTTTTCCTCTTTTTTGGATCATGTAAATATACCAAACACTGGCAATCAGATGTAGCCCAAATGGAAGAAAATCAAGATGGGTCGGGCCAATATCGCAGGACAAACAAATTCGGGCAGGGTTGAGCGGGTAACGGGTTTGTATGGACTACACGTGGCGACGTATTAAAGGGCACGGGATATACTCGGGTGTACCGTATAATAATCCCCTCCAACCAGATTCGTTGAGCTGTTCACTTTAATTTTTTTTTAGCTCACCCCGATTATTTTACACTCTCTCGAGGAAAAAATCATGCGCCTTCACAAAGTCTATCACCGTTTCTCTCTCCTCTCTCTCTCTCTTCACCGACGTCCCTCCCTCTTCTCCATCACTCCCCCAGACCCCTCTCCTCTTCCTTTCTATCTATAAAACCCCATCGATCTTTGCCAATTCCCAGACACTCGAGGACCACTGTCAAGTCAATCAAATCCATGACCACCTCTAGACTTCACCATATTGTCCCCATCAACGCCGTTGCCGCCGAAGACGGCGGCGGCACCGGTTCAAACGGTGCCGTTTCTTCTTCTTCTTCTTCCCCTCCTGCTGCTACTTCAGATGAAGGTATTATAGTTAATTTTGAATTTTGTTTTGGTGGTTGTTTTCTGGAGTTATCTTTTAACTTGCATGACGGGGAATTTGGAATGGAAAGGTTGTTTATCGGACCTCAGTGCAAGAATTACAGGATGTACGATCGTTTGGTTGAATGTTTTATTCGAGTAATTTACTTGCCCAATTCAGCAGTGAAATCGGAGTTGGAGTGAGACGACCTCCATCCCAAAAGATTGTTCGGTCCAAGAACTTAAAAATAACGTATTTTTTACGGGAAAAATTCAAACTTTTTCTTGCATCAATGAGTTATTTTAATTAATGAAAAAGTTCGATTTTTTTGTAGATTTTTTTTCTTAACATTGAATTTTTCTTGATAAAACACATTTTTTTAATTTCTCTTTTTCCAGACCAGATAATTTTTTTTGGAAAGAGGGAGTACTATTTTTTTTATGTCGGCATGTATAATTTGAACTTAGGAGTGGGATTGGAATTCATATCTGGATTGGGAGTTATGACGGGATTGGTATTCATGAATTTTGAGTGGTATTGTGACGGACTGACAGGGCTCTTTAACCTTGAATCTCACTCTGATTACATGGAGGCAATGGCGGAGCCGGATTTAGATGAGCTCTGTACCATGAGAAGGCAATAGCCGACCATATGATAACTGAGTATACAATTTTAAAGGGGATAAATTGGGAATTTTTTTGAAACTTGAGGTCAAAGTGCAGGGCAGCTGGGTCTTCACAATCTCCGGCACTGCATGGGGAAAAAGGCAGAGTATGATGACTGTTAACCAACTTAACTAATCTGGCTTTGATGCAGATTCAGAATCACTTGTTGGCTATCGTCTTCCTCCGTCGGAGCTTATAGACATTGTTGATGCTCCACCCCTTCCAGCATTATCATTCTCTCCCCAGAGGTATAAAATACTGTTTCTTAAGCGGAGGTCTTTACCATCATTGTCAGAATTGGCGCGGCCAGAGGAAAAGCTTGCTGGCGTTCGGATTGATGGGAAAGCCAATACCCGAAGTCGGATGTGAGTGATGATAAAGCTTTTATTTTGTGCTTACGAGTACCTTATTAGAGTACTTGGCCTACTTTTCTAGACATCACTCAACATATATTATTATTTTGTGTTTTCTGACTTTGTCTTTTGCAAGGCTAGGAAGTATGTAGGTGAGCTCAGTATATTGTGATGACAATAACTGAGGAAGGATATGATAGACTTCTATGTTATTATGTTTTGTTTAATTGTTTCCCATTCTCTTTTGTTATTCATATCAAATCTTTGTCAAAGTGATTTTTTAACTATCCATGATAGGTCATTTTACACTGGCATTGGGATCCACCGGCTACTGGATGATGGTACACTTGGCCCAGAGACAGAGGTCCATGGCCTTCCAGATGGTGCTAAAATAAATTTTGTTACCTGGTGATTTCTGCGTTAACTCTTTATCAGTGTACTCTATTAGTCCTTTTGAGAACCTCTGCTCTGGTATATTAGATGCAACTCCAGCTTTATGTCCAATAGATTGAGCCATGATATCGCTTTCGTCCCTCATTTAGACTTCGTATTAGATTCACGTGCTCTTTCTCTCATTTGGACTTCATTGGTGTGGAATTGATATCTACATACACTGCTCTTAAGTGCCTTCTCCTCCTTTGTTCAATAAAACTCTGAGAAATTTGCACTATTTTCTTTTGCTATGAGTTACCTACATTTATGGAAAACATGAACACTGGCGTAATATATTTTACTGGAAATTGATGTGTTCTTTAGAGCTGATCACATTTTTTCCCCTTCCCTCTAGGTCAAATGATGGAAAGCATTTATCCTTCAGTGTTCGACGTGATGAGGTAATAGATCCTCTAGTTATCAGTTATCACTTAAGTGTTGGTGCAAAAAGAAATACTGTTATTGTTGATACTTGATATAACTAAGACTCGTATTTGTCTAAAATGTTTGCCTGATCTGCATATACCTGATGGAGATTTTTACTTGCTCTTATAAAATTTCCCTAAGATGCTCTAGTTTTTAAAACATTTCACGGAACAGGAGGACAACAACACTAGCAGTAAGCTTACAGTATGGGTAGCTGATATTGAGACTGGATACGCGAGACCTTTGTTTCAGTCACCAGATATATATCTAAATGCAGTCTTTGACAAGTAAGCACCCCTTTTCCTGGACAAAATCTTGTCTGAGGAGTATTTGCCTACTTCCTTTTGCTAATTCCTTTCTGTCTCTTACTTCCCAGCTTTGTCTGGGTGGATAACTCGACTCTATTAGTTTGCACCATCCCTTTGTCTCTAGGAGACCCACCTAAGAAACCTTTGGTTCCCTCTGGTCCCAAGATTCAATCTAATGAGCAGAAAAATGTTGTTCAAGCCAGAACCTTCCAAGATCTGCTCAAGGATGAGTATGATGAAGATCTGTTCGAGTACTATGCTACCTCACAGCTTGTTTTGGCTTCTTTGGATGGGACCGTGAATCCCGTTGGTCCACGAGCAATATACACGTCAATGGACCCTTCTCCTGATGAAAAGTACCTCTTAATCAGTACAATTCATCGGCCATACTCTTTTATTGTGCCTTGTGGAAGATTTCCCAAGAAAATTGATGTGTGGACAACAGATGGAAAATTTGTTAGAGCACTTTGCAATTTACCTCTCGCTGAGGACATTCCCATTGCATTCAATAGTGTAAGGAAAGGGATGCGCTCCATCAACTGGAGAGCAGACAAGCCTTCAACACTCTACTGGTATACATCTGAACTTTATTGTTGGCTTGGTGGTGTAAGCATTTCAACTGATTTAGCTGTGGGCCATGATACGAATAATCTGAGAAAGAAAGATAAAGATTTGGTTTGAAACTTTAATCTCTCTCTCTCTCTCTAGATTCTCTTGCTTGCATGATGAGGGAATGAACTCAAATAAACTTTGATACGGTCTGCTTCTTGAGACAGATTTGTAATGCAATTGATACTTGATTAGTAAAAGAAGCAATGTTCATGAACTTATGATTATGCTTGAAGCTTGTCCTGACATTGTGAAGGATTTTATAGTAAGGTAGGAGAAAAATGCCGGAACAGAGTAAGGGAATAAATGTTGACTATGCTGAAGCAGAATGTGATGTCAGATTTATTGGTTTTTCAACTATAGTATAAATGTAATCCAGAAGAAGAATTATAGTTCTGCTGGCCAATCATTTGCAATTCAACTAACTTTGAAGTACCCGGGCTTGCATATTGCAGAATTCTAGTTGTTGCATTTTCATTTCGCTCTATGATTGGTGCACTACAAGGTGATTGTTCTTCTGTATTGTTTGAAGGGTGGAGACGCAAGATGGTGGAGATGCAAAAGTGGAAGTTTCTCCGCGTGACATAATTTATACACAACCCGCAGAGCCGCTTGAAGGTGAACAACTGAGAGTTTTGCACAAACTTGATCTTCGCTATGGGTATGAAAATGAGCTGGGTGATCTTCTGTTATTATTTGGATGTTTGGAATCCCTTTTCAGAGAGGTTGAGTCAGACACTAGGTTCCAAGAGTTGAGATTGCAAACATTTCTCTTATTTACTCTGCTTGCTTTCACTTTTGTGAAAGCCCTCTTTTTTGTACATTAAGGCACTCTATTGAAAAGTCTTGAGAAGAGACTCTGCAGCCTTAGTTACTCTACCTGCCTTTGTTTTATTACTTTCTGTTCCTAAACCTTTTCAATTTGACATGACCTTATATATGCTTGATGATAACTTTTAAGATGACACTTTTCCCTGTGGAGTCTGAAGAATTTGCTTGTCTTTGTGGCTTATTTTTGTAACATTTTTTGGGAACAGTGTTTACCGTGGACCGTGGTTATGTTTCCCTTATGGTATTTCCTCTGAGCCAGACCTGATCTATTGGAGAGATAGATAGTCTAAATGTGAGTAGTTTACTGCTCTTGATGAACAGAGAGCTAATAATTGTTTTTGATGTAGTTTACCAGAATATGGTAGTTTAGCACCGCAGCCAATATATCAGCAGGCGTAGGAATGGATCCTGAATGCTAGGAAGCTTTTGTGCTTCGGGTGTGACAAGATATAATATCATGATATCATCTATTTGCCCCTATTGAAAAACAAGATTTTGGCATGGTGATGAGGTGTATGCTTGTAGCATTTGTGTTGTGTTCATACTACATGATCTACACCCTGTATTCTCTTATACAAAATTAAATACTGTAGTTTCTTGGCTTTGTTATTTTTCCTTGAAATGCATCATAAATTTCGGTAATGTATAGAAGATGGCAAACCATGAATATCGATGTGATGTGTCTCAATATTTTTGTATTCTCGCTTGTGTCTTTGCAGAGGTATTTCTTGGGCTGATGATTCGCTGGCTCTTGTTTATGAATCTTGGTACAAGACAAGGCGGATAAGAACCTGGGTGATGTCTCCCGAATCTGAAGATGTGAAACCGAGAATATTGTTCGATAGGTCATCCGAAGATGTGTACTCTGATCCTGGGTCCCCATGTTGCGGAGAACGCCTGCTGGGACTTATGTAATTGCAAAGGTTAAGAGAGAAAATGATGAAAGCACTTACATTTTACTAAATGGAAGCGGTGCTACACCGAGTGGGAATATCCCATTCCTGGATTTGTTTGACGTGTAAGTTTCTCACAATTTGCGCTTGGTTTTCTCTAATTGTTTCTGTTTTTGTGATACTCCTTATTTGTTTTTTCTTTGCTGACACAGTGTTTGACACAACTTCTTTCAGAAATACTGGCAGTAAAGAACGAATATGGGAGAGCGACAAGGAAAAATACTTTGAGACTGTTGTTGCTTTGATGTCTGATGAGAATGAAGGAGACATAGACATTAATCAGTTAAAAATACTGACATCCAAAGAATCTAAAACTGAAAACACCCAATATTATATGCAGAGCTGGCCTGAGAAGAAAAGATGCCAACTTACGAATTTTCCTCATCCATACCCTCAGCTGGCATCACTACAGAAAGAAATGATCAGGTATGAAAGGAAGGATGGAGTTCAACTTACTGCAACTCTATACCTTCCACCAGGCTATGATCCCACAAGGGATGGCCCTCTGCCTTGTCTTGTTTGGTCATACCCGGGAGAATTCAAAAGCAAAGATGCAGCTGGACAAGTTCGTGGTTCTCCTAATGAGTTTGCAGGCATTGGTCCAACATCTGCCCTTCTTTGGCTGGCAAGAAGGCATATTCCTTCCCTTGTCTTTGTTTGTTTGAACTCCTCTTTGGCTGATATTTCGGTGCTTTCTGGAATATTGTCTGCTATTAATCTTCCTTTGTCCTTCTTTTCTTTCATTATTGAATCCTCTTCAGCTGATATTATGGTGCTTTCTGAAATTCTTGTTCTATTGCTCCCTGTTTTGGCTGGTTTGGTGTATTTAAGTAGGGTTAAGGTTTGAGCACTGCAACTTTTGCAGGTTTGCGATTTTATCAGGACCAACAATTCCTATCATTGGTGAAGGCGACGAAGAGGCAAATGATAGGTACAAGATGTTCCAAAGCCTCAGTTCTCTGTTCCAAACACATTGTAAAGTGTAAACTAAACCTTTTGTCCTGGGAATGACCAGAAATTCCAACAGGTTAATAATCATGATTTTGTTATTATAATCCATATCATTTTGTTATCTTCCGGAGAAGCTACCCCAATTTGACAAGTGATGCATTTTTTGGGACAAGCTTTTGCAAAAATGGGTATGACAAAAGTCACCAGTGATGCGCAAGTGGTTAATCAACTACTCAAGGATAAGTAAAGACATTTAAAGGGAGTTCTTGAAAGTTATGTAAAGTGGTACTTGATAATTGACTTCACCACCTTGGATTGCATGTAAAACACAAGTCGATATATAATTATATCTCATACTCAGCCTTGTGTTCGAACCGATTGGAGTCAGCGGCATTAGTTCTTTTCACTTTTCAACTGGTCACTGTTTTGCTTGGGGGATCACTACTATTTTCCCTCCAAAATGCAGACAGCTGGCAAAATAAAGTTTTCCGCTCTTTATTCTGTTCATTTCTACTAAACTGTGGAATTCATATCACTATACGGTCAAGCATTGTTTTCCCCAGGTATGTGGAACAACTGGTTGGAAGTGCTGAGGCTGCAGTGGAGGAAGTTATCCGACGTGGAGTAAGCTTCTTCATTCCTTTCCCAGGGTAACTCAGTAGGGTCGTGATAACCAAAAAAAACTGACATTGTCTGTTGCTACTCTCTTTAAGGTGGCTCACCCAAATAAAATAGCTGTTGGCGGTCATTCATATGGGGCATTCATGACTGCAAACCTCCTGGCACACGCCCCTCATCTTTTCAGTTGTGGTATTGCTCGCTCCGGAGCTTACAACCGAACTCTCACCCCTTTTGGATTTCAGGTAGTGCTCTACAATACTGGCAAAAGTTGTGCTGAGGTCCACACACATGATTTTCTTTGTATGGCATATTCACTTAACTTCTCTAACTGGTGTAGAACGAGGAGAGAATGCTATGGGAGGCAACAAATACTTATGTTGAGATGAGCCCTTTCATATCAGCTAATAAAATAAAAAAGCCTATATTGCTCATTCATGGAGAAGAAGATAATAATTCTGGAACGTTGACTATGCAGGTACGATTAAATGTCCCCTCTTTCAGTCCTTCTTTGTGTGTGTGATTAATAACTGGACACTCCTTAAATAGAAATATTGACATTTCCCCAAACTCATTGAGAAATACAATAATTGGCTTCTTTTTCTCTTTCTGTCTCTCGCTGCTTTTGTTCTAAAATGGTAAACTTCGTCTTCTTTGCATTTCCCAATGATGCAGTCGGATCGTTTCTTTAACGCGCTGAAAGGTCACGGTGCACTTTGTCGCCTAGTGATCCTTCCTTATGAGAGCCATGGATATGCAGCACGAGAAAGCATAATGCATGTCCTTTGGGAGACAGACAGGTGGCTGCAGAGATATTGTGTGTCCAACACTTCGGATGCAAGTGCAGAGCTTGATGCATCCAAAGACAATGTAAGTAAAGGAAGTACGGATTCAGATAGTAAAGCAGTTGGTGCTACTGGAGGGGGAGTCTTGGAGATGACAGATCTTGAGCATGGAAGATTTCAACCTCTGCAAAGGTCATCACTGTGGTAGTTTCTTGATCTATGATAGGTGTATCCAGGATGAAAGCAAAATGAAACTGAATTATTTCATCCCTTATTTTTCCCCTTGTGTAAATAACTCATTAAGGCTGATGTAAGAGTGCGCTGATGTAACAATGCATTAGGAGACCGTTAATAACTTCAAGGCTGTATTTGGTTCAAGGATTTGTGAATGGAAGAGGAAAAAGGAAACGAAAAGGTTGAAGGAGCTCCGTCATCTGCCGTTAAATCCTTTTAACTGTAATTTTCCCTTTCCTTCCCAACTTCATGATAAGGAAAACCTAAAGTTTGCACATTTAGTTGGAAAGAGAAGTACTCATCCTTTAGCGTTTAAACCAATTTAAACCATACTTGAGCCATTCAGATCCCTTTACATCGTTCCCCTTTCCACATTTCTGAAGCTTGTCCAATCACTGCATATGACCATTCAAACTCCATCATCCCAGTGGGGTTGTTATATGTAGTATGTGTGCTGCTAATTTAAATGCCAAGGTACTTGATTAGCATGTCCAATAGTAACATCGAGTGGCATCTTCATTTCCCTACCCTGGATGTGGATGCTAGTCTTGCTGTTAATTATTCAAATTGAGTCATTGTCATTTCTCTAGTGGGTAATTTGGCCATGATATAGACGGAGGAATGATCCATGAATAATCAGCAAATTCAGCACATTTTATTCCGAGTGTTTGTGATATCTGTAGTCTTTTCTCCCATCCTAATTTATGTTGATCCACCACATTATATAGATGAGTTTTTCTTTTCCTGTGTCCTAATTTATTTTGAACAACCACCTTGTATAGATGGGTCACTCCGCCGCTGACTACCCTTGATAAGGTGTAAAGGTGGAATATATATATAAAAAAAAAAAGTGTCAGAACAGCATCTTCGGCCTCTGCAAAGGAAGTCCACGCAACATTCAAAATTCTAGGTGATCCAGTTGTTGCCTTCAAGTATGTTCATGAACACGATTGTTATTTGAAGTTGCCAACAGTAAACTACCTCAGGTCCTCAACTGCTCTTTTCCCTGGGATACATTGCGACGTGGTAGTCTAATTTGTGCTTTTGGGGTTTTCAATACCCGAATATATGTGCATCTCTGTTTTATGATTCTCCTAGCACCCGGAAAGGAGAATAGAAGTGTAAAAGCATTTGATTTCAGAGTTATGGAGGTAAAGTTTAGTGATATCATTTGGTGACGGGAGAGTTTGCTTGGTTTGGTATTATTGATTGTTTTCTGTGTGTCATTATAGTCTCGGGTACATGCAGTTCCTTTGCAGACAACGATAGTATCTGGGTTTGGCAATGGTTAGTCACGGGTACATGCCGTTCCTTTGTGCCACGCGTGCAGTTCCTCTAGCCCTTTTAAGTTGAAGTTGAACACAAATCAATTTAAATCAATGTCATAGAATCCTAAGTGGATTTTTAAGCTGATTTCGACTGCTATTGACTGTTGAGTTTACTAGCCTAAGTATGCGTTCAATTTGACAAACCAGTCCTGAGTATTAATTACCCCACGAGAGGCTACAGGAAATGCACGCGTGGCACGAAGGAACTGCATGTACCCGAGAATAATCATGGCAAAAGCCCCAGACCATGGGAGAGATTGCTTTCTTTCTTTGCAGCTCAAGGTCATGTTTCTATCATACTTTCTTTCTCCACATGTCAGGCGTCTGGTTGAACATCGAGTTAAATCGACTACTGCACGAACTAGATTTCCTACACACTCTAGATAGAAAATCTCACATGATTTTTATAAGGATAGGCCACGTTGAAAGCTGGAATGGAAATCTCGGTAATGGGGCCCCGTTTGTTACCTTTTTCCTGTTGTAATCCCATCATGTAATTTTTTACTATATGCTAATGGCTTTAAACAAAAGATTATAACATCTGGTCTCTTCTTGTTAGTTGTTAATATGGACTCGGATTTACTACCCATACAAATGGAAACATCTTCAAGGCATTTTACCGAACTTAGGGTGTGTTTCGATGGAACTTTTTCATATTATTCCCATTGTCTTTTGGATGCTTTTTCTAAATTTATCAGATTCATGCATTTTCTCATATTAAGCATTCGTCTTAACGAACCGAGTCTAATGGGTAATAAATTATGACCAAGAGTCCCGACAAATTTGGTCTTTACTAACTTTTCCGATATTTTTCCGTTGGAATGGATAACCGCAAAAATTTGGGCAGAAAACTAAAAATAAATAAAGGGGAATTTGCACTTACACCCCTTGTACTATCACCAATTTGCACATACACCCCTTGTGCTCCAAATTTAGGCACTTACACCCCTTGTACTTTGGACTGAAGTGCAACTGTTAAAAATTCCGTTAAAATGGATGGAAAAGCTATTGGCGGGAGATTTCCCTCCAAAATGAGGAAAAAAATGTCCAAACTAACCCTAATAGCCATTTATAAGCTTTGTCAAATTCTTATTCTAAAAAACAGAGCATCCAAACCCCTTTCTTCCCCTAACCCACTCTCTCTCTAGTCTATTATTATCAACAGAAAAAACAACATCTATATCTAATCAGCCCCAAAACATCTGCAAATGTAGCAACACAAACACCTAGCAGCATAGTAAAAAAAATGGACTTACACTATCCATATCCACAACATAAATGGCTAGCAATGACAAAAAAAAAAAACATACTTCAAATGCAGATATTCAATACCAAGTAGTTCAAACTGAGCTCTTTTCTTAAACAAAAGTCTCTATGTTACAAATTGACTTCAAACAGAGTTCCCAAACAAAGTTCACAAACAGAAGTCAACCTGAGAAATATGCAAAATAATCCTTTGATGCTGCTGTGAACTCTATTTTGGAAACTCTGTTTGAAGTCAGTTTGTAACTCTGTGTGACTTTTGTTTAAGAAAAGATCTCAGTTTGAACTACTTGGTACTGAATATCTGCATTTGAAGTATATTTTTTTGTTGTTGTTATTACTGGCCATTTATGTTGTGGATTTGGGCAGTGTAAGTCCATTTTTTTCTATGCTGCTGGGTGTTTGTGCTGCTGCATTTGCAGATGTTTTGGACTAATTAGACATGAGATATAGTGCTAGATGTTGCTGTTTTCTGTTGATAATAATAGACTAGAGAGA
The DNA here is from genome assembly GCA_018127125.1 of Rhododendron griersonianum. Classification (NCBI taxonomy): domain Eukaryota; kingdom Viridiplantae; phylum Streptophyta; class Magnoliopsida; order Ericales; family Ericaceae; genus Rhododendron; species Rhododendron griersonianum. The sequence continues at coordinate 2,593,888 of CM030795.1, read as the reverse complement.
GTGGGTTAGGGGAAGAGAGGGGTTTGGATGCTCTGTTTTTTGGAATGAGAGTTTGACAGAGCTTATAAATGGCTATCAGGGTTAGTTTGGACATTTTTTCCCTCATTTTGGAGGGAAATCTCCCACCAATAGCTTTTCCATCCATTTTAACGGAATTTTTAACAGTTGCACTTCAGTCCAAAGTACAAGGGGTGTAAGTGCCTAAATTTAGAGTACAGAGGGTGTATGTGCAAATCGGTGATAGTACAAGGGGTGTAAGTGCAAATTCCCCATAAATAAATAACCAAACATCAATCATACTCAATCTCATAAAAATGGGGTTGTGAATTGAACGGAACACAAGAAAGCATCCAGAAGAATCTGCACAAAAGAAAAAGACCAAACATCCAACAATAAAGAAGATCGACAAGAGTAATTCAACATTGCAGGGAAAACAGCAAGCTTACATGCTCTCTAAAGCATTAAAGTGGCTCACAAGAGTCGATGCAAGAAATTTATTTTTTCAGAATACAGGTCAAGCATAAATAACCATAACGACGAACATTCATGCACAAGAATCTGGCTTTTCCATCTTTGTTTCCCTTGCAAACAACAGCAAGGGGCTCTCAAGAATAACCAAAGGCTCCTCCCTTATGGACTCTAGGACTCGTAAAAAAAAAGGGTTATTTGGAAGTCACCCCTGCCCTGAAATGCGATGAAAAACAAAGTGTTTCCGCAGGGTGTCCTTGAGTCTGTAGCCTGTGTGCTTCTAGAAGTAACTCGTGTCTTTGATTTAGTAGTTTTGGTTCATTCCTGTACATTGTGATGAAATATTTTCCCTTAGGGTGATGAATGTATTGCTTGACGTTGATAAAAAAAAAAAACAGTGCTCCCCTATATCATTCTAAAAATGTGCACTCTTATTGTTAATCACCTGTCACTGAAAAGTTGACGTGGTGTTTGTTCATAACAGTTTAAGAAATTACTTTTACCATATAAACACGGATTTAACCCGTTTAACAAGTTGAACATGAAAATCAAACCCTGCTTGGCCCATTATATGCCAAAATCTATCTAAGCGTGGACATCCTCTACTGTCACCTATACACTACACTTGTACTAATTGCACCCTCCGTCGTCCCATATTGTTTTAATCATAAACAACAGTCGTACCTTCAGTCGGATCCTTGTACTTTTTGCGGATAATTTTTCTGAAAAGATTCTACCAATCAAAAGAACAAATTTGGAATATTCAAAAATCGTCCACGAACATACATTATTTGTTCCTCCAATTAAAGGAACGCACCAAAATGGACAACATAATAGGACAGAGCGAGTATAATTTATTAAGGACTCATCTCCAGAGAGATAAGAGATTAGCATATCAGAAGCTAGCTACAGATTGCTGTTATGTACCTGAAAATGTGACACTGCGAGTTTGATTAGATTTGCGGCATTTGCCGACTGTGTAGCACCTGATTAGTCACCCTGCACTTAAAAAACAAACTTTCAAGAAGATTATAGATATAGGAAACATATCAAAGTTGGTCTTCCGACTGGGATGACTATTTAGGGTACCAATTTGTCCATGCGGACTCCCGCCCATAATCTGTTGTTGGTCTGTAGTTGTTGTTGTTGTATCTAGTTGTAACTTCAAGCAAACCTGGGATGATGAATGTCACAACATGAACAAATCCATAAACATTTGTGCACATAGATGTCCTCCTACACCAACCTATCCACTACTGAGAGTAACCGTGCATTGCAAAAGAAATGGGGCAGCCCTCTCTTGCTATTCTTACAGAGGAGAGCCACAAAAACAAGTGCCTTTCCCCCAACACTTCACTTCCCTGCTCAATAAGAGACATGAGGCATGGGACAAGATTCTTCCCTTCCCCCAAGGACAGAAGATGCCGTCCAATGTTTGCAATCATATGGGTCCCAAGCATGGCCATATTAAGAAGGTTTAAACAAATTTGTTGCTCACGCAAACTGCCCTTGACAAGGGCTGCTGGAGTGTCCCGTAATGGAAGTCTTTCCACAACATGTTGAATGCTAGGAGGGTTAAAACAAACAAGATATGCCAAACAAGACCCAGCTGTGAGCTTCATGTTCTCCTGTTTCCCATCCAAAAATATATAGCAAAGGTTACCGATCACATCCTGGCTGGCTAAATGAGATGCCCAAGTCGCTCCTTGACTGCAGATGTTTTCAATTGTCCTCAATGCATAGAGTTGAGTGACATCATCCTCTACTTCCGTAAAAGTGCCGACACCAATGAAATCAGCGGACCTGAAACATGGCCAAAGAAAGGAGCCAAATGAATTTTTAAGGGAAAACGAACCTAGGAAAGGCATAAGAAATACTGGTTGAGCTTATGGCATAAGGTAGGGAACAAACTTGCCAGCCTGACGAAAACTTGATGTCCTTTGACGGACATTCAGGAGGATTGCAGTCCTCGTTGTGCTCATTGCGAGTGGATGTATAAAACAGTAACTGGCCCAAAGCAGCCATAGAAAACTTCCTCAATTTTCTTGTTTGTCCCTGAGACCATCAATCAGTGAACCTAAAAGTCCAGAATTTTCCAAATCCTTATTAATAAAAGTAGAATGTCGAATCGACAATCCAATCAGTGAAGCAAGTTGAAGCCTGAAGCCTTGGACTGTCGCAACATTTTGAAAAGCACCCGCATAATCGGCCCGTTGGTCAAAATCTTGGCAGCAACAGCCTTACTACTTAACATTTTGAGTTATCTGCTCACATTCTGCTTCTCACCATTAGTAGTTTTCCCATCTAAGAATGCCACAATCCTATTAGAAACTGCCTCCAATTGATCTAAAGGCATCTTCACAAAATCTGACACTGGCAGTGTATCAAAGAGGAGACAAGGGATTGATGCTTTATCAGCCTTTCTGCTGGGCTCCACAGGTTTTACTGAGAGATCAGATGGATGCCAAAGCACTTGGGAGTTGGGAGAGGTCATCGGATGATCTCGAATTATCAAAGTCAAGGGCACCCCCTGAACTTCTTTAGCCCTTCGAACTTTGAGTTGAGGGCTAACATTGCATGGAGTGGCACCCATTTTATCATGATCTGAAGATAGTTCCAGATCACGGGCTCTTGTGTCATCTGAGAGATGAATATTAACAATTGCTGTATCCACTTGGTTAGTGTTACTGTCAATCTGTTCTAACACTCCCTGGCGGTGATTTGGAGTTGACATTTTTTCTTGCACAAGCCGGATTATCAGACTCGTCAGGATAACCATGTGACTCATCCTCCATGTTCTCATTAAAATCGAGTTCCATATCAGTGTCTTCAATATTCACATCGGCCCCATTTTCTAAGTCAGTTGGCAATGGCCTCCGGTTGTTCTCCTCTTTTTTTCTTTGTAAGTTTGAATTTGCTATTCTTGAGAGCCATAAAAGATTCACACCCTGAGCATTGCTTTGTTAGTGTCTTCCGGCCATTGGATGTACCCTTAAGTGGTGTGTAATAACCTCTTGGTCCCAGATTACAATTCTCATGCTGCTTGGAACCTCCTTTCGAATCTTTTCCATGATATCTAGTTGGGGTTTTGTTTTGGGGAGGGTTGTTGCCATTGCGTTCTGAGATATACGGTTTAGGCAGAAGCTCTATCATATTGGTGAAAGCAGGATGAGGAGGTAAAGGCAGTGGAGTAAATTTTGTTCTCCAAAAGGCACGTCCACAGAGCGCGGTCCACTGTATTCTTTCAGCTGGATCTTTTACAAGGAGAGAATTGATAAGATTGACAAAGGGACAGCTGGGAGTACCTGGAAGTGATGGAAAAGTCGATCCTTTTCCCAAAAAGGGTGGGTTCCCAGCATAGCACTCGTATAGCACACAACCAAAGGTCCCAAAATCAGAAGCATAAGAATGGATGCCTCCATCTTGAAATTATTCCAGGAGCCATGTAGTAAACGGGGGTACCTTCCGTGTGTGGCAACCGAATAAATGCATCAAGAGGGAAAATGAATGAGTAGATAGAGTTGTGGTACAATTTTGAGAAAGGAAAAGACTATTCTGTAGTCCAAATAATAGTGACATACTAGCCAAATAAGTAGCAAGCATGAAAAGGACAATTGTTGGAAGAACCTTCCGACAAAAAGGAGTCTTAGTTATATCCTTCAGCTTTCTTGCCAATCCAAAATCACATAGCTGCAATACATATGATACAGATGAGGTTAGAGACATATCTAACAGTAACAGACTAACAGAGGTACTCACAAAATAGAATATCTGGACCACGAACACCTTTGTACATCCGTTTTCATCTAACAAAGTTTTTGAGGGTTTCAAGCCACAATAAATGATTCCTTTGGAGGGCAAAAACCTGGCAAAAATGCCAATGCAACCATAGATCGAATATATCTACGATCACCAAATCCATCAGGGACAAAAAAGAAGAAGCAGCGATTATAAATTTCCTTACTGCAAAGCTCTGACCTGGTCATGAGCGATATCATGTATTGAATCTTCTGAAAGCTTTTTATCCTGCAACCCAGATAATTTAGTTGATTTTCCACTTGTAAACTATATTAGTCTACCAACTGCAGGGTGACCATTATCTTGATACTTTTTTGTTTTGAAGCATAGTTACCACTTACCAAGGAACTCTTGAAAGTGATGTTTTACCATGAACAAATGAGAAGGGATCAACCCCTGATGCACTTGCATGAACGTAATACTGAATACAAAGTACCGCTTCAATGAAAAAGGGATCAATAACAAATAAAAGCATGAAGAAATGTTGCAGCCCCTATATTCCCAATTATATGCTAAGTTTAGCCCTGCCGTTACCAGTCACCCTAAATTGGATGGACCAGTATGGGGATAATGAGTTTTTGGATGTTTTAGTGCGAAATGTTATCATCTTTTTGTGTCAATCACCAACAAGAGACACTCATGTTCTTGCTATCTAGTGCTTAAGTTTAAACTCATGTATAAATGAAATGTTCATCAACTATAGCACCATTGATGGATTGAAACACGTTATCAAAACCAAAGAATTTGGTAACTGCTGTAACAATGACATGAGATCGCCTCCAACACAATATTCCAAAACCAACCCCAGGTGTGCAGAAGTTTCATACCTAGTAATTATATATACATGGATAGAGAGACACAGAGAAATCAATTAAACTGAAGTCCCACAAAGGGCCATAGGCCCATAGTACATTCAGACTAGGATTAATGACTGAATAGAATGCCAACTTCTGGACAAACTAACAAACTGATGTAGGATTGAATCTTTTTGAACAGTTTGGGGCTTTACCAGGAAAATAAAACTTCATTGCATTTGGGTCATCTAAAGAGTGAAGAATCCTAAACAGAACAAGAAACGGAAAACACCTAAAGCACGCGTGAGAAAAAGTGAAAACGCAAAAACACTGTCAATGCATTAGTTTGTTATATATCCTGACACAAGTGAAAATTGGCCATTGCAAGGTCAGAAACACGGTCTCTGTTCCTGTTTAGGTAATTAAAAGAAAAGAGCTACACGACTTCCATAATCACATAATAATGTCGATATGACCAGAACCACCCTCTCGATACCAGAAAAGTACATTCCTGATTAAAACAAATAAACCAGCAAATCACTTCGACAAACAGAATTAAGTACTCCAATCAAGTTTGAGAGAGAGAGACAGAGAGGCTTGCTTCATGAAGACACTTCATATCCAACTCAACTTTTCCTCCATTCTCTTTAACTTTCCCTCTCATTTCTTCTTAATTATGTGCTCTTCTTTTCCACTTCTTTCCCCAAGTTCCAAAGAGATTAAGCTTCAGATGGAGAAAGAGGGGATCTTGGACTAGAAAATTTTAATGGGGAAATGTTGGGCTATTCCCCGAAGACCCAGAAAACATCTCTTGAGTCTCTTGTAAAATTCAAAACCAATCTGATCCTTATTTAGATAATGATAATGAAAGTACATACTACATACCGAAAAAATAAAAATGACTGAATCTAGTCCTATATAAATAACAAGGGAAGAATGAAAGAGAAACAAAAAACAAAAAAAAATTCACTTTCAAAGAAATAACATTTGCAAATTAGCTATAGTAAGAATCAGTTGGGTTGCCACTTCAGTAACCCCATAAAATAAGAGTGGATTTGGAAAGAAAAACTGGGATAGACAAAGCAAGCCGGATGGATCTTTCTGGTGGGGAATTCATGATTTGATTACCCCCAGATTAGCCGCTTGAAGGGAGATAGAGTGCCTGATATCACCAATGTGCAAACTATGTTCACCCATAGTAATTCTCCTAATTCCAGATCTATCCACAACACTCAAGTACTTGCACACATGAATGTTGACATCAACTCGCTCTTGACTCCCAGCGCGCACGTGAACTTTCTTAAATGCAACCAACTGCTTGTGCGGGGCCCAGTGTCCAGCCCCAGGCGGGGTCGAGAAGACGAGCAACGTGTGGGAACCATCTCTGGATCCCGTATTCCTCACGTCTACGTGCAGGCCGATAGAGAGTCGGTTGCATTTGGTGTGTGTTACTCTTATTGCCCTGCCTGCAGAGATGGTGGTGGTGTTGTGAAATCCTCGGTGCCGGCCGGCAAGTGGAATTGCAATGATGGTCGGAGCGGCAGCGATGGTGTGAACAAATTTTGAGTAGCTCATGCCATGACCAAATGGGTACACTACTGGACCGTTGTAGAATCGGTATGTCCGGCCTGGATAGGATTTTGACGGGTTGGATCGCATGTCCATTTTTGTCATGGGCAGCTTGGAGAGGTAGTCTTGTGGGTACCATGTCATTGGCAACTTTCCTCCCGTAATATTCACGAAAGTTTTCCCTGTGTTAGTATCCTGTAAAGTACCATGGCATTGGCAACATTAAAAGACTCTACCCTTGTACCTGGATTATGCGTTCCGAATAGAACATCAGCGATGGCAGTTCCTCCAGCTTGGCCGGGGTATCCAGCCCAAATGATGCCTGCCACGTGTCGATCATTCTTGGCAAACGACATGTCGATTGGGCCCCCACTCATCAAGACCAATACGGTTGGGCCCTTGGAGGCCATGGCAACTTTGGATACAAGTTCTTGTTGACGTCCTGGTAGTAGAAGCCCGGCCCTGTCTTTGAACTCTGCCTCAATGGAATGGTCCAGTCCCATGATCAGTACCGTCGCATCGGCTTGACGCGAGGCTTCAATGGCTGCACCAAATAGCTGGTCGCTGGTGCAAGCCACGTCAATGCACCCTTGTTGGTGTATTGTTTTTACGCATCTTCCTATTCCTTGTACCGGACTTGTGTAGTCACAGGCAACACCTATGTGCCCAAAACCAAAGCAAGAGCATGATTTACAAGTCGAAAACATAAAGATTGTGAAGAATTTTCCGCAATAATACTCCAATATTTTTGGATGGAGTCTGCATTTAATTGGAATTTGAAGCGCGCACCTCAAATAATTCCACTAAATTTCAGTGGGCCAAAGTTATTGTATTTGGCTGGATGTAAGTGCCGAAATTACGAGTTGGAGGTGACAAGCGCCTTACTTACTGATATGCTCCCAATCGACCAATCCTTGGGGTTAATTATAATGTAATACTTATATAAGTCGATGGTGTTTACGTGTTTATAGCAAAATGCTCTTTACTCTTCTTTATCCAATGGAAGCCTCTAAGGCTCTAACCTAAGGTAATGGTGAGATTATGTCTCAAATTTCTACTAGTACACACTATGGCAGTGGCTGGATTTATGGAAGGAATTGACAGGGGAAAAAAGCCTTGAAGGAAAACAGCGCGAATATGTGAAGGGTACTACCACAACGAAGCCTAGAGATTATTTACAATCCTACCTTAGCATGCTTTCACATGATAACAGAAATCGTGCAACCAAGCATGGAACGAAGAAAACAAGACTACTTACCGGCATAGTTTCCAATCATAGTGACAGTAACATCTGAATTGGGTCCGATAACAGCAACAGTTTGGTGGCGGTGAGGGGAGAGAGGAAGAGAAGCTTTGTGGTTCTTAAGAAGAACAATGCCTTGCCTAGCGGCTTCAAGTGCGAGCTCTTTGTGAGCAGGGGTGCACACATCTCTGGGACCCAAATTCCCAAATCGTTGGGCCGACGGCTCTCCGTCAAACATGCCCAGTCTCATTTGGATTGTAACTGTATTAACTAACGCCCCGTCAACATCAGCTTCTCTCAAAATCCCTCTCTTTATGGCTTCCCCTGTGTGTACCCCAAGAAATGGCCCACAATCCAAATCCAAACCTGAGGGTAAAGAATTTTGGAGAAAAAGAAATTAGGTGGAGCTGTTTTTTTCAAACAGATGGAGTATATTGTAAAGTTATGAGATAAGATTAAACCTGCTTTAATTGCAGAAGCAGCTGCTTCTTCGGGTGTTGACGTGTAGTGTTGATTATCATAGAAAACTCCAACCGAGTCACAGTCCGAGACGATGTACCTATGGGTAAAATCAGAAATAGTACTAGTATGTGATTACCAAACAGTAGTGATGCTGCTACACATAGATCGATCAAGGCTTGCTGATCACGAATCAAACAACACTAGTTGCTTAATTTGAATAAACGAGATGGGTGGAATACACCAAATTTGTTTGAAATTAAGGCAGTTAAGATTTAATTGATGAAGCTAGCATGAAGGAGGCCGGTGACAGTAAAGATGTCATCAAATTGAGTTAGTAATTATTAGAAGTGTAAATTAATGAAATTTTACCCATTGAGGCGCCAATTGCCACGAATTGTGTGGCGGAGGAGTTTAGGATCAGCACAGGTGGGAATGCCATTGACTTGATTGAAAGAGCACATAACACTCGCCACCTTCCCTTGTAACACGCACTCTCTAAAAGGTACGTCAAATGTATCTTCCATATCTTGTTTGCTTACCTGAGACAGACAGACAGAGATCATAAACAGATCAGATCATGGAGAAATTAAACAAGGGAAAGAAACAAAGGAGTAGAAGCCAGAGATGCGGAGGAAGTTAAACACTATCAAAGTATGAGAGGCCGAATTGGCATTTTGGGGAACATTTTCAGAAGATACCACCCAAACAGTAACAATTAACTTGTAAAAATGAGCAATGGTTTGAATTCCAAGTAGCCAAGGTAATTTTTGCAAGTACATAATTTTCTATTTTAAACTATGAAAAAGTAAAAATCCGTTTATTTCTTAGGGAAGCACAAAATTTCAGTGAACCATACAAATACTATCACTTTTGTGACCAAGCATTTGTATGTATCCTATAACCCAAAAGCACGTGATCAATGAGAGGTTATTGAGTGTTCTTGGAGCAATGTTTCATATCATTCACAGCACAATACACGTCAATTTGTCCCCTAAAATACCTACACAAAAGCCATGAATCCCACAATTTTCATCCGTCACAACATATATATATACTTGGAGCAGCACAAGTTGACTTGCTCCATAAGCATTTCATAATTTTTTTTCTTGCGACTTTCATGGCCAAAATGGAATAACTAGTGTATTTACGGACCCATGCACCAGGCATATATACACCTCGAGCACCAAATAATGGCTAAGTTTCTGTAAGATTTTTAGATTTTTTCTTGTTTTTTCTTTATTAAAAAAATTCACGTTTGTCAATTTTGCGCATAATAACTTTTATGAATTATTGATTCAGAAAAATAAAAAATTATGAATTTTACCTAAATATTTTTTAAAATACTATCAAAGATAAACTCTAAAAAATTGTAACAGACGAATTTGTCTCCTCCCTCCCTAGAGTCTCACCTCACGGGACGCAGCTGCAGGGAAGCATCCAACCTACAGTCATTACCCCAGAATCCTATGCAATACTGTACTTCCAAATTAAAGACAAACAGCTCTCGATCCTAACCGTACGTACATATAGATATAGTGTAGCCTGCCTAAATGTGATGAACGATCAGAGATCACGTGTGATATTGTCTTATTACAGTACGTAACAGTAGTGATTGCAATGCGACGTACCTGAGCATTGAAGTGGAAACGATCGACCCCACTCCAGTTATCGAGGTCGTAGGCCGTGTAGTGCTTGCAACAAGCTGCCACCTTCAACCGCTCACCCTCGTCGTCGTTTCCCTGTAGCCCCCTCACGTACCTGGCCGCGTACTCACCGGCTAAGACGGGGTCTTCACCGGGAGTCTCCTGTCCCCGCCCCCACCTCGGGTCTCGGAATATGTTCACGTTTGGGCTCCAATACGTCAGTCCCGCCATCCCTCCGTTGTACATCGCTCTTGCCTCATCCGACACCACCTGCATATATATATATGCCATGCGCACCACAACCCTACTTAGATAGCAGAGAGACGGAACCAGAATTTCTAATACAAGGAATCTATTAATAAAAACAAATCTTATCGTATTCATTAAAAATACATGATATACGTTGTTTTTTTGGCCCTCTGGGCCACAACAATGTTTTAGCATCCAATACTGCTTTTCCTCATTGTAAAATCTAAATGGATAAAGCCCAAATAGGACAAAGCAACTTATAGTAATAAAACTAGTGAAAAGAAAAAGGTACCTTTAATTTGCTCTTTTCTTTTCTTTTTTGGTTCCTTTATCGAACATGATAAATTTTCATAAGGAAAAAATGAAATACTCCTACTACAATAGAAAGAGCAACAGGAAACAAAAGGCTTTAAGATAATTTCGATCGAGGGGGTAGAAAAAGACTATTTTATTCGTAAAAACTAACATCTCAACAGGGAACAAAACTTTTTTTCTCATTAAAAACCGAAACAAAAATACTACTCACACAACAATCTAAACACAACATTAAACACAACCTCTCATATATATGTGGATTCCACACACATTACTGTGTGTGGAGCCCACATGTATGTGAGAAGTTGTGTGAGTAGTATTGTCCCCAAAAGTGTCAACAATTCTTGTCAATGAGATTGAGATGGATAAACCTTACCCGTCCGATTTGTTCCCACAACGACGCGTTGAAAGAAGCTGCGGTGGTAATCACTTGAGGGAAGCTAGTGGCCCCAGGAAACTCCCCGCCGAACTTAGTCCCGGGACCTACATTGGAAACCCCGTGAAGAGCCTCCGACCACCACTCGTACCCTTTGATCCCCAGCCGCGGCACGCCTGCCGCGGTGCTCCCTAGCAGCTTAAGCTTCTCCTGCAATGTCAGCCGTCCGATGAAGTCCCTCACTCTCTCCGCCACCGGTAGAGATTCCCAGCAAAATGGGAAGTCCTTCGTCGTCTTTTCTCCGGGGTCACATGCGAATGGTGGCCGAGTGGCGGCTGATAAGCCGAGGACGAGGAGGAGGAGGAGGAGAGAGGGGGGAAAGGGAAGAGAAATGGAGCGAGTCATGTTTGAAAAATGAAAAATAAAAGAATGTATTTCTCTTCCCTATGGCTTGAGGCTTCCAGCTAGCTAGGGAATGGCGATAATTATAAGTGTTTGATTGTGTGTAGGCCTGTCAATAGATAGGATCCGATCCGAAAAATCCAATCCGATCCGAATCCGAATCCGATAACAGAAATCCGTAATCCGGTAATCCGAATCCGATAATTACGGATCGGATCGGATCGGATCGGATCGGATCGGGATTTTTTCGGATCGGATCGGATCTAATCCTAATCCGAACTTCTTCTTTTTTTTAACTTTTTATAATTTTTTAAATTTTTTTAAAAAAAACAGTAAATTTTTTATTTTGAACAAAAAATGTTTTAGAAGTTGTATTTTTATTTTAAATTTTTTTAAAAAATTTTAATATATTTTTTTTTGGAAAATAATTTTTTTTTAAAAAAAATTGTATTTTTTTAAAAATATATATATATATTTTTTGTTAAAATTTTTGAAGTAAAAAAGTTTTCGGATCGGATTCGGATTTTCGGATCGGATCCAAATTTTTCGGATCGGATCCGGATTACCACTATCGGATTTGAGTCTTATCGGATTTGGATCCGGATTACCACTATCGGATTTGAGTCTTATCGGATTCGGATCGGATCCAAATCTTATCGGATCCGGATCCGGATCCGATCCGACCCGTTGACAGGCCTAATTGTGTGTCCGTATATTTATAGTTGTGCTCTGTGGTGCGTTTTTTTGGCAGAGATGATGTAAGAATACCGCTTTTATTATTGACATCTCTATGTGATAATGTTGTTTCTTCTTTTCTTTTCTTTTTTTTTTTTATAAACGGATGTTCGGCCAGCTTTGCGCACCTCGACTATCTCTAGGGTCCTGAAATTAACGACCGGATAAGCCTCCATTGGATCCTAAGTTTGTGATATTTAGTCTTCGTGGGATACAAACTTGTGACCTCTTGAAAAATAATGTTGTTGTTTTTACTACTTCTAGAAATGTCTTTTTTTGGGGGCTGTGGGAATGCAATTTGATCGCAAAAAAAATATAAAAAAAATCAAAGATTTTAAAATTTGGTTGGGATTACCCATGTTGTAAGCAGATCAAAATGTACAATTGGTTTAAGCAACAAATGTGTACGCATGTAGCCTCATATTTACTGCACGAGATCGATGGAGTTTTCGAATTTAAGATTACAAAGGGATCGAAGAGTAAAAAACTGAGTCAACTTTGTTTATGAGATTGATTTAAAGCCTCATAGTGATGAATTAAAGCTAGCTAGAGTTTCTTTGAATTAGTCAACTTCAGTAATTTTAAGTAACACAGAATTAAAAGAATGTTTTTGTAACTCACAGAGATGTGAATATCAGACGGAAAATTATTCAGTGGTTCTCTTCATATATCGCCAACATTTTGAGACCTACCTGCTACCACTAAGCATATATATGAGACCTAAAGTAAATGTGTGGCTGTAACAATTGGATATCGAACTAGTGAATACTTTTTCAAAATTAGTCAGGATTGCCTGGTAAACTCGCTATGATTGAGTTGATACCATCGGTTCGACATGAATTCCGCTAGTTTTTTGATCATATACGTAAAATGCGAAACGTAATATTATCACTGTAATATTACTGTTTGAATAATGTGTTGCAATCTTATCCATTAAACTGAAGATCTCCAAAATCCAAGTAGAAGATGCACCTGCAACTTTCAAATTTAGCTTTTGGCCTCAAACGCTGCTACAGGTACAGCACATGCTGTACAGCAGCCGCGCACAGATCCTGTTTGTGCCCGTCTTGGGTCCCACAAAGACAATCGGAGCCGCTCATTTTGTTCAAAATACTTCGTTTATGGTCCCTGTAAAAAATCACCTCAATCGATCCGATATCGGGAAGGGGTGTTTACAAATCATCCAACTTTACTTCGAAATTTAGGCTAGCGGCTCCGATTGTCTTTGCGGGACCCGAGACGGGGCAAACGGGATCTGTGCGCGGCTGCTGTACAGCATGTGCTGTACCATTAGACTTTCTGTTTGGCCTCAACAGAAATGTCAATCGGCTGAAATTGCATACTATTTAGTTCGTGACATACAAAACATATATATATAAAAAATTAATTTCATATTTTTTTTTCTTTGAGCTCATGGGATTGTCCAGTTGTCAATCACCTTATGCTTGTCTTTTTATCAAGATTGGGTTCGAGGCCCACTCTGTTGAATATAGTAGTAATTAAGTAAAGCTGTAAAGAAGAAACATCAACTCAAACCTAATATTTCTGATAATTTTGTCAAGCTTTAGCACAAACAAAGGTAGCTTTCACCTTGCTAGTAATTCAACCTCTTTATAATTAAGATCCTCAAGTCAATTACCCCACAATCCTTATCCAACCAACTCGAACTGAGTATAATTCCTTCTTAATTGTAAGAGTACGTACTATAGTTTTCTCAGGGACCAATAATTAATTTAAGGTAAGTACAGTATGATTTTCTTGTGATCCTCCTTTGATTAGGTCTCCATTTGATAAGATTAGGAAAGTGCATATAGATTATTTGGGCCTTATTCTAGTAGGAATTCTCAATCTCACCCTATAGTATAAGTTAAGGAGAGAAATTAGAAGATCGTATTTTCTTGCTGATCATGCCATCTCATGTTTACAGATCGATATATTAGTAAACACCTTTTAACAATCGATTCAAGTAGATGGTTCGTGAAATTGAACCAATAATCGAGCCGAGCTCAAGTAATTCGCAATTTAACATGCGCAGCTAGAAATTGTCCAGCCAATTTTGAATGGAATTCCAAAGTTAAGTTACCAAAATTCGAAGATTAATTACTTAAAAAGTCCATATATCCTAGCTACGTACAAAGAAAAGTATCATACCAAAAAAGTCCACACTGACAGAAGAAGATGCCGGCCCCTAAAGTCTAATTGGATTTATGGAAAGCACCTTTTCCTGTGAGTGTACGGTAGCTTCGCTTGCAAGAGAGGTTAGGTATTTGGACGGTGAAATCATAATCAAATACGGTTTTTGCAAAGCCAACAGATTACCATCTCAAATATTTAAAGGAAACTGAAAATTTGCCATTATCATTCAGTACATTTTCGTGCCAAATCTCTGCTACGGCAACATATATATCATCTGGGACAGACAGTGAGAAGGCCTCACTGAAATATTGATCACTGATTTCTATAAACTCTTGCTTCAAAGTGCTCCCAAGTTCCAGATCTCCACACTGTTTGCAAAGGGCACATTTTTTTTGGTGGGTCCGAGAGTATTGGCCTTCCCATCAGCCAATTATAGGAATGATAGCCTTATCCGATGATTAAAATTAAGAAAGTTTTGAGTGAATAAAATTAAGAAAGTTTTGAGTGACAAGCACTCATATAAGAACAGATATGGATTGCAGGTTTATCAAGACGTTCAATTGACAATGAACCAAAAACCATTATCCATCCCAAAAGCTTCTATATACAGGAAAAGCTTATCTTAAACCGTCAGAAGCATAAATCCTCCCCCTTTGGGTCATTCTATCCAAGGAGGAATTTGACCACTGGTGCATGCCTCACATTCATGAGCCCTAAATCAGTGGGCTACAAGCTCAACCCAGTGATCTTTCCAGTTCCCCTGGCAGTTTCGGGTTGAGGTTATGTGAAACTGCATTTTTCTGACCGATTGTCAAAATTCAGGGTGCAAAGTGGGAGAAAAGAGATATGATGACCCGGGAGGTGCTTGGATCCAGCCTTATAGCTCTTGGCTCTACCCTATTATGTATGTGTTTGTTTGTGAATATGTAACTGCGGAATTCTGGGAATTTGCACCGTAGCAGCATTCCAACTGAAGGAGGGAATTTACTTATATTTTGAACACAACCTATGCATGTCGATTAAGGTGCCTCTATGCTTTAATGTTCAGAGTAGATACATATAGAAACAACCAGCTGTAAAGGGCTGATTGATTTTATTTCCTATCAGAAGAGGCTGAGAAGAAGGTTTTCCTCCCATCCCTTGGAAGTCCACCACCAATACTTTCTCCTTTGAAACTTTCTCCCATCATTCTTGTTCCTTGCGTCAAGAACCCTAGTGTTTGATAGACAAATCTTGTAGCCAACTAAAAACTATGCACTGTCAACTCAACATATCTGTTCACAAAAAATTAGTGTAGTTATAATGAGTACAGCTTTTGCAAGGATTTAATCACACTAGCTACAAGAGGTACAAATCACTCATGACTAATTAGTTTCCAATCCTATAACCAGATCACTGTTGATGTTCAGATCTCCAAAGATGACATGGAATGGAAATACAGTAAAACAACTTTATACAGTTACTAGACACAAATTCACCAGGCCAAAGTTATTAGTTGTACTGGATAAGACTCATAGGACAAGCTTGGTATAGCATTTCTCTAAGGCCGTGCTGAACATACCAACCAGAAATAAATCTCCACCAAACAGTATAAGTAACCATTCCCCTCCCCTCAAGGTCCAAGCAAAAAGCGAGATTGATATGCTACCCACACCAGAACAGGAAGTTTAAAGTAAGTAGCACAGTAGGCATGAATGCTAAGGTAATACCAGATTGACCCTCGAAAAGAATTATACAATTCTATCCACAAAATGGTTCAAAGAGATAGACACCACTTACAGATTGGCTGTGACCAGTCAAGGAATGTACTAAGCTACCATCACCAGCATTCCAAACACATATTCTGCAATCTACATTAGAAAGGCACCGATAAAGAATTAGCACAGAATAAATGAGAAGAGATTGTTCCAATTGAGCCCTTGAAATAAAATAACTCATGGGCCAACAGTTAGCAAGCAAAAAAGTACGTGCTTGAAAACCATCAAAATAAACACCCTCCAATGGTTTACTAGGTGAAACTGGGGTTTAGTTAGGATCAAACCCTGACAAACTTATAGCATTGGTAATTGCATACTACAGAAAAATGCAATTTATTATTTCTCCGATGCCACCAGGTATATATTACCAATCATCTCTAAAAAATGACTATGGCCAATACTAGTCAGTTATTCAAGGGAGCAACATGCAATAAACATCCACTTTCAGGTATAGTAGTCTAAATGTGCCCTGTAGTCCCAATTATCTGTGTCAGGGATACATTGATATCCTCCAACGTGCGTTCCAGTGTTTCCACTAAACATTTCTCATTCCAGAGTTTCATATTACTTCTTTAAGTCTTTGATATTAAGTTGTCTCAGCAGTAGCCATGCCAAATGCAGAAATATTAAACAAGTGCGAATCCACTATGTATGACGATAGAAAAGAACAAGTATATTCAACAGGCTAAAAAGTTTTAACATCAAGTGCATATATTAAGCAAATACTTTTTGCACTCATCAAAGGGGGAAAAAGTTTTAATATCAAGTGATTACCCATGATTGCCGCAAGCACAAATCGGTTGTCCAGACTCCACACGATCATATTAACACCCCGAGGAGTAGGAAGAAGTCTCTGACGTGGGCCTCCTCGAGGAGGCTGAGGAGGAACTGGGGGAGGAGGAACTTTGAGATGATAAGCTCGTGTCCAACATCCAGCTTTTCCCTGATGATTGAACAATTACGACAGCAAGGTAACAGAACCTATAATAATGTAGTGTTTTAACCCATCCCAAGGACATTGAACACCAAAGCTATCAGTTCAACGGATAAGAAAATAACTCTTTTAGTGGAAGGTGTTTCTGCAGCAATAATGCATATAGACTAAACAAACTTGGTAATCTCTGGGGAGGGGGGGAGAGAGAGAACTTACATGAGATTTACGTGACTTTGGAACCCAAATAATTGCACTGCCATCTCGCGAGCATGTGACCATGTTGTCATTATTGAACCTGAAAAATCATTCACAGAGATATTGGGTTCTCACAATAAGCAAAAGATAGGATCCGTAAAACCCTACTTCCCCTTTTAACGAGTTAAAATACAAGGGCGAAATGTAGGTTTTATTGGCCGGCAAAGAAAAGCAGTAGAATACTAGAATGGGCCAAGGGGCCAACCATGACAACTTTACAGATTAGACAGGAAGATGTTCACAAACCTAGAATTTCTGGAATCAGGCATTGAAGATCGTGGAGCCACAGCACAGCCATTGCAGATAAAAGGCAGAAGAGATGATCAGAAACTTGTACAAGAGAAATTTACCTGTCAGCAACTTACAACTAACCAAGACTGCACGTAGTTGACATCATTCTCGTGGCCAGCCAAGACATCAATTTCATGGTTTGGTTGATCTGAGTCATTATAGAATTTAACAGCACTCCAAACCTGTGAGTAGATAATTCTTAAGAAACTACCCAATCCATTTTCAACAAAATTTCTATTAAAACCGTTCTTAAAAAATATGCATTGGGTTCGAAGCGGTTTTTTCTTCACTTATTTTCTTAGGTGGTAGATTATTAGGTTAGGGCAACCGCTTCCATTGGGTTCGAACCGGTTCTCGTGAAGAAAAAACCGTTCACGAGAATTTAACAGCACTCCAAGCGGTTTTTTCTTCACTTATTTTCTTTACTTTATTTGGTGAGTGTTGATTCCTTTGTTTTCCGTATTTACGGTCTTAGCTAAGGTTTTAAGTTAGACTTCTGTAGTGTCTCGAAATCCGTATTGGAGATTTGCTTTTTAATCTGATTTTAGCTTCTTCTTTTTTCTGCTAGTGTCCGAGTATCTGATTTAATGTGTCCACGTGGCGAGTTTTGTATTCTCTCTTAAGGTTTTTTGTGTTGTTCCTAAACAGAAACACAAGTTTTCAATTGTTGTATGGATATGCGGATGGTTGCTTAGTTAAAGAATCCGATATCATTTTGGCAAAATCAGAAGTGGTTTATTAAGGTTTTGTTGGGAAAATTAAGGTTTTTGTTGGTTTATCCAGTTCTTTACTCTTTAATTATGCTGACACCATGGTTATTTATCTTGCCCTTAGTATTGAAGAACAAGAATACTTGATAGTTTGTGTTTAGGCCTTTATGTTCAATTACGTGAGTATCTGATATTTATTCGGGCTCTCTGGGGGTTTATTTGATGAATACGTGAGAATTCCTTACTGATAGAATCGAACTTCATGAAATTTGAGGACAAGCGGTTGCTGTAATAAGCTATGTTACATGGATCCTTCATTTTGGCTCAAGTACCCGCGTTGATGTGTATGTCACCTGTATCCTTTTGGACACTTGGATCCTCTACTTGTTAAGATACTTACAGAAAAGGAATATCATATTAGCTAGAAAAGCGATAATTCGAGTAGTTCACATAGACAAGAAATAGGGAAATAGCAAAAACATAATTTTCTAAACCCTTTCTTGTTTAAATATATTTGTAAACATAGTTTATGGTACATTATCTGGGAAAATTATGCAATGTATAATACAAACAAGAGTTCAGGACGTGTCCCCGTACCCGTATCCAAGTTGGGGACACATATCGACGTGTCCTAAGATTTAAGTTCAGGAAGGTCCGACGCTTGGACTTGCACCCGCACCTGATACTCGCACCCGAGTCCATGTAACATAAGTCATTTAGTTTGAAAATCATGTCTTTCAGCTGAACTAGTCCTATTGAAGGTTAAAACATCATGAGCATGATACGCTGCAAAATTTAGGGCTAAACTAGATTGTTATTTTTTTTTTTATTGATTTTGGGCATAGGGCGCTATTTGCTTGTTCCAATTTAGCTTCACTTTGTTGTTTCATTACGATAATTCTTGATGTTATTTCTTCGTCTTCATGTACTTTCTTTTGTAATCAAAAGCAGGTACTACTTATTTCGTATTTTTTTGCTGGAGTTTAAGTGGATGTGAAATCAAAATATGGCAGAATGAAGTTAGTTTATTACTCCTTGTCCTGTTATGGCGGTAATGATTATGATAATGGTACTTGCTTATGATAATTGAGCAAGTGTTGGTTTTTTGAGAGCCCGTTGATGAGGAATGGGGACACCCTCGTTAACCTCATTTCATGAGCCCTCACTGCATCTGCTTTCGTATTTTTTTGCTGGAGTTTAAGTGGATGTGAAATCAAAATATGGTAGAATGAAGGAAGTCTCCTTGTCCTGTTATGGCAGTAATGATTATGATAATGGTACTTGCTTATGATAATTGAGGAAGTGTTGGTTTTTGAGAGCCCGTTGATGAGGAATGGGTTCACCCCCGTTAACCTCATTTCATGAGCCTTCACTGCATCCACTTTCTTATTTTTTTACTGGAGTTTAAGTGGGTGTGAAATCAAAATATGGTAGAACGAAGGAAGTTTAATGCTCCCTGTCCTTTTATGGCAGTAATGATTATGATAATGGTACTTGCTTATGATAATTTAGGAAGTGTTGGTTTTTGAGAGCCCGTTGATGAGGAATGGGGACACCCCCGTTAACCTCATTTCATGAGCCTTCACTGCATCCACTTTCGTATTTTTTTGCTGGAGTTTAAGTGGGTGTGAAATCAAAATATGGTAGAACTAAGGAAGTTTAATGCTCCCTGTCCTTTTATGGCAGTAATGGTTATGATAATGGTACTTGCTTATGATAATTGAGGAGTGTTGGTTTTTGAGATTTCATTTGATCATGTTTCATGAGAATCCTGTGGACACACATGTACCATTTTAATTTTTACTTCAGCTTGTAATTGGGTTGAAGGACTGGTTTTCAGTTAACTCATACCATGAGATAAGAAAAAATATGGATTCTTTCTTTTTTGGTATGTATGTAGTCACTTTCGAATCTGAAGCTATTTGCTCTTAAATTTTCTCTTGGATGCTTTGGTAAACAGCCATGGCCGAGGAAGCAGGTATGTTCGTGGTTCATCAAACCATCGGTAGTGTTCTATGTTGCAAATGTGGTATTCCGATGGCACCAAATGCTGCCAATATGTGCGTGAAGTGCTTGCGTTCTGAAGTTGACATCACAGAAGGTTTACAGAAAAATGTCATTATAATCCATTGCCCAGAGTGTGACACCTACTTGCAGCCGCCAAGAACTTGGATTAGAGCCCAACTAGAATCGAAGGAGCTCTTGACGTTCTGCGTGAAGAGATTGAAGAACTTGAACAAAGTAAGGCTAGTACATGCCGAATTCATTTGGACTGAACCTCACTCTAAGAGGATTAAAGTCAAGCTTAAAGTTCAGAAAGAGGTCCTCAATGGAGCAATACTTGAACAGACTTATACGGTTGAGTACGTTGTTCAGGACCAAATGTGTGAATCTTGTACTAGGGTCCAAGCTAACCCTGACTAGTGGGTGGCTGCTGTACAACTGCGGCAACATGTTTCTCACAGGCGGACTTTCTTCTATTTGGAGCAGCTTATTCTTAGGCACGATGCTGCAGTCAGAGCCATAAGAATCAAGCAAATGGATCAGGGAATAGATTTCTTTTTCGGGAATCGTAGTCATGCTGTCAAGTTTGTGGAGTTTCTGGGAAAAGTTGCTCCAATTAAGAGTCGTCACGACAAACAACTTGTTTCTCATGATACCAAGAGCAATAACTACAATTACAAATTCACTCTCCGTTGAAATCTGCCCAGTATGCCATGAGGATCTGATCTGCCTCCCGCCGAAAGCTGCTATTAGTTTGGGAAATCTTGGCCCACTTGTCATTTGCACAAAAGTGACCAACAACATTGCTTTGCTGGATCCCTTTACCCTTAGGCACTGTTTCTTGGATGCCGATCAGTATTGGCGGACATCTTTTAAGTCTCTGCTTTCTAGTAGGCAGCTTGTGGAATATATTGTATTGGATGTGGAGATTGTTGCTGCTGAAGTTAATGTCGGTGGGTCAAAGTATGCTTTAGCTGATGCTCAAGTTGCTGTTAGAGATTTTCTAAATAAAAGAGTTGTCGTTTTGGTTTTGAAAATTTCCTTGTTTCCTTAAAATGCTTGTTTTCCTCTTTGTGAGCTTTGTCCCACATTGGATAGTTGAGAGGTGTTGGAGTAGTTTATATTAGGAAACATTCCTAATGTGAATAACTAATCATCCAGTGTAGTGCAGCCCTATGGTGCTCCGCACCATACTGGCGGAGCCGGTGCTTCGCACCAGGACACACCCACACGCGCACGCGCGCGCGGCGGCGTGGGCAGTGTGGCGTGGGCTGTGGTGCATTGTGGCGCTTTAGCGGCGCACTTTGCACTTGTATTTTAACGGGTGCGTACCCATTCACAATGGGTGCGTACCCATTCACAATGGGTGCGTAGTGGCCTATAAATAGACCACTACTTGACAAAATCTGGACAGTAACATACACACACATGTGTGGGCCGAATTTCTCCACATCTCTCCCTATATTTTCTAGCATTCATTCTGCGTTCTGTTTTGCTGCAGAAAACAGAATTCAGTGATTCTCGATTCTTAGATTCACACAGCAGGTATTCTGTCCGTTTCGTTAGTGCAAACGAAAACGGAAAGAACTTCGAGTTCGGGCTTCGTTTTATCTTGAAGGCAGGTTCGCTGGAACCCTTTGCATACCAACTGGTGGGGGCAAATACTGTCTTTAGGAAAGCGACATCGTCGTGACTCGAAGTGTTTTCAGCATTTGTGGAGGTTTCGCCAACAGTTCAGAATTTGCAGCAACAACCGGGTAAATTTTTCCAACAATCTAAAGACAGTACTCTGCAATGGCGATGTCTCTACAAAAGATGACGCAAGACTTTCTGAAGTTGGAGCGATTCGAAGGTGGGAATTTCAGGCGTTGGCAGAAGAAGATGCACTTCTTGTTAACCACTTTGAAAGTGGTTTATGTTCTGACTACTCCGAGTCCGGTGATTCCGGAGGAGCCAGATGATGAAACTATGGAGCAGGCCCGTGAAAGGGGCAAATGGGAGAATGATGACTACATCTGTAGAGGACACATTCTCAATGCACTGTCAGATTCACTATTCGATGTCTATCAGAATTCAATGACGGCAAAGGAACTTTGGGATTCACTCAACGATAAGTATCTTTCTGACGACGCCACAAGTAAGAAGTTTCTTGTTAGTCAGTTTATGAATTATCGCATGGTTGATAGTAAGCCGGTCATTGATCAGTTGCATGAGATTCAGTATATTCTCAGTCAGTTTAAGGTAAAGAATATGAATATGGATGAATCTATTGTTGTCTCCTCTATTATTGACAAACTGCCTACATCTTGGAAGGATTACAAAAAGGAACTCAAACATAAGACCGAGGAATTTACCCTTGATCAGTTGGCCCAACATCTTCGGGTGGAGGAAGAGACAAAGCGTCAGGAGGGTAAGGATAATACTACTTCCAAAGTTCATGTGGTGGAAGAAAGTTCCAACAAGAAACGCAAGAACAAAGGTAATGATAAGGCTTCTGGTAAATGGAAGAAGCAGAAACTAGATCCTACCGACACTGGTTGCTGGCATTGTGGCAAACCTGGGCATCTTAAGAAAGATTGCCGAATCCTCCTGCAAAGGAAGAACTCTGGTGGAAAACCAGGAGCATCTGGGGCAAAGAATTCTAAATTCATTGATGTTATTTCCGAGGCGAATATCCTCGAAGATGCTGGAGATTGGTGGATTGATTCTGGTGCAACAAAGCATGTCTGCAATGACAAGAGGTTTTTCACTGAGTATAAACCAGTTGCAGATGGCACCGTTTTGTTCATGGGAAATGCGTCAACTGCACCAGTTAAGGGTAAAGGCAAAGTGGATTTGGAGTTCACTTCTGGCAAGACGCTGACTCTTACTGATGTGTATCATGTACCGGAAGTTAGGAAGAATCTCGTGTCTGCAAGTCTACTTAATAAGTATGGCTTTAAGGTTGTGTTTGAGTCGGGCAAAATTGTTGTGTCCAAGAGTGGTGTGTTTGTTGGCAAAGGCTATGTAACCGAGGGGATGTTTAAGCTTAACATTAATAACACAGTTGTTTCTACTTATATGCTTGACTCTATTTCTTTATGGCATACTCGTTTAGGACATATCAGTACAAGGAAAATGGATTGCATGGTTAAATCAGGATTAATTCCTAAATCTGAAAATGATATGATTGATAAATGCAAGATTTGTTTGGAATCAAAGATAACCAGATTGCCATTTCCTAATATAGAGCGGACTTCATCGTTACTTGAATTAATTCATAGTGATGTGTGTGATTTTCATAGCACTCCGACTAGAGGCGGTAAACGTTATATGGCAACATTCATAGATGACTATTCGAAATTTTGCTATGTGTATTTGCTTCATTCCAAAGATGAAGTACTTGATAAATTTATTGCATATAAGACTGAAGTTGAAAATCAATGTGGTTTGCAAATAAAACGTCTTAGGTCTGACAGGGGTGGTGAATATCACTTCCCTGATTACTGTGAATCAGTAGGAATAATTCATGAAGTAACTGCACCTTATACACCACAATAGAATGGAGTGGCCGAAAGGAAGAATAGAACTTTATCTGAGATGGTGGTTGCTATGCTAAGCAATGCAGGATTAAGTAAAGGTTTGTGGGGCGAAGCCATACTTACCGCTACTTATATCCTGAATAGAGTACCTCTCAAAAAGTCTAACATTACTCCATATGAGCTCTGGTCAAAAAGGAAACCGAACCTGAGTTATTTTAAGACTTGGGGGTGTAGGGCAATTGTGAGGTTGCCTGGACCTAAAAGGAAGAAACTAGGCCCAAAGGGAATCGAGTGTGTATTCCTTGGATATGCTTTGCACAGCAAAGCATATAGGTTTCTAGTGGCTGAGCATAATGATGTTGTGTCCATCAACACCATCATTGAATCTCGAGATGCAGTGTTTTATGAAAACAGATTTGACAAAATTCCAAGGTTAAAATCTAGTAAGGATTTGGAATCTAATAAAGATTCGGAAGAGTTTCCTTTGATGTCCGAAGAGGACAATGAACCTTTAGAGGTTCCAGTTGAAGAAAATGAACCTGAGGAACAAGTCGAATTGAGAAGGAGCAAGCGAGTTCAAAGAGAGAGAACTTTTGGTCCTGATTTCATAGTTTATCTAGTTGAAGGTACTAGAGAGACTTCATGTGCTGAAAATGTGTTTTCACTTCACGTGGAAAATGATCCTTTGACGTTTGAGGAAGCATTGAAATCGCAAGACGTGGCTTTCTGGAAAGAGGCTATCCAAGATGAGATGGACTCTATTATGGGTAATAATACATGGGTTTTGGCTGATTTACCACCTGGTTCTAAACCAATTGCTTGTAAATGGATTTTCAAGAAGAAAATGAAAATTGATGGAACTATTGATAAGTTCAAGGCCAGACTTGTAGCCAAAGGTTTTACCGGAAAGAAGGTATCGATTACTTTGATACCTATGCTCCGGTTGCTAGAATCTCAACAATTAGAGTTTTAATTGCTCTTGCTTCTATATACAAGTTTGAGATACACCAAATGGATGTCAAGACTGCATTCCTTAATGGTGAGTTAGATGAAGAAATCTATATGAAGCAACCAGAGGGATTTGTTGTGCAAGGTTATGAGCACAAGGTTTGCAAGCTTGTTAAGTCTCTTTACGGACTTAAGCAAGCGCCTAAGCAATGGCATGAGAAGTTTGACAAGGTGATTATGTCAAATGGTTTTACAATACACCAATCTGATAAATGTGTGTATAGTAAGTTCAATGGCAAACGAGGAGTCATTATCTGTTTGTACGTAGACGATATGCTCATTTTTGGTACAGACCAAGAGAGCATTCAGAGTGCAAAAGATTTTCTTTCTGCTAACTTTAGTATGAAAGATATGGGTGTTGCTGATGTAATATTGGGTATAAGAATTAAAAGAAATGGTGGTAATTTAATTCTATCCCAGGAACATTACATTGAAAAGATCTTAAAGAAGTTTAATCACTTTGAAAGCAAGCCGGTGTCTACTCCATATGACTCTCAATCGCCATTAGATCATAATGAGGGGAGAGCGGTCTCACAGCTAGAATATTCTAGAGTGATTGGCAGTTTGATGTACGCCATGACAAGTACGAGACCGGACATTGCATATGCGGTGGGGAGGCTTAGTAGGTATACTAATAGTCCTGGGCATGTGCATTGGCATGCAATACATAGAGTACTGCGATACCTCAAAGGTACTATAGATTATGGGATAGTCTATAGTGGGTATCCTTCGGTTCTAGAAGGATACACTGACGCTAGTTGGATTACTGAGCGGAATGATCACTCGTCAACGAGTGGTTGGGTATTTACACTTGGTGGAGGGTCAATCTCCTGGGGATCTAAGAAGCAAACGCTGATAACAGACTCGACCATGGCAGCCGAGTTTGTAGCACTAGCTTCTGGTAGTAAGGAGGCAGAATGGCTGAGAAATTTGTTGCTGGAAATTCCAGTGTGGCCTAAGCCTATGCCACCTGTATCACTGCATTGTGATAGTCAAGCTACGTTGTTACGAGCGTATAGCCAAGTGTATAATGGAAAGTCCAGGCATATAGGACTTAGACATAGCTATGTGAGACAATTGATTGATGATGGGGTGATAACCATTGATTTTGTTAAGTCAAGTCAAAACTTGGCGGATCCTTTTACGAAAGGCCTTGCAAGGGATTTGGTGTTGAAAACATCAAAGGGAATGGGACTTTTGCCCAATTAGATTAATCACTCTTGGTGGAAACTCAACTCAACCGGTTGATGCTCTCAATCTCTTGAGTTCAATGAGAAATTACACCATATGTCGTGATTGGAAACACTTTAAAGTTATTTTACACATTCCAAGGTAAAGTGTTTTGAACCTATAATGTGAATACAAAGGAGGTTGAACTACTTAGTTCTTAATAGATTGTTTTGTGCTAATGTTATAGGAGCACGGATAGCAATCTGCCTATGTGAGTGTGGAGGTGGTGCCGCTTCCTATAGGTCACAGGGGCTAGACCTTAGAGCGCTTATGAAATCAAGATAAAGACCCAAGGCCAGTTCACGGGTCAACCGATTGGGATATCTGCATTATTTTGAGGGTTATGTGTGAGACACGTCCGGTTGGTCAACAGAGGACAACTAGTTCAAAGACTCGTCTACTATGCTGCCCTGACTAGCTTTGATATGTTTTCACTAAGTGAATAGTTGAAGTCGCAAGACACTATTTATGTATGCGTAAACCTTGTAATAAGAACCGAGAATATTTCATCTGTATTTCGAAAATGGTGGGGGATTGTTAGAGATTTTCTAAATAAAAGAGTTGTCGTTTTGGTTTTGAAAATTTCCTTGTTTCCTTAGAATGCTTGTTTTCCTCTTTGTGAGCTTTGTCCCACATTGGATAGTTGAGAGGTGTTGGAGTGGTTTATATTAGGAAACATTCCTAATGTGAATAACTAATCATCCAGTGTGGTGCAGGCCTATGGTGCTCCGCACCATACTGGCGGAGCCGGTGCTTCGCACCAGAACACACCCACACGCGCGCGCGGCGTGGGCAGTGTGGCGTGGGCTGTGGTGCATTGTGGCGCTTTAGCGGCGCACTTTGCACTTTGCACGTCAGCGCTAGGCGCTTTAGCGGCGCACTTTCTTATTGCGAGTTGGCGGTAAGTCGGCCGCGTGGATGCCGCGTGTCACACGCGTGGCGGGTGAGTCACACGGGCGGTTCCGATCGGGTGCAACTCGTGTCAACGGGTGCACTTTGGTTCGTGGGTTGCGATCCCAGCCGTCGGCCGCGAATGGTCACGATCCAGCGGATTGGATTAAATCCGATTGGGTGTGAATGAAACAATACACCGGTTGGTGTGACTGGGTGTGACTAATCGATCTAGACCGTAGGATCGAATCCAACGGTCAAGAATAGATCGGGTGCGTACCCATTCACAATGGGTGCGTAGTGGCCTATAAATAGACCACTACTTGACAAAATCTGGACAGTAACATACACACACATGTGTGGGCCGAATTTCTCCACATCTCTCCCTATATTTTCTAGCATTCATTCTGCGTTCTGTTTTGCTGCAGAAAACAGAATTCAGTGATTCTCGATTCTTAGATTCACACAGCAGGTATTCTGTCCGTTTCGTTAGTGCAAACGAAAACGGAAAGAACTTCGAGTTCGGGCTTCGTTTTATCTTGAAGGCAGGTTCGCTGGAACCCTTTGCATACCAACTGGTGGGGGCAAATACTGTCTTTAGGAAAGCGACATCGTCGTGACTCGAAGTGTTTTCAGCATTTGTGGAGGTTTCGCCAACAGTTCAGAATTTGCAGCAACAACCGGGTAAATTTTTCCAACAATTGCTCGTGTATCAAATTTTGGAAAAAATGACACGATTTTCAATGTGAGGACACATTTGGGCCATCTTTTAAACCCTGGGGATTATGCTCTTGGATTTGACTTGTATGGAGCTAACAGCAATGATATTGAACTCGACAAGTACAAGGGTATGGTCGTCCCTGATGTGATTTTGATGAAAAAGAGCTACGAAGAGAAGCGACAGAGGAAACTTGGGAAGCCTCGTGCATGGAAGCTTAAGTCTCTTGGCATGGAAGTTGATGATACTACAACCAAAGGAAGAAATGAGGAGGAAAAGAGGGATTCAGAGTACGAACAGTTCTTGAGAGACTTGGAAGAGAATCCTGAAATGAGGTTTAATATATCGCTATATCGTAATGAGGAATACCAGCCATCGGAAATGGTCTCTGTGACTGATGGGGAGGATCTGCCTTCTGTGCCTTTGGATGAGTTGCTTGCTGATCTTGATTTAAGTGATGAGGAAGATGGCGAAAGTAGCATGAGAGAGTGAACTGAAGCAGCAGGTTGTATTAATTAAAGAGTTTTCAACATCTCATCAAAAGTTTGTTGGTATGAGATTTCTGCCATCTTTTTTATTCTGTTCTTGTTGTGTTTCTCTTCCTCATTGTTCGTATATAGAACTAGAAGAGTTTCTTTCTAAGCTTGTTAATGACTTTATGCACACCAAGTGGGAAGTGGTATTTTATGAGAGTTTTCTTTTCACAGTAGACTCTGTAATGCTCGTGCTTCCAAGACTTTGATCTTAAATGTTAAGAAATGCATTACATCAAAAAAGCATAAATAAGAGATCTTTATTTTATGTAGGTTCTTTTAATAGGCGAAAATCAGATTGTTAGAAGAGTTAGATTAGCACGAGGTTAACGCGAAAATTAGATTGTTAGAATAGTTAGATTAACACATTGAAAGAGAGGTTAACTCTTGACCCTTTTTCCCCTGGCACCTAAGTGCACACCTGATGACGTTGAGCCAAAGGTCTCTTGGCTGTGTCTAAAAGCATAATCAAATTCTTTTGGAAAGTTTATGCATTATGGGCGTAGTTATCTTCATTACAAAGCCATTAAATCAACATCTTCCAGATAAGTGGATGGGTATTTTTTTTACCATTGTGATGGTTTTCATACTCTCTGTATGTTTCCGATGGAACATCTAGACTAATTTGTGCATTACACAAGTTGTAATGCATCATTACTTGAAGTATGTTTGTGAAGTTTTTCGATTGCTCCTTTAGGTAGGATCAACTTGGTGAACTAAATATTACGGGCATAGGGATGATTTTCAAGCATAGAACCGTGTAACCGAACCCAGAACGAAACAGTTCTCAAGTTTGAAACTATAGGGATCGCTTTCATTCTTGGAAGCACTATGAGTTGAAATTCTACTTGTAGCATGTCCAACCTAAATTTGAGTCAAACTTGGAAATTTTCTGCTCAAACCAGAACGTACACCAAGAAACTATTCAACGTTATGTGGAACATCAACTATTATCAAGACTAGTTAGGAAACTCTTCTACATTATGTGGTACAACAAATTTTACCAAGAATCGTTAGGCCTCTGGACTGGAGCAGTAACCCGGCAATTGGGTAGCTGATCAGACGGACCTAATGTGAGAACCCATCTTGGGCCAATAGTCCCACAACGGAAGGATGTGGGAGTTGTAAATGGTTTATATGAGGATGCCCACCAGTTACTATTAATTTGAGGTTAACCTTTTGAGTCACGTGGTTAGGCGAATGGTTAGCAGGTCAGCTAAGGCGGGTCGTTACATCCGCTGGGCGAGTAACCCGGCAATTGGGTAGCTGATCAGACGACTGGCATCCGGCTTGTACCGCTAGCATTTTTGCATTTGAAGATGTGGGGTTGAATAATTTGAACATGACAAGTTAAGTTAACAAGAAGTAGAAAATTTTGACTTTCAGGTCATTGAATCTTACTGCGAATGGAAATATGGCTAATATGAGCTCATATTTTTTTTTAAATTACCGGATGTCCGCGCCAGCTTGAGCGCTCCCCGACCACCCCGACTAATTCCGGGGCTCTAAAATTAACGACCGGACAAATCTTTAAGTGACACCAAGGTTTGAAATGTTATTTCATTTCTAATTCCCACTTGCCAAATCCCTTGGGTTAATATGAACTCATATTTTCAAAGTACCTAAACGAGAAATGGTGTTTTTGAAAACCTTTTGGGGAAGTTTGTCCTCTTCATTCCAAAACTCATTTTTGCATATCCACTGGCGGATTCACAACTTAACGACCAAGAATATATCCAACATATGTTTAAGAAAATTCATAGTAGCTTTCGACCTGACGTGGATGGGTCTGCCTTTGACTAGACCGGGGAGGGAATTAGTTGAGGTACGCGTAAGCTGGCCTAGACACCTTGATTGTCTAACCAAACAAAAAAAAAATCTTCGTAGCATTCAGAAGTCAATGGCTAACCTCAACTAGTATCATGAAATTGTAATTTTCATGCGCCAAAGCCAAGAAAGAAAGATCAATTACAACAAAATAACTCATATAAACAGCATGATATATATAGCATAAACAAGCATAGGAGCTCCCAATAATCCTTGCAAGAAAACTTATAGAATGGCAAGACATACACATCAAACCACCAAATAGATCAGAGGGGGGAAAGAAGAGGACATCTTCTCTTCTTAAAGCCTCAATGTGAGATCCGGCGCACGCTCATCTATGTCCGCAGCTGGAGTTGCCTCTGAGAAATTCACGAGGGAATTGGCGATAAGGCGTTCCTCATCTATCCGTCGGAAGCTACCCGGCCACATAAGCTCGGTCTCATCGTCCTCCAGGAAAATAGGCATACCCGAATGCCCTAGTTCACGCCTCCCGCTTCCTCTATATTCAAACGACCTAACTGGCGGCACAAAGCTTTGGTGCACTGAAGAATGCGCTTCGATTCCCAAAGACCGAAATGCCAAACCATGGAGAGGCAGTGTTGCCAAATTGGCATACCTCTCCGCGAATACCCCCATTCGCATAGCGCGTTTTGCTAGGGTTCTCTCTCTCTTGTGTGCATTCTGATGGCCGCCAAGTGCCTGTGAGCTGAAGAACTTCCGGTGACAGAAATTGCAAGGGAAAACTCGTGGAATCGATGAAGAAGCCCTGGCGTTGCTACTCTCACTAGTGCTTGATATTGAAAATCCTACCGAGTCCTTTGTCGGTAAATCTTCTGTGGTAATGGTGGAGTTGAAGGTGAGAGTTAAGTCGAGGGAAAGTGGTTCAGAAACTGACTGAGTCGCAATGGAATTCGTGGAGGCAACTTGGCTGCTGATGTCTTCCGAGTCGTTTTCAGAGGAGGGCTCCGCTTCAAGATCAATGGCGAGCGGTTTCATGACTTGATTCTATGAGTAATCAGAAGAGATAACTAACATTCTGAATGAGCAGGAGAGTGATCGATACGTTTTTCTGTTCTTTCGGTGCTTCGGAAATGATCAAGAGAGTGAGCTACTCCAGCATAACAGACGACCGTATTTTCTTGTGCTGCATTTGTGAGAAATAGGGGAATTCTGTGCATGAAAACAGAGTCTTACTTATTGAAAGCAGGAAAACAAAACTAGAATGATTTGATGTATGAAATTAGAGTTAAATGAAAAGCTTCTTAAAATAGATAGCTCATGGTAGAAATAAAAGGATCTAGTCCATGAGGGTTTACTAACCTAACTTCAAAGAGAAATCAATGTCTTATACATGCAAGAAGAATTCTTTTCTGCTTCCATGTAAGACTTTATTCCACGTCGCTCATCTAAGTCACCCAAATTTGATTAATATAGTTCATATGTTACTATATGCATTGCCAATTGATTTCAAGTTGGAGTTAGTTTTAAAAATGAGCCGCTACGTACGTAGCAGGTTTTTTTGGACCTCCGGTACTGCTACACTCTGCCATACCTGTGCTACCCAAAATTCACACATGTATCGGCTGGTTCCCACTACGTATCGCTTTGTATCTGATTTTTTGCCCTCTACACAAGCACTACGGTCGCTACGTGACCGCTATTGCTGCTACAGGGTGCTTTGGCGCCAAAAACGATATTAAAAAATTCATGACCGCTAAACATGATTCCCGCTAGGTATCATTCGATACTCCCCCTACGCCTATACTGCTACCGCTACTCAGTCTGCTACCGCTATTTAAAATCCATTGGACCGCTCCAAGGATTCTTACATGGTAATCGAGCTAGGTTTTGGATGGCCTCACCTCACCTGATTGAGGCTTGAGTCAATTCCATCACCTACTCATTCATGCTATGGTTCCTTTTTCCTCTCTAATTTTTCCTTAGCCATTAGGGGAAAAAGAAAAGGAAAAAGAAAAAAGGATCAATGGTAAGATGTTTCAATATCACTTACAATATCAACCAAAATACAAAAAACAAATCTCCCTTGAATCGTTTAAGCTTGAAGACTGAACTACATATACCCCGGGGGTGCCATGACACACCTGTTTTTAAAGAAACACATGTATATATTTCTTGCCCACAATGACATACTATATGAAATTAAATTCTATATAGTAGCTTTACCATGGATAATAAAATAGATACAAACTAACATATATTCCACAAATATGTCAAAAATGCCCTTCTTTTTTTACCATGAATCTATCAACCGCATGATTTAGCCATCATGTCTTTTTATTTGTTCTTCGAAAGTCCGAATGATTGTGTGATGCAATATGATCTGATAAAAGACAACTATCCTATATACCGATCGGGGAGAAAGGGGTGGAGGAACTCGGGAGAGGACACTGCTTGGCACCCGCTATGGTCACGCCCAAGGGGAGTTGCTACGCTAGTAGCCCCCTCTCACCCTTTTTTATTATTATAAAAAAATATAAAAA
The DNA here is from genome assembly GCA_018127125.1 of Rhododendron griersonianum. Classification (NCBI taxonomy): domain Eukaryota; kingdom Viridiplantae; phylum Streptophyta; class Magnoliopsida; order Ericales; family Ericaceae; genus Rhododendron; species Rhododendron griersonianum. The sequence goes on along the minus strand of CM030795.1, from coordinate 2,561,518 downwards.
TAGTGGTACAGGTTTCTAAAAAAAGTCCTAACCGGTAGCATCTGACTCGGTACAACAAAGCCGCATTTATACCCGGTTTATGTGCCTGCTCCATACTATTAGTTCGATATAGGGATAGATTGATTATAATTCAGCTAAATTTGTGCCCTTCAACCAACATAAATATGACCGTTAGGTGGTAATCTCTCCCACTGGCCTCCACTGGATCCTTCTCTAAATCTATGATTTAAGAACACCACCATTCAAGATGTAGACAGTAGACACATTGAACTACTGAAGCGAGTGAAAGAAATCAAGAAACTAACAAGTTCACTAAGGGCAGGTTCGGTTCGACATCTTAGTTGCTGAAAATCTGGTCAAATCTGGACACAGATGTGTCGATATTCGATCAGATTTTAAGCAACTACGCAAGCCGAACATGCCCTAAATTAAATGAAGTTTTAGACCTCAACCCATCTTCTGGCCCCTTGTTTATTTCACCGTTTCAAAAAAAAAAAAAAAAAAACACCATTGATAGAACATGTGAAAAATTCATCAAGCAGTTGGTGATGAAGCCAGGAACAAGAAAAGGGCTTTACTGTACTTACTAACCAATCAAAAGCGAAAACAAAAGGAGCTTCATGCAAGAAGACATTAGTCTTTTAGTCCAATATATATTCCTATATTATTCCCACTCCCTACAATATGTGACAACTTGGCCTATGCAACCACGTGAAGAAGCTGATCCGGATATCCGATTATTAAAAAAAAATCCAGGAATATACAACTAAAATGAAATAAATTCACTATTGGTCCAGATTCAACCAAATTCTAAGAAAATAAATAGGCAAATAAGAATCCAATCAAGCAAGACACATGAAGATTTTTAATTCAGTACACAATATATGTGAGCTATTTGAAAGCCTTCTATTCCAAAAACATCAACTAAACTCTAGCAAACAAGAGAACTACGGCCTCGTTCCGTTCTGCTAAGATTCTTATTTTAGTTAGTGGAACTGGTCTACGTACAAACCATTCCAAGATAATCATACACATAGCATAACCAGTGATAAAAAAAAAAAAGTGTAGGAAAATAAAACAAGAAAAGTAGAGAGTACCCAAACCTCATCAAAATCCAGAGAGAGAAAACTAGTGAGTGGATTGGATTCACAAACATACCACTAGGCTTCTTGTAGACATCTGATTCGTTGGTGCAATTTTGGTACGGCTTACGATCAAGAACAAACTCACGAGTCAGTACTAGAATGTTTTTTAGGCCATAGATGGGAGGTTCTGAGGTGAGAGGAGAAAAGGGAAATCAAGAAAATGGAGAGAGAGAGAGAGAGAGAGAGAGAGAGAGAGAGATGTTTGGTTTAATTATGGGAAAGCTAAGGTAGGATGAGAGTGGGTGGGGGGGACAGTGGGGGAACGTCAGAGAAGTCAGAGAAATTGTGGGGCCTGATTACTAATTACTACTGTATTAAACTTTAGAAGGAAAGATTATAATTTTTTAAAGGAAGAGAAATAATTTTCTCACTCCTTTTTTTTTTAATGTTATTTCCCTGCACAAAAAAATATCCTTGCAGGGGAGTGGCGTTAACAAAAAAAAAGTGACAAAATCAGCAGCCTAAAGAAACACGCTAAATGGAAAAAACTAAAAACACTTTATCGGACTGTTGTTAAAGTTGAAAAAGTAGTTCAATTTTGCAAGATCGATACGCTTTATTAAAACTGTTCTAACTCCAACGAATACAAGCTTCTCTTGCATATTGAAGGGATCTCTTCGATTTGGCATCTTATTTATTTCTTCATTTAAATTTTAATCGAATCAAGATGTAATTAATTACATTCAGCCTCTGTAAGACTTTAAACATAACGAAACAGACCCTCAGTTTCGAGCAAAAACAAAATTTCAGATTTCAAAAGAGTTTGGTGTTTTGTAAAGAACTTATATATAGTATAATTTTCTATGCATTATAAGAAATTAAATAGATAATGGAAAATAATACTCCATCCGTCCCTTATTTACAGTCCAGTATTCCATTTTGGGCTGTCCCTTAATAAGTGTCCATTTTGTAAAGTTAGTGGGTAAAAGTTGGTACATTGTCTATTTTGTCCTTAAAAGTAGATTCCATTTTGAAAAGTTAGTGAGTAAAAGTGTAATGATGATGGGTAAATAGGGAAAGTGGAGGAAAAAGTTGATGTGAAATATATAATGATGATGTTTTTTCAATAAGTTAGAGTTACGAAACAGGACACTTAAAAAGGGACGGAATAAGTAAGAAATATAAAAACATAATGATACCAAAACAGTGACATGTCGCTTGGGATAAACAAAGTGGCAAAAGAAAAAGATGACATGATACTCAAACGGCCACCAGTACTGTCTGTTAAATTTTTTGGGGCCATTCCCAAAATAAAAACTATGTACTAACTTTATACTTAAATGTATGGCTTTAAATGATGAGAAGCATATATAATCAACCAAATAAACAGTAGTACTACTCATTAGTCCCACCACAGATTCTCTCTCTCCACTTGTGACTTGTGTTTCAAATAGGACTAAAAACTGCGGATCAAAAAAAAAAAAAAAAAAAAAAAAATAGGACTAAAAACTCACTGGTCAATGCATATGCATGAGAGAGATTATTCCTTTTTTTTCTTTTCGGAAATTATGAGAGAGATTATTCGATGCTCCAGAAGTAATTTCTTTTCCTGTCTCGTAAGAACCTAATAATTTTTTTCCATGGATATTATCTAGATTTACCAACTTTAAATCTTTTGCATGCCAAAAAGTAATTAGTACTCCCTCCGTCCATTTTTAAGTGTCCTGCTTCGTAATTTCAACTTATTAAAAATACATCATCATTACACCTTTCACATCAACTTTTACCTCCACTTTCCCTCCTTACCCTCTATGGAAAAATCATCATTACATTTTTATTCACTAACTTTTCAAAATGGAATATACTTTCAGGGGCAAAATGGAAAATTCATCAACTTTTATCCACTTACTTTACAAAATGGACACTTATTAAGGAACATCCCAAAATGGAATACTGAACTCTAAAAAAGGAACGGAGAGAGTAACTCACACTAATTACGAGTACTGATGCAAAAAACAAAAAAACGGATCAACCACATAACGAAATTCAAATGATATCTGTATCTGTAAACGTAACACTCTCTCCCAAACCCTACGTACAAAATTCAAATGCTTCTTATAGCTAATCAAAGTCTTGTGCAACGACTCAAGTCAAAAGAGTCATATTGACAAATCGAGTGGAAGATTGTGCAAATAGCAAACAAATCTCAATCAAGCCCTTTGGGCGTTTTTGCGGAAAAAAAAAATCTCAATCACAATTAATCTTTTTACTATTTTTTATTTTTACGTACATTGAATTGGAGACATTCACTCATCGACCGGGGACCTGTAAATGGTTAAAGAAACCATTTAATAGTTCTTTCGCATGCAGTACTGTAGCATGGAAAAATATTATGGCATGACAGTTTGTGGTTTTCTTCACCCGCACCCACAGAAGTACATATGCCTCTGTCTCCTTGCAACCACCTTTTGCTGGAGTCATTATATATAGTCCTTCGAACCTCTCGTTATGTGATGCTCCAACATCTTCTAATCACCGCACAATTACGTAGAATTTACATTCTTAATTCAAAGTACCATATAAAATTTAGATCAATTATTCTATAACCACACCCATTTACAAACTCAATAACACACTCAAACTCACAAGGGCGTGGCCTCCACACACACTGGATGTGTGTAGTGTGTGTGTGGAGCCCATATTCCAGTGTAGTGTAGGTGTGTATTTAATTGGATGTATTAATGAATAATGAGTATGGTTCTAGCATTTTTGAATGTCAGCTGATTTTGCCACTCTTTTTTTTGTTAACGCCACTCCCCTGTAAGTTTATTTTTGGTGCAAAAATACACTTGCAGGAGAATGGTGTTAACAAAAAAGGGAGTGACAAAATCATTTCCCTTTTGAATTTAAATAATAAAAAGAATGAAAACACCACGGGTCGCGGGTGTCTCGAGAATGAGTGATTAATATTCAATGCTCTTATAGCAACGTCACGTGGTGCTCCAGGAGCCTTCTTCACTGCACATTGGTCATGAGTGGGTCACCGGTCACACACTTAATGGTGAAATCCACCCAAATGTGCGGTGAAGAAGGCTCCTAGAACACCATATGACGATATTACAGGAGCAAATAATAATAATTTCAGCCTCCGGAATATCCAATAATATATCTTTCCTTTTCCCTAGCTAACTAATGCATGTCATCACAAGATGTGTCACCCTCTTCTTTATTTAGAAGTACAGTGGCCGGCCTTTTCCAGTACCAATAACATGGCTGGAGCCTGGAGGTGAGGTGATGCTGCATGTGGCCTGTTTGTCAGAGGAAGTTACATATATATATGCAGGGAGTAGTGGCGGTGGTTGAAATATATTTTGGGGTTGGTTTTCTTATCCAATTATAACTCCCCCTCTCAAGATTTTAACTTTGAATCTCCTTTGATTCGCTAGAGTAGTAGTACTAGCTAGTTATCTCCTCATATAACATATCTATGGGTAGGTAAAGTTGTCACACTTATTGAATCTGTTGTCTACATGGAACTTGAAAATCCATGTACCATCGGTACGTAGTTACATTCAAACACAAAAATTAAATGAGGTTGCATGAAAAAATGTAATCGCGGTCAAACGCCCTATATATATGTAACCACATGCAACACAAATTTTAATGCTCCATGCGCATGCTATTCTCATCGTCCCTAAATTAGTGCGTACATGAGTCGGACTGAATTTTTTTTCCACTTTCAAGGATGTTCCAATTAGGGCTGCAAACGAGCCGAGCCGAGTTTTATCGTGTTCAAGCTTGTTTATTAAGTTTTTAACGAACCCGAGCTCGAGCTCGAGCTTGTGCTGAGTGAAAACTTAACGAGTTGAGCTCGAGCCGAGCGGGCCTTGGCTTGACTCGAGCTCGAGCTTGTTCACGAGACTTAACGGACTAATGAAAAATGTATATATATCCTCATATAGGCCTAAGAGCATCCACAGTGGAATAACCAAAAATCAATAATCAAAAGTTTCCACATCATCTTTTGGTTATGCATTTAAGGGGTTGCTAAGGTTAGCAATGTAGAGGTCCACAATGGTACAATCAAATTTGAATAACCAAAACTTGCCACATCACATTTTCAATTTATAAAAATCTAAAAATTGTGAACATAGAAAACAATTTTTTAAAAATAGGTTTCAAGCTAATAAAAATAGGTTATTAGAAAAAGAGAAAATAGTTTTTTGAAAACTTTGATTTAAAAAAAAAAGTTTTTCGGGAAAAAGATAAAAAAAATAAAACAGTTTTCGAATAAAAAAATATTTTTTGAATATTTTTTAGAAGAACAGTTTTTGAAAAAAAAATTAATAAAGAAACTGTTTTTGCAAAAAAAAAAAAAACAGTTTTGGGAAAAACAGTTTTAATAAAAAAAATAGTTTTCACAAAAAAAAAAAAAACAGTTTTTGCAAAAAAATAGAAACTTTTTTTAAAAGTATTTTTCTTAGAAATATGTTGAAAATGGAAATGTGGAGACAACTAAATTTGATTATTAGCAAAAAGTTGCTAGTTTTAATTATCTAAGGGTCAAAATTTGATGAGTTGCTAAGAGGTTGCTAAGTTTGATTATTCCACTGTGAGCTCTTTTTTGAGCAAATGTTGCTAACCTTAGCAACATTTTAATTTTGATTATACAACCAAAGTTATTTTGATTGTGAAGGTATATATCTTTCATTTTCTTATACTCTACCAGAAAATAATCTTAATTTTAGAATAATAATAACATGTAATATGTTTTTGTAAGAATTCTGCATCAGGATATCAAAATGTTAATGCTAATTGTAGTAATTAATGTAAAAAGTCTACTAATTTCGGCTCGCGAGCCGACTCGAGCCGAGGTTCGTTTGCAGCCCTAGTTCCAATCTACACTCGGTGAAGTTAAGGTTGATTTGATTGATCAAGAACGATTCTTTTTCGTTTAACCACAGGTTTGAAAAGACCGATTGAATTTGATCTCCGTACAGTGTTGGGAAAAAAGAAAAAAATGGATCCCCATAAACGCCAAAAAAGAGTACTACACTTAGGTTTGGTTACCCCGAAGGGTTTAAGGACAGTTTTCACGTCCGCGCCGTTTGAGACCCACTGCCCGAGACGCCGCTTTTGGCCCATTGTCCCTATCTATAGATTGATTCCTATGAGGACTCCTGGCTACTAGTACTACTACTAGCCCTAGCTTTGGTCCCCCACCTACAAAAGCACCCACCAACTTTATAGTACTACTAGTATTCACTTTATATCGCATTACATGACTATACAATTACTATATAGACATATCTTAGGTACTAAAATTGATACTACATGCTCCCATTTTCACCTAGTCTCTTCAAAATATTCGCCCCCGCTTTCAGTTCTCGCACTCGCGAATTTTAATTGTTTGAGATATGATTTGAAGACGCTTTCACGCTCATGCTCCCGCTCGCGTGCATTGTGTTCTCCATTTTTGTAGCATCTGAATTTACAAAAATGCCCTTTATCGTGGGGAAAAATTGAACAAGTGGAGGACAACATAGTAATTTGGCAAGAAGGGAAAAAAGGAGTGTAAATCTGCCCAATAGAGTACTCCACAAGTGATTCTATATGTGTGCATATTTATGTGTGAAAAGATAATTTAGAATAATGAAAGCTCCTTATTTGAGTATAATTAGATACTATTTATACTATCGACCCATAAGTGACCACTTTATTTATTCTCATGCCACGATTGTGGTTATTTAGTTATGAGTTTGGGGGCATATGTGCCAGATTAGAAGGGACCCACTGCGAATTATTGGTAGTGTGATAGTATATGCCTAATGGTATGCATCTACTTCTTCTTCTTTTTTGTAACTCTTCATTCAACATGTGGGGCAAGTTTGTTCTATACTTATTGCATTAATTTCGTAGGGATGTTTGTCCTATGTTATTGTCTAATACATTAGCTCTAAGATATCGGTCTTAACAAATAGTAGTAGGCACTTAACAAACTATGGTTAACTCAATTTGTATTAGAATTCAGAGTGTCAGTCATTGTCAAAAGCAAAAAGTGATTATTTTCCCCTCAAAAGGGGTTATTTTTATCACTTCAGTGGGCGATTAATTGGGCTTCATGTGATTGTGGGCGTATGTCCAATTTGATGTAATTCAAATACTTATATTCTTCTACAGTATTTGTTTATAATAAAATAAATAAATAGGCACTTCAACACTTTGAAATTAATTATACCAAAGTAAAATTAATCTTTTCTTATTCCTTGTGAATACATACCACCCCTTTGCGTCCGCATCAGCACTAGCACTGTCACTATATTTTATAACTTAAGAGTGTTCAGACTAGTTTATGCAAGTTTTGATTTTCGAAGGATCATGCTAACTGTATAATTAACATTAATTGGGCACCAATTAAAATTGGAGAAAAAAACCTGCATTGACTATCTCCATAAGATTTGATATATCATCTTGGAAATTATGAACCTAAAACACCTAGAAAGAAACATGCTCTTCAGTCACATGCCACCTTGACATTCCTTTGCACTTTGAGGGTAAGGAGCAAACTAGCATCTAAAGTATAACTTTATGTGGAAATATGGTATATCTATCAACATAGACTACATTCCATGTAAATTTTCGCCTTTTCCTTTTCCCTTTTCTTTTTAGTTGGTTGATAATATCAAATAAACTTGAAGCATCCAATTCGAAACCTAGATTAAGACGACACACATAAACAAAATATACGAGGAGTTCTCGAGAGGATTCTAGGGCTTTCCCAATTGTATTTATATTCACTTTTCTATGTTTTTCCCCAATGGTAGATCTCATTTAATTTTAAAAAAAAATGACTTTTGGGACCTCCGGAAATTAAGATTCAAACTCGGCCCGTTTCAATCCACATTACAAAACTCAAGAAGTGGGCCTTTGGTTGGCATGAGGCCCATAACCTGTCCAGGGCCCATAATATCCTCTCTAAAAGAAGGCATGGAAAGCCTTTCACATCTCCAAAAGTAAAATGGCCCTCCACAAATGTAAAATGGGCTTATGTGGTTTTAATGCATCATTTTTGGGCTGTTAAGGCCCCATTCCTCTAAGGAAAATAAGTTCTTATTTTTTGAATTAAATGTGATGTATTGTGAGAGAATGACATGTCTCGTAAAATGGAAAATAGGTACTTAAAAAAATAAGAATTTAACGAAACAGAGCCTAAATGAGCTGGACTTAATCCAATCCCTTATCATACGGGCTGAACTTGCTTTCAATGGGCTAAATAATAGCCCAAGCTTGTTGCCTTCCGAAGTCTTTGGGCTGTTGTTTTCTTGCATTGATTTTGAGGCAACACCGTGTCTTTTAGGGCCTGTTTGTTCGGGGGATTTGGGGGTGGGATTGAATATGTAACGTCGTGGGGTACAAAAGTCCGGCATTTGCTACCGCATTAGGAACGAGATTACAAATCCCGACAATGCCTATATCCTTGGATATGAAATTCCGTGGGTGAGGTGGGATTATATATTCCTTTAATTAAGAGATACTAAATGTGACTGTTTTACCTTTTCGGTTTTGTCCTTATATGATTTGCTTGAGGATAAAATAGCAAATCTGGTAACGATTACAACCAAATCAAACACCAGGTTTTTTTTTTTTTTTCTCTCCATTTATATATCCCAATGGAGTTTATATCTTACTCATGTCCTAAGAATTCTACACCCCATCTTTTTATCTCCGAGCAAACAAACGAGTCCTTGATGAATGGAGCCAGGATTTTTGATCGTGGTCAGTGAATGAAATTAAATATCTAGTCATGCTTTTGACAATTGATAGAGGGCAAAACATGGTAAATTTCGATGGGTCATTCGTACAAGTCTTTCATTAATATTTTGTGAGGTCAACTATTCATAACTCCAGTAAAATTATACTCCAAACTCAAGGGGATTTTTCCAACTCATTGTGATCAATTGATTGCTATTCTTTTCCCACCGATGGCAATATAGCATATGCCGACTATCTTCTTACACCATAAATTAGAACATTGAACATAAATATGTAAAAATAAGATACATTTAAGATTTTTACAGAGGGGTGGGATTCTTAAGTCCAATTGGAAAGGACAGCTGGACGGTCCAAATTTGGACCATACATTGGTATAATGAATGGTTCTGATGTGCTCAGGGGCTCTTACCGGTAAGAGTTACCGGTTGAGTCTTACAGGTAAGGGTCTTTGAGCACATTCGAATCATTAATTGCAACAATAGATGATCCAGATTTGGACTGTCTCATCCAGTCCAAATTAAGTACATGAGAGGATCCAATACCTTTATAGATTATTACAATAAGAGCAAAAAAACAACAAAAAGAAAGAAAGAAAGCAGAACTCAAACCCTTTGTAAGTAAGATCCTTCTACACTTAGTTTTAGAACATCTTACATTGTCTCCAAGTTTTTTATGTAGAACTTACGAAATCTTAGCTGACCCAAATGGGATCCAAAAAATGGTAAACAGATGCCTCCAAACCTGGTGTTAGGCTAGGAGAGAAAAGCAGAACTCAAGTTTCTTAAGTTTTGTTGCAAAATCCAGACTTTCTTTGAAGGGACTTGTTACTGAAAAGTTATTTACAATGGTATTGTGAGAGGATATCGCTTCCCATTCTTCTGCAACCGAGTCGATCTCCCTATCTTTACGAGCTCGAATGGTTTTGCGGAGATCATACAGTGTCCTAACTGATGGAGCATTTACATTTTTGTTGGCTGGGGAGAATGTGACCGGGCAATGTGGTATTACGCACATTGCAAATTATAATTTTGGTGCACCTCAGGGATACTCAGAGGAGCAGCACCAGATCAGTTTTGGTTAATTGCCCCTGCGGTTAAACTCTAGTTCTTGAATATGCAAGCAAAGAACACAGTTAACAAAACGGCCAAAACGTTATTGTTTCTCGGGCGATCGAAACAAACCATCAGTGGAACTTGAATGAAATGCACCAAAACACCACGAAACGCCTCGGAACACAACGAAAACACTGAATTATTCCATCGCCTAAAAGAAAATTCCATTTATGTCCAAACACAGATGTGTATGAAGCCGTTCGATGTGTGAGGGTCCATCATGCATTGGTGGATCCGTGCTCTCGTATTTGCCCGGGAATGGTACCAAGCCTATTTCAACAACCACATGCGAAACATTAATGTGAAGTCACAAACAAGATGAATTAATCAAGTGAACTAGCAATTCAACACCTCTGTTCTGCACAAACGCGCAATTTTATACGACTTTCAAAGCTGAATTTATGAGCAGATGCATTGGTACCAGAAATGCATGTGGGACTACGCGGTTTGGAAATATCACGGACTTGTACATGTTCTTCAGATCCACCTCCTAATGCGGATCTGCAAACAAATATACAATTTATCCAATGTTCACATTGTGAAGTCATTAACCTAGAACTTGCTAGAGATAGAAACTGAAGTATATAACAAGATAATCAATGGGTAAAACAGGTGCTTACTTACAATAGTTGTGGAAAACAAGATCTTGGTTCTTGTTTTCAGGAGAAGAGCACTAAACTAGTGTAGTGGGACTTCATGGAGCTTTGCACGGTGTTGACCTTTCACAAGTTCCCGTACCTGCCAGGATTAGTTTAACATGGTAGGTGATCTCAGAATACCAAATCTCTACTAAAAAAATGAAGATGCTTACCCAACATGAACAATAGAAAAACAAGAGGCAAAAAGATGAGTTTGTCTGACTAGTGACTATAAGTAGGTACCCATTAGGAGGAGATACCTTTCCACTTACCTCTCCTGATACAACCACCATTTTTTCCCACCTTCAACTCTAAGCGATGCATGTCGTTCAGTATCACAAGCACATGGAGTCACCCCATAAGCCTAAACCTCTCTCCACCCGTCTGTTCTACCTTTTCCTCCTTTTGTCCACAAACCTTCTCACCTTGTTCCTTTCCACCAATTTCTATTCCTCTAGCTCTCTCTGCGCCGCCGACACCGCCGCCACAACCATTTCTGCCTCCAGCACCACTGCCCACACCGTTACCCACCCAAATCTTGACGATTCTCGAAATACTTTAGACCTGCCGCCGGAATTCCTAGCCTTCACATCTGCTCAGAAACTTCCATTCGGATTCAACACCAACATGGATTCCGACCATATTATCCCTCCGGTGGGCCGCCCGTGCACCCTATTCCCAAATGAACTCCGCCGCTACATGGCATATAAAGTCAATGGTTCCTGCCCGGACGACGAACTCCTTGCCCAGAAGCTCCTCCTCAAAGGCTGCGAGCCGCTTCCCCGACGCCGTTGCCGCCCGGCAGCTCCGCCGGAGTACGTAGAACCGTACCCCCTTCCTACTAGCTTCTGGACCACACCGTCCGATAAATCAGTGGTCTGGACCGCCTACACTTGCAAAAACTACCAATGCCTCATCGACCGTATGAAGACCCATAAGGGGTTCGACGACTGCAAAGACTGTTTTGACCTTTTAGGCAGAGAGAAAGTTCGATGGACCACCGTCGGGACCAACCTCGACTTTCCTATTGATGAAGTACTAGCAGTAAAGAAGCCGGGTACAATCCGGATAGGGCTTGATATCGGAGGCGGTGTAGGTACATTCGCAATAAGAATGAAAGAAAGGAACGTAACTATCATAACTACTTCTATGAACTTGAATGGTCCTTTCAACAACTTCATCGCAGCAAGAGGGGTCATACCTATGTATATAAGCATTTCTCAGAGGCTTCCGTTTTTCGACAACACGCTAGATATTGTGCACTCCATGCATGTGATGAGTAACTGGATTCCAACGACGATGTTGCACTTCATGTTTTTTGACATCTACAGGGTGCTCAGGCCAGGTGGGTTATTTTGGCTCGACCATTTCTTTTGCGTGGGTGACCAGTTGGAGGATGTTTATGCGCCGCTTATCAATAGCATTGGATTCAAGAGGGTGAAGTGGGTAGTGGGGCCGAAGCTTGATCGAGGGGCAGAGCTCCGGGAGATGTACATTTCAGCTTTGTTGGAGAAACCATTGAAGAATTCTTGGTGACTACAGAAGGAATTTCTTTCAGTTTACATGCCAAAATACGCTTCCATTTCGTTATGTTTTGCTTTTCTCTGTTTCTAGTCTAAAAACTGACTCCAACAGAGCATAGATTCACTATTTGGTGCAAAAACTTGAGTGGCATTTTTTAGTACGAGTAGGAGATACAATTGTTTGGTTTAATTTCCAGATTCCCATCTGCTTTGCAGAATATGTTACCTCACAATATTAGAAAAGCAAAATTGCTCATAAAAGTGCAAACGAGTTTAGTATATGCGAGATCCAAACAACGAAATGACAACGGGTCCAAATAACAGGAAATCATAGATTTTGTGGTGCTTGCTTTTAGTTGTAGAAGATGTATATCTCGAACACAAGCTATTCAGGCATGCAAGAACCATGAACAAAACACCACAATGTATAGACATCTCTCTATCTCTAATGCACTATCATGAGAGTTCAATGTTCATGGACCCTCAGAATCTAGGGGCCAACTCATCATAGTAGGGCAGCGATGAAAATGCCATTTTGTTCTCTTTCTCGAATAAGTTAAAATAGTATTAGGCGAAGAGAAGAACAAATCCGCGACCCCTGGATTTTTTGACCAAATGGAGCACAGAGTTCATGTTGGATTTCCAAATACGTTCTAACAAGGTTATACAGTTTCTGCCACAGAACTCTGAAGGTGCAGAAGCAGCAGCATTGTTTTAATTCAATTCTCATGTAAGTTCATGTTAGCCTCATGGAGGTTTCTTAACTATCTTTATAGGCATTTCTCAGCAACTTAGAAATCCTGATACTGGACTTGAACTGGGCTTCACCAAGGGTGTCTCTGTATGGTTAATGATTACTGCAATGACTTCCTATAACACCACCATACAATATAGAGAGTGCATAAGTTTCAATCAATCACATTCTGATGAACGTAATGCTATTCCAAAGTACCATAATGAATGCATGATGTATTTATCTTGTGACCCCACCAAACATATAGAGTGCATAAGTTGCATTCTGATGTATGCATAACATTTCTACAATTAAGAGATCCGTCATCTATGTAATGTTCAAGGAAAGAAGTGTCACCAAAGTGTCCAATATTATGAATTCAATTTTTATTTAAGACACACTAAAGAAGTGCTGGTGTACGACACATGAGTTCTACACAACATGCCTCCTCCATAGCAGTGTCGGTGCTGCTTATGTTTTCACCAGTATCATCCATGGAACACCATTTGAAGCACTTGCAAGACTTTCAGGTTTGCAAAACAATGCAAAAAAAATAAAAAGGTGTTAAAAACTAGTTTGCGCATATTAAGTGTGCAGGACCTGGAGGTGACCTCTTGACAGAATACCAAGTGTTAATGCCACCACCAATCAGGAATAATGGGGTAACTTCATGTAACGATTGACAGTAAAATGTCAACCCATATCCAGCTAAGTTGCTAACTGTCATGGTCTTACAACTTAACTAACTGACATGCTGCCCCATAAATGACCCACCAAAGCATAAAAACGCTTTACAACAGCAGAAGCCAAGAAAATAAAGACTTTGGCCTGCTGAAAAGGTATTGTCGGTTAAGGGAGGTGATTTTACCAAATTGGTTAGGAACTTTTTGTAAGAACAAAAACTAGGAAGAGGTGGAACGAACTCTTTGGCATAGAGTAGCATAGACTAGTAGTAGAGGGTATCAACAAGCACTATGATGCCTTTATATGTTTTCATACCAAGCACCAACCGTACTATTCTCAATGCCGCGCCCCTCAAAAGATCCACTCCTCTTTCTTCCATTATAATTCACCATGCAATGAAGTCCCTTGAGTTCCCTATCCTTTATAAACACTGAATTTCTCAAATCTTTTGACTGTTACATCCAATTCTGAACTCTTCCCCTAGTCAATATCATTCACCAAGTTTTTTATCTTCTCAAAGTCGACCTTGAATCGCACAGCCTCCGTCTATAATTGGATAGGGAAAGTAACTTCACAATACCAGAGTTCTTATCAACCTTTTATAGAACCAAGAAAACTTCATCATTATAATTTAGTGGACATCAAAACAGACTAGTAACATACTGAATCATGACGTTCCTTTACACCAGGCTCTTGTCTAACCCCTACTCCCTCCATCTGACAGCGCCTTCAATTTCTAAACTTCTGAAGTCCTAAAACCTAATTCATACCTTTCAGGAGAAAGCATAGCAATTGGAGTACATCCCATAGGTTCCAACTGCCATATCCTCCAACTTCTCCTAAAACTCTAAGCCACACAACTCTGCACCTCAACATTCGGCCCCTTCACCCCTACATGCAGCTCATTCCAGAAAGCAAATTTAGTGGACAAAATCTTCTCGGGTCATCTCAAGGCTCTTGGAAACTATCATGAAGAGGGACATCGGTTGCCTAACAACCCGTGGTAGCTCACAAGAAGCGTGTAGGTTTCAACTTCTAAAACCATTGTGCAAATTAGAAGCCAAAAAAAATCAATTTGACCACCAATTACCATTCAGTTTAACAATTTCTTTTCAAGTTTAGTCAAAACACAGAGAATTTTTTTTATTCATTTTGAAAATGGAGTAGGTTATGCCTTGATGGGTTCATGTTCCGCGGAAAAAGTACTTCAGCCTACTAGGAATATACAAAGGTGGGCCAAAAAGTTATCTTAAATACAGTTCGACATTAGAATGAAGAAACAGGCGACTAGAGGCCTTCATATATTTGTCAGTTACAAAAAATCCTACTTACTAAAAGGAAAATGTTCATGATCTTTAGTAACTTGAACCAAAATTATGTTTTCTCAAAAGTATGGGGACCAATTGAAGTTCAAGAACAAATTTTTATAAGGCTGCAAATGTATAGGTTGGTCCATGAAAAGCTTGAACTTGATCCAATGAAGGCTCATTGGGCTGTTTATTACTTCAAGCCATCTCAGCCGCAGCCTTACATGAAGCTCATTAAGACAGCGAGTTGAGCCTCGGAAGAACAAGGCTAAATCCGCGTGAACTGCTGAACAGTGAGAAAGTGTTCAACCAGTAATTTCCATTCACTTTAATTTCCAGCCTACTAGAAGAACTATTTCCTTTTCTTTCTAATGGGAGATTACAAGTCCCCAGTAGTGATTGGATGCATGAATACTGTATCACATATTTTCAAGACTGTGCTCCTTAAATACTTGTTTAGCAACACCTAATGAGGCCTTCCATTTATTAGTGGAGTGAGTTACCCATGTTCGCAACAATTCACTACGCATTTTCTGAGTACAAATTATATGACTGCAGTTTTTGTTAGTACTCAAAGAAACTCTTGCATTGAAATCTGTAATTTAAAAAAAAGTTTCATAAGGTATTCCTGAGAAATAACAACTAGGTGATGCAACGCCACTTAATTTTTGTTATCATGGTACTCAACTATTTAATGTCTAATTAAATCAGGCCACTTAAGAAGCCTAGCAAACCAACCATAAATTGTTCAAACATTTCAAACAACGAATAATTAGAACAACGCCCTAATGCTATTTCGTTCCACGATATCTTAAACCTCAATCTTGTATAACTAAATATTTTTATCCCTGGTGACAGAAAAGATAAATTGTAAAGCCTAAATAAAGCAAAAAGGTAAAACAACAAGTTTCTTTTCTCTTAGTTTAATCGTCATATTATTTCCAGATTAGCACTTAACTTTGTAAGAGAGATTAAATTTAATATTATTACCAGATTTACAGATACTTGGTAAGGTGTAAAAAGATCGTATATGTTATTTGAATGGATTGGAGGCTAATTAGAGAACTTAGCAAAGAATGTTTAAGATGCTACTTAGTGATACAAAATAGATGTTATTTAACGTCTTTAGTTACCTTTTTCAGAATTACTTGGTCAGGCTCGACATCATATGTGATACTTGCAAGCACAACCACGTCTACAGGCGACACATGACGAACACGGACATGACAAGACACGCTCCACACACGCGTCAGACAAACTTAATACGTCTCCAATGTTCTGATAATATTTCTTTTAGTCGGAGACGCTGGAGACACGCTAAAACGTTTTGAGGATATGATGTGGACATGTTAAGGACAAATAAGAGGTCATAATGCAATCCTATAAGTTGAAACCTTGGATGCTTAGTTTATGGTTTAGTGAGTTTCAGGACGTTAATAGTATTTTTTGTGTTTCCCCCTAATTTGACATAAATAATATTTTCATTTTCGTATGAATTTATAACATCTTCCTGCAATATACATGTGTATGCTTATATCAATGTCAATGTGTTTGTGTCCTAATTTCAGAAAAAAATGATGTGTTTATGCGTGCAAGTATCTGTATCCGTGCTTCTTAGCACGTCTGTATACCGGCTAAATAGAGAACTTAGAAAAGAATGTTTGCCAGCTAATGAATTAAATCTGCATATTAACTATAACTCACCAGGTGTAATTAATCACATATGTATAACATTATAAGTCTACTTGAGAATTTACTAAAAAATGCTTTCCTGCTAATGAATTTAATATGCATTAATTACACCTTATTGGTGCTCTGATGGCAATCGTTAACAACAATGCATAGTTACCCTTACATAAAAACATGACTTTAATGAGTATGCAATTTTATGTTAGTTACACCTTACTAAGCGCCCCTATTATACCCATTAACACCTTCGCATAGCTTGTGTTACATAAGATTCATATTATGTATAGAAGACATAATAATGCCCTTGTCGAAATCATGAAATATGGTTTTTGAATGTATTCAACTTTTCAAACTTAAACCGAAAACGAATGAAATGCTGATTCATATTAGTTGAAACTAAAAAATTAGGGAAAAGAACTAGTCAAACCATCCCAAGACACTCAACTAGCAAAAAAAGTTCGATCTCAAACTTGGACAAACTTCATTTCCTAGATACTTAAAGATCAAATTGGACAAACCTTATTCCCTAAATTTCTCTATTGGTCTTATAATTACCTTAGGTAGGTGGATGTTATTGTTGCTTGTTAAGTTTCGAGACAAAAGATTATAAAGGCAGAGTGACAACACTTCATCATTGCTCATAGTTAAGACAGATTCCCATTTCAAATTTGCCAGTGAGTTGTGGTATGTCAAGCTACTCTATGTGGACCCAAGTCTTGCTGGAGTGGGGCGTGACAATATCTATATGGAAGCTAATCCTTTGTTTTGTTCAATAGAAGGAAAGGAAGATACGAAAAACTTAACCGCGTATCACTATAGAAAGGAGGATATCTTTCAACATTTTTAAATTTGATTGAGCAAGGACGAACGAAAGGATCATTTTCCAGTTTTTCATTCCTATCTTTGAGTATATAGCCGATTCAATTGGAGGGTAAAAGTAAAGTGATATGGACCAGAGTTTAAAAGCTCCAAGGCTAGTGAGGCAAAGTCCTTGAGAGTTTCCTCCGTTCTTTTCCTCTTCCCATAAGAATCCCTTTTCCTGTTCCTTTTGTTGGGAACAAGGAAAGGGAACTCCAAAAGATCATTTTCCCTTGCCTTAAACACTCATACTCTCCCGTTGTCCCGCACCCTTATTATCCTTTCATTCCGACATTCATCCCTTGCAAGTCACACCAAAAGGAGCACAAAACTTGTGTCAACTTCACTAAAGGAGAATGGCCTCCTCTAGCTTGGTCCAGGTACCTAAGTTTTACACACAAATCTATATAGATCTTCTTCCAAGTAACTTCTACAAAACCTAGCAAATCCTTCAATTATTCGTGAATCTTTGGTTCATGGTACTACAACTATTTGATTAAAGGAGACAACTCTACTTCAAAATTAGTTTTTTCAAGAGGTGAACTTGAATAGAGAAGGAAAAGCTATGTACCATTTCTTTTTTACTTTGAAAAATAGCATACAATTTTTACCTCTTCCCCCCGTTACAAGTGATTATTGTAGACAAGGTTTAGAAGTGTGATCCTGAAAGGATCATCTAACATAGACAACTATGCTACAATGGGGTGACAGTTACAATAGCTGTGAATCTTCATATGTCAAAGATTTAAAGAAAAGCACATTTGAAGATTTTCATTCAAAAAAGGCAATAGTCAACGATGTTAGTGGTATCTCGTGATTTGTACATATCCCAATTCATTGTTATAATTCAGTACAATGAACAACAATTGTACTGTTTTTCAACCCATTATTCATCAGAGCAATGGAAATTTAGATTCCTTCAACAAGATTAACTTCCAACTTAACGAAAAAGTGGACAAATAAATATGAGTCTTGTACTGATGCATCTATTTGATTCTAGTCGGCTAGAACACTTCTCCATAAGTATGCCTCAACAGTAATCTACTCATCTCATTCTCTTTAAAGTTTGTAATGTTAAATATGATAGCTTTAAGCTAAAAATGAATTATAAGATAACTTAGAAAAAGAAAATTAATACAAAGAGAAACTCAAATTTGGCTAAAAGAAAGAAAAAAAAAACAAATACAACACCTAGTTGCGCACTGCCATGGTCTATCATTAGTTGCCACAGGTATCGTGGTAAGAAATATTATCCTTAGCAAAAACTACTATCCTGACTTTAAGAGAGACCTTGGGATAAATTGATTTGAATGGATAAATTAAAAAACCCGACATTAAGCCTCTTGTAAACACTAATTAATGTACCTGAGATGCATATCCTCTAGCTCCTGAAAGGACGTACACTGGCTGCTAATAACAGGAGGGGCCATTGCAGCCGCATAACAGCCCCTATTGGTGGAAGAGGTGAAATTTCATCTTCTGACTCTCGATTCATTGAATCTGTCTCAAACGCTTACGAAGAAGGCAAAGTCCCTGCTCACTCTGCCATACCCAAATGTGGACTTCCAGAAAAGCTATCTCAATGATAGCCAGGACAACATTTTTACCCTCCAAAAAAACCCTACTTAAAGCTGCTACATAAATTGCAGCCAACTTCAAATGCCGAATTTTGTTAATTAATTACCTTTACATAAATCTTCCTCAAAGATTTCTTTCCCGTTACTTAAGTTAGAGTCAAACATTATATCTTTCAGAGTTTCATGTACTTGGGGGTAGATAGCACCTTCTTTGGGTGTTCCTTCCCTTGAGATCAATCCCAATACATATCTAACCAAAGCAAAAATCAAAAAGAAGAACGGATGACTAGTAATTCAACAATCTGAAATATCATCCAAGAAGTTCTTGGACATAGGCTTCTTAGTTGATGCAAACAAACAAAGATCTATTGTTGTTAGAAATATCAAGGAAGCCCAATCATCTAGTTTGGCTTTTTGTACAGTAGTCAACTTATAATGAAATACCATTCACGTCAAGCGAGCTAAATGCTTGTGCTTCATCATGTTTGGTTAACTTTCTCCCTAATATGGAAATAACAAGTCTACTTTACACTTGGCTGGTATAGACTCTTCAGTAGTTTTCCATTAGAATCCATATTTGAAGATTTCATATTTTAAATGTATAGGCCTAGTGACCAACTTAAACTACTGATTAGAACATATCAGTTTCATTTTAACAGATGGTATTAAAGTATAATTTAGCTTCCAACTCATAAAGACACTCCACTCCTAAAATAAGAGAAACATTTTCCTCACATGTGGTTCGATAATACATGGCTAAGGGGAATACACCACAACATTTCCCTTTTTTGTCAAAAATGTACATCAGAATAATCAATAGTCAATGTTAGATTTCTTGGAGGGTTCCAACCTAAAACCAATTGGCAATAGGTGGACTAACCTCTAGAATATATTAACTAAGCTTGGGTGCCTTGGATGAGCGAAGTGGGATAAAGTCTAACAATCAATATCAACCTTTATAAGCGTTGCAGTAATATGATTAACTGACCTATTTCAGACCAACTCACTAATTTACACATTTATCGTTAGACCAAAATATAGTTGACAACACAAGAACACTACTTTCCCAAAAGAAAATTTGTTAATAGGAGAAAAAAGTTAAAAACAAAACGATGTAGACCTACAGTCAAACTTAGTTCTCAGCGGCTAGCTTGAGGAACATTCACTCCAATCTCGATATCAAAATCCACGAAGTTATCTTCATAACGCATAAAGGTACCATCTCAGTCATGAACAAATATTGGACATTTTTTCCTAAAACAACAGGAAAATAAAGTGTATTTACATTTTGACTGCCAAAAACATTTCTACTGTCACCATAACTCCACAAATTATTATTCAGAAACTGTGTATAATCAATCAATCCTAACATGAAACGCCATTTATTCCTGCACCATAGTGAAAAAAGTAGCACGTACTCATCGTCGGCGTTGCCACTAATCCTTGTAGAGATCAAGTTTGTGAACAATGGTTCCTAAAATCTCAATCTCCCCTCTCGATTTAAATTTTGTACTGATTCTACACTCTTGTTTAACAAGGAACTATCTTTGTAGGATGTACGTGCAATCCAGCATGGGGGGAAACCGGAGTGGCTAGAACTTTTTCTGCAAAGAACTTTTTTTGGGTCTTGTGCAATTCACGAACCCCCAAAGAATAGGCTAAACAATTACTGCATCGACTGTAACTTGTCTGCCTGTGGCCATTGCATAGATGTTGGTTCTCATGCAGAACACAGAGTACTGAAACTTTATAGGCATGTTTACAAGGATGTTGTCCCCTTGAATGAAATGCGGAAACATATTGATTGCTCGAATATTCAGGTACTTTTCCTATACTTAAAAGCTCCAATGGACAACCTTTCTAGGTCATCTACCTTGTTAAGTCTACCTGAATTTTTCTATACTTGATAAGAGCGGTACATGTTCATGTAAAAAGCATTTAACAGTATCTTCGTCTTAAAAGCTTGAGTTGTCATATAATGTGATGAACTTTATGTCCCTTGACAAGGATTGAAAGAAATTCAATGCCAGCATGGAGTTTACCCTCTTTATATCGTTTTCTTGTGCTTTTAGAGACTTCCATTCATTATTGAACTAGTCTATACAGATACTTGGCATCCCATTGTTTGAACATGATTAAAAGAAGTAACAAAACAAGAGATATGATAAGAGTAGAAAAGACATATATTGCTACTATCCTAGCCTGCAAAGTCATGCATCTAGCAAGAAAACTCTAGATAGTGCTCTCACATCAGAGTTCAACATTCTAAGAGAAAAAACTTCTACTACTCTAAGGTAAAAAGCAAGGAATTTATGGTCTCCAACTGATACATGGATCACAGTTCCCAAGGATTTCATACTCCAGAAAGACCACTAAATCCTCAAAGATAAATTACATAACCACTTCATAATCAACACGGTCGGAATGAATGGATTGGCTGTTGAAAGTTAACCTTTAGATGGACTACACTATGTAGCTGATACTATGCCACCAAATTGTGTCATCATGAGTGTAAATCAAGGATAAAGTTCAATTCTTGTAGTGGAAGAATGCGATTTTGGTGAACTTACAACTGATCATAATTGCTACAAGTATCTGGAAGACTGCTGGCACTGACTCCTAGCACTTAAGTAGCACTGCACTGCAAGCAGAGTAACAGACAAGAGGCGGAATCACCCTAGGGAAAAACTGGTTCACATTGTTACCAGCAGTTAACAACATACATTATCTATTTGAGATTCTAAATAAGTTGCAATCTTCTTATAGATATCTAAAATGCTGCTGCTAATGAAAAACAATGCTTAACACACAACAACATTCATGATTCACATCATTTTCTTAGTTCGACTTTTAAGTTTTTTCTTCATTTAACACAATGATTTTTTGTGCTTCATTTAGCAGTAGATAGACCGATTCGTTTTACCAATCTGATTAGAGTTTACCAAGTTGCATCTGTTTTTTAACTTCAGGCATACAGGTGTAACAAGCAATTGGTGATAGCTCTGAATCCTCTTCCCCACTCTGGCTCACTGACAAGTGAAGAAGCTGCATGTGACACATGCAAGAGGGTTCTACTCCACCCAAATGCAAACCGCTATTGCTGCATTGCTTGCAAGGTAAAAAGGAAAAGGACAGATTGAATCGATTTCACTTCATTCCTTTTCTATTGAAACATCTATTCAACATGTTCACCTTCTATATTATAATTTTCAGGTCCAAGCGTTTTCAATAAAGACAAATGAAATGGAACCTCCATTTCTTGCTATCCATAGCCCACCACCACCAGAGCCGAAAGCCAAACGACCAAGGAAAGGGGTACCTCACAGGGCTCACCTGCCCTAAAGAATTGAGAGAGCTCATCGCTCATTCATGGTATGTGAAAATGGAAGAGTTCATTTCATGCAGTCCAAGCCAAACAATTGATGGTACTTGAGCTATGACTCTTGTGTTTTTGTTTGTGTGTTTTATCCTGTAGACATTGCATTTTCGTAGACAACTTTTTCATGTGTGCCGCAAAGGTCTTAGAAAGGGATTCTAAGGCCAACATTTTTAAGGGACCTAGTGCAGAGAAGGGGTACCCCCACAGGGTTCCCCCCTTTTCTGAAGACTTGAATGAGTTTACAGACCTGTCCTCCTATTTTAGAGTGAAGCATTGACTTCAAGCAACAGAAACCAAGGTATGGTATCTGAAATATGATTTTCTGCTTCTATGTTGGTTCTCTTTTATTTGTAGCACTTCAGCTTCCTATTATCCAAGACATTTTTTTAGTGGTATTTTAAGGTTAACAAAGGAAAGCTGATGGACAGAACGAAATGGGTATTGTAATGCTAACATTTGCGAGCACTTCAGATCCTTGCAAGGTACCCAATTCCTTCTGTCCGTTTATACACAGCCTTGAAATCCCTTGGTATGGCTTATTAGATCACTCAATCTTTTTTAAAGTGTAATAATCATTCACTTCATGCACCTAAGAAAAAGTGGAATTTGAAACATACTACTGTGTGTTTTTGCTCCTAAGCCCCAAACCCAATCCAACACTTAAGGGTTCTCATGAATCCCACCTGAGACATCTCTGTTTGGTTCGATGTAAAGTATCCTATGTTAACAGATATTATCTATGAAAGCGATTCTACAGAAAAACTTTATTTCTGTTTACATTTTCCGCGTTTTCCAAAACTAAGCTTACACTGTACAATTGCTGGAGCCCGAGAATCTCAGGCTTCTCCATGCCCTCCACATCATGCTTACCAAGGGCTGAAGTACTGTGTCCATTAGTAATTCCGTCAGCAAAGATTAAACGTATTGACTTCCAAAGCGCAACTCCTTTTCCAGCTTTGGGTGGAAAACATTAATCACAGAAAACAATTATTGATCCCCTTTTGTTCAACCAAACACAGAGAAATGACTAATGAGTAAAATATTTTCCGTCCAAACAAAGGCAGATTGACTCCATGTTTTGTTTCCAGATACTTAATAGTATTTGGACTATCTTACGCGCGCCTCGACTAATTTTTGGGACCAATCCCAACGTTCCCAAGCCGGGTGCAGATTTGACTCCATGTGGTCCCTTCTAATACTACAGAACTTAATAAGCAGTGGCGGAGGGAGCATGTGCCCCCACTTTAATTTTAATACATTTATTTTAGGGTTCAAACATTCCATTTCCTTCTTCGGAACATAACACCTTCTTCGAAACATAACGGAATGGTAATTCAAGAGAAGAATTTATTAAACATAAGCACAATAATGAGGACTTGTTTGCTTATTATTTGCTTATTGGTCCTTTTTGGAATGAGGCAAGTTTGTTACAATTTCGATTCTTCTCCTCTAAACTTCTAAAAAAAATAATAAGTTATTTAAGCTAAATATGTGACAAGTTCACTATAGATGATTTTTTTTCCTTGACAAATAAATAAATGAGACAAACTAGAAGACGGACATATTCAACTCGTTCTTGTTTTGAGTGCAACTGTTTTTTCTTATCTTATTGTTGGCTATAGAAAAAAAAATTCTTGAAATTCCAGGTAATAGCCGCCCCCACTAATGCCAATTCCTGGCTACGCAACTGTGGCATATGTTCATTGTTCATGGAAAAGGCTACAAGAACATCCCTTTTTCGAAGCTCAAGTTGAAGTCATAGTTTCTTCAAATAATCAAATCAAAGTTATTATTAAAAGATGAACAAGACAGATGCTAGATGCTAGAACCTAGAACAAAACTAAAAGAAACAACGAATATAGATTGATGGGAGATTTGGTATAGAGATTTCATAAGCCCACAAATCCACACACGTAACCTCAACCCTAGGGTACCCTATGAAAGTGCCTAGAACTTTAAACCCTATTAAAGTGCCTAAACCACTAAGGGTTCGTTTGGTTGGATGGAATGGAATGTGAATAGGAATGGAATTAAGAATGGAATAGAATTGGAGGAATTGAGAATGGAATAATCATTCTCATTCTCATGTTTGGTTGTGCTTAGAAATAGTCATTCTCATCTCCAATGGAATAGTGTGGCAATAGTAATTTTTGGAGTGGCAATAGCATTTTTTGGAGTGGCAATAGTAATTTTTGAAGTGACAATAGTAACTTTTTGGTGTGGCAATAGTGAATGTTGGAGTGGCACTAGTAATTTTGGTGTGACAAAGAAATGGAATAACAATTCCTTAGTTTTTTGGATGGAATGACAATTCCTTTACTAAGGTGAATAGTGATTCCATATGAAATCATCATTCCATTATTCAATGGTGAACCAAACATTGAAATAAGTAAGTCATTGGAATGACTATTCCATTCCAACCTTGATTCCATCCAACCAAACATACACTAAAATCTTATAATAGAAAAGTGCACCATAAAATCCTACGAAAGTGTCTAAACCTTAGGGTACCCTACGCTAGGGTACCCTATACTATAATTGGAAAAATACATCCTTATAAACCCTATGGTACCCTATCCTTGGAGTGGAATGCGCCTACTATAAACTTTTTAAAATGGGTTTTACACCTTACAAAACTAATAAGTAGACTTGTGTGCGTATGAAATTCACAAACAAACAATGGAGAGAGAGAGAGAGAGACCTGAGGAGGACAGAAGTATGGTAGATCGATTCAACTGTATTTCCCAATCAGAAGAGCTTCACGTACGATCAGTATGCATTGAACCGTTCCAATTCCGTTTCTTTTCGACATCTAAATAGGAGTATTGTATTCCCATTCAGCACCGGGCCGTACGGGTTCGGAAAGCGGTTCGCATGGGGTTCGCTCTAAGTTACATACTCTATTTGCGTAAATTACTAAACTTTGCGAAAACGAGAATTGAGAGTGCAAACGTGGTGTGAGGATTGCGAGCGAGAACTGAGAGCTAAAAAGTAGAGAATTGAGGGTGCAAACGTAGTGCGAGTATTGCGAGTAAGGATTAAGAGTGCAAACGTAGGGCGAGGATTGCGAGAGAAAGCGGGTTTTTGAAAAAGTTGTTTTTGAAAATTTGTTTTTCAAACGAGTATAAAGAACATAATATGGATTCAAATATTGGCTGTTTCAAGTAAAAAAGTGTTGGATGTCAAAAAAAAAGTAAAAAAGTGTTGGGTATCTTGTACAAATACTAGTAATTTCCTAATTATATGGTTCCTAAATTTACTGTATCGCCTTTGGTTTGTACATGTTCATGTAAACGAACCGAGATTATACAAATAAGCCTAGCTTTAGAGTTTTTAGCTTTGCTCGTTTATTATACAAACCTAAAACTCGAGTCTCGAACTCGACTTCAGGCACAAGGCCTAAGAGGCTTGGGCCTTAGGCTTTGTTTGGAACCTATGGAAAGAAAAAGAAAGGAAAGGAAAATGAAAGATAAGGAAAATGAGAGGGAAAATTTACTATTCACTACACTAAAAATCTTTATTTTCTTTCCTTTTTCTCTTCTAACCAAACAATAGGAGGGAAAATTCTTTAATTTTCTTTTTTTTTTTCCTTTCTTTTCCCTGAGTTCCAAACAGAGCCTTAGACATCCTAAAAATCCCAAATTTTAAGGGCACTCCAATATTTTTACTACTTGGATATGAGTATGACACTTTTTAAGCTCAATAGAATGAAAAAAATGCTCAATTGGAGGTAATGAGTTAGTCCAGCCCAACCTACGATCCCATAAGCTCAAGTGCCCAACTCTAATATTGTGCCCAACTCTAATATTGTGATTGTTACTGTAAAAATAAAAATTGTTAAGTATTAACTCTTTAAGGGCACACTCTTTTTTTATCAGATCTTGGGCATTAAAAACCTTTGGGCCGACCCTGCTCGATTACTTACCAAGTTGAGCTAAGTCGAGTTTTTAACGAGTAGAATCTCGAGCTGCAAATCCAAAACAAGTTTTTTTAAGTTAAAAGTAGGAGTAGTATATTAGTTAGGGGAACCCTTTTTCCATATCCATACTTCTTTGTGCGTTATGGCCGACAATGCCTCTAGCATTTCTGATACTCTAATTCTCTCTGTCACTCTCTTACTTTACTCGATCTCTTTGTCGGTAGTGAAAGGGGGAATTACACCCCCAGCCAATCCTCCATTCATGAAGTGAGTCACCATCCATTATCACTAAGCTTAGAGTCCACGTCTGTGACCAAATTTCTTTGTACTTATGTTCCGGTGCATTTTCGGTCGTTGAATCAGGTGGAAGATTTTCACCTGATTCTAACGGCCAAAAATACATAAGTAGAGAGATTCGGGGAAACTAATTCCCGGATTAATGTCAAAAGAGTAGGCTAGACGAACTTTCAAACACGTCGATTTTACCTTTTACCTTGACTTGGTTACCACGCAAATGGAGACTCCAACTACAAGTCCAGCCGGCCGCCTATATAGTCATGACTCATGACTTTTAAATTCCACAGATCATCACTTCTCTTGAGCAACTAGCAAGAAAAGAGAAAAAAAAAAAAAAAAAGAAGCCATGAATCTGCAACGACTCGCACTGTTTTGTTCCTCGATTCCCCTTTTCGCCTCCGCTCTGAAAAATCTCGTTCTCCTCTGCTCCCCTCCTGATGATCAGATCTCCATTGCTGCAAACTCCAACTGTGAGATGGCTATGGTTGAGGGCGAGGGAGATGATGCCGCGGCTGGAAGCAACGCAGCGGCGCAAAAGCATTTCCGGCAACTTCAACACGTGCGAATGGCTTGAGGGAACTTGTTTCGGATCATGAATCTCCCGCGTTGTTTATTGAGGAAAACGAAAATGATGGAAAATTCATCTATGTACCTTTAGCTTCTTCACTTTTTGCTCGTTTATATTTTCCCTTCTCTTCGTTAACCCCTTCTATAGATTCATGATCCAAACACGCCTCAATGCCCTCGTGAGCATCTTATATTAGTGAATGGTAGATTCCAACTAGGACTATAAATGTAACAAGTAGATCTCGAACGAGTTTTTAACGAGCGAACAAAAGCTCAAATTTGAACAGTTTGGTTTGTTTAATTCAGCCTTAATTCCAACTTAAGCTGCAACTCATGTAAGCAAGTGTACGATGTACCACTTACGTGTACCCTTTAGTTGATGAAGTTAACTAGCTAAATCTACTTTCGGTGTTCATTGTTCATTTTTCTCCAAAGATGGCTCCACAAGTCCATGATGATGCAAATAAAATCGCGGGAGTCAAAAAATAGATTCATACTCAAGTTCATGTTTCCGTAGCAACAAAATCCTACATGTTACAGGAATTTTCGGTGCATTTTTAACATAAATCTCTACTTGCTCACGATAATGGAGAAAAATGGTGGTGGAGATAATGGAAGTGTCTTGGCTGCAATGAAAAAGAAGTGAATGGTGTTCAAGTTATTTGCACGGAGATGATGTATAAGCTTATATCATCCCTCGAATGCCTATACCTATTCTATACTAGTATCATGTTCAGCCACAAACTCTTTAGTGAAAGCCACCCAGCACTACACGGACTCAGTTCCAAGGTTTCCTATATTTTCATTCAATAATGCTACGAGCACATAAATGGAGTATAAAACAACCTCTCTTGTGTCCCAACATTGTCGGTGGTGTTGCCGGTTGGTCCGGTGGTGCGCTCTCTCTCTCTCTCCCCCGTTGTGTTTTGGCAGGGGTTGGCCGGTTGGTCTGGCGGTGCTTTCTCTCTCTCTCCCGTTGTGTTTTGGCGGGGGAGAAGCGCCAGTTGATTTTGATTTTAGTTTTCTTTTTTTAGCATTATTGATTTTCATTGTCGCACAACTTTTATCATCATAATCGCACTGTTATTTATGATTTATTTTGGGGAGCTCGATCTATTGTGCCTATAATAGAGACGTGTCCTTTCATCATGTTTTACAACTCTCGCAATTTCGCACACTATACTTGAAAGATTTCAGACCGAAGAAAGAGTGTCTATGAGTGTCTATATTGATAGCCGCAAAGAGCTTGAATCTCCTTAAAGAGATAGAGATATCCGCCCTCAGCCTCTCCTAGTGTTGCTTGTTTTTTTCCATTCCTTGTAATTAAATTTCTCATGTACACCCTAACTAAGATTTCCTCCGGTAGTGACATTTCTTTGTTGCATCAGTATAATTGTTGGATAGTTCGTACGAGATTATAACACAACAATACAGCACATGGTGATCAAACTTTTTTACATCTCAGTCTGGAGCACAAAGACGATACAGAGACCAAGAAAAAAAGGAAACAGCATACAGGAGGGCATCGTGGCTACTGTGTTTGATTGATTAAGTACAGCTTCTGACCATCAGTGATCATATCCGCGTCAAGAATTTTACCCGCATCTTCTGATAATACGCAAGCACAGCCTGGAAAGTCTAGATGCTCTGCTGCTTCTTTGATGAGCTCGTCAATGGTTTTCGGAACCCATAGCACGATTCCGTGTTTGCTTTGGTCTTCAGGATCCGATGGATGGAAAGGGAACACCGTGCATTTACTCAAGTGCGATTTATCTGTAATTAGAAATGGGAGTTCTGTTGTTAACTAGTTGACAATAGTTGGTTAAGCAGGTAACCATGAGCTATAGGGTCAGAGTAGCTAGTTTTCAGTTGCAAATTACATAGATAAATATGCTACACATACATAGCATACACACAAACGTGCATGCGTACATACGCGTAATAGAAGGAAGGCTGGAGGATGCAAAGTAAGACTATTCCATTTAAACAAATACATGATTATTAGTTATAGCTTGATGATTGAAACTCCTAGAACCCTCCGCAGTTTGAAAAGCATGAACAGATGAAGTTTTAGTTGTTGGTACTAGCACATAGCCAATCACTCCTAGAATGAGATGATAACTGATGCGGCGATGCCTAAAATGACAGAGGTTTTGTTTTCACAGTTAGCCTCTACTCCGGATATTTACAATCAGTAGGTGCGAAGTTTAAGCAAGCTGCCTTGGCAGTTGTAGTGTTATCAAAAAAATTCCCTTCGACATTGGTTTAAGTCGGCTTAGCACGAGGGAAGTAGAAAATAGGTTTTCAGCAATACCTGTGATTTTTTGAGAGAAGTTGGGGAACTTGGACAGTTGACTAGATTTTGCATCTTCCAATAGCTTGATTAAATTCTTGTTTCCACAGATTCGTGCTTCATCAAGTGGAGTGTTTCCCCATCTGCAAATGCACATGTAGGACGCTAATTCGGTAATCATAGAAGGGGGAAAATTAAGGGAGATGATAATGCCAAAACTATTTTTGTTTGTGCCAAAACTCCAATGCATAAAAGACTTGTACAGTGGACATGGTACAAGCCTTTTATGCATTGGAGTTTTGGCACCAACAAAAACAGTTTTGGGATTATCACTACCCAAAATTAACCACTTTATAAAAACACAGAATCGTGGCAGTAAGAAGGATAATTCATATCCCTGATGTACTCAACATCCAACACCTTGTAATAGACTTTGAAAGGTTGGCTGAAATGACTGCAGGACTCAGTAGCTGGCATATCGATGTTTGGTATTGTCAAGAGGGTGGAAGAATTATACCTGTCCTTTGAAAAGACACTAGCTCCAGCATCCAAAAGCAATGTCGCCATTAGATACAATCCTTCAGAGGCTGCCACATGAAGTGGGGTTCGGTGGTCATAATCTTTGGAGTTCGGATCAATACCATTGGCCAAAATCCTTTTGAGAAAATCAGAGTCCCCCCTTGCAACAACTGAACATAAGAAACTACCAGCATCCTCAATCTTTAATGCAGCCCCTTCTCTAGCAAGTATTGAACCAACTCTATCATGTCCATTCTTGAGCGCTTCTACTAAGGGTGTATTTCCAAACTTATCTAAAAAGTTTAAAAGAACAAGTGTAAAAAGAAATTAATCCGACATAGATGAAACAGAATAAAGCTTAAAAGTCCCCAAGGAGAATGAACATTGGATGGTTACCTGATACGTTGATGTCAACACCTTCTTGAATAAGGAAGATCGTTATTTCTTCATATCCTCTTGATGCAGCAAGATGCTGTCCAAAAAATAGATTCGTAAATAAAGGAAATTCTAAAGAATGGCCATAAACCTGGTAGATGTGTATAAAACATATTCACAAACGGGAAGAAGTATCGGAATATGTAAAAGGTATACACTTCAACTTGTTATCAAGTGGATTGTCGAACACAATACGAGCAATTGCAATATTTTAAAGAAGGAAGAGAATGGGACATCACTAATTAACCGACACTAAAGGAGGGATTCTCATTTCCAAAAACTTCGCAAGGATGCCAAACCTAACAAAAATTGGTTCTCCGCGTTTTCATGTGGTTTCTGATTTTCACTAAAGTAAAGATGTTTTGTAGAAATTTTTAAGTCAGAACTGGAAGGATAAAACAATAAAGAGGTACCAATTCAATACCAATGAAAGAAAGATACAAGACCAAGAAGAAAAGTTATGCTAGCCAGAAATGAGAACAAGTGTAACACCATATACTGTAACTTCTTCATGTGGCTAGTCATTTTTTGTTATCCTAAGGAAAATGTAGTCAGTGGATAAAGAATCAGGTAAAATTCGAATACCAGATGTATTACCGCATACCTCGACAATAACATATTCAAATGATTCAGGTAGCATACAAGGCAAGATTTTTGGAGTGAATTGGTGAAGTACACTAAAGAAGACATGAAATGAAAGTGAATGCACCCCGTATTACCCAGAACAAAAAAATTTGTCATTTCATAAAATAACCATCACAATGAGCAATTAAGGAGCAAAAGAGTACGGCAATAAAATGACATTACAACATAAAATAGCTTAAACCATACCAATGGTGATCTTCCATCATAATCTGTCTTGTTGGGATCAGCTCCAGCTCGAATCAAACTTTTGAGTTGATGCAGATCCCCATGATAAGCTGCACTATTAACTCTAAGAGCAAGCTCAGATTCTTGCTTTCCAATATGAAATGTGATATCAGATTCCAGTTGCTTCAAGCGAACATTTGATTCCTTTCCCTGTCAAGTTATGGTTTTTGACATCTATTGCGTATAAATCAATTTGTTCAACAAAATACACCAACTGAAAATTGTATTTTGGTGTAACATTATCTTATCACAAAAAGAAGTGCAAGAAACGACCTAATCAGAGACAATGGACGTATTAGCACATCTAAATTACCTGTAAAAGGTTGTTCAGGATTCTTCGCCCATCATTGAAATATATATCAAGGATATTTGAGAAAGATTGTTTATCAAGGCGCAGAAGCCTGCATAGCTCGCAAACTCGAACAGTATAAGGCTGAGGTATGTTGCAAAGGATAGATATCTCACCAAATAAGCTGTTACGTTCCAAATTTGAAACAGTCTCTTCTAATCCATCTGCCCCTATACTGACCTCCTCCTGTACAGTGTACATAAATAAAATGATTAACTGAAACACTAACAATGAATAGTTTCGCAGAAACCACATAGGGATAATGAAATTAAAGAAATTAGTGATGTCTCTGGGAATGGTAATGAAAATGAGAAATGCATGGAGCAAAATTCTTCAACCACTGTGGGAGGAGATCCCACGGGATCTGTTTCACCTTGGAAATGTCAGATCTTCGGATTCAGAATTATCGGATGAACTGAACACTCCAAACCAAAGGGTATTGGAATTGTATTAATGGCCTCCAATAACATGACTTCAACTTGAAGACAACTAGAAAAATTGAACAGCTATTTTGTGGTGACCTCAGGGCAGGTAGCCATAGCTAAAAATGGGATTCATATATTCATGCATGACAATAATAAGTAATTAAAAAAAATGAGCTATCAACAGGTACAAGAACAAGAAGATAAAGAAAGCCAAAAAAAAAAAAGACAACTCGCAGCAATAAAACTAACAATGATAAACAACAGTCGATAAAAGATGGTATCATACCAGATTACCATGACAGACAAAATAGAGTTGATCTACCACATTTCCCTGTTCCATTATCACTTCTCCTGGGAGAAAGAACTCCTCGTGGACTCTGATTACCTGCAAGAAAAAAGGACTTAATCACTGTTGTAATCAAGGCCAAATGTATACAGCACGAAGTTGAGAAGTATTACAAACTTTGATGGAGCATAGGCTCATGCCCAAGATAATGGATGAATAAATTTGTTAGATGTTTCCAGACGAAATAAAATGACCCATCTGCTATATGACATTCGATATCAATCATAACAACAGTCTGAACCTTATTTTCAAGATAAGCAGACAAAATTCTATAAAACTAGACAGATTTTAAAGAGATTGCCATCATTGTTATAGATCTAACATGGCTACTTAGGCAAAAGTACTTACAATCTGGTTGATGAATTCTGAAGAACATCCTTCGAAAAGAGGGACATTTTCAATGTATGGCTTGTATAAAGTTTGAGAAATCTGCAGAAGAATCACAACAATGAGTGATACAAGATAGCAATCAAACAGAAGCACACCATTAATTTTTTGAGACTGGTTTGGAACATGTCTCACATCCCTCATCTATGACAATATGCACAAACGGATATGTATTGAAACCTAACAAATGCCCTGTAAACTGAAAAAAAGAAAGAAAAAGGAAATGGAATAAAGCAAAAGGACTTGAATCTATTCATAAAGCAAGAACTTTGAACATGTTATCCACCACATTAATCTCTTTCACCTTGGCACGAATGGAGATGGGGATATCCTGAAGAATAGAAGCTTCAGTATAGCTGCTCTCATACTGCAACCGCACATGACCTTTGATCTGATTGCGAATGTCCCTCCCAAGTCTATTTCTGTTCATATATTTTGTAAGGTCTGTCATTTTATCTCTAAACCTTACCGTCTTTGATCCTTTCACAATTAAAGCAGTCATATTACCAACCAAATAAGCACCCAGAATCATGTCAAAAGAGACGAAGATCATGATAAATATCATTTCCCTTAGATTTACTGCATGTACATCTCCATAACCTGCAGCAGAAAGAGAGTACTTAATTAGCATAACCGTCAAAGATCCCAAAAGGATAAACCAGACAACAAATGATGAAAGAATATGTCGCAAAGTTATAAGGTAAACCAATATTTGGGCATTAACATGTTCTAGCTAAGCAAATAGTTTGGAATCGACCAACTCAAGATGAAAACGCATTGACAGAGAAATAAAAACAGTAAAATATTAGCGGCATCCCTCCAGGGGATGAAAGTACACTTGATGTTTCAGGAGTCTCAGTCGAAGTCCTTCTCTATATTGCCGTAGGATCAGCCTGGTTTTCTTCGACTATGCAATAATACTAAACCGATACAAGTGAAAACACTTTCATGCCTTTTCCATTGCACCATTAAATCACACTTCTTTGTCACCGCTACATATGAAATTCTACACACAAGTATTAAGGCCGCCATGGATATGCCTCATTATTAGTTCCTGCCTTCCTGGCATCGCCATGCGAAATAACCAGTTAATTATCTTCATCAGAACTGCACCTAACAACATTAAGACTCAACACTAAGATACTCCTACTCCTACCAACATAAGACCATCCCATTTTGGTCAGGATGGCAGTCACCTGTGGAGTTATATGCACATGCAAATATAATATATGCAAGAAAAGACGATAAATAAAGGAATGAAGAGAATTCTTCTCAAAGAAAATGCAAAAAGCAAGTGCACAGCAAAGAAAGGGCCCAGTCACGAAGAACTGAACTGTAATCGACCTCCAGTCTTTGGTAAACAACCAGAAAATTCAAGACAGCCTAGTATCAAATCATATCCTGGCTAGACCTGAAGGGTGTAGTATTCAATAAGTTAGCTTTTGTTTTCCCAACAAGACAACTGGTAAAGTAGACATCATTCACCTTCATAACTGCTTTAGTGCTGGAATTTGCAACAACAATTACAGTAGAAGATAAAAAAAAAATATAGATATAGGTGCTTTGTCACTTTAGAGAAATGAACTCACCAACGGTAGCCATGGTGACAACAGCAAAGTAGAGGGATGTTATGTACCGTGTCCACAAATCAATATCTCTGAAGTGTGTGAACCTGTAGTCACCCAACTGTAGACTTCCAATCCATGTGTACCCTTCTTGCTCTGCAGGCAGAGTGGTAGCCAAATAATAAAAGATGCATGCTGCTGTATGCGTGCAGTAGAGTTCGACAGCAATAAGCTTTATAATCCTGGTAAACAGATAATTGATCCGTATATCCTTTTCCATCTTCTGAAAAAATTCAGTAACCTTGCGAACCCGACTCAACCTGATCCACAAAAGGTACCTCAACTCTTCTTTTCTTCCACAAGCCTGATTGACACAAATTTCCAAAT
Source organism: Rhododendron griersonianum (assembly GCA_018127125.1). Lineage (NCBI taxonomy): Eukaryota > Viridiplantae > Streptophyta > Magnoliopsida > Ericales > Ericaceae > Rhododendron > Rhododendron griersonianum. The sequence continues at coordinate 2,526,801 of CM030795.1, read as the reverse complement.
ATAGTCATTGCAGAGATTCATGGTGGAGTTATATAATAAGAAAATGTTTAACTCAAAAGGTTTGTTCGTCATAGCAAGCTATTTCACAGTCACTCATGTCATCCAATGGACTGAGACATACAAATTGTGGGTTTTTAATAGGCTGTGAGACAAACAAACTTACCCCTCCTATTACCCCTATCACCCTTACCAACATCTCACAAACCCACCCCCAAGTTAAGAATATGAAGAAAAAGAAACAAGACAAGGGACCATAAGCATTGGGAGGAGAAGAGGAAGAAGTACAACACCAGACCAGCATCAAGGATTACCGTGAAGTAACAAAGTGCTTTATCTTTTGGAGAACAAATGTCACATTTTAATAAAATTTGAACCAAATACAATGGATTAAAATCTAATGGGATAAGTCAAACTTAAAAGAACAACAAACCAGCCATGAGTATTAATGCTTAATCTTTGCTCAAAGTTAAAGATTTCTTTCCCATCCTAATTCTAGCTCCAAGATAGAGAAAAACAGAAAGAAGAAAAAATATGGACATCATAGCTGCAATAAAGTGTGATTTTACCATCATTTTTTAATCTAAAGTGCATGGTGCACTACATGCTATCCAAAATATCCAAAGTAAAAGTTCACCCAACTCAGCAACTTAGTAGTAATTGGGTCTGCTACATGAATCTGTCTACATATAATAGATATGTTTGTGAGAATATAAAGTAGTCAAGAACATATATGAACAAGTATATAAAGTACAAAACAAACGCACATTTATGCTGTCAAAGGGAATGATGACAGAAGTATATGTCACATAACAAAGTACGGACAATGTTCATGAATACAACAAACAATAATAAAAGCACCAGAAGGAGAACAGAAAGGAGAGCAATGAACAATTAAAATTTTATGCATGATGCAAACCAAAGCACGAAACAAGACCCTTGGTATGCTAGACGACCAAACCACGAGGTGATACCTTATAGATAACATCCCAAGGCAAACAACCAAGAAAATCTATGACAAAACTAGATTTTAGGTACCTGCAAATATCAGAAAAAGCACATTTAAATTAAATCATTCGATACACGCGATATCTCATAAATTCACTTTTTTTAAAACATAATTGGGACATAGATATCTGAACTTTTGGAGTCTTCATGTATCATGTGTTCAGATTCTGTGTCCGTAATGTTTTTTATAAAAAAGAAGGTTAAGAGAATTTACTTTTTCCACGAGAAGAACCATGAGAAATGATGAGATAAGAAAGGGTGGTCCTTTCTCACAAAATCTTGCCATTTTTTGTGAGATTGGGTGAGAAATGGAAGGGCCAATCAAAAAAATTCGTTTTTTGTACTTTTGTCACCATTTCTCACTAACTACTCAATTCATTTAAGTGATTTGGCTAGAAACCATAACCCTTTCTTGTCTTTTCTTTTCTCATAGAATCCCTCCATCCAAAGGGAAAGTTTATAAAAGCACCAGAAGGTGTTTTGACAACGAACCCACGAAAAAAAGAAACAGTTGACAAATTCAATATGTGATTGTTGGGAGGAAAAAGAGAACTAACCGAAGAGCAATGGGGGTGTGCTTATGTACAATTTTGTAGGTCTGGGTATCTCTGTAGGCGAGGAAGAATTGGAGGATAATGTCAACGAGGAAAGCTACTTGACCGACGACGTCCAATATGAAAAGCTGGTTGGGTAATCCCCTGAAGAAGCCGAACTCCAAGGGCGTAAAGAAAGATGAGTAGATTGCCCATACCAGAATGAAGTGCGTCCATGCCCGATACCACCTGGATTGAAATTTCCTCTGGTTATCATCATCTCAGTTTTTCTGAGTGTGAGAATCGATGAGGAAGCGGGCAGATTCTCTTCTCTCCCATTTGAGAAATTTTCAAAATACCCCTAAACTTTACGTCTAATAGGCACTTGTACTTTAATAAATTTAATTTTACCCCTAAACTATTCTTCTGTTATTCAATTAGCCCCCTACCGTCTAATTCTGTAAAATTATAAACGGAGTTCGCTGACCTGTACATTAACGGTGGAGGAAAATGGCTAATTTGGCACTGAAAATTTTCAAAATACCTCCCAAACTTCAACCTTAATGTCTAATATACAATCAAACTTTAATAAACTTCAATTAGGCACCTGACCTATGAAGTCATTACAAAAAAAGACTGACTTGGGTTATTTCTCCTGTTGTATACTTATTTGGATCTCTCTCTCTTTCTCTTTCTCTCTCGCTCGCTCGATCTCATCTTTCTAATTCTGCTATAATTTTTGTATGGGTTTTCAATATCTTATCTTTATTTAACCTTCTAAAGTTAGAAGAAAAATGCTCAAACCTATCACAGCTTTAACTACTGCAATTGTTAAAACCATCAAAACATTCAAAAGCAAAAAACCAAAAGATATCAATGTTTTGGCGATGGGTTCAATTGGGTATGTTGGAAAATTTGTGATTAAGGAGTTAGTAAATAGAGTGTTTAATGTTATAGCTGTTACGAGAAAAATGAGTGGGATTGTGAGTAGAACTTGGAGGTTAATTTGGACAAGTTATGAAAGTTTTCAAGTATGGAGGAGGATTTAGAGCTAGTTATGGAGGTATAAGTGAGAATTTCAATGAGGGGGTGCTACACTGTTTTTATGAGAGTGCAATTAAAGAAATGAAAAATTGGAGGCAAGAGAGTTGGGTTTTGGGGATTTTTCCTCTAAAAAAAGGGTGAGTCATCTACATTTTCCCCCATTTAAGCCATGTCACAGTCTTACCTGCTGGGTAACGGCTAGTCGGCTAGATGTGTCCAACTCAACAACTGATGAGCACCCAATATTAAAGATATTTGGTGCGAATAGTCTCGTTTTATGTTGTTTTAACTTGCGTTTATTTAGCTTTTATAGCGATATTGCACGTAAGGTAGGTTTTTGTGTATTTCAGGTAAAACGTGTTAATAAGGCGGTTTTGAACGCCAAGGATTGCTCTCGGAAGCATCCAAGCATCCGAGGTCACGTGGCATTACCCCATCAAGTCCCGTCGGGTGATTAATGAAGAAGTGAGGAAGCATCGGGCTGTCGTCGGGCCGGTCAGACCAAGCAAAGCTAAAATCAGAATTCTGCCAACCATGAACCGGTACTGGGGGTTGCCCAGTACCGGTTCACCAAGTCCAAATTTTGAATTTTGGCAGATTTTTGAAGACCTTGTACCGGTACTGGGAACCCCCAGTACCGGTTCATTCTGTGTGAATTTTGCCCGATTCTGCTACTTTTTCACCTTTTTGCATTTGGGATATTTTTGCACCTATCAACTTTTAGGATATTTTGGGGGATATTTTGTGAGAGAGTGGCCACCTTGTATAAGTAGGGTTCTCCTCTCTCCTCTTTACTCTCTCTTGTCTCTCCTTCTTTAAGTCTTTTTAGTTTTTGTCTTTCCTCCATTAGAGCTAAGCTTTTCTAGCTTTGAATCTCCAAGTTCACTTGTAAGTTCATCTCGTTTATTATTTTCTCGTTAATTAATGTTGTAGCTACGGTTAAAATTGTTATTAATATCAAGTTTGTTTTCGATTCTATCGGTTAAAAGTTATGTCTCGTTTTTATGCCTTAGCTTATGCTTTAGTTATGTGTGAGTAGTTTCTTGGCTAAGTCTCGGGGTAATCTTCCCCAATGATTTAGGTGGTTATTTGGTTCTTAAATCTTCGGGCTTTAAATCATGGTTTTCGGAATTGAACTAACCTAGCCATTTTGGTCTAAGCGAGGGGTGTTTACTCCTTGATATGAAGTTTAGTCAAGCGGTCTTGGCAAGTGACATATCGAGGGCTCGTGGCCTCCTACGTGTTAGATACATTAGCAAAAATAGGTTGGCTTAGTTCCGTTTAATCACATCTTTTGTTAAACGTAGTCTTTAAAGCTAAATCTTCCGAGCGTGAGCACGCAGTCGTGACTTTCGTTTGAGTTATAATTGAGAACCGGTAATGGCCTTTGTCAAGGGTTAGATGATCCCTAGACTTGCCTCTTTTAGTTCATAAAGTTCATTTCTAGTCTTTTTACTTAGCATTTCTATCGTTTAAAGCAAAACCAAGTTGGCCGTCTTAAACGCCGAAATCCTACCATAAAATCTACAATCCATTTCAAGCTATATTCGATTCTCTGAGGGAACGATTCCGGACTTCTGGATATTATGCGCGCAACGACCTAGCCCTACGCTTGGGGTGTTTCAACCTTATTTGAAGGCGAGGTTGTGGCGTAAGCAACAACTTCATAAGTAATGAGATGAATGTATACAGTATGGGGTTAATTAAATAACCGCTTCATAGTTTAGGTGTCTAATTGAAGTTTATTAAAGTTTGGGTCTTTATTAGACATTGAGGTCGAAGTTTGATGGGTATTTTAAAAAATTTCAATGCCAAATCAACCCACTAACGTTTTCCTCCCACTGTTTACACCTATGTCAGTGAATTTCGTTTGCAATTTGACAAAATTAGACAATAGTGGTCTAATTGAATAACAAAAGAATAATTTAGGAGTAAAAATATTGAAGTTCATTAAAGTATAGGTTTTATTAGAATTAAGTGTAAAAGTTTGGGGGTATTTTGAAATTTTCCTCTCCCACTTAGCACGTTTACGAAATTCTCAGAAAGTATTTTGAGATTTTAATTTTTTAAGAATTCATTTTTGGTGTTTTTCAAAATATATCTTATCAATTAGTTTTAAGATTTTAGAATCTAAAAATTAGATTTATACATTTTACTTAGTATTCCTTACTTTTACTATAGTTTACTCATAATTCTAGTGTAAAACTCGTTTATGAATACAAATAATCACGAGAAGTTAGAAGTGGAGAAAATTTAACTTCTGTTATCTTTAAAGGAAAATCTCTGTTAACTATATAAAATCGTAAAATAGTCCCCATTACTTGTATCCATTTTGCCTAATATATGGAAGGATAATTCAACAGTTATATTCCTGACAAAGGACCAAGCATGAAATATAAATGTAGCAAATAGTAGAAGTTAATTTTGACATAATCCCCTTTATTCCTTTTCACAAAAAAGAAGAAGCAATGTTTGGAATAGATGCTCGTGCAATACATGTGGGTCCCATATAGTAAATATAGATTTCATGTACATAAAACGGTACTTGGCATGCAGCATCTACGTCTGGATTTATGCATGACCCTATGTGTCCGTAATATTTTTGAAAAAATAATTCTGTCTAAAGGCATCCGATATGCGGCCCGAAGTGCATCGAATGGCTCTGAATATAGTTTATCGTCAGATTTGTTTTAAACAAAAAGTCTACACACACCTTACGATCATGACTTCGGACACGGGCACAACTACTTCCAGAACTATCAATCAATCATCAATCAATTAATACCCTATACAAATGTGTTTGAGCCCCAAAAGCTTTTATAAACCTGTAATCCTAATTTTCTAGATTTTTGATTTTTGCTTTTTATAAAATAAGGAGAGAGTGTGTGAATATGGAAGAAAAATTATTCTATATCTCTGGGCACCATCACATGGTACTTCAAACTCATTCTCCACCACATACATGTTTTTCAGAGTATAAAATGAAAATAATGCTTCCGTGCACGAACATAAGATCAAAAAAAATTGAACTATATCTTCTTATCAACTGGCGTTGTGTCCATTCAAGACATGAGGTTGAAAAAAACACCAATTTGATTTTTTTTTTTCGTGCATCGAACATGCAAAATGTTAGTTTCAATTATTTCAACAAAAATAATTGAATCCATGACACTGTTCATAAAACAAAGTGAACGGTCCAGTTTGTTTCATGGGCAATTTCGGACCGTATCATGCCTGTTATATTTTACTGTACTTCATCCGTCCATCGGATTCACTCTACTTAATCAGCAATTGCATAGGTGAGTTGGTAGGTGAAGTTACCCTCTTGCCCTCCCTAAAGAAATCCGTTCAAGATAAATTCCACGTGGTGGGAGCCACGTAAGCATAATTGTTATTTGCAAGTGCAAGTTCTGTCCTTCCGGTGTGGATCGTTGCAGTTCGCGGTTTTTTAGAGAGAGAGAGAGAGAGATACCCTGCGGAAATAGAGATAACGTTGAGAGAGAGAGAGAGACGTACCTGTTATGATCAGGATAGATGACCATGACTTTGGAAAGGTCTCTGAAGCCATTGATGACGCCCTCTCTGCTAAACTTCCTCCTGAAAGACTCCCCCCGCAACTCCTTGTTCAGCAAATTGAAACGGCTCCCACGCGACGACTCGAGTCGTTCACTCACCTCCTCCACCTCGAACTCCACCTCTTCCTCGTCCCTCTCGATTCCATTCCTCTCCTCCTCTCTCCGCCTATTTCCAGGCATTTTCCCGACAGAGCAATCAATTTTCAGCAACCAATCCAAATCGTTCTCGATCGAAATATCACCTCTCTCGCTCTCAAATGAGGGGTGTAAAATGATCGCACCCCCGAAAATTGCAAAAGTTCTGATCGTGCTTCAAAAATTGGAAATTTGTACCCGTCCTGTTCTACCTCAACTCTCTGCACAAAAACAGTGAAGCAACGACATTCAATATCTCTGCTTTGTGTTCGAAATCACGAAAGCTGTCCAAAAAAAAAAGAAAAGGAATCTTTCTGTAGGCAACGAGAAAGTCCGTAATCTACCAATCGACAAACCTGATGAAATCGAAAGCAAATAAATAACGGATTGAAGTTGAGACGAAACCGATCGTACTAGTATATAGGGAAAAGGAAATCACGACTCACGAGCAGTTGAGACGAAAGAATCACGAGACATACCGGTCGAAATGTCCACGTCGGAACCGGCTTTTTATTTGCTTGATCGGAACGTGCATGCTTCTACGGAAATCCGGCCAATCCCTTTTTTCACATGATCTTGTCACGGAGAAGAGATGAAAGTAGTTAGTTTAAGGGCAGATTGAGATTTAAGAAAGCTAAGATACAGGGAGTTAAGGAGGTGATCGAAATTTCGTAATAATAGTAAAGACGACGTATTCCGGTACTTTTATAGGCAAAGCCGGGGTCTTTGTCTTATCTTGTCATTAATTGGCGGATGTATGTACCTAAAGACACTCTAACTGATTTACGCGATAAATGTTATCTATCTACACAAAGCCGCAGTTATTCTTTTGATGACATATTTTCCTATTTGATGATAAAAGGCAATATTTATATAGAGATACACTGCCTAAAAAGTGAGGATAGAGACAGATAGATTTATTATGAGAATTGATCTAATGGCTAAAAATTTAACAGGAAATGATCTAACCGTTATAGAGGTTGCTCTAGTTTATATGCGTATAAATTTTCAACAGAAATTGCTTTGTTTAATAATATAGATTTGCGGGGGGGTTTTTCAATCGATGATATGAGAGATCATTTATATCATGTATGAAGTACAAAGTACAAACTCGGAACACTACAAAAATTGCGAGAGTCTACATAATCAAGTTCAACAACTCAACCAATACAAAAAAAAAGAAAGGAAAAGCTCATCTAAGGGAAAAACACCCATACGCAGTGGAGAAATTCGAACTCCTAACCTAGCTCCTAGTGAAATGCAATAGTCCTGACTAATTGAAGTAGCCCAATTAATTCAAAATTGGTATTCTAGTAGAGTACTACTAAAGACAGATAGAAACAGATTAATTTAGCACTCTCTCCATCCCACAATGGATGACAATTTTTGAAACTCGTGTCATTTTTCATCGCTTATATCTTTCAATCTATAATGTTTTTCATGAGTTTGAAAATTTTGTGTAATAAAACTAATCGAAAACTATCAAACAAGATCCATACTGCATATTTTTTAAGATTCATATTGGAAGATATAAGGAATTGAAATTGGAACCGATATCAAAAATTGACATCCAATTTGGGACGGAGGGAGTAATTGTTTTTCATACTTCATGACCCTTTCTCATCACACATTGTGGATTTTATAGTATAATAAAAATTGCATGTGACTCTTTCTCATGACACGTTGTGGGTTCTATCATAATAAATACTCCGTATGACTCTCACCTAAAGCCGATAAATAAAATTAATATAGGCAATTGAGCTATTAGATACAAGCCAACACCTAAAGCCGCTAGAACCAAAGCGTACGTTTATTGTATGCAATATGAACTGGAATGCTTATATGCACAGAAATTTCCGTCGCTGTTTAATTCTATAAATAACGTGTGGAGCCGATTTCGCCTAAGCTCCCCAAATACTTTTGGCTGGCCCTGCCTCGACGACACGATCGAGCTCAGATGAACTGTACTCTTCTCAGTAATTTTTAAACAAAAATCTACTCAAAGAGTCCTATAGATAGATACTCCTAAATTATTGGTATATATGGGAATCCATGCTTGACAAACCCAGCCCTTCCGTTCAAAGAATAATTGTCAGCACTTGTTTGCCACCAATTCTGGTTCATGCATGTTTTAAAATGCATTTTAAAAAGAAAACCAAAAGTCTGCGTACGCCCAGCGCTCAACATTCACACCGCTCCTTCCATGCACCGCTCTCAATTTCACCCTCCAAAATACTTTTGGACAGTCCGGATTAATTTTAAAAGACTTTTTTTTTTTAAAATCTGAACCGTTGATTGCCGAGACAGACAGTGAGATATATTGAGCGGTGGGCATAGCACCGCTAGGAAAGAAAATACTCTTATGAAAATTGTAGACTACGCAAGTAAAAAATGTGGTAATATGCTAGTGCGAAACTGCGAATGCATTGGAGTACACGGAACAAATTAAAATAGGTGCTCCAGCCATTAAAGTGTTTAATCTGTTTTGTTTCTTTTTAACGGCTCCTAAAAGATTTTATTGGTGACGAAGGTGGCGGCTGCAAAGCTCTATGTCTATCATGTCTTACCCACGTTTCCTCTTCGTATTATTTGACCTATCATGTTTTACGTTTTGATTTGTTTTTTCGGAAAATAATTTCGCACCCCCCAAATTGTTATAGTATTTGAAAATTAAGTCTATATTTTTAGCATTTTCCAAAGTTAACAACTTGGGGAGTGCGAAAATTACTCTCCTGTTTTTATTTTATTTTTGTTTAAAAAAAGATTTCAATTGACCAAGCCATAGTTTTGAAGTAAATTAATTAGTTTCGGATTAGATTTTTCTACTTTTCTAATTTGTCTTGAAAAAAGATGACGTGCAGTTTCTTTTCATTTTTCTTATTTGGTCTATACGTTTCTGATCTTCTTGTATATTTTCTAAAAATGTGATTTGATTGAAATTGACTCCAGACGGTTCTTCTTCTTTTTTTGGAAAAAAAGAGTAAAGTTGTACACTGGATGGGAATTCATTTACCTCGTAATAAATGTATGATATTCGGTAAGTACTTTTAGTTGATTATATAGTTATCGACGAGTTCAAAACAATTAACCGTTTCGGTCATTGAAAATGAGCTCGCCACAAAAGACCTCAACACAGGCCCCACCCTAAAGCAAGGCCCAAAAGGCTGCCCCCATTATGAATAATTATAAATATTATTCGCTCGCAAAATATTGATCTCCATGCAAAATTGGGTTTCTGTCGAAGTTTATGAAGTAGTTTGTTGATAGTCCAGGCCACCGAGAAGTGAAATATTGCAAAGGGTAGTTCTTGTCCTATGTCCTATCCACAAATATTTGGTAAATTTGTTCACTACATGTTTGAATCTTGATTTGCAAGAAAAAAGACAAGAAAGTCCTGGATAAACAAGTAAAGTACAAGAACCAACTGGAGCTAGCTCAGTTGGCCATGGCTCTTGCATCTCATCAACAGATCTGAATCTTCACACCTGCGTGTGGGTGTTCTCCCCTTATATATATATAGGACTTTTCAGTTATTTCTTTGTTTCTTTTCTATGATGGGCTTATTTCTTATATTGGTTGAGTTGTTGGGCTTGGTTATCTCGTAAACTCTCGCAATTGATGTAATGTTCCGGGTTGGTACTTTGTAATTCATAGTTCATACACTTGATGATGTAAAAGATCTCTTCAATCGATTGGAAAAAAAAACAAGTAAAGTATAAAAACGTAAGCTTATTTCATTAATACAATAATTAATTCAAAACAAGGAAGAAAATCCACGAAAAAAAAAAACAAGGAAGAAAATGAATAAGTAGTTGTAAAAAAGAAAGAAAGTATTAACTTGTTTGGTTCATCAATGTACAATTAACTTTCTTTCACTCTCTTGAACAAATTCTCAATTCCAATATAAGCAATCTAGATTCTTTCACTAGACTGATTATTCTAGATCAATTGTCTTATTAGAATTAGATTCCTAATTAGGTCTTATCAATCTTTCATATTCTAGTTCTACATAATTAATCTAGATTCGTACGTAATTGGGTCTAATTTATATAATCAATCTTAGGTATAATTCTTTCACTTGCTTGAACAAAATCTAGATTCTCAATTCTCAATCTAGAATTTGTTCATCCTAGGTCTAATCAAATCCCGACTTACAGATCTATTGACTGAGGGAAAATATTGCTTGAATAAAGATGTAAACAAATTGCTTTATGAATTAACGTTTCTACGTTAAATATGAAGTTATTTTTTTTTATAGTTGTAAAATGAACCCAAAAAAAATAGCACAAAATAATTATGGGGAAAAAAAGAAACTGAAAATGACCTCATAAACTTCGACAGAAACCCAATTTTGCATGGAGATCAATATTTTAGTCAAATCCATAATGGATGCAACATAAAATTATTATCACACCCAGGGGTTGCCCCGGTGGTTCGGATGGATGTCCAGGTTTTGGAAGTACTCCTCAAGGTCTGGGGTCCCGGGTCCGATTCCCCACCGATTGAGTATCCTGAAGTAAGTGGGAGCTGTGACTAATGTGGCCACGCTAGCTCCCCCGGAATTTTGAATTTCACAATCGGATCCATATAGTGGCTCAACTGTAGAGTTTTTCCTCCGTTACCAATATATATATATTATTTGAGTGGTGGTGGTGGTGATGATGCTAGACTTGCTAGTGCCTTCACATAGCTGTCCGGCCAATGCCGAGGTTTAGTGGAGAACCTTTTGTTATTTTTTTTGTTATAATTTTTTTTGGTTTGGGTGCTTATTGCCATAAGACATTGTGCTTATATATACACGCAAGAAAGTGTTGGCTACTATTTTTTTCTTATTCGAAATCTTTTAGGTGCTATCGACTTATTTGGGGTCAGTTCATACAGTATTTTGCTATAGCTTTAATCGGGACTTCCACAAGTAGACTGTGGAATTGGTTTCCAAAATTAGTCGAAGCGCACATAAGTAATTGGATTGGGAATATGAAACAGACACGTAACATGATAATTTTATTTTAGGGTACGAGAAAAGAATAACACGAAGGAGCTAGTAAGTACTACAAAATTCACATGTTCTTTATTGTGATTAATGCAAATATTAATTAGACCCACAAACAAATACGCAAATTATTAAAAATCATCACTAACTTGCCGTAAAAATGAAAACTAACACTGCTTTCGCATAACTAAGAGATGATCCATCAAAACACAAAACCACGAGGCAAAAACGATTGAGCAAGTGTTTTTTTTTGTTTTTTTAATGAATTTGTACCTTTGAAGTAAGTTTTCTCACGCCGTGTCCCCATACGTGTCTCAAAGGCACCCATGTCCCTTGTTTGCCTAGTTTCGGAACCCCTACGTTTATGTGCCCCCGATGTATCTAACACTGATACGACGGTCACTTAATTTATTTCTATTGTTAATTCCTTTTATAGGAGTAATGAAACAAATTCATGACCTAAAAAACTGAGATACTAATAATGCGTTTAGTGGTTCTTACAAAGGCTAATGAACCACATCAATATTAATCTACATGCAGTTCAAGTTTTTAATTCAATAGTGGAGATCGAATCACTGCATTAATTATTAGGGAAAAAATTAAATACTATATTAAAAGGACCTAAACCACATACTTCTTGCTAATGGAAGTACGTACGCAGTGTCATTAACCAGTTAAGAAACTGTTTAATTTATATAAACACCAATCAGCTCGCAGTTTTGAACTAATTATTTGAGTTTTTAGTTTGGAACCAATAGGCTGCTGATGTTTAAGTTCACTAAACCAACACCAATTCTGCTGATGTTCTAGCCCACCCAAGATGCACTAACCACGAGAGATGGTAGCTGGGCCCGGCCCGGCCCGCCTGGGTTTAATATGTGACCATTTATTCGGTTTTTAGTTTTCGCGTCGAAGCTTATTTTGGTGGTCGAAATCGTGCAATTGTGAACCCCGAATAACAGATCCAGAAACAAAAGAAAGAAGATCATCTGTTAAAAAATCGTGCAATTGTAAACCCCGAATAACAGATCCAGAAACAAAAGAAAGAAGATCATCTGTAAAAAAAAATTAGACTAATCGAATAATGCATTGGCCGTATTACGAATAGCATTACGTTTTCTGATACTGCTATTTAGTACTCCGATCCAGAATAATCTCTTTTGGTAGTAGTTAGTGTTTTGTGCAAAATGTCCAATTGAAAGGGGAAAAGAATGAAGAAGAAGAGGAAGTGGAAGTGGAGTTCACACAACAGTTCAAGGCAGGATTCTGTGTGTCAAAAATTTATGTATTTTTGTGCCAATGGGCTTTTCGGTCGTTGAATTTAAAACATTAAAAAAAAAACACACACACACCCCATCCAATGGTCGAAAAACCCCTTGGCACATAGGCACAGGAATTTTCGAGACAGAGGTGGTCGGACCCCGAAGAAGTGTAGTGACAAGTGTACTGATAAGGTGCCCATTGGTTTATAGCATTACTTGCTTGGTAGATGTCACTGTCCATACCTAAACAAAGTCATTCCCAACCTTGATTGATAAGTGTTAGTAGTATTGTATTAATGAACCTTCTGTTTGATATATCATTCCCAATTCTGTTTGGCCACATAAGCTTGTGAAAGAAGTTAAAGAACCACATAATCAGATTGAAAAAAAGGTCTTAGAAACTTCTACCCGTGGACAAAATCTACTTTACTTCAGCCTAGCTACCAAAATTGGTTTCAAGTATAATCTGCATTTAGCTCCCTAATAATTTGCAAACATATAATTGGAGTCGCTTATATGTGTTTAATAACAATTGAAGAGGGGAGAAAACGAGTTCTCGCTAAGACTCAAGCTTTTCACATGCTTAAAACCCCTCAATTTGCACCTCCACCTTGTAATGGAAATTGAGGCTGTTAGGATCAAGCGCTTACCATCTTATCAAACCCCGGAGGTAGTGGTAAAGACGCAACTTTATTTCCTTATACTCAAGCGTAGCAGACCCCCAAGCGCCACGGTTTGATCCGTGTGGGCAGGATGCTGACCCACGACCAACAGAGGCATTAACAAACTATACAACAAGATGTTCTCCAGTCATCTTATGTAAACGATAAATAATAACGGTGATATCGCGTGACATTAGTATTCTATCATGAAACAAAACACATATAATGTGTTAGTATTGAAATATGAATAAATTTCATTTCGATGCACAAAATATTGGGCTCTTGTAAACATCTTGTTGAGCCCATATAACAGAACAGGATGTTGGGCTAACCGATTTTTTACCCGAATACCCGCAATACAGAACAAGATGTTGGGCTCTTGTAATTTTTGGGCCTCAAAGACCTTTGCTTATAAATGGGCTGGGTACCCGACTAGTAAACACGGGTGGGGTAAATCGACTCGTTACCCGAATACCTGACCCGCCACACATCTGTCCTCTGTTCGTGTGGAAACCAGACGAACACACCTCCCCTCGAATCTGATCCCCAAACAGAACCAACACATTTCTACTCTTCTCAGAAGAACAAGAGAGAGAATCTAGAGTGAGAGGCAGAGTGAAGATGGGATTAGGGCTGTTAGCTTCTCGAGCTCTCCGATCGTCCAGAATTCTCACATCCCCAAACCCTAGAAACACCATCCTCCGCCAAATCGTCTCGACGCCCGAGCTCCAGAACCCCGAAGCTGCCCAAGCGCAGCCGGAATCTTCGCCGCCCGATCTCCCTCACAGAGCTCCGGTGGCCGGAGCTAGGGTCCACTTCTCGAACCCTGAAGACGCGATCGAGGTGTTTGTCGATGGATACCCCGTGAAAATCCCTAAGGGCTTCACTGTTTTACAGGCGTGTGAGGTTGCTGGCGTTGACATTCCCAGGTTTTGTTACCACAGCCGTTTGTCGATCGCCGGTAACTGCCGCATGTGCCTTGTTGAGGTCGAGAAGTCGCCCAAGCCCGTCGCTTCTTGCGCCATGCCTGCTCTTCCAGGTTTGAATTTGTTTCCGTATGTGTGTATCTGTATCTAACTCACATAATGCGTCTGCAAGGGAGCGCGTCTTTCAAAAAACGTTCCAAACTACTAAAATTCGCGAGAGCGAGGACTGAGAGTGCAAGGGCAGAGCGAGGAGGATTGAGAACGAGAATCAAGGTCCTAACTGAGATTTGTATGTGCGTGTAGGTTTTAATGTGCTAAAAGTTACGATTTTGTGGTCTTTTTCCGAACTAGATGCCGGGGCACATGCAGTAAGTGTGCAAATCGTGTTATGCAAAAGATGGAAAGAGGAAATCTTGAATTGAGATTAAACTATAATGAATTCTGTCATTCTGGGATGTGAAAGTAGAGAAGAGGGGAGAGGATATTTGGGGTGACAGTTTTTGTCATATTGTGTTGTTTTTTTGCCAGATGATAGAATGTTAGGGGTTAGTTGTTAGAACTCCGGACCTCTCCCTTAGTAGGGAGAGCAATGAACCAACCGCATTAAGTGGGTGTTCGTCGTGTTGTGCGTTTATTATGTCTGATTTGTTGCTAACTTGTTGATGGTTTTACTTGGTGTATGTCAGATAGATTGATTTTCTTAGTTTGACCCATTTCCTAAGATTTAAGGATTTGGGCTAGTGCCATTAGTGATCTAGGAGTAGGAGAATATCAAGGTTGGGAGGAGAGGCCCCAGATTCAAATAAGTATTAAGTGTTATCATTTTCTGTTTGTACCTGCTATTGTGCATTAGATTCACACACTTTGTAGTATGTGCATTTGTCTGTTAGCCTCTCCACGCACTAAACAACTTTGCACATGGATGGGAGTTTTGAAAGGCTTGGCACAAATTGTTGGGTCCAATCCTAAGAACTTAAGCGGTTGGAGCGATGGAAGGTTGAAATGGTATTTTGAGTTCTGGTCCAATGCGGTTCTAGTATCAAGTCTTGTACATACTTTAGGTTTTTATTTTTTGGTTCATTTTGTTTAGAGTAAGTTTTGTTGGTTTGTAGGCATACATTGCCGGTCTCATTTCATCATAGCGTGAACTTTGGGGAAAAAACTTCTGACTTAGGAAGTCCCAAGTTAGTCTTGTGGCCCTGGCATGCGTTTCTTATTGGAATATCATGTATACAATCCCCAACATGTATTTGCCCTTGGTTATGCACCCCTGTTCAACTCAATTTGTAAATTCATTTATTTCCCTTGCTTCATGTGACGTCGTTCACCTGTGAGTATGCGTGTGATTACTTTATATAGACTGATGAGTCCATTTACCACAGATTGTTTAATGGTTTTGGTCTTTGCTAACTACATTACATATCGTTTAGTTTCATGTTTGATAATGGTCTGTCGTTCTTTATTGATGCTCTGGTACGAGGGTTGTAGAGTGTACAATGTGGGTCATTTAGTTTTGATTATTATTTTTTTGAAGTTATCTAATTTGTTGTCGGCTGTTTGTTTTAGGGATGAAGATTAAGACGGATACACCAATTGCAAAGAAAGCACGGGAGGGGGTGATGGAGTTTTTGTTGATGAATCATCCGTTGGATTGCCCCATTTGTGATCAGGGTGGAGAGTGTGATCTCCAAGATCAATCTATGGCTTTCGGATCTGATCGGGGCAGATTTACAGAAATGAAGAGATCTGTAGTTGACAAGAATTTGGGTCCCTTAGTTAAGACTGTTATGACTCGATGCATTCAGTGTACAAGGTCAGTAACAAAGGGTATTCCTTGAACTCTTTTGTCCTGTCTTTGTTTGTGTGTGTGTAAAGATATATGATTAGTTATCTACTTATCTCTCTACCTATTGTTAAGAACATTGGGAGTGGGGTTGTTTCCCTGGAAACTATCAGACTTAGTAATAATTTCTTTGTCCAATCTATTGAAATTAGGTTTGAGAATTCCACACATCATAGAATAAGTGAAGGGAATGCTAGAATGGACAATGTGGTCTTTTCCACCTTTATGGGCATGGAATTTGAGAACCCTGAAACAATACTTTTGTACAGAATTCAGGTAACGCTATGCATTAGGAACAACTAGTCTCAGTCTAATGATCTCAGGTTGTGGGATGCAAATGTTTGACTATTCGACTCCCCATGTTGTGCAAGTATGAGACCAGGGGCCGTGGCCGAGCCAATGCTTTTGATTGACCCCAATCTTGTTTGAGGTTCTTAGCTGATATCCCACGCTATTTTAATAGTGCCTTGGGTCAAACGTGTTTAGTCACCAAAAATCCAAAATCAGCCCCAAGGTATATAACCTGTCAAAAATGAACTGGAAAACTTCTTTTCCATCATTTTCCTTTTTTGTCTGCTTGAGGGTGTGTGTTTGTGTCATTTCATACATAACTTGTATGATTGACTACAATGAAAGAGGCTTAGCGTGAAACCATGTTTCTGAGTCATTTACTATAATCAGCTTTTTGTGTCAGCTCCTGCAAATCTTGTAAGATTGACTAGTGACTACAATCAAAGGGACTTGGCCTTAAGCCATGTATTCTTGGTCTTCAATTGGCTTATACTCAATCGGTCACCCTCTAAGCCTTAGTAATCGAAGGAAGGACTTGTTAGAGAGAAGAAAGGAAAAGAGGACAACAGACAATTCCGTAAAGCATTTGAAGAAATGAGTCAGAAAGAGGAGAAATGGAATAACCTCCTCAAATTGCCACGGGAAATTTTTAACACAATTTATGCTGTGTTTGGTTTGTGTTTTGAAATTTTTTTTGAAAAATAGTAGGGGTAATAAGTGGAGAGAGATAGAGAGAGAAATGTTAGGAATAAGTGGAATCTAGGGAGAATTTTTTGAAAAATACTTTTTGAAAAACAAAGAGAACAAGGCATTAATTGATTGAAACACTGGAGGAAAGAACAGCTCCCCCCCTTATCCCAAATGTGGACCACAGAACCACAGACAACCAAAAAATAGTCGCCTATCTGTTTTTGGAATTCAAAGACCAAGCCAAATCAGTGATAATAGGACTTTAAAGTTTAAACCACCCACCCAATGAAAGTTTTATTTGTTCATTATTAGAACTATAAGCTCATTCATACAATTGGCAAGAGAAGCTGGAATTGACCGACTTTGAATTTTTGGGATTCTAGATGCTTTTCATAATGTGTTATTTCTTAGTATCGTTGGGGTTAATACCTCAAAAAACACTGTACAGGAATCTTACATTATCATTTTTTTTTTCTCATCGCTTCTGTTTTTATTAAAATAGTATTTGTTCAGCTTACATCCATATTCTTTAGCTAATGGCTTTGAAAAAGTTGGTCATGTAGAAATCTTTTTTTTCCTGGCAGATGTGTCAGGTTTGCAAGTGAGGTAGCTGGTGTTCAAGATCTTGGCATGTTAGGTCGTGGCAGTGGGGAAGAAATCGGAACTTATGTTGAAAAACTAATGACAAGTGAGCTTTCAGGGAATGTAATAGATATCTGTCCTGTAGGAGCCCTCACCTCGAAACCTTTTGCCTTTAAAGCCCGCAATTGGGAGTTAAAGGGAACAGAGACCATTGATGTTACTGATGCAGTTGGTTCCAACATCCGTATTGACAGCAGAGGCCCAGAGGTCATGCGCATTCTTCCACGCTTGAATGAGGTAACAAGTTATTCTCCATTATCTTCTGCTGTTCTTGTTTTAGTTGCAAATCTTACGTCATTTCTTTTGGTAATTCAAATTTGGATAGGAAATCTCATATCATTGTTTCCAACCTCCCATGTTCCACTTTGTGCTGTATATTGATGATTTCAGATTCAGTACCTGTTAAGGGACTTGGGTGCCATAGGCAAGTGGAAGGATTTGAACCAAATTCAAGGAACTAATTTTATTTTTATTTTTCAGTTTTACTCAGTTTTTAATGCCCTAGAAGCCAATGGTCACATCTTGCAAAATGATAGACATTAAATTGTTTGGCTTACCTGGTGTCTGTCATATGAAGCGTATGCAACGGATAAATCAGTGCTTGTAGTTGTATGATATTGCTTATGTATTCATTTCGTTTTATTTTTTGTCTATTTTGAATCGTCAAACTAACCCTTTGGTAGATATTTGGTTTGTCCTTTGGAAATTCATGTTGTAATTTGTTCTACAGATCCAAGTTGCAAGTCGGGGTACTTGGAACACTTTTAGTGGTTCCTTGCTTGCTAGATTTATCTGTTTTTTTGTTTTTTTTTAAGGTTCAAGTGTGAAGTTTTTCAGCCTGATAGACTGACCTGTTACAGGATATTAATGAGGAATGGATATCAGACAAAACGCGGTTCTTTTATGATGGGTTGAAGAGGCAGAGACTAAATGACCCTATGATTCGTGGTGCTGATGGACGGTTTAAGGCTGTGAGCTGGCGTGATGCTCTCGCTGTAGTTGCTGAGGTCATCCATCAAGTTAAACCAGAAGAAATTGTCGGGGTTGCTGGCAAGCTGTCTGATGCAGAATCCATGATTGCGCTTAAGGATTTCTTAAACCGAATGGGATCCAATAATGTCTGGTGTGAGGGAAATGGTATGCATCCAAATGCAGATTTGCGATCAGGATATCTCTTGAATAGTGGCATCAGTGGTCTTGAGAAAGCAGATGCTTTCCTTTTGGTTGGTACTCAGGTACTGTTCTCACACTCTACTTTTATAGAGTTCTAGTGGCTCTTTGGGGCAGTTTCGATCTCGAACTAACTTGTGAGGCTGTTGCATATTTTGATGAGGATTTAGAAAGCATTGATGTTAAAGCACTGCTCTTTTTTTATTTTTCACATCTAAGCATAAGTTGAGGCAAGATGACATATAATGTCCACTTTGAAAATTGTGAGCTGCTCTGTGTTGCTTTGATGGATAGTCCTCCAGATATTAATACGAGGCGTGCATTCCACTAGATAATGTTCAGAGCTATTTAGTTCATGTGACCTTTATCTTATTTTTATGTATGCAGTATGGGGATGATCTAAAGATCTTTGAGCACTTCTTCCATTCCATTTCTCCTCTCCTTATGATCGTAAAATATTGTCTTACTGGTGAAAGATGCTGTATTTTCATGAACTTAGTAATTTGGTTTTATGGGTTTTACTGTTGTGGGAGTTTGAGCTGAGGTTGAAAGGAGTTTTGGGAAAGTGCCCAACTGTTCTTCACCGACCAACTGCCGAAATGCCCTTGCTTGGGTTAGCTCTTCAGGGTTCAGTTTGACAAGCTTTTCCGAGTCCACTTGAAACATTTAGAGCACTTCTCCCATTCCGTTTGTCCTTTCCTTAATGATCATATGACGTCGTCTTACAGGTGAAAGATGCTATATTTTCATGACCTTAGTAATTTGGGCCTATGGGTTTACTGTTGTGGGAGTTTCAATTAAATTTTATGTTAGCTTAATTTGTATGCATATCTATGTTGTTTACTACTGGCTTTGACTACTTTTATGATCTTGTTTGATTTTGTCTGAGTGGGAATATTGTGTAGCCATTAGGTTCTGATCTGTTGGATTTACATATTGAATTTCCAGCCAAGAGTTGAAGCTGCTATGGTGAATGCCAGAATTCGTAAGACAGTCCGAGTAACCGAAGCCAAGGTGGGCTACATTGGCCCCCCAACTGATCTCAACTACGACCACCAACACCTTGGCACAAGCCCTCTAACCCTAAAAGAAATTTCCGAGAACCGACACCCCTTTTGCTCAACCCTCTCAAATGCCAAAAACCCTTCCATCATTGTCGGTGCTGGAATCTTCGAAAGGGAAGATAAGGATGCAATCTTCTCTGCCATTGAAACCATTGCGAAAAATTGCAAAGCTATTCGCCCAGATTGGAATGGTCTCAACGTATTGCTTCTAAATGCTGCCCAAGCCGCCGCCCTCGACCTCGGACTAGTCCCGGAATCCAAAAACTGCATTGAATCTGCAAAGTTCTTATATTTAATGGGTGCCGATGATGTCAGCTTGGAGAAGCTTCCAAGTGATGCGTTTGTCGTTTACCAGGGTCACCATGGTGACCGCGGGGTATACCGTGCAAACGTCATTTTCCCAGCATCAGCATTTACTGAAAAAGAGGGGACCTACGAAAATACTGAAGGGTGTGCCCAACAAACCCTTCCTGCAGTTCCTACAGTTGGTGATGCTAGGGAGGATTGGAAGATAATTAGGGCTTTGTCTGAGGTGGCCGGGGCTCGTCTGCCATACGATACAGTCAGTGGGGTCCGGTCGCGGATGAGGGCCGTGGCGCCAAATCTGTTGCGCGTGGATGAGAGAGAAGCGGCTACTTTTTCTCCTTCTTTGTCGAAACCAGAGAGTCGACAGGAGATTAGTTCGGAGCCATTTGGGAATGCTGTGGAGAATTTCTATATGACCGACGCGATTACTAGGGCATCAAAGATAATGGCACAGTGCAGTGCAATGCTCTTGAAGAAGTAGCTAATGTAAGTCATTGTAATAAATGTTCGGATTCGGTGTTTGTGCTCCAGTAATTTAAGTTTTGAGATGTGTTAACAATTTTTTCAATACTGAAAAGAGAAACCTGTTTCTCGGAATTGTACTGCCATGGTGGACTCGCTGCTCATAAATGGCAACTTTTGGTCTATGGTTTATAAAACACTCTGTAATTTGCTATGGGGCTGTTTGGTTAATCAACAATTTCTGTCGATCTGTACTTGATTGCTTCTAAAACAATTCTGTGAAGGTTTTTTTTGCTTCAGAAGGGATTGAGGTGTCTCTATAAACAACTACTGTTTGGCAGCGTTAGGGTTGAAGTTGGCTACAGAACTTCAACATATGGCTTTCCAGGCACTAAACCCCTTTGCCACACAATTTATTCAAGGAAACTTAAGTGATCTTTAATCTAGAAAACAAGTCTGGTGGAAACTTCATTTCTTTTGTTTTGCAAGTGCTGGTGTCGCAAAGTTTTTAGATTAGCCCAGAAGAGTTGAACGAAAAACGAGCTTAGAAATAGCATGATTAGGGAATAAGGCCCATAAGGGGGATATAAATAGAAGATCTTTAGCCATCTTTTCATCTGCAGCCTCAGCTGCCCCTTCTTGCTGCGTCATGCAGGCACTGTGGGCTGCCCCAGCCTGACCCTGCCCTCCCCGCTTCTTATCCCTGGAGACCACCCGTTCCGCATCTACCTATTCCGATCTTGCTTGTCCATCCTTCTCAGATCCGTGCCTGCCCTTCAGTTGTTGGAAACTTCAATTGCAATGCACGAAATAGCTTTGTAGTACAAATTAAGCAATTTTCTGATATAGCTCGTAACTTTCACCCGAATACCATTGACCTGCAATTTTTTTTTCTTCAGTTTGAGCTTCTCCTCCCCTAACTTCATTTCGGCCTGTTTAGCACTGGTCTTGATTTCGGCCTGCTTGGCAGTATGTGTTAATGGAGCATAAGGTGGTGGTTTGGGTTCTTTCTACTCTTTGTATGAAATTCGCTTGTCTCAAATTTCGGATGATAAAAGGAAATAGTTCCAAGCCTAGTGCATCTTCCATTCTAAAACCACACAAAATTCATGACAAAAACAACAGGAAAAAGAAATTTTATCCAGAATTAAAACCAGATACATGATGTACGGGCATAAGATGTGTGTTGGTTGGAGTTGTGGACAAGAAATCCAACAGATCAACAAGGTACATCTAGCCAAGGAGAAATTACACCCAAAATGACCAATCTGCCTTCACTCTTAAGGCAAGATTTCGATCTCAGCAAAAGTATTCAACCTGGAATTTAAAAGACGCGGATAATTCGTTTGGGGGAGCTCATTTCTCCTCTTTTGAACACGATGAAATGCCAGTCAGATTATACGAGTCCTCCCAATTTTGTCCGTCAAATTGCTTAATCTCAACATGGGTTAGTGTTCCAGGATCAACACACCTAAATGTAACAGATACCCCATCTGGATTGGACCGAGGAGTGTAAAACGAGGTTATGCCGCACACCTTACAGAAAGTGTGCTTTGCAGTGTGAGTGCCGAAGGTGTAGGTCGTAATGAATTGTTCCGAATCTCCTAAAAGTTCGAACCTTTCCGAAGGGACAATGAAGTGAGTGTTTCCTCTCATCAAACAGTCACTGCAGTTGCATTGCCAGGCTACGACACTGGAAGGGGATTGGACTCGCCATCTCACACTTCTGCAATGACATCCACCATTATGCACCACCATCTCTGAATCCATCTTACAGGATTCTTTTTCTGCTGCAAGAATGAATCTGCAATGAAACATGGACAATTGAAGGTGTAAAAGAAAAAAAAATCTTAATGGATCTCCTCATTGCTCAACTCAAGCGGGACCAATATCGTACGGAAAACTTTCTAATCCAAAAGCTCAGCAGAAAGTTTCTCCATTGGGATGCTATAAAAACAAAATGCCATGATGCATTAACCAGAAACATTGGAGAAATCAACTGAAATAGACTACTTTAAAACAAAATCGCCACATTCGAATCATTCTTCCTCAGGAAACCCCTGCGCGCTTACCATGTGAAAGACACCCTACGTTTTCGCTCACGTTTTAGCTATAACAAAAGCCCATAGCCGAAGGCATACTTCACTGAGTTTTCCCAAAAAAGTTTAAAGTCAAGTTATTTTCGCTTAATGGACTTTCAGTTGATGCATGTGAGGGGATGACCTATCTCGAAATTCATGTTTTTTTGAGCTTTAGCCTATGTTTAATCTGTTTAGACAATAGGGAAACCCAGCCCAAGTCCATGAGCATGGCGATGAACAAATGCTTATGTATGTTACTCAATAAGGGCATCTCCAATTCTTGCTCAAATATTTTACTCAACTTTAGATTTAAAGTAAAGCCCCCTAAAATCTCTCAAACTCAATCTTTTCTTTACTCAATTGTTTCAAATCAAACTAAATCTTTCAAATAATCGATGAAGCTCTTACTCCAATTCATGCCTAAATTTGAACTTACCCATTACCCAAACTTTCTCAAATCAAGAAAGAGATTTTGAGTAAGGGCTGGAAATGGCCTGCGAACTCTTAGAAATCAAGAGACTCGCATCAAATCATCTGATGAATTATTAAGTGACAAACCAATGGAGATTCTCTACATGGATAATACATATTCAAAAGGAAGAAGCATATGATGATGATGATGAAGAAGAAGGGGGGTCGAGA
Organism: Rhododendron griersonianum; assembly: GCA_018127125.1. Lineage (NCBI taxonomy): Eukaryota > Viridiplantae > Streptophyta > Magnoliopsida > Ericales > Ericaceae > Rhododendron > Rhododendron griersonianum. Next base: position 2,503,475 of record CM030795.1, on the reverse strand, counting down.
AAAAGTTTACCTGAGACGAGAGAAAAGCTGGGAAAAGCTAAGAGCAGAAGGGGAAGAAAGAAGAGGAAGAAAAGATTGAGTTTTCTACTCGTGTGGAGAAAAGGGTAATTATTATTATTATACTTAAAAAAAGAAGAAACCTAATCATTCATTCGTATTGAATCCAGACAATTTGAGTATAGTTCATATTTTCAATGAACTCTATAAGATGAACAATTTCGATCATTGAATTAGACTCATCATTGGGCCAAGAAATGTCCAACTAAATAGTGTGCAAATTGTCTATAAGCACCCTCTTGTGTCTCATCTCAACAATCTTTCATTGACACACCTCATTCTATAAGTAAAGCCGATAGGCTTAACTCCATTATCCTACAACTTTTGGTAAAATATGTTACCATTTGTTGTACAAGAAAATATCGTTGTGCCTTATTTTTGAAATTAAAATAATAAAATCTAATGAATAATACAATTACCGAAAAAATAACATTATATGACGGGGAGACTGGAAGAGCAGTTATCTCACTAGAGTGATACAGATATATGATACTATTCATGTCTGATTTCAAGCAAAATAGTGTTACTACTTCATACACATTGAGTAGATTAATTAACCCCTCCGAGTTACTTGTGTACGAATTTGCATGCGATGTGTTTGTCCATTGAGCTTCTTCATAGATATAGAACTTGGAAATGACTTATCAGCGGTCCAAATTTGGACGGCAGAGGTGCAGTCCAATTATCATTCATAATTAGAGTGATTGCAAGTTTGTAACTATTCCCGGTTCCCTGCGCGTTGATTAATTAATGGTGGATTAAAGAAAGTAAACATTTTGTCGATAATTCCGTAGGACATGGAAGGATTTAAACTCTTCCGTAGCTATTGTATAATGCAAGAATGTGTTCATCGTCAATGGCGTAACTAAAACAGAGGAACATATTTACCCCAAAAAAAAAACAGAGGAACATTTCAACCTCTTCTACAAAAACAATCCGTTTTTCACGGGCCATTTTGGATTCTTTCTATAGGTTTATATATAATTCTCTCTCTCTCTCTCTCTCTCTCTCTCTCTCTCTCTCTCTCTCTCTCTTATACAAAACAAAGACCAAAAGTTAGCGTTTATTGTAACAAAAAAAAAATGTGACCAAAAAAAAAAAGAGTTCGCATTTATTTGTATTCTTGTGGAAGCTAAATGATACTCTCCCTCCGTTTTTAATTAATAGTCTATCACGTAAAGACGGATTTCGGGTTGGTACTGTGTAGTGAGGTTTACAGTACCGTGCTGCGAACCTCCGAGCCATCGGATGCACGATCCGATGGCTCGGAGGTGCGTAGCACAGCACAGCACCATCCCCCAGTTCCGTAAAGACATGTCACTTAAAAATAAAGCACTTTCATATATTACTAGAACATTTTGCTAACATTATATGTAGTAGGCAAATTCTAAATAGTGCCCCTGGGGCACAAGTTTAGGTACATTAATTGCACTTTGTTATACCCATCCCAAGATTAATTAATTAACCACATTAAAAATACCAATCATTTTATCAAAAGAAGTTCAAGAGTATTTTGAATGACAAAAATGACCATGACTCTTTATTTTTCTCTATATTTAAAATAAAATAAAAAAGCAAAAAGAGGAAAAATGGGAAATTGGAACCCGCAACTTTTATTTTCTCTGAGACTTCAACCAAGCATTTCATATGCTTGCTCTCAAAGAAAACCAATTCTACCGTTTCACCTGAGGTATGAATTTTTTCTTCAACATCTCTATAGATTTTTTAGAGTTACATGGAAAGATTTTTTCTCGTACTATTTTCACTAGATGAAGTTTTTTTTTTTTTTTTGTATAACTATGTTTAATAGATAACGGTCTTTCAATACGTAGGACGGTAGGAGAATGGATGATGAATATCTGGAACATGAGTTAAACCAAATTAAAAGAAGAAATAATTTTGACTTGAATGAGCTTCCTCAAGATGACGATAATATTGAGTCTGGTGACAGTGTCAAAATGAGGAACAATTTAGTGGAAAATGGCTTTCAACCTTTTCTAGGACAATGTTTTCTCAGTGAAGAAGAGGCCTTCAATTTTCATTTTTGGTATCATGTTTTGTATAGTTGTTGTGCTACTGTATTTTTTTTTCTTTTCTTTTGGACTTTGAAAGTCGAGACTCATGAGTTAATTTAATTGTTTGTTGTAGTACAATCCAATTGTTTGATTTTCTACATATATTATGAAAAATTGTTCTGTTTCTTTTTTTTTCTTTTTCGAGATAAACTAAGGATGGAGTGTTAGTACAGATAGTGATTGCCCACTAGAATTGAAATTTTCATAGAGGAAAATAAATTAAAAAACCTTTGAAGTACTAGAAGTGAACGAGCAGATATTGAAATACATTTCATTAGGTCTCATCTAACTAATGAGGGTAAGACTGTCATTAGAAAAAAGTAATATAAGCATTTATGGCTAGTTTAGAAAATAGTGGTGAAACTTTATGATTTGTGAGTATCCATAAACACAACTCATATATCTAAGTACATTTATTGCACCTAAACTATTGCCCCCGGGGCACCTATTAGCGGGACCGTTTTTTCCAGAATGAATGAATTAGGAATAGAGAGAGTACAGCTTCAGCTGCCAATAGCGTACAAACCAGAATCCCACAGGCCACAACAAGCTTAATTAATAGAGTCGTGATACACCCATAGAAGGGTGTTCCACCACACCGCACGCCTGCCGGGCCCACTCCGGCCACCGGACGGCCGATCCGAACCGTCCAAAAATTCTATAAAAAAAACCGAGTGGGCCCACGCGAGAATAAACGGCATCCGACGTGTGTAGGTGTTCGATCCGAACTTTCAAAAATCAGATGATCCGAGCCGTTAAAACATGTAAGATTGGTTCGAGCATCTACACAAGTCGGATGCCGTTTATTCTCGCGCTGGCCCACTCGGTTTTTTTTTATAGAATTTTTGGGTGGAACACCTTCGGTGGGTGTATTATTTCCCTAATTAATAATTCAGTCATCACCACGGCCGGCTTTGGACCATTGAAAAATTGGCGATACTTTAAATATTTAAATATTTCCTTTTTTTTAGTTGTTAATATCGTTAGCGAATCTCTATCATCATCACGGCCGGCTTTGGACCATTGAAAAATTGGAGACCTAAAGAGATACTTTAAATATTTCCTTTTTTTTAGTTGTTAATATCGTTAGCGAATCTCTATCTTACATGCATATACCTTTTTTTTAGCTTTAATTATTTGGAGAATTTTGCCACTATAGCAGTTTTCAAACTCATCTAGTCCACTTCTAAGTTTCATAACCCACTAAGTCCACTAATAATTTGAATGACAAAAATACCCCACCTAAGAAGCCAGGGTCTTATTTGACTAATACGAAAATGTATTTTTTCTATTTTTTTTATTTTTGTTGCAATCAATCCACCGCCGCCGCCGTTGCCGCTGCCATCACGCCACATATAACGTTATATGTAACAAAAAACATATTTTTTCATTTTTCTCGATTTTTTTATTGAATCTCACAAAAAAATAGAACATAACATATAACATTATATGTGAGTTTCTGTAGTTCTAAATCTCACAAAAAAACAGAATATATAACATTATATGTAAGTTTCTGTAGTTCTAAATCTCACAAAAAAACAGAATATATAATATTATATTCGAGCTTCTGTAACTCTAAGTCTCACAAAACATGACATATAAAATTATATGTTCTCAAAACAACATCATATCTTTCCAACAATATTATATATCTCAAAAAATAACATCATATGTTCACATATCATGCCACCATTATCCTTGTTTCCAGTCGCGGCTTGAATCCCAAGTTGAATGTTAATGAGGCCACATGGGGTTGAGCTTCATTTTTTCACTATTTCTTCACCGAATCCTTCAAAATTTATGATTTTCTGCCTCCAAATAGCATTCCCATAACCTCTATATCTACATATATACATATTCAAAACAACATAAATAACATTAATATATCTAAAAAACGAGATATAATATTATATGTCTAACCCTAGAAAAAACACATATTATACATGACAGAAATTCACATATAACGTTATATGCTCCGTTGTCCATCACTTATTGAATTGGTCCGCGCAGCGGCCTCTTCGACTTGCTTCTGATAATATACGGATATATCCATATGTGCTTTTGAGAGGCCGCTGCGCGGACCTATTCAATAAAAGAACATATAACGTTATTAGTTCCTCTTCTTTTTTTTGAGTTTTACAGGACAAAATCTCATATACAACGTAATATGTTCTCTATGCAAATTGAAATATTTTTTTATGTCAATATAAGCTCATATATATATAACGTTATAACCATATATATGTATATATGGTCACAAATATTCTCATATAACCATATATAATCATATATGGATATATCCATATGTGTTTTTGAGAAGCAATAAGAGATGTAAAATTACTATGTAAGTCCTCATACTCACATTTGCGTCTAAATTCTAATTGACTAGCTTTACAATAAAACTAATTCAGTTCCCAATAGTCTTTGTAACAATTTCAAAAATTAATAAATTTTGTCTTTCAATTCTGCATTGCCAATAATTGTTATGCTTTCGCGGGGAAGCTAATTAAGTAGTACAACTTGTTTTTTGTCTAATCAAAATAGTTTAGGTATAAACTACAATTAACCACATAGAAAGCTTATAATAATTTAACCAACACCACGGCCGGCTTCAGACTATTGGAGATCAAAAGCAACAATTTAAAATGTTTTCCTTTAAAATTTGTTATAATATTTTTATCCAATTTATACGGGTTTTTTTCCTTCCTTTTTTCAAATGTAAAATTGCTAGCTTAACCGTTGTAAGCAAGTTTCGCTAACAAATTATTTTCGCTACTAAACAGTATAACTAATCAACTTAATCTTTCTTCGACATCAACATTGTCGATAATCGCTATTTTTTGCATAGGATTCTATGTCGACGGATTTTTATCACCGCATTATATCACTAATTAGTTGGATGGTCGTGATTGGTTCAAAAAAATTTGGTTCAAACCCTTAATAGTAACTAATGTAATGAAAGTTCATTTATATATTTAGTTTTCTAGAGTTTGTGAAAAATAAAATTTAAACCTGCTAAAATTTCTTGCAGCCGCCACTACTGCCTCGAAGAAAATCTCTTCCAAACTCTACCACGTGATCTCTTTCCCTTGAGTTACACACCATCGATGCAAGCTTTAGCCAGAAGCACACGTTTATTATTTTCTTGCTCTTTTTTACAATACTATTCTTCTTCATCCCACCAGCACCACCACCATGGCCACCACCACTACTGGTGTCTCCCTCCGGCTGCGACACTTCTATGATTTCCTTACTCTTTGCCTCACTCTTCTTCTTCAGCCCACCACCACCACTTGTGTCTCTCACCGGAGGCATCGACAATTTTATTATTTCCTTGCTCTTTTTCTCACTCATCTTCTTCATCCCACCACCACTTGTGTCTCTCTCCGGTGGCAACCATGGCATCGATATCACTCTTCGGAGATCACTCCGATGACGACGACCACCACCACCACTTGTGTCTCTCACCGGAGGCATCGACGCTTTTATTATGTCCCTGCTCTTTTTCTCACTCGTCTTCTTCATCCCACCACCACTTGTGTCTCTCTCCGGTGGCAACCGGGGCATTGACATCACTCTCTGGAGACCACTCCGGTGACCACCACCACCACTTGTGTCTCTCACAGGAGGCATCGACGCTTTTATTATTTCCTTGCTCTTTTTCTCACTCGTCTTCTTCATCCCACCACCACTTGTGTCTCTCTCCGGTGGCAACCATGGCATCGATATCACTCTTCGGAGATCACTCTGATGACGACCACCACCACTTGTGTCTCTCACCGGAGGCATCGACGCTTTTATTATGTCCCTGCTCTTTTTCTCACTCGTCTTCTTCATCCCACCACCACTTGTGTCTCTCTCCGGTGGCAACCGGGGCATTGACATCACTCTCTGGAGACCACTCCGGTGACCACCACCACCACCACTTGTGTCTCTCACAGGAGGCATTGACGCTTTTATTATGTCCCTGCTCTTTTTCTCACTTGTCTTCATCATCCCACCACCACTTGTGTCTCTCTCCAGTGGCAACCGCGGCATCGGCATCACTCTCTGGAGACCACTCCGGTGACCACCACCTCCACTTGTGTCTCTCACCGGAGGCATCGACGCTTTTATTATGTCCCTGCTCTTTTTCTCACTTGTCTTCTTCATCCCACCACCACTTGTGTCTCTCTCCAGTGGCAACCGCGGCATCGGCATCACTCTTTGGAGACCACTCCGGTGACCACCACCACCACTTGTGTCTCTCACCGAAGGCATCGACGCTTTTATTATGTCCCTGCTCTTTTTCTCACTCGTCTTCTTCATCCCACCACCACTTGTGTCTCTCTCCGGTGGCAACCGCGGCATCGACATCACTATTTGGAGACCACTTCGGTGACCACCACCACCACTAGTGTCTCTCACCGGAGGCATCGACGCTTTTATTATGTCCCTGCTCTTTTTCTCACTCGTCTTCTTCATCCCACCACCACTTGTGTCTCTCTCCGGTGGCAACCGCGGCATCGGCATCACTATTTGGAGACCACTCCGGTGACCACCACCACCACTTGTGTCTCTCACCGGAGGCATCGACGCTTTTATTATGTCCCTGCTCTTTTTCTCACTCGTCTTCTTCATCCCACCACCACTTAACCGCGGCATCGGCATCACTCTTTGGAGACCACTCCGGTGACCACCACCACCACTTGTGTCTCTCACCGGAGGCATCGACGCTTTTATTATGTCCCTGCTCTTTTTCTCACTCGTCTTCTTCATCCCACCACCACTTATGTCTCTCTCCAGTGGCAACCGCGGCATCGACATCACTCTTTGGAGACCACTCCGGTGACCACCACCACCACTTGTGTCTCTCACCGGAGGCATCGACGCTTTTATTATTTCCTTGCTCTTTTTCTCACTCGTCTTCTTCATCCCACCACCACTTGTGTCTCTCTCCAGTGGCAACTGCGGCATCAACATCACTCTTTGGAGACCACTCCGGTGACCACCACCACCACTTGTGTCTCTCACCGGAGGCATTAACGCTTTTATTATTTCCTTGCTCTTTTTCTCACTCGTCTTCTTCATCCCACCACCACTTGCGTCTCTCTCCGGTGGCAAACGCGGCATCGATATCGCACTCCGGAGACCACTCCGGTGACCATCACTGCCAATAAAACCATTAGATTTAACATCAGAAGTACTCTTGGCAGCCTCCTGTATGTAATATTCCAGCTCCCTTGAGATTCTCTTTATCTCATATGTATCAAGAAGATCAGAAATATGTTCATGATCTGAATTAGGAGATATTAGAAGGTGAGTATTGCCCACCGGCCTTATATTGAACGATTTGGGCCATAATCCTCTAGGGTTTGTAGTTCTATCCATAAATTGGTTTTGGGTTTGAGGGAAATGCAAGACTAAAAGTAATGAGATGGAAAATAGGTAATTAAGGGAAACTAAAACCTCTTCAAAGATCTGTGGCGGAGATAGCTAGGGACCAGTAGCGGAGTCTGGTGTTTTTTTACTCGGAAAAATATTTTTTACAGAAAAAAATAATCTTAGAAGGTTGCTTGGACTCAACCTATTGGGGACCCAAGACAAGTAAATCATTAATTACTCGGAAGCAAGCCTTCATCACTGTAATTTTTATTTTTATTTTTATTTTTCCCTTTGTAGCTACTTAGCTACATTAAGATAATGTGGTACTTATAATTAAGCACTTATTCTAATAGAGATTTTGAAGAAATAGCTCAAAAGAAAATCAAGTTGTGTCAGATTTGTAAAAGGGGAATGACCATTTTTATAAATGCATTCTAAAAATTGTCTTTCAATGCTCAAATTACACAAAATAAAAACACAAAAAGGAAAAATTTAGAGTGCACTTATAAAAATGTGGAGTGCAAAATCATTTCCTTCATAAAAAAGGAGATAGATACCAAAAAAAAAATTCACCACTAAGTCACATGTTTTGAATTGTGCCCTATTGGGTACAAATTTCTTGCTACGCTACTGCATCAAAGATGAAAGCTTTTTTGTAGAATGGTCTCAAAGGTTGGCAATTGATAAGTGGGCGTGCCATTTTTCAATCGATTATATCTTATAATTTATAATATTTTATGTAATTTTGAAAATATTGTCTTATAGAACTAATTGAGATCTATCAAACAATATACATATTGGATATGGAGTAATTTAAAGATATAACTCATTTTTTTATCCGGTTAGAATTGAACTAGGGACTATTGAATCTGGACGGAGGGAGTATTTTTCCTTAAGTGTTTAGTTTCGTAACTTTAACTTATTAAAGAGACATCATTATTACATTTTTTACATCAATTTTTACTTCCAGTTTATGAAATTATCCTCCACTTTAACCCATTAACTCTTTACTCATTAACTTTTCAAAAAAACAAAATGATAGTTATACAAACTTTTACCTATTAACTTTTCAAAATGAACACTTATTAAGCGACATCCCAAAATAAAATGTTGGGCTCTCATTTGGGGACGAATGGGCCGGTAGCAAACAAATCAGCTAATTCCAGTAACCACTATTTAACCGATTCAAAACTCAAAAGAATGAAAACATGTTTGTGGCATAGCCAAGATTAATAGCCAAAAAGAAAAACTAACACACAACCATACAGCATGGGCAATTGATAAGTGGGCATGGTTGGCCGGCCGCCGCACTAGCCACCCCTAGGTGCCTTTTCCCGGCAGCCGCCCCGCCGCCACCTGGGCTCGGAGAAAATCTCTTCCAAACTGTACCACTTCACTTTCACTTGAGTTACACACCGTTGATGCATGCTTTAACAAGAAGTTCCTTTCAATTATAGCCTTGCAGTTCTTTGCCTCACTCTTCTTCTTCATCCCCTCACCACCACCACCACTTCTTGTCTCTCTCTCCGGCTGCGACACTTCTGTTGTTTCCTTGCTCTTTGTCTCACTCTTCTTCTTCATCCCACCACCACCACCACTTCTTGTGTCTCTCTCCGGCTGCGACACTTCTATTGTTTCCTTGCTCTTTGTCTCAATCTTCTTCTTCATCCCACCACTTGTGTCTCTCCCCGGCGGCATCGACGCTTCTACTATTTCCTTGCTCTTTTTCTCACTGATCTTCTTCTTCATCCCACCACCACCACCACTCGTGTCTCTCTCCGGTGGCAACCGGGGCATCGACATCACTCTCCGGAAACGACTCCGGTGACCACTCGGGAGATCGCTGCCAATCACCCCATTAGATTTAACATTAGCAGTAGTACTCTTGGCGGCCTCTTCTACGTAATATTTCAGCTCCCTTGAAATTCTCTCTCTCTCATATGTATCAAGAAGATCAGAATTATGTTCACGATCATCAGAGTTATAAGGAGATAGTAGAATGTGAGTGTGGCCCACTGGCCTTTCACTGGACCCTAATCCTCTAGGGTTTGTTACTCTGTCCATCAAGTGGTTTTGGGTTGAGGGAAATTTATATAAAGACTAAAAGCAATGAGATGGAAAAGATAACAAAAACTTTTTGGTTGAACGGTCTCAAACTTTGGCTTTATGTTTTCAAACCTATTAATTAAAGAGAGTTCTTATCTAAAAACCACTTTCCCTATTAAATAGTAGCAAACAAATCAGCTAAATCCGGTACCACTATTTGACCGATATTTCAAAACTCAAATAAATAAAATAAAATAATAAATTGCCATTTTATAAGAATACTAGTGCTTGTCCGTGCCTACGGCACTACGCACCCTGGTAGTGCCGTAGACACGGGTATTTTTGTAATATATTTTAATTTTTTTATGCCTACTCCGGAAGCCGAGTAGTGGGGTAAAATGAACCAATGGCATTTTTGTAATATATTTGTAAGAGTGTGGGTGTTTTCTTAAGAGAGTTAGAGAGCATATATCAGCCCTTGGATCAAATGAATCTCAGCTCTTCTTTCAACTTGGATTTGTGTGGTCCCCACTCCCTTGTATTGTTGGCTCAAATTTAGGGTATTGGGTTTGAATTGTTGGCTCAAATTTATGTGATTTGGATGATCATTGGTAACGTCGTATACACGGATTATATGTTATTCTTCATATTAAAAAATTGAAAATAGCGATGAGGGATCGAAAAAAAAATTACTTTTTACGATTAAAAAAACTTTTTGTGCTCAAAACGCATTGCTCCGTGCCTTTAGGCACGGACAATCCCTAGTTTTATTAGGTAGAATGGTAGATATTGGTTGGCATAAAAAATTTTGATGTGAAAAGAAGTGTATTGGGAAGATGTACGTGGTGATGATTTTATAGATTTAAGATATATTGATGAGGTACATCTTTTTGCGTTAAGCAAGGGGAAATAATATTTGTATGGGGTTGACACAAGATTGTGTTGATTTGAAAATTGTAAAGCCATAATAATAGGGGTTTTTTTTTTATTTGAAGTCAATTTCTACAGCATTATCTTACCTGTATTCAAACACAAGAAGAGATCGAACACCAATTAGAACATCTTCGATCGTAATTTGTGAAGATGTCAATTCTCTTTGAGGCCCCGTTTGATAACCCTCCAAGGGGTTGGGATTGGATTGGTAGAGTGTTGGTATTATTAATACCTTGTTTGGTAACCAAAAATGATTCGGACTAGTAGTCCGATGGGATTAAAAATTCGGGTAATAGGGGGGATTGCTAATACCCCGTGGGACTTGGTATTGAGGGGTATTAATAGTCCAATCCCAACTCCTTCACATTACCAATCCCTTTTCATTACCAATTTCTTCTATCAATCCAATCCAATCCCATCATCTAATCCCATCTCAAACAAACATGATATTAATAATCCCATCATTTAATCCCATCCCAAACAAACATACTCATTATCAATCCCTTCTCATTACCAATCCCATCTCCTTACGAATCCCAATCCTAATCTCATCTCCTTACGAATCCCATCCATCTATCACTGTTATCAAACGAGGCCTCAGAAGGTTGATGTGTCAATTTGACACCCATAACATTATTGCTGTAACGATGGTGTCAAATTTGCTCTCAAGATCTTTAAAAAAAAAAAAAAAACACACACACACAAAACGTTTTTTGGTAGTCCAAATGGCCGCTTTTACATTTGACACTTGATGCAATTTTGAAGCAAATTGGTTGCCTTCAAGGGTCGCAGAAGGTGGGGTGGGAAAAGCCTATTGTGTTTGGATAATAGGTCGCGAATAGTAATTATTACCTTCACAAAAGCTGTTTTGCAAAAAGTGTGTAAAAACCCATGTCCTCTTTTTGTGTCGGGATAATCCGAACCCAATGAGAAACGCCGCCTTTTCGGAGTATCATCTTTTATTACCAGACTTCGACCAATTACACTCAAGTACGTGTATTGTATTGTGCTTCAAGCACAACTGAATTATGAACTTCAATAACCCAGTGATGGCACCAGAATCTCCAACAAGTTCTACCATCAATAATATACCAGTTCATAAGTTGACAAAAGCTTCACAAAAGGAAGATAATTTACTCTTGGGTAGTGATTTCCGCACTCATTTTTTAGGCTACACTCTTCTTTTTTGGTCTTTATCCATGTAAATTTATAGGACAACCCTTTTATTGACTTATTTACTAGTAATACATGAATGGGTACATAGTACATTCACCAGAATAAAAACGAAACAGGGAATGCGAAGAATTACCCTTATGCTTTCCTGCAATCTAAAATTGCCAGTATCCTTGAAGCTAGTAGTGCCAGATCTCTACTGCTTTCTCTGTCCGGTTGAACCATATGTAAGTTGCCACGTTAACCTTTGCGCCTTACTTTTCATTAAAGTTCACCTTCGACACGCTTGATTTCATCTTCCAGCGTTTCCAATAACCCTCTTTGCATGCTATCACTTGTGCTATTGCTGATCAGACTCGAAAAGTTCTTCAAACACGAGAGGTACTCTGATCTTAATTCGGAGGAAAAAGACTTCTTCAACCGCTCAGTTCGAAACTGCAGAGAAATAAAGCATTCAGTCATACGTATATTAGCAGTCAATTTCGAGTTCTTAGCAACAAATAGAAAGTTTTCTGTTGAGAAAAGGATGCAGCGGTCCGTTATAAAAAAGTACGACAGTGATTAATCCCGTACAATATCTAATTCCAGCATAGCAATGACAATGGCTACCACGACATTTTGCAATGAATTGAATGCGACATACCATATTGAAAGCGGAAATGAAATGTCGGAGAGAGTCCTCAGTCTCTTTAGCAGGAGAATGCTCCCCCTGTACAGAAGGAGGGCAAAGATAATTTAGCCCAAGGGCACATTTTACAGCTCTTATTCCATTAACGAACCAACCAGGAAAAGAAGCCCCTAAAATCGATACAACTTTGAGGACCAATGACTATGAATGCACAATAATTTATGCCATAGTTAATGGTTCAAGAAAGGTTGAAGTGCCTCATTGACAAAGAAGGTTTTCAAAACAAATCAAACGGCAAAGGAGTTTCACTGAATCCTTGAACATAAATATTCGGCACATTAGTACCCAGGTCAGAAAGACCATGTTTTTTCAATTGGTCAACAACTCACAGTGGTGAGCAAGATCAGTCCAACATTTACAATGGCGAGCTCACATTTTCTCTCACCAGAAAGTGAACAGTTGAACCTCGTTGAAGAAGAGTGGTGTTATATAGACTCATGAAGCCATTAGTACTAACCTTCGATTCCAGTATTTCTTTTTTGGTGATCTCCAACAATCCAAGAGCATTAAGTGATTGCAACTGTAGGCACATCCATACACAATTAGTCCCATCATAATGTCTGGTCACCATAAACCGATTGTCATGCATCAAAATCCACATAAAATTGGCATCCTATCTCTTCTTTCACTTCGTAAACATATACCAAATAGCACTACAAAAACCCAAGAGAGATAAAATAGAAGGCCCTCATTTTGCCCGGTTTCAAGTTTAACCTCTCTTAAGCAACACATGCGCATTACAAGAAATAATTAAGTGGATAGAACTATTACAAACCTATTGAAGCCAGCTTCACAATTTAATTACATCGTAACAAAAAACATTTCTTGGTTGTAATTGTTACCACATTCTTCAGTTTTTAATGTTCGCCGATAACAACAATATCGGGAATCGAGATAAACAGAGGAAGAAAACAATTTACTAGAAGACTGAATCTTATTTAGCAACAGAAATGTTCATCAAACTAACCAGTATCACCCGAGCTGCTTGCTCATCCTTCCCAGTTTGTCTAGATACTTCAGAATATCGCTGCCTGTCTTCTTGTTTCGCTGATTTATTCAAAATCTTCTGAGCTATCCTATCATGTTAAAAACTGCATGTGACTAATCCGTAAGACGATACACATGTGTAAAATAAAGATCAAAAAAAAAAAATTAAAGATGAAAATACATAACAGAACCTGCAAACTCTACATAACTCAACCAAACCTACAGTTGCGAGTGTCTTTACCAGAGTAGGATGAAAATGCATGAAACAGACTATTCACAGCCCAGCAGAACAAAATGGGAAACACTAAATGTGACAAATCTGTTAGGCTCTACACTGGTGTAAAGAGTCAAATTAAAATTGAAAAGACAATACAGAACCTGCAAACTCAATGCAACCTGAACCTACAGTTGCAAGTTTGTCTTTACCAGAGCAGGATGAAAACACATAAAACAGTCAGAGCAGGATGAAAACACATGAAACAGACAATATCCACACCAGAGCAGAATAAAATGGGAAACAGGAAGGGAGAAACTATAAAAAAAAAAAATTAAGAGAAAATGACAAGCTTTCAGAGTCATGTTCTCATGAGCAAGGTTGTTTGCTTTTACTTTTCACGTATTCTGTTTATCTTTTGGTGAGCCTTTTTTGCCTTGAAAATGTAAAAGAAAAGAATTGTCATATTACAAGTAGCTCTTTTCTGAATTGTAGTGGTATTATGATTCTTCGAGTGACTACAATCATAATTTGTGAACCAAAACTAAGGTAGCAAGCCCTTTCACACATGCAGAATGTAAGGATATCATGGGTTAGAATTGGTATGTAATCTACTTCTCGAGTCCCCTGAATGCAGCCCAACACCTTGCTCCAACTCTCTATGTAACTTCAATAGTACACTAAATAAGCAACCATATGACCAGTCTATTATGTTTTCATGTGGACTTTATGTTTTTTATAGCTACTCCATAACCAGTATACCAGAATTGTAGAACCTGGTTGAATTACAGTTGGGTTAGTAATTCAATCAAGTTTACCAACCAATTATGCTACAAGAAGAAACCATGAGATACATGTGAACAGACCGACGTCCTGAAAAGCATATGCTCTGGTTATGGATGGTATCATTCTGGAGAATCTGGACATGGCAATTGGCAATATTTCCATGTGTCAGGTAAACACAGGTAATATGTCTGTTGACCAATTTGCTCTAACAAGGTAGGGTGGCTTAATTTGGAGATGTATGTAAAGAACACATGCAGACACAAGTCACATAACCATGCCTTTCCCAAAGCATCTAACCACGCTAAATGGGAAAGGGCCTTCTTTTGTGATGGAAACTCATAAGGCTCTCCAAGGTAAGAAACGAAAGACAAATTGAATGGACCACAACCAATGGATTTTAAGTTCAAACAGAAATTGAAAATCGAAAAGAAAAATGAATAACGCAAGACCTAATAGAACAAACCTTATGGAGTGGACTAAACGAACTTTTACTTTATCAACCTCAGCAATGGCTTCAGACATATTCATCATCCTTAGTCGGTCAGAATTGAGCATTTCCACCCGAGCAATGTAGAGCATGTTGGAAGCAACCTGCCATTGGAGAGAGCAAGCAAACTTCATCAATACGTATGTGATTATATTTTTCTTGTCAAGACAGGTGGAACGAGATAAGAAACAACGTAGGAAATTACGAGTATGTGTGCAAACTTGAGTGCATTGCACCATATACACAATGTAGGATATTACGAGTATTTGTGTAAACTTGAGTGCATTGCACCATATCAACTATGTACGGGTATGATTTGTCCATAAGCCCATTTCATGCCCTAGTATCCATTGATCTAGATGAATATTTGGCCTGAAAATTGTATATGCTGTTATTGACCCACTATAGTATGCGCGAGCAAAACAACATTGAATTGGCCTAGCAGAGATGGCAAACATTGATGGTGTCTGAGTCCACACCACACAACAATTAAGCATCGGAGCATAAGAGAAAGCTAACTTGTGCATACATGGAAAATTCCCCTTGGCAATCCGAAATTACTAACACGCCAAACCTTCCTGAGATGAAGAACCACAAGGTTCAAAGACTTCCATAAATTGATCAAAACCTCACATTGCTTTTTAAGCTAAGTACAAACAGGGGTTGAACTAAGATTAGCTTGGGTTGTTTCATGCGTTCTCATCTATGTCACTTAAAAGGAGCAAAAAAAACAAAACATCCAAGTAAAACTAGACGCTTTACAATTTGCTACGAAAAATCACGTCAATGAGAACATCAAGAGGCAAAAGGATAAAACCGGATAAGCAGTGATGGAGCTGCATAAATGACAGCCTTCTGGAACAGTCATTCAGGTGTAAATGAAATCACACAAAAACCTGAATATGGTCTTGAGGAAGAATGGTTTTTCGGGCCTCGAGACATCTGCAGCAGTAACAGTAAAATGCCTTTATTTGGAATGATGCCTTTATATAGTTGTCAATTAAGCAACTACACTTTCACCTTTCCAGAAGATCTTTGGATTCCCTCAAGTTCCCTACAGATTGAAGGGTCAAACCGAGGCCTTCAGCTGCAATTACTGTGTCCAAGGAATTCCATCCCTGCATTTAGACCATTTAAATTAACTACTGAAAAACATATTGGAAAACCAGAACTACAAAATTCAAATGAATATTATTATTATTACTACAATTTTTATTATTTAGTATTTTTGTGGCATTAGGATTCTTTTCAAATTATGATTAACTTAAACTTCTTGAATTGTATCTGCCTCCAAAATATAATGGAAGAGAAAAGAAACAAAAAAGGCCAACAAACACCTTGTCACTGCAAGTACCCAAAATCATGGCCACAATTCAAGAAACAGAACAACAAAATGCCTTCAGTTCTATCTTGTAAAGGACTAATGGAAGTGCTAGGGAAGGGAAGGACCTAAATTGCCGTGCAATCATGTGGTCAGGAAAGGATAATGGTATCTAACCACATTTACCTGGACACATAGGCCTTGCCAGAACAAAATGGCCAAAAAGGCCTGCATGTCGCCAACACAAATTGATTACGACACTAGGCTTAGTTTGGTTTGTTTTACACGCATATTTTACTTTCAAATGACCACTGCAAACACCAATTTTGCAATACCTTTCTAAAAGATCAAAATACAAGATACTTTCTCATATCATCCACTACTTTTTCTTAGTTACCAAACAAGCGTCCTACCTGTGCTATGGACAGGAGCAACAAAAAAATCTGTCATGTTGAATGTTATTTATAGCTACGGGTAAAGTCTTTTTACGTTATAATGAGAGAATGTTTGAGCAAGAAAAGGAAGTTTGAAAGCTTTTTTCTAACTTTTTATATTTAACTTTTGGTATTTCAAAAAGTTTAGAGAAAAAAGAAAATGAATTTTATTAGGAGAATGCCACGTAGGAGAGAGAGTTAAGGAGAGAGCTTGATTTTATTTTTGGAAACTACATTTGCTTGGTATATAGTATAGATTTAAGCCACTTCTTATGTAAAGTCCGCCCACCTGGTACATAGTTCATCCATATCTTCTGAAGATACTCTTCAAATAATCAGTCTACTTCAATTGTCTAGCACCTATTTTCTAAAACCAACTGATCAAATATTATACCCCCGGCTTTTCTACAAACAAACTGAAAATCCGCATCCAGATTAGATTATTATATACTGACGGAACTCCTGTATCTGTCCCGCATTAACTTCATCACTTGTTTAGTATTTCTTCAAATTATTGGAATCTCTGAGATTTTTGTAAACAGGCCATACTAACTTCCCTCCTAATCACTCCATCTCATATTATATTCCTTTACTGCTTTTCCTATCAAATTTCTCTGAGAAAAAGGACGTTGTCATGTAACTCAATATCCATGCATACGTAGTGGTTTGTCATTAACTGGCCACCTGGCCCTGCATAAGACGTGAAGAAGGTTTTTTATGAAATATGCATCTCCATGGAGGGTCCAAAATGCTTCCTGGCATGGTAAACGAGCAAGAGTCCAAGACATTAACCGAAACCGCCACGACGGCCCTTTGAAAGGGTTGGGCTAACACTTTAAGGAGAATATAAACCAATATGGCAAGCAAGGCAGGAAAAAAGGCTCCACAGATAAGCAAAGGAAAAAAGAAACGATGGGCCAACATTGATGATAACAATTAACATGAGAAAGCTTAAATTCTTGATCTTTAGAAAGTTTAAATTCCACCACACCAGCAATTGGAGGCGTGGTGAAAGAGCAAACTAAAGTAGCAAAAAGAAAGAAATAACCTTGAAATAAGCATGAGAACTGGAAAAAATATCAGCTGACTAGGGAATCCACCCATGCAGCAACATCTGATAAACTTATTTAGCAAAGGAAAAAAAACCCGACAAACGCAAGAAAGAAAGAGAAACAAAAGCCACCTTTGATAATTCCATAACGTGCAGAACCTTTCTCTGTACATTTTCAGCCTCTGCAAGTTTGTTGGACTTTATGTACATCTAGAAGAAATAGCACGAATGTCAGTTGTTATAAAACAAGACTAAGATAAGAGGGAGACAAGGCAACATTAACAACTACGTGACACAAAGATGACAAATTAACAAATCGACATTATGTGATTATGATACATAAACAAAATACAGGAAATTATCCACAAGAAGCAAAGCACTTCCATTCCAAATTCCGTAAGGTTTTCAATAGAAACAAAAACTGTTTTTGTTTTTTATCATTTGTAACTCATATTCTACAGAATAATTCATCAAGAATGACACATCTCACATGGTTCAGCTGAGATCAGGAACGATCTTGAACAAGATAACGATAAGAAAAGCCTAATTGAAGTAGTTACATATAACCGCAAGGATGAGGATGGTGAAACATGTAGATCCCCTACTCAGATATTGACATTTCTGCTCCATTTCTTTTATTAGAACCGTACTTTTCTGCACTATAATGATCATCATATCAGCTGCTTCTGAATCAAGACTACCAGAAAAGCTTTGTCCGAGTCCAAGGTGTAAAGAACTGTGCACCTTGGTTGGTTAGATAGCATAGATCAGATGTAGCTCTAGTATATCTTCTAACTTGGACTTTAACAACCATTGTTCTCGCTTGAAAACAATGGGAGGAAGAACAAATTCAGCTAGTTGGATCAAACTATCAAAAGAATGTATCCCGTGTGAAATAATGGACACAGCACGTTTTCAGAACCTTAGATACTAGGTAAGAAGTATAACCTGGGCAAGATACCTCAATCTCCTGAGGCATATACCAGATTCCCCATGACCACCTTCCTACATAGCAATAGGAGAAACATAAGTACAAGAGAAATGAATTTTGTCACAGTAGAAACTAGGCAATCGTCATCTGATTGAAAAGAGATAATGATGCACCTCCATTATCCTAATAGAATCCTGAATAAGGCTCTCAGAGTCCTTCTCTTTCCCTTGGAGATGAAGCACCTGTAAGTTACATCAGAAGTTTTTCCTGAACTCTAAAAAAGTAAAGAATGAACAAAAAATGGTTCTTAAGGAAAATTCCCGCAGACAGAAAATGAAGATCCACACCAAGATAGTGTTTGAACTTCAGAAAAATGAAAATTCTCCTTTTTCTTTCAGTCTATTTTAGTCAATAAGTAACAAGGACTTCATCACGTGATAACAACACCAATCCATATAAAATGTAATAATCAACCCTCGCTGGCTTTCTACATTTATTTCATGAATGAAACTTAATGAATAAGTAACGGAACTTATACCAAGTAATAGAATCCTAAAAGCCATCTCATGTTAGTAGAGGAAAACTTAATGTAGCAACATGTCAGGCTCATGTTAGTAGAGCAAAACAAAAAAATATGTTAGGCTCGTTTAAAACAGAACCAAGTTTAAACAAACCTTTTGAGTTCCTATTTGCTATCATTTTTCCCAGAACACCCAAAATGTAGCATGGAGATCCTCAGATCATAGTAAAATCAAGTTGCATTGTCAAGGTCACAAAGTATGGTTCAGGGGAAAAAAAGTTTGCATCCTTTTGAGTTTGGGAAGAGAACAAGGAGAAAGTTTCGTAAGATTCTAGCTTTGTCCGCAATATACGTTTGATTTTTGGATTTGCTTGGATTGCCTTTGAACTAGGGAAATCCCAAGGTAAAAATTTTGAGGCTATAGGATGAATTTATTTTCATTTTGATCCCCCGAACTACGTTGGACCAACACATCTAAAACCGTAAGTTGCTAGAAACTTAGTACATCCTCAAACATGCCCCTTGTCCCTCTTCACATCTGGCCCATAAATATCGAGAGAATAGGCCATAGACAGTCAATAAAGTCAAAGTGAGTTATCTTCCACAGTGCCCCCGTCTTAAAGCATGAAAGATGTCACAACAGAAGATACAAATTCAAAATACGACAGAGACTTAGAACTATTACTATTCCAAGATGATACACAGTGTCTGCGTAGTCTGTATGGTCATGTCCCAGCACACGCTTCTTTATCTGAATGATAGTCCAGTGAAACATAAGAAGTCAGATGCGAAACATAACAATCAAAATGCAAGCGTAATACCAGTAGAATATCAAAATGGACAGAAAAACACTTTCTTCATACCTTTAAAGCACGCTGCCCATGCAACCATGACACATTAGGAGGAAAAGAATGAACAAGACAAATTGTTAGTAAAGGCAACTGTGTTGTAAAAAAAATTACATTCCAAAGAAAAATACAAATAAAAAAAGGTCTTATATCAAAAGGTTGGACAGCAACATATACATTGTTGGGCCCATTTCCTAACAGCTCAAGCTTTTGAGATAATCGGTAACTTAACGTGGTATGACCGTATGAGAGCTTTGAGTTCTGAGAAATTTTGGTTTCAAATCTCTCCATTTGCATTTGTTGCTTGTATTCTGCTTCTCCCCTTTGCATTCTATTTGGCCCAACGTATGGAGGTGTGCATCTCCATGTGCAAGACGGCCTTGCACCTGAGGGAAGGCTTTAGACAACTTGATATATGATATTGGACCCATTTCCTAAGAGCTTAAATGTCTAGGATAATTGGTAACTTAACACAAAAACACATGCAAAGAGATTATTATTACAATCTACAGTTTTACCTCCCTGTAGTCTAGCCCAAAAACGCGAAGGCCCCTATATTGAGAAATGTATGCATAATCCTTACGTGGTTTAGACTAAAAGAGCAAATCAGATAGAATCTGCCAAAAATAACAATGTGTGGGTGCTGCCCTAACATTGGTGAGGTACGAAGTGAAACTGAGTTTCCCCATCTACCACTTCTTGGCATTTTTTCAATGTAAGTTTAGGCGTGAAATTAAGTAAGCATGCCTTCAAAAACAAGAAACACGAACTCACCCTAGTGCCCATCATGTGGTCCAATTTTTCAACTAAACATGTTGGGCTTAACTCTAACTTTAGAACCACTGTATTATTTACTTCATATAGCTATTTATAGTCTTTGACACATCTGAAAATATGTAAAAGTCAATAAAATGCAACACAAGAAGTATAGAATTCATCAATTCAAAAATATGTGTCTATCTACCTCATAGCACGTGTGAGCTTTTTCCAATTTCCGCTGCACAAGATAGAATTGACCTAAATTGTGAAGGGAAGCTCCAACCCTGTATGGTAAGAAGATAAAAGGTTGAAACCATTCAAACAAATACAATTACTTTGTTTTCCTCCACATAAAAGGAGAATATAAGCCGTTGTAAAAAATCTAGTCAAGTCCAAGCAACCAGTAGAAGATGAGTTCTTCAATCGATAAACATAAGCACTAAAATAATTGACTAAAAGAAGCTACAATATAAGAAACATATATAATCATACCAAATAAGCATAAACTCTACACTATGAAGCACCGACATGGCTAACTGGTTGCTGGATGTGTGTCAGAGAAGTATTGTACATACCTACTAAGTAAAGAAAGCTTTTGCAATGAGAAAATCATCACAAAACTCATTTCGGAGGTGTTTCAAAGAGTTTGGAACCTTCATCGCAAGCTGGGCTGTTCCCAAAGGTTCAGGAAGATATTGAGGACCATAAGTCGCAAGAGGTCAGGGAAGCTCCTGGCCTCTGGCCAGTGTCGTCGATTTTTGGAGTCGCCAATGGTCGGGGCAGTCTCTAGGATTGAATTAGGTGCTAGGTATTCCAGATCCAAGGTTTTGAGTTGCAGATCGAGGTCACAAAAAGGTTCAGTTAGTGTTGTCGATGGTCGAAGAGGGGTCACTGGTGGTCCTTGAGTCTCGGGTTGGCTGGGTCTTACAAATGGTGAGTTTTACATACCAATGGTCAGATAGAGATTTGGCGACGCTACTTTGTTCACTGGGTACTTCCAACTTCCAAGTTCCAACAGAGAAAGATGCAACTAAGAGAGAGAAGATGGCAAAGTGCAAACTCCGGTGGCAGCTGGTAAAAACTATACCGGCTGCTCTGATACCATGATAAAATACAAAAAAAGGCAAAGGAATAATTGTATTGCAAAAGATAATTATTGCAACCTGGAGCAGGCCGAACATAGATGTTCGCAATAATGCGGACCGAACCTGCTCCGTACCAATCGTTGGCTTCATGCACGGCTGCCGTCGGCGTTTCATCATTCGATATCCCACTCGCCACGGGCTCGGCAGAAGACAAGCCCGTGTTCGATCCCTGCCCTCGGCAAGGTTCTCGGCGAAAGTTACCTCCCCCATTGGACGCACGGCCAGGCTCGGCATTATCCGTGTTCGGCCACCCGCAGAGCACAGCTGGCTGCCGACGACGGCTAACTGTTGAGCCACGCGTCCCGCCACGTGAAGAGGCGGTTATAACAGAAGATGATCATGGGCGCACATGGGTGTGCCAGCTCAGCCCCGAAAACGGTTACCAGATCTATTCCTTGACGTCACTTTGACGTCACTCGGCTCGTGGAAGGCACGCGGTCGTACTTGGAGAGCAAGTCAGGAGGCCCTATAAATATCTAGTGATGATAACCCTAACAGGTACATGCTACTCAATACTCACACATACTCTCTCTAGCTTTCTGCTTCCTCTCTCTGCACTATACTCATCCTCTCGCCGGAGGGCCTTGCCGGGAAAACCCCCGGCCAGGTCTTAGTCGTGCGTTCCCTGTGCAGGCTAGGAGAAGAAGGCTCAACCACCATCGAACTATCGACAGAGGAGCGGGGATCAAGGATCACGGGCCACACACAACCTTAATAATACAGTTATTTAGGCAAATCCTAATAACCTCTTAGGAAAACATCATTAAGGCAAAATAAATATACTTCCCTTAAAATTAAAGACAAATTACAACAAAACCATAATGTGTTCTCAACCCATACCAGAGATCTATACCCTAGTCCATCCAAGATCGATATTGGCCAACCTAGCCTCTTAACGTTTCGGCAAGAAATTGATGAAACTCAACTTTTAGGGACTAACTGATCACGAAAAGCATACTAAAGGGATCATGTCTGTATATAACACATTCTAGATAATGATTTAGGCCATTGGTCGACAAAGTTGGTCCAACTTTCCTCAAACTGAAAATTTAGGGATGAAATTGAAAAAATTAAAATTTGGAGCACCAAATTGACAGAGTACAGATTTTAGGGATATCGATTTTGTATTTTTCAAATCAATTTAACTCGATTCGTAATACTTAATTGATCCCCATTTCTTGTTGGCATTACATCTTTCCATAGATTGTGGCAAACATAAACATTTCTGTTAAATAAATACAGAATAGACAGAGAAATCTAAACCACAAATATGAACATTATGTTGCATTCCTTCAAACTACATGGAGTCCAACACTAACGGGTATAGATGAATAAAATTAAGCAACACGAATAGTCAGTGGACTCCATTAAAATCCTCTCACAAACATAGAAATCATGTTGTACCGTATATCTTCCGGTCCAAATGATTCTTCTAGTATTTTCACAGCCTCCAAATACAATGGTTCTGCTTTATCAAATACCTTTTTAACTCTATAAAGCTCGGCCTGCGATAAGAGTTAAAAAAAAAAAACTGACTTCTTACAAGATACTGAATAGATAAAAGACCAACCAGTAAATCTTATTCACTAGATACAAAATATCTCAGACCTTTTATGTGTAAATGAAGAATAAGTTCGACTTCTAGACAATAGAAAAGGAGCAAGTAACCAACAATTAACAACTGACTATGGCGGTTAGAAATGATCCCAAACCTCTAATAACGGAGTAGCCTCGTGAAAGGAAATTTCTCTCCTGGCTAGCAAACCCACATTTAAGATTAATAAAAGAATCCATTTTGTGCTAGATGCGTGAACAAATTGATAAGCATGTGTTTCCAAGAAACCATTTGTTATCCTTGTACACACTCATAATAACCTCACTAAATCCAACTGATGGAATCTCCAAGAAGGCCCACTCTCCACTTGTTATCACAAGACATTGGGTGGCTTGGACACTACATCACAAAACAAAACTGAATTCTAGGCTCTGGTTTAATAATTGGCCATCGCTAATAAAAGCGAGGAGATATCCCATAATTGCAGTATACGTATGCTGCGATATGTCGGTGCACATGTATGTATATATGCACATACAGCCTTAAGCAAGGATGATAATAAAGAACCATTGAGTGAAAGAGCAGGGAAGGAAAGTTTAGCTCATAGCAGCCAGTGGAAAACAAAAATCCATCAGTAAAAAGGAAAAAACAGCACCAGCAACTAGCAATAATCTTTTTCCAGCACTCCGCCACAAATAACAAGACAGTAGAACCCAATGATTTCAAAGGCTATACCGTCAAAAATCATCTCCAAATACACGATGATTTCAAGTTGGTGTAATCATTTCAAATCTATTCACATAGCCAAAGGCACACGTGGAATAATTTTTTCCCGTTTAGGTAGTCAAATAAATCAATGCAGATCTGCATTTCCGTTTGACCAAAAAAAAAATCAATGCAGATCTATTCATTTGACTGTAGTGATACAGTGGACATGAACCATGATTGCTTTCTCCCAATCTACTCCATTTACCTCTTTCATCACTATTTGCACAACCCCTGTTCCAAAACCACATGTAGTGTCTAGTAGCATGGTTGAGGCCTGAGGGGTAAATGTTTTCACTAGGATTTGAAGGTGATAGAATTGGATGTTCTCGTCTATAACACAGAATGATGATGATAAGATCCATGCAGCCCAATCCTCAACAAAGTTCATTGAGTTGAGCATGGGCTTAGATTGAAGTAGTTCAGCTTGAAGCAGGATTGGTTCGGCTTGGGGAAAATATGGGACAAAGTACCTCTACAGTAGACCCACCAGATTGTTGAATGCCGATGCCACATGCGGATCCCTTTCACCGAACCCTTCTTTAGCTTCTTGTAGTGCAGACAAAAATAACCTTTCCGCTTCCTCAAGTTTTCCCTACAAGAACGATGACAAAACACGATTATGAATTCAAGAATTAAGGAATCTATTAAGAATGGTCCATGAAACACATATATGAATATAAAACATAAATACAATAACACATAGACACGACAACACAACAATTTTAAATAAGCAAGGCATGGACGCGACAAGGAAATCGATGTAGATATCTACTCAAAAGTTTATGAGAAACAACTATTCTATCCGTATACACAATGCCGATAAACTAATCTGCATTGTCTACAAAAATCAAAACCAATTGTTTTTATTCTTTGCACCCATGTCTTCGAATTTGAGCCTAGATCCCAAGCCCGGCCCTGAGATTTTGGAGGCCCTAGGTGAACTTTAAAAATGAGGCCTCTTATTGTTATGTATTTACATTAGTTGTTTGATAATATAAGCATGGCAGTCCACTTGTAACGCTTTTGGGTAAGGTTGTGAGTTCCAATATCACCTCCAGCAAATAAATACCATTTTTTGTATATGTCCACGTTTAAATAAAAAAAAAACCGAAGAGATGGAGAGTCGAACCTACGCCCTCCAGTTAGAAGAGAGGCCTCCTACCACTGAACCACACTCGCATATGTTGAAATATAGAACATATATGATATTTAACATAATCTGATATTTACTGGGCCAAAAATTGGATGCCCAAGGCCATGGCCTGGTGGGCTTATGCCTAGGGCCGGGCCTGCTCAAACATCTCCAACATGTTCAAATTGCGTCTGGTTTTAGAAAAATTACAAACATAATAGGGCATTAGGACACGTCCTACATGTGACTGTATGTCCTTAAAAGGAGTCAATGCATCTCCGACAAGTGTCTAAGCCCAGCACACATCGAGAGGTATCAGACAAAAATACTTTCACATACCTGTAAAAATAAATCCCTTCCATGATCAGTAAAAACTCTCCATTTCGATGTATGTATATTGGAAATCACAGATCCATCCTCGATTTTCCACAAGCCAGTTAGATTAGCTTCTTCCACATCTTTTTCAGAACTTGGTTCAATCGAAACATCTTCTGCTAAGGCAGGGCTGGAATTCACGCACAGAATTACTGTTGCAGAAAAAGAAGAGAATTAGATGATGTATGGGTAGCCCAAAGAACTAAGAAACCATACTCCAATATCAACATATTCTAAGATCGACAAATCACTGGAAGCACAGATGATATTAACCAAAAACTACTGCAAGAGAAACCGGATAATGCATACCAGCTTGTCCAGATAGGCAAATCCACAGGGCAAAATCTCTATACTGGCTCTTCCAAGTATGACGTCCAAAACCATAGTCAGAGGAAAATTCCTTTTTGCCTGGAAGCAACACTGAGTAGGTTAATGAGCAAACGAGGTAGTGTCCAAACTCCAAAGCAATAATAAAAACAGAAGTTCTTTAAGATAAACATGATAGTGCACTTCTATTTATACAGGTAAGCCAGATGTGTCTTTGATTTAAGGCTTTTAACGTCTCTAAGAAGGTGCGCCCTAAATAGTATATAAACATGTCTCCAAAAGGAAAATACAATTCTAATAACTAACAGGAAAACATACAGTGAACTGGAAGTATGGACCGATAACAAGTGAAGTTTGTGCCTGTAATCATTCTTTTATGCGGATGTGCGCCTGTAATCAAAATGCACTCTAGTGGAATGTATAATGCAACATGAAAGGCCAACTTTTATGCCTTAGGGGCCTGTTCGATCGGATTAAGCATGGGACAGAACTACAAGCCACTGCATTGCCATTGTCTGAATGCAACAACTGGTGGAGGAATCACATATCTGTTTTGCAACTAGTCCCGCAAACATGAAGAAAACAACACCTTGGGAATGAAGTATTCCCAATCCACTCACTATCAGTCCAGTGAGACGCATATCTCCTCATTATAAGACTCCAAGCAATCCAACTTGGCCTAGAAGTCCTATGAATTCTAACTTTCACGACTGACATTGGAAATTACACAATCTACAGAAAAATGGAATCTTGCAAAACTCTGGTACAACGAGTTCCCAATTTTACACTCAAAATTTCAAACCCCGTCGGGCCGAATAAGCAAAACCAAAAGCTTTTCCCTTATTCTTTTTGTTGTGGGTATAGTAGATTATTGGTAATATTACTGTTAAACGATTGATAATTCTCCAAGACCTCAAAAACCCGACACAAATGGCAAGTGGAGTAGTAGCCCAGTAGGCACCATGCACTCTCATGCATACGAGAGGGATTCAAACCTCAATCACTACAACTAACACTACGTATTTTTGCCGAGCAATTATTGGGCCCACTGCCCAGTCCAACTGCAAATTGATAATGTCCAAACATAAACATTGATTTGATACACATAATCACCGGTGCAAACATTGCAATCCAATTACCAGTTTGGATCAGAGCGTTGTTGGTTGTTCTACTCCAAGCAACGGAAGTGACTGCTCGATTAGGATAACGGAGTCTTCTCAGCAAACCAAACGCTGATTGCCGGAGAGACATCGTCGTCGTCGGCCCTCAGGTGGCGCAATTCTTCGCGAGTAAAAACTAATTAGATTTCCAAGTTCTGCATCAATAAACCCTAAACCCTCTTTCTTTCTGCCCCAAAAGCTTGAACGCAAAGTAATACTTGGATAGGGGATTAGGAAACCTTGTAGCCAAACAGCCCACACTCGACCGGGGCAAGTTTGTCCAAACCAGTTAAGTCGCAAGGGTATTCATGTAACTACAACATCACTAGGGCTTTGAGTTTTCCAGTCTTCTTGACACACCTTCGATCCAACGGCCACGATTCATCTGCCGCTACTATGATCAGCCGCCACACCGACACACACACAGAAACACTTCTCTGCTTTATAAATACCACGTAGGTAATCCTTAGATTGAGCATCTTCTTATCGTGCGTCAGAGCTTGCATACACTTGAATCGGCATAGAGAGAGAAAGAGAAGAGATTCGTGCGCAATTTCTCTCTCTTTCTGTGCCGATTTAGGTTTGTAAGCAAGCCATGCCGTACCGGAAACGAAGGCACCGGCGGGGGGTTTTAGATCATTTGGTGCGTCAAAGCTTGCAAACGCACCTGAATCGGCATAAGACAAGGAGAAGAGATCATCAGACGTACACAATTTCTCTCTCTCTCTTTGTGCCGGTTTGGGTGCGTATGCAAGCCTTGCCGTACCAAAAAAAAAAAACAAAACACCGGCAAGATGTGGATCTGACAACAAAGCTGGGTAGTTTCCTTATTTGTAGTCTGTTTTTTTTTTTAGCAGTTTTATGGGTTTTTAATTCTGTCGAAATACAGGTAACAGGAGTAATTGTTTTTTTGTTTGTTTTTGCTTTCTTCTTGTGCAGCCCTACTCACACCACACACTTCCTTTGTGCAGTTCTTTCTTTCTTTGTTCCCATCATATCCCAGCTTTGCATGTTGTAACTTCCGTTCAAAAAGAGAATCCGGTCTGCAAAACCTTCAAAACAACAAGGCTGTCGACACAGATAATATGCATGTGTACAGATTTTTGTGTGGGGCTTATTAAAGGTTCTATACAAACTATTCGAGTCGTTCATTAAATCTAAAATAATTTTTCTAAAGCCCTCACGAAAAATCAATTCAATCTGATATTTATAGGTTCTTGATTCAATCATCTAATTTAGGTGTTGGATTGAACTGATTTTTTTGAGCAGAAACTCTTGAAAAAATGTTCTACCTTTAATGAATAAAAAAATGTTCTACCTTCAACGAATAACTCGGATTGTTTGTGTGGAAGTCGCAGTGGATCCTACACAAAAAAATGGTCTTGTGGCATAGAGTAAAATTCCCGTAGGAAATTGCCCTCTCCTCTCGAGTCCAAAATTGTGAAGTAAAGAGCATCTAAACTCCTTTTTTCCAAACAAAATAAAGATAAAGGGGTACACGACCACAATCATCTGACAAACTTTTTTTTGTTAAATAAAAGGACGTCGTGCTGTAACTGGGTTTGTTATTCCAAAGCATCCCTTTGATTCGACTATTGGATCCGTGCGAGCAATAATAAAAGCAATTTTACAAGGCCATTGTAGTGTTCAATTTGGCAGCGAAGCAAGGGAAAGTCCGGTTGGGTATCACATGTTGTCCGCTCGGTGTATTCGAGTTGTTCATTGTATTTTTAGACGACTCGGATTTAAAGAAGAAAAGGAGAGAGAAAGTGTTGAGAGGAGAGGAGAGAGAGGATTTCAATTCGAGCCATTCAAAAGTGTATTGGATGACCTGAATGCACCGAGCGGGTACCACGTGGGATATACCCACCCGACATCGAAAAATTTCTCCAAAGGTAGGCATGTTTTGTTTGGAATTTGTGAAAGAGAACAGAAAATAATAGAAAAAAATTTCCTCCCTTGTTTGAATTCCTATAGAGATAGGAAAGGAAAATAACAAAACGAAATCAATTTTGAAAGGATTGTGATTTTGGCACTCCAAAAATTGATGAAGGGGCTCCAAAATTGAACTGTGTCGATACACAAAACGACGTCGTTTTGGAGCCCCTCCATCAATTTTTGGAGTGCTAAAATCAATTTCCTTTTGAAAAGTGATTTTGGCATTCCATATTTAACCATTGGTACTTTACTCGTAGAGAGATGGGAAAATAATAAAATGAATTCAATTTGAAAAGTGATTTTGACATTCCATATTAGCTATTGGTACTTTATTTTTTGTCTTTATCTTATGTGAAATTATCAAATTATCTTTTATGTTGGTGTTCATCCACTTTAAAGGGTATTGTAATTTCAAATAGGAGAAAAACAAAAAGCGGAGTGCCAAAATCACTTTCTTTCAATTTTCCTTCTCTCTCGGTTTTGTGGGAATTATTGCAAACAGTGGAGGGTGTTTTGGGGAGGATATAAAATGAGGGAAAAATCTGAAAATGCAAAAAATGAAAAAGGAGCTCTTTGCCTCTTTTTTTGGCTTTTGTTTTAGAAAATAAAAAATGGAAAACACATCTTGCTAGAATGGATTTTCAACTTTACATCCAAACAGTCAGAACACTAAAATGAGAATGCCTCTTTTTGGCACGATTTTTTTGGTTATCTTTTAATCTTTTAAGATTCTGGTCAAATTTTTACATTATTTTTTTTTGTTTCAATGAGATGAATCAGAAATGTATGAAAACATATAGTATCAAAATTGAAAAAGAAAAATCATATTTCCATAGTCTTGTATGAACTTTTTAAAACTTTGGTCTATATTTTTTTAAACATTTTCGATTCATTACGTCGAGATGAGAAATTTTATATAAAAATTTCATCCCGTAAAAATTAAGAGAAAATAACAAAAAGAATCGTATAAAAAAAAACTCCTAAAAAATTAGTAGACCAAAAGGCCCGTAGTCCAACTTCACACGGCGTAACTTCTACTTGATCATCTTCTCCGAGTATTGCTTATTCACAGAGCCATTGTAAAGAGCTAATTTACGGAGTCACTTAATTTCAATCGTTCGTTTCAGTATTGTACGATCCAGATTTTAATAAAGAAATTCTGGAAAAGAGTTCATCTAAACTGTCTAATAGTACATTTTAGACAAACACGATTCACCTCTTTAAACCACCATTCGCTGAAGGATCTGTGAAATAGTTTTACTCCACCAACGTACCAAAGATAAAGACTGGGGGTGAGGTGAAGTTTCTAGACCTTCTCTAGACCCATCTCTCTGACTTTGAGTCTGTTTTTAAGAGCTTTGCGTTTATAAACTACACTAGCTAGGCCCAAGCCAAACTAATACCAATTCCACTCACCAGTTGTCGAACAAAACCAGATCAATGGCTCTCTTCGGCGACCCTTTCCGGCGCTTCTTCTGGAGCCCTCCGGTCTATCGCACCTTGCCCGGATCGACGGCCCTTATGGACTGGCTAGAAACCCCCAATTCTCACATACTCAAGATCAACGTTCCAGGTACCTCTAGCTCAATTACCAGAATTGAACTTCGATATGGGTCTTCGAGACGAGATAGACTAGTTTTCCTCCTAATATATTTCTTTTACTTTGTGTAGGTTACAACAAGGAGGAAATAAAGGTGCTGGTTGAAGATGGGAACATTTTGGTGGTGAGAGCAGAAGGTGCCGGGAAAAAGGAATCCCAGGGGAAAGACAAAGACGGCGTCTGGCACGTGGCCGAGAGGGGAGGAGGCAGGGGAGATTTTTCCCGAGAAATAGAGTTGCCGGAGAATGTAAAGCTGGACCAGATCAAGGCCCAGGTGGAGAATGGTGTTCTCACAATTGTAGTGCCTAAAGATTCTTCCCCTAAGCCCAGTAGAGTGAGGACCATCAACATCTCCAGCAAGCTGTAGAAAAATCCTGTGGAAGTTGGGTTCTAGATGGTGATGAATGAATTAGTGGTGCACTTTCTTGTATGCATAAATGGTGCAATGTTGGAGTAATAAAATCCATGATTTTTTACCAGAAAATTAGTGGAAGTTGAGTTTTCTGATCTCCAATCCAAAAGATTAGTATATGAATTGGGTACAGTATAGTGGAAATCTTGCCATAACTGTTATGATTCAATAATTTGGTTAAACTCGTAAATGATTCAAATGGTGTCGATCATCCATTCGCAACACGGTGTGTGTGGGTGGGGAGGGGGGAACTGTGCATAGTATATGAAAATTGGATACGGTATAGTGGAAATCTTGCTAGTATTATAATTTGGTTACTCGTAATTGATTCAACTGTTTTCCTCTATTCACAAAAAAAAAAACAGAGAGAGAGTATGTGCATGGTAGGTGGAGTTTATAGAAAATTGATTTATCTTAAACTGTATGTTATTTTCATAATTAGTAATCGTTCAGGGATTATTCTAACATCCGCCTAAAGGATATAGAATAACAGGTAAAATGTGCATTGATATCAAAAAATGTGTATTGATATTTATAAAAATGTATTAATATTCGTGAGATATGCATTGATATCCGAACTTGTTTAAAATTATGTGCATATTATCCCCCGCCTAGTGAATAGAGGTTAGCAAAACTGATCTTTCGGTTCTTAGTCGTAATATTGGTTTTTTGAATTTTTTGTTATGAACAGAAGAACTAAAATCGTTGACTGAACTTGAACAATGAACAAATTATAACATGGCAACAAGTACTATGAGTAGGTTTAGGCCCCGTTCCAAATTGGGTTTAAGTACTTACGGAGTATTTTTTTAAGAAGACAATTTCAAGCTAAAAAATAATAGGCTTAATGAAATCTAAAAATATGCAATATGAATCTTATTTCTTTTATTCGGCGCCAAAAAAAAAATCAAAAAAATATTTTTTTTTTACATTATTTTTGAGTTTGAAAATATGAAATAAATACTGATTTTTTAAGAAAGTGTTCTGGAACGGGAACAGAACTATTATGTGGTTACTCCATTAACAAAGAGTAAAAAGAGGGAAAGAAATCAGAGAATAAAAAGAGTAGAAAAAAAGTTACTCCATCTGTCCGGATTTAATAGTCATTTTTGGAAGTTCGTGTCACTTTTCAATAGATTATATCTTATAATTTATTATGTTTTATATAATTTTAAAAATATTATCTTAAATCCAGACGGAGTGAATACATTTTAAACCTCTAGTAAACATGAAAAGCATCTATGCCGGCAAATTTAGAGTAAAATTATTGAGAAAGCAAAACATGATTCATATCATTATCTTTAGATCGAAATTGGACATTTCATAATTCATCCGCATTTAAAGCAAACATATTGAAAAAAATGTATGTATTTTTCACTATAAAGCATGTACAAGACATGTTTATTGTACATTTAAGCTTATCAAAATCAGAGAAAAAATAGTTTTTTTTTTAAATCAAGAGAAAAAAATACAGTAAAAGGATCAAATACTGTAAAAAAGAGGGTTCACGTTCATAAAAATAAAAAAAAAGTATAAGGAGTAAAGTATAGTATCCACAAGTATCCGATCGATCGAGAATCTCAAGAAATCCACAAGAGTCTCTCTCTCTCTCTCTCTCTCTCTCTCTCACCGAGTCATTCTGCCCTCTCCTCTTCTCCACCACCGTCCACCGCCCACACTCCTCACCCCACCCCCAAAAAATGGCGCTTGAGTGGGTTGTCCTCGGCTACGCGGCAGGCGCAGAAGCAATCATGCTCCTCCTCCTCACCCTCCCGGGCCTGGACCCGATCCGCAAGGGCCTGATCACCGTCACCCGGTCCCTCCTCAAGCCCTTCCTCTCCATCGTCCCCTTCTGCCTCTTCCTCCTCATGGACATCTACTGGAAGTACGAGACCCGCCCCTCCTGCGAGTCCGACAACTGCAGCCCCTCCGAATACCTCCGCCACCAGAAGTCCATCATGAAGAGCCAGCGCAACGCCCTCCTCATCGCCGCCGCCCTTGTCTTCTACTGGCTCCTCTACTCCGTCACCGGCCTCGTCGTTCGCCTCGATCTCCTGAACAAGCGGCTCGAGAAGCTCAAGGCTCGCGATTGAATCGAATCTTGTTTCCTGGTTTGTCGGTTTCTCGATCTGAGATAAGCGCTTTTGTTGCTACTTCGATCTACTCTTGTGTTTCAATGTGTTGGATTTAGGTTTTGATTCGTGCGTGTTTTACGTATCGATCGTTTATTGATGTAGCGGATGGATATCTAGGGTTTGTTGGTTAATCGTCGAATGTTTATGGATATTTTCACTTGCTTTTAGATCAAAAGTCCTGAATGTCATTGTTAGACGAGTTTTTACTTGTGAAATTCTGGACGAGTCGATTATTTTCATTAACTGAGATCAGAGTTTTCACTCTATTATTACTTCGATCTAGTCTGGTGCTACTCTGCTGTTTTAGTGTGTTGGCTTTACGATTCATTTGTGCTTGTTTTAAGTACAGACCATTTGTTGATGCCGTGGACATCTAGGGTTTCTTGTTAATCCATGGACAAGAAGTTATGATGGTCGATAGTCACTCGATTTACAGATAGACCAAATCTACACAATGCATAAACATTTGTTGCCTCAATTTTACTTGTCTCGGAAAATAAAAGAAAAATTGGATCCTAAACTAATGTTGCCTTGTAGGATTTGAGCAAATTTACGTAATGGATCCAAAATTACACGTTACCTGGATGGGAAGTCTTTCTTGAAATTTTGTATGGACAATAAAAAAGCTATTATTGCAGTACAAATAGAAGTTTGGAAAGAAAATGGTGGCTCCTAGTAGGTGTGTAGACTACTGACCACATCGGCGAAAATATGTGACTCCTAGTGTGTTTTGAGACCACTGGCCACGTAATGGTAAAATAGTGGTTCTGAGTATGTGGAAAAGATTACTGGCCACTTGGGATAAAGGAAGGGAAATTATGGTTCCTATTAGTGTGAAACTAGTGGCCACTGATATGGATTTCCAAAGTTACTATTTGAAAGATGTGTTTTTTTAGTACGTTCTGCTTCCCCAAATTGTAGTTCCTAGGAGTAGGCTACCAGCTACGGGACACTTACGGGTGTGATTTGTTGTAGTAAGGCTACTGGCTACAAAAGAAGAAAGTTAGTGGGACAATTTGATTAAATTTGTTTCAGGGACCCAAGAAATGATGATTTTGTATTCCCGCTATATAAAGATAGATATAATCTGCATGATGGATGAATATGTGTTGCCTCAATTTTAAGTGCCTCGGGAAAGAAGAGTTTGAATCCAAAACTAATGCTACCTCATAGGATTTGGATCAAATTTACATGATAGATCCAAAAATTACATGTTCCTGGTTGCAGGTGTTTTTCTAAAGTGATGGTTAATTGAAAAGTCTCTCTTTTTTGCCATATTCTTTGGAATTATAAAGGTTCCTAGTATTGATAAGGCTGCAGGACGTGGGAAGCACAAGTAGAAGTTCTGAAGGAAAAATGGTGGTTCCTGGTTGGTATACAGACCACTGGACTGGCCAATTCGGTGAAAATAAGTGGCTGCTTGTGAGTTTTGGACCACTGGTCACATGAAGGAAAAATAGGTTCCTAGTGTGTAGAAATATTACTTACCACATGGGTCAATGGAAGGAAACCCCGGTTCCTATTTGTCTGAGAGTAATGGCCACTGATGTGGGTTTTCAAAATCACTAATTCAGAAGGATGTGATTTTTAGTAGCTTACTGGGATTGTGGGCTTCACAACGTAGTTCCTAGTAGTAGGCGACTAATTACTAAGGGTGTGATTCCCAGTAGTAAAGCTAATGGCTACTGTAGAAGAACTTATATGGCTCAATTTTCCTTCTATGTAAATGTGAGTCAAATCAACTAACGGGATCTGACGTTTGTTGCCTCAAATGAAAAGAAATCTTGGAGCCAAAGCTAATGTTGCTTCATAGGTTTCGGATAGATCAAAATTTGGATAAGCCCCTCAGATAATATGGCGCCTTAAGAAAACAATTACAGGAAATGTGCAGAACAGAATATCTTGCAATTAGTTAGTTTTACATTGATCTCATACCCGAAATTGTTATTGTGAGTCGAAGTTCATGCAATGGCATTCAGTTGTTACCATCACATGCCCACATGTAGGATCTTGATCTAAAGCAGCCTGTACTATGGTCTTCCTTGTCAGTGTTACTGGCGAAGTAGTTTTGGTTTGTTTATCACGCTGTTGGGGCTTTCAATAGAAATATATAGCCAAGATGAAAGGTCCAAGCTGGTTATATTCTGTTATATATTTTTCATGTGAATGACCACTGTAATCATTTAAGAAGTCCTCTCATTTCAGTAGTCATTTGTAGCCTCATTAAAGAGAATTGCAGATTTACAGTGTGCATTGTAGGCATGTTGAGGTAATTGGTTTTTGTGCTTCGTCCACAAAAGCTATTGAGGATTTCTTGTACAAGTAGAGTTGTTCTCGGAGCAGGCTTCAATGGCAGAGGCAGCCAAGGGCCAGCTGCCCCCTGCACATTTGACACTAATAGTTGGGAGATTTCCTTTTCTACAAGTTACCAATTTGAGTTAGTTATGGTTTTGTTCTTTTTGCTACTTTGAAATCCTGCCTAAATTTGTTGGCATTGGAGTGAGACTACTTAGTTCACTCTAGAAGTAGACCAGTTATGAAGCTATTGGATCGTTTGATATGGCATGTAGGCTGTAGCTCTTGCCACGGAACTCTGCAATTAGTATTTAAAGTTAGTTATTGCCTCTGAATAAGAATCTATAAAGCACCGACACTCCAAAAGGGCGCCGTGTCCACGTATTGGACACGGCGGGGACACGCCCAAATACATATTGGACACGCCAAAAATTATTGGACACGCCAGGTGGCGTGTCCAATAATTTTTATCAGTGTTCTAAATGGCGGCCTCGGCGGCCGCCTAGGCGCTTGGAGGCACCCCGCCGCCACGCCAATGCCCCTTGGCGTTTGATTTGGCGCTTTAGGAGGTTTGGCGGTGTTTGGCGGCCGCCTTGACGGCCTTGGCGGGCTAGGCGGCCTTGGCGGGCTAGGCGGGATTGGCGGCCTTGGCGGGCCTTGGCGTGTTTGGAGGCCTTGGGCGGCCTTAAATGTATAGAATAAAACTAAAAGGGCTTCTTATGTAATTTTGACAAAATCACACATATATATGTAATTACCTTTTCTTCCCAAACCCACTCCAGTCGATCAAAGCAGATCAAAGCCCTAGCGTCTGATCAAAACCCACTCACAGCTCACTCCAGGCGACTCATTCCATCATCTGATCTTCCATCGTCCATCGTCCATCGTCGCCGACTCACCGGTATGTGTCTCTCGCTCTCGCTCTCTCTTTCTCGTCTCTCTCTCGCTCAGTCGCTCTCTCTTTCTCGTCTCTCTCTCTCTCTCAGTCTCTCTCTCTCTCGCTCTCTCTCTTCAAAATTTTGGGAAATTTCTGAATTATCGGGTCAATCTTTGTAAGGTGATGTACTTAGGATAAAACTTCAGTCAATACAGTAGTGATGGAGGGAATGCTGTCATTCTAGACTGCCCAGTTTTTCTCTGGGTTTCTTTTTGTTAAATAAAGCTAGAAGGATTGTTTGAAGGATTGCTGTTAATATTGTTTGAAGGATTATGCTGTCATTATGGTTATGTAGAACTTTGAACTTGCATTATGGATATATGGAATATAGTTTGATTGGATAATAGTTTGTTTAAAAAAAAAAAACCGCCAAATTGCTTGGCGCCGCCTAGGCGGCCGCCTAGGCAGCTTGGCGCTTGGAGGTGGGTCTCCGCCCTACTAGCGCCGAGCGCCATTTAGAACCTTGATTTTTATTATTTTTTGTTAGGGGACACGCGGGGGACACGGCTGGGGACACGCCGGGGACACCGCTAGGGTTCAAAATGTAATAAATTTTTAATTTTGATGGGCTAATATGAAATTATTGAAAACATTTGGGTTAAGCTGTAATTATGGCTTTCTTTGAACCATGTTAATCTCATACATTCATATAGGACATGTCTTCGTCAACGGACATGGGAAAAAAGAAAAAATTTGTATGTATATATATTAATATATATATATATTTATTTATTTATTTATATACGTGGCATGTCCCTCGCCATGTCCGTATTTCTATTTTTTTTAGAATTGCCGTGTCTGCGTCCGTATATGTGTCAGTGCTACATAGATAAGAATATTTAGTTGGCCAGAATCCTTGTTTATCGCAAGGAGGTCAAGAGTTTGTTTCTTGCCACAGGCAAGATCACCCTTCCCCAGGCTATAGCCAGCTTGAGTTCTTGAGCTGGAAGTGTGGAGAAGATAATTTGTCAAGTAGCTAGTGTAGGTAATTGTGCAGTTCAAAAAAAAAATGTATAGGTAATTGTGTTCATTACTAGGTTCATACACTCCATATGGCCTTGGTGGTGTTTTACCGTATTCAAAGCCATGCAGCTACTGTTAGGCCACTATGTAGTCCTTGTTACCTTCTCGAGCCTTGTCCTTCTCTGCAATGGTCTTAGACCTCCAAGCATCTTCTTTACTTATTTAAAACCTACCATCACCAACTCGTATGGTTTTGAGTCGCAAGTTTCAGATTCAGCTCTTTTTTACTTGTGACGGATCTCTTTATTCCATTGTTTCTAGCCTCCATTTCAATGCCATGTGAAAAAGGAGATCCCAAAATTCCCTCCTCAAGTTGCCCATTCGGTCTTTTCCTTTAGCCCAGTATGATTTTCCAGACAGACTTGTATGGTATTTTACTTGTTCAACCGGATTCTCAGTTACATCAGGTTATAATGTTTCTGCTTAAGGCCAAAATGTCTACTCACTCCGTTCATCTTTACCGGTATCATTGTCTCCCTCTTATGCTCCTTCCTCCTCACGAGATTTGATTTAAGAGAATTTCTTGTTTATAGGCTGGGTTGGGGACCAATTATCTTCTGCAACTGTGAGGTCTCACATTTCAGCTTACAATTGGGTCAAATCCTTCATTTTCTCTCAATCTCCATGTGATTGTATTGAACCTCAAGATAGGATTCTGGACAATTTATTGTGCTCATGCTTTCAACTCTCATAATGGTGCAGTGGGTGGAGACATTGAGGTCGTTAATTGTGGGCTCTATCTTTTATATTAAAAAGGGGAAATCATGCAGATATCCTGTGCTTTAGCAGCAATTCTTGATGCCCTACATTGGGTCAAGTTCACCAAATTCATTACTTTTGTCCATCTTCACCCATAAATGTATGTACTGGACTACTGGTGTGTGTTTTATTCCATTTTTGGCTATTGAATCGACTGATAATCTTGATCAAAATGGTACGGTTTAGCACCATTACCAGTTTACCAACAGGAGGACCCCATAGTTATGAGCCCCATTGTGAGAGTCATTGGCTAAATTCATGGAGTATTACATTCTTTGAAATCGACCCCGAATCGAAGATAATCCAAGCCCTTCTAGCCAGGACCAATAGGTTAATGGGTTTA
Source organism: Rhododendron griersonianum (assembly GCA_018127125.1). Classification (NCBI taxonomy): domain Eukaryota; kingdom Viridiplantae; phylum Streptophyta; class Magnoliopsida; order Ericales; family Ericaceae; genus Rhododendron; species Rhododendron griersonianum. The sequence goes on along the minus strand of CM030795.1, from coordinate 2,464,897 downwards.
ATTCTGAGAGTAAAAATGTGGTTCAACTCAATTAGGTTGTCGAGCAGAATATTTCTGCAAAAATATTATGTGACCCGAACATGTGATTAGATGGAATGGAATATGTTAAATCAACTATTTAAAACACATTTTGCAAGAAATTCCTTTTTCTCCACTATCCTATTCTCTCCTTACCCAGCTTGAGTTCTTGACTGATCAAAAATTAAAAAATTTATTTTGTTCCAATTTCTCATTTCTCTTTGTGTTTCCATGTATTTTGCATTCCCTCTAGGCCTTGCACATTATTTGTGTCACATGGGAATATCTACAGAGGATATGACCTGGGACAGAGAGGAGATGCATAGAGAGGGATTGTTTTTTGAGCCAGATTGCACTCTGTAATTTACTGTACTAGACTAACTGCAATAATTTGGTGCAATAATTGTTTTAGCCAGATTTCACTTTTTGAATTTACTAGATTGACTGCAATAATTTGGTGCAGGAAACACTAAACAAGCTTTTCTTACAGCACCTCCAATGGATCCGATGTTGAGAAAAACCTATAATGAACAAGCACCCGTGAATGAGCATCTTTGAGAATACTGAAACAGATAAAGGCTATGGGTACTCATAAATAATCGGAGACGTTCAATTTGCTTAAAACATGTTTTTAAAATCTTGGAGTTCTTCTAAAAAATTTGCTTATTTGGACATCAATGAGGGCGTGATCGATTTTCGTATCTAAATTTGCGGAAACAAAAATCAACGAATTGATTAAGCTCTTACTGATATCTGAATAAGCTTATATTTTGCAAAAGCCCATTAAAAGAAAGTTTCAAATAAATTAAATCATTATTTCGAAACTCCAAAATGAATCTCACACGATCTGGTATCACCGAACGGTGTACCATAGTTGGGCTTGGAGCGAAAACATGCCTTTGATAATCTTCTCTTTGATTTTCGGCGTATCTTGCCTTCACATTGACATATTGTTGTCAGATAATCTTCCCTTTGATTTTGATTGGATACCTACACTTTGGCACATTATTTCAATTTACTAATATAAAATTAAGAGCAGAAGGTAGACCCTCTTACCAATAATACATTGTAATAAGAATCCGAATTAAAAAAAAGCACAAATCCAGCTTTGTTTTGAATGCCGGCATGCGACAATTCCCGGTGTTTAATACGGGCCCACTTTAAGAGCATCCGCAATGTAATAATAAAAAATGAATAATCAAAACTTGCCACGTCAGCTTTTGATTATTCATTTAGAAGGTTGCTAAAGTTAACAATATGAAATCCCACATTGTTACTTTTGATTATTCAAATGCCCAATATTGATTATTGGTTAGGAGGTTGCTAATTTTGATTATTACAATGTGAACATTTTTTTAAGCACACATTGCTAACTTTAGCAATCTTTTGATTTTGATTATTACATTGTAGATGCTCTAAGAGCATCCACAGTGGAATAATCAAAAGTGGATAATCAAAAAGTGTCACATCATCTTTTGGTTATCTATTTAAATGGTTGCTAAGGTTAGCAATGTAGAGGTCCACTACAATCAAAATTGAATAACCAAAACTTGCCACATCGCCTTTTTAACTTATAAAAATCTAGAAATTGTGACATAAAACAATTTTTTTTAAAAATTGTTTTCAAACTAATAAAAATAGGTTATTAGAAAAAGTGAAAAAAGTTTTTTGAAAACTTTGATTTAAAAAAAAACTGTTTTCGGGAAAAAGTTAAAAGAAACAGTTTTTGAATAGAAAAAGTTTCTCTTTCAAAAGAACAGTTTTTGAAAAAAAGTTTTAATAAAAAACTTGTTTTGAAATAAAACTGTTTTTAAAAAAAAGGGGAAAAACAGTTTTAATAAAAAAAAAGAAGTGTAAAAAACTGTTTTTTCAAAAAAAATAAAAACTGTTTTTAAAAGTATTTTTGTTGTAAACATGTTGAAAATAGAAGAAAGAAAGTTTTTATGTAATGATGGTATACTTGATTGAGGAAATGTGAAAACAATTAAATTTGATTATTGGCAAAAGGTTTATAGTTTTGATTATCCAAAGGCTAAAATTTGATGAGTTGCTAAGATGTTTCTAAATTTGGTTATTCCAATGTGAGCTCTTTTTGAGCAAATGTTGCTAACTTTATAAACCTTTTTATTTTGATTATACCACTGTGGATGCTCTAACTATCTCATTTTAAGTTGGATTTTGTTTGTCTTAGATAATTGAAAGTGTTTCTTGTTTCAGTTTTCGTAAATTTCTATTAAATTCACGTTAAATACTTTGAACCTATTACAGAACTTGGCGAGAGAAATGTGAAAGTATATAGACAGGATTAGAAGTTAGAGAAGTTAATTAAAGATGAAAAGATCGAAAAACAACTTTTTATTCATCTTTTCTGACATTTTCAAATTTATCCATCTTTTTTTGTATACTTTTAAATTATTTTAAAAGAATTCACCAAACACTATTATTTTAAGTCACCAAACACTATTAAGTACTATTAATTTGTAAATGCCCAAACATTCTGGCAAAATTGTGAACTGAACTTAAACCAGCCTGTTTGCATTTCCATTGCACAGATATGCAGCCCTTTTTTCCAAGAAACAACAGCCCCACATGGCTCCACTCTATACTTGTACTATTATCCCTTTTTTTTAAAATTTCCAATTGTGTACCCAACTACCCATACTATTCTAATGGACCAGGCTTTTTTTAATGATTATCCAGCCCAGTTCCGTTAAGATTTTTATTTTTTAAATAGTGTTTATTTCTCGCTTTACGAGTTGATTTTCAATCTCTCATAATACATCACCTTTAAGTACTTATCTGTCTTAGCGAGAACGAGGCCTCAATGCTCTTAGAACGGTGCTCTAGGACTATTTCCGTCACATACTCATATAAGACCTCATAACAATAACGACGGCCTTTCCCACCATATATTGCTGCAACAAAGTCTCATCTATGCTGCCATCCAATTTACTTTTAAGATATTCTCATGCAAAAATAACTTAATTGAACATCCACAACAATATTAGCAAAAATCAAACGTGCTTTGAAAAGCATTGACTGTGCATTCTATCTTGAGATAAATGCACATTTTAAGGGCTTATCAACCTGAATTAATTTGAAGAAACAATTTAGGTATCAAAATATAAAAGTTAACAAATCAGATCATTGAAATTTCATTTCAATAGGCCCCGTTCAAAGAATCTTGTCCCTTATTTGGATACCCTCCCAAAGAAATTCAACTCCTCTCCGGTTACAGTGGTACATAGCCTTTTGTAGGTCTTATTCATACTTTATTTTGATTATTGAAATGGTTCGAACTCGTCGAGAACATTAACCATGATAATAATTATGTTGATCAGATATCAATAAATACATAATCGCAACCCGTGTATCTTAAGGTAAGTGGTTTATTTTTCTAAATAAATGCGTCCAATACTCACATTGATCGAAATCAATTACATGTTTACATAGTTGCTGTTCTCAAGGGAAACTACAAGATTTTCATTCGACGATGACAAACTCTGTATTAGTGACAAGAAGCTCTATGCACAAATATACTTTAACTTGGCGAGATATATTATACTAAGCAAAAGAAAATTTTAAATATAGAATAGTACATTATTTCACAAAAGATACTCCAATATATATCTCTTAAAAGCGATGAATTATACTATTCAACTACCCCAAATTGACAACCACTGCCCAGTGCAGTTGGTATGTCATCTCTCCCCTAAGAACTAACCACCGCTGATGTATGACGATTGAAAAAAAAAAAAAACTACCCAAATTTAATTGGACTTTAACTTATTCAACTCCGCACGAGTGATCAAGTGCTGGCAATACTTAAAAAGTTTGATCTATACGTAAAAACAAGTATTCGCGTTATTTTTGGCGAAAATCATTAGTTTCTCATATTTCTTTTTCACAACACATTGTTTTAGAAGTCGGAGCACAACACACACTAAATGCCTAAGCTTGTGAAAAAAAAAAAAGTAGTGATACACCGATCGCAAATCCATTTCACACATTTATCCGAAACTTAATGCATTTTGAAATCATTTTAAACTATATTTGATTAATGTGAGTAAAACTGAATTGGACCGGAGGGGAGGGGAGGGGAGGAGCACTGGAGGGGAGCTCAGTCGCACATGTGATGCCCGGAAAATTACAAAAACCAGCCAGGGTTTCCAACGGGTTTAATACCCCAATCCAACACTCCTCACCTGCTCTCTCTCTCTCTAAAACATCAAGCAGGAGAGAGAGAAAGACAACAATGAGAGCTTCATGAAACCCACTTTCCCACCATCATAAAACCCCCAGAAAACAAAACACACTTTCCCTCGAGCCAAGAAAATGAAGCCCCACCCTCTCCTCCTCACCACCATTGCCCTCTCTCTCCTCCTCCTCCTCCCCGCCGCCGTCAAGCCCGACCTCTCCGCCGACCTCTCCTCCCTCCTCACCCTCCGCTCCGCCGTCGGCGGCCGCACCAGCCACTGGAACCTCTCCTCCCCCTCCGCCCCCTGCTCCTTCTTCGGCGTCGTCTGCTCCACCTCCTCCCCCCAACGCGTCACCGAGATCCACCTCCCCGGCGCCACCCTCTCCGGCCAAATCCCGCCAGACACCTTCCAGAACCTAACCCTACTCCACACCCTCTCCCTCCGCTTCAACCGCCTCTCCGGCCCCCTCCCCGTCTCTCTCTTCTCTCTCCCCTCCCTCCGCGCCCTCTACCTCCAGCAGAACCACTTCTCCGGCCTCGTCCCCGACTCCCTCTCCAACCTCACCAGCTTGGTCCGCCTCAACCTCGCCGGTAACAACTTCTCCGGCCAGATCCCCCCGTCCCTCAACAACCTCACGCGCTTGGCCACATTATACTTACAGAACAATAACTTCAGTGGATCTATCCCTGATTTAAGCAACATACGTGGCTTAGTTCAGTTCAATGTGTCTCACAATGACTTGATTGGTGCGGTGCCAGAATCTCTGTCCACTCAGCCCGCGAGCGCGTTCGCCGGCAACTCCCTATGCGGCGGGCCGCTCGCCGCTTGTAGCGGAAGTCCTTCAACCGACGGCGCTATTGCCGGGGTTGTTGAGAGTAAGAAGAGGAGAAAACTCTCCGGGGGCGCGATTGCGGGAATCGTGGTCGGATCGGCGATTGGATTACTTGTCATTCTCGCGATTTTGTTGTTGTTGTGCAGGAAAAAGAGGAATACTGAGAAATTAGATTCGAAAGAGGTCGATGCGTTGAATCGGACAGAAATCGCTATTTTAGGAGAGAAGGCAGCTGGGGATGTGAATAATGTGAATAGTTTGAGTGGCAATGGGTATGGTGCGAAGAAGGGTGATGATGATGTCAATGGGAATGCTAGTGGGAATGTGAGTGTGAGTGTGAGTAAAGGTTTGGTGTGTTTTGGGAAAACTGGGAGGGAATTCAGCTTGGACGATTTGCTGAAGGCCTCGGCGGAGGTTTTGGGGAAAGGGACGTTTGGGACGGCGTATAAGGCGGGTTTGGAAGGAGGGATGGTGGTGGCGGTGAAGAGGTTGAGGGATGTGGCGGTGCCGGAGAAGGAGTTTAGGGAGAAAATTGAGTTGGTTGGGAGGATGGAGCATGAGAATCTGGTGCCACTTAGGGCCTATTACTATAGCAGGGATGAGAAGCTTCTTGTGTATGATTACATGCCTATGGGGAGCTTGTCTGCATATCTGCATGGTGAGCATTTCTACCACGTTGTTATCTGGAGTTTGATCTGATTAGTAGATTCTTTTTGACCTTATAATTGCTTTCATTCTTTTCCTGAATTGGGTAACTGATAGTTTTGATTAGCTGTTGCATTGTGATTCAAATTGCTTAGCTTCCAATAAGGGAAAATGGACTTTGCTAGTTAAAACGCTTTTCGCTAACGAGCAATTGGTACATTATGTGTTGCCAGAAAGAAGGCTTTCTGGATTGCCAAAGTTTACTATTGAAATCCAATTGCATGTTGAGTGGGTTTCTTGATCTGGGATGTATTTGGTTCTTCATTTTTCTGATCTGGGATTGTCTAGGTTTCAGGTATGTATTTTGTTTTAGTTAACCTAGATCTTTGCAAAATGACAGGATTTTCCTATTTTTAGGACATAAAGATCCACAAAAATGAGAGTGGATATCTTATTCCTATTTCCCTGCCTCGCATATTTTCCGAAACAGTTTACTGCCTATTGGATCTGCATTCCTCCACAGTAGTGTACCAGCTTGAAATGTGTTCACCATGAAGTTTATGCATACACGAAACCACATTCATACTGTGGCCGAAAAATATGCGTTATAAGGGCATTGCTACATTTTCCAATGTAGAAAAACTCCAAATATGAGGACTCTCTTGTGGCATGGAATGCAAGCTATGTTACATGGATCCTTCATTTTGGCTCAAGTACCCGTGTCGATGTGTCCGACACCCGTATCCTTTTGGACACTCGGATCCTCTAATTGTTAAGATACTTACAGAAAAGGAATATCAAATTAGCTAGAAAAGCGATATTTCGAGTATTTCACATAAACAGGAAATAGGGAAATAGCAAAAACATAATTTTCTTAACCCTTTCTTGTTTAAATACATTTGTAAACATAGTTTACGGTACATAATATAAGAAAATTATGCAATATATAATACAAACAAGAGTTCAGGACGTGTCCCCGTACCCGTACCCAAGTTGGGGACACATATCCACGTATCCTAAGATTTAAGTTTAGGAAGGTCCGACTCTTGGACTTGCACCCGCACCCGATACTCACACCCGAGTCCATGTAACATAGAATGCAAGAGGTTCTTCTTTCTAATATGAAACTCCTCAGATTTCTGCATTGCTATTCTCTCGAACTATATATCTTGATTGTCTACTAGAGGCCTATGCATAGTAGAATCAAAACTGATTTGGCAAATGAACTTCCTTTAACTACTTGTTTGTTTACTCTTACCGACATTTTTCACTTCTCCATTGCAGGAAACAGAGGAGCTGGTAGAACGCCATTAAACTGGGAAACAAGGTCCTCAATTGCCCTAGGATCCGCCCGTGGAATCACACACCTCCACTCACAGGGCCCCACAGTCTCCCACGGCAACATCAAGTCATCAAACATCCTCCTCACAACCTCCCACCAACCCCGTGTCTCCGACTTTGGCCTCTCCCAACTCGCCGGACCCAACTCCACCCCCAACCGGATCGATGGCTACCGTGCACCAGAAGTCACCGACCCCCGAAAAATCTCCCAAAAGGCCGACGTCTACAGTTTTGGTGTAATGCTTTTGGAACTTCTTACTGGTAAAGCTCCTACACACAATGAGGAGGGGGTGGACTTGCCGAGATGGGTCCAGTCTGTGGTTCGGGAAGAGTGGACTTCTGAAGTGTTTGACATGGAATTGCTTAGGTATAACAATGTTGAAGAGGAGATGGTTCAGCTTTTGCAATTGGCCATTGACTGTGTTGCTCAGTACCCAGATAGACGCCCTTCGATGGGCGAGGTGAGTAGCCGAATCGAGGATATTTGTCGATATAGCCTGAATCAGCAACAGAACCCATTTGGCGACGTGATCAACGGTGGCGGTGATGATTCGGATGCACTGTGATTTTCAAGCTGCAGAGCTAAAGAAAACATTTTGTGTTTTCGTTTCTTGTTGTAACTTTGGGTTTAAGGTACTTAATTTGCTCCTTGATTTGGGGGTTTGATTCGTTTCTAATTTTCTGGGGTCATTTTGTCATTGAGAATCAATTGTGGCATGTTTTCATTTTGCATTTACTGGATACAAATCATGTACTATTCCATTGTATTTTCCCAGTTTGTGTATTTGTGTTGGTAGGAATTTTTTCTTCTTCTTTCTGATACTGCTATTCTGTCTTGGTGGATCAACTGTGAATAATTGCCAACATTTGTCACTTTTGCCCCTCCTTTTGCTTCTGAATCTGATGAAATGTTAATTTGTTGAAATAGTGGTGTTTGGTTGCTTTTGTAAAGTCGTTTCAGGTTTCATGTCCACATTGCCATCTCTCTCTCTCTCTCTCTCACACACACACACACACACACACACTTGAAGCTGGATTGGATTGAGATGCTATGCCAACTAGTCAAGAGTAATGCCATGTGAGTTTATTCTCTTGGGTGCATTTTTCATTAATCAAATAGTACTACTAAACTTGGAGAACATGTGTATACTGCAGATGGTCTGAAGAAATCTCTCCACTGATATTGGTAAACCTGGCTTTTGTCAGTCAATGGGAAGCCTTTTGCCAAATAAATATTGTTTCAGAAGCTTTAATAAAAATGTTGGAACTATCAATTTTTTTCTTCTTTTTCAGGCCAGGACCTTTTCTTTTCTTGTCTTTTTTCTGAATTTCCCCTCCTCCCATGGCATTCAGGCGCAATTGGCTTGGGTACTTCTACCTGGGCAAAGGGTGTTGAGAAATATTTTAGTGTATTTTTCTTCTTTGGGCTTGGGCCCTTCTTAGTACCAAAAAGGAAAAAAAAAAAAATCAATTTCCCCCGTATTGAAATACTAGTAAAATTGTGGCTAGCTTAGTTGGCCAAAATTTTTGCATCTCATTAGGAGGTCAGTTGTTTGAATCTCTCCACTTACACATGGGTGTTCTCCCCTTCGTATTTGTTGGGAGTTTCATTTCATTCTTGTAAGTAATTATTCTTTTCTACCGCTTGACCAAAAAAAATTGGCAATACAATTTGCTTTTAATCTTTGGATGCCTACTTGGGGTGGCTGGCCCTACACCAAGAGTTATTTTCATAAGCTTTCAGTTTTGCTTTCTAATTAAACCTCTTCCGTTGAGACTGATATATTCTTGCTAGTTTGTTTTCAAAGTTAGCAGTGGGTTCTGCCCACTTTCTAAAATGAGTTTTAAGTTTTCACAGCTATTTGGTGCGACTAAACACAGTACCTTTTAGCACTCGAATCAACAAGTTAGACCAATTTTTTTTTTTTTTGAGCACTCGTATTAAGCAGAGAGATCTTAAATTGACAAGTATAAGTTTTAGCACTCGTATCAAGCAATGGGATCTTAATTTTAGCCCTTATATTAGCGCTGAGAGATTTTCTATAGATGACTATGTAATGCTAGAGACAATACTCGTTGCGGGTTGCACACCAATTTTTTTAGGACGGCAAAAACACTCTCTCCCTAGGGTATAAAAAACGTAGGATTTAGACATGATAACCTACCTACACTATTTTGGTTTGTTAGGTAAAGATTCATGGTCTGCCCACATTAAATTAGGGAAATGTACGTAAGACTGTTAAACCCATGGTGGTTGGGGTAATGACTAGTAGGAGTATTTTGTTCCCTCAACTTGGAAAATGATATCTGATCCAAAAAAAAAAAAAATACCCTTGGAAAATGATAAATATTTATCAAAAAATAATGGCATTTTCTCTGACAGCTGTTGCAAGCACATGGTCTTACAAAATAGTACTAGTAATCTACTAAACAGGCCCTAAATGTGGTTGCATGAAATTATTTGGGTGACAGTTCATACCGTTATGTTTACAAGTCATACCCCAAAGTTGGAATTTGGAAAGAAATAAGAAAAGTGTACTAAAGATCAACGAATGCTCCTATTTTATGCTAGAAAAATACTACTCCTCATCCATTCCATTAGTAATATTCAACATTTATATAGTAGTATAAAAAAAATATCTTCCTTCAGTACCGAGATAAAAACCCTCTTTGGCCATAGTCTTTTTCAATAACTCAGGGTGCCAGCATCTTGATGAATTTCTCAAGAATGAATCCCACCGTCCACTAATATAGACTCAATAAAATTTAAGATATAGCTCCGTATAGACTGGCCTCACAAGAATTCATAGCACCTAGAAGGTTTCGAACACAGAGAAAGAAGAATGATTAGAAACTTAATTATGTAGTCCAAAAAACTTCATGAAATAGTGGTTGATAATGCTCCTTTGCTTAATTAGGAGATACACCCCCCTTCCAACATTAAAAGGGAACACTACAGGGACCAAAACAGAAACATGCAATAGTTAAGGTTCTATTGAAAAGAACACTGAGAGATCACCCAATCATTTTCTTTTCCTCTACTTATATTGACAACAAATCCAACTTATGTTCCACAGTTTACAGAACCACTATAAAGAAAAGAAGAAGAAGACAACATTCCAATAAAAAGAGGAAAAAAGAAGAAGAAGAAGAGCCATGTCAAACCAAAATAACACAGGGAATGATTATTACAGAGAGAAATAAATGCAACTAAAAACAAACAATTGTTTCCCTGAGGAAGTAGAATTCTGATTCTTGGTCCCAAACAAGTACTGACACATAAAATGTCTTAACCTTGATCTGTTTCTTCATCTGGGTAAAATAGAACAAACCCTCTGATCAATTTACCGTCTTTGAGTGTTTGATAAGCCAATCAAGGACCGCATCAATGTTTACAGAATCTTTACACGAGATCATGTAGCAACACACCTCTCTCTCTTGGATTGAGTCGAGACCTCTGCGACCCAGAAAAAAACGAGCGATTAAAACACGAAAGGCTACGTTACATGGACTTAGGTACGGATATCGGTACATGTCTAAGTGACATGTTCATCTAATTTCCAACTCAAGGACACGAAAATACACCCAATTTCTTAGTATCTCTTTTTATAGTCTGGGATAATAGTATTTACATAGTGCCTTAGGGCATTTCATGCCTAATATTGGAGTTCCTCGAATAGTTGATGATAAATTCGAATTGCAAAATATGATTTCTAGGTGAATGTCTAACCGAATGCTTCCGACACAGATTCCATACCCTTATCCACGTGTCCAGTGGAAGACATGGGTACGTCATACAGATGATCCACGGAAAATGGAAGAAAACAGATTGATGAAAGATAGAAAGCATAATCAAGATGATGACCTTTTCTTTACCCAAAAAAACATAATCAAGATGATGACCTTTTATTTACCCAAAAAAACATAATCAAGATGATGACCTTTTATTTACCCAAAAAAAGGACAACAGTCATTTGCAGGGTTTGTGGAACTTACAGCTGATCCACCAGAGCTTGCTTGGAAAGAGCTTCTGATTTGTCAATTTTGTTACCAAGAACAAGCAAAGGGATCCCACTTAAGGAAGGCTTTGTCAAGAGCTCATGAAGCTCGGTTCGGGATATGGGAACACTGTCTCTATCAGCAGCATCGACAACATATCTGCAAAGAGAGCCAAGAAATTAACATAAGTGTGTGTGCATATATATACACCATCTACATATAACACACACGGAGAGAGAGAGAGAGAGTTAAATTTTAACATCTTGAAAAGTTTCTCAACATTTTATTCTTCCAACAATGTTCAACTTTTTACTGCAGCCAAGGACCAAAATTTTGTTTTGGTGTGTTGCTTTGGCAGGCAAAGAAATGGAAACGTTTCACTAAAGTTTAGGAAGCATTTCAAAAGAGACAGAAATTGAATAAAAGAAATGTTCGAAAATACATAAGTGTTTCAAACATGAAGTAAAACATATCTAAGTGCATAAAAAGACCAATGACTGATTATCAAACATGTTCAGATTTATAGATTGATTTACTACTCCCTCCGTTCCTAAATGAGAGTCCCTCTTTGGAATTCCAACTTTTTTAGTGGACATGTAATCATTACACCTACTTTCCACCATTACCCCTATATTCTACCTATTTTGCACCATTTTGTATTCAAATAAGAGGGACACTTTTGGAATTTTATCAAATTTTCAATTCTATTTTTGGAAAGGGATAATCATTTTGGAACATCCCAAAATGGAATAAGGAACTCTCAATTTGGAACGGAGGGAGTAATTCGGAAAAAAGGATCCACCAAATACAAAAATTCATTTCGTTTCATTTCCGTCTTGTAGGAAATGGAAACACTTAAGAGGTTTCAATGGAAACAAATAGGAATTTTGATCCATGACTGCAGCAGAACAGGTAACTTTGTTGATATGTAGCTACAATTTCATAAGGTAGAACTGAACAACATCACCATGGTTCACGGATTTTTCTTTTTGTTAAAAAAAAGTCATGCATAATAAGCTGCTGGCGAAATGCCTGATGGTAATCAACTTAATTTTTCATATTGACGGGCATTTGCATGTATCAATGAAATTAAAGGCACTCTGATCCTATAAAAACAAGCCAGAAAGAGCAAACGAAGGTGTAGAGCAATGACTAACACAATAGCGGAGACTCCCCGGCAGTAACGCTCCCACATGCCGCGAAACCTCCGTTGCCCACCGAGATCCCAAAGCTTAATGGTTACATTCCCTTTTGTAACTTTTCGCATATTAAATCCCACCTGGTTTTAGGAAATACATGTTTCTTCAGTAAGATATCTCAATGCTAAGTATCAAGAGTGCCAACAATTGATTTTAGTTACAGGGAAAGATACTTACAGTTGGAATCCTGTCCTCGCTATATCCTCCTGTCTGATGAAAAGTAACCAAGAGATGAGTTAAGATCTCAGAAAAGCAACCGTATTACATGGGACATAGGCAAATATAAGTATAGGAACATTCTCGCTTACTCACAGCAATACCATTCACAAGTGATGTCTTCCCGGCATTCTGAAGGCCTACAAGGGAGAGTTCCATTTCTTGTTTAAAGAATAAGCTGAAATGAAGACAAGGTAAGAAGAAAAAATGGCAAAAGTGAATAGGAAAGCTATAAAAGCCAGGAGTTCTAATAACTCAAATAACCATTTCCATAACCTGCTACATAATAACATACTTGAATTGAGACAAGTTATAAAGAAGTGTTTTACGAAAGCATACAGGTTTAACGTGGCAAATAATGCAGAATAACAACGGCGAAAACTTCACAACTTCTCTGACAACATTCTTTTTATGAAATGAACCCATATAATGCAAGAAAATTTTGTAATCGTTCGTGCTGTATAAATTTGTAACAAATTTCCAACCATGCAAATAGAAAGCTGTTTCTTTCACCATGGATGTCAAAATGTCAGGATGTGCAGAGCCAAAAAATAGCTTAATATTTTTAAGGTGAACAAGAAAACATCACATCTTGTGAGCAGCCTATACGAGTTCTCGAATTGTAGCACGGGAAACTGGTATGAGACACACAAGTCATCTTCCACTATGGCACTACACTAATAGACCCTCCCATGCTTCTGAAAAGTTGGTCCAAGAGTCGTATAATTAGCAAAGGGCAACAAATAAATCAAGAACGTGCCCATTTTGTTTTAGTTAGACCTACCTAAAAGTTATGTCTCATCTCTAAACACAACTTTAAACCACCATAAAACACATCCTAAGTGAAAATAAAAATGAAACCATCGAAGTACCCTCCTACATGCCAGAACTTCAGAAATCACTCTACTATGTGTTCTTGAATGACCTACTAACGGTCTTATCAATGTGGCTGCAAAAAGAAGACAAAAAGGTTCCTTAATCTATTACCCCATGCTCTTGGAATAAATGGTTCACTAAGAAGTTGTAAGAACGAACATGAAGGAAATACAGCAAACAACGAAAGAACCATCTCCAACATCCCAGAGTCACTTGGTAAAGTAAAAAGGAAGAAGAGGCATGGTTAAACACCTTTTAACTGCCAATTTCAAGTATTGAACACATTTTAACAGGCGATCATCTCAACCCCTTGCGTCACTACACTCGGTGAAGAAGAGGACTTGGTTAAAACTTGCGTAAAAACTAAACCGCTGCAAATAGGTACAAGGGTGACCAAAACAGCCATTAACCTTTATGTGCACACCACCTATAACCTTATGGACATCTGGATATGTTACCACCTTAAGGCCCAATTAGAGTAAAGCTTGCTCACACATAGATGATAACAACCTTGCGTTGGCACATTGATTTGCTATCATAGTCTAAAAAATAGAATGCATCACCCACCCAATTCTTGAAAGGAAGTTATGTACATCTCCTTGCACCCTTCTGCACTACATTTTGCCATTCTAAATTCTCAAAAATTAAAAACTACCATGTGTACCCTTGTTCTAATACAAGCAGCTAAAACCCATTCTTCTTGTTCTGGTCTAACAGCAACCTTTTACATGTCCAACTGATCTCCCAGCTAGGTGCTTGACCGATTTCAGTTTCAGCACTCCCCATAATGAATGCTGCATTTCCTTCAATCTAATAATTTGTTCTGTTTCCATATCTTATTTTGTCCTCCCACACGTTCCTTGATATTACACCACTGGATCATATACCAGAAAGTTAAGGGAATATCTTTCCCTTCTATACCTGATATAGAAGGCAATATCTTTCCCTTCTCAAACCTTGACAAAAACCCCAGTTCAATTCCCAGTCTCCTCTTCGAGTAACTTCCAAATTTCACAATAAGAGTACCAATTATACAAGGTCAACATGAGAAACGAAGACCATTTCTGGTGGATCTTTCAACATCTTTCCTTTAACCATTGGTGTTAGGTAGGAGTGATTATTTAGTGCTCCTAGAGCACTGCCACATAGTGCTCCAGGACCTTTTCCACCACACATTGGTGCGGGAGCCACACACTTAGTGGTGGTGGAGAAGCTCCTGGAGCACCACGTGTTAGTGCTCCAGGAGCAATTAATAATTTCCCATTAGAGAGGGCTTCAATTTGTACTTAAGTAGGGTAGGTTAGTCCGTAGAACGGTTGTTTGCTTAGAGATACCAGTCACACCACCACCCTCAACCAAGAAACTAGCCTCGGTGACTCTAACACAAGACCTTGGCTTTGATTAACTAGGCGGTCCAATCTTTAATCATGGGCGGTGGTTTGCCGGTTGGTCCACTGATAAAGAGACTAATCCCTTTTCTACATACATAGCCTCAACCCCAGAACATTCTTTTCCTCTTTTCTTCCATAAAGCTTCAGCAGCTGCCCCCCCTTTTCTCTTTTCGTTTGGTTGGCCTAGAATGCCTCTGTTCTATACTCAAATACTACTTTAGAGGAATGGGGAATTACATCGCTATTTGAATTGCAGAATAAGAGGTTACACCCCAGAGCTAACTGGGGTGGATTGCTTACTCCCATAACCTAACAGGAAGGAAGGAAGAAAAGGAAATATGAAAGAAAAGCATTACTAATACTTCACTTTGTGCCAATGCAATCAAAATCACTCTTCAAAAAGGCTATAATGGTGTTGCCAATTGAACATACCAAGCAAAACAAATAACTCTAATCTTCTTTCTATTTCTGTTAATGATATTGATGTCAAGCTACGCGGAGGTTCTATTTATTGGTGCCAACAGCAAAAGGGACCGCACAAAGAGTATTTCTCAACCTTTATATCAGGCCAGCTCTAAAGATATGCCACAGGGTGGAATCAAGTGGCCGTTGTTTGTCGCCTGCACTAACGTGTGAGGTTTGGTTGGGAGACCCTTTGCTCCAGCTCTCAATCCTTGCTCTGAACTCCCGCTTTCGATCCTCGCTCTTGTGAATTTTAGTAGTTTGATAAGTTTTTGAAAGACGTTTTCACGCCCACGCATTATGTGACCTAGGTTGGGACCGAGCGGTGGGTTTATTTTTCACTCCCCAATTTGAAGAATCAAAAGCATAGAATCAACAATATCGAGGTCAAGCGACTTGGGTTTTAATTTGTTTTATTTTTCTTATCCTAAGAAGCAAAACAGGAAATTCAGGTTCCAATCTTGCCTAGTTTTCCCTCATACTTCTCCAAAACCAAACATATGCAAAAGCAAAACATAGTTTTTTCTTCTTGTTAATAAGCTGGAATTTTTTTGTTATTAAGCACAAACAAAGGGCAAGTTGAACCCTTTAAACTGTGAACAAAAAGAATCTATAAAACAGCAGATACAAAATCTCATGGACTACACGAAACTGATAGAAAACTCAAAACCGCAGCAGAAGGGACTAGTTACCTTCGGAGCCAATTGAGGAGGGAATCCCACAAGCCCATCCTCGAAGGAAGCCAGAGATATCCGAGAGAGTCCGATGGAGCTTTTGAAGGAAACCCTTTTAAGCTTCTGTTAAAATTCTCTCACAAAACCAAGAAAACAAGGAGAGAGAGAGAAAATCGAAACAAAACGAAACTTCTTGTCGCGGGTAATGTCTGTTTTTCTGGTGAATACCGCCGTAATGAAAGTGCTTCAGAAGGAGCTAAATATAGAATGCGCGGTGGCACATGGTAAGACGAACCGGTGGAACTTGGGTCGGACCTATACGTGGCAAGGAAGCCCGGGAAAATGATCCAAGTGCGTGTTTTAATACTCCCTCCGTCCGGCTTTAATAGTCCTTTTTTAGTGTTCGTGTTATTTTTCAATCGATTATATCTTCCAATTTATAATGTTTTACGTGATTTCAAAAATATTGTATTATAAAACTAATCGAAATCTATCAAATAAGATCCATATTCGATATGAAATTCATTACGGATTCAAAGATATAACCCGTTTTTTAGCCGGTTAGAATAGAACTAGAGACAATTAAATCCGGACGAAGGGAGTAATTAATACTACCTGCTAAAGACATTTTTAGCATTAACAAATGTTCTTAGAGCATCCACAGTGGAATAACCAAAAATCAATAATCAAAAGTTGCCACATCATCTTTTGGTTATGCATTTAAGGGGTTGCTAAGGTTAGCAATGTAGAGGTCCACAATGGTACAATCAAATTTGAATAACCAAAACTTGCCACATCACATTTTCAATTTATAAAAATCTATATAAAAATTGTGAACATAGAAAACAATTTTTTTAAAATAGGTTTCAAGCTAATAAAAATAGGTTATTAGAAAAAGAGAAAATAGTTTTTTGAAAACTTTGATTTAAAAAAAAAAAACAGTTTTTTGATAGGAAAAAAAAAAGGTATTTCGAGAAAACTTTCTTTTTTTCTTAGTTGTGAAAAGCTCTTTGTCTCAAGGAGTTCGTAGAGAAACTGTTTTTGCAAAAAAAAAAAACAGTTTTAATAATAAAAAAAAGTTTTCACAAAAAAAAAAAACAGTTTTTGCAAAAAAATAGAAACTTTTTTTAAAAGTATTTTTCTTAGAAATATATTGAAAATGGAAGAGAGAGAAGGTTTTTGTGTTATGATGGTATACTTGATTAAGGAAATGTGGGGACAACTAAATTTGATTATTGGCAAAAAGTTGCTAATTTTGATTATCCAATGGTCAAAATTTGATGAGTTGCTAAGAGGTTGTTAAGTTTGATTATTCCACTGTGAGCTCTTTTTTGAGCAAATGTTGCTAACCTTAGCAACATTTTAATTTTGATTATACCACTGTGGATGCTCTTAGTATATTCTTAGCGTGTATTAATTATCAAAACACGTACTGGGCCGTCATTTTCAAACATCACTTTGAATATTACTTCATTCAGAATCATTCGATGTACGTGGACCAACGACATACATCAAACGATTCTAAACATAATTGTGTTCCTAGATTTTTGTTCAATTTTTGGTTTTTTTATCAAGGCATGAAACCGAAAACCTATCTAGGGTTGATAAACAAGTCGAATAAGCAAAAAACAGAGTGTTTAAGTTTGTTTAAAAAATAAGTAAAACTTTTAAAATATATTGAAGCTTTATTTGTTTTCTAATATAAGTAGATCTCAAAGAGCCGATCACAAGATATTTGAAATTTTCAAATATCATAACTTAAGCAAGTCAAGCAGTAACTTGTTCAAATGTTATTTAAAAAGTATGAGAATTTTTTAAATAAATTTCAAACATGATTCTTGTTTTAATATAATCTCACACTAGCTTTTAACGAATACCATTCTTGTTTTGTTAGATATTCTTGAATGGTAGAAAGTCTCAAGGATCCCTTAACTACCTCTACGACTAAAAGGCTAGAAAGATGTTTATTAAGGCTGCGTTCTTGTAAATTTATTTGTCCAAAACTTATTTTGGTAATTATTTTTTTTAATAAATTTTTGTTTAGTTTTTCGTCATAATTTTTAGGGTTAATCGTCTGTCTCAAAGCGATGAATCGAAAAAGTATAAAAATATAGATCGATGTTGGAAAAAGTTCATATAAGACGACACTTTAGACGAAAAGATAGTTGTTTGATACTTTTTTCATTTTTAGTGATTTTTTTTAAACTTTTGATCATAAATTTTTACTACTTTTCAGACTCGTCTCGTCTCGTCAAGACAGATGATTAATCCAAAAATCTCAGGCCCATATCGGGGGTTAATGGGCTGAAACTTCAACCCAGGATTTCAAAAGAGCAAATATGGGCCGCATTCTCAGTGGCCTTCTAAATCAGCTTCGGCCCAGGTATAAACATGCTCTCTTTTTTTTCAGAACTCAAAAGCATGAGGGAAACACAAGATTGAAATAATTTTGTGAGTAATATGTTATACAAACTGCAAGATTGAACATAAAAATAACACGACGCAAAATTTCCATCGTTTGGAAGGGACAAAAAAAAACCCATTAAGTGCCTGAATTTATCAAAATTCACCAGGACATTTATCATCGGAGACAAGAATTTTCTATAGAAAAGTCAGTAGAAATATATCTCTTACTCTTTTTATCGCAAAAATACTTATTGTTGAGTGTTAGACCCATGTTATCCAAGCTCAGTCTATTGTCTCCCGTCACGCATAAATTTCAATGACATCAAAAAATTCCAAGAAGTTGAAGAACTGTAGAGGTCTCAAGAGGGTCAGATAATCTGGAATGAAGGAAACACATGCACTACTTGTGAAAGTGAAAATGCAAAGACTTATAGAAAATGACTCCACTAGTATATTCTAAAGTTGAGCTGTTTTTTGTTGAGAAAACAAAGTCCAAAGGAAAAGAAATAAAGTTCAGAAATCCAAGAAAGAAAGCTGGCTTATCCTCACACTGTCCACAAAGAAGTAGACACGCAATCTTGATGTGAACCGGAAATTTTTTCAGTGCCGAGCGGGTACCACGTGGTGCCCGCTCGTGCATTCGAGCCGTCCAAAAGCGAATCGGACGGCTGAGATGCGCCGAGCGGGTGCCACGTCGGCAATACCCGCTCGGCACTGAAAAACTCCTCATGTGAACCCTAAAAAAAACCAATTAAGGAAATGTTTTCAATTTCCAAACTCATAACAAATTGCATTTCAAAAGTTGAAACCAACCAAATCCACTTACTTTCCACTTGAGCAGGGATGAACCTAGGGAGGCACCGACACACAAGTTTTAGCATGAAAAAAAGGATTTACCATAGGTCTCAGTTGATGATTCAAGCTACTCACTGAATAGGTTTCGTATGTATGTGACCCAATTGAAAGTACTCCTTCATATTTGTCGATCTTCAGAGTAATGAGCATCATATTGACCATTATGATCTGACATAACCGTTCTCAATGTCAAATCAACTTGTTCTTTTTATTAATGACGTGTATGTTGGGAGTTTGTGCGATGCATTGACCCGCCACTGCTTACACAAAGCCTAATTTGTTGGAGAGTATCCACATACAACATGTCACTCGGACCCAATTAATGTAAATTGAATGAATGCGGAACCACTTAAAAGCGTCCGATAGACTCTAACATTTTCTATGTTTATTCGATGTGAGAGACTTAACATTCACACATGTTCTGACATGTCGGGACCTACAAAACAAACGAGGTCATTGAAACCATTGTAGAATTATTTGCTAATACTATACCTTCGAGTTATAGAGATTGTTTTAATTAGCGTTCTACAGATAATTCATACCGATACAAGTGGTTAAAGTGATAATTCATAGGTTTCGTATGTATGTGACCCAATTGAAAGTACTCCTTCATATTTGTCGATTTTCAGAGTTAATGGGCGTCATATCAACCATTATGATCTGACATAAACCGCTCTCGATGTCAGATCAACTTGTTCTCTTCATTAATGACGTGTATGTTGAGAGTTTGTGCGATGCATTGACCCGCCACTGCTTACACAAAGCCTAATTTGTCGGAAAGTATCCACATACAACATGTCACTTGGACCCAATGTAAATTGAATGAACATGGAACCACTTAAAAGTGTCCGATAGACTCTAACATTTTCTGTGTTTATTCGATGTGAGAGACTTAACATTCACACCTGTTCTGACATGTCGGGACCTACAAAACAAACGAGGTCATTGAAACCATTGTAGAATTATTTGCTAATACTATACCTTCGAGTTATAGAGATTGTTTTAATTAGCGTTCTACAGATAATTCATACCGATACAAGTGGTTAAAGTGATAATTCATAGGTTTCGTATGTATGTGACCCAATTGAAAGTACTCCTTCATATTTGTCGATCTTCGGAGTTAATGGGCGTCATATCAACCATTATGATCTGACATAAACCGCTCTCGATGTCAGATCAACTTGTTCTCTTCATTAATGACGTGTATGTTGAGAGTTTGTGCGATGCATTGACCCGCCACTGCTTACACAAAGCCTAATTTGTCGGAAAGTATCCATATACAACATGTCACTTGGACCCAATGTAAATTGAATGAACATGGAACCACTTAAAAGTGTCTGATAGACTCTAACATTTTCTATGTTTATTCGATGTGAGAGACTTAACATTCACACTTGTTCTGACATGTTTGGACCTACAAAACAAACGAGGTCATTGAAACCGTTGTAGAATTGTTTGCTGATACCTTCGAGTTATAGAGATTGTTTTCATAAGCGTTCTACAGATAATTCATAACGAGCCCCATTTTCCTATCCTATCAACTTGATTAAAGTACAAGTGGTTAAGGTAATAATTTTGCAGACACTTAATTATCCACCAGATATCATATAATTCTCATGGCTAAGAATTTGGTAGGAACAGGTCAAGACATGCAATGGGGTTGGTGACCGGCCCAGAGTATTAACCTAACCCCAGTTTTGCTTCATATTTTTTTCAAGCACAAGGCTTGTCTGGAGGTACGGTTGGAGTGTTCGCAACCGTCGGATAGTGTTTTTAACGGTCGAGATTAAAAAAGAAAGAGCAAAGTCCACTTTGACCTCCTGTGGTTATCGCCATGTGCGGATACCCCCCTCATGGTTCAAAACTGACCACATAACCTACCTGCGGTTTTAAAAATGTGCGGATAGACCCCCTGCCGTCATGTTTTCCATCTATATTAACGGAAACAACATTAAAAGACTGATATACCCTCATCATGTCCCTTGATTCTTCTTCTTTTTTAAATCTAACCACACCATCTCCTATACCAAAAATTGAATCCAAACCGTTGATATTGTAAATTTTGACGAGTACTACATCTATGCCAAAATTCAAATCAATCAAAAAATGAAAAGCTCATGGTCGAATCGATTTTGTTATGAAATTAAAATTTCAAATTTCAATTTACTAAAAGTTAGATCACTAGGTTATTGATGCTTGATCAAGATGATTTTTTACAGAGATACTCTATTTTTTATTTAATACATTATGAACGACTCAGATTATATTCTAGAGGAGTGTGAGATACACCTCCGTTAATATGGATGGAAAATATGACGGCAGGGGGTCTATCCGCACATTTTCAAAACCATTGGTAGGTTATGTGGTCAATTTTGAACCATGAGGGGGGTATCCGCACATGACGATAACCACAGGGGGTCAAAGTGGACTTTGCTCAAAAAGAAAACTAGTTTTTTAAAATCTAGACCATTGAGTGCAAAGATAAACGACTGTGATACAACTGCATAAGCTCTCTACAGTTGGACCGCAAAGAAGCCAGGTCCTTTTTTCAACTAATGTTATAGAAAAGAGATTAAAGCCTCGTTCCGCTAGTACTTTTTAAGTACTTATTGTTTATTTTACGAGACAAATCATTTTCTCACAGTATATCACCTTTAATTCAAAAAGTAAGTACTTATTTAGTAATTATTTAACAAATAAATTCTAATAAATACTTATTTCCCTTAGCGAAACAGATTTGACAAAAGTGCATGTAACCGAAACACTACTACAAAACAAAACGAAACGTATGATCTGAATATCCCAGCTACATCCAGCTAATCATTATTTACAGTCACACTTGCACGCATACGTCAACATATTAAACATAATTAATTATGTATAGGAAAATTCTAAAATCAGCCCAATGGGCTGACAATAGTAAATGTATGAATGTGTATTAAAGTGTATAAAAAGTACACAGAAATACGTGTTTTCCTTATCTTCTAATGTGTTTATCGTCAGCCCAATGGGCTGACAATAACATGACCGTTATGTATATATAGGTCTACGTTCGTAATTTTGTATCTATAGAATTCATGTAGGGGAGGAAGGGAGTTGGTTCCCGAGTGCAAAATGGAGTTCGTCCCGAGCTCGAAAATTTGATCTAACTAATGACATTACAGAGCTCGACTAGCAAAACACCGTGTACAAATAAGTAGTCAATTGGGCATCTGAAATTCCACGGCCGATCGAAGCACATTGTTTTTAAACAAGTAAACAACAGTATAATTTCGGGGTACGTTATACTTCAAAACTAATTACATTCTTCCTTCATGTAGTTACCGACATTCGATAGGCTTTATTTTTACAAGATGTTTTACCCATCAAACTGATCTAAACATGAGCGATTACGATCAAACTTTGAGCTCGGGATGAACCTTTGTTTTTGGTGGCATATATATATATATAGCAAGGCATGCTGGCCGGGGCACAACACAGGCCCTCCCAAGGTGCTAAAAATGGTACGGA
This sequence comes from Rhododendron griersonianum, assembly GCA_018127125.1. NCBI lineage: Eukaryota > Viridiplantae > Streptophyta > Magnoliopsida > Ericales > Ericaceae > Rhododendron > Rhododendron griersonianum. The sequence continues at coordinate 2,442,274 of CM030795.1, read as the reverse complement.
CAAAGATTAAGACGCAAATGTACGTACGGAGTCCTGGACGATCGATCCACATTCATCGAATGGCTCTAGAAACATTTGTATTCGAAACATCTTTTTCTCTACAAAACCCTTGCTGCGCAGCTAGTCGAGATTTCACTTCCCCTAAGTGAGCCCTGCTGGGAATCACAAGATAATTAATGGATGATCATCTTATCTATGCATGATCTTGTAGTGTATATTATAATGTGAAAAAGGCCAGCTTCATCTTCTTCTTCTGTAGCTGTTTGTGGCGTGGATGCAAAGGTCATCAGTTACTAGCTAGACAACAAAACCTATCGATTGGGTTTTAACGAAACTGAAGTCAGAGAGGCATTGGAAACATACATCAGCCACAATGTCCTGGTTAGGTCCAAATTAAATGTGGTTTTCAGTTCCCAATGTTCCCAAGGTTTTACAAGAATGAAAGCTAGAATAGAAAATTAATTGCGCAAATACATTTACGAACTATATGAGATATACGTAGTTTGGCTTAAGCATATGTCAACATACGGGAATTCATATCACAATGAAAGATCGAAGAGAGTACAACAAGCCAGCAAGAATTATAAATCTCACGTAAAAAAATATTAGCGCTATGAAGATCCCATACATAGGAAAGCCATACGTAGAGAGTCGAATTGTACCCGCCAATAAAAACAAACCAGGTCGAACTTAGAGACTCGTAGACAGATTATAAACACAATTTGAATCGAATCTGAGGCAACTCATGTAAGATATCATAGCTAGGTAGTACATTTTATCTCTATGTTTTTTGACGGCCTCAAAGTTGCATCACCACATGCCTCGATTAATTCCGAAGCCCTAAAGTTAACGATCTGGGCAAACTCTCTGACGGTAAAAAAAAAAGGTTCTCTCTCCCAAATTCGAGACAACAAACGCATGACTTTTAGGACCCACAATATTTCTATCTCCAATTCCGACCTCAAATTTCCAAGACAAAAGAGCACCAAGCCAGGACTTGTTTTTGTTCTCCTCTTATTTGGCTAGCTTCTAGCTAACTTCCTTTTTGTTGGTTTTTTTTTTTTTTTGATCCGCTCCTTTTTGTTGGTTCAAACTACAAGAAAAAGATAATGAAAGCCATTAATTATTTCCAATTGTAAACCATTTTCAAGAAAACGGAATAGAAGGTGAAAGACACAACGGGGCTACAAACGAATCAAGTCGTTCGCAAATTATAACTCTAGATTCGGCTCGTTAAGGGCTCGATAATTAGTTCAGGACGAACCAAGCTAGAGGAGAATTTTGGTTCGTTTAGTTAACAAACCAAGCATGAGTTAGCCGGACCTCGGCTCATGTAGGTACGTTCAACTAGCTTGTTCATAGAGGCTCCTTTAGTACTAGAACCGAGCTCGAGAATTCTTAAATACTAATCGAGCCCAAGCTATCGAGCTCAAATATTTGAGCTTGCTATGAGCTTGGCTCGACCTCAAGTTCGTTGAGTTTTAAATGAGCCAAGCTCGAACATCGATCCTAAATCTCCGCTCTGCTCGTTTCATTTGCTCTCCTAAGCACCATGGAATTAATGAAGCACTAATACAATGTAATGTTAAGGGCACTTGGATAAATTCGCATTCGTTGCGATTAAGGTGGCGAAATGTTAATTAGTACAGTACTACATTAATTTGTTATTTTCAAACATCTATGACAACCTCCATTGACAATGTTAGTTAATTAGTACATTATTATTATTATTTTTTGGGTAAGGTAAAATTTTATTAGAAAACCCACATTACACAATACAGGACTTACCCCAAAACAACAAAACAAAGGGGCATTCCCCAGGAAGAGACAACACGGCACAAGGCCAACCCCCTATCTCAACAGAAACAAGAAAACAAAACAAACAAACAGAAATTAAGAGAAGACCCTGCTTGAAATGTTCCAATCCCTACACAGCAATCTATTGACATCAGACCGCCTAATATTCCTCCAAGAGCTGACATATCCACGAATATCCGAATCCTGGGGAATGCCTAATATCCCTACACAGCAATCTTTTACATTATTAATTTGTTATAAACTTGATTGATCAAAACACAGCTGCTAGTTTATGAACGTACGTAAACTTAATTAGGAGGTCTAGCTAAGATTTTCAAATTTCGAATCATTGTACGTACGGTCTCTATTGTCCACGTCCGTTTCTAAATTGGATTGTTCCCAGCTCTGGATTTTCAATTTTCCCATCATTGTACTCGCGATTCTTGAAACAGGTTGGAGATCCATCGACATTTGGGTTGGTGTCTTCAGGCCAGCAAAGGGACTCTTCGAGAAATAAGTTAGTAGTGGAGTGTGGTTGATGGAAGAAAGAAAAGATTTTTACCTTGTCCTTTTACACTCGCAAGTCAAGTGGAGTGTGGTTGATCTCCTTCTAACGTTTGCATGTTTTTTTGTTTTTTTTTTGGGTAATCAAATATTTGGACCATTTCTCGATTTGTGCGGATCATCCTTGTGCAGGAGTCACGATAATCTTCTATGTATCGTTCCAATTTTATCGGATGTCTGCAAGGGGACAACGCGCGCTTGCATGTTCTTTCCTTTCCTTTCATAAAAATTGTACGGACGTTGCACTCCAGCTTGTCTGGGGATCCAATCCAGGCCGTGAAGAATTCTCTTGCATTGGGTTTCGATTTGGGTCCTCAGGGTTCAAGTCAAGTCCCAGCTTTCTCCAAGCGGGGTCAGATTAAACTCTCCAAGAGCATCAAGAGGATTCTCTCTGTGAGGATTTTCATAAGATCCGGACCGTCCAATTCGGCAATCAATGGTCCGGATTAAAAACAAACTCTTTCAAGGAAAAGTTAACTACTCCCTAATCTTTTCTGGAGAAGTTTATTTTTAATCTGGACATTTGATTGCCGAGATGAATGGTAAATTCTTACACGATCTTCACGCATAGAATCCTCGTAGACATAGAGGATCCGGATCCGGTTTTTTATATTTATTTATTGAATCCTTCTCTCTAATTTTTGGTTCATTCTAATGTAAAAAAAGCTCACACTTTTCTTTACTTTAAAGAAATACAACCTCATGTATTTTACTTAAACCACAATACCATCACAACCATCAAATTACAAACAATCAATAGCACCCCAATCAATGGAATAAATAAATAGATAGATAGAATACCCAAAATACTCATAGGTATATGTGGACCATCTATCTTTCTATCCAATGGGCATAATTTTTTAGTAACTCTTTTTTTTTTTTTTTATGGACCCAAAATTGGACAATTATTAATTGCTTAACAAATACGGGTGTGGGACCATCTTAGAGTAGAAATGTATTCTTGTATTTTGAGTATAATTACAGCATAGTATAAACCTTTCTTTAATTTAATTCATATCTTTATGGATTTACTTTTTGCCTTTTTTTCCCCATGCCGAGGAACGAGGGGCCAGGTTCTCATGCTTCCACTTCAATCAAAGACTATTAAAAGTGGATGAGGTGGTGCTTTCGGATTGTGAGATAGCACACGAGTGCAGCCAAAATTAAAATTAAAATTAAAATTAAGGTGAAGGTAAAATGGTACCAACTTTGTCCTTGGGTGTCGGTTGATAATTTATTTACTCTCTTTTTTATTAACAGGACAGAAGTTCTTTGATACTCTAATAATTTACTCTCTCTTTTTTAAAACAGGAAAAACAAAAAAAAAAATCTTTTTTTTTTATCGATATAGAAAAAAAAGAGTAAATAAATTATCAACCGACACCTAAGGACAAAAAGTTCTACTACAGTATTAATTCGGTTTACAAGAACCAAATGGAAAGTGCTCAGCAGTCTGCACTGTACTTGCTCAATACCCACCATCACAAATTAGAGAACTTTTTAACACATGTTTCTGTGAATATTTGTTTACGGAGGTGAATCGTGATCGTCCAAGAATGTTGTAGACGGTCCAAATGTTAATGAACAACTCTTTCCCGAAAAAATTTTATGTAAATCCGGACCGTCTAAAACCGAAATGAACGACCGAGATCGTGCGGCTCCGTGAACAGACTATTTACAACGGTTCCGTGAATAAGTCTATCATAAAGTTTTACTTTCGATGTGAATTTTGCTTATACGATTTTTCGTTAAAAAGTTTATCATTATACTATCTTGTTGATTAATGAGGTCAATTTGCTCAATAAGCATCGGTGGTTCTCACATTTCTCGTCAATTTCTTCTCATAAAACCGGATAAATATTCTTAATGCTCTAATTTCTCTATTACTAATGTCGGTCGCCTCTAATACCAGACTCATTATTAAGTATTTTCAATCTTCTTCCTTATCAATCTCGATTGTTTTCATCGGTTTGTTTATGGCCGGTGAGCATCAAACTATACTTCTTGGATCCAATAGTGTTATGCAAAGAATTAATATTCTATCTTAAGTTTGATATCGTGGATCCAAATACATTTATACTCATTTTATTCTTAAATTATGGATTTGTTGACGTGGGTCCCACATAGCCTACCACATTTATTATTGCCAGTCCTGCAAATCTCGAATAATAACAGCTAACTAAATGCGATGGGTCCTAGAATTATTTCACGCATTTGATTTTAGGTTATAAGTTTATTGACGTGAATCCCAGACTCCCACATGGCTCACCATATTTAATGAGAAAAAGGGCATACCTGTCTTTTCATCTACAGAAGAAACCACCCGACTCCCGCTTTTATATTGGTAGTAAACTTATGAACCGAGGTACTCCGACCATCGTATGCATACCATGAATAATTTTTGAGAGATCAATCCACCATTAACCTCGATTAAATGTCGGAACAAAAGACCAATATAGACTACCTCTAAAAGAATCTTTAGCATGTAGAATATTAGAATAGGGGACAGCTACATAATTTCAGTTCAGCAATGACAAAGATGTGCAGGATTTTAATGACGTTGTAAATTAGGTTGCAAAAACTTATTGGACTACTGAATTTGTTTTTTATTTTCTTGGGTTATATACTATTTAGTTACTCACAAAATTTAAGGGACTTCCATTTATTTCGCACTCGTACAAGTGATCCACTGCTAATGATACTAATAAAAAATTAAATTTTACGTGAAAAATACTTTTTTAATGAATTTATTGAGCCGAGAAGGTTCACCGTTTGGTTTCAAACCTAAAACCTTAGAAGGAGCACACCTCCACGTCTCGCCATTGGGTTTTTGACTTTTTTCCTTATATAAATATCATAAGTATCCCTTCAGACTTTCCTTAGAGCACCTCCAGCCTTGACCCAAAATTTTACCCAAATTTGGGTCAAAATTTAGGTAAAAACCCATTTTGGGTCAAGCTCACTCCAATGGCAAAATGATCAATTACCCAAATATATTGTTTTTTTATGCTTTCAAGATTATTTCCCTCCATTTTTGTTTCCCCCAACGATTTCGGCCAAAAAAGTAGTACACATCTCTCCTCAACGACGCGGTTCTTATTCCGCAACCAGCTTCAAGATTCTTCCAGAGAGAATAGGGAGAGATCGTCAAGACTTCAGCATTCAAATATCCACAGAGAGAGAGAGAGGGGTATCCAAGCTTGAGAAAGCCATGGCGATGCCATGCTCTCAGAATGGCATGGAAGGTGCCGTTGAAAAGAGAAAAGAGCCGTTGGAATATTGGGGAAAAAAATGGGGAGAGACTTGGGTTTTCTCAAATTTGGGGAAAGAAATGGGTAAAATCCAAAATGGGAAAGGGTTTTGGTCAAAGATTGGAGAGGGTTTTTTGTGGGTTTTGCCCAAATTTTAAATTTGGGTCTTAAAATGGGTCAAGGTTGGAGATGCTCTAAGTACCCACACAAAAAAAAAATTTATATCCCTTCAAAAAGAAACAGTATATATATGAAGTATGATTGTTGGTGCTCTTTAGTCTTGCCCCTCTTCTCTGCCTTATTTCCTCTCATACAAAATCAATCAATCTCTCTCTCTCTCTCTCTCTCTCTCTCTCTCTCTCTCTCTGAGTGCACCTTCATTGAGATCTCAAAACTGGGTACAAATCAATATATTGTGTGGGTCTGAGTTGATAGAAGTTTTGAGTAGTTATGGGGAGACAACCTTGTTGTGACAAAATAGGGTTGAAGAAGGGGCCATGGACAGCTGAAGAGGACAAGAAGCTAATCAACTTCATCCTCACCAATGGCCAATGTTGCTGGAGATCTCTCCCTAAACTTGCAGGTCTCCTCATCCTTCTCCAATTTCCACAAACCAACATTTCTAACGTTTGTAACAGAGAAATATTTTCCTTCTGTAAATTACTTTTTGGGGGGGCAGTTTTTCATAATCTGTTTTCTGAATTCATTTTTAAGAAGTGAACTTACCCGGTTGACTGTTTTTGAAACTTTTTTATAAAACTTTTTGGAAAGAAATCCATTCTCTTTATGCCTGAGTATTAGGACTCGCTCGCGTGCACCTTCTTTAATTCCTAGGCCTTGAAGTTAACGCTCACGCAAATTTCCATTCATGAGAGAACAACAAAATTTACTCCTATTTTGCTTTTAAAATCATTTGCAAAACTAATTTTTGAAAACTGCCACCAACCAGAGGATCAGAGGGATTATTCTTTCTCTTAACAGGGAAATAACTTGAATTTTTGGGAAAAGTTAGCTAGTTTATGATAAACAAATTGCATAAGGCATGTATCAGAAAAAGCTTCCTTAAAGATAACATTAAATAACTTGTAATGATACATATATATAACATTGCAAGCTTCAATGCAGAAGAAATAAGTTATCTTCTTACTTCTTATTTCTTTATTAACATTAATTACTTTAAACTTATTTTCGTTCTTTTTAAAAAATTTGGTGGGTGCAACTGCAGGATTGTTAAGGTGTGGAAAGAGTTGTCGATTGAGATGGACGAACTATCTCAGGCCTGATGTGAAGAGGGGTCTCTTGTCAGATTATGAAGAAAAGATGGTCATTGATCTCCATGCTCAACTTGGCAATAGGTTTGTGATCTCTTCCAATCAATCCCTTTTATGAATTTTTTTTTTTTTCGTATCGCCATCTCTTATTCTGCAATTCTTTGGGCCACCTTACCCCCACATGTAACTATGTGAAATAGCTGTGGGATTGGCTATAGAGGGATCAGTACGAGGAGCGCAAGCTGACCTAGAACACCCTAGCATTACCCAATAAGGAAAAAATTGTGGGTGTTTTAGCACGAAATGGTACTATATCGCCATCGTTCCAAGCGTTACCCATTGATCAATGAAGACATGTCAAATGGCAGACACGAACGAAAAATTATTCAATATACTCCGGGAGTATATTCACATAACATGTGGAGGTCATATGTTACGTGAAAGGAGGAAGTATACTCCCGGAGTGTGCTAAATAATTACCAGGCACGAACACGGCAGGAATGAGTCCTATTTGAGACCCAAAAAAAATAAAAAATTCATTCATTTTCTACTTCAAACATACGAAGAAAGATTTGTAATTTGATTTTCATAAAAGTATTCAGAATTCTGTGCTGGGCAGCATTGCTCCATTCAAATTTAGCAGAGAAAAGTGCTCCACAAAACATAATTCCTTTCCGAATTGAATGAGTTTTTTTCTTGGTCCGTAGCTCATCTTGTTTCCATTTTCCGGATCGATTTTTGCAGATGGTCCAAGATTGCTTCGCATCTCCAGGGAAGAACCGATAACGAGATCAAGAACCACTGGAATACCCACATCAAGAAAAAGCTAAAAAAGATGGGAATCGATCCTCTTACCCACAAACCACTCCCCACTCCAACCGAAAATCAACCTCAAGATGAACAAAAGTTAGAAACAGAAACGCTGGTTCAGCTACTGGCCAATGAGGCCAAAATGGAGAACAAAAGCATGGAAGCAGGCTCACCTGAGTGCCCCATGGAGTTGGTCAACAATGGGTTTTGCACAGATGAAGTCCCATTAATCGAGCCCCATGAGATTAATCTGGTGCCTGATTACTGTGTTCCTTCATCATCAATATCTACAACAATAACCAGTTCTTCTTCTTCTACTTCCTCTGTTTCCAATGGTGGAATCTCGACCAATTTACTTCAAGATTTGGAGTTACCAAATTTTGACTGGCAATTTGATTTTGGTTTCTGGGGTGATGATGGTGATTTCAGCAGCAGCTTGGATTTGTTGATGAATGGTGATGGGAATGGGAATGCAATTACTATTGGCACTCCCCTTGCTCAAGAATCTTGGAAAGTACTTGAGCTGTTGTGATTTGGAGAAATTTCTTATCTGCAGGGGCTTCTTTGTAATTTGGTTTTGGTATATATACACAGCTAATAAAAATCAAGACGGTGGGCAAAAAGGCCCACCGTTGTAATTTCTTTTCTTTTTGTGTGTACATATTTATCTCTGCGTGAAACAATCTTAGTTGATACATGAAAAAAATGTGTTCGAATGGATCATAGCATTCGTTGTATATACACCTATTAGATAATCAACTTTATATGTCAATTTTATCTTAGTAGAACGTTAAACGATCCAATTGATCATTTGCCTTCAATAGTACATAGACCGATAGACACACATCCTTCAGTTCTACAACAGGTAATCAGGCTTTGCTTCTTGGAATTCTAGGCTGCAACTTGCAAATCCCATTTATTCGCTTCAAGAGCAAAAGCTCTATATGGACTGGCTTAACACAAAAATCGATAGTAGCACGCATGCGAGAGTCGAACCTCGAACCCAAGACTTCTGTTTGGCCCTTAATTATACAATGCGCCAAGTGCATTTACCGCTACGACACGTTACTTACAAGTATAGGAATTCAACAAAAAGTCACAAATATATGCATAGTAGTTGGACCTCACATGACACACAGTTCTTTTTGTATTGCTTAATTAATAATTATGTTTCTGAGTAGTTAATTAATATAATATAATTTTGACAACTTGACGTTATGAATTTCTCGTGGTGGTTAATTATTATAGTAAAATGTATTTGACTTGGAAAATTTTTAAACGATTGATTGGTAAGGGCAATATCCCATTGGTCCAAATATATATTAAATAATTGTGTAGTTCAAAGTTTGAAAAAAGGAAATGAGAATATTGGTGTAAGGAAGCCAACTAATCATTGATTTTCGACATAGATATGGTACAAACCACAAAGAGCCTGAACTAGGGGAGGATGATCTCAAGTCTAAATTCAAAATTACAAACATGTTCATCATTACGACTGAAAGCGAACCGAGCTATTTATGAACAGATCGATCGAGCTCAGCTTGACTCGGATAAGTTTGAGCCAAAAGTATAAGCCTAGTAACGGAGCAGAGCATGAGTAGGTTCGTGGACATAAATATTATATATGTATCAGAAAATTCAGTTTGTAGATTAATATGTCCCCTACTTGGATTACGTTTATCTTTTGTTTGTGTACGTTTATGTGGATTTTAACCTACCTTGGATTTGCCTTTTGAGCTCTCATGTTCTAAATTTCGAGCTGAGTTTGAGTTCAAGTAGTAATTTTTTACAAGCAAAGCCGGGATACTCTACAACGTGGTTCGGTTTGCTTGCAGCCTCATATTATGTCGATATATCTATTTTATTGCTTGGTCATGCAATGAGTTGGTAGTTTAAGTCCTCAAGAAAACCATGAGAAATAATTATTAAAAGCATCTTATTAGATATTGTGCTTCTTGTTTTAATATTCCATTAATTCACCAGCAAATTGCCTTGCATGTCATGACACTAAAAATGCCAACAAGCAAAATAAAAAGGCTTAATTATAGTAATAAGTCATACCAACAGTTAGATAAGAATTTTTCAACGAGCGCGTAAATGAATATTATGGAGTCAATTTTCAAACATAAAAAATCAAGGTTGCTTTCTTCCAAACTCATCCCAGCAGGCCTGACACAACGGAATTCACGAGAGACTAGTTAGCGTACTAGTCCAAACGAGATAAACAACTCATCGCAACGAGCAAATCTTGTGCACAGGCCAGCAGCAGTAGTTATATTCTTCAACAGCTACAAAACTTACATATACATATATGTCTGGGCATGCACGTCAATAAAATTACTATTTCCTTTATCTTAAGTAAATCTCTCTTTCCTTGTAAACTAAAAAACGTAAAATATGAGTAACAGTGACAAGGGTCCAACCACACAATATACTCCATTAATGAAGAACAATTATGCTTGGCAACTAGCTAGCTAGGAGTAATTTTTCATGTTTAAAAAAAAAACAAAAAACTAGGAGTAATTCATTTTAGACATGGGTTCCGATTTTGGACCGGGCTGGACAGTTCAAATCTGGACCATACATTGGTATATAATCAATAGTTTGGATTTGCTCAAAGACTTTTCCCTGTTCAAACCGTTAATTATAGTAATGTATGGTCCAAATTTGGACTATCTTCGATCCAAACTAAGGACGGGAGAGGATCTAATTCCTTGAGACATAAATGAAATGTAAAAAAATCTATCTAACTTACTTAAAAGGAGAAGAAGAATAAAGTTACAATGAAGCAACTGAAATATCACAAAGGGACGAGATTCTCTCAATTCATGCTACAGACACGCCTCTCGGCCACTACTCTCTCACAAGCAGTAGAGTCCGCAAATGTGTGGAGTCCACTGCTTGTGACTTGTGAGAGAGGAATGTCTAGGGAGCGGCCGAGAGGCGTGTCCCCAGCATTTCCGAATAATCTAGTTGAAATGCGCATCATTGACAGATTCAATGCTCATCCATTGGGCAGTTATCTGATGGCTGCAGCCCGCATGGCCCCCCAGGTGAAGCTGCAGGTGACCTTAGAGGTGCCATTAAGGGCAGTGTGACCTTGTTTACAGCAGCTTTTGAGGGCACTCATATTGTCTCTGCCCTTTACTTGAAACCCTCACTCTTTTGTTTCTAAAAAATTATTTCTGGAATATTATTTTTTTATGTATATATCTCTAATTTTTGGGAAAACACCCATTTTTTAGAAATGCATTAAGAGTGTGTTTCCAAAATCCAAAAACTATTTGTCAAGAAATATAGAATATTGAGGGTTCTCTTGTTCTCCCAAAAACGGCGTTGTAATTAATGATTCTGAAAACAACAACGAAAGGCATTTTATTTTGGTTCACCCTTGGATATAGATTGACTTTTAGATGATGCCGAACTATATATATATATATATATATATCTTTCCTTTTTGCGTTAATGAGTATCAAACCTAAGCAATTAATGGAAAAAGACATGAGTTTTGACACATCGTATATGCGTGTGAACCTTGCGTGGATTGACTTTGAAATGAAGCCAAATTAGCAGTAAAAGTGACAAAACCATTTCTTCATAATTAAGTTGTCTCCTCTTGACATACTCCACTAATTAATATGCCACTCCTATGGAAGCAATTAAGTTGGTCGTGTGAACCAACGGCTAAACTTTTACACCAACGTTTGAGTGACCACGTTAATTATGCCGGTATATATCATCTAAGGATGGAAGGGTGGCAGTTATCATGCCAACGGTTTTAAAAAAAGTTTCTTATTCTACTTGTATTTTTCGATTTACCGCCAAATTTTGTAGGACCTTTGCCACTCCAAAAAAAAAGTGCCGAGCAAAACAACTTTTAAAAGTAGGGTGAGATCGAAGTGTTGCATTGCTTCAACAGGGAACCCTAAAATGATCTATCTGTAAAGAATCTAAAGATGAGACGTTTTTTCAACCATCATGGAAAGAACATGACACTAATTAGGCTATGCCTATGAAAATGACCACCAAATTAAAACATGTACAAGAACTGACATCACACGCGCGAAATAGATTTATAACTTATTCACGGAGTAGTTGTAAACAGGTTGTTCACGGAATCGCGCGATCTCGAGCGTCCGTTTCGGCTTTGGATGGTCTGGATTTAAATGAAACTTTTCTAGGGAAAAGTTCGAAAAGTTTCATTAACATCCGAACCGTCCAAATTAAACACTCTTAGACAATGCGATTCACCTTCATAAACAACTGTTCACGGAACCTTCTGTTAAATAGATTTTCTCAACATCACACTCTTTGGACTCTTCGGGTTTTTGATTCACTTAACCTTGAAAAACAATACAAAATAAATAAATAAATAAAAGAATTAAAATTGAACACAGATTACTTTTGGCCGCATCGAATTACTTTATGGTCTCGCAATTATTTGCGGCCAAGTGCAATTCAATGCGGTCAAGAGTAATTCGATGCGGCCAAGTGCAATTCGATGCGGTCATGAGTCATTCGATGCGGCTAAGAGTAATTATTTACAGCCACGAGTAATTTATTGCCTCGAAGATTAATTCTTTGTGGCCAAGAATAATTCTTTGCTGCCAAATGTAATTCATCGTGGCCAAGAGTAATTCATCGTGGCCAAGAGTAATTTTTTGGCCATTGGCTTCAATGGTTGAGATGGAGTGTCTTTTTTTGTGTCCTCAGAACGCTTCCCTATATATATATTCTTCAAATTAGCACAGAATCTTGAAAGTTTTGGTATTCTTCTCTTCTTTTTTTTTTGAAAAATAACAGAGACATTAATGTACGTATAGTTATAAGGAGTAAATAAACTCATACGGCAATTATGCAATATGTGCAAAAAGTGTGAGCACTTTATTGAAAGGAGGAGAATGAGCCTAAACCATTGGATCAAAGTAATCATCCATTGCAACAACTTGTCTTTTGTAAGTATGGATGGGTCCTACACCCTTGTGTTATGTACTATAGAAAATTAAGTTAAATAAGAAAATTAACTCCAATGCGGAAACACAGGTACATGTATATTTTCGTTGGCTTTCAACTTTCAACCCGATGAAGGCGAAGATGAAACTATGACTTAGAATCAAGATGCAACAAAATCAATACACTTGCTGCCACCAACATATTGCAATGAATCAAATAACCAAATATATAATTAATCAATTTTTTTCCTCAATCACTCAACCAACTAAATATTTAGCAATCTAAACACATTTCAAAAAATGAGGGCTATATATATATATATATAATAGAGAGAGAGAGAGAGAGAGAGAGAGAGAGAGAGCGCTAAATGTGTGTGTGAGAGAGAAAGCAATTTTGGATTCAAAATTGGAATCCATTTTAGAATTAACGTGTGAGGGAGAGAGAGTCAACTTTTAGGAAAGTAATCCATTCAGAATAAGATTAGGAAACATTAATTTTAATTTTTCTTTCATCCTTCTTCCAAATATTCAGTCTTTCCAAGTATTTTCTAGTCTTCCTACCCATAAACCTCAGCTATAGAAAAAATATGTACAAATCGAAGGGTCCAAAATATAGAGAATTCAAAAAGCGTTGCTCCATATTATATAGAAGATATACACACACGGCCCTTCTAATAAGGGCAAACTTATTCTTGTAAAATGCAGATCTCATGAATTTGACATTATTCCCAATCAAATTTTAATGATCCGAACCGTTCAATCCATTTTTACGAAAAACTGTTCGGATCAAACCCTTTCCGGACATATTTTTTGTCGATTTCTCTCAGATACCCTTAAAAATCACGTTTTAAACACATTGAACGGTTATATTTTTACAAAAAACTGTTCGGATCAAGCCCTTTACGGTCATATTTTTTTGTCGATTTCTCGCAAGTACCCTTAAAATCACATTTTAAACATATTGAACGGTTCAGATCATTGAAATTTTATCGATAAAGGGAAGATCCACATTTTATCAAGTTAAGATCGCCCTTATTAGGAGGGGACTGATAAAATGGCACCACAATGAAAGTCGGTCGCTTTACTATTATAGACTGTAATCATAAGCGAGAGGTCAAAAGAATATGAAGAGTACAATTCTAAATTGAAGAAGGGAAAAGAAGGTTGTCCTTTACAATCATTTCTTCCACACACAAAAAAAAATACATACAAATAGAAAAAGAAAGGGTAGTGGAAGAGTGACATGGGATGGGAGAGTAGCATGACTATTGACCCCTAACATGAACATATTCGGAAGGTTTCTTACTTTCTTTATTGGGCACATGCACTTGTTTTTTTTTTACACGTCGGGAGTCCGGCCAACTTACGCACACTTTATCTATTCTTAGGGTCCAATCCCACCGCCCACTTACACTCATCTTGGGATGGGGTTCCCGTTCCACTGCACTCGCACACGGGACTGACCATAAGAGGCGCGCGCACATAGTGTGTGTGTGTGTGTGCAAGTGGTAGTCCGCTTATGTATGTAGTGCGAGGAGAACAATAATATTACAGTACTAGTAACAGTTATACTTTACACATGTATATTTGTACAGAAGCTCGCATAATTTGAGGGTTTCATGCAGAGGGCGGTGTCGGTGTGAGAGCCTCAAAGAGTGTGTCGGTAAATGTGTCTTTCTACACTTTGAGTTTGAGGAGGAGAAAAGAGGTTGGCGAATACAAAATAATGCAACTTTTTCAAGTCACGCTTCTTGGTACTTTTTTCCGCAGCTGGGAGAATAGGGCAAAGGTGGCAGAGGACAATGTAGTATGGTGGTGGCAATGGCTTCAATGGGGCGGCGTGTCGGTGTCGATTATGTTGGCCCTTTTAGTGGATTTTGGGACCTCCCTCTCTCTCCCTCTCTCTCTCTCTCTCTCTCTCACATCTGGCATCCCATCATCATGAATCATGCGTAGATAAATAGTAGTAGAATGAGAGTTTGTCTCCTCTCTACACAAAAGTAAACCACCCAAAGCAGTAGCAATATAACCACCACTCAAAATCCAAACTAACCAGTTATAGTGGGGGCAGTTCATCGGATCTTGGCAAATGGCAATGCTTTTCAGCCTCCTCAATTGACAAATTAAGCAATATAGTAGTAATAAAAAGACACTCCTTTCCTGAAATGAGTTTAGTAATCAACTTAAGGTGACGCGGATCAAAAAAAAAAAAAAAAGGTGATGCAAGGCCAACGTAAGATTAAGGTAAGCTTGAGCTTTTGTTTTGTTTACCCATTTTGAGGATTTGAGAATTGAGGGTAACATATGCCTCTTTTTTATTTTTATTTTTTTGGCACAAGTAGTATACCAGGATGTGTGTAAAACAATATTGGGACATAAAATAACCTTGATTAAACAAATTTCTAAGTTCGTTATAGCTTATATCAATCTTGGAAACTTACTATTGGAATCGAAAACCTCATGTCGTTTAAAAACCTAAGCTACTCGAGCTTCAGCTTATAGTACTAAACTATATCCTCCTTGTGCGAGATCGATCCGATGATAAATAAGGTAAACTTTACATGATTTTTAAGTTGTGTGAGTTTACAAAATATTTAGCCTCTAAATATTAAGTCAAACCCTCAGCCCTACGTAGTTGAGTGATTATAGTATTGTTATCATGGGCCTCATGGCCCTGAAGTTTGAGAGTGGTAGGTAAATGGAGCACAATGGAATCACAGATGTATCTCTGAGACGATTGCCAACACAAACAAAAACGAGAGAACAGGGTAAGTTTTAAAACCCCACACGGACAAGAATAAAAGGACTCACTCCCTTTAGTCACATAATCCTTCGGTAGAGTCATCCACTCCCACTTTCAATCATCGCTCTACGCCCGTGCTATCAATTACTGCTCTTGCGAATTTAGTACTACTAGTTTAGAATGTTTCTGAGAAACGCTCTCACCCTCACGTTTCCGCTCCCACGCGCGCATTATGTGACTTAGCTCACACCAACATAACAATGTTTCCAGTTTTACAAGAAGATCACTCACCTTTACCTGTGACAGATAGATTCAGCTTTTGTATACTGATCCTAATCATTTGATTATGGTAGTGCTCCATCCATTTTTAAACGAACGAGCCTTATCCTCTGCAAACACGCCAAGCTTCTACATACTTCTTAATGCATGTAAAAATTATCTAAGAACACACAGCCCCACCTTCAGTCTCATTGTGTTTTTCGGTCTTCTCAATCATAAATTAGATGCGGAAATAAGCACACCTTTCAATCATTGTTTCACACATCAAAGCTCTCTTTAGAGTTCGTTAGGAGCAAAGCTCAGTTGGCTCCTCCTTTTTTTTTTATTTTTGGTTGGTGAAGCACAAGGGGAGAAGAAGAAGAAAAACTCACAATATTGTATCTTTTCTTTTGGATATGTGCTTAGAAAGGTAGTGTCCCATTTTTAATAAGTAACTATGATGCAAATTCTAACAAATTGAATAGGTTAACAAAATTTACCAACACCATACATATTGGTCTCATTTGATTCGCAAATTTAAATAGACTGAATTAACAGTCCTAGCATTGATAGTACCTGGACTATTTGTCTCGACACTAATTCTTTCCAATCCCATGTTTGACGAAAGCATAATTCCCCCAAAAGGGAGGGCATTTTTGGTAATTTTCTAGGGTGTTTATGTAATTTTTTAGGACTTCCATTGGCTAAGGAACATCCGAAGATATTGTGTAATTATTCATACCTCATTAAAATGAGTATCCTTTCAAAAAAAAATTTAAAATGAGTATCGCGCACCCTCTCCATCCCACTCAATCTCACCTCCCACTAGGATTATATAGTACCCCACGTAAAAGGATAAAAAAATTAATCTTGGAATGATTAATCCCGACTGCCATTTCAAGAACCAAACATAAAACAACGAAAGATTAGGTCCAGTTGGTCCTATATCAAGCACATAATCCACGTATCAAACAAGGCCGTAGTGTTGTATGAATACAACACATGTAGACAACCTTAGATAGTAAAAAGGTGGGTTGGGCTCTAACCCATGAAGTCCCATCAGGTGAAAAAACTCGTCCCAAGGTCAGGCCCAATTCTCCAATTTAGGAACCCTTCTGGGGTCAGCAAAGTTTTAGCTGTCCCAACAACTTTAGATCATGAACAGTGCAACCTAACCCTAAAATGGGCAAAGGTTTAAAAGTAGTCCCACCCAGTTTTCCCTAATCATTGGTCATACTTGAACCAAAGGTATCGCTTCAAACATGGGGAATATCTGCATCATTAACATGAAAATTACGTTCCGAAGGAGGGTGGGGGGGAAGCAGACAACACAACAATAGCTGCAAAAGCCTATATTTCAACTAGAAATAAGATTATCACCAAGTAGCGTGCTTTCAACAGCAGATACAACCGTATCCTTCAATTCAAAACAAGAAATCACCAGAGAAAGCCATCAGAATGAATATCTATGTTTCACCTATTCACTAAAGGAGTGGTTACTATCTCCTTTCAACCCGAGACCAAAAAGCCCAGAAACAGGAAAGTATAAGAGACATTACGTTGCACCCAAAAAAAAGGTTCCCATCGATAAAGAAAATCGTAGTAGAACCCAGCAGAGCTTTTAGAGTAGCAGAGACTAAATTCCCCACCAATACACGAAACGTGATAAACCAAATAGCAGCGTAACATATCCATACAATTAACTTTTGACAGCACAAGTGTTCGCACCAATTTAATAATAGAAGCATTTTTCCGGAAAAAAAAAAAACAAATACAAGCATCATTTTCCAGTTTTGTGTGTCAACAACGTCGGGCCACGAAATATGAAAATCGCGAACACTGCTTAATTGCCAAGGAACTATTAAAGCATTTAACCCAACACATGTACATGCATCCACCTAATTACTGCTACAAAATACTACTAAGATGATTCCACGATTCTGTAAGGAACCCACTAAATCAAAGTCATGCTTTGTTTTTTGTTTTTTTTTTTCTATCATAACCAAAGTCATGCTTAAAACGTACGTCATATTTAACGAGAATATACAACATTCTGGAATGAATCAACTAACCTCTAGGTTAGAGCTCCAACTTGATTTCAGGACCTTGAGCACCACTGTAACCTATAACCTTTTTTGGGATATCAGTTGGAACAATAGTTCCACCATTATAACCGTTCATAAGTAACTTCCCAATCTTTGACTTCCACTCCGAGCTGTCCCTCTCATTTTTCTTGTCATGAACAACTCTGTCACAGTAGTTGAGCATGGTTCCCAAGCCAGTGTTTGGTATCCAACCGTACTCGGTCAATACGCGTGCTTCACCTTCAGTCAAGTCCTCTCCAACCTTAATCATAGAGATACATCGTAAGAACCATAAAGCTGTTCAGTTATTCCTACCATAATATCTGCCAATTTTTATTCTATGATAAAAAATATCAATGTTAACATCTGCCAAAAATAAAGACAACAATACAAGAAGTTTAGTAGTGGGTTAGAAGTCAGTTTATATGCCACACAATCTTCCAATATGCTAATAGCACAACTATAGTAAGAGGCAAGTAGTGAACAGGAGGGATCAAATGAACAAACAGATCCATTCTCGGGCATTATTTGCACCACATGGCTGTCAAAAACGCAAGCCTGGGTTCTCGCTAGCAGCTGAGTTTTCATCATTGCAATGGCTCAGGCCCTTTGAAAAGCACAACATTATACAAGAATCCAGAGATTTACAGGTTCTTTGAAAAGCACGTACAATAAAAAGCATGTCTATCAAAGGGAAGGCATCATTCCAATTAAAAACATCAGAAACAAAGAATGATCAATCCCAGAATTATAAATCAAATTACTATCAATAATGGTCAAATTCAGTGTCTACTCAGAGTGAACTGAAATGAATGACGCTGTGCACTGCATTACGCCTTTTTGTAGCATGTTCCAAACATATCAACATAGTTGGTCGATAAACTGGTTAATAAGGCAAAAGCTTAGTATTTATGAGGTCACTACGTATAATAATTGCGATCACCACTATCCCCATTCATGTGAAGAAATACATATCTAGTCATTACCATTAATGCTTTATTCTCAATTAGTGTAACCCTGCTACAGCTAGTAAGCTTCATTGCAGTCACCAACCGCTTAATCTGCCAATGGATGGGTAGGGAATCTACCAACTCAAAGAAGTATGTTGCAAATCCATATTCAGGACGTTCCAGCACTATTCTGCATTTAAGAACCATGGGAGTAACTCCATAATCCAGAAGAATGAGAAATTAAAAATAGGGGTTAAAAAACACAACTGATGCTGCCAAATATACCTGTTATGTCTTTCAAACACAAATATAAATGACTGCAAGTCACGGCACCACCCCCATTCAACAGGCCATTTCAGGAATTGTAGATATCTTGCCTGAAAATTTCAGGAAGAGTGAGCGAAGAAGCGTGAAGTTATAAGAACCAACGACTAGCAAGAATTAACATGAAATGGAATTACATCAGTTAATTTCCTTGTTTTTTATAATATAAACTAAGGTAGAGAAATGATCTTACTTGCTCCACCAGCGATATTAAACAAGCTAAGCAATAACTAGCCTTCTCAGCCTTTGTGCACCGTAACGGAGGCAACTTCAATTGGGACTGGCGATGAGAGAACAGCTGTTCCCGCAAAGTAAGAAATCAAGGTAACATCAGAAAGTAAGAACTAATAGTATCAATGTGCACAATCAAAACAACAAATAACTGAAAACTAACGACTAACAGTCTCATTACTCATGAAATGCACACCATTGTGCTTCCCACGTGATGCTTGTTCAAAAATAAAAATTTGTAACTAACAAGAATGATTTCTAAGATCATGCTCATTCAAAACTGATTTCTAGAACTTCTAGGATTAGCTCATCCTCCTCCTACCTACAGTTGCTGGGAATGAAATTAAAAAAACAAATGAATTTATATACAACAATGTGATTTTCCAACTTTGTTTCTCCTATTCTTACTATAATATGAAATAGTAAGTTTACAAAGACGAAGACATGAGGGCAGTTTACAGAATAGTCACCAACCTTCGATATCACATCTTCAAGCTCTGAAAAGCTGTCTTCACTGTCATCAATGGCTTCACCGCTCTCGGGCTCTCCATAAAGCTTAATTTCGTTCACTAGCACCCCTTTCTCAATTAATACCTACAAACTGAAACCTATGAAGCCCCATTCACGAAGAAAGCAACTGCCCAATTCCAAAAGAAAACACAACTATGACATGATAGTACCTGCAGAAGTCCAGGAGCATCTTCCTCCATTGCTGTTTCAACCGAATCACTGCAATCCAATGCAGGAGAAACCTCAAAATTGCAACCACGTAAGGGGTGGGGGGAACTCAAACCAAAAATATGCCGGAAGGCGTATTATAAAGAGGTTTATATAGAATAAGTACATATAGAAGGAGATGTGTTTTAGGAGTTTTAATATTACGTGGCAGTTTTCCTTTTCTTCCGTGGACGGTTGATTCTTATAGGTTTAGCAGATTCAGATGCAATAGGACTGCAGTCTACGACACAAGGCACAGTCTTCTTCAAGCACTCGAAATTTCTGGAACTATTTAAACTAGGAGGCTCCCTGGATGCCAGCAGTTTAATCCTGTCTCGCAATAACATATGGTCTACTTCATTGCCATAAGATGCTTCAGGAATTTCCAGTTCACCCTTCACAGATACTACGCGATTAGAGGGGGAAATGTATGCAGCATCCTTTTCCAGTTTATGTGCATCACCATGATCCAAGGGTTCAGCTTTGATATTTACAAAGGTTGATGATAATGCTAAACCCGGCATGCGATGAGGGTTAGAGGCAAAATCATGTCCACCAAATGATTCATTGGTGATGGAAGCCTTCTTAGATGAGCATGTCCTGTCATTTTCTGTTATTCCGGCAACTCCTGGTTTAGCAGATTTGGTCCCCTGGCAAGACCGCATTGATGAAGAATGATTTAGTATAGAAGATGATCCTGCAATAATACCCTTTGATTTACCAGATTTTGAAGTCATGTTAAAATCAGAAGCATTTATTGCTGGAGCATGAGTATGATTTCCAGCCACCAAGGATTCTGCATCACCGTTGTGATTCTTTTTCTTTGCTCTACTGATACTATGTTGAATCGTGTCACCCACGACTGCATTAGACAGCCATGAATTATTACCCTGCACAACATAAGCCAAGACAACTCAATCAGAAAGAGCTACAGTTTTACCTGACTCATAAAACTCAATTTCCGCGTGCGCACTACACAAAAATGCACAATCAACAATGTGATTCATACATAAAAAAAGACGGGTTTTGAAAGAACACATCAAAATGGGCAGACAATATATTTCCAAGTTTCTTTTCAAAAAAAAGTGCAATGTCATATCTGCACGATTTCAATCAAGACAGAAACCTTAAAGCAATTGGATAGCAGCTTTTAGTAGTCAACAGCGAGATGTCTCCCATTTCCTGACATTGCTGAGGTTTGAGAAAAGAAAAACTATTTGTCAAGAAAAAGTAAAAGTTAAAAAAAAAAACAGGGCTTCAATGAAGGCAACAAGTTCAGTGCATAAAAGATTTGCAACTCTACAGCTCGAATAGTGGTCTATATAATGTCTAATCTCGGCTTCCATACTCAACTGAATACTAGAGACCATCTTTTACAAGACAAATGAAGGAAGAAGAATTACCTCCACAACTGGTTTTGTCAATTCCAACGACTTCCTGGTAAGCAAAACAGAGAATTTAGAAAGTCAGTAGATCCTGCACTCCCCAACGGGTGACAGTAGGAAGATGAGAACAGTTTAGAAGAGAACAATCAGGATATCATTTACCTCCTTACTACCTGGATATGGATTTAAAGCATCTGCATAAGGACTTAATTCTATTTTTTTTTATGGGAGCTCAAGGACTTTGTACAACTACTATCTTCTGCAATTTTCAACAAGTACCCCTAAAGTCGAAAAGAAATGCAATTCATCAAACAAGGAGCAGCACCTTGATAGCAGCAACCTTCGCCTCTCTTTCAGAACAATATGATCAAGATCATCCACCAAGTCATCGGCAATCTCTTTCCTTAAGTTAACTGCTCGCAATTCGGTACCCAAAGCACCCTCCACACCATTCCCCTGTGAAGTTATTAAATTGTGATCCGGATAATCAACTTCTGCTTTGACATGATACATTGACAGCACTGAACACGGGGTCAAAGTGCTTGAACAGGCATCTACTTTCTCCACTAAAACAGTCTCACCGTTAGCTTCAATAGATTTTATCCCATTTGAGCTCACATTCTCATTCCCTTCAGTCCCTTGGGAACTGTTATCACCAAGCAAACCTGCATGATGTTCATTTTGGCATTTTGTAATCATTGATGAACTAGAGTGACTGATAATGTGCAGTAGCAAACTTTTAAATAATTTATCCATGTTCTTTACCAGTTTGACTTTGTTCTGGTGAAAACATCTGATTCCTCTCTTCCTGAGCAGAGAAAGCAGGATTGAAACCATTCATTACAAGCCCCTTATATAAGACAAATTGTAATACACAACTTCAAGAAGAACAACACCAAACAGACTCATAACGGTGAATGACACTTTGTGATAGTGAAAAGAAGGTTCAACCATATTTATCAGGGACAAACAATGGGCAGATAAAGAAGCAGAATAATGCAGGGGTCTCACTAATGAAAACTAGTGTTGACACAACAGGCATTATCCCATTTGAGCTGGTAATAAGGGGAACAGAAACACAAAAAATAGCAGTAGCAAAATTAGCATCTAATATGACACTTTAAAAGTAAATAACCTTTCTGCAGCTGATTTCTCAATGTTCAATAACTCCAAAGTGTAATTTTATTCCCTTGACTATTAAATTAGGAGTACATTCCATAGACTACAATCAACGAACATGAAACCTTCAAACAGGCATCAGTACATCCATTAAGAGTGAGTGTGCATGCATTGGTCAACAATTTTTGCACTCACATAAACAAAAAACAAAAAATGCACCGTACTGTCAAATTTACATTTCAAAAATGTTGAACCGAAGAAAACAGACCTATTAACTGAGCACAACGTGAAACAACAAGAGTCAGCATAGCCTCATCAAAATGCAAGTGGCTACGAGATCAACAAAGAAAATTTGAATTTGGAGATAATCCCAGCATGACATTGTAGCATAACAAGTGTTTTGAATACAAAATGAAAAAAACAACTTAATGTGACATAAGGCCAGGATACTGATATGCATTTCAAATATGAATTGTACTAGGATGTGTTATGCAAAATAACCAACTTTCCAGTCCATGTATCTCCCAAAGAGGTAGAAGGCTCACAGAATATACTATTACCAGAAAACAGAAACAAGAAATCCAACAAATGCTTAATACAGCCACAAACTTCATAACAAGAACACTATAGAACTTCACCAAGCTAAATTACCTGCAAAAGATGTTGATCTTCCTTATTAACAGCATCAACTGGGGGACTGCATATAATCAGAAGGAATAATTTCTAGAGTTGTTATGCTCAAATAATATCCCAGAAGTATAACAATTGAATCCAATTCAATTTTAACATGTTTCAATAAAATTCCAACTATTTCCATGTATCCTTCACCTGTTAAGTACAACAATTCAATTTTTGCACATTTCAATACAATTTCAAATATGTCTATGTACCCTTCACCTGTTCCAGCACACACCAAGTGGGCTGCAGCATTCCTTCTTCTAAGGAGCTGAACAGCTGATCGTTCAAGCTTTGTTTGAAAACTTAACAATTTCGAAAATATGTTCGTGTTTGATTTATTAATTAGCCGAACCGATTTCACCAAGCTTTGAGAGAGCCGATCAAAAACTGATATAAAATTCCAACTATTTCCATGTACCCTTCACCTGTTAAGTACAACAATTCAATTTTTGCACATTTCAATACAATTTCAAATATGTCTATGTACCCTTCACCTGTTCCAGCACACACCAAGTGGGCTGCAGCATTCCTTTTTCTAAGGAGCCGAACAGTTGATCGTTCAAGCCTTGTTTGAAAACTTAACAATTTCGAAAATATGTTCATGTTTGATTTATTAATTAGCCGAACCGATTTCACCAAGCTTTGAGAGAGCTGATCACGAACAGATATCAAGAAGCTAGGATTTTTGAAAAATCATCAGTCGAACGAGCCAAGCAGTAGTTTGTTCGAGATTGGTTCAAAAGTTTAATGACATTCAAACATATACTCAAGCTTCATATGTTTGTGTATTAAATGTGAAAACTTTATATCCAACTCAAAACCAATTGATCGTGACCGGAGAGGTCCAAGACTCCAAGATGATCTCCCTTCCATAAGGGACAATTATCTAACAATAAACCAATCCCAGAAGAGCTTTTAACGAGCAAACACGGGCTCCAACTCAAGCAATTTGGTTCGTTTATCAGCCCCACCCCCAATCTTTATACTCCCAGCAAAACAAGGTCGGAACAGGTATTTATAACAACATAAACAAAACTCACACAGAGGGGCCTTTACTCGCTTTCCGTGATTCGGTATCGGATGAATCCGAAAGGCGTTTAGCAGCGAGCAGCATTTTCAGGCGATGCTTCAACGGAACGCAGTCGTGCTCGTCCGACCAGGCATTGTTATCGTGGACTCCGTTTCCGGAATTGATTCGAATACCATCGTAGCCGGGCAAAGGAGCCATCTTTTTCAGAGTTTAAGGTCTGATTGGTTGAACCATCGATGGCCAAACCTTCAGTCAGATAAGAAATCAAACATTTCATCGACCTAGGGTTTGTAGGAAAAAACAACGCAGACGAATAAATTTTATGTGGAGAGAGAGAGAGAGAGAGTACCTTGGGTGGTGTTTGGCATGGGAGGGAAGGACGAATCTGGAGGGCTTTATGATGAGGGGGTTTCAACTGAAAGTACTGTCACGCTTTTGGCGCGAGGGAGGAGAGGGAATTCAAGAGGATTGAAAAAAAGGAGAGGGAGAATTGGAAGGGTTTTTTTCATCATCTTTCTTTGAAGACGAAAGTGAAACTGGTGTGAACCCTTATGGTTTTGGAGACCCGGGTTTTTTTTTGTTTTGGAACTCGATCGTCTCCTTTTTTGCTCTTTCTCGGCCCTGTTACAATAGTTGAAACTATTTATTTGGAAAATTTTGACGCAGAGTATCCCGGGTCAGTTTACGCGCACTGCGAAAATTTATACGACCCCACCAGTCTTTGCTAACCCAAAGGGTTTTTACGCATGGGTGGCCCTCAAGATTTTTTCGTAGTACAGATGAGTCAAATCTATGACCTCAGGGTGATAAGCCCCTCCGTCCTAACGGATCACCAACTGCACTATCCCTCAGAGTTATGGACCAAAATAACTCCAATACAAAGAATTTAACTAGATGACTATTCAGTACTTATGGGGTGTTTTCACTGATAGAAAATATTAAAAATTTAATGCATTTTACCATTTCTTTTTCATTAATAGTAAAAAAGTTTCAGCATTTGATGCATTTTACCATTCCGTTTCTACTAACAAAAAAGTTGTTAACAAAAACTTTTTTTTTTTTGCTACAGTGACTCTATTTACAAACCTATCAAAAACTTATTCACTACCAAAAATACCGAATAACTTTTCAACCACAAATAAAAATTTATAAAATTTTAACTACCGAAAACACCACCTAATGCAAAGTACTTGACCTTGAAACAATTTCGGACTTGCACAAATTCAGTACTTAATGCAAAGTACTTTTTAATTTTTTTTTTTTTGGGATCCGTAATGCAAAGTACTTTTTTGAACCGAAATGCAAAGTACTTGACCTTAAACAATTTCAGACTTGCACAATAAAGACATGAATTAATTTCATATTTAAACCTCGTCACTCGAGCTTTATTTTGAACTAGAGGCCAAGGCACACGCGATGCGTGTGCAAGTCGGATTTTCACAATATTTGTGAAAATTTGATCAAACAATAAGTGGAAAGTTTTTTTACAAAAACGTTGTAAAAATCCGATTAGCACACGCACCGCGTGTGCCCCGGCCTCTAGTATTGTGATAGATAAACAACAATTAAATTCTCAAAAAATCAATCGAATGGTTATATACTGTAGTAACAATTAACACGTATGTACATATCTATACATCACCATGCTAATCGCCACTGTTTTGCTAACGTCGCTACCGCCACCAATTTTGTCACGATCTAATACCTAAGTACTCTTCAATAAGATTTCGTAAATCAATTGCGTTAGCTCTCACGGAGAACATCCATTTTGAACAATAGATGCCTATCTTTACTATCCGCATAGATTGTGAAGTCGAAACCTGTCATTCGATGAAGAATATAGTGTTACTTACAAAATTTCCTAAACAGTTTTCTTTTAATGCGATAATAAGCCACACAATATCGAATAAATAAATTTACGTATTACCTATTGTACATCTGTCGCTTCATCAATCATAGCACTCTCATGTTGACAATTTTTCTAAAGTTGAAATACTATTTTTCTATGAGACATTCCTACACAATAACAAAAAAAGATGAGCAGCAAAGAATGATTATTTTTTGTATAAGAAATTATCTGTTCACCAATGAGTAATTAAAGTATGAACGACGACAACAACTTTAATAAAGTTCGGCCTCGGAGATTGATAAAATCAAATACAAAATATCTTCTTAACATTTAATTTACTACAAATTACAATGGAAAAAGGGGTGGTAACTGTTTTTGGTTGTTTTTTTTGTGTGTTACAATGTCTAATTTAAAATAGAAGATGCAAACCCAAATTCTGATTCTAGCCACATTTTGTTAGGGAGGAGTGATATGCAAAACAAAAGTGCTATGGGTACACCGGTGGTGTACACCATATGTACACCACCTATGTGGCAACTGACATGATGAAGTAATGGGCCCCATCTCTTATATTTTTCAATTTAAAATTTCACCATTTTGCCCGACACTTCACTAACTCAGTTCCAAACCAAACATCCTCTCGAGTTGACTCACTTTTACTCTTGTCATCGATCCCATTTTCACCTCCCACCGTCGACGCCGCCGAGCACCATCACCATTGACGCCGGCGACCACTCTGTGCGACTCCCATCTCTCTCAGTCTCTCTACAAAATCGAATCCGATTGTTGCATTTGTCCATCAAAATTGAATGAAACCTGAAGAGGTTAAAAACTCAAATCACTTACGCCTTGTTCTCTTCCCTTTTTAAAAAGTATTTTTCAAAAAATTTCTCCTAGATTCATCCTACTTCCAACATTTCTCTCTCTATCTCTCTCCACTTATTACCCCTACTATTTTTCAAAAAAAAATTCAAATACCAAACCAAACACATTTTTTCCAACTAATCTTCCCCATTTTCTGTTTCTTCCTTAAATTTCTCTATTCTAATACAAAACAGTTTGCTACAAAATTTCAACAGTTTGCTATAAAATTGGGACGGAAGTTTCTCATGCTGATGAAGGAAAAGATTCCTCTGATTTTTCGCTGATAATTTGTATTGAAAAATAGAAGAGTTGGGGCCATTGATGCACCATGTCAGTTGCCATAGCACTTTAGCATTCAAAACTGTTGGAAAGTAACAAAAGTAAAACAAAAACAGTGATGCAGAACCGTACTACGTTTGAGAGGGAGAGAAAGTACCTTAATTGGAACAGCCAAAGAGTGCTGGAATGAATGGAAACTGCTGAAAGTTTTGTGTATAGCACAAAAAACCCACTTCAAATTTGGCATGCAATGGAGCAAGAAATTTCTCTATGTCGCAGATTACAATGGAGTGAGAATCCGGGTCATTTTCTGCTGAAATTTCTCTTTGTCGCAGACAGGAATGGAGCCAGGGAAGGACCTGCAAGGAAAAAAAAACTACTATTTGTGTAGAATTTTGAAAAAAAATAGGGGGAATTGCAGGACTGTGGCTGTTGGGGCCAAAAAAATTCAACTCATGGATGGGTTTTTATGGAATTCATCCAGATATGAAACGGAAGAATATAATTTCACACACATGGAAAGGGCAACGTAAAAAGACAAATATGCCCCCTCAAGTGAAACACTAAATCTCCAACCCCAAAACACTTCATCCTCTTTTTCCATCCAAACCCACCGTCGATCGGGAACTCCACTGTCGATGAAGAACTCCCCAATCCAGATTACACCTCTCTCTCTCTCTCTCTCTCTCAACAGACCCTTCAACCGCAGGTAAATTGGGAAGACTGTTTTTCCTTGTTGAAATCAGATTTCAACAAACCATCGATCATTCAATTGCGAACAATTTTTTGACTCCAATTTTTTCTGATATGGAACGGCTTCGAATTTCGAATAAGTGTCGCTGTTTTGTTCTTCGATCGCCTCGTTCTCTGCCATATCCGCTGGTGCTGGCCTCTCCAATTTACAGCTATCCGAGACCCTTGTCTCCGATATACTAGTAAATCCTCCACCGACCCTGACCAACTCTCTTTTGCCAATCACTACGTAAGTCTATTTCTATTTCTATTTCCTTCTCATAATTTGATTTGAGGAAATGTTAATTGCTGCTGCAATCGCAGGGTTTTATTTGTATCTTGGTAAAGTTCATTTGAATAATTGATACTTTCAATTTCCCACTGGGTTCTCGGCTTCGGATTGCTGTGTGTGAAGAAGAAGATACAGAGATGTTTCATTTATTTTTTTTTATACTTTTGCTCTTTTTATTAAAATTCATTACACTTTGTATGAACCTAAGTTGCTCCTTATTTTTTCAAAGTAGCACTTATCTAAATTGCTCATTGTATCAATATATGTTACTCTTTTATTAAAACTCATTACACCTTGTATGAATCTAAATTGCTCTTTATTATTTTGAAGTAGCACTTTAATTTACCCAACTTTTTATTTTTGAAAACTAATTTTTGCTCCTTTTGTTAAAATTCAATGCACCTTGTATGATCCAAGTTGCTCCTAGGATGAGGGGCAGGAGGTCATCGACGGCGTCGAGGAAGGCGTTGGCATCAATGGAGTCGAACTAGATTTGGCGTCAATGGAGTTCAGCTTGCGTCTTCATCTGAGGGAATGGGTTCCCATCATTCATATGATTAGCGCAGTAGAGAACAAAGCTAGGAGTATTCCTGTTAATTGCTTCCGATTTCCTCAGTTTTTCACTCATAAAAAACAAAAAAAAAAGGATGCAAAAAGATTTCATGAAATTTTTTATATGAGACAGAGAACCAACAAATGTTTGCACTATGTAAGGTATCGATTTTTTGGTTTGATTTGTGGGATTGGGTTTTGATTTGTAGGAGTGGCTAATTTTCAATTTGTAAAAAACTCAACGATCGTCGCCGTTGTAGTTTTACTGTGTATAAATTTGTATTGATTTGCAGTATCAATTTCCCGAGGAGAAAGGATGATTTGGGAGTTGTTGGCCGTCGACCTATTTTTTGGGATGAATCTAGTGGGTGTGGGTAAATTTTTTGGTGCAGATAGGGCAGTGTTCGCGTGGTCTTTACTAATACGTAACGTAGTCTTTTATAATTGATGATTTGCTCTTTTATACTTCAAACAATAGTCAATTATTTGCTGAAAATAAAATAGTTACTCTTTAAGTTACCTAATGTTACTCCTTGTAAGAAATTTTGTTGCTCCCTATGTAAGAATGGATGCTCTAGACTGTTAAGGGCAGTGACCTATATTTTAACTCACTGAATGGCTGTCATTTTACAAAGGTGTGTTTTTTTTTTTTTGGGCCAAAAGTTGAGAGGTAGTATTTATCAAAAGATCCCCATGGGGGCAAGTTGGGAGTCCACAGATCGAACACTCCAACAGAAAGAGCGTATAAGCGCATAGATGCGCCGCCCTACAGAATAAGAAGAAACCCCCCAAAGGAGGACGAAACCCCCCGAAGGAGGACGAAACCTCCCGAAGGAGGACAAACCCCCCCAAAGAGGGGACATTATTAAAATAAATAACAAAAAAAAAAAAAAGAAGCACCGCCGAGACTTCCGCCGCCACTCTTTCGCAACTATCTTGATAGACTCGTAACCACCACCTCTCCTTCACAAAATAGGAACACATCGTTGGAAGGTGGTCGCCCAACAAACGTGGTAGACGGCGTCAGGTCACAGATCTGAAAAGATGGAGGCTGAGAACGGTGGTGGACAATATCTTACCCGCAACCACTGAAAGCGAAGCTCCGGAACGTTGCTGGAAAACGATCTGGCTGAAAAGTTCCCAATGGACACCCGAACTTCAGTCGCAGAATTGAGAGAGGAGACAGTTCGACGGTGGGGGAAGGGAATAGAGGGAGAGAGATCAGAGGGGAATGATCCCTCCCCTCCCCCCGCCTGAGAAGGGGGGAGGGGAAGGATTGTTGGCGGCTAGGGTTTGAAGTTTTTTAGTGATAGAGGGAGAGAGAGGTTTTTTCCGAAAGGAACAGATTATGAAATAATTTTACAAAGGGGTGTTCATCTGTATGAAATGTGCTTCTTGTTCAACTCATGTAACATATTTTTTTGCTGAAAATAAAATAGTTGCTCTTTAAGTTACCTAATATTATTCCTTGTAAGAAATTTTGTTGCTCCCTATATAAGAATGGATGCTCTAGACTGTTAAGGGCAGTGACCTATATTTTAACTCACTGAATGGCTGTCATTTTACAAAGGTGTGTTGATCTGTATGAAATGTGGTTCTTGTTCAACTCATGTAACATGTTTTTTTGCTGAAAATAAAATAGTTGCTCTTTAAGTTACCTAATGTTACTCCTTGTAAGAAATTTTGTTGCTCCCTATGTAAGAATGGATGCTCTAGACTGTTAAGGGCAGTGACCTATATTTTAACTCACTGAATGACTATCATTTTACAAAGGTGTGTTGGTCTGTATGAAATGTGGTTCTTGTTCAACTCATGTAACATGTTTTTTTGCTGAAAATAAAATAGTTGCTCTTTAAGTTACCTAATGTTACTCCTTGTAAGAAATTTTGTTGCTCCTTATGTAAGAATTGATGCTCTAGACTATTAAGAGTAGTGACCATTTTAACTCACTGAATGGTTGTTCCTTTACAAAGGTGTGTTGATCTGTATGACATGTGGTTCTTGTTCAACTCATGTAACATGTTTTTTTGCTGAAAATAAAATAGTTGCTCTTTAAGTTACCTAATGTTACTCCTTGTAAGAAATTTTGTTGCTCCATATGTAAGAATGGATGCTCTAGACTGTTAAGAGCAATGACCTATATTTTAACTCACTGAATGGCTGTCCCTTTACAAAGTTGTGTTGATCTGTATGACATATGGTTCTTGTTCAACTCATGTAATGTCACGCCCTCGATTTTTCAACATAAATAAACAATCCTTTTTAAATGAAAGTCTCTAGCGTATCATAAATAATACCCAAAAGAGTCGTCCACCTGTTTAATTTACAAATCGAGTCCCCAAGATTAAACAAAGTACTACTTGGCACACCGGCCTAAAGTTAAACTTAAGTACGAGTACAAACGAGTTTTCTTTAAACTTACAAACGGTTTAGTCAACTAGATTCAGAGGTTCTCAATCTACAATATCACTTTTAACAAAAGGGGGGTCATTACAAGACGATTAAGTACTTCATGAAATTAGCTTCCAAAAATATCTTCCACATTGACCACATGATGCAATGCAAGCTACCGCCCAGCTTTGAAACCTGAAAAGAAGGATTTTGTTGAGCTACACTAGCCCAGTAGGTAATTCCATACTCAAGTTATAAGAAAATGCGTTGAAATATGCGCCCAACGAGAGTGAGACTCAACAAACAAACATAAGAAGCAAGAGGAGTTACCAAGATGAACAACCAAAATTTAGACTTCGGGATTTCGGACATCTTAGAGATAACCATAACTATCCACGTGTCAACTAGAAGTAGTATTAGGACTCATATCAATCAAACAAACAACAACAATAGTTCAACCATATAACAACGTTTCAAATGAATTCCACAACCACTTCCTCTTTTCATACCATCCACCAAGGGGTCTCATTTCATGAAACTTTCCTTTTAGATTTCCAAAACGATTTAGAGAAAACTCAGGACCATCCCAGGTCAAGCTCCTTTGATTCGAGCTTGAATGCCGGAGTCCGTTGAATTGTGCCCAAATACCGGATCCGTTGATTCGCTCAAGAATACCGGAGGATTTTTATCCAAAATCCTCTTTTCAAAACTTGAATTTCTTTCTTTAAAAAAAATAAACCTTAATAGGATCAACCACTTATTTCCATTCTCAACAGTCGCAAACTCAATCAACCAACAATACGAATCTCAACACAAACTTCCGAGTCAATCATGATTCTCTTAATCATGTGAGACATTCAACTGTGTTACCACCCCTTGCGTCACATTGAATTCTCTCCACCTGGGTTTCCGCATTACCACACCTTGCGTTGCGGGCCCTCTAGAGTCTCCGCATTACCACACCTTGCGTTGCAGGACCCTCAATTCAGAATTCACCAATCACGTAAACGTAAAAGCATTATCAATCCGTATATAAGCGAACATTACTTTCCAAACTCACAGTCGTTCTTACATCATTATCCATGTATACCAAACTCATAAGCACACCCAATGCACATTGATAAATACTTTAAGCCCTCGTTATTCATCAAAGTCTATCACGACGCCCTACGTCACGTATCGAATCCACAAAGACTCTACGACACACCACCCATTAGGTTCCTAACGGAAAACATAGAGAACGAGGACACGAGTCACAATACCACCCATAGGATCACTAGACAAACTCACGTCTACTCGTAACATTCACCACTTATCCCCTTATAGCCCACGGTGCTCCAATCAACCTTACGGTATATTCTCCAACCAACGAAACTAATATTATACTCTAATGAGTGCTAAGAGACAAGATCGAATAACGAGCCATTAGGACACAAGCAACCATACTCAAGAGTGACTTAAACATATTCTAATCATATAGGGAGTCATAACACGGAACCAAAATAACCTTAGGAGTAGCCGCAAACATCGACCGACTGACACACCTCTTTTCAAATGGTCATAACTTTCAGTGTACTAAGAGTTTAAAGGTGATTTCGGTGGCAAACGAAAGCTAACTTCAAGACCTTCGAATCGATATAAAATTTTCATGAAACGGACATCGGACGAGGAAGTTATGGCTGTTCAAAGTTGGGCTGAAACCTAAAAACGGGCTGAAATTCCCAGATTCGACCGAAACGTAAAACCCAACCTCAAGCACGAAACAAAACACGATCTAGGTACATAAACTTCACATAAACGCATAACAAGAGTAAGAAATCCCTACCACAATGGGTTTTGAGCAAAACCCTAAGTAACCCAAGCTTGAAACACCAAGATCTAGCTCCTCCCAAGCTACAATACGAGACCTAGGTCCAAGATTTCCCAAAATCAAGAGAAATAAGTGAGTTTCAACAAGTGATTGAGAGGAGAGAGAGAGAAATCCGAAAATGATGAAGTTCTTACCTCTTTGAACGCAATAACCTTGATTCCGGATGAAATTAGGATGAACAACCCATAGATCTTGAAGATTTTGAGGTGTTTGATGTGGAAATCCAAGAATTTGAGTGAGAGATTGAAGAGAGAAGGTAGAGGGGCGATTTAAGGGCTTGGTTCGTGGCCTTGGAGTGAGAAAATAACATAAGAGGTCTATTTATAGTGGTCCAAGAAGCGTGCTTGCATCTTCTAGTTATTCGAGTTTAGCTCGGATTCAACCTGCATCGGTTCATGAACCTTCACTTGCTGGTTCTTCTAGTTCTCTAAACCATGTACCGGTACGGGGAAAAGCTGTACCGGTTCATGAAGGGCAGAAAAAAGAAAATTTTCCAACGGACACCGAAACTAACCTGACTTGGTACTAACACTTCCAAACATCATTGCAACATCAAAACTAACATTTTACTATCTTACGAGAGTCCGATACACACCCGGATACGTATCTCCGTACACCCCCACAACATACGAGCGATTTTACTAGCAATACAACTAATTGACGAAATAAACGATTTCCGGAATTAAAACAAATTTGCGAGTCTTTACATGTAACATGTTTTTTTGCTGAAAATAAAATAGTTGCTCTTTAAGTTACCTAATGTTACTCCTTGTAAAAAATTTTGTTGCTCTCTATGAAAGAATTGATGCCCCAAACTGTTAAAATCGACTGATTTTCCACCTTTCTAGATTTGAGTTTGGGGTTTCATTGGAGAGAATTGGGAAGCCCATGGGAACCTCAACCTGAGAGGCGAGATCTGGGAAGTCTTGGGAAGTTCTGATTTGACTTTCGCCCTATGCTCCGAGTTCGCCCTCGACCTCCGCCGCCCAAACGACGCCGTCGCCCCCCAAATCGACCCCTCCATCTTCAACGAGGGCATCGGCAGCCGTCGCTAGAAATAAGTTGCATGAAAATAAGTTGCTCGTTGTATGAAAATAAGTTGCTCATAAATAAGTTGCTCGTTGTATGAAAATAAGTTGCTCGTTGTATAAAAATAAATTGCTCGTTGTATAAAAATAAGTTGCTCCTTCAATTCAAATAAATTGGTACCCGGGGCTCTATGGCACAGTAGCCCCTACTCACACGACTAAAACTGCAGCGTTTTGGTTAAAAAAAAAATCATTACCATCAATTTGCAATCCTATGAAGTAGAAACGTGATTATAAGAGCTCTAGAGACAAAATTTGATTATGTTTCTTTAGAATAATATGATCAGAAAAATAAGATCTCCACACCCGTTCAAACGAATTAAAAGTTGGAGCACTTAATTTTTTATCCATATTTTTTAATATATAAACGGTCTCAAAAAAATTAAGTGCTCAAATTTTCACTCCGTTTGAACGGGTGTGAAGATCTTATTATTCTGATCATATTATTCTAAAGAGACATAATCAAATTTTATCTCTAGAACTCTCATAATCACGTTTCTGCTTCATAGGATTGCAAATTGATGGTAAGTATTTTTTTTTAAAACCAAAACGTTGTCGTTCTGGTCGTGGGTGGGGGTTGCTGGTGCAGTAGGGCCAGTTTGACAGAGAAGGGGTATTTTTGTCCTTATAAGTTAGAAAGTCCATGTATTGGCAATTAATTGTCTCCTTCCCATAACTTAGAATTCCGAAAAAGTACACCATGTATTGGGCATTTTTTGCCCCTTTCCTCACTGATCAGTAATTCCCCCCAAAAATATATATATATATATAATAATAACCTTTGAAATACGAGGATATCAACATTAATTACTAAAGGCTAAGGGTTAAAATATAACAAAACATAAAACTAGAGGGTTAATATTGTGAATATTCAAGTAATAAACTTCCATGTTTCGTTATATGAGTTTAGTATTTTACAGTTTTATTTCTTTTTGTTCTAAAATCTCAATGACACACCAAACCCCCTCCCTCTCTCTTGGCACAAACATCCCCAATTGTTATGACTCCAAAGGCAATTTCGAGAAAATAGCAACGGAGGAGAAAGGGATTTTGGAAACTCTCATTAATTTTGGTGAAAATACTAAGATGTAGGTATGTATTTTCCCAATTGTTGTTCTAGACTTCTAATTCTTTGTTTTTTAATGGGTAAAATCAAGGAACATGAAAGCCTTTGGACCGAATTCGTCTAGTTGTGATGAATGAAAAAAAAGAAGATGAACAATAAAAAAAACAAGACACATACATCAAGATCGATTCCATTAGTTAAACCGATTTACGTATTTACGTTATTTTGAGTTTTAATATATTTACGTTATTATACATGTATATTTATATTTTTTTCTTGCATGTACGATCGTCCCTGCGTGGTGAAATTCCTGGCTCCGTCCCTAGTCGCATATTACAATGGAGCAGTTGATGGAAAAAGGGGTGGTAACTGTTTTTGGTAGTTTTTTTTTTGTGTTAAAATGTCTAATATATCCCAAAAACTAACTATTTTGTTTTGTGTGTTTTTTTCTCTTTAAAAGATATTTTAGAAAAGGAAAATACATGATAGGGGAGACACCAAACTGGTGCTCCCCCTTTATATATTACTCTCCCTTAATATATTAGAATAGATATTAGAATAGATTGGGCCCTTAAAATTTTAAGCAAGTTGACTTAACTTTTGTACAGGCCTCAACTCTGGGCCCACAAAATCCGAGGCCATTAAACTAATTAAAAATTGGGGGCCTAAAGAGGTGGATTCATGAATTTTAGTCCAAAGCCGGCTTTAATTCCATCTCAATAACAAATTCTTAAGAAATACTCGTATAATTGACATCAAATAGGACCTTAGGCCTCGTTCTGCTTAGGTTCTTAATTTTTAAATACTTATTTTTTGTTTTATAAGATAGGTCATTCACTCACAATAGATTAAATTTAATTTGAAAAACAAGTACCCTTAATGTAACCCACATATGCAATATGTATTCGACTTCTGGAACAAAAATTGGAAAAGAATAATACACTTGTCCGGTATCATTCACCTTTATTGGAAACAAGTTAAGTTTTAATTTAGAAATTTTAATTCTCTTTAGGATGGCACCGGTAAATGACATTCTTGTTTCACATTTACTAAGAGCATCTCCAATCCATACTCTATATCTCTATTTGAGAGTATCAAATCACTCCAACC
The DNA here is from genome assembly GCA_018127125.1 of Rhododendron griersonianum. Lineage (NCBI taxonomy): Eukaryota > Viridiplantae > Streptophyta > Magnoliopsida > Ericales > Ericaceae > Rhododendron > Rhododendron griersonianum. Next base: position 2,406,017 of record CM030795.1, on the reverse strand, counting down.
CATCCTCTCAACCCTCCTCCATTTGAGAGTATTGAATTTTGATACTCTATATTTAGAGGATGAGAGAAAATATAGAGACCATCTCTAAAACACTATTCACCTTTTTAAACTATATTTTTGTCCTTGTTTGCTTTTTTTACTTAATTTTTATCCTCATGAGAGTATAAAAAAAGGTTTTTTTTTTTCATAAAGTGATTTTAGAGACAAAAATAGAGGGTTTGTGGTTGGTATAAACATGAATAGTAATTTCCTCTATAATCACTTTATGAGTAAAAAATATTATTTTGATACTCTCAAATGGAGTATTGGATTGGAGATGCTCTAACGCTGTTAAAATAGCAGTGCAACTAATTACCAACGTATAAATAAAGTCGAGATTTGGAAGAAAATATTTATACACTTTAAACGTATGTAATTTACTTTTAAGTGGAGTCACCTTCCCAATAATATCATTGCCCCGGACCCGGGGGCTCTGCTGCCCAGGGAGGCGCAGGAGCCCTGTCCACCCCTCAAAACGTTGCCGTTTTGATTTAAAACAAAAACCAAACCACCGATTTGCAATCCTATGGAGCAGAAACGTGATTATGAGAGCCCTAGAGATAAAATTTGATTATGTCTCTTTAGAATAATATGATCAAAATAATAAGATCTTCACACCCATTCAAACGAATTAAAAATTGGAGCACTTAATTTTTTAACCATATTTTTTATAATATATAAACGGTCTAAAAAAAATTAATTACTCAAATTTTCACTCCGTTTGAATCAGCGCAAAGATCTTGTTATTCTTATCCTATTATTCTAAAGGGTCATAATTGATTTTTCTTTATAGGGCTCTCATAATTACATTTCTGCTCTACAGAGTCCTAAATAAAGAACATATACTTAATATGAGAGCCCTAGTGATAAAAATGAATTACGACCCTTTAAAATAATATGATCAGAATAATAAGATCTTTGCACCGATTCAAACGGAGTGAAAATTTGAGTACTTAATTTTTTTACACCGTTTATATATTAAAAAATATGGTTAAAAAAAGTGTTCCAATTTTTAATCCGCTTGAATGGGTGTGAAGATCTTATTATTTTGATCATATTATTCTAAAGAGACATAATCAAATTTTATCTCTAGGGCTCTCATAATCACGTTTCTGCTCCATAGGATTGCAAATTGATCTGCGCCTCCCTGGGCAGCAGAGCCCCCGGGTCCCATTGCCCCAAACTGAGAAGGGCCATGGTGTGGTCACACTAGTCAATTCGGTTGGTGGCATATGCATAAAATTGGCGTGAACCTTACATTTGTGACATCTATTGACAAACTCATTGCAATCAGACTCCATGGTGGTCAAGTAAGACCCTTGCCTTTTTTAGTCTTTTTTTGGCAAGCATGTGGCCATTTATGTGAGGTCCGCAAACACCTGCATATGTGCTATGATGAGTAATACATTTGTGACATCTCTTGACAAACTCATTGCAATCACATTCCATGGTGGTCCAGTAATACCCTTGCCTCAGTCTTTTTTTCACAAGCATGTGGCCATTCATGTGAGGTCCGCCAACACCTGCATGTATGCTATGATGAGTAATTAGAAGGCTGCTGATTTTGACATTCTCTTTTTTGTTAACGTCACTCTTCTACAAGTGTATTTTTGGTAAAATACACTTACAGAGAAGTGACGTTAACAAAAAAATTGGAGTGGCAAAATCATTTTCCAATTAGAAATATGCGAATTCGCAGTTTGAAAAGTATAAATTTTACAGTACAATAAAAAGGTTAATAAAACTCTGGGTGAAAAATAAATGCAACAGTAAAAGGACAAAATATGGCCGTTGGGAACCAGCTGTATCAGTACTGAGCCATTTGAGGTTTTTTTTTTTTTATCCGCAGCCATTTGTGGTTGGTACCCGAGCCCGAGGTAGGCAAACTCTCTCTCTCTCTCTCTCTCTCTCTCACTAGTCCACAGTAGTCCTCCAATGGTCTAGCTTGCGCTATTAAAATTCTTTCTCTGCGCTTTTAATTTTGCACTCATAAATTTTAGTCATTTTAGAGGTTTTCTAGACACGTTTTCACGTTCGCGCTTCTACTCTCGCACCTGCACTCATCCGCACTTTTATGTGATGTGATCCAGGTCTCTCCTCTGCCCCTCACCCCTAGGACCCGGTTCATTTTATAGAAAAATAAAGTTGAAAGGACACGGTAGATGAGTAGTCTAGGTTTTGGGAGAGTTAGATGGAGTAGTCTTAGCATGAGATTTGGTTGTTTGCTCCATCATAAAATTTCAGGTTCGATTCTTTTTGAATCTTGCCAATAATTTTTTGGGCCACGTCACCCCTACGTGTAATAGTGTGAAACGGCTGTGAGAGATTGTAGGATTAATCCGAAGTGCGGACAAGTTGGATCGAAACACCTTGCATTACAAAAAAAAAGAAGTTTTGAGAGTTTTTTTTTTTTTTAATAATGAATGGGGAAGAGATGGATAAATAAGAATACAACTATAGAGAAAACATATTAGAAAACTGTGTGCTGAGAGCTAACAAAGTCGGATCCATGTTTCTGTAATTTTACCAATTACTGAAAAATTGTTAACTTCTCAACTTAATTTTTTTTGGGGTAGAAAAAACACGTAACTACAAAAAAAAGATCATGAAAAATAAAAAGAAATGCTAATTTTTATGTGAAGTCTTACGTCAATCAAACACACAGTAATACAAATATATTTTTGCATTTACTCCATAACACTTTACTTCTCTTGAGAATATATTTTTCGCATAACATCTTCAACTAGACGAAGCAACGAAGTGTAGTAAAAGTTGTGTCACGAATACACTTATCAAATACCAATCTGGACATAACTGTATCCACATCCACCCGATAATAGTGAGCCAACATAATACGCATAAAATTCATCCGCAAATCAAGAGCACTTGTATATACATATATTTTTTTGATTCAATCAAGAACATTTATGTTCCTATCTTTGTTGGAATATTTGTGTTCAAAGCATTTGCGTTTTCGTTCTTATCAAAGAGAGATCCAAACACTGCCTCTCTATGCTCGAATTACCCAACAGCTGAAAAGCCGCAACGGCTACCAACAAAGTGGTTTTGTTCGTTTCTAGGCACACCAAAGAGTGGAGTAACTTTTACCAACCCGACTTCTTATCTTTGGACTGGTAAATACGGAGTAGATAGCAGATGATTCCTCAGCCGTTCGATCCTCTGACAACACTTCCACGTGATTGATGAACCCACCACTCTCTATCTCTCTCTCTTAAATACCCCACTCCATAGCTCTTGTCCACTCTCTTACTGGATTTCTTGGTTCTTTTTTTCTTCACCTAGCTCCCCCTCTCCTCTCCGTAAAATCTTGTGGGTTGTAGCTTTCTACTATTCTTGAGAGGGATTGCAGTGGGAAGATCTAGAAATGGGATTGCTTGTTTTTCTGCTTTTAGCAATCTCTGTTGTATCTGCTGACGAAGGTAAGTGCCCTCTCTCTCTCTCTCTCTCTCTCTCTCGTTTCTCCTTTACTACCGCTTTGTTATCTTGTTTTGGGGAGTTTTATGTGGTGGGTTTTGCTTATACAGTAGTGGAACGCAGTGATTTGAGATCTTCACCAAAGAGAAATGATGTTTTGTTGTTATTGTACTTCAAGCTGATTTTGTAGAGAAATGAGAATATATTGTGCCCTTGTTCTGGTGCTTAAGCTGATATAATGCATATCCAAGACCCTTCTAAGAGTATAAATGCCTGATTTTGTGGATTTATATTCACATTTAGATAAGCATTGCACTTTACTATTTTTTTATTGGTGTGGGGACTGATGGGTGTTTTGTTTATGTTCATTTGACTACTACTACTTTTTGACTCGAGAATAATATTCATAGCCACAAGAAGGGGCTTTTGTAGAAACCTGTCGTTTTGTTGTTTCATCTCTCTCTGAAGTGTAGTAGTGCTTTATCAAGGTTGAGATGTAGGGAGTAATTTCTAATCTTCAGAAATTACTCCCCTCGCCTAGCACTCTAGGCGGTGGTCCAATGCCTAGTCCCCGCCTAGCACCCACCTAGGTGCTAGGTGACGACGGTTCAATGCCTAGTCCCCACCTAGGCACTAGCCTTGTTCTGTATGATCCCTGCATTTGGACTCTACTCTTTCACAGACAGACATTTGATGAGTCCAGATTTCTTTTTTCTCTTCATTGCCTAGATTTGTTGGTGATTGATGAAAAAGAATAAAGCATAATCTGGCCAGCTCGTTTGGTCCTCCCCTCTATGTTTTCGGTCTTGATAAAGGAAAAGGAGTTTAAAGGTACTAATTAGGGTTTATGAGATTGGACCACATGGTGAAGATATGGCAAAACCACCATGCTGCATTATGTCTAGGAGACTTTGAAGGCATGAATAAATAAAGAGCCCAACTCCCTGGAGGCCTAATTGCATATCGTTTTAAAGTAACAAGGCCCGTCATTTGATCCTGAATAATGAATATTGCTTCAGTGGCAATTAAAATAAGAAGGATGAAAACATGAATATTGCTTCCATTTGTGTTATTTTAGACTTAAGTTTTAGAAGTGTGCAGAAATTTACAACGGTTAAATTCTTGTTGCAGTTGCATTTATCGGCGTGAACATAGGAACAGACCTCTCAGACATGCCACACCCAACTCAAGTTGTAGCTCTCCTCAAAGCCCAGCAAATCCGGCATGTCCGCCTCTACAATGCCGACCGCGGCATGCTTCTCGCCCTTGCCAACACCGGCATTAAAGTTGCCATCACGGTTCCCAATGAACAGCTCCTAGGAATCGGCCAATCAAACACCACTGCTGCCAACTGGGTATCCCAAAATGTCGTGGCACATTACCCGGACACCAATATCACCACCATTTGTGTCGGTTCTGAGGTCCTAACCACCCTCCCAAACGCTGCACGTATTTTAGTCAGCGCCCTCAAGTTCATCCACTCGGCCCTAGTGGCTTCCAATTTGGATAGTCAAATCAAGGTTTCAACGCCCCTTTCGTCCTCCATCATCCTCGACTCATTCCCACCATCACAAGCCTTCTTTAACAGGTCTTGGAATCCAGTCATAGTACCCATGCTCAGTTTCTTGCAATCAACGGGATCTTTCCTCATGCTAAATATTTACCCGTATTACGATTACATGCAATCTAACGGTGTTATTCCCTTAGATTACGCACTCTTCCGTCCGCTTGCTTCAAACAAAGAAGCGGTTGATGCCAACACACTCATCCACTACACGAATGTCTTTGATGCTATGGTTGACGCGGCATACTTTGCAATGGCTTACCTCAATTACACTAACATTCCGGTCATAGTGTCTGAGTCTGGTTGGCCATCTAAAGGCGATTCTAGCGAACCTGATGCCACTTTAGACAATGCCAACACTTACAACAGCAACTTGATAAAACACGTGCTGAACCAAACCGGGACCCCCAAACACCCTGGAATTTCTGTTAGTACTTACATATATGAGCTTTATAACGAGGATGACAAACCGGGGCCTTTGTCCGAGCAAAACTGGGGATTGTTTGATGCAAATGGGGAACCCATTTACATTTTGCACCTGACCGGGTCAGGATCGGTATTAGCGAACGATACTACGAACCAAACTTTTTGTACAGTAAAGGACGGTGTTGATACGAAAATGCTGCAGGCGGCTTTGGATTGGGCTTGTGGGCCCGGGAAGGTGGATTGTTCACCTATTTTGCAGGGTCAACCGTGCTACGAACCGGATACTGTGGCTGCGCACGCGACTTATGCTTTTGACACTTATTATCATCAAATGGGAAAGGCTCCTGGGACTTGCGATTTTAATGGGGTGGCTGCAATCACTACCACGAATCCAAGTAAGATTAGAATGACATATTCAGCAGAAAAACTGTCTGCTTTCTTTTGTTTGTGCTTTGTTCCTTTTACTTTGACATTTTTTACTTATATGATTTTTTTTTCTCTGTTATTACAATAATGCAGGTCATAATTATTGTCTATTTGGAAGGTAATATTCCTTTCTTTTGCTGAACAATCCTTTTCTGGTGACCGTACGGATTTAGATCTTCTCTCCATTTCATAAACGGAATTCTTATCTCTCTTTCGACACAAAGTGCTGCAACTTAACATCAAAATACCAATGGGAAAATAACTTTTTTGTGCAACCAAGGGTCTTAAAGCCGTAACAAGTGACTTTAGCTGATATAGAAGGAAAACGTTTTTTTGAACAGACGTCTACGCAGTTGCTAACTTTACGGAATAGTTTTCAGTTTGAAATTAATAGTTTTGGTGTCCATTTCTCACACCATTAGTTGTGACATGGAGAGGATCAAAATCCAGTTCTATAATTTACATGTACCTGCTTTATTCATGTCCCCAATATCTCTTATTGCAAATGAACTCCTACCAACGAGTAGAAGGAAAACAAGTTTTAGCAACTCACGTTTCTTGCCCTTTGGTCAATGCAGTGGTGGCAGCAATGGAACCTTCGGAAACAGCACAGCCCCGGCATTGAATTCTTCGAGCTCAGGTTCTTCTTCCCACTACTTGCATGGCTTTGGTTTCCATGGCTGTGGTTCAACATGTGCGGTTATTCTAGTTGGAGTTCTATCATTGTTTGCGGTTTTCCTATGATTCGTATGTTAATGGATTGTTTGCCAGTAGGGAATTTTAGCTAGATGGCAGTTTTTATTCATTATGTGCCCATGGAGAACTTTGTCTGGATGTACTGCTCCTGGCCAGTTTTTTCCTTGTCCCCTTGGAACTTTCAATTCCAGTTTTGTTTCCCCACCACAAAAGAAAGAAGGTGGGAGGGGGATTGTGGTGATCTTTCCAATAGCGAGCTGGTGATTTTGGGGAGCTGTCCTATTAGTCTTGTACAAAACAAGTAGTTGAAGGGCTCGGATGGGGATTTGTTTTGACTGGTTAATTATTCTTTTAAGGTTGATTTATGATTCCTTCAGTTCTGATTGATCATTGATCATCGTAGAACGCTCTTTATCCATCCCATTTGGTTTATATAAATGTCTCTCTTAATGGGAAACAATCCTCGATGTGAATATGTTGCAGTTGAACAGGCTTGTGAATTACTTGAACTGAAATAGTAGAACTACACAAAGCAGTTGAAGTTGAAATTGCTGCCTTTTGAAGTACTGAATGTCATGACAGTATTTGCTCAATAATTGTAGTAAATTTTTTGGAGGGTTCCAACCTAAAACCAATTGGCAATAAGTGGAGTGGAGTAACCTCTAGAATATATTAATCAAGCTTGGGTGGCTTAGATGAGTGATGTGGGATTAAGTTTAACACTCCCTCTCACGTGCAGCCCGGATGCACGTGGAGGTACGAATTGAGGAAATTAGGAGATTTGACTTAGGCGACCCCTCACGTGTAGCCCAGATGCATGTGGAGGTATGAAGTGATGAGACGAGGCGATTGACTCGAGCGACGGAGACTTGACCACACGAGATGAGGCCACCCAAGACCTAGCTTTGATACCATGTTAGATTTCTTAGAGGGTTCCAACCTAAAACCAATTGGCAATAGGTGGAGTAACGTCTAGAATATATTAACCAAAGCTTGGGTGGCTTAGATGAGTGATGTGGGATTAAGTTTAACAATAATAGCCTGCATTTGGTTGAAATCTGCGTAGGCGGTCAGTTGGGATTTTTCTTACCTTTGCAAGGGCTACAAAACCGAACAAATTACAACTTTGTGAATAATTTGGGCTTGATTTTTGAAGTTGTGTCCTTTTTTTTTGTGGAAATTGAACAGCGTTAAGTGGCAGAAATAACCAGAATTTCACCGGTACAGCTGAAGTAGCCTGAATTTGCTCGATATTGTGGCCTGAACGGGACTTGGGCATGGTTGTTCCTTTTCATTTTTGCCAAGACAATCATGGAGATTCTAACTAAATACTGTGAGGGATATCGGAACACAATCATTGCACTTTCAAAAACTTTTTTTTTTATATCATTTTACGCTTCAATCATTATGCTTTCTTACATTTTTAGCATTGCTAATTTAAAAATGTTAGGGTAAAAGAGAAAATTCATTATCTATTACTCCTATTTAGTTTTGAAGTGGGACAATTTGTTTTGATACATCGGAAAGTGCTAATTATGACCAAAAAATGGGGACGGAGGGAGTACTCCCTCCCTCCTTATTTTAATTGTCCACTACGATTTTGCGTGCATGTTTAACGGTTTATATATCTTGACGTATATTATATTTATGTTTTTAAAATCATTGTCTTATAGAAAAAATTAAGATATATCAAACAAGATTCATATTGCATATTTTTAGCAATATACGTCGAGAGATATAAGTCGTTGAAAATACATGCAAAATCGTATTAAACAATTAAATAGGGACGGAGAGAGTATTTTTTTTTTCCCTCAAAGTGAAGAGGTTGCCTGACAAGCATCATGTACTCTCCTTCATAATTTTTACTTTTCCAATATTGTATAGTGGAGATTAGCGGAAAATTAGTAAGTTAACAACTGGAGATTCGATCGGCTTTGTTTGGTTACCCGTTTAGTTTTAGTTTTGTTTTCAATCATTACTCTATTTTTTCAACAATCATTACCCTATTTTTTCAATTATTACTTTCTCATCTCTCTCTATCTCTCTTCAATCATTACCCCTATCTTCAATCATTACTCTATTTCTCTCTCCACCCACTACCAAAACTAAATTAAACTAAACTCTCAACCAAACACAACGGGATGTTTTTCCATAGACTCAAACCCTAGACCTCCCTCTTGAAAGTCAAGAAGTATAACCACATGGGGTAAAGGGCCACATCTTCTCATTTTCTATAGGTTCAAACTTCACTGCTTCAAGAGGGCATGAGCAATGAATAATTACTCAATCCTATAAATTATTCAATGTTTTGGGACATCGCCAGGGAATACCCTAAAACATCTTCTCATTTTCTATATGGTTCAAACTTCACTGTTTCCAGAGGACATGAGCACGGAATAATCACTCAATCCTATAAATTATTCAATGTTTTTAGGGCATCGCCAAGTGGTACCCTAAAGTCTTCCTCCACCACACATGTGTGCGCTATGTGATACCCTAAAACATCTTCTCATCTTCTATACGGTTCAAACTTCACTATTTCAAGAGGACATGGGCACTGAGGTCCCGTTTGATAACAGTGATAAATGTATGAGATTTGTAACGAGATGAGGTTAGGATTGTGATTGGTAATGAAAAGAGATTATTAATGAGAAGGGATTGATAATGAGTATGCTTGTTTGGGATGGAATTAGATGATGGGATTGGATTGATAGAAGAAATTGGTAATGAGAAGGGATTGGTAATGAGGAGGGGTTGGGATTGGACTACGAATACTAAGTCCCAAGAGGTATTGGGGGCCGGATTGTTTATCCCATGGGACTATCAATCCGAACCAATGTTGGAAACCAAACAAAGAACTACTAATATCATCACCTTAGTAATCCAATCACAACCTCTAATCCGTTTATCAAACGGGGCTTGAATAATCACTCAATCCTATAAATTGTTCAATGTCTTTGGGGCATCGCCACTAAAGACTTCCTCCACCACATATGTGTGTAGGTCTCACCAAAAAATTTGTAAAATCCGTATAAATATGTGAATAAAAAGAGCTTGAAAAACCGTCAAACTGTGACCGCGACGTGGTGTCCCAGGCCAGGGGCAGGGAATACGAGCTAGGTTTTCGTACGGGTGGTGGAGACGTACGTAATTATCAGCCCAACCCTAACTTCCTCAGTATATAAACAAGTCGTCACCGTCTCGTCTCCCCAGAACGTCGGCCAAGTTTTTCTCTTCTCGCGGATCAGAAAAAGAAAGAAAGAAAAAAGTTTTCTCTTCGTTTCGTTTCCTCCCCTCCCCTCCCCTCTCCTTCCGTTTCAAACCTAATTTTAGTGGAAAATTGTCAACTTTATAGTTTTGTCTTCAGTCGATTGCATCTTGCTATGATTTCTTTTGTTAAACAAATAGCAAAACGAAATACGAAGTTACGAACAGATGCGAAATCAAATCCAAAAAGGAACTTCTGGACATGCAGATTCCAATTCTCCTGGATTCCTGCTTTTTCTCGTAAGCTCCACACTCTACGTCTCTCTCTCTACGCGATTGGAGTACTAATTACTCGTTGACTTGTTCTTGTTTCTTACATACGTTTCATATTTATGTGTTTAATTTGTGTTCTGGGGTGCTCGATGATGATTGATTTGCTTTAACCACACCGAAGAGAGGGTTTGAGGGGTTAGGGTTTTAACCCACTTGGATTTAAGCTAAAAACGAGGGGTTAATGCTTCTACTAGTGGAGTGCTTTGTGGTGTTTAATGACTCTTCTCTTTAGCAGTGTGAGAGACCTCAATCTCTCTATCTTCTAGGGAAAGGATGAAGGCATTGTTTAGCACTTTGCTAGTAGGGTTTCCTTCATTTTTGGCTTAAATCTTTTAGAGGGTTGGCTCTTCCTCCCTGCTTTCTTATGTGGAAAACTTTGGCCCTTTGACTGAGAGCACAATACCCCTTTGTTTGGATCTATGTTTTGTAGTGTCATAAAGGTAGGTTTTGGGGATTAATTTTTTAGGTGTTTTTATTTCGGGGAAAACACGTAATTTTTGAAGAGAAGTGATTCTCAGACTTCACTTTTGTTTAGACACTGTTTTTCTTCGTCTCTCTCTCTCTCTCTTTTTTTAATCTGCCTTTTTGGATAGAGTTATTGTGTAATTGTGTCTTCACACTTCCAAGTGATAACAAGTCTTTATTACGTTAATCTCAGCTGCCATCAAACAGGTACTTAAAGACTTTATTATGTTATTCTCAGCTGTCGCAAATCCCATTGGAATGAATTCTGCCATCATATTGGTGGTCTCTGAAAATATGCTCTGATGTGCCACCTCCAATAATGGAGACGGAAACAAGAAAAAAAGGAAGCCTAGGAAAATAACCTTTCTTGCTCCAACAATTGAGCAAGAGAGAAATGGTCCACCACTATCACAATATAAAAATCCCAACAATGACGGTATCGGGTTTTTATCTTGTGGTAGTGTTTGTTCGTTTCTCTCTTGCAGTTTTCTATGCTCCTGGATTCCTGCTTTTTCTTGTAAGCTCTTCACTCTACCCCTTAAAAATTGCAAGTTAACTTATTCTTGTTTTAGATTTACGTTTCATATTTATGGGTGCTCGATGATGATTGATTTGCTTTAACCACACCGAAGAGAGGGTTGTGGGGTCTGGGTTTAACCCACTTGGATTTAAGCTAAAAACGAGGGGTTAATGCTTCTACTAGTGTAGTGCTTTGTGGTGTTTGATGACTCTTCTCTCTAGCAGCGTGAGAGAACTCAATCTCTCTATCTTCTAGAGAAAGGATGAAGGCATTGTTTAGCACTTTGCTAGTAGGGTTTCCTTCATTTTTGGCTTGAATCTTTGAGAGGGTTGGCTCTTCCTCCTAGCTTTCTTATGTGGAAAACTTTGGCCCTTTGACTGAGAGCACCGAACCCTTTGTTTGGATCTATGTTTCGTAACTTGTAGTGTCCTATAAGTTTTGGGGATAATTTATGGTGTTTGGATTTGATTTGGGGAAAACACGTAATTTACAAAATGAAGTGATTTTGACACTTTACTTTTGTTTAAACACCATATTTTTTTGGGTCTTTGTTGGATAGATTTATGGAATAATTATTTCTTCACACTTTGAGTGATAAGTGAGGGTTAATCACGCGATTATCCTTGACAAGGACAAGGAATAAGGTGTTTCTTTGAAGAATAGTGAAGTGTGAATATCACTTTAAGAATACAAACAGTTACAAATAGAAGTTTTTAGTTATATAAGGAGATTGATCAAGTTCCACTTCAGTGCTTGGTGGTGTTTGATAACTCTTCTTTCTTGACAGTATAGGGGATATGCATCACTTTTCTTAGGAAGGAGATGCAAGCATTTTTTGATATTACCTCGATTGATTTAATTGGGTACAGATTTTGCACTTGTATTTGATTTGGTATGACAAGGGTTTTGATTTTCACATTTTGCTTTTGTATAAAGAATTCTAATTTTTGTTTGTATTATGAAAACTTAGTATATACTCACATTCTCTTTTGATCAATGAAAGTTGGTTATGTAACTACAAAGTATAAGGACAAAGGAATAAGGTAATTAAAGTTAGTTATGTAACTACAAAGTATAAGGACAATTAGTGGAATTTCAGTATTTTGTTCTTATAGTCAGTTTGTTTTCTTCCATGGTGTTGTCTTTTTGAGAATTACTACTAGGGAAGGACATTATGTATATTTGAGTTTAAGTACCTTGGTTCTTGGGTTGTGGGAAGTGTAGAAATGTGTGACAATGAATAGGTTAGAATTAGGGATTTTATCTAGGTGATGGATAAAGTTTTCTAGAAAGAGTTTCATTTGCTGAAGTATTTCTCAATGATCGCGTTGACACGTGTTGTATGTTGAATGGATCGTTTGTGAGGAAGGGAATGGGATTATACTGGTAGTGGTGAGGGATTAATAATGACGTTGGTTGTTAAGTTAGAGATGTACAGGGATTGTTATAACCATGTTTGCCACACTCATTGGAGTCCAATCTCCTCTTCAAGAGAGGCCACCAAGCAAGCCTTGAAGACTTGTTTGAACCTTCTCTTTAGGGGAGTATTGGAACCTTCTCTTTAAGAACTAGCCACGTAGTGGGAATTAGGGATGAACTATTGTTATGTTTGTAATGCAATTTTGGTTCATTTTCGTGGACAATGTTTTAATGGATCATACTCCCACAAGGAAAACAAACATGCTAGGGCCATGCACAAGTTGCACATACTTGTTCACACACTCACACTAAGTGTTTGATGTGATAGTGTGTGCAAGTATGTATGCAACTTGTGTATGTAAGTAGCATAGTCCCTCAAAATAGGAATGCACCACCATTACGTTGGAAATGCCCTGATGATGCATTTTCTTGGATTATGTTTTCAAGGATCATAGTCGTACAAGGAAAGCAATCATGATAGGGACACACATAACTGCACACATTTGCACATGCACTCACATCAAAGTGACTTTGATGTGAGTGTTTGTGTAAGTGTGTGCAATTTCTGTGTGTAAGTGCATAGCCTATCGATTTAAGTTACTTGGGAGAGTGACAGAAAATTATTTTTACCTCATTGCATCCATACCTTACTTTCATTTTTTTTCCTTCTAGAAAAAATGACTTCCAGATTTAGGTTATCTCACTGAAGTTGTAGGGAACTTTGAGAGTTTAGTTTAGACACAAAAGTCACCCACAAAATGGGGTGTGATCGTCAAAATTGGCCAATTCCCCATAAGGTTTAGGTATCAGGTGCGTCTTTAGGCTAGGCCTTTTGCTGGAGGAACGGTTGTGGCCATGGAGTTTTCTCATGTTTGTCCACGTTGGTGGGGCAGGTTTCGAGATAGTTGATCACATTATTTTAGAATTCCCGTGTTTGTGTCCTTGTATGAGTCCGTGTACATGGGTAAAAATTGTAAACTTGGACAGCAACTTTAGATTTGTGTCCTTGTATGGTAATTTGCTTTTGTTTTCTTCTTTGGCCTCGTGATGCGTGTTCTAGGTTGATTGGGGTTGGTAGTGATGAGGGATTAGTAGTGAAGTTGGTTGTTCAGTTAAAGGTAGAGAGGGTTGTTATCACCATGTTTGTTCAATCTCTTGAGGAGATTTGATATAAGAACTTGCCTGGTAGTAGTAACTAAGAATGAACCATTATTATGTTGGGAATGCAATGTTGGTGCATTTTCTTGGACTATGTTTTCATGGATCACAATTCCACGAGGAAAACAATCATGCTAGGTATATGAACAAGTTGCATGCACACTTGCACACGTACTCACATCAATTTGAACTTTGACGTGAGTGTATGTGCAAGTGTGTGAAACTTGTGTATAACCCTCAAAATAGGAATGAACCATTATAATGTTGGGAATGATGATGTTTTCCCGGACCACATTCCCATGAGGACACACACTCACATGCTAGGACACACACTCACATGGAAGTGTGGGGCATTGATGTGAGTGTTTGTGTAAGCTTGTGTGTTTAGGTAGCATAGCCCCTAAAAAAAAGGTATTTGGACAGTGTCTTCAGTGTCATTGTTTGGAGCAGATTAGGCATTGCCTGTCAAACTGGATCAACAAGCATGTGCAGGACTCAATTGTTTTGTGAATCTTTCTTCCTTGTCCGATCAACATATCTTTGCAGGATATCATTTTGCCACAGCAGATCATTAGCTCAAGACACATTCAGGGCAAGGTTTGCAGCTTTGTCTAGAATCCATAATGAAGGGATTACCTTCCTGTTTACAGTCGATGAATACATTGGAAGTAGATCTTTTGGAACATTATCCAGTGCAAAAGCTGCCTTCTGGTTTTGTATCTTGCTTTGTATGTGCTTGTCAGCGTTGATACTGTTGGATTTGTAGTTTGTTTTCTGCTTTAGGGGCTGTAAATATTTGTTTTCGACTTTGTGCTGTAATTGTTTGCTCTTGAAATTAGGCGATCTTCTTCAAGTGTAAATGTTGGTGGGTATAATGAAATGGTTAATTGTTGGGTTCCTGTATTTAGAATCGGGTTTGGTAAAATTATTTGGAAACTGGTTATTTCTTCAATTTGTACGTTAACACTAACCAATCTGTCCATCTTTGTCAACTTGTTTTGTTGCCTAACATTGAAATGGCGAAAAACACAGCAGTCCTTTAACTTTATCTTAGCCCCCCACCATATCAGAAATGTTACTGCATGAGGACGTACCGATTAGATTGTTGTCAAGTTGGGAATAGAACACCGGGCTGTGCGCCCAAAAAAGTGCGTTAGTCGCTTATTGGAGGTTATAGTTGTGCCCGTCTTTGCCAACGATATTTTTTCTTGTACGGGTGTGGATGAAACAAGTGCGTTTGGAAAGTGATTTCCTTTTTCTTATACAGGCTGAAGAAACAAGAAATAACAATGGTTGTTTGGTGAACCATGGTTGAAGCATCCGAACATAAAAACGCACGCGATAAGGTCCAATGTTTACAACACCTTGGCAAATGGGCTTTGTTCGAATGTTCTTTCAGAACGTTGGTTGTATGTAATGGAAAACAAAATTTATGATGGTGACAGTTGCTTTGCATTTCAACATTGATGATTGAAAATAGCATATCCTTTCATTTTGTGTATAATTTTTGAGGTATTTTAATGTTTTTGGTTTAAACTTTAAACCCAACTCTGGTTTGATAAACTTCTAGATGGTATAGAACACCTTGGACGAGGACCAAATTCGTCAAAAAATGTCCAACGAATGATCAAAAAGGGAAAAAAGAAGCAGCCATCTCAGTTGAACAAAGAATAAAAATGGAATTTGGACATTGACCCCCTTTTAAGTTGACGCGTATTACAAGTATTTTAATTCGATTGGTAAGAAGGATTGAAAAATGGGTCCCATAGACTCGGTCAAATCAAACACTTATGAGGTCAATTTGTACGGAATTTTTGATTTCGCTTTAAATGTACGTCCCTCAATTTGTACGGATCATCAAAATTTGATTGGGAACTATGAGATTGAGATTTGATATATTTTTTTAGGTATCCCAGGAACTGCCCCGATGTTTATACAACAACAAATCTTCTAATGCTGGAGATTTATTTTAATCCTGTCAAACACGAGTTGGTTTCGATTAACTTCATAGTTTTTATAAGTCGAACGATCCATTTTTTTTTTTTAACGGCGTCGAACGATCCAATTGGTAGCCTCTACCTTTGTTTGAAAGATTAACGAATATTTAAAAAGGGTTCAAGCCTTGTTTATTGATGTAGCTAATCAATCATGAACGACCTTTCTTTTCAAGAATGAATACGAGCTCAAACATGAGTAACCTGATTTGTTTATTGGCCGTTATTCTCACTCTTATGTATTTTTTCTTTTGTAAAGCCAGTTTTGACTACTATCCTAAATTCCTAATGTTCTTTTCAAGCCAGTTTTGACTACGAGTTTCTAATATAAGGGGTAGGAAAATGGTAGATAAAGGTTGAACTCTTGACGTAATGGATGAAGGAGTTTTATGTTACAATCTCTACCAAAATGAGAATCAGACGTAGAAAATTGTGGGGGCAAAAGTTTTTGACAAAATTAAGGATAATAAATTACTGTGTTTACTTCCTAGATTTTAGGTTCGAAATTTGTTAATTACAAATTTACAATCGATTCAAATGGGATCAATAGTCGGAACTTCGCCTTGTCTTTGACTCTGTCTTGTCTTTGAATAGCCCCCTCCAAGATTAGTCTTTCAAAAATCAGTTAGGTATACATAAAATAGTCCACTAAGAAACTTCCCTAACATCTAAAGTCCCATTTATTTCACGAAAAAGATGGAAATTAAGTGATCGAAAAATCAATTTTTTTGTAATTTTCTGTGTGTTCAGTCACCAGAAAAATTATAGGACTCACGACTTTAACTTTTCGACTAGAGAATACTTTCCTGTGAAATAAATTTTGCCAAAAATAAGTAATTTTAATTTTTCTATAAGATTTCTTGTCAAGAGAGAACACACAGAAAAACAAATTTTCTTTTCTTTTATTTTACCTCACCTCACCCTTCCCTTTTTGAGAATCTATTTTCCATACAATATTCCTGACGACTTAATTTATTCAAGATTCGCACCTTTTGGCTTTTATGTGAAGAATATGTGAATGGATTAAATTATTTATACTGCCGGTATATATAATTTATTCTCGTGACGTGAATATTTGAGCAACCCCTCTCTCCTCTTAAAATTTCTCTCTCTCTCTCTCTCACCGTCTCTCTCTCTAGACCGCCACCACCACCCGCACACCAGTCCACCACCGTCTTCCCCGCGTGATATTATTCCCCAGCATTATTAACAATTTATTAATAGACTCACAATTATATACACGCATGCATACCTTTACTACTAGTACCGCTGCTACAAATTACAGCAAATGACTTCCCTCTCTCTCTCCACACCTCTCTCTCTCTAAAGAGCAAAACAACAGCAGCTACAGAGACACACATCACACATGTCAGTATCGTGTGGCGTGGAGTGCGTGGTGGTGCTCGGCTGCCTGCGGTGGGCGTGGAAGCGGTGCACATACGTCGGCTCCTACGACAGCGCCACGTGGCCGCCCGCCTCCGCCGACGAGTTCGAACCCGTCCCCCGAATCTGCCGCATAATCCTCGCCGTCTACGAAGAGGACCTGCGAAATCCCCAATTTGCCCCTAAAGGCGGCTACAAGCTTAATCCAGATTGGGTTGTTAAGCGCGTGACGTACGAGCAGACTCGGGGCAACGCGCCGCCGTATTTGATTTACGTCGATCACGACCACCGTGAGATTGTGCTTGCTATACGAGGACTCAATATGGCGAAAGAGAGCGATTACAAGCTTCTTCTTGATAATCAATTAGGTACTGAAGAATGTTTTCGCGATATTTTTGAGAATTTAATATAATGGTTTGCGCAAAATACGGCTTAATGCTAGTATTTATTTCCGGAACTTTTTTTTTTTCCGCGAAAGAATTATTCACCTTTTTTAAAAATAAAAAAATATTTTTTTCCCGCAAAAAAATTGATAAATTCTGTATGAGAATAACAATACTCCACTTGTTTTTAAGTCCTTTCCCCTAGGTATTTCTGGGCTACAATAGACTAAAAGATTTTCTTGAATAAAAAAATATTTGAGAGACAAATTCCGAAAGTAGGACAGAGTCGTACCTTCTCCTAGATGTGAGGAGTGATTATTCAACGTTCTTGGAGCATCGCCACCGACTCGTGGTGCCTCAAGATTTTCTCCACACTCCACAGCGTATTGGTGGTGGAGTCCACATCTATATGTGGATGTGGTGTAGAAGGACCCTAGAGCACCACGTGTCTATGAGCGCTTAGGAATTTTTCTTCCCTACAGCATCTTCAACACGCTTTCGAAAGTACTACTTTTATGAGCCCCATGTGGCGCGCTGACGTCGTCTTTTGTGTTCGGCATTGTGTGCCCCGAGGCAGGGCCGAGGCCGAGCTGGTGGTATATATTGAGTGGTAGGCTGAGTCCGAAAGTACTACTTTTATGAGCCCCATGTGGCACGCTGATGTCGTCATTCGTGTTCGGCATTGTGTGCCCGGAGGCAGGGCCGAGGCCGAGCTGGTGGTATATATTGAGTGGTAGGCTGACTCGTGTGGTAGCCTCGTGTTCCGCCTCTGGCACATGCAAGCTGAACATGAATGAATTGGTAATTACCACGTCGGTGCGTCACTGTTTAACAGAAATCTAAATCCTTTCTCCTATTGGGGATTGCTATCGTCTGGCTCCAAACTTGTCGTTTAGAAGTCTCGTCTATGCAAGAGCATCGATGAGTTTTGATAACTGTAGAAGATTAACATGAATGTACCTGATTGTCCCTTACTTTGGAGGATGGAGATTTTGATCTTCACATGCCCAGGACTTTTAGTTGATAGTACATTACTATTTTTCTTCTTTTCTATGAAATTTGCGCAGGTTGGAAAGATACTAATCTTTACTTTAAAATTAGATGAATATCGAATGTGCTTATAACAAAATTTGAAGTATGAAAGATAACTTTTTGGAGGGAGATTGGCTAACAAATGAATCTTGAAAAGGAGTGTAAATATTGGAGTAAAGTGGGAAAGTTTTTGGATAGAAATGAGTGAGGTTTGAATGATAAATGAAGTGGATATGAATAGTACCATCCTTCAAGTTCAGTGTCTGGATAAAAAATGGTATTTTGAGCCTCTGTTCGAGCATTTGTTGGGTAGCGAGCTTAAGTTTGGGAGAGGTGCAACATGTATATTATAGGTCATTACTCATTCTAAACCAACTAGGTGAAGGACAAATATGTTAAGTTGTAATCTATTCCTGTTGAATTTCAGGTATACAGATGTTTGACGGAGGATACGTTCACCGCGGGCTACTGAGGTCGGCGATCTGGATTTTGAACGAGGAATCTGAGACTCTACGGCGACTCTGGGTTGAAAATGGGTCGTCATACGATATGGTTTTTGCGGGCCACTCATTGGGCGCTGGTGTTGCAGCGTTGTTGACGGTGATTGTGGTGAACCACCTCGACCAGCTCGGCGGAATTCCAAGAAATAAAATACGATGTTACGCCGTGGCCCCGGCAAGGTGTATGTCACTCAATTTGGCGGTGAAGTATGCCGATGTTATATATTCCGTGGTGTTGCAGGTGAGGAATTGACCCTTCTCGTCTCAGATTATTGTGCTTTTGTTGTTCCTTAAACTGCCCAAGTGGACAATAACTTTGGAGATAATGTTATTGTAGTCCCTTTTATTTCAAGTGTTTATATATCGTCCTAGAGTTACATAATAAATCCCATGTTGATAGTATAAGAGTAACATTTTGAAGTTGACGATACAATTGAACAATGGAACTGATTCTTTTATCTTTGATGCGTCTTCTATCCGGTGTTCAGTTGATACTTTAGCTGCTACGTTTTCACTCAAGTAACCACCATCTTCCCTAACACAGGATCCGAGGATTGTGAAAATTGTTTGAAGAGGATACCGCATCACTGGATATTGGATATTAGGATTTACCTTCCTGGGTAATCCCATTTCATTCAAAAGATGACTCCCTTTCTTTTTTGGTTGTAACTTTGTCCCTCCCTTTAAAACGTCTTCATGGTTCTCATCCCAAGGCTCCTCTTTACTTTTCCATTCTTGTTTTGGACGCTTAGAACAGTTTGGATTTGTCAATCCTTTGGGTCAAATTTAGATACACATGCCCAAAAGTGTTGCAATTTGGAAGACAAAAAGATGAATAACTGAAATAAAAAGGAGCTATATCTAGATTCTAGTTGTGCTTTTCACTATGGGAAGATTTGAGCAGGCTTCATAAACTGTGTTTGGGGACAATAGCACCTATGCAGGTTAAGTGCTTGAGTTAATGGTCCCCAATTGTTGTATCTCATACATGTTAGTTTTTGTCAATTTCTTTTTAAGTTTTCATTCTACCTGAGACAGTCTACTACTGTGACGTAGCCTCTGCCTGTCCATATGTTTAAAGAATCATGCCGCCTTATTTTTTCATGGTAATGTGCATCAAACCTGCATATCATGCATTTAAATCCTATGTAGTTTCTCCAATTGATTGAACTAACCATGCCACCTTGATTTAATATATCCAGGATGATTTCTTACCAAGAACGGCAACCCCTTTAGAGGATATATTTAGTTCGATCTTCTGGTGAGTTGTGTTCGTTTGATGTTGATCCCAATGGCCATATGAAGCCTTTCAATCTTTCGTTTAGTTTTTGTTTTCTACCTCTTTGAGGAGTAAGGTTTTATAATTATCTCTTAAACCAGGCCTTAATGCTTTGGACAGTTTGCCCTGCTTACTATTTGGGATTTGCTTGAGGGATAACTTCATACCAGAAGGTAGGAAGCTTAGCGATCCTAGAAGACTATACGCCCCTGGAAGAATGTATCATATTGTAGAGAGAAAATTTTGCCGGTAACAACTCCTCTGAGCCATTTTTATTATTTACAAAATTCCCTTTTTCTACTAACTTTCATCAATGGTGCAATAGTGTAATGTCATTTGGAATTGTTTGTTGGGTTTGATGATGTGGCACAAATGGTAAATCCATTCTTTGTGCCATTTTTGGGAGAAAGTGGCAAGATAAATGGCCAAAGCCAAAAATGGCACACCTTTGGGGCACCAATTTTTGCAAATTATGCCATTTCAGGAGTTATCCGAGTTTGCCTGCTTTGCCCCAAGGCTGTTTGTGTCCAGATGAGGAAGAAATCTCAGAAAAATTCTCCATATTGGACTTGCCTTCTCTCTGTACAGTTTTAAGTAGAGACCTTATTGCTGCCTCCTTGTGGATAGATTATAATTTTGCTCCTTTGAAATGATTAACGATACACTCTGATAGTCATGGACCTCATGGTATATTAAACAATTCCTGATGGCGGTTCCTTCTTCTTATGTTCCAGTTTAAATCAAGATCAAAAATTTTCTTTTGTCCAATTCTCAGACTTGGTTTTTGTTCCAGAAGAAAATCCTAAACTTTTGATAGTTTTTCGGCACTGTGTCAATTGTCGTGTATTTATTCATAGACAACTTATACTTGATTTGATGTGGAAATAGTTGTGCTTGCCCTGAAACTGTGTCCTCACTTGGTACACACAGATGTGGTAGATATCCTCCAGAGGTTAGAACTGCCATCCCAGTAGATGGAAGATTTGAACACATTGTCTTGTCGTGCAACGCTACATCAGATCATGCAATTATATGGATAGAAAGAGAAGCGGAGAAGGCTCTAGATGTAAGTGGCAAGCAATATGTACCAGTCTAGTTTAACTTAGTCTCATTTTTCCTGCACACTAAGTGCGCGACCTTTCTTTTTGAGCGTATTTGTACATCAATATCATGAAATTAGCGGACAAAAAAGGAACTCTTTTAAATGGATATTTTGCTGGAAAATTTTACCCTGCTAAACTTGTGCCGTTTTTGCAGACGATGAGGGAGAATAATTCCGAGACCATAACAACTGCCCCAAAAGTACAAAAACTCGAGAGGCTGAATACAATACGAAAAGAACACAAGGATGCTTTGGAAAGAGCCGTCAGTTTGAAGATCCCTCACGCTGTTACTGACTCTGAAGAGGAGCCCTTAAACAGGAAGGAAAACTCCTCGGGAGGTGCCGGCAAGGATGCCGAGTCTTGCAAAAGTGAGAGGAAACCTAAGTCGCCACCCCGAAGTGGAAGAACCAACTGGGATACAGTGCTTGAGCTTTTCAAGAGAAATGAGTCAGGGGAACTCCTATTGGAGAAAGACAGAAGTACTCACCGATAACAACTGTTTTGCAATGGTAAATCGTTCTGTTGGGGATATAGTTTATAGAGGTTAGATCTTGAAGAGAGTTTCGCTTTTGTTTTGTTTTTCCCGGTGTCAATTCTTTGAATGGTATAGTTTTTGCATTATCTTGTTAAAAGCATAGGCTGAGTTGAGGTCAACCCTGGGTGGGGGTTTTACTGCGCGCCCACGAGGAGGGGTAGTTTTTGTATATTAAGTAATAGAGAAACCACAGAAGATGTTGCTTTTGTTCAAGGCTGGGTTGGTGCCAGCACCGTGCTGTCTCCCGTGAACGCGGTTACGCGGTCTTGTTTCGATGATCGGAAATGTTCACTTCGTAGAGCACCAACCCCAACTCCTGTTGTTCAAAGAGTATTAATCTGTTTTGTAAATCATGTGTAGATTGTTAGATTTGATTGCTGGTGTATTAGTTTGTGCATGGAAAACAGAAGCACTTCCCCTCCCATGCAGAGGGTTAGTTTTGCCCGCCTAAAACAGTGGATGCACATTACCCGTTTTGTCTAAAGAGTAAAACGGATTAAGAAATGTTGCGAACAGACATCTATGTGCGCAGATCGAGACACATTCATTTGTGTCCGTAACATTGCTCATACCAGATTTTACTTTGATTATGACAAACTAAAGGGAGTATTTTTTGGCCTATATATGATCAACAATACCACTTGTCTTGGTTAATGTGCTCTCCATTTGGCCTTGACCAAGCCTGTATGTAGTTGAGTTAATTTTTTTCTGCCTCTATAGCAACAAATCCGGTTTTACAAACTGAACAGATGTTATTATCGAAGTGAGATGAGGGAGCTCTACTTAAAATGAATAATTCTCCCTTCATTTTTTAGGTGAAGTGAACAAAATAGCATTGGGGTGCTCCGGTATCTGCTCGCTCTTGGGCCTCGGCACTGGCTAATATATATGCTCCCAAAAGGGGTAGACGACAAAAGATAAGGAGTTTCGATTTTTGAAAAGCTTCCTCCCATAGCGAACACGGACTAATATGCTCTCAAAAGGGGTGGGCGATAAAAGATAAGGAGTTTCGATTTTTAAAAAGCTTCCTACCTAGAGCGAACACGGGCTAATATGCTCTCGAAAGGGGTGGACGACAAAAGATAGAGTTTCGATTTTTAAAAAGCCTCCTAGCCAAGTGCAAGTAAGTGCTTGTCAGCCTATTTCTATTGACCGAATCCCTACTCCCTTGCTCGATTAAATAAGTCCGTAAAAGTAAGGAAGTTGATTAGTGAGGTTCCAATGAGTTGCACCGCCGACTGAGCTTGAAAGAAAAAAATTGATGAAGGATTCCGCAAACATCACATCCAACTGAAACATTGGAGAGCCCAAACATTTCGGCTTTGTTTGAAATCTATAGAAAAGAAAAGAAGGGAAAATAATTTTTCCTTATTTGGTTCGAGAGGAAACTAAAAGGAAAATAATTGATTTGAGAGGAAACTAAAAGGAAAATAACAAAACAAGGAAGAATTTTCCTCCCCACTTTCCTTTCCTTTCCTTTCCTTTCTCTGTGGACCGGGGTCTCACGATGTTAACTAGGGGTGAGCATGGTTTGGATTGGTTCGGTTTGACAGTAAATCAAAAACCAAATCAATACTTACGGATTATAAATTTACAAAACCAAACCAACCCACAGTAGGCATAGAACCAAACCAATCCAATCCAATAAACTACGGTTCGGTTTCGGTTTTAACCATGGTTTGCTTTGAACTAAGCTATCATCTTCAAAAAATATTTAAAGTACTTAAAATTACGAAGATAAATTAAAAAAACTTATATTAAAATCAATTTCATTCAAATTACCAAAACAAACTAATATCAACCAACTAACTTAAGAGTAGAGTATCAACATTTGCCTCAAACTAATAAAATGAAATACTGGTAAGTCACTAAAATGAATCAACTGAGAATACCACCTACTAAACATCTTAAGATAGTTTAACCAAATAAAAGGTCAAAGATAATTCTTAAAACTATAGAATTGAAATGAGGCAGCAAAATGGCAGTAGAAGCAGTATGGTAACAACCAACTTATACCATATATATATATATGTATATATACGGGGCGGTTCCGGGGACCCTTAAAAAAATCTCTAACCCCCCCCCCCCCCCTCCCAAGTTCTCGATAGAATTTTGATGATCCAAACCGCTCAATGTAATCAGAACGTGATTTTAAGGGTACGTGTGAGAAATCAGCAAAAAAAATGTCAGGAAAGGGCTTCATCCAAACAGTTTTTTATTGAACTTTATTGAACAGTTCAATAAAAAACTGCTCAAATCGAGCCCTTCCCGGTTATTTTTTTTGCCAATTTCTAGAAGGCAACCTTAAAATCACGTTCTGAACACATTGAGCGGTTCGGATCATTAAAATTTGATTGGGAACTATGAGATTAAGATTTGAGGGATTTTTTTAAAGGCCCCCAGAACCGTCCCGATATATCTTCTATATATATATATATATATATATTACTATAAAATAGAGCAGATTTTTGTCTACTCATACAAACATGAGCACCCCTCCAGCCGTTGGATCGCGATCGCAAATTCAATAGGTTACGATCGTTGGATTGAAAACCCTTTTACGATCATTGTATTTTTCTCCATCGTGCTTCCTCTCTCCACCGTGTTTCCTGTCTTCCTCCAAAGTTACTCTCCCGCTCTCTCCCTCCCTCCCTCCCTCTCCCCTTCCTCTCTCTCTCTCCCACTCCTCTCTCCTGTTCGCTCCTGTTGCCACACCACCACCCAACCCAGCGACCACCCTCCAGCCGTTGTCAACGCCATTTCCACACCATTTCGAAACAGGTAAACCACTCATTTTTTCCCTAATAATCTTCCCTATTTTTTGATGTTACTCTGATAAAAATCTGTTTGCACTAATTTCCGAAAACCCCAGCGACCACAAGGACGCTGCCCACGATTGAAACAGGTAAACCATTCATTCTCGCCCTAATAATCTTCCTTATTTTTTGACGTTACTTTGATCCTAATAAAAATCTGTTCACCCTCTTTACTGCATTTAATAAAAATCTGTTTACCCTCTTTGCTTTCCAACTGTAATTGGAAAATTTGGCTTAAAAAACATAATGCTTCAGTGGCTTCCACGTGTTCGATGGAATGCTTCAATTAGGTTCTTATTCTTCCCTCAATTGCTTTCCAAGTATTTGATAAAATCTCCAACTGTAATTGGAAAATTTGGCTTAAAAAACATAATGCTTCAGTGGCTTCCACGTGTTCGATGGAATGCTTCAATTAGGATCCCAGTATAGTTTAACAGAAGGGATTGAGTTTAACATAACTGGCCGTACCTTTATAAGACTGTAATTGTCTGGAATGCCACGAAGATAAATATAGTTAACGATTTTCCTCACTAGATAAGATGTTGTCATTACTTTTCTACAAAACTGACCATTAGATTGTGAGAGACACTCGACTGCCCCTGGCAGATGGGAAAAGTGTAAAATCCCTTTGTTAATTTTGGTTCTAGCTTGAGAGAGAGAAATGAAGAAACCACAAATGATGAAACTTAATTCTGACCTCCCCTTTTTTTTTTTAATCTTCATACAATAGCAGAAAGTACCATAAAAATAAAACACCAGCCATCAAGGAGTAGAAAGTGAGAACAATCTTGGGTAAGAAGATAAAGTGAGAACAATCTAAGATTGTGTATGTGAACTGAAACTTAGCAACACAAAAAAATTCACATCGATATTTTTTTGAAATATTCTGGAAGCCCAAGTCGAGCCCAAGAAATAAGCTCAAATATAAATGATATTTTTGGAGGAGTCTTAATATCGAGCTTCTAGATACTTAGAAGATCTTTGTCAAAATATCTAAATTTGTTAGAGCACATGTATAAATCTAGAATTTTCTATATAGAAATATTTTGTAAGAAATATCTTCAGACTAGAATCATCCATATAGTAGTATAAATATTAAATAGAGGTGAGTTTAGTCATTTTTGTACAAAGTCAAAAACATTTGAATTCTATTGTAATACAAGTACCCCTCCCTCCATCATTGTCTTAAACATTTCTTCATCTTCCAAATACTAAAAATCTCCTCTTCTTCCAACACAACAAAATCCCTCCATCGGTCTTAAACATTTCTTCCTCTTCCAAATAGTAAAAACTAGCATTTAACCCATTCTATGCATGGGCAAAACTAACCCGTTCTAGCATTGTGCCCGTTCGATACACGAGCCAATTAATAAAAGTAGGTTTGAACGGGCACAATGCTATAACGTGTTAGTTTTACCCGTGTATAGAACGGGTTAAACGCTATATTATACAGTTGAGATTGGTTTGAAACCATAATCGTGAACATGAATCCACAAACCAAACCATATAATGCGGTTTCTAATTTTTTTAAACCATGACCAAACCACACTACTAAAAAACCGAACCAAATCTTTCGATTGGATTGATTTGGACTGGATTCACGGTTTGACGGATTTTTTGCTCACCCCTAATGTTAACCAAAGCACCATAAAAATTCCACAAATTTCGTGAGTAACCCATTGATTAATCACCTCGACAGTCCGACAGCAGCCAATCATCTACATGTTCCTATAGCATGAACATGAACATCACCACAATTATCACTGCTGCAAGTAACAGCGAGCCAATCGGAAAGTGCAGGTGAGGTGTTTGATGTTATTCCACACTGCCCAATCTGACATTCATATGATGAAAATGCAGGTGAGGTGTTTGATGTTATACCACGGAGCAAACTAGAACTGACCTTACCACCAGGCCAACCTGCCAACCTCCTAGGTTTTCTCCCCTGAATATCTAGTACTCCATCGATCCATGAAGCAAACATTGCTTCGTATCTTTCGATCTTCATCTTCCAATTCAATCACCATCTCTCCCCACCCCCTCCTTGTCACTCACCGTTTTCTAACAATACCCAAATCCGTTCACACTCTAAAAGAAGATGCAGATGCAGTTGTGAACACCATATGTACTTCTCTGCGTAAAGGCCTTAACTGGGACTCACTGAGCAGGAAATTCGGTTCAGTTGAGTTAACGAATTCGATCGTCGAAAAAGTACTATTACAACTTAAGGAACCAATAGATGCAAAACGGGCTCTGGGTTTCTTCCACTGGTCAGCTCAGCAAAAGCAATTCAAACACGAGGTTTCAACCTACTGCATTGCTATTCACTTATTAGTCCGATCAAAGCTCTTTAGGGATGCTCGAACCCTGCTTGAATCGGTTGTGTCGAAACGGGCTTCGGGTATTTCTTTGGATTTCTCAATTGTTGATTCACTTCTTGGTAGTTATAGCATTACTGGGTCTATCCCTTTGGTGTTTGATTTATTGGTTCAAACTTATGCCAAGTTGAGGATGGTAGATGTTGGTTTTGACGTTTGTCAGTATTTGGATGGACATGGGTTTTGTTTAAGTGTGATTAGTTACAACACATTGATTGAGGTGGTTCAAAAATCTGACCAGGTCAATCTGGTTTGGAAGGTTTACGAGCATATGATCCGAAAGAGAACATATCCAAACGAGGGAACGGTGAAAATCATGGTTAGTGCATTGTGTAAGGAAGGGAAGTTGCAAGAATCTATTGACATGTTGGACAGAATTATTGGGAAGAGATGCTCTCCTGCTGCGATTGTTAACACAACTTTGGTTTTTAGGGTATTGGAGGAGGGAAGAGTAGAGGAAGGAATGGTGTTGTTGAAGAGGATGTTGCAAAAGAACATGATTCTTGACACCATTGCTTATTCTTTAATTATTTATGCTAGGGTGCTTGGGACTTTAGACTCTGCATGGGAGGTGTATGAGGAAATGCTCAAGAAAGGTTTTCATGCAAATCAGTTCGTGTATACCGTCTTCATAGGGGCGTATTGTAAGGAGGGGAGAGTTGAAGGTGCGATTGGCTTGATGCAAGAAATGGAAAATGCTGGTTTGAAGCCTTATAACGAGACTTTTGATCATCTCATTGTGGGTTGTTCTCGGGGTGGAAAAGTGGAAGAGAGCGTAAAATTTTGCGAGCAGTCGATGCAGATGGGTTTTGTTCCTAGTTGTTTCACGTTCAATGAAATGATTGGAAAGCTCGGTGAAACGGGGAGAGCGAAGCAGGCTAATGAGATGTTGACCAATCTGTTGGATAAAGGGTTTCAACCTGATGAGATCACGTATTCGCAGCTTATTGCTGGCTATTGTAAACAAGGAAACATGCAGGAAGTTCTTAAGTTGTACTACGAAATGGAATACAAAAAGCTCTCTCCTGGTTCATTGGTTTTTGAATCTTTGGTTATGTGCCTTTGTCAATGTGGGAATTTGGATGAGGCTGAAAGATTTCTGAAGTTGATGAAGGATCGATCAGTACCACCATCTTCATGTATTTATGAGACAATGATTTCCAGCCACCATATGAAGGGGAATAAGATAAGAGCTCATCAGCTTTATAGTGCAATGGTTGCAGATGGATTGAACCCTAATAGTCCTGTTTGTTGTATTAGTTCAAATAGTCTGGAAGGCTAGAAGTTTAGTGGAGTACTTTTCTTCCAGCCGCCTCTCTCTCTCTCTCTGGTGGTAAGACTTGAGACTGAGTCAGCCACCAAGACAATCCCTATGCGTTTTTTCAGCTGTCGAAGGTTTGTTAGCAGTCCATATTGGTGTCAAGCGACTTTGTACTGGCTGTCACACAATACAAACAATCGGTACACTTATAACTCAATTCCGGGCGAATCTGCTCAACGGGGGCTTTGAATTTCATCTGGGTTTCTGAAGGGATGCACAAGCGTATTTGCGTAATTTAGTTGAATAGCAATGCTAGCTGATGTTGAGAAGTCATATTGGAGAGGAAAATTTCCATAAAGCACACTGGATGCTAAAGGTTGCTCTTAATTTGGGTTGGAATTATATGCTTTCATGTTTGCCTCTTCGTGTAGTTTTGAGAACACAGATCTATATTTAGATTCCGAGGGACCTACTGTGAGTGGGAGTTTGGCCGATCCAGACTTCTTGACTTGATTGGAGCCGTTCTCAAACCGTGCAGAAAATAAAATTGATCGGACATCCATAATTGCATGATCGGAACATACTACTAGTCTTGGAAATTTAAACGGCTAGACTTGTATACTTGTGAGAATGAACTGTAAATTTTATGGGAATCTTTGCCTATGAATTTGTATTCTCTTGCGTCTCCTAAATATTTGCTTAAAGCAGAAAGATACAATAAATACATGAGGAGCGCCCAACCTGCCTAAACCTCGTACCTAATATTTGGGCTTTTAAGTTAACAATGACTACAAAAAAAATGGACAAATCCGAAATTCCGATGCCAGAATCATCCCACGATCTAGCATGAATTGTGTCTTGGCTCCATTTAATCACTGTTAGGGAGATCGTCACTTTGTGACCTGCGGCAACAAAAGAACTGATTAGAAGTCTGAGCTCCAGAGACTTCAGATTGCGAGGCTTTACTTTAAACTCTTAACTACTCCATAGAACCAAAAAAATGAATAATCTTGATAAACCGAAGAAACCTAGTGAAAGACAATCCTATAATAGGTACACACGAATTTAGTTAGACATGAAATAGCATATTAAGTGATATAGAGATAAATTAGTGCACCAAAATCCAGAACCAAACTTGATGTTAGATAGGTTTTTTTGTGCACCAAACATCCATCTATTTGGGATGTTAGTTAATCAATCCACGATAAACTCTAGAGTGTCAACCTAGAACACTTTTTCTCCCAGTGCTTTGGGTACTAAATCTTGAATTAAAGAAAACAAGAAAGGCAAAGGAGTTTTGATTCAATGCAGCTACCTGTATGAATTGAGGGGGCGCTTCAGCCTCCAGAAGATTATCTGGATTGCAACTGCCACAAAAGTTGCACAACTGAAATGCTTAAAAATGAGATTGCGGACGGTGCTCCAGTGGAAAATGTGCAGCTCTGCAAAATAACCCCAACTTACACCTATTTTGAGACCAAAACTGTCGATTTGAGGAAATCTAAGCGGTTTTTAGTGAGAGTTAATTTCTCTTCTGTTTCTGCTGCCTTTTCTCGAACCCCGCGTACGATTTCCTCTGGAGCTTTCTCTACAAACTGCAGAAAGCAACATAGATTTTGTGAGAGGTGAAGCAAGGGAAGGTAAACAAGGAAGAGAAACCATATTTCATTACATTGCATTCAGGGTGTTATTTGCTACGGAGGTGGGATTAGTACCCCTTCCTTCAAGAGATACTGCAATTTCGAACCCAATAACAAAATGAAAAGTGGTGTGGAGTCCTGAAGCTTTGAGGTATACCATCTCAAGAGGAGGCAGGTACTCGGAAATTTCCTTAGCACAGTGAAAACTAAAAAGTATCTTGCTCGGATGAGCTGTTTCCTCTTGCAAAAATATGTTACAATTGTGCAACTCAAAATCAGGGCTTCTCACTGTTAATTTACTTGCCAAAAGGACCAAGACAGAATATAGAAGCTAAAATCCATTGACAGAATGTCTTTTTACGCATAACTACAAAGGGTTTTGAGTCTTCCGACAACCAGGTTACGTATCCATACCAAATCTTCAGGGAGTAAAATGACGCCTGTATTTGCACAGTTGGCAGAGTTTACTGAACAATCAGCCTGTCTTTTTCCTAGTCAATTTACCAAAAAAAAGCAAAAGGTTTGTGCCCTTTATGATACTGCAGATTTATCAATATCGCAAATCACAATTGTGTAAAAGCAGGAAAGCAAGTTTGTTTTTTATGCACTTGAAGGAAAGATTCTACGGAAATAAATGCAATAAGAGTTCATACGTTAGAAGACTTCAAGCGAGCAACAAGTGCATCATACTCCGCTTGCATCTTCATAAGGCGCTTGGTGAGGCGTTCCACTTCAGATGAAACATCTACCATATCAGCAAGAGGAAGATATGCTTCTAGACCTTCACCAGCGACAAGATGGACTGATTGATTTGCATCACCTGCCGCATTATTGTTGGGTTTACAGTGAAACATATACACTTGAATCAATGGGTGAAAGTAAAGTCAAAAGGTAAAGAACACACACCAAAAGGTCAAGATAGAGGTAACTTTAGGTAAACTCACCTGGTGCAGATTCCACAAAATGAACATTCTGCAAATCTAGCCTGGAAAGAAGAGCTAAAACTTCCTTTTCATTCTGCAAGAAACAATTTCCATGATTGATATACTCATATTGATATTTCTTTCAATGGCCACACAAGTATATAACCAAGCACAAAGCTAACTGATTTTCTAAATGAAATGCCAGCAAGCTGGTGAAATCACTAGGAAGTCACAAAATGATAGTCTCTTTGTCATAAAAGCCGGTAATACAACTCTTCACCCCCATTGAAGAAGTGAGTATAGCTACCGGCTTACCACCTTTCAACTAAAGCTCTCAACTCTGATCTCAATATTTTTTTTTTTTGTTGAGGAAATCTCAAATTTATTAATCAAGCCAAAACGTTCCCACCTATTGTTTTCGGTCTCCGAGAGGCCAATGTATGCTTCTCTAACACCCAAATTCCTTCTACAACCCTCACTTTCGAAATTCATATCCAACTTCCTCAACCTTAGCCAGAATAAAGACCAGGATTACCCCACTCGTTGAGTTCTCCACCACTCCCCACAATCTCTTGGAACTGCCATATAAAGCCACGTATTCTCAAAATGGAGGGGAATCCTCCCTCTTCTGTTCCCCCATTTTCAACCAAAAAAAAGAAGAGGGACATGATCTAGCACTGGCCTCGATGAAGCACACTCTAACACCTCGCAAAAAATGCTCCTCCCTATCCACGAAAATCAAAAAGCGGTTGGCCAAAAATAGACAGGCCATTGAAGTTCAGAAACAGGATGTCTGTTCATCTGAGTACATAACTCCATGGCCCTATTATCAGAAACGCACATCAACCGCTCAACCTCCCTGAAGAGAATTGAAGACATTGCAATCTCCCACACCCTACCAAAAGGAAATTCCAATAAATGGCTGCCAACTCCTCTGCTGTTCTGACTCACTTATCTTCCACAGGTGCATATACCCTTGAAGTATCCGCCAAAACCATCCTCCACATATTAGAATAAGCATAACATGGACCAAAAGCCTACAGGACTTGCCTCCGATTCTGCATTCTGAATCCACATAACAAGCACCACCGGTTCTTCCCCTCTCGTCTCCTCCCTATCCCTCCAAAAAAACTCTTACTAACCTTCTCCAGCAAGAGTTTAACATGTACTTTTGGACCATGTTTGTTTTGGGATTTTGGTTTTGGGATTTTGAATAATGAGTGGAGAGAGAGATAGATAGAGAAATGAGAGTAATAAATGAGAGAAAATCTATTAGGGACCGTGCACAGAGAGAGAATCCCAAATCCCAAAACGAACATGGTCTTGATGTTCTGCCATAAATTAACCAGTCTACCACAATAACTAGCAAGAAAAAGCAGATACTTACTGCAACATACTGTCTGACTTCAGAATTTGCAACTATAGATGCAGATATACGCCTTGCCGGCTCAACGGAATATTCCGATCGAGCATTGCGAATTGCTCTTGTCTGAGTCTCAGAAAACGAAATAGCCAATGATTACTAAACTTCCGTAAAAAAATGTTTCCACAAGGGCGGTGTGCGAGTGAGGAGATGTTCAGGGAAAAGTAAAAATAGGTTTTTGAACTCACCAGAGCTTGTAAATTCTCAAATCGTTTTACTGAGTTTACATCCCTTGGAAGTGAAGTCCGTGGCCAACATGACACTATAAGAGCTTCTTTCCTATTTGGGAGCGCCTGTAGATGATTAAAGACCTCGTAAAATTACTGAAACGTCCAAAGAAGTGAAAAGAAAAAGAGAAATAACACAACATCAAGGAAGAAAGTACCAAGGGCACACTAACAAAAACCTAAGAAGCACAGATACAGATATGGGATTCGGATACGATACGATACGGATACGCGGGAACGTGACTTTTTCAAAAAGAAGGATACGATACGTTGAATATGAATGTAAATAAAAAATATATTATATATAATTTTTAATTACTAAATTCCATTAATGATTAAAGTTTTCCATTGCACAAGTTCACCATTTCACATGCCGAGAGAGAGATGAGAGACTTACAAGGTTGTTGAGAGAGACGAGAGAGAGGATGTCGTCGATGTGGTGTGTTTCTGGTGTCGATTGGTGGGGGAAAAAGAAAAATATAGTCCTAATTGCAATTTTAACCCATATATTTTAAGTAATAACATATTTACCCTTGCGCGTATCCAAAATGTATCCAAGCGTATCCGAAATGTATCGGGATACCAAAATATAATTCTAAAAGCAGGATACTTAAACAAAACGTATCGGATACGTATCTGGAGCGTATCCAAGAGTATCGGATACGGATACGGATACGATATGTGATACGTAGGCCAAAATAGAGTATCCGTGCTTCATAGAGTCAAAAACATCTCAGATATGTACGTTAACTATAACCCTAAAGGAAGAGAGAGACAGTTTGCTTTGACAAAAAAGGAAAATGACATGTGCTTTGAGAGCCGCATATGAATGTTCGCTTTAGCTACGAATCAATGAATGCACCTCTAAATTATAAGGAGTACCAAAAGGTAACGGTGTTAATATAGTATATTTGTTGGTATTTCTCATTCCTCACTCTAAAGTCTCATCATTATGTTCGTTATACATAGCCGTTAAAAAAAAAAAGAGTTAGTCATACATAAGCCCCAGACCACACATAGATAACTTTTGTAACAGCGGCATCCCATGCCTAAAAGGTAAGTCCACCCCCTGGTGTTAAACATCATGAACAAATTTTCTGCAAAAGAAATTTTTTCACATGCCTGCAGGAGACATTGAATAAATTACTGTCACAAATTCAAGTCGAATCTTATGCTTTACCACAAAAAGATAAACAAATATAAGGACATTAATTTGCATCATAGTTATGTATAGATGCATACAAAGTCAGATATTTGTTATTACTGTTGACTTGTCTTATATCTTTATTGGCACGTGCTAGAAGGAAACTACTGCTAACACGACTTGTTAATTCTTAACTTTCTTAACTAGAAAAAATATAACTAGTTTTCTGTACGCATTGTAATCTTCAGTAGTGTTAATAATCATGACCATTTATCAACTAATCCATACCATGGGAACAAACCAAACTAAGCCTCATTCCTCAATCAGGGTCGGCTCCATGATCCTTTTTGGCCGTTCTCTTATGCCAAGAGCTAATTCATATCTCCATTTCAACCACACCATCCCATATCAATACAGTTCATGGTTGGCATAATACTACTAACTATGACAGTGTATACAAATCTACTTCCAACAGTGTCGTAGATTAAATAGGAAGAGCCATTAAATCTTAAATTCTTACAGCTAGAACCAACAAGTTTACCTGCCACAGTTCTTCAGTTACAAATGGCATGAACGGATGAAGCATTGTCAAAATATTTTCAAAAACGTACAGCAGAACTGCCTGTGCTATTGAAGCAACGGATTGACCTTCTGATTGGTACAGGCGAGCTTTACTGGCTTCAATATACCTAGGAAAAACCGGAAAAGTATTAAACACCTCAAGAAGAAAGAGATAATGTGGAGTGTGAATTGCACGTGTAAGAGGTCTAAGAAGTGTGGATGAGGACAATGGATATCTACATAGATATGCCAACAGGGAAATTTCATTGAACCAGGACTAGATTTATTTACATTCTAACCACATCACTGTTATTTGGTGAAGCAATCGAGACAGTAAAAAGAACATACCAATCAGCAAAATCACCCCAAAAGAAATTGTATATTTCTCTTCCAACATCTCCAAAGAAGTACTTGTCATAACTTGTGGTGACTGTGTCAACAAGCATATGAAGTTTTGAGACCTGATTATTTGACAAACTAGTGAGTTAATCACAGAGGAAGCATGGATTTCCACAGCATAAAATGGTACTTTCTTACCACCCAACACTCTGGTAAAGGTAGCTTAAGCAGAGATTCCTCGAGATCAAACTGCAAAAAGATTTAACTGTGTCAACAAAAGCCTAGAGCAATGTCCTACCTTATCTAGTGATCGCATGTGTCGGGCAAGGAACTAGAAACTCCCCGGCAACTGGTAATATGTATGAAAGAATGCTGTACAGCCGTACCCAATGCACAAGTCATTTTGGCTATTAAATTGCAAACCTGGCCCAGTTTCATACATACATAGGACACCTAAGCAATCACATGGCACAAAATGAATAACTTATGACACGTTATGGTTCATTATTATATAGGAAAAGGCTCATTTCTATCTCAGTTGTCAACGAACAGTATTCCACTCAAATGCTGACACCAAGTACTAGTAGTTCCATCATTCTTTCCGGTTTAAAGAGCATGCGGCCTGATCTGCTATTGTGTCACCTGAGTGGAGCAATTCCCTGATACCAAGCTTTAGGCATCAGCTCTCCTAACCCTATCAACACATAGGGTACCTATTTCATGTCCAACCATATAAGATTCTTATAAGCTTACAAAGTTACAATTGCCTCTCCGCCCTATGGACAGACATGAAGCAGTACCAGGAACAGACAAGAGCTTCCGAATTTCGGCTTTTAAGACCTTACCAAAAAGCAGTACTATCTGCTATAATTTTGATGCCTTATGATTATAATTGGAACATATACACCTTACTAACCTAAGGTTATTTGCACCTAAGGTAAGTTCCCAGACAAATTTAATGGGAGAAAGAACGCACTTTATAGGACGACAAAGTTTCCCAAGCAGAATTATCACTTTGACTTGGCAGATTCTGCAACACAAATTTGCCAGCGTTCCACAATTTGTTAGTGAATGCCTTGTTGGCAGTCAATCTCTCCATTGATAAGTTCAGATCCTGCAAGAAGTAAGTGGCATAGTTTGTATTGGTTAGAAACCAGGCATGTGCACATACAGCAAGCCATGGACATGCAGGCATTATTTGAGAAGAAAGACAAACCTGACCAGCAGTTCCTAATGCAATTGTGAATCGCAAAGCATCAGTGCCGTACTCTTTTATTGTATCAATTGGATCTATGACATTTCCCAATGTTTTAGACATCTTCCGCCCCTGAGGACAATTTGTCACATAACTAATTTAAACCGGTACCACTACAAAGGGAAAAAAGAGCAAAGAGCAAGTCAATGTCAAATCTGAAATGGTATCAGGTAGTTATGGCATCAAATGAAGGTTGAAAAGAGAATAAAATAAGAAAACAATGATGTCTGTTTCTGCAGCTAACAACCGTAGGTTGATGTGAAACCAGAAACCATTTGAAGTTGTGCATACATACAGTTTCAAGTACAGAACACCATGCTGTGACTACTTTACCTATACATGAAACTAAAAGAGACTCATTTTCATAGGTTCATCTCAGAAGCAAGTCTAAATATACATATTATCTCCCGACTCCCATAGCAGGCAACAAATCGGAATAAGTACCAGTACATACATATATTGGAAACCTAGGCTCCATCACATCTGCTTCTGAAATGGAGGGGAGAAGCTTGAAGTCACTCTTCTATGGGATTTTAAAAAGCTTTTCATCAGCTTGAAAAGTAAAAATGCATTTTTATATTTTGATGTAATGTCGTAACAAGGAGACAAGTGCAACGCGGGAAAGTATTAACAATGTGGAAGAAAGGAACAGACAGCTTGAGGGACATCGAGAATCCAAAAGTTCAAAACAATTCAGCCGCCTCTTAACAGTGGAATGGGTGATTACTTAATAACATTTGGGACCTCTCCACTCATTGCCAATTGGTTTTGAGATAGATATAAAGTTTCTACATGGTATCAAAGCGGGGCCCGTTCCACCCCACATTTTAAAAATTTACAATCCACACCCCACGATGACAGACCAGCAAAAAGGTTGCACGATGATAGGACCCAAAAGTGGCCACACGAGACAGACCTCAAACGCGGCTGCACGTGAGGGGGGATGTTAAGGAAATAGAGTCCCACATTGCTTTGGAGTGGAATGGGTGATCACTTAATAACATTTGGGACCTCTCCACTCATTGCCAATTGGTTTTGAGATGGCTATAAATTTTTTAAATGTGGGGTGGAACGGGCCCCGCTCTGATACCATGTAGAAACTTTATATCCATCTCAAAACCAATTGGCAATAAGTGGAGAGGTCCCAAATGTTATTAAGTGATCACTCATTCCACTCTCAAGCAATGTGGGACTCTATTTCCTTAACAATTCAAAATCTAAGCTGGTCTGCTGGTGAATTGATGAGCTCAAAAGTAACGCTTATATTAATACACTTCATAGCCCTTTCTGATGCTAAAACTTTAATATTCTTGCAGAGTAAAAGAAGTAAGCAAAGACAGAAAGTTGGTCATGATCGTTTTCCACTCAAACTGCTAACCAAGGTGGTACGCTACAGTTAAGAATAAGGTTGAACTTGCAACAAATGTAAAAAGGATCATAGACCAAACTTCCCCTGTCCAACAAGATGTAGCGGTGCATTGCATGATACAATGACCCATACAACTTGCCACAAAATGCATGTTTTATTCCTTGAGGCGACACATGTGGTCCATAGAGATTAAGGAAGAGAAGGAAAAAAGGGAGCAGCACAGTTATGCTAAGAGAACCCAAACATCTTCACCTCAATCCTGTAAATATAATAGCTAAAAGGTACGAGGAACTCACATGACCTGTTGTTAGGTAAGTTATCAAAACATGAATGATCCACTCTCCAAACAGTTCTCATGTATTTCAGCTATAGAAGACCTCTATTTATCTAGATAAATTTTAGATTCTTTTTCTTTTTGAAGAAATGGGAGAAATTATAGTACCAAAAAACAGATAATTAGATAGAAAGCTCAAACACACACCATATACAATCTCTTCAGACAGACAAAACAAAACCTAGTCTTTCACATTCCCGTGGACCAGACAACCCCAAAGGGCAAGCTCACAGAAAGTTAGTCATGTGAAATCATGCACCATAGACACGCCACACCAGACAGAGGTTCAAAGCACTCCCAAATTCTCCCATATCTAACACACGGTTTACAGAAGCCCACAACAAGCATGGGTCCCTAAGCACATACTCACCAAACCATCGCCAGCCGTAAGGAAAATGGCATGGAATAGCTTTAGTTGACTGGTAGGAGGGACAGGAAGATAGGAGGGAACTATATGAAGTCAACTATCTCTTTCTGACATTATCCAGTCTATTACTTCCAACAAAATGGTCATCTAGCCATGAATTGGTTAAATAGACAAAGTTAATGTTTACGGGAATTGCTAGATATTTGAAGGGGAGCATCTATCAACCAGGTTTTCCATACGAAGGCTAAGACGATTGCCATAATAATGAAGGCAAACGATGGTAGCAATAATGAAGGATATCATATGAAGCTCCCAGAGTATGACCTAAAAAACTGTTTCCTTTCTCTTTAATTGCTTAAAAAATGGCTTCGCATTAACAATTCATCATGGAACAAGTAGCCTGACTTAAGCGTTCTACTCACTTGCGCATCTCGTATAAGCCCATGCAGGTAAACATTCGAAAAAGGAACTGTCCCGGTGAATTCAATACCCATCATCACCATGCGTGCCACCCAAAAGAACAATATGTCATGCCTGTCCAAATGTGGAAGTCGATGTTAGTCTTGAGGCAACAAGTATACACGCAACTGTTCAAATAAGGAAGTTGCCATGGACCTCACGACAGATGACAGCACAAAGAAGAAAAATCAACCTCTTAAAAGAGGTGGAGAAAGTAGAGGTAATAACATAAATACAGTTGCTCTCCAAATTCAGTATCTTCCATTGCACAAAAGTTCCGCTTGTGCTAAAGTTGCTGTCCTCAGCCATGAACCAAAAAAATGTATGAAAGTCTAACATCAATGTACTTCATTTACCACATATTACCAACAGGCTGACATTCTTTTATCTATATGGAAATTAAGTTTTGAGTAACAGGACATCCCACAGCTTCCATCACTTGGAAAGGGTCCTTGAGTTTGGGCCAGAGTTTTCAAATCATGAACCATAATGAAACTACAAACAGAATTAAAGAAAAAGGAAAGGCAAGAATTTCACTTGTCAGAATACAGAAAAGGAGGAGCATACCCAGTTTCAAGTACTGTGGTTGGATAGAAGTTCTTAAAATCCTCAGCTGAAGCATCTGGCCATCCCAGAGTACTGAACGGCCATAACGCGCTACAGACAAAAGCAAGAAGATGTGTTTAGCCAAACTCTTCAGCAGCTATATACTGATTTACAAAGATATACATACATAACTAGTATGTGCGAAAGCTATAGTTACTGTTCCTGATCAAGATCTAGAATAGTTATGCGAGCCCTACATGTTACTAATACGAAAAAATTTGGAACCTCTTGATGATGTAAATGCCGAGAATGAGGAAACTGGCTTGTGCCCCCAAATGCAACAATCCACTACTACTCAATATCAAGAAAATTTAAGACAATAATAGTATTCAGCAGT
Organism: Rhododendron griersonianum; assembly: GCA_018127125.1. NCBI lineage: Eukaryota > Viridiplantae > Streptophyta > Magnoliopsida > Ericales > Ericaceae > Rhododendron > Rhododendron griersonianum. Next base: position 2,366,681 of record CM030795.1, on the reverse strand, counting down.
GATTCAATTAACTTGCATTAAGAAAATTTTCACGAGCTTAGAGGATAAAATTCTTTATGAAACATGGAGAGCTTTGGAACCAAAGACGTATAATTGACAAAACATTTCTGCAGTAATATTCCTACATCCACATGCTACAACTAATTTTTCCACTGCAAATTGGTCAAACAATGTGAAATATAAAATTAAGCACAGGACAAACAGTTAGAAGAGGGAACACTTGTTAGAAGATTGACAATTTGAATGTCTGTTTTTCTAAAGAAAACTGGGTAGCTAAAAAAAAGACCCAAGTAGGCGACAAAAAGTAGATTCAACTTCAAATCCTACCTATAAAAGGACAATTATACACCAACTTGGGATGAAGACTCTCCAGATTTAGAAAACATAGCCTCAGCTAATTATTTAGCTGTTTGTATAAGTAGATTAAAGCGTGCCAACAGATTTGTTTGGATTCGTGTGTCAACCTTGAGAACCAAGTGTCAAGAACATCAGGATCCTGATATATGTCAACGTTTCCATACTTCTCACGAGCTTTGTCAAGAGCTTCTTCGGCACTCCTAGCAACTATGTAATCCTCTTCACAGTCTTTTCCCTCAATGTACCAAACTGGTATACGGTGTCCCCACCACAATTGTCTGCTTATACACCAATCTTTGATATTCAATAGCCAATGGTTGTATATCTATCGACAAAATACCAAATGTACAAACGTTAGCTAATGATGGTAGTGTTCAGAGCAAATACAATGCAGGTTCAAGAAACAACTAAAGGTAGACTGGAATGATGTCAAGCCACAGAAATGACAAGACGGTGACAACTGACATTTCCGATGTACCCCAAAAAGAGATGGTGACAACTGACAAAAAATAAGAAAACAGAAAATGAAGCCAAAAGGAATCATGATGTCAAATGAGAATCATAGACATCCATATTCACATACCTTCTCAAATCTTTCCGGCATAATTGTCAATTCTCCACTCTCAACTACTTTCAAGGCCTTTTCAGCTAAGGGCTCCATGGTTACAAACCATTGTTTACTCACTAGAGGTTCTATTATCTGATGAGTTGAAAATTATGGGTGAGAACAATCCCAATAAAAATACGCATCTATTCTACCAAGCTTATTTGGTTAGATTAAAAAAAAACAGAAATAGATAGCTGTAGAAACACACCTCTCCACCGCGTTGTGATCTGGGAACTCGCAGTGTGTGGGGTTCCTTTTTGGCAGCTAAACCTGTCTCCTCAAGATCTGTCCATAGCTTTTTCCGTGCCTCAAAGCGATCAAGGCCACTGATTTTTGAAATGTCGATTAGGTAGATTTAAAAATATTGCTCCCATTAGTCATTAGTGTCTCAATGACCTAATAATGTAGCAACACAAAGTTACCAGTACAATCCAGCAACTTCATTGAGCGTGCCATCCTTATTCATCACATTAAGTATGGGAAGACCAAGCTTTCGTGCAAAAAGGTAGTCATTGTGATCATGACCGGGGCTTATCTTCAACACACCAGTCCCAAAGTCTTTATCAACATACTGTGAAATCAGTGAGAAAGTACATTCAGAAACCAAGTATTCACAACACGTAAAAAGATAGAAAGACGAGAGAAAGAACATCGAATAATGACATCGATAGTGAAAGGAAATGCTTATCCATCCAAAGGGAGGTGGTCATCAACTTCTCTGTGCATTAAAAAAAAAAGTGCGGAAAAGTGTTTTCAAATGTGTAGAATGCCTGAGAATGTGCACAAATTTCCTCAAAACTCTGCCTATGATGGCATTTTTCTTCCCAAAGTAACTTAGCATGACCCTTCAGCAAATTACAATGTATTACTTTGTGAGGCAGTAGTGCTCCCTTTTAACGACCTTTTGCTTATAGGCATAAATGGAAATAAGAAAGACACATATGTTCCACTCTTGCACCACAGAAGATCTCAAATTCTCAATTACACATGTTAAAAAGATAATCAACTCAGAAACCCTTCCATTCTTTTTCCTGTGTTTCTTTTGGCCTGAAATAGAAGCAAGATTTCACCAAAAGACAGCATTTCTAGCAATTCAAAGTTGATATATATATAAACCATCATTGTGCTCTCACTTTGAGGCTTCCACATGCGCTTATAAATCTTTATGTCTTGGTTACTTTATCCTATGTCAATTTAGAAATATGCTATCAATGAAATCATTTGGTTCAGGAAAAAGCAGCTTCGAGTTGACAGCTGAAAAATACTATAACTCAATGACCAATGGCGAGCTGCGATTTTACCTTGTCAGAGATAATAGGGACGTGACGACCAAATGTCAGCGGTACAATAGCCTGCCTTCCAATATACTTCGAGTAACGCTCATCCTGCATTGCAGTTATCACTAAAAATATTTCAGGGAACGTTGTCAAACAAAAGCTGCGGAAATCATACGACTAACAAACACTAGACGAAAACAGAAATGGGGAACACTAATTCTTTGAGCCAAAGACAAGGACTGACGGCTCCTCAAACAAAGTTCTATCATATTAAAGCTATATCTTTTCACTTATTTAGTTGAAAGTCCAGATATTATCCACAAAATTGAACAGCCAACCTAAAGCAGATGGTATTTCAACTTCGTCATCACCATCTACCAAAGATTAGAACACTGTGTCTAACAGGTCTCACTCAGAAAAGTATGCAACTGATCCTTCAGGAGGCAGGAAATGTCATTTTACCTAACCTCCAAAATAAAACTTGAAACATGTGAAACCCAATTTATTAAAGTAGAACAGGCAGAAAATACGAATAAAACTACATTCTCAACAAATAGTAAAACTTTCAAAACAGACAACCAAAACTTTCAAAATGAAAATACTAGGAAGGTACATTGAACACTAAAATAGTAATACCTACCATTCTATCTCAAGTTCTCAACTAATCTTGTTGGTTTCAAGAAAGTGTTATGGAAAGGGTAAATAATTATGACTAAATCTAAGGCGGGAGAACTGCATACCACCATGGGATAAGAAATTCAAATTTTTCCGATCGAAACTAAGGAAACATCCCAACATGTAAACAAGATTTGGAACCTGGGAATTGGAGGAGAAAACAAAAGAGAGTTGCCCTTCGTTCCACGGGATAAGTTCAATTTTGCTATACAGAGAGTATGAAAACATACAGCCTGCCTAATATGTAATCAAAAGAGCAGGGTCATCTTAAACCAGCCTGCCCATCTCCTACAAGGTAGTTGGAAATCCTACCTGAGGGTTCACCGCAATAGCTGTATCGGCAAATAAAGTCTCTGGGCGTGTCGTCGCAATCGTGAGATAGTCACTTCTACAAGGTGAAGAAAAGGATAACATAATTAATCATGAGACACACAGACATGTCATAGTAGATAAAAGCGAATAGACGCATAGGAAATATAGTTCATGAGGAAAGGTAAGCCTAAGTAAGTTAATCTGTATAGAGCAACCTCCGATTCAGCAGTCAACCTCTGCGTCTGCAATTGAGGTTACGAATTACCCACTATTTGCGAATCCTACGACAGTTTTGAACTGATTAAGTGTTGAATCGAAGAATCAATCGTTACAAATCGCGTATCTTGCAATTCTGATAACTATACATACGTACAATGGACAATTCAAAAAAGACTGAAGGTTTTGACGTGTATGGTACTCAGGATGACCATAAGCATTGTGGTTGTTGAGAAAGAAAGGCAAAGGAAGCCATTTGCAGTTGAAAAGGTAGCTATGCAATTTCACCTCTTCTATCCTATTTCTTTTAATAAGACAAAAAGCAAACTACAAAAAGGCTGTACATAGTGCACAAGGCTCCTGCTCACAACAGTGTCCGGGAGGGGTAGGTAAGCAACTCACAGCCACTTTTCCGTGGAGAGGTGCCGCAACATTGAAGGGGGAAAGGACCTTCCACTGTGTCAGGTCACGACCTCCAGAAAATTAATGCAGTAGAGTGAATGATTCCCCACGCACATGCATGGACAACAAGAGCGGATATGATAGGGGTGCAGACACACGACACACCTATTTCCAAAATCAGGGTACGAGAAAAGGCTGGCATATGACAGAAACTCTATCATCTATATGCTCTATAATACTCTCAATCAATAGGCATACAATGTACTATTCAAACCACACCAAAAGCAACAAGAAATACCACTATTTTGAAGACCCAAAAAAAAAAAACTGCCAATGCATTTTCAAACATCATACAACCCATCTAAAGCAACTCTCTTACATAGTATGCAAGACAGAAGTGCAACTCACAAATTTACTAGCCTCGTTAGAAAACTATTGCAACTAAATTGATATCTCAATTATGAGCATGCCAATAAACAACAAGCATGATCCGCATCCTGAGAACCTAAGTTATAAAGGGCACGCATGTCCTGGCTGTGTCCTGCTAAGTTTTTTTTTTTTTTTTACTTTTCTACTTCTAGTGACAAACTTAATCAAAAAACTATTGTAAACTCTACCAATGACAAAATGAAAGCCAACTGAAGTAGAACTGAAACCTAAACTTATAAAAGCAAAGTTGGCACTGACTCTGCTGCACCTAGGTTTAAACCTGATGAACAACTTCCCTGTCAATTCTTAGTTCTAATTTCTCAGAATAGACCAATAAATTGGGTTGGCTACATAATCATGAGGGAAAAAAGGAGAACATGCCAGTGAATCTACACCAATAGCAAGAACAAAATGCATATATCACCGTTCAGTTTACTATCACTGCATATATAATATGCAAGAACAAAATGCAAAACAAGCAACTAAACTTACAAATACATTCCAGAGAACAGAGTGCTGATTACCTTGAGCCTCCTGCAACACGATACTTTATATAGTACAGGGTACCAGGTTCTTCAGAATATTCTACTTCCTAGGCACAATCAAGATCGTTTACATGAGTCAAAGTATCCCCATAGTAGTGGAACTATTACACCAGATTCAACATACCAAGTCTGAGACTGCAGTTTGTAAGCTAGGGGACCAGTTGACCATGTAAGATCCTGCAAGAGAAACCATCACTTCATTTGAGAAAGAATATCAATGGGATTGGGAAAAAATGCTCCAAATCTTTAGCCAATTGCTTGTGAGGAGACTCTCTTGCTCCATTAGGCATTCAGCTCCACTTCACCACCATTAGCTTATCTAGATATGCGCAATAACTGTAATAGTAGGCTGAACATATATTTCTACCACATTTTTTACCATTTTGGGTGGCATCTCTGCCTCACTTTCCACGTCAATAAAAGGCCACCACCTACTATTTCCAGCCCTTTTACCCATAAATTGTTCCAAGCGGTCATTCCCGAATCCCGCAGCCGCACCTATTTACCAACATCAGTAACGCATCTATCCTAAGCATACCATTTGCTAAGGATTGTACATAGAATGCCAATCCATTTTAGAACACCAAAATCCAAAGGTTTTTGCGTGAGAGAGATAGAGAGATTTGAACTTGTCAATACTAACCGCAACAGCTCTGAGAAATCAAATTGACTATGTACCTTGGTATATCAGGCCTTTCTCATGAAGCCGAACAAAAGCTTCAATTACAGCGCCTGCAACAATTAAAATCTTGAACTCAGAACATGCATAAAATTTACAATACACGGTAAAACCCCTAGTCTACACTACTAAGTAAACAGTCACAGACAAGATTTAAGGATATTTAGCAGACGGTAGACAACCATGTTGGAAATAACAATGAAAACCATATCAACAGGACTATTTAATTCAGCACAATAGACATTATGCAGTATCACCCCTATTTGTGTAAGGCATGCTCTTGAAACTAGATTCACTCTTGTTCTTGTCTCCCAACAGCACTGAATCATTGGAAGACCACATGCATCCTTGTTAGACTCACTAAGCTCTATTGAATAGAGAGCTGTCTTACGACTTAGCTGCTCATCAAGGGTGAAATGTTCTCTGGACCAATCACAAGAAGCACCAAGTCTCTTGATCTGATTTGCAATGGTTCCACCGTACCTAAAATGAATGACTAAATATATCATCAATCAGGGAAACAGAAAAGCACAATGGACATATAGCTGATCAATCTTCAACGCCAGCACGTGTGAACAATAAAAAATTACTCCCTCCGTCCCAAAAAGAATGATAATATTTGAAAGTCGTGTCATTTTTCATCGCTTATATCTTTCATTCTATAATGTTTTTTCATAAGTTTGAAAACTTTGTATAATAGAACTAATTGAAAACTATCAAACAAGATCCATATTGCATATTTTTTTGAGATCAATATTGAAAGATATAAGAAATTGAAATTGGCACGGATATCAAAAATTGACGTCCAATTTGGGACGGAGGGAGTAGCACTTATGAGAAACAGAAAGTAGGTATCTGCTACATATGTACCTATAATACGGTTACCCAACTGTAAGTTCAATGTTTTGGAATAGGGAGGAGAGATGGAAAGAGGGAAGGGGAGATTCACTAGCGAATTGTCTCATTCTCTTCCTAACCGGAGAACATTTTTGGGAAAAAGGAAAAGTTTCGTTTTGGGCAGGAAAGAAGAGAACTTGTTTCCTTGGAGAAGTACGTGGAAACAAGGTACCAGCGAAAGGTGTCCTTTTTCATTTGAAGAGCAGCCCATCCTTACTCTTAAGTTCTTAACAACTTAGGCATGAGGAAAGAAACACTCACTAGTTAGTGTTGCATGTGCTGCACATCCAAGGACGCACTGCATCACTCATTACTTTGCTAAGAGATTACAAGAGACTTACAGAGTTTCCGTTTCTCCATTTTGGTGTCCATTAGACTATTCTTGCCCCAGCACATGCGTTCTTTGGTTTTGGGAAAACGAGTGCTATTCAAAGAGGGGTGGCAAAGGCTGGGAGGATGACACCTATGGCTTTGATTCAGGGTGAAATGAGAAGCGGAACGCAAGCACTTTTGCGGATATAGAGTTGATTGTACATAGATTGAAAATGTCCCTACTATACATATTTCATCCTGTGTTTCTGTGTTGGGAAGGCTTTTTACGAAACATATTTTCTCGTGTTTCATAAAAGAGCTTAGTTTTGGCAAAGGCCCATAGCTAGCTTTGAATACGTCCGGGACTCTGGTTTATAGAGGTTGAGCACTTTCAGTGGACTTTGCTATGCTTACCAAGTCTTCTATTAAGAAAAAGCATCAACAAGGAAATCAAAATAAGTAATTAAAGGAAATAAGCATAAGACATCAACAAGTAGTTATACTTCTCTTTCCACTCCCAAACTCGATTTGTGAACTCATCTCTACCCAACTCACTCCTTTTTATTCCTTCAGTTGCCAGCATTCTTTCTACAACCAACTGAAATAAGCACTATTAGTTTCAAAGAGAGATGTTAGCTAACAAATATTCTGGAAAACAAAATCTGTCTCCATTTCCACAAAAGTAATATAGTAACACTCAAAATACAACATGTACATGAAGTATTCCTCCAAAAGAAGGCAATGTTTCTCTATGCATTATGTACACAAAGTTATGAATTCAACACTTAAAACAAAGACATAGGCAAGAATTATAGTGCCACTAGTTCACCAAGATTCAAAAAAAGGCAGGCTGCCCAAAGTATAGATGACATCTATTAAGGAGTGAATTGAAGCGAAAATAGTATCCCTTAGTTCCAGAGGCAAACCTGAGTTGCAATACCAGCATGATCAGTTCCAGGAAGCCAGAGTGTAGGTCTTCCCTTCATTCGATTGTATCTAACCATAATATCCTGAAAAATCAATTTCATAAGAAAATGCTTAGAACACAATGAACAACCATATCAAAAAATGTACGGTTCATTCATAGCAAGCCCCATGTATGAAAGAAATTGGGAAAACAAGTACAGCAACTACTTCCTCAACCTCAAGAGTGACAAACATAGCATGCCCCATGTGCAACGAACCAGTAACATTAGGAGGTGGCATCGGAACTACAAAAGGATCACTTCCTCTGACAAATTTTGGTTTGAAATACCCATGAGACTCCCACCTAACACCAAAATTTACACATTAATACAAATATATGCAATGAGTTGTCACTGGACTTTATCAGAAGCAGTAACAACATGTTTTCCAAATAATGGGTTGTAATAACATCTATTACATGGGGTAAGCAACGGAAAGCACAGATGAAATTATATTCTTCTTTGAACAGGTGTGCATAAACTTGAAGATAGAAGCACAAAACTGGTAAACAGCTAGATTACAACAAAAAAGACTACTCTAGTAGTAGAGTGACAAACAGTGTCACCACTAGTTCGCAAGAAAATCTGCACACAGAAGCATCGCGCATTTCATGCCAAACTTTAGTGTTTTGCAGTCGGAAAGAATTCTCTTTTTCATTCAATTTACTTCGAATGTATAGTGCAGTATAATTATAGCTTTCATTCACGTGTCTTAGATTTCCAAGACATCAAACAAATTCTATTCAACTAATAACTACCGTCAAAGTCTTAGGAAGACTGAGCACTGAAATTACTTCAACACTTGCATCTAAAACAACTAATTTATGCAACCCTAAACAAATTCTATTCAACTAATCGCATAACCACTAGTCTTTTAATTCCAGCACAAATCCAATGTCAAAGAACTGCATGTGTAGCCTAATTCATCTATAAATAACATTTATACATGTTTGGGCTGCAACACATTACTAAAACAACACTCAGAGTTTTCAAAACCATTAAATTCACAACCTGAGTCAATTGGGCAGACATTCCCAAATGTATAGGACTTTAAAGATAGTGTTGAAGCTTCTTCCGCCTTAGAATTGTAAATGCATTTCAACAAGATGGTTAAATAGGAGACCTTAATGATAATGCCAAACCTGTTTTTGTTGGTGCCAAAACTCCAACGCATGAAAGACTTGTACCATGTGCAAGACTTTCATGCATTGGAGTTTTGGCACCAACAAAAACAGTTTTGGCATTATCACTTCTCTTTTTTTTTATAACTTAGGTGCCCAACCAGATTATGCGCACCTCGAATAAGCCTGGCGACTAATCACACCGTCCACCAGTGGGGGCCCAATTAATGCAGGAGCAATGCCCCGAACCAATAAGAGTCCAGATTCTCCAAGCAACAAAACCAAACCAAAGTAAACATTCCTTTGCACAATAAACTACTAACTCTAATTCCACAATTTATAAGTACCAGTTGTATATCCTTTCCTCCGAAGAAAAATCAAAGGACTTTGCAATCTCTGGTGAAGTAAATACGCCGTACTCTGCTGCAGCAACTGGAATTTCCAATGAAAAAACAAAAAAATCATGATCAGTACACGAAATTAACAAACTTTTCTTAAAAACATAAAAAAACAAATTCCAAGACCAACAAATCCAGTATTACACAGTCCTCCGACTTCCAATAAGCAGAATTGGAACAACGAAAAATTGCGAATTCAGTAACTCCTAGACTAAAAAAAACAAAAAGCTTACAGTCTCAAACTGGCTGCAAATTGCAATAACTATAAAAAAAAAAAAAACAGCTTTCTTGGAATTCACTGTTTTTTGCTCAGTAAAAAACAACAAATGCTTGTAATTTATGAGGTTGCATGGGCACGGGAGGGTTTGCCCGGTCATTAAATTCAGGCTCCAAAATTAGTTGGGTTTGCGTAAGCTGACTCGGACATTGGTTATCCAAAAAAGGAAAAAGAGAGGGAAAAAGGCAATAGCATTACCAGCGAGGAACCTAGGGCGCGAGCGATGGATGTGCCAACGGGAAAGTGTGACGGTTTGACGGCGGTGAGTGAAGAGGAGGGGATTGAGTCTGTGAACTGAGCAAGAAGATAAGAGGGAAGAAGGATTTGAGAACGCCATGTGATGCGAAGCAGCGGTGGAGTGACGACTGCTGCGGCAGTTTGGGATTATCACGTTGGGTTTAGCGGCAACCCTGAACCCGCCCAAATCCGAAACGGGCCAGTCCAAAACCCGGCCTTGTATGGAGTTGTGGGTTTTCATCATCATTACTGTTTTATATTTTGGATTTTTTTTTTTTTTATATTGTTGGTTTTCGAATGAAAAAAGATTATAGACATGAGCATGGACTGAAATACCCATTTCAAGAACTTTTTACAGACGGAGTGAGCCGAACTTGCTAGCTTGATTGAGTAAATTCTTACTTTTCCGTACTTTCAATAACAACCTATTGAGTTAAAGAAGATGATCACATTAACGCGTTATGCCGTTATGGGCCAAATCTACAGTATTGGGTAGCTTTTTTATCCCACGAAAGATAGTATATGAAATACTATGAAAGATGTGGTATTGTTAGTTTCTTGAGTAGATTATATGTCTTCTATAATCTTACCCTCTTTACAAATAGTCCCGTCAAACAAATGGTCTCTAAGCGTGAAGTTGCCTCGTAGCCCGGTTAGTAGGGCAGGTGACACTTCTTTTGGTGGGGCTCAAATCTCACTTTCACTCTCCTTTCCCTTTAGGATAGAATAGTTAGGATTTTCATGGATTTGAAAGAAGAAGAAAAAAAAAGGTCTCTAAACATAGCAGTGACATGTATCAATGGGCCAGGAAGCTCAAAAAATTTGGACTGGGCCTAATTATCTGAATCAATGGGATTGGATTGGAAATAAACTTATCGGATTGGACCTCATTACGGGTATCAATGGGCCAGGAATCCCAGGTAGGGAACTTGGGTTTTAACCACCATCTGCTGGTAATCAAAAACCACCGCTCATACTGAGAAATAAATTACTGTGTTAGGTGTGGGTACTGAGAAGAGAGGAAAGAGGGGAGGTGTGAAAAGAATTTGTCACAGTTGCATTTAGAAAAAGTTGTCAAAAGACCAAATGCAAATGACGAATTCTGCACGGTTCGGTTTGGGTTTTGAGGAGGGTTCTTGAGAATAATGAGTGGAGAAAGATAAATGGAGAAAATTTATTGGAGACCGTGCTCAGGGGTTTTGAGACCCCAAGGCCGCGTTCTTTTGCAAGTTTTGAGAAAAAAAAATTTACTCATTGCACATTTCTCAAAAAAAATCTCTATCTATCTCTATCCACTCTCTGCACGGTTCTCAATAAGTTTCTATCTATTTATCTCCACTCATTACATCAAATTTTTTTCTCAGAATTCGAAACCAAACAAAGTGTTAGTAATCCAAAAATCGTCGCCCTATATTAAACCAAGATGATTTTTGCACTTCTTTTTTTTTTTGCAAATATATTTTCCATCTGTTTTTTTCTTTTTGTGTGTGCTTTTAGAATTGTGTCACGTATAGCATTTTGTAATTAAAATCCAATGCATTTGATTACAAACATGGACCGGACAATAACACATCCTCAAAATCTCTCATCGCTCATGATCCTAAGGAAAAAATGGGTATCCACCTAATCTTGAGAGTCCCTGACCAGAAACCAGGCTTTGACCACTATCCATCATCATTTTTCGAAACCACTCCATTGCAATGACACCCAAAAAAACACTATTTAAGGGAATTTAACAGTTCATAAGTGCACCCACTTAAAGAGAAATATTCTTAATTCTCACCACCAAAAGTTTGAGCAAGTAAAAGTGACTTTTTATCCTTCAAATTGAGTAGAATTCATCACATCAGGGGGGGGGGGGGGGGGTAAATTTTAGCTACCACCACTTTTTATATTCTGGGTGGGGGGGCCACAACAGGCCTGTATTAGTGTATTGTCACTTGAGTTGAGTGGACCTTTCCCCTGTCCCAAAACCCATAGGCGAGCACATGTGGCCATGTGGGGGGTTTGTTTGGATAAGCAACACAACAGGCCGGGGCCGGGGGCACTCAATATTTTGAGACCCACCTCATCCCATGCCTCTGCCTCACCTCCATTGTTCAGGCCAATGCTGCCTTGAGAACAGTAAGCACAAAATAGATATCGGGTTAAGCTGATTTTTTACAAGGTTTCATAAAAAAATAATAGGCGGTTCGAATCATCTTTGAGGGACCCAATATGGACCCCACAAAACCTATATATACATGGTATATACAAGCTCATATGTACCCATAGCTTTATTGAAATAGATACTATATATGATCTGTCAATGAAAATGTCTTTGCAGTTTTCACAATCTGTTTTATCACACAAGCCCCGTTTCGTCAAGATTTTTATTTTTTTTGAAGTACTTATTTTTCGTTTTAAGAGACAGGTCATTCTCTCGTATTACATCACATTTATTTTCCTTAGCCTCATTCTCTATTAGAGGGGGAAAAAACTTGGTTTGTTGATGATTTCGAAACTTGTTTTCCAGGAATTTAGTTTGGGAAAAGGAAAAAAAAAAAAACCTCATCTTCAATACGATTTCTCCTTGAAATGATTAAAATATCAACCTCATCTTCAATACGATTTCGCCACTGGCTTGCTTGGCTATATGACTCCAGGTTCACACCACCGCTTCCATGAGGCCATCTTCTTTGTGACTACAGCCTTTTGTTGTTCGTGACGCACAAATTCATCCACTAAAAACTCGGACTATTGTTTCCTTGTGAGTAGAGCTGCAAATGCACAGAGTCGTTTGTGAACTGTTCGAGACTCGATTCAGTAAGTGTTCGTTCGAGATTGATTTGGGTATTAAACGTCTCGAACCTAAGTCTCGATTTTAGGCTCGTTCAATAAATGAGCCAAACTTGAACTTAACAGTCTTCGATTCGATTAGGCTCGCGAACCTAAGTCTTGATTTCAGCCTCTCTTTTTTTCATTGAGCCCGAGCTTGGCTCGAGTTTGCTTAAAACATAACGAACGAACCTAAACACACTAAAGCTCGTCTCGATTTGACCCGTCTGCTGCCTTAATTGTGAGTGCGTGTTTGGTGGTAGTACCGCGGTACAACATCTGCTCAAAAATTGAAGCTTGGTGGACCTGGTTTGAAACAACTTGATGCAGTCGGGAGCATGATTCACATGGAGGAGAGACTACTGGTTCACGGATGAAATGATCAGGAATAGTTTTTTGCTTTGCTGGGTTGCCGACAAAGAGTGACGGGTGATAGACACTGGGGTCCAAATTGATTTGCAGGAAATTTGCATAGAAATTCAGCCGGCCACCTCCTCCCACAGAGAGTGGGGCACAAATGTGTCCTCCCTCCAGTTGAGAAATTTGGCTTCAATTCACGGTATTTTTTGGATCTTAATTGAACGTGATTATTTAGGACTATGTTCGTGATGAAATCATATGCTAGGATTAATGGATCAAATTTGATTTGGTACGTCGACGGTACATAACATCAGAATCAATGAATAAGTAACTCGAATAATCAAAGTAGAATTCATGGCGGACTCTACTAGCCTAAAGCAGTGCGGTCCGGCCCCTACTTTTTAATGTTGTTGCGTTAGGAAAATAAGAAGGAAGTTGATAAAAGTTCACATGTAATGCACTGTGAGTGGTCCATTTTCCATTTTCTTTTATTTAAAATCCATTAAATATAGCATTACGAACGTTTAAGTGCAAAATATGGCTAGTTGATTTCGAATGTTATTTGTACCAAAACTTAGGATTTGGACCGTTTTTGGAAAACTATACTAGGGTTCAGTTCATATCCATTAATGGAAGAAGAAAGTCCATAATCAGCAGAACCAAGCTTAATTACAAGAACTACAGCCGGGGGGGAGGGGGGGGGGGTGTGTTATGCTACTTTTTTGAAGGATTATGCTAGGATGGGGTGTTCTCTCTGGGGCTATGGCCTAAGCTAACATGGGAGCGGTGCGGTTGGCGTGGCTCCCGCTGTGGCCGTTCATGAACGGCCTGGTCCTCGCCTAATGGTATGGTGTAGCTTATGCGGCAGTTTGGTGTGGTGGGATCCGGGATGCATCTCCGATTGGGGTGGCTAGGTTGGTTTTCGGTGGTGGCTAACCGACGGTCTGTCTGATCGATGGGCGGTGGCGTTGATCTTAGTGCTAGGTTTTGAGTTTTCTTTGAATTGGGCTTTAATATTTAATTTGAGCTTTTTAGGCCTTTTGGGATGTTTAAGCTATAATTTGTTCTAATCTGAGCCTTTTAGGCTCTCAGGTGTTGTATTGGATTTTGTCGCTCTGACTGTATTTTTCAACTTTTTTGTTGAAATCTCTTTTCCTCTTCTTAATAAAATATTACTACTTTTGCCCCAAAAAAAAAAAAAAAGCAGCTAACATGGGATAAGCATGGAGTTAAATTATAAATGTCTTCACACCAAAATTCTAAAGTTACCTGTTGTCACCATCAATTAACCTCGTCTTATCCATTTCTTTGAAAATCTCCGTATGTTTTTTCCATAACCAAATGTCCGAACAAACTTGCACGCACCTCGACGAATCAAGAAACTAAAATTAACGGACCAAAAAACCTCCAATAGTCCCAAGTTTTGAAATTGTAGACCTAGCGGGATTCAAACCTACAACTTTGGGACACGCTCTTTAATTGCTTTCTAATGAATCATGCCCACTTTCCCAAACCCATTAGGTTGAAAATCTCCAATGTTGGTTGAAATTGTACCATTTGCTAAAAGTGCAACTCTTTCTTTTCCTCCTCTTTTGGAAATTACAACTTCTGTTCAACATGGTTAGGGTGTGTTCCACTTTAACATTAGCGGAACCGGACCTTAGTTTCTGTATAATTTTTGTGATTTTCAACAAAATATGGTTTTTAACTACTCCATCAAGTAAAAGCCATGTCTGACCAGAATAAGCCTGAAAATTAAATGTCAATTAAAATGTCCATATTAGATCTACTAAGCCCAAGCAATTAGTATATAACATACTAAAAACTCATTAAAAATAAATGAAACAGAACCAATGATACATAGGAGTAAAATTCATTTTAGTTGTTACACTCTGGACATCCATTATTGAGGATGAATATTTCATTAAATTATAACACATGCACATGTCCCATTGACATGGACAGATACATGCACCTCGCCTTCCGTAGAACCCACAAGACTCTTTTTAAAAAATTATCCAGATTATTTTTTAAAAAAAATGAAAAACGTCCATTTCCAATGCAAATGAACATTGTACTGCAAGCCAGATAGCAATTGCATTTGCAAAAAAAAAAAAAAAATACTAGTATAAGCAAAAACCCAGTAGAAGTTTTTGAAAGGGAATTGAAGCAATTTTTTCGGACAAACACTCGAAAACCAGTAAGATTAGCGGGTGTTTGTGTTGGTGTCCTAAGATTAGTCACGGTGCGCATAAACTAACACGAACACTTCAGGAAAATGATCAAAAAACCAGGCACAAGTCTTATTCAAAGGTCAGGTAAATACACATTGCACAGGTCTTCGTCCTCTCTTGAAATAGGAAACAAAGAAAGACCCTAAAAACAGTACATAACCAAGGCAGCAAAAAAACCAAAACGCAACAACAATAATGGAAGAGAAAAGAGTCACTGTGAGGTAAAAAGGGGAAAAAAAATACTAACTGGAAGGATTGAATTTTACCGCGCCAATTTTTCCCCCCAATGACTGCTCTCTCTCTCTCTCTCACATCCAGCTCATCAACCCATTCCAAGCGCTGACAGTCAGTACTCAAGTAGCCCGGTTGGACTAACCCGTTGACTAGAAACCCAGAACCACCCCGAGTCAACACGTTCAAGACTCGCCGGCGGCGAGTTGCCAGGCCGAGGTGGCGATGAGCGGCCTCGTGTGCCAACCCAGCATCAAACACCCGTCGTTCTCCTCCACCCTGTACCCGTCCCCGCCGCCAAACAGAGCCAGCAACATGCTCGCCTGCTTGAACGCGTTCGAACCCAGGTGGGCCGACTCGAACCCGGCCGCACCCATCCTGGCCCGCCACTGGCTCAGCGTCTCGTGCCGCTCCACCCGGTCCGCCCCCTCGCACGCCACCACGTTGCAAATCTGCCGCCCCAGGTACACCTCCGACATCACCACGTCCTGGCTGTTCGCCTGAGTCAACCCGGACCCCTCCAGCGAGTCGAACATCGTCGAGTAGTAATGCAACGCCTCATTGAACCTGTCAACAAAAACACTCCCGTTGTGATTCGCTTCTTGCTCTACCACCGTAACGATCTTCGGCCTCATCCTCTTAATCGAATCCAAAACCTTGTCGATCGAACTGGGCCGGGCCAGCAACTGATGGAGCTCGAAAACGGAGTTCACAGCCACTTTCTCCACCTCCCTCGGCCGTATGTCCAAAATCTCAGCGTTCAAATCGGCCAAACTGTTCACTACGAATCCTCTAAACTCAAATTCAACCCCAATAGTTTCGGCTAATTGCGCCAGCTTCCACCCCACCTCCTGCAACGCATCGGTGTTGTCCGCCTGCGGCGGGCCGATACCGGTGAGCCGGAACTTCGGGGGGCCGCCGGGGCGTAATGCCAGGGCTTGCATCAGCGCCGGCCACTGCATCCCCTGCTTCAAACCGAAATCGACGACGTGGACTCTAGTTTCTCCTTCGAAGGCTTCAAGTATCGCTTGATTGGCCGTGAAGTGAGCGAATTTCAAGTATGGGCAGGTCTCGTAGAAGTGCATCTGGAGGAGGTCGGAGTAATTCAGATCCTTAGGGTGAAAATTGTAAATCCGACGGGCTAGGGCTTCGGCGAAGTAGGTCGCGACTTTCCTCATGGCCCCGGCCTGAGCCACCGCGAGTAACCCGATGTGCTTCACTAAAGCATCAGCGAGCTTGAGGTTCTCCTGCTGAACCGCCTCCGCGCAGGCGATTAAGGTGTGGACGAGTCGGACTCCGGTTTCCTGCGAGTCGACAAGGACCACCGGTCGAGCCGCCGTCGAACCGGGACAAATCTCGGGGGTTAATAACACAGGGTCGTCAGATCTCTTGGTTTTAATCCGTTTATTGTTCTGGTTTTGTAATAACACCGGCGATTGTTTCTGTTTACAGATGGCACCACCGGGGATGGCGCTCAAGTCGTACTCGGAGTTATCTTCGAAAATCCGAGGTTGGGGAAAACAAGGGGAGGAGTTATTACCGCCTGCGGAGATTAACAGGGAGGAGTCGTCAACGACGGTTGACGACTGCTGGGTTTGACCGGCGTTGAGCTCGGAGAGCATGCTCTGGACCCACCCGGAAAGATCGGACGGGTTGAAGTGAACCGAATCGGATAAGAGGGAAATCCCGTCTTCTTGGTCCATGACCATCTCGAGCTGCTCCAGCTTCTGGGCCACATCGGCCATGTCCGACGCCTTTACCTTGTAACCCAACACCGCTAAGAGCTCGTCCATGCCGCCTCCGTTGTCCTCCTCCCACATCTTCTTGCCCTTGGCCGAAGCCATTGGAGGAGAGGAAGAACTCTGGCCCTTTTCACGATCTCGCTTCATTTCTTTTTCGGGGTGGGGGTGTTGAATGGATTCGCTATCCTAGAAACATGAAATTTGGAATCGGATTTCTGAACCACCAGTGCAAAACTGCGTGGTTTTTCGCAACACTTTTCTTGATTTTGATTTTGATTTTGATTTTTTTTGGGGTTTTGTTTTTGGGTTTTTCTATTCTAGTCTGAGAGACTGAATTGATAGAGTAGTGGGCAAGGGCTCGTGATGAAGGGCGCGAGCTCCAAGAGAGGAACTGGGGAGGAGATAAGGAAGAACGGACGCCATAATAATGTTCTCTTTTTTAAATTTATATATAATTTGTTTTTATTTTTTATTTTTAAATCGATTGCTTGATGGTGACATCTTTTTTAAAGTTTTTTTTTTTTATACATTCGGTTGTTTTCACATCTAGTAATGGAGTATTTGCTAAACTCTTTTTTGGACAAAAATAAAAATATACGTTAAATATTAAAAAAAAGCTAATTGAGCTGTGGTTAAGGTATGGAAAGTATATTAAGTTGTGTAAAAAATAAATAAAACTTTAAAAAAAGTATTGAAATTTGTGTTCATTTTGATATTTGGGTAATTTATTAACAATTCACTGAATTGTGTAGAATGACTATTTTTTAAGTACAACATGGTTTAACTTTGTCCTTGAAGCGCTGCCTGACATTATTAACAATTAGTCATATGTCATTTTAAGTTTCAAAGGAACATCACTTATATGTTTTAAAGTACTAGTATTAATCAATTACGAAGAGGGTCGTATGCGATGTACTTAATAAGTTTTAGCAAGAGAGGCACTACAAATGTTTTTTATTTGTATCGTTGGCAATAAAATATTATCTCAATGTTTTTTCTATATTGTTAATTTTTGTTAATAGGTGAGGAAACTTCCTAATTTTATTTTTTGACTTTTATATACGAACTACTGCTACCACCGTATTTGTTTGTTTGTCCACTTTCACTATTACACACTCCTCAAAAAAATTGTACATATCTTTCAATACAAATCTCTAAAAGTATGCAAGGTGAATTTTATTTGTTAGCTCTCAATTAGTTCTATTATACGAAATTTTCAAAATCAATAAAATTCAATTTTAAATTGAAATATACAGACAATTTAAAACACGATAAGAATGCCGAAAATAGACCAACAAACGCCGATAGGGGAGTATCATTTTACAAGATCTCTAAATAAAATATTTAACCAATTATCACGAAAAGAGTATAATTAACTCGATGGTGACATTTTCAGATTTTTATTTGAAAATGAGATTTTTTTTTTAATTTATAAAAATCCATTTATTTAGGGGGATTTGGCCCGGCAACAACTTGAAAGCATCAAAAGAGCCGTGTCAGCACCGCAATGCTGAGGAGATGCCACGATACCATACGCCTCACGCATATCAAAGACCATGCAGTTGATTCAGGATCATAAGGGATGGGGTGGGGTCCGTACTGGTTATTAATCAGTTGGGATACTGATCAAAGGGCTTGCTTTTCTTGACCACGCGCCTCCAATTTGTCATGCTTCCACGCTCTACCCTAGGTACGTAATGTCATGCACTCCCGCTCTCAATTCTCACATTGCGCTAGCACTCTTAATCATCGGTCTCTCGGATTTTAGTATAATTTGGAATATGTTCCGAAGATGCTTTCTCGCTCAAGTACGTGCACGCAAATTATTTGACTTAGGCTATCTGCAGTGGTATAATAAAAAAATGATAACCAAAAGTTAACACATCAGCTTTTGATTATTCACTTAAGAGGTTGCTAAGCTTAACAATCTTCTGTCTTCCTCTTTTCTTCCACCATTTATGTCTCACTCTCTCTCTCTCTCTCTCTCTCTCTCTCTCTCTCTCTCTCTCTCTCTCTCTCTCTCTCTCTTTTCCCGTCATTCACTTCCCTCCATTTACGTTTTTATTGGGCAAAAATACATCGATTCCTTCTTTTAATTTTGAGGAAAAATTGGTGACTTTCTTCCCTCATTTATGAACTTTTTTGGGGGGAAAAAATAAAAATGGGAAAGAAGAGTAAAATATCTTAATTCGGCGACGATGGGTTGAATTGTAGATGATCGAGAGATATGAGATTCACTTTTGGAGGAAAAGAAAGAGAAATAGTTTGTGAGTGAAGTGAAGTGAAGAAAATATAGAGTAGGCGAAGAAGAAGAATAATAAAATACCAGTTAATAAACTCAACTTGATTTATTTTCCTTTTAGAAGGTTCTTTTTAGTACCGATATAATGTAAAGTATGATTGAAAAGATGTTCGTATTAAAACTTAGGAATAAAATCGTATTTTGACAAGTTTACCTATTGCATACATTATATCACTCCATCAAACTCTATGCCGCTATGCGCGTGTTAATGGTCAAGGTGACAATCTTAGAATTAATAAAAATGAGATCTTCTCTTCTCTTTTCTTACAAAAATAACGTGATAGTAATTATGCAATTTTTGTGTATGCATTTGCAAAATTGCAAAGGATAAGAAAAAAAAACAATTTTCACATTCTTTTTTTTTTATAAATGTATTTTAAAATTATGTCCATAATATTTAAAAGTACCCCGTATATTATTCCCATAGTCCCCATTTTTTAGTCGCAATTAGTACTTTTTACTGTCCTAAAAATATTATCTCACTTCCAAACCAAAAGGGTTATAGTCAATGATAGTTCTATTTTACCCTTCTATTTTTAAATTAATAGTACCATTTTTTTATTTTTGTAAAAAAAACAATGATTGCAGGGTAGAATGAAAAAATGTAGTGATTAGACATGCGATTTTGTTCTCTTACATAGTTGAAATCCTCAAAAGGGACTAAAAATATTGGAACAAATGGAGTATTTTAACACGAAAATATAAGTTTTACGGCAAGAACTAGTGCGAAAAACATTTTTATAAAGTTCACTATAACTAAAATGATGGCTTATGAACATGTGTGCATGCAAAAGTGCAGAGCTCGAGCTCAACTCGTTCATCTTAACATCTTAGAATTCGAGTTTAAGCTCAAGCTCGACCCAGTTGGTAAACGAGACGAACCGATCTTAACGAACCGAGCCTCGGTATATAGCTGCTCACAAACAGCTCGGTTTGTTTAGCGACCCCAATAACTAGTGTTGCAGCACCGGTCCCTCCTACTTCTTGACACTCTCCTCCGCTGCATTCCTCTCAATTGGTGCTGGACACGCTCCATCGAACCGCGTGAGGAGAAAAGTTTTAGTACTAAAAACAGAGTAGGGGGACATTAATGGTACTCCCATTTACTCCCACCAAATAAAAGAAAAATAGTACTACAGCATTTTATTGGTACATGGTCCTGACCCACATGAACAAACAGGAGGGGGCAGGGTCAACTTTACTTCTGACGCGTATCCACAGCACGTGACTACACACTCCTGTTAACTTTTAAACGGAAGGGACCAACAGAGGCTTTAAGCGAGTGTAGTACACGCTCGTACCAAAGCGACGGGGGAAGAGGATTGAGGGTAGAGTGGGGGTTTAAAAAGTTAACGGACTTGTGTACGAACGACGTTGAGAAGAAGTTAACGGAGTTTGTCTTGGGGGGGGGACCGGATGGTCTTGTTTTGAAGTCTCCTTTGGGGTCTTTTCAGAAACTGAAAAATGCTTACCCAAAAAGCCCTAGATCGCGTTCGATATGTAGGAATTCTTGATCGAAAATCCACCAACCGAAATGCCAACCAATCAAACAAGGACCGGGAGATCCTGCGAAGCAGGCGTGCCGAGCGCATCTCGGCCGTCCAAATGTGTTTTAGACGGTCCAGATACAAAGGTACCGAATGGATTTTAAAAAAAAAGAAAAGGAAAAGAAAAAACAACCAGAAAGCAACGGAACAAATAACGCATAGATATATGTGAAATTTTTTTGAACGGATAAGAATCACGGGAATGAATCATGCATCGATCATACTCATTACCCCCTTATATGGTTACAAGTAATTTTACAATACAATTTGAATCCTCACCATTGAGCCTAAGATCTGCATTCCGAATTCACTTTTCACGACACCAAGTGCTTGACCGTTGCCTTGAATTCACAAGTCTTTGTTTGCCTCCCGAAATTCACCGGAAAGACTTTGTATTGCCTAAGAATCCTCCTTATAACTTCTCTCAAACTTGTAGTGGTAGATGATATAACTCCCGGAGATCTACCAACGCTCAGTGATACATATGACGTATTTGGACTTCAAGCACAATCAAAGAAAACACTTTTCAATCGTCCTAGATTCGTATCTAGGTCTTTTTTATGCCACTGGAAGAGGGAGAACGACGCTCCAGAAAAAAACGTTAAGAAAAGTACAACTCGATAAAATAAGGGATAATGATCGATCTCTTGGGGAGACTCTTCCCCGTAGGTTTTTATCATGGGGAATTTGCACTTACACCCCTTGTACTATCACCGATTTGCACATACACCCCCTGTACTCCAAATTTAGGCACTTACACCCCTTGTACTTTGGACTGAAGTGCAACTGTTAAAAATTCCATTAAAATGGATGGAAAAACTATTGGCGGGAGATTTCCTTACAAAATGAGGAAAAAAATGTCCAAACTAACCCTAATAGCCATTTATAAGCTCTGTCAAACTCTCATTCTAAAAAACAGAGCATCCAAACCCCTCTCTTCCCCTAACCTACTCTCTCTCTAGTCTATTATTATCAACAAAAAAAACAACATCCATGTCTAATCAGTCCCAAAACATCTGCAAATGTAGCAACACAAACACCTAGCAGCACAGTAAAAAAAATGGACTTACACTATCCAAATCCACAACATAAATGGCCAGCAATGACCCCAAAAAAAAAACATACTTCAAATGCAGATATTCAATACCAAGTAGTTCAAACTGAGCTCTTTTCTTAAACAAAAGTCTTTATGTTACAAATTGACTTTGAAGTATGTTACAAAATGACTTTGAAGTAGTTCAAACTGAATATCTGCATTTGAAGTATTTTTTTTTTTTTTTTGTTATTGCTGGCCATTTATATTGTGGATTTGGATAGTGTAAGTCCATTTTTTTTACTGTGCTGCTAGGTGTTTGTGTTGCTACATTTGCAGATGTTTTGGGACTGATTAGACATGGATGTTGTTTTTTTTGTTGATAATAATAGACTAGAGAGAGAGTAGGTTAGGGGAAGAGAGGGGTTTGGATGCTCTGTTTTTGGGAATGAGAGTTTGACAGAGCTTATAAATGGCTATTAGGGTTAGTTTGGACATTTTTTTCCTCATTTTGGAGGGAAATCTCCCGCCAATAGCTTTTCCATCCATTTTAACGGAATTTTTAACAGTTGCACTTCAGTCCAAAGTACAAGGGGTGTAAGTGCCTAAATTTGGAGTACAGGGGGTGTATGTGCAAATCGGTGATAGTACAAGGGGTGTAAGTGCAAATTCCCCTTTTATCATCTCAGGTTGGGGTTCTCCTATTATTTAAATGGATTAAAGACTGCAAAATACAAATTTTGAAACATATCATTTTTCTCATATATATAAACGTAAAAGTCTATTTAGCGGAGATAATATTTGTTTAAAGTTCTTAAAGTTATAGACAAACTTTTTAGAGGAACCCATCGTAAATTGTTTTGCCAGTTCATTTAATTGACCTTGTTTGTTTGGGGGTTTTAGGGGAGGTATTCAAGAATAATGAGTGAATAGAAATAAATATAAAAATTTTATTGAAGACCGTGTCCAAGATTTTAAGTCCCCGGAAAGAACAAGGTAGGTGATTAGTTAATGGAGTTACAGTGGAATAACTACCCATTGTGGAGCAATAAAGAGCAAGGAGGCAATAATCTCGTGAATGTGCAAATAGTAATTTAAATTGTTTGTAATTTAAAATATTCCGGGTTGTGTTCACACGAACAATTAGGCGTTGTGGGAAGTTTTACTCCCATAAGTTATGACTTAAGCATGACAAAAAAAAAATGTTAAAATTTTAAGTGGAAAGCTGATTTGATGAGAATTGAACTGATGAGTTAAAACAAATTTGATTAATTACGATGCCAAATGGTCCCGCTCGTGATATGACAACAAAGAGATAGCAGCAGTGGTAATGTTATTAGACCGGTAGTGATGATGTTTACAAAGGGGATGGGGTGTCAATTCTACCGGACTACTAGCATCACCACCTCTGCTAGTAGAGGTGGAGTTATTACGATGATCGATCACGGTAATAACTAGGCACGATTGTCGGAAGGTAATCTTTTTATCGCCAAGGAAGATTAAGATCTAGTATTTCT
Organism: Rhododendron griersonianum; assembly: GCA_018127125.1. Taxonomy (NCBI): domain Eukaryota; kingdom Viridiplantae; phylum Streptophyta; class Magnoliopsida; order Ericales; family Ericaceae; genus Rhododendron; species Rhododendron griersonianum. Next base: position 2,343,192 of record CM030795.1, on the reverse strand, counting down.
TTCTTTTCTTTTCTTTTTTCTGAAGATCAATTAATAAAATTCTCATATACTACTATTATTTACAGTTTTTTTTAAAAAAAGCCACAGGTAGAGGTCAGCAGAGGCCTCAAATGATACAGAAATCACTCTTTCTTCTCCCCATAATAAAAGTACTCCATTCGTCCCAAAAAGGATGATAGTTTTTGAAACTCGTGTAATTTTTCATCGCTTATCTTTCAATCTATAATGTTTTTATAATTTTGAAAACTTTGTATAATAAAACTAATCGATAACTATCAAACAAGATCCATATTGTATATTTTTTAAGATTCATATTGAAAGATATAAGGAATTAAAATTACTAGCACAGATATCAAAAATTGACATCCAATTTAGGATGAAAGAAGTATGAAAAAGTAACGTAGTATATATATTCTAGAAATTTGTTTTCACATTTTTTATTTGATTGTTATGAAATTTGTATCAAATACTAATGTGGAGGGAGTATTACTCCATTTGTTTGCTCATTTTCTAAAATACTACAGAAGTAGTAAATTTTGTAGAGGAATTGGGAAAAATACACTGTATATTATATAGTACTGTAGTTCGCAAAATTGAATGGGCCCCGGGGTGCCCATCCGACGGCGACCTGCGCACGATTGGGGTGCTTTCCAACAATTGAAAAAAAACAGAGCGACGCCGTACTGACACATCTCCACCTTCAGTATAGTGGTCCCTATCCCATGTGAACGTTCTGCCACGTTTCTATATTCCTCCCTCGTGGTGGCCCCCCACCCCCATATTCTCTCTCCCCGTCCTTTTAGGAGTAAGTAAATACTCCGATTTAACTCCAATTAACCGACTAATAATAATAATTCGAAATACTCCATCAAAATGCCATTTTGTAACAGGGGTTTCAAAGTCTGAACAAAAACACAGGATTAATTTCTACAGTTAAAATAAAGTTACGAGTACATATTCCGGGGATAAAAAAAACGCCCCTTCTGTCTTTTGGAAATTGAATCTTTATACAATTATGGATGAAGGATAAAAAAATGAAAGGAAAACGGTAATAATATAAGATAATTTCCGTGCCCTGTAGGTTGAAACACCCGCATGAGATGAGTTTAACCAGAGGTATGTCTAGTTGTTGAAGAAGGGACCTGCTAGCAGAGATCAAATTATGGAGATGGTGGTCACTATCATGAGAGTTTTTTTTTTTTTTTAGACAAGCAATAAAATGTTACGGAGTAGTAGTTGTTACTATTAGTGAGAGTTTAATTTAAATATTGTGCATGAGAGTTACTAAATCTCGAACTAAATACTTTTGAGGCCCCTTGACTTTCGGATAAATACCATTGCGTCACTCCTTTAGTTTTTGGGAAATGATAATGCCAAAACTATTTTTGTTTGTGCCAAAAATTTAGTGCACAAAAGGCTTGCAGTGAGGTGTAAAGCACCGTGCTGCGCACCTCCGAGCTGTCGGATCGTGCATCCGATGACTCGGATCTCATCTCGGCAACCAACGATCGAAAATCATTCATTGCCGAGATGAGATCCAAGCTGTCGGATGCACGATCCGACGGCTTGGAGGTACGCAGTACGGTGTTGCGCACATCACTGCACAACACCATCCCATATTTGATTTTTAATGTGGGGAAAAGATTGGAGATGCCTGCCTATATTATTAAAAGGACAGTGATACACCCACCGCAGCCCCCCCCCCCCCCCCCCACCGCACTTCGCCGGGCCCACTCCGGCCACCGGACGACCAATCCGAACTGTCCAAAAATTCTATAAAAAAAAACCGAGTGGGCCCACGCGAGAATCAACGGCATCCGACGTGTGTAGGTACTCGATCCGAACTTCCAAAAATCAGATGATCCGAGCCGTTAAAAATGAAAGTTCGGATCGAGCACCTACACACATCGGATGCCGTTGATTCTCGCGTGGGCCCACTCGATTTTTTTTTTAAGAATTTTTGGACGGTTCGGATTGGCCTTCCGGTGGCCGGAGTGGACCCGGCGAGGTGCGGTGGGGGGGCTTCGGTGGGGGTATCATTTCCGTTATTAAAAAGCTGAATCAAACGGGTACAAACTTCAATAACTCGAAGCGTACTATGTTAACCATTAATTTAAAACTCTTTCTGAACTGCTGCTATATTTATTTGTAATAAAATCATGCATCCACCTGTCTTAAATTTACTTCTCTTTTCTGAATCCTAGCTATTCTCTTTTTAGGAACTCAAGAACTACCGCCGGGCTCGTTCGGTTTGCTATCTCTTTACAAAAGATAAAGTGAATAGTATATAGTAATTAATGACTAACCAAAACAAACATAACTAAACAAATGATAGTCAAAATCTTTTAGTTATATGCACATCTGATTTGGGATTAATCGTTTGTCTTGACGAGACGAATCAAAAAAAGTATAAAAGTATTGTATTGACCGATATTGAAAGAGTTTAAATAAGACGACACTTTAAAAGTAGCAAGGGCCGGATCACCGGTCAAACACTTTTCTTTGTGGGAGCATCTAGTACTTTGTTGGAAATGTGAATTTCTCATTACCGTATTTCTTTAGTGCCGAAAACAGTTTAACATTTGTTTAGCCGCCTCTTCATGTCGGCACACGATTGGCAGCACACTTTTTAAATTACTTCTGTTTCATTAATCATGTGCTTTTCCCCCCCTAAAGCATCTTTAATCATGCACTTTTGTGCTTAGTGATTTCACTTTGTGGTACCTTTTGAGATATCTAGTTTCATTTCTTGGGAAGTAATTTTACAAGACGAACCGAGGGGCAAATGAGCTCGGACTATCGCCCTACCCAAGTTTCAAACTTTTCTTTGAATCATAGAAGGTTTTTATTCAAAAACTTTAAAATCATGGGAAAATGACGGCCAATGACGTGTTTTGATAATTAATACCCGCTAAGGATATTTTCAGCATTAACAAATGTTTTTAGCTTGTCCTTGGCGGATATTAATTATCAAAACACATCTTGGGCCGTCATTTTTCCTAAAATCATCTAACTTCACTCGCTTAACATCGTTTTGAACACTCCAACACATTTCTAGCAAAGAGTTTTGGAAAAATAAAGTTTGTTTTTTTTTTTTTAGCAATATCACACTATTTCTTGTAATAGTATTATTTTACTTAATAAATGGGGATGTACAAGATTCCAGTAAGTAGTTATAATCGAAAAGATTATTTTATGATATTTTTGGAAGTATTCTCATAGTGCATGCATTTCTGAATTTAAAATCTTATTTCATATTTATTTATTTTTACGTTCGCCCACTCAAATTTAAAATCCTTATTACAATTTCATGTTTTTTAAATCGCAACCAGAAGAAGGTATTTGGATCAAAACCAGACACATGAATCCTCTAGCCAATGAGGATTCAAATTACGCCATATATTCTGCACCAAAAACACATAATCTCAAGTGCTTCGTCATGAACTAATAAACAGATAGTCTTCTCATAAGAATTTGATAACAAAGACATCATTAATATACAATTTGCATCGTTTCAAGAGAAGGTCGAACTTATCACCCTAGGCTGCCTCCCGAATTTATCTCGTCTCACCCATTGTTCTATTAGTACTCTCAAGTTTTGTGTGCCATTCTATCGGGGTACGCCATAATTTCTCCTAACATCAAATCAACGTGTTTCGAGTAAATATTCTGATGCCAATAATACCAATCAATAATGTACATTGTGACCTTCTATTACATGGTAATTACTAGAAGTAATTAGTAATAGGTGGTCCACTTTATTCTACTGGCTGGCGTGTGATTACGCGAGTCTCATTCATTTATTAATCCTTTTAACGAATTTATGGCCTTTTTTTTTTTATATATTACAAATATTTGAACCACTCTAGCAAGGGCGGAGGAAAATAAAAAGAAGTGGGTTCACGCGGTCTCACTAAATCGAGTTTAATTTGTCTTAATAAATATACCCAAAAAAAAACTGGCATTCTTTTTATTTGACCCCATCCAGGGCATATCTAGTTCCACCCCGGCCCCTACCAATGAAATGTCTTATCCTATTTTTAGACAATGGATGTAGTATGCTTTAATTTCATTGACGCAAATCTGTGTCCTTTTTCCCGATTTAGGCTGTCACCTTTGTTCACTCCATAAACAACCCCCTTTCCTTTTTCCTTTTTCCTTTTTTTTTTATATATGTTTGAGCCAATTTATATACATTCGAATAATTCCGCGAGATCAATCGTACATTTCACTTGCGGAGAAGCCCCAATTAAAACAGGATCAAAACTTCATATCATCTGACACTAAGAGATTTGATAGCATCCGAAAGATTTCGAATACGAGAGTTTAAGAAGAATCGATCTTTAAATCTCAGGCCTTGATCACAGGATCAACCCGGAGCTCTCTATCGAGAAGCTTGCACTGTTAATCGTCTTCTTTTTCCCCCAAATTACAAATTGACTATTAGGCGTTACTGTGGGTATTATTTCCCTCCCCCTCCTTTTCTTAAAGCTGGATCGCATTAATTCTCATCTACTTAATAAACGTGGTTAAAGTGCAAACGAAGTTAAAAAGGTTTATTAGAGTTCGGTAGAGCCCGCTTTAACCTTTCCAGTACATTCCCACCTTTTTTTTGGCAACACTTTTTTTTTTACTCCCTTTTCTGTGTGTAAATGCCCCCTAATATTTGTTACTTTAATAAAGAAATTGTTGTAGATATTTTTTTGGCGAACAACGTGAAAAATGTTACTACTCATTATTTTATAGGAAATTGAATTCTACCTTTCCTTTTTTGACATCTACACTACTTTTTTTATCTTCTAACAAAAAAATTACATACACTTTTAACACTAAAATCCAAAAAAAAATAGTGTAGATGTCAAAAAAAAAGAGTGTAGAATTCAATTTCTATTTTATATATTATAAAGGAAAAATTGATGAAAAGTGGAAGTACTGTAGTCACAGTAATACACTATAGGTGTGTTGTGCGCCTTAACAAGCTTCATCAAAATTCTTATTGTGACATGAACCGTTGCTTTGTTTGGATTGCTTTTTGAAAAAAAATTCTTAACTCAAAAAATACTCATTATCCTTACTTTCAATCATTACTCACTCCTATCTTCAATTATTATTCTCATTTCTCTCTTCAATCATTACCTATACTTTCAATCATTACTTTTACTTTCAATCATTACTTGTACTCATAACGCTACAAAATTTCCTAAAAATTTCTCAAAAACTCATCCAAACACAGCATTTAGTTTGTAGAATTCGTTGAAAAACATATTTGAACCAATAAGAAAGTTTAATCGGACATGAATAACCGCATGATTGAGATAGATTTTTATCGTGCCTTACTTTTACAGTTATAATGGTCGTCTATTTTTTGTTGCTGATTTTGCCACTCCCTTTTTTGTTAACGACACTCCCCTGTAAATGTATTTTTGCACCAAAAATACACTTGAAGGGAAGTGCCGTTAACAAAAAAAAAAAGAGTGGCAAAAATCATTTCCCCCTATTTTTTTGGTAATATATTGTCTTGCCAAGAGGCAAATTACATTCGATTAATTTTTACGTTCTTTTCCCGATAATGTACTTCATAAATTTTACAAATCGAACGATTCAGATCTCCGTAGGCAAATTTGAATAAATCTTACCTAAGGCCCCGTTTGATAACCCTCCAAAGGGTTGGGATTGGATTGGTAGAGTGTTGATATTATTAATACCTTGTTTGGTAACCAAAAATGGTTCGGACTATTGGTCCGATGGGATTAAAAATCCAGGTAATAAGGGGTATTGCTAATACCCCGTGGGACTTGGTATTGAGGGGTATTAATAGTCCAATCCCAACTCCTTCACATTACCAATCCCTTTTCATTATCAATTTCTTCTATCAATCCAATTCCATCATCTAATCCCATCTCAAACAAACATGATATTAATAATCCCATCATTTAATCCCATCCCAAACAAACATACTCATTATCAATCCCTTCTCATTACCAATCCCATCTCCTTACGAATCCTAATCCTAATCCCATCTCCTTACGAATCTCATCCATCTATCACTGTTATCAAACGAGACCTAAATGCACTACACCGCGTATTGCATTTAGCACACTACGAAAAACCGTTTTGGGAATCTGTGGCCATATGGATAGGACGAAGGCTACAAGGACGTTGTCCGGCAGTGTCTTCTTATAGGCAATTATAGTTTTGCTGCTGCAAAACACAGCTCACACCCAGCTTTGTCTACATGCTGGTAATTACTACTATTATTAGTAGGCTTGTGCAGCTTCATCAGCCAGAATCTTAATTAACTGTCTAATATAAGGTGGGTGGAAGAAATGATTGGACTCTTAAAAAGTACTCCTTCCAAGTCGGGTAATTATTCAGTACTCCGGGAGGATATTCCTTCATCTCACATAACATGTGGGGTCTACATGTAGGTTCTGTGTGGGCCCCTACATGTTATGTGAAAAAAAGAAGTATACTCCCGGAATATTTAATAATTTTCATTCAAGGTCATGCCTTCCAAAATTCCATGCCGAAGGATTCGGATTTTGCTGGCCAACTTTTCATTTATGTAATGATGCTCTCCCTTAGTTATAATGAAATTCCGTTCATAAAATAAAAAATAAAAATAAATCCTTCAACAATTACGCGACGACATGGTTAGAAACATGCCAATTTCACTCCAGTCAAATAAAATATTAGCCTGCTCGAATATTAATAGGTACATGAACAAAATTGATTTGTATAAGAAAAAAAAAGAGAGGAAAATTTAAGTCCAAAAAAAAAAAGTTTCAAAAGTTTGTTTGTCATCCCATTTTCCTTGTACAGATCTGTTTTGTTTATTGACATTCGATCAAACCTGTTTTTTACTTGACTGACGTACTCAACGAGCCTTATTCATTCATTGGTGTGAGTCTATGAGGATTCTCCTTTTCTTAATCTAATCTACTCTATCCTAGAGAACTTGGGGACTACTCTATCTTAGACGACTCGGGGAGGAGGATAGATGCTTACGGAAAATGAATTCTGCTCATGTGCATGAGAGTATAAATGAGGCACCAATTGCACTTCACTCCACTTACTCTGTGAGGATTCACAAAAGCTCAAATTGGACTGGACTGGACTTTTTTTTTCTTTTCAAAATACCCATTTCATTAACAACCAAAATAGGCTAAAAACAGCGAATCCATCCTACAACAGAGAAAGGGGACCTACAGCAAGCCAATCACCGGAGGAAAACAATAAAAACAGGTGATCCAAGGGCAGCGATAAAAATCGCAAAGCTAGTAACTAGACCTGACTGGACTGGACTGGATTGGATCACAACAAAATTAGACAGGAGCCCTGTCCTCTTGGTACTACATTGGAAACCCCCAGAGTTCAACTTGAATGTATTTGTTTGAAATTTTTTCCACCACTCCGTCCATCGGGGTACGAACTGTGACACAGTGCATACCCAAAAATCGGACACACACATGCTATGTGTGTGGGGCTCGACCTTTGACATGGTACACATGCCTCATTTATGCGGTTGTCCTTCGTAATTGTAAGGTAGAAAAAAGGAATCGGATCTTCTCCCGTCCAAGTTTTGGAGTTGGACGAGAGGAAACAATCCAATTTTGAATCACTAATCGTAGTAATAGACGGTCCAAGCTTAAACTGGCTCCTTGAGTCTAAAACTTGGACTAGAAATGATCCAATTTCTAAAGAAAAAAGATTATTAACGTAAACTTCTTATACATTTGTTAAGGTAAGAATTAGGGCAATTATAACCAAAACCACGTCATGAATTGATGCATGTGAAGTAAGTGACGACATGCCATAATTGTGTAGGGATACTCCGTACTCGTAACTTACACTTAATTTTGTATGCTTTCATGCAATGGATTCCCATCCAAAGACCAGACTAGACCAGACCGTCCCCTGGTTTGGATCGAAGTGCGAAACGCAAAGAAACAATTATAAATTTGACGACTGTTGAGTTGTTGGTATATTCATATTTTCAAGAAACAAAGTACAATTATAATTCATGTTTTTTTTATCCTCTCAAAAGTTCTCCAGTTATACGAGGAAAGCTAAGAGTTAGAGAGAGAAAAAGTTAGGTGGAGAGTGAGAAAGAAAGCAAAGAAGTCTATTTTATATAATTTATATATAAAAAAATAAGGCCACTAATGTTGAATTGTAGATGGCATAAGGAAATTTAAAAAATAAGGCCATGCAAGAAGTGGGGTACTCAACTCTAGCAATTTTCCTAAATTTTTTTTATTTAATTTTATTACATTCCAGAATTTTCTAAATACTTCAAATTCATTAGAGTAGTTCTGACGTATCATATTAAAGCACCATCTATTAGATTCTTAATATTGTGATTCTTATTCGTATTATAATTTATAGTCTCTAGACCTCTCTTGTGAATGTTTGGAAGAACAATGCTATCAATGCAACTTAAAACACAATTCCGGACACAGCTGCGTTTAGAACCTTTCGACGCACATGAGTTCACATACATCGAACAATTCCGGGCGCAGTTGTGTCCGGAGTCATGCTTTCTTGTCAGTAGACTTTGTTAATTCTATTTGGGAATATCATCATCAATCCATTAGTTGTTAAGATTGCACAAAAATCATCTCCCAACCACGTGCTTCTCATGTGACCATGAAGGAGTGAAAAAGAAAGGAAACAGAGTCCTAGTAATGGTTTGCCAATGGAGCTTTCAAGCTTATGATTTCTTATTTGGCCATTGAAAAGAAGCCAAGTCAACAAAAGATTGGTTCCTCTGGTAAAACTTCTGCCTTGGAGCCCTGGCACTCAACATCATGACTGATAATATAGTATTGAATAATGATTAATAATTATTCACAATCTAATCCTCTCCTCAACAACCCCATTAATTATTTGATAAATACTATACAATATATAATCGCGTGAGTAATCCTATCATATATTACCATATCTCCCGCGATATATATATATATATATATATATATTTTTACAATCTAATTTCGTATAATCTAACCAATCGAAATGGATGCGTATATCCTATTACATCAACCGTGAGGAAATCACAACGATCGTACGTTTCATATCTCGAAGTCGTGTATCCTACGCATTTACAATCTTGCTAGATTCATAATCTAATTTCATAAACGGTCCCATCCTGACAAATAAATCGATCAGTGCTCGGGGTCCAGAAAACCGAAGCCGATCATAGCTGGCCACGTGGTTGACATCGATCGGCTAATCTCTTTGATCAGACATCATTATCGTTTTATCTAATCCAAAATGAACAGCACCAGTTAATTGATTGGATCAATGGTCAATTTTACAGTATCTCACAAAGAAGTAAAATCGCTATATAGGAACAATTGTTGAAATTCCACAGTGTTTGAAACTGACTAGTACTTGATTCTTGACAGGGACAGCCATTTCCCACAGCCACCCATTGAAATTTCAATTTTTCTGGGCAGACAATTGGGGTCCCCTCAAAACCATGATAAGCTCTTGACACAAAACACAAAACACAAATTCAATGTAAAAAGAGAGCTTTCCAACAACAAACAAACCCCCCTAAAGTCACCCTTTTGATGAGTGAATGTTTCCACTAGTTGTTGTGAACCAGAAGATCTTTGAGTCTCGGTTATATCATTTTCCTTTCCTGTGTGATTGGAGAGTGTTGTAAATGAGTTGGGGTTGGCCAATTGTCAAACAAGATAAAAGCGCGTGAATAGGGTCCCCACACAGTTTTTTTCCACTCATTTTGGTTGTTTAGACTGGGAGTTTAGACTCGAGCTATTCAATGATCCACTTTAAAGTTTTCCCAACCATATTCTTTTTTTTTTTTTATCTTTTTGGTTCGACGGTCAGTGGTGTTCGAGCCAGTTTATGCGTACCTCGACTATTCTCTTCTCCGGCACAGTCAAAGACGGACCGTCCACGCCGTCACTTGGAAATTTACAAGAGATTCTTGTATTGCGGTCCGGCCCAAAGAGGTTGCCAAGTTTCGAATTCAGAATGTTTGAATATACAGCTCATCCCTGTTGCTACTTGAGCTACCATTTTGGGATTTACCCCACCCATATTCATATCCTTATCCACAAGGGGCAGTGGGCCAACTAATTTACCGTCGATTAGCTAGGACCTCAATAGAAGTCGGAGAAAAGACTCGTATGGATTAACCCAACTCAAACATTGGTAGGATATAGTGGAAGTTGGAGCACCAAACCAAAAGTTTATCGACCACTGTGTTGGGTTCCATAATCTTTTTACACTTGCTAAAATTGTATACAATTATCTGATGTTTAAGCAAATGACGCTTCACTAGTATGATTCACATCGTAGTAGAGAAAATCATCTCGTTGGCGTAAAACCGCGAGGCCTGACATCTTCAACCTCAAATACCAGTCACAGCCAAAAGATTAGACACCCTAAATTTTACAGCTGCTCGTGAGTCCCAAGGGAATTTTTTCCCCGACGTGTTGACGTTCACGGCTCCAAAACATGTCGGTTTTGGGGCACCGTCACGTGGTGCTCCAACAGGCCAACACACTCATCCACCAGACATTTTTTGTGGAGTCTCCCGACCGCTTTTCTCCTGGCACATAAGTGCACCTCTAATGCCGTTAGGCCAAAGGCTTCTTGTCCCAAGTGCACCCCTGAGTTCAGTTAATAATTAGGAAAAATGACGGTCAATGACGTGTTTTGATAATTAATACCCGTTAAGGACATTTTCAGCATTAATAAATGTTCTCAGCATATCTTTGGCGGGTATTAATTATCAAAATACGTCATGGGCCGTCATTTTCCCTAATAATTAGCTAGTTAGTTCGTGTTCTAATAGTTACCCATTAAACATTACTTTTGGGCTTTTCTTTTGGACTAATTAAGGAGCCCAAACACTTCATTACGAAGGGGTAGGGTTTGGATCACTCATAAGACCAACAACTCGGATAGCCAATTGGGCTAGTTCGGTAGTTTAACCTCTTCGCTTGCTAAATAAGAGGCCCAGGTCATGCCAAACCGTATATTGGGCCTCGACCGACCACTTGAGTAAAAATCTTTGGGCTGTTTTTAACCCATGTCCGATTTTGTTAGCGGATGCCCGTGCTTAAAAACACGTCGGAATGTATCATAATCTCAACTTAAATAAATTGCCGTACTATCCGATTGCTCTACAAAATAGTTGTAATTTCCACAAAGTGTCAGTTACCATGTTGAGATATTTTCATATTTGATCATATAAGGCAACAATATTTTACATAGAGGTACATTGCCTAAAAGTGAGGATAGAGAGTGATAGATTTATTAGGAGAATATTCTCTGTATCTTTTTTAAAAAAAATGATCCGATAGCTTTAACATAAAAGTGATCTAACGCTTATAGAAGTTACTCTTATTTATATGCCTAAATATTTTCAACAGAAAACCACTCTGTTTTATAATAACCTTCCCGCTATGTTTGGATGCCTGTAATGTTAAGTGCAAATGTAAATCCGATTACGAAAAATTAAAAACTACTCAATCCAATACCAAAGGTTCTGATGCCTATCAAAAAAAAATACCAAAGGTTCTAATTGGACAATACGAACCCTGTTAATCTAACACCAGATATAATAAGGCCCTGTTCTAGAACGGGGTTTAAGTCCTTATTTTTTAAGAAGGCAATTTCAAGCTCAAAAATTATGGGCTTATTGAAATCTAAAAATATGCAATATGGATCTTGTTTGATAGATCTCATTGAGATATTTTAAACGGTGCAAAACAAAATTGAAAAATTATTTTTCATTTACATAACTCCGTTCCAGAAACCTTCTTAAAAAATAAGCAGCTTATTTCACATTTTCAAACTAAAAAATAATGTAAATGAAAAATAATTTTTCAATTTTGTTTAGCACCGTTTAAAAGATCTCAATGAGATCTATCAAACAAGATCCATATTGATAGAAAAATTATTTGCATAAGCACATAATTTTTGAGCTTGAAATTATCTTCTTAAAAAATAAGTACTTATTTGGAGTTCAGGAACGGGGCTAGTTCATTCTAATGTTTAAATTAATTCAAAAGTGTTGTCCATGGAATATAGATGTTGGAAAGTTCTATTCAATCGTTGGAAAAGATAATCATGTTTTTCCGTCGTTCAGAAGAGTCCTCACTTTTTTTTTTTTTTGATAGGCAACAAAATTTTATTAAAACTCGACAAAGGGTACATCGAGGGAAGACCAAATACTAGCCCCATAGATTGAAGCATAATATGAGGGGCAAAAGAGGCAAAAAAAAATGAAACGAAAAGATACATCCAATGAAACATTGAATTGGTCCAACTTGATAACAAAAACTCCAAGCCTGAATTTGAAATCAAAAGCCCAATCATTTGAAAGGTATCACATTGCAGCAACAGCATCACCTATCATGCAGCAAACTTCAGCAGCAGCAAAAAGCAACCCACAACGTTAGCAGCAACACAGTTCTAAAACTAATTGCACGACCCTTGTATCCCAAGCATCATTGAACATAAAACAGCCCCACAGTTGAATAGGCTTCTCACCCCCTCCAGCAACATCCAACTCTTTAAGCAACAAGATCCCACATAGATTAAAAACTCAAATTCCTCTTAGCCCTCCAAAGGCTCAGGGCAGCAAAACAGATATAACTAAATCTCATAGCCCACCAAAGACTAGGAGTTGACAAGAGATCCAATAGAACCAGCAAAATAGCCTCAAATTCATCAATTGTAAGCTGATTTAAAAGCAACACTCATTTGATACCAGCAGCAGCAAGTTAAAAGTAACATCTTTGCCTCAAAGCATAAAGGCCCCAAGCTGAAAACTAATACTCTTAGCCCTCCAAATCAAAGGAGTTGGAAAGAATATTTGAGATCCAGCCAGCATCTACAAGACTTCTTGGCCAAATAGACTCCAGCTTACTCTAACCTCTTAGCCCTCCAAATCAGTCTGTTGGCAAACATTTCAATAGCTTCCTAATCCTAACAAATTGACAACCTACCCATCCGTATGTTGGTGTACTCTCCCAAGCTTCTTTGTCTTTGGTCCCCAATTCCAATTGTTATCAGAGATCATGATAGGAGCATGATCTGAAATTGGTCTTGGTAGTCCCCATAACACCAAATTAAAATTTTCATCACCTCCACCGAAAACAGGATTCTATCACTCCTGCTATGGATAGCATTGATCTGAAAACTGGTCCAAGAAAATTGCCTTCCCATCATTGGTAAGTCCTTCAATTCTGATTGATTGATAGAATCCTTGAATCCACTCATGCTGCTCTCGACTCTTATATACCTTGTTTTTTCACACATTGCCTTAATCTCATTAAAATCTCCTCCAAACGCACCATGGAACTCAAGCAGTAGACTTTAGCTGAAGTAATGCATTCCACAATTCTTCTCTACGTGTTGATTCATTAGGAGCATACACATTTACAATAACACAGTCCAAGCCAAAACAAAACACCAGCTACCATAACAAAAAGTCTATGGATAGTGACTTCTCTTGGTTTGAAATTTGTTGGATTCTTACCTACTCCCCTTATATTCCAAGAAATAGTCTTCATTTAGGCCTCTGTCTTTTCCACGCTATTGAGAAATTATTGGTCCATCATAAGAGGAGCAAAGGAATTATTTATCAGTGATGCTTTCATTGCTTTAGTTTCATCTTCTATCATCTTTTTCATTCTCATTATACCAGAGTTTCCAAATTTAATGCCAAGATTGTTACCTGCTAATATAGTGTTCTGCAGCTCCTTGTCCATAGCCATCTGTTCCTGCTCCTGAGATGCAATAATGTAACCATCAATATCATCCCCATCGTTGCATAATGATGCTTCAAACCGTTGGCTTCTAATGTTTCTTCTAACGGCACTAGGATTTAATTCTACATGAAGGTTAATGCCTTGCACCTGAGAGGCCCTTAGATTAGCATTGGATTCACACTCCACTGGATTATTAGTCCCTTCAATTACTGTCTCCTTTTCTTGCTCACGATTATTACCTTCTTGGGCTCCTGTGTTTTGGGACTGTCTACTATTGTTGACAGATTCGAAGCACTCTTCCTCCAAAGGGCTTTGAGAATCTGGTACAATAGAATCCAATCCATGTACTGAGTTGGTGCTCTCCTCATTATTTCTCTCACTAGTATCAGAGTTCCCGAGAGACGTATCCTCAACTGTTTTATCTTGAAGAGGAGGCTTTTTATGAAATGGTTCTTTCTCCAACCCTGATTGTGGGCTACCATTAATATCCCTTCTCTCATCCTTTTCAGCTTCCTCTTCCTTGTTCTTTTCCAAATCATCCGACATCTTATTTCTTTGTTTTTCCATGTCATCCATTGAAATTTCTTCCTTTTTGTTGTTGGCATCCATGTCATCATTGAGTTGTCCACCTCATCATCTTCTTCATCAGCTTCAGAATTTGAAAATTGGTTTTTTGATCTTACTGTTCTAAAGGTAGCCTCCTCTTCCACTCTCACAGTGTATTTCCTTCCATTGACAATCAAGATTACTTCCCCATCGATTCTTTTGGAATTCTCTGTAGCAATCAAAATTCTGCCTTTAACAAAAGAAGCTTCCCTAAGTGTGTCGTTATCTACCTCCATGAAACAGCCCCAAATGCTCCCAATAGCCCTGAAAGACGGAACATTCCATGCGTTGAGAGGCATTCCGAAGCATGAAATCCATACAAATCTCTCATTTCTCGCTGCTTCTCCATTCCATGGACTAACCTCTTCGAACCACAGGTCAAGCCATTTTTCCTTTAAGACTTCATTCCTTCGATCTTCCGTCAAAAAAGTAATAACCACATACCTTCCTCCCATGGGTTTGATCTGCACACTTTCCACCTTCTCCTTTTTAAACAGAAATTTCAAATCTTGAGTTGAGATTAATCGTCTCAACTTGCCAACTGCGCTTCTATTTAACCAACCATTTCCCACTGCTTGACAGTTTAAGATTTTCCTTTCATCCTTGCCCTCATCTTCTTTGGACGACAACACTCTTTCTCCCCCTTGTTTGCTAGATTCCGGTTGCCCTTTCCTTCTCCAAACCTCCTCACCCCTTTCTCCCCATTTCTTCAGAGGTGGGTTGCTCATTTGGATCTGTGGGCTTTTCTGAAATAGGACTAACTCCTTCCAACTCCTGTCGCATTGCCACGGTTGGCTTGTGGTCTGAACCTTTGATGTTGGTTTTCATCTCTCTGATATCTGAAATTGATCTTCCCATCTCCTAGGTTTTCCTGGTTATAACGATTATAGATCTGATTTGGGTATCTATCTTGCTTCTTTAGAAATTTTGCCATGTTCACCACCAGCTCTTGGCCCCAAATCCAAGTCCCATTCATGGAATCAATAGCTTGAAACGCATCCCTACTATAATCATACCTTACGAAACCAAAACTCTGACCCGTGATCTTGCTTTTCTTATTCGGAATGAAACAATCCCTAATCCTTCCGAATCTTGAGAATAAGTTGTATACAAACCCTTTACGAATCCCATTTGGAAGATTATCAACAAAAATCGTTGATTTTCTTTGGTAGAGATCGTCTCTCATCGTCTCCTCTGCCTCTGACTTCCTCTTCTAGTCCTACTCAAAATCAAGAGTCCTCACATTGATTGTTGACTCTGAATCGGAATCGGTTTTGAAGCATTCCCGTCGTCTAGAAGTTTCCGTTGTCGTTCTTCCTTCGTTCTAATGGTCCATTACGAATCCAACTTCACGTTCTGAGTTTTCAATTATAGAATGATTTCGATTTGTTTGTTTTTTGATCCGCGATTTCGATTTGTTGATTGCATGTTAATTACGTCTTTCTTACGCAGCAAAATTCCTGGTTCTCTCTCCCCTGCCTCATTCCACACACTCTCTCTCTCTCTCTCTCTCTCTCTCTCACATTTAAGTTGATTTCGTTTGAATTCCTAGTATCTCTGTCTAATTGGATTGTGAGGCGGTGGAGAGAGAGAAGATCGACAAACAGGAGAAATAAACTGGACCAGTTCCCTCGGGGTGGAAATTCTGGACACGATCCTATTAAAGCACTGTATAGTAGAATTTTCCAAATACTTCAATTTGTCCTTCTTACTGCGTTAGCTCGTAATTGAAGTTTGATCAAATTAAGTAGTTACATGGAACTTGGCAAATTCACCTTTCGCTTGCCATTGATCAGATTCGCCATTAAAAGTTAAGAGAAAAATTCAAAAAAACCCCTGAACTTTGAACTCAATGTCAAATAGGCACCTGAACTTAAATAAATTTCAATTGAACACCTGAACTTTCACTCCGTTATCAATTTACCCCCTGCCGTCTCAATCCGTTAACGGCACAGTTTAAAAAAAAAAAAACTTACCACCAGTTTGCAATCCTATGAAGCAGAAACGTGATTATGAGAGCCTTAGAGACAAAATTTGATTATGTCTCTTTAGAACAATATGATCAGAATAATAAGATCTTCACACCCGTTCAAACGGATTAAAAATTGGAGCACTTAATTTTTTAACCATATTTTTTAATATATAAACGGTCTAAAAAAAATTAAGTGCTCAAATTTTCAAAAAGAATTTTAAAAAAAATTCCCCTATTTCCAACATTTTTCTCTCTATCTCTTTCCACTTATTACCCGGACCCGGGGCTCTTACCCCCTGCCGTCTCGGATCGTTAACGGCACAGTTAAAAAAAAAAAACTTACCACCAGTTTGCAATCCTATGGAGCAGAAACGTGATTATGAGAGCCTTAGAGACAAAATTTGATTATGTCTCTTTAGAATAATATGATCAGAATAATAAGATCTTCACACCCGTTCAAACGGATTAAAAATTGGAGCACTTAATTTTTTAATCATATTTTTTAATATATAAACGGTCATAAAAAATTAAGTGCTCAAATTTTCACTCCGTTTTGAATCAGTACAAAGATATTTAAGTGCTCAGAAAATTAAGTGCTCATAATCACATTTCTGCTCCATAGGGTCCTAAATAAAGAACACATACTTAATATGAGAGCCTTAGAGATAAAAATGAATTACGACCCTTTAGAATAATATGATAAGAATAAAAAGATCTTTGCACCGATTCGAACGGAGTGAAAATTCGAGCACTTAATTTTTTGAGACCGTTTATATATTAAAAAATATGGTTAAAAAATTAAGTGCTCCAATTTTTAATCCGTTTGAACGGGTGTGAAGATCTTATTATTCTGATCATATTATCAAATTTTGTCTCTAAGGCTCTCATAATCACGTTTCTGCTTCATAGGATTGCAAACTGGTGGTAAGTTTTTTTTTTTTAACTGTGCCGTTAACGACAAGTAACGGATTGAGACGGCAGGGGTAAATTGATAACGGAGTGAAAGTTCAGGTGTTCAATTGAAGTTTATTTAAGTTCAGGTGCCTATTTGACATTGAGTTCAAAGTTCAGGGGTTTTTTTGAATTTTTCCCAACTGGAAACATGGTGAGTACAGTACTCAAATGTCGCAAAATATGCGAATTAGTCTTCTTAGAGCATCCACAGTGGACTAATCAAAAAAATTGCCACATCACCTTTTGATTATCCATTTAAGGCCATCCACAGTTGTATAATCAAAAAAATGATAACCAAAACTTGACACATCAACTTTTGATTATTCACTTAAGAGGTTGTTAAGCTTAACAATGTTAAACTTTACAATGGTCACTTCTAGTCCATAACCAAAATAAGGGGTCCACTACAATTTCTCTCTATCTCTCTCTCTCTCTCTTTGTTTGTCGCTCATTCACTTCCCTCTATTTACATTTTTTGGGAAAAAATATATCGATTTCCTATTTTAATTTTGGGGAAAAATCAGTGACTTTCTTCCCTCCTATTTTGAAATTTTATTTTATTTTATTTTTTTTGGGGGGGGGGGGGGGGGTGGGGAAAAAAAACGGGAAAGAAAAGTGAAATACCTTAATCCGGTGACGATGGGTTGGATTGTAGATGATCGAGAGATATGAGTTTCACTTTTGGAGGGAAAGAAAGATAAATAATTTGTCGGTGAAGTGAAGAAGATATAGAGTAGGCGAAGAAGATAAGAAAATACCAGTTGAAATACGCGTGTATACAAATTTTGGAACTAGTTAACTTATGTGGTGTGAAGCCCACAAATTTTGATTATTGAAAAAGGTTGCTAGTTTTGGTTATCCAAAGCCTAAAATTTGATTATTTCTAAAGATGTTGTTAAGTTTGATTATACCATTGTGAGTCATTTTTTGCACCAACATTGTTAACTTTAAAAATAATTGGCTTTTGATTATACCACTGTGGATGGCCTAAGGGGTTGCTAAGGTTAGCAATGTAGATGTTCACACTAGCATAATCAACATTGAATAATCAAAATTTGCCACATCATCTTTTCAACTTGTAAAAATCTTAAAATTGTCACCATATAACCATTTTTTAAATTGGTTTTGAAACTAATAAAAATAGGTTATTAGAAATACAAAATAATTTTTTGAAAATTTTTATTTTGAAAAAACACTTTTCAGAAAAAGTTTTAAAAAAAACAGTTTTTGAAAAAAAGGGACAGTTTTTAATAAAAAACACTTTAATTTTTTTTGAAAAAAAAAAAACTTCTTTTAAAAATGTTTTCCTTAGAAACATTGTTGTGTGTGTGTGTGTGAGAGAGAGAGAGAGAGAGAGAGAGAGAGAGAGAGAGAGAGAGAGAGAGAAGGTTTTGGTCATTGGCAAAAGGTTTTTAGTTTTGATTATCCAATGGCCAAAATTTGATTAAGTTGCTAAGAGGTTATTAAGTTTGATTATGCCACTTTTCCGATAAAGTTTTAAAAAAAGTTTTTGGAAAAAAAAAACTTCTTTTAAAAATGTTTTCCTTAGGAACATTGTTGTGTATGAGAGAGAGAGAGAGATTTGGCTGAACCGACCGAAATTTACTGGCAAAAAGTTGCTAGTTTTGATTATCCAATGGACAAGATTTGATGAGTTGCTAAGAAGTTATTAAATTTGATTATGCCACTATGATCATTTTTTTGAGGAAACATTTCTAACTTTAGCAACCTTATGGTTTTGGTTATGCACTGTGGATGCTCTTAGATGGTATTTACTAATTTTCCTATTACTCCAGATTTAGCTAGCTTACGGTTGCACTTGACTAAATCAACCTTTAGTCTGCAGCCAGCAGAATTAAATTTGTGAGACAAAAATTTCGTATAACTAACTCCACAAAAGTTGATATTACATATGAAGTTCCGAAAAGTTCTGAAAATGTGACGAAGGGGTTTGCATTTTAAAAACTTGTAAAGACTCATACGAGAATATTAAAAAGGGTAAGAAATTCGGAGAAATTCCTGAACCGACCGAAATTTACTGGCAAAAAGTTGCTAGTTTTGATTATCCAATGGACAAGATTTGATGAGTTGCTAAGAAGTTATTAAATTTGATTATGCCACTATGATCATTTTTTTGAGGAAACATTTCTAACTTTAGCAACCTTATGGTTTTGGTTATGCACTGTGGATGCTCTTAGATGGTATTTACTAATTTTCCTATTACTCCAGATTTAGCTAGCTTACGGTTGCACTTGACTAAATCAACCTTTAGTCTGCAGCCAGCAGAATTAAATTTGTGAGACAAAAATTTCGTATAACTAACTCCACAAAAGTTGATATTACATATGAAGTTCCGAAAAGTTCTGAAAATGTGACGAAGGGGTTTGCATTTTAAAAACTTGTAAAGACTCATACGAGAATATTAAAAAGGGTAAGAAATTCGGAGAAATTCCTGAACCGACCGAAATTTAGACTAAATTAATTATTTGGATTTATTTAGGTAAGCTAAAAAGAAGTTAAATTTACAAATACAGTTTTAGGAAAATCCGATACTCCTAATTGTCATTGTAGTTGTTTATTAAGCACTAAAGAATAACTCAAAACATGGTGAGTACATGCAGTACTCAATAGTGGTGCTAAAATACCACTATTTTTTAACTGATGAAGACTTTGATTTACTATATATGTAGTACTCCGTACTAGTATAGTGAAAGAAGCAAATTTTCTACAGAATCTTTTAATTCCGTGAAAATCAAATTTTAGTGGCTTACATTATTCTTCAAGCACATACTAGCTTAAGTATAACTCGACATATTGGTCATAATCTAAGTTGTTTATCTTAGTTAAGCTAGCATTAAGAATTAATAACTCAAAACGGGGTAAGTATAGTCCGCAAAAGGATATGAATTAGTCTTCGTAGGTGGTACTTTTATTAGATTTCCTTAAAACTCAAGATGTCCGAGCTAGTTTATGCTTCGAACCTCGACTAATTCCACCTTCTACCTACGTAGCAATTATAGGCGGCAAATTTTTTTTTTTATGAACCCCACAAATTGTTGATATTACCTACGAGTTTCCAAAAATGTGACAAAGGGCCGGGGTTTGTTGACCTTGACAAAAAAGAGTACAGGGAGAAGATTACAATGGGGAAGGAATTAAGAGAAATTCTTGAACCGGCTAAAGCTTAGACTAGATTATTTGGATTTACGGAGCTTAGCCAAAATTATTAACATTTTACACACATGCATACATCTCTGATGTTCGTTCGGGGTTTCAAACCCCTGCGCACAGTCCCTAATAAAATTTTCTCTATCTCTCTCCACTCATTACTCTTAAAAACCTCCCTCCCCAAACCAAACAGAACAGGGCCGGTTCTCTTCTTGTTTCTTCTAACCAGTAATGGAGTCCAATTCTTCATAATATTCTCTAGAATGAATATTGTTTGTAAATGGCCATAGGAAATACTACAGTACTATTGTTTATAGGAGACGAACATAGCACGGTGCTAAAATATTATTGTCTATGGAGTAAGAGCGCAGTTGGCAACGCGTCATTTTTTGATCAAACACAAACACAATATCATATCAGATCACAAATGACGCAGTTGGCAATGCGTCATTTGATTTTGAATCATTTTGACCTGGTTTTAACGCTAATTAAAAAATCAATTCACTTAAAGAGTATTACTTTCTTTATACCATGCATCTCAAATTAACCACCCGGCCTCATTCTCCATTAACAACCATGGCTCTCTGCAACTCAAAATCACCAACCCATTTCCAAATCCAACATTCACAACCAATTCTCTTCCTCAACTTTCTCAGGCTAATAATTACTATCTTCTTCTTATTTATACTCTTCCCTTTTGCAAACTCTGTTTCCTTCAACTTTACCAGTTTCAACCCAAATGACAAATACATACGGTACGAAGGGGATGCAACTCCAGCCAAGGGAAAATTACAACTCACAACGAACCTACAGAACACTCCGCTCACAGGAAGCGTCGGACGAGCATTTTACTCGCCACCCATACACCTATGGGACAGCGAAACTGGAAACTTGACGGACTTCATCACTCATTTCTCTTTCATCATAACGCCAATTTACTACACAGATCCCGGTGATAATGGACTCACCTTCTTCCAAACTCTCGGTGATGGACTCACCTTCTTCCTTTCTCCCACGAATGCTACACAGATCCCGGTGAATTCGAGCGGAGCATTCCTTGGTCTTTTCAATAACTCCACCGCCCTCAATAATGATACCAACAATCAGGTCGTGGCCGTGGAGTTTGATACTTTCCCAAATCAATGGGATCCGAGCCAGAACCATGTTGGTATTGATGTCTGCTCGATCCGGTCCGCAACCCATCGCGTGTGGGATACTAGTTTGGCAAATAATGAAATAGCAAATGCTTGGGTGAGTTATAATTCCAGTACCACAACTTTAAGTGTCTATCTAACTTACAAGGAGAATCCGGTTTTCCAAGGAAATCATATCATCCTTTCCCATGTTGTTGATTTGAAGAAAGTTTTGCCTGAATGGGTTAATGTTGGTTTTTCGGCTGCCACAGGCTCTGGGGTAGAAATACATAATATTGTTTCCTGGAACTTCAATTCAACCTTAGAGGATGGGGTAGTCGGCAGTCCAACCTTAGCTCCCCTGCCCACGCCCTCAACTGGGCCGCCCCTGACCCCGCCCTCAACGGATACGGGTCATAAGATGAACCTACGTCTGGTGTTTGGTTTAGCTGTGAGTATTGGTACCTTGAGTTGTGGAGTTGGCTTGTTTTGGTTCATGAAGAGGAAAAAAATTAATTCGCGGGGAAACAATGACATGGGCATTGATGCTTCTACCGATGATGATGACTTTGAGAAAGGCACGGGGCCAAGGAGATTCACTTTCAGTGAACTAAGGCACGCAACAAACAATTTTTCCGAGGGGGGAAAGCTCGGAGAAGGTGGATTTGGAGGTGTTTATAAGGGTGTGCTGAGTGACGGTCTAAATGAAATAGCCGTGAAACGAATTTCCAAAGGATCGAAGCAAGGGAAAAAAGAATTCAAATCAGAAGTGAAGATCATTAGTCGGTTGAGACATCGGAATTTGGTTCAGCTCATTGGTTGGTGCCATGAACAAGGAGAGTTCCTTCTCATCTACGAGTTCATGCCAAACGGGAGCCTCGATACCCATCTTTTCGGTGGGAAATCTAAGCTAACATGGACAGTGAGGTACAAAATAGCCCTCGGCTTGGCTTCTGCTCTGCTTTATCTACATGAGGAGTGGGAACAATGTGTGATTCATAGAGACATCAAATCTAGTAATATCATGTTGGACTCAAACTACAATGCCAGGCTAGGCGATTTTGGCTTGGCCAGGCTTGCGGACCATGAGTTGGGCTTAGAAACAACCGTTTTGGCCGGCACCATGGGGTACCTAGCTCCAGAGTGTGTCATCACAGGCAATGCAAGTAAAGAATCAGATGTCTATAGCTTTGGTGTTGTTGCCCTTGAAATAGCATGTGGAAGAAAGCCAATTCTGGAGCTTAATAGGGATTTAGGTCGTCACGAAAGACTTTCAGAGTGGGTTTGGAGCCTCTATGGGAAAGGTCAACTCTTTGAAGCTGTTGATAAGAATCTCACAATGGAGTACGATGAACATCAATTGGAGCGGTTAATGTTGGTTGGGTTATGGTGTTGCTATCCTGACTTCAAACTTCGACCATCCATAAGGCAAGCGATCAATAGTCTTAAATTTGAAGCTCCATTGCCTGTTCTGCCATCACAAATGCCGGTAGCTGGATATTTTCCACCTCCCATGTTGTCACGACCCAACTCCATTACGGATCACGTGACCGGCCGGTGACGGAATGACCAAGGCCTCCAATTCATGTACCATTCAGGGCATACTAAACAACATATTAAGACATACAGCGGAAGTGTTTATTCATTCAACTCCAGAGTGTCTATACAACAAAGCTAAGCATAATTTACATTGTCAACTACTATAGTACTACAAGTCTCAAATCTATACAATGCTCCTGTTCTTTTTACAGTAGTGCTATTAACCACAGCTAACCCAACAATGCATTCGGCCCACCACTTGCTATCTACATTAACCTGGAAAAATTAGAAAAGGTTTTCATAAGCCGAAGCTCGGATGAGAAACGTATATCAAAGTTACAAGTTTGACCATGGTAATACCTCACTTAGTATAACAGTTCAAGAGCAAAGCAACATTTTAAAGATTCTCATCAAATTTTCCAGCAACAAGCATTTTGATTCATAAACTCATTTCTTTGGTCCAAAAGATGGACCATTTTCTTCTTCCCTTTCAATTTTGCACATTCGAGCGATAATAACATTCAACAGTATTTTTTTTGCCCGTCAGTTGGGGAGCAACCCCATTGAAGAGTGGTAAGATATCGTTACTCGGTGATGCCTGGCTGCATCTCCTACCTTATTACTTCATGCCGCTAGTTTCTTTACACGTCCACTAACGCTCGAGACACCGTTCGAATGATTCATATTATCACAAGCATGTACTAACAATGAGTAGAATTCAAGTTCTCAAAGCATATTGCCATGGTCAAGTATAACTGTAACATAAAATATTTATAAACGAACCATTGGATGCATAAACACCAATTAAATCTAGTAGGAAGCTCAAATTCCATATTTTCCAGCAAAAAACAAGCAATGACATTTTATTTCAAAAATTCAGAAAGTACATGTAACTAAGGTATGCGCAACTCAAAAAAAGGATGCGCCTAACTTGACGTGGCACCGAACTAGTCCAAGGCACTAGTACCTGTACAAAACTTACCACAAATTACTACTTGATACAGTTGAACTTGATGGGGTACTTGATTTAAATTAATTTTCAGATTAGGCCAACGAATCGGCATATGAACTGTTTTTATAGTTCTAATAATAATACGGAGGAAGTATATAACTAACCTATTATCAATCCCAGAAGCTGTGGGTACAAAAATAATATACTCCGTATAAGTTTGAAAAAGAATTCCTCAGTTAGGATAGGTACGAAGGATTGGTGGAGTCCTCAATTAGCTTAATCAAATTCCTATATTAATCTCCTAAATTTAGGGCTTAAAACAGTCAAAGCAACAGGTGCAAACAACCTACTTAAATCAATTTACGGCGGCGAGTTCCAAAGCCGAACTCTTTGCCGGAAAGGGTTTCACTGGTGTAGAAATTACAGAGAGGTTCAGATATGGTGAGTGCGAGGAGAGAGAGTTGTACGGTGGAGATCGAGGTGAGGGGAAAAGGCCGAAGTGGTGTCGAGTTGGCCGGCAGCCATGGCTGTCGTTTCTCAGAGATATGTATAGAGTTGTGCGTGAGTGTGTGTGTGGGGGTGTTGCGGGAATAAGCTCTTCTTTTTTGTCCAATAAGAAGGGGAGTTCCTGAAAAATAAGAAGGCTTGGAAGAATTTATATAGGTTCCATGAGGGCCGGCGGAGGGAAATCGGTCCGGCGGCCGCGCCGGGCCGTCTCCGGCCACCGGACGGCCGATCCGAGCTGTCCAAAAATTCTAAAAAAAAAAAACCAAGGGGGCCCCACGCGGGAATCAACGGCATCCGAGGTGTGTAGGGTGCTCGATCCGAGCACCCCTTTTCCGTGTACATATGAAACTTGGACGGCTCGGATTGACCGTCCGGTGGCCGGAGACGGCCCGGCGCGGCCGCCGGACCGATTTCCCTCCGCCGGCCCCCATATTGGTAAAAACAGTCTTCTTTTTGTAAAGGCAACTTCAAGCTCAAAAATCATGTGTTTATTCAAATAATTTTCCTATCACAATGGATCTTGTTTGATAGATCTCATTGAGATCTTTAATACGTTGAAAAAAAAATTAATTTTTTTTTCATTTACATTATTTTTGAGTTTGAAAATGTGAAAGAAACTTTTTGTTTGGGAAAAATAAGAAGGGTGGATTATTTTTGAATGAGAAGTGAAGGAAATAAGTACTTATTTTTTAAGAAGGTTTCCGGAACGGAGCCTGAATGTGTTTTGCCCCCAACTCTACATCCTCTGATATCTAAATAGTGGAGTATACAGATATACACCACGGATTTCTCGCGGGGTACCCTTAAAATCGCGTTATGAACATATTGAACGGTTTGGATCATCAAATTTGATCGGAAAAGTGGATTTCTGCATGAGGTCCGGACGTAAGCCTATGTCAGGAATCCTGGACCAGATCCGGACTGATGAAGACTAATTCATATCCTTTTGCGTGCTATACTTACCACGTTTTGAGTTAGTAATTCTTAATGCTAGCTCAACTAAGATAAACAACTTAGATTATGGCCTATATCTCGTGTTATACTTAAGCTACTACGTGCTTGAAGAATCCACAAGGGCTCACTAAAGGAGGATTGGTTTCTTCCGTACGTGTAAGCGACCAAAATTCCACTTGCCAATCTGGCCCTTTTGTTAGCCCTTTTGTTGTGGAATATTCTTGGCATATACCTGGTTCATACAGGGGCATTTCCGTCATTTCGCGCGTTTTTTGGTGGGTCCACGGTACTGTTTTGCCATTTTCCAAATTACTAATATGGGTTTTCTGACTTTCTTAATATTCCGTTTGTGTCCCCAAAAAAGTCATTCTATTTTGTCTTTTAGCGTCTGGCATTATAAGTTTTGTTGTGGGGTATTTTAGTCTTCTCATATTCTCACCTGACAGGTTCACGCGTTTTCTGCAGAGTGACGTCTGTCTTCGTCTCTTCTCTTCTCCTCTGTTTCTACATCTCTCTCTCTCTCTCAAGAACAACTGTAAACTCCAACCTCAGTCACTGAACAACAATGGGCGGTGACATGCGTTACGAGATCGGGCAAAACGCCTATTAAGCTCGTCCTCCAAGCCCTAAACCACAATACCTCCGCCGTCAACGGCCTCCTCCTCGGCCGCCTCTCCGCCTACAACAACGACGTCGTAGAAATCACCGAATCCGTCCCCCTCTTCCACTCCCAGATCGACCTCCTCCCTCCCCTCGAGATCGCCCTAATTCAGGTCTCAATCTTCTCTACTCTCGCTCTCTCTCTCTCACTCTCTCTCTCTCTCTATATATATATCAATTACAATTTGTTGTTGGTTTCTCCTTCTAATGTTGTTCGTGGGGATCTTTGTCCGATTAGAATGAAATCTAAGTCCTCGTTTTTTGTTCGGAGATAAATGGAGGATATAAATGTTACAGAATACGTATGGATATAGAATCTCTTGGGATATAGCTCAGCATATGAATGGTGAAAGAAAATTTTTGGTACTCTATTTGTTTTGGCTGGGCTTTTGGCATACCTTTTCCATTTCGTCCTAAGGAAAATCACAAGTTTCACAAGTATAGAATAACAGCCAATTGTATACTGATGTGGAGGGGAGAGGATCTGGAATTCCACAAAAATGGGAATCTCATGCAGAGGGGAATATGGGTTTCATCCCATCTCAACTTTCGGGGCACCAACTACAGGTTTTCTAGGAATGACAGAATTACATCTCCAAATCCCATTTCAGTCTCAATTCCAAAACAAACGAGCCCTGAGTTCCTGGCCTGAACAATCTTGTTGATGCCACACAATATAGGTGGATCTAGAAAAGGATTTCCATTTTATTGGTTAGATTAATTACTTCCAGAATCTAGAATAAGGAACTCCATCTTGTGAGTAAGTTTTAGAACTTCCAGAACAGGTGCAATGGTACACTAAATTTCTGAAAAATGAAAAAATACCAAACTTTATTCCAGTCGTCTATTATTATAAGAAAAAAGTATCAATACATACTAAGAAAATGCATGATTTATTTAGGTTTTTAGGTGAGATTGTGTGGCTTGGGCTATCCTATAATTTTGTCTGTTGTGATATAAGAATTGTGATTTGATGGGAACATAGCTTTAAGTGACTTACAGAGAAATAGAATTACTTGATCACTGATTACTGAATAGGTACGTGTCCTTCCTAAAAAGTGGGATGCGGGTTTATTGATAATTGCGGTAAGGAGCAAATTACAGACACTTGTGCCAATAAGCACGTGACAGTTGAAGTGGTCTAAAGAAAATCCAAAATGATTGGTGTGGTTTAACTGCATTACGCTATAATTATTTCAATGTACAAATGTAGTGTATTGGAAAGTATAAATTTCATGATTTATTAGAATATGTTTCGATAAAAAAATATGTATTTATTAAGCCGGCTATCCGGGCAAAATAAAAAGGGGATACAAAATATGTATTTACGAATACCCCCGATGTGCTTACGGACGACGTCGCTGACGTGGCAATTGGGCTTGCTTTGGCGACGTTGAGGAAGATTTGTTGGTATGATCGGTTTCTGAGAAGTGGGTTGTGGAGGGATGGTGATTTCCAGTTGGGTTTCAAGGTTTTTGCTCAAGGGTCCTCACAAGGGTGAGGAACACGCTAGCCGCCGTCACAAGCATTGGCGGTGACGGAGAACTGCTTCGTAAAACTCGCTGTCCACATCCACCCGCTCATCGCGACGACCGGCTCCAAGACTGTGTCAATTGCGTTATCGTGGATCCAAGGAGAAAATAGGTTAGAATCATGTATATGACGAACTTTCTTTTCTCCTTCATATGCTTTGTACTTTTGTAATGCTTATTATTGGAAGTCCAGCAATAGTGGTCTATAGTTTTCATTATGGAGATTTTTCATAGGTGTTTCTTTGTTATTTGTGATTTATGGACTTCACAGTCTGGAAGAAAATACTTATGGTCGTGGGCGCCCAAGCAATTGTTAGCCGGATTACCTCTTACGCTTATTAGACTTCCATTGCTTGATTACGTAATTGATGATCTCTTCCAGACTTGCTTTTCTTCTCTGCTTTGTATTCCATATTTCAAGAACCACATACATCCCACTGGGATTGTAGTTTTTGATTTCCAACAACGCGTTGGCTATAGCCTCGTAAACCTCATCACCACAATCAGAATGAGAAGGCTTGTAACTTATCATCATCTTCATCATCTACACTCCACAGTTTCCCTCTCTGTGCTATTTTTGTTTGTCTTGAATTTCTATTCCTTTCAAGAATCATCGTTCCAAGTTTTGTGTTCATATCACACGTTGCTTTTTGATTGTTGCCTCTTAGATTGTGCTCCATGCAAACCTTACTAGCTCTTGGTAGTCAGATGGCTACAGGTTAAGACTTTTTGGTAATCCAAAATTTTATTAAAAGAAGAAACAAATGCAGAGAACGAAGGAGGCATACCTCCCACTGCAAGAAAGAAACACTGCGTAACTACAACTGAACTCAGCTAGATACATGGCTAAGTTATTTGCCAAACCTTATCATTTGAAAATTGTGATCCCTAATTCTAACATCAAACCTAATCTTTTCAAGTATGGGGATGGTGGCCTTTGAAATATAGGCAAGACTGTCTATATTTTGGTGCTTCTCTCTTTGTGCCAAATGTACGAAACCATAGTTGCCCGAGCAATTTTCGATTATAAACGATACTGCTATGAAAGGACTCCCCACCAAGCTTCCTTTCGAGCTAGGAATCTCATCATCCCATGATAGAGGAGCCTTAGACGTACCATAACTGACACACTTGCTGTCAAAGGGCATTTGAAGAATAGGTGATTTATACCTTCATTTTGAGGATTAAGTTGTTGTATTCTAATTGTGCTCCATATGTTTTTTGCTATAACTGCTGTCATTTTCTTTTTGCAACTTCATAGAGTAGTATCCTTCTTTTGTTAAATGCATTTGTTCCTCTTTTATGTGAAATGAACCATTATTTATTGCTTCTTGTGTACGTAAATAACGGATCTCGTATATTACTTTTATAGTTTTATTAATGGTTACCAAGCGTGATTATTATGATTCTCTTCAATAATGCCGCGTGGAGAATATAAGGCATAAGGGTGAGCTGACCTCCTAAGGGTTGCAACTTGCAATACACGCGCTCATTCAGCTACCAAATATTCTACATTTCTACCCTTGCAGCCTTGCTTTCTGGATTATAGCTTTTGTTTTCCTTGTATTATTTCTTTCTTTCCCTTCAATTGTGTAGTCTGCAGCAAATTTAACTACTTAGTTGTTTTAGGTTGTGATGCTTGGCCTGGATGCTGCTGGTAAAACAACAATCCTGTACAAACTGCACATTGGATAAGTTTTATCGACTGTTCCTACAATTGGTATGTCACCAACAGTAAGAAGTCTGTTACAGCAGTTGTATTTTTCGAGTTGCTGTATAGATTATGGTGTTCAATCTACTGAATTTGTTTAATGCCTGACCTGATTATTGCTTCTTTAGGTTTCCCCTTCACTTAATGAAACGGTTTGGTTCATCATTTAAGTCAGAAAAGAAGTTTTCCTAAATAGGTAATGGACTCAGAGAAAGAACAAGCAAATTCCATGTATTTCATTGACAGATACCTCAAAACTTCCGTTAAAAAAAATACAGAAGAACTTGAGTTTTGTCTTTCAAAGTTTATAAAATGGAAGTATATGAAGAATCTATTTGGTGAAAAATCATAAGAGAATGGATCTCTCCCGCTTACTAGAAGTCTAGCTTGTTATATGTCAGCTTAGATGTAGTGGTTTATGTACATATGCTTGTCCATTGCAATTTGCGCTTAATGAAAGAAAGATAAACGGACTTAACAATTGAGTTGACTTTGCTACGAGATCTGTGGAAAATGGAAACTTTGTAAATCACTGTTATAATTGGCCATTCACCATTGCAACATTTATGCCTTTAGTGTAAAATTTTGCAGCTATCTGTGAATGTGGTTATCTACTTTCATTTTGTCAATTGTCATTGCTGTATTGTAGCCGTCAATGTAATTCTGGCTTTTCCCTTTGTGTTTTGGCATTGCGCTGCCCTATTGCTAACATAGGTTGCTGGTGGTTTCATACGAACTTTAGTCGGACTGCTCATGCCAATTAGTTTATGTGAGCTCAACTGGAAAAGTTTGTATGGAGTGAGTGTGATCAATCTTTGTTCTCTTCTGCGCCTTTCCCAGTGTCTTTGTTATCCAAAACCATTTCCTATTCAGTTGTAGGCACTTGTGGGTCTGATCATTTTGTATCTCTTCTATTCTCTTCCAAGCATCACATGATTTGTGTTTCTATGTAGGTTTCAATGTGGAGAAAGTGCAATATAAGAATGTAGTCTTCACAGTGTGGGATGTAGGAGGCCAAGAGAAATTAAGGCCGCTATGGAGGCATTACTTCAATAATACAGATGGACTGGGAAGGAGTAACTTTTTACCTTTTTTTTGCTCGTTTAGTCTGTTGTTGTCATTTTTTCAGTTTCCGTTAGTAACTCTTTTGTCTTTATGTTTTCTGCCCTTTGATAGTTGGCATGCAGTTAGTGGCTTCTTACATCTTTTGCATTTTCAGATTTATGTTGTTGACTCTTTGGACCGAGAGAGGATCGGAAAAGCAAAACAAGAGTTTCAGGTTATGTATTGTAAATGTTTTTTCAATAGGGAATCCATCTTCAGCATAGTTATTCATTCAGCTCCTCTTTTTTCAGGCCATCATTAGAGATTCGTTTATGCTTAACAGCATCATCCTTATGTTTGCAAACAAACAGGACATGGTATGTTACTTGAGTAATTTGTAGTTTATTGTCTTCACATGTCTTTTTTTTTTTTTTGGGAGTAAATATGCGTGTATATGTACTTAGATCTACCAATTAGGATACCAAACAGGTGCGCTGTGTGCATGTTTGGCACGGAATTGAACTTTGAAGAATCTCAAACACTGCTTGCCAAATAGACACTTTCATTGGGGTATTAATGTTGGTTATTGGTCATATTTTCTCAAGTGATTCTCATTTATATGGATTGTTTTTCCTCTGGGACAAAACTATGCATATTTGTCTGGAAAATGAAATTAGCATAGGTACTCGTAGGATTGAGACTAAGATACCAGTTTTTGTACCTTTCCAAAATAGAGAAGAATGTGGAATCAGAAAATTCCATACTCTCATTTGACCTCATTGTGGTTAATCAACATCACATTAGCACCAGTGCTACATGGACTTGAATGCTATGGACTATATATAACCACCCAGTGTGCGCAAGCCCAAATATGAGCAATGCTACGGAGCATGTGTTCAGTGGTGTTGTGTTAAATTGGGAGTCGAGGGAGTTTAAACTAACTCTTAATTAATTTCTTGACATGTTAGATATTTTCGGCGTTTAGTATAGGATCCATGTTGATAATTGAGTTTTTGCTTCCCCAATTTGGAAACTTTTCAGGTCACCGAACAGGTTTCCCATACTTTTCGACATTTTAAACTCAATTGTAATTTTCTGCCCTTTGATAGTTGGCATGCAGTTAGTGGCTTCTTACATCTTTTGCATTTTCAGATTTATGTTGTTGACTCTTTGGACCGAGAGAGGATCGGAAAAGCAAAACAAGAGTTTCAGGTTATGTATTGTAAATGTTTTTTCAATAGGGAATCCATCTTTAGCATAGTTATTCATTCAGCTCCTCTTTTTTCAGGCCATCATTAGAGATTCGTTTATGCTTAACAGCATCATCCTTATGTTTGCAAACAAACAGGACATGGTATGTTACTTGAGTAATTTGTAGTTTATTGTCTTCACATGTCTTTTTTTTTTTTGGAGTAAATATGCGTGTATATGTACTTAGATCTACCAATTAGGATACCAAACAGGTGCGCTGTGTGCATGTTTGGCACGGAATTGAACTTTGAAGAATCTCAAACACTGCTTGCCAAATAGACACTTTCATTGGGGTATTAATGTTGGTTATTGGTCATATTTTCTCAAGTGATTCTCATTTATATGGATTGTTTTTCCTCTGGGACAAAACTATGCATATTTGTCTGGAAAATGAAATTAGCATAGGTACTCGTAGGATTGAGACTAAGATACCAGTTTTTGTACCTTTCCAAAATAGAGAAGAATGTGGAATCAGAAAATTCCATACTCTCATTTGACCTCATTGTGGTTAATCAACATCACATTAGCACCAGTGCTACATGGACTTGAATGCTATGGACTATATATAACCACCCAGTGTGCGCAAGCCCAAATATGAGCAATGCTACGGAGCATGTGTTCAGTGGTGTTGTGTTAAATTGGGAGTCGAGGGAGTTTAAACTAACCCTTAATTAATTTCTTGACATGTTAGATATTTTCGGCGTTTAGTATAGGATCCATGTTGATAATTGAGTTTTTGCTTCCCCAATTTGGAAACTTTTCAGGTCACCGAACAGGTTTCCCATACTTTTCGACATTTTAAACTCAATCGTAATTGGCAATGCCATCTAGAAAGTTCGAGGCAGACAAACCTGTAGTCTCCCTTCAACTGTAATTTTCTTGAAAGGGTGCCAGTGTGGATTCCTCATTTCTTTTTCCCAAGAAGAGCGTAGTTTGGCAGACATCTCAACCCAGTCTCCACCAGAGGACTTCTGCAACCCCCCCCATTCGTTTAATCCTTAGGGTTGTCTGGTCATTTATCATATGTTGCAAGCCCTGCATGAGAAGGCAAGGGAAAATCATTATTATGTGTTTTATATGTGGCATTCGTCTACGTGACAATGATTATACTTTAGCAAGCGAATAAAGTGGTACTACAGAATAAGGAACAAATTTCCGTTGAAAATTTATGTTTCTTAGGAGATTGAAACATAACCATAGTAGAACAGTGGAATCCAAAATTCCGGCATTTTACCAGCACCAACGAAATGCACCTATACATAATGAAATTCTACAAAACGTATGGAGACATTGTCATGATTTTTCATCCAAAAAAATACAGGTAACAATAGTTGATTGGTTGTGTTGGAGGCAGAGGAAGAGGAGCTGAGGAGGTGACTATTCTGTTGGGGAAAAAATGATTATCTGTGAGTATTCACTCGACTCTATTACTCAATCAAACTTTGGAGGACTCTATATTTGTGTTGCCCACCAAATGTTTGTTTAAATTACTCATCAAACTTTGTTTCTCTACTTTTTTGGAAAATGTGGCAAATGGAGTGGCATGGAAGTCTAACTAATTGTGATGGTAGTTTTCCCTTATGCCCTGTATTGAACTTGAACTTTGGTTTGGTGTTGGATGTCCTGGCATGTCCAAATCTTCCTTTACTGCCCATTGGTAGCCATGATGATCCTTGTTCTCATGACAAAGTTGGTTGTCTTTTTTTTTCTCAAGTTGGGGCTGGAACTGAAGTGCAGTCTCTTGATGGTTCCCCACCCATAAAGGTCAATGATCCCATACATTTTCTTCCTAATTGACCTCAGATTATAAGGGTTATATACAATATTGTGTATGGCTCTTTACATGCCATGGTGATAAAACAGGGTTCCATGATACCGTAGGCTATATAAAACGTTTGCTGATGTATTCCATGGTGGACATGCTTTCATCGTACCTGAACATTAATGCAGACTATGTCTATGACATCAAGTTTCCTCTTATGTCATCTGAAATTCTAAGACCCTAAGCATGGCCCCAACTATTCTTTTATAAGTATCATTTGAAGATTCTCGTTTCTGAATTTCCAGGAATCCAATTGAGCTGCTTCCAACTTGTTATAACATTGGTGAGATGCAATCATGTTGTTCTTATTTGTGAGGAAGATCTTGGAGGGTATATGGACATAATGTGAAAAGGGTGGAATATCTACTGTTGGATATAGCTAACTTGAAAGATGATTTATTAGATTACTTTGTATTGCGGCTCATTTTTTAGTAGTTCGTGTAATACTGCTGTTGTTTGAGAACTTGGCTGGTCAGGGTTTGTAAGGATGTGTGTTTGGTGCTTTTAGGAGTTAGAATGTTAGGTAGGTGGAGCAGGAAAAAAAACGTGGAGCTAGATTCCATCCCGTATGCAAGAAAGTATGGCTCTCTGTCACTATTCGTTGGGTTTGTTTTTGTGGTGGACCAAGCTTTGTGTTGCCTTCATGTCTAGCACACTTAGAGTATACTAATTCATAGTCAAACGCAATTACTAGAATTTAACCTGTTTTACAGAGAGCAGAATTTATTCCTTTGGGTGTATATTATTCATTTCAAATGTTTGATTTCTTCTGCTTCTTACTAAAAAACACCTTGGCCTGTTTTGTGAAAACTTGAAAATACCATCTTTGTGTATGCTTCTTTGATCGCGTCTCCTCGTGGACATCAGTTTGCATGCATTAAGTCCGAGAGATTGTCTTTTCAACACCAGATCTGACCTTCATTTTGCTGCCAGGTCATTGTCTTTACTAAGACTCTCAGACAACCATTTGGGGCAGAATTTTGCGAAAATGGTTTTTAGTACTCTCATCGATGCTGCATCCTCCATATCTGTCCTCGACCTTTCAGAAAACAATGTGAGTGATGCAGTTTGTTTTCTAATCTGATGACTATTGAGTTACTAAAATAAGCAAACATAAACTTCACTGCGAACTACAGATTTCTGGCTGGCTTTCTCATTTTAGATGGAGATCCTCAAGTTGCTCCCTGATGTCTTCGGGAATAGGAAACTCATTGCAATCATTACACTTGCTGAATCTAAGGAATCCCAAATTGATGCATGATCTCTGTGTCGGTCTTTGAGAAGAGTTGAGTGGTGGTATCATACAGTAACTGGTGCTATAAGCTAAGCTTCATTGTAGCTTCTGAAATGGTTCAAAATTTCCTTGAAAAGCTCATCAGACATAACGCAAGACGGCTGGGTCATTCAAATTTCAAGGAATTCTGCAAAATGAGAGGACTTCTAATGTCAAGAGACATAACGCAAGACGGCTGGGTCATTCAAATTTCAAGGAATTCTGCAAAATGAGAGGACTTCTAATGTCAAGTGAAACGGTGCCATCTTTTTAGATGCTAAACTCGCATTTTGGTGAGCTAAGCATCTTGAGTTTGGCAATTTCCTCGAGGGTGTTCAAATTTTGTACCCGTGTTCTTTATAGTAACCCTTTGTTTACAATCCATCTTGTTATACCTTCGAGTAGAATCGAAGAAAGAATAACGAGAATGAAAACGGAGTCTCTTGAGGTTCTTTTTCTTTGGTAGCAATAGTGGCATGTATACTTTCTTTCTTTTTTATCAACAAAAATAAATTTCATTAACTCATAACACGAAGTACAGGGATAATAGGAGCTTGGGTACACTGGCCTAATCACCCAAGACCCTCTTCTCCTAACCACACGGAAATAACTGATTTAGGCCCAACAGTGTTGATACTCCCAAACTGGTATATACAAATTAGAAAAGGAAATGCTTCAATTGTAACGAATCAGAATGGTACATATTAGGAAATATTTTAACGTAACCTTTATCTTGAAAAAAATCCACTGTGCACGTGGATAGCACCCATTTATTTTAAGATAATTGTGTTAACTTTGGATCAGGTATTGATCGGTATCCAACCAACGTGATTTTTTTGCAAGGTTGAAATTCTCGACGAGCTCGACAAAATAGACAATTCCGATAATTTTTTTGGGCCCGGAACAGGCCGAAGAATTATTTACTACCACATCTCA
Organism: Rhododendron griersonianum; assembly: GCA_018127125.1. NCBI lineage: Eukaryota > Viridiplantae > Streptophyta > Magnoliopsida > Ericales > Ericaceae > Rhododendron > Rhododendron griersonianum. The sequence goes on along the minus strand of CM030795.1, from coordinate 2,307,421 downwards.
AATTATTTAACCCATTCCCTCAAGTAAAATACTACAGTAACAATGTTCATCGTAGAATTCATACTCACCAAAAATGACTCGACACTCTCTATCTCGACAGAGGATAAAAAAAAAACTTCTATCTCGACAGAGGATAAAAGAAAAAAAAAACCCCCTCTATCTTGACAATACCCTCTAACTCGACAGAGGATAAAAAATAATAAAATAAAAAAAAAACCTCTATCTCGACAGAGGATTTAAAAAAAAAAAAAAACCTCTGTATCGACAATAGTTTCTCGCTCGACAGAGATTGATTACAGTCTTTACACAGAGAGAGAAATAAAACTCCAAAACCGATTCAAACTCCTCGAATAGCAACTCCAAAACCGATTCAAACTCCTCAAACCATGGGATTCTTCCTCCTCGTCGGAGTTTCTGAGACATAATCTTCATTCAGTTCGAGCGGTGGTCGGCAACGCGGCGTTTGGGGCCGACTCCGAGTTGATCGACTCGCTGTCGAGTCTGGAAATTGTGGCGAGTAACAGCGTGGGCTTGGATAAGATCAATTTGGCAAGTGTGAGGAGCGAAGGATTAGGGTTACGAATACCCCCGATGTGATTAAGGACAACATTGCTGACGTGGCAATTGGGCTTGCTTTGGCGCCGTTGAGGAAGATTTGTTGGTGTGATCGATTTGTGAGCAGTGGGTTGTAGAGGGATGGTGATTTCCAGTTGGGTTCCAAGGTTTTTGCTCAAGGGTCCTCGCAAGGGTAAGGAACACGCACAAGCATCGGCGGTGACGGAGAGCTGCTGCGTAAAACTCGCCGTCCATATCCACCCGCTCATCGCGATGACCGGCTCCAAGACTGTGTCAATTGCGTTATCGTTGATCCAGGGAGAAAACAGGTCAGAATCATGTACATGACGAACTTACTTTTCTCCTTCATGTGCTTTGTACTTTTGTAATGCTTATTATTGGAGGTCCAGCAATAGTTGTCTGTAGTTTTCATTATGGAGATTTTTCATAAGTGTTTCTTTGTTATTTGTGATTTATAGACTTCACAGTCTGGAAGAAAATACTTATGGTTGTGGGCGCCCAAGCAATTGTTAGCCGGATTACCTCATACGCTTATTAGACTTCCATTGCTTGATTATGTAATTATTTCAGACTTGCTTTTCTTCCCTGCTTTGGATTCCATATTTCAGGAACCGCATACATCCCACTGGGATTGTAGTTTTTGATTTCCAACAACGCATTGGCTACAGCCTTGTAGACCTCATCACCACAATTAGAATGAGAAGGCTTGTAACTTATCCTCGTCTTCATCAGTGATCTCCTGCATTTTTTAGAGATCATAATCCACACTCCAAACCTAAACATACAAACACAAGGAATTTGATAACCAAAAAGCACAAACTGCGGCATTTTACACTCCTGGGTGTATTGGAAATTTGGAAGTAAGTGAGACATGGGCATGTTTAGCTGAAATTTAAGAGTTTTTTCCTTTCTAATTTGTTTAGTTGGGAGTCGAGGGAGATTAAACTAACCCTTAATCAATTTCTTGACATGTTAGGTATTTTCGGTGACAAATCCAAAAAAAAATATACAAGGAGTGTTAAGAAGGGCTGACTGTGAGCCTTTTTTTTGGTGATAGATGGAGCTTCACCGTGTGTAAATGAAATCAGCGAGTTTGGGTAGTTGTCACCATCAAAAGAGAATTTGGTTCTCGCATGAAAGAAATAGACTCGTAGACACATTAATTTAACCAAGAACTTGTGAACTTAAGATCAAACTTTAACCAAGAACATCCAAACAAAAACCAGGGCAATGAAAGAAGAGGAACCTATTTAGTTTGTTGTATCACATGTTTTTTACAGTACTTTTCGAAGTCCCTTTTTTTTTGCGTACGATATATGTGAGCAAATGATTAGACCTTAAGAAAGTGATTGTACCTGATCAGTTATTGTGTGCTTTGTTACCCATCAAAATAGGTGATTGTACCTGTTAGGTATTGGCAGATTTGTTGCCTATCAAAACAGTGCTTGGTTGTATAGTTAGCATAATTCTGCTTCCCAATAGTTTCTTTTAATTGATCATACCATATCAAATTTACACCAAATTAGCAGAACAATCTTGTTTCGCATTATGCTTTTAGTTGACAAACATTTGTTTCCCTTTTCCAGAAAATGAAATCTTCTCACTATTGTAACCGTGTTTAGCGAAATTATAATGTCACACCGACGCGCGTAGCGCGTCGGCATAGCACTAGTAATACTCCTATAAGCCACTAAAATTTGATTTCACGGAATTAAAAAGATTTAGTAGAAAATTCCCTTCTCTTGCTATACTACTACATAATTTTTTTAGAATACTTCATCGATTAAAAAATATTTTAGCACCGCTATTTTGTTTCCAATAACCACTGTTTGCTGTGATCAATAAAAAGACCGTGCCCAAGAATTTTGAGACACCAAAACAAACAAGGTAAGTTTATCAACTAATCCGAGGATATTAGTTGATAGGGGAGAAGGACGAAGAACTGGGCACCATGAGTGGTTAGCAGAAAAGAACCTTTAAACAAAAAATATATACAAAAATAAACAGCAAATCAGACCAATATTCGTGTATTTGTAATTTTAACTTCTTTTTAGCTTAGCTCCATAAATCCAAATAATTTAGTCTAAGCTTCGACCGGTTCAGGAATTTCTCCTAATTTCTTACTCTTTGTAATCTCCTCGTAAGACTCTCTACAAGTTTTTTAAATGCAAACCCCTTCGTCATATTTTTCGGAACTTCATAGGTAATCTCAACTTTTGTGGAATTAGTCGTAAGAAAATTTTGTCTCACATATTTAATTCTGCTAGCTAGTTGCTGACTAAATGTTGAATTAGTCAAGTGCAGGCGTAAGTTAGATAAATCTGGCAAAATTAGTAAATTCCATCTAAGAAGGCTAATTCGCGTATTCGCTTGCCATTGATCAGATTCGCCATTAAGAGTTAAACTTGATGGGGGAGGAACAAAGCAGCAGGCTGTAGAACTGTTTGAGAAGCCCAAATTGGGTTATTCCTTAGTATATTAGAATAGATTTTCTACAGTTTTAGGAAAATCCGATACTCCTAATTGTCGTTGTAGTTGTTAAGCACTAATTAAAGAATAACTCAAAACATGGCGAGTAAATTAATAGAGTTACTAATTTTTCTATTACCCGAGATTTGGCTAGCTTACGCATGCACTTGACTAATTCAACCTTTACAGAATTAAATGTGGGACAAAATATCCGTACGACTAACTCCGCAAAATGTGATTTTTGTATACAAAAACTCGTTGATTTTTGTAGTAGATTTCTTGCTTAAAGGTTCTTTTTGGCTAATCACTAATGGAGCCCAGTTCTTCGTCATTCTCCCCTATCCGGCCAATAATATCCTTAGACTAGTCGAAATAGTGGTGCTAAAATACTGTATATATTTTTTATTGACGGAGACTTTGACTTATTCGAAACAAATTATGTAGTAGTATAGTAGGAGAAGGAAATTTCCTACTGAATCTTTTAATTTCGTGAAATCAAATTATTGGCAGGAAAAATTTTCGTATGAACTAACCCCACAAATGTTGATATTACCTATGAGTTTCCGAAAATGTGGCAAAGGGGTTGTTGACCCAAAATTGTAAGGAGTACATGGAGAAGATTACAACGGGGAAGGAATTAAGAGAAATTCTTGAATTGGCTAAAATTATTAACATTTTACACACATGCATATTGCTCTGATTTGTAGTTGGGTTTATATAGATTTCATGATTAAAGGTTCTCTTCGGCTACCAACTAATGGAGTCTAATTCTTCGTACGTAATATTCTAGAATGAATGATACAGACCGTATTGTTTGTTAATGATCATAGGAGACGAACATAGTGGTGCTAAAATATTGCCTATAGAACAAGTAAGAGAGCGTGATAAAAAAAAAAAAAAGAAAAGAAAAGAAAAGAAGAAGAAGTAAGAGAGCAAACTCTATTTCCTAAAAATAAAAAAAAAAAATTCACTTAAAAGTAGAGTATTTAAGTAGACTTTCTTTATACCATCTCAAACCACCCTCATTCTCCATTGGCAACCATGGCTCTCTCTCTCTGCAACTCAAAATCACCAACCCATTTCCAAATCCAACATTCACAACCAATTCTCTTCCTCAACTTTCTCAGGCTAATTACTATCTTCTTCTTATTTCTATTCTTCCCTTTTGCAAACTCTACTTCCTTCAACTTTCCCAATTTCAACTCAAATAACCAAGACCAATGGATAATCTACCAAGGGGATGCATATGAAGATGGCGGAGTAATCCAACTCACAAAGAACCAAGCTGACGGTTCCCTCTCATTTAGCATTGGACGAGCCACATACGCGCAGCCCATACACCTATGGGACTCTGGAAGCGGAAACTTGACAGACTTCAACACTCAATTCTCTTTCAACATAAGAGCACTTAACCTCAGTACTGCCGGTGATGGACTCGCCTTCTTCCTTTCTCCCTTCAATGCTACAATCCCTAGCGATTCCTTCGGAGGATATCTTGGTCTTTTCGAGAACTCTACCGCCCTCAATAATACCGACAATCAGATTGTGGCCGTTGAGTTTGATACTGTTAAAAATCCATGGGATCCAAGCTCCAACCATGTTGGTATCGATATCAACTCGATTGCCTCCGTGGCCAATGTCACGTTGAATACAAGTATGAAGGATGGAACAACAGCAAATGTTTGGGTGAATTACAATTCCACTACAACTACTTTAAGTGTCTATCTAACTTACGCGGAGAATCCTGTTTTCCCAGGGAATTATAGCCTTTCCTATGTTGTTAATTTGACGAAAGTTTTGCCTGAATGGGTTAGTGTTGGTTTTTCGGCTGCTACAGGCGCTTGGATAGAAATACATACTATTGTTTCTTGGACCTTCAATTCAACATTAGGGGGATCCAACAATTCAACCCCTGGAGGATTCAACAATTCAACCTTAGCGCCCCCACCCCCGCCCTCAACGGGTACGGGTCATAAGATGAACCTACGTCTGGTGGTTGGTTTGGCTGTGAGTATTGGCACCTTGACTTTTGGAGTTGGCTTGTTTTGGTTCTTGAAGTGGAAAAAAATTAACTCGCGGGGAAACAATGACATGGGTGTTGATGCTTCTACTGATGATGATGACTTTGAGGAAGGCACGGGGCCAAGAAGATTCACATTCCGTGAACTAAGTCACGCAACAAACAATTTTTTCGAGGGGGGAAAGCTCGGACAAGGTGGATTTGGAGGTGTTTACAAGGGTGTCTTAAGTGACACTCAAAAAGAAATAGCCGTGAAGCGCATCTCCGAAGGATCGATGCAGGGGAAAAAAGAATACAAATCAGAAGTGAAGACCATTAGTCGGTTGAGACATCGGAATTTGGTTCAGCTCATTGGTTGGTGCCATGAACAAGGAGAGTTCCTTCTCATCTACGAGTTCATGCCAAACGGGAGTCTTGATAACCATCTTTTCGGTGGCAAATCCAAGCTAAGATGGACGGTGAGGTACAAAATAGCCCTCGACTTGGCTTCTGCCCTTCTCTATCTTCATGAAGGGTGGGAGCAATGCGTAATTCATAGAGACATCAAGTCAAGTAATATCATGTTGGACTCAAACTACAATGCCAAGCTAGGCGATTTTGGCTTGGCTAGGCTTGTGGACCATGAGTTGGGCTTAGAAACAACCGTCATGGCTGGCACCATGGGGTACCTCGCTCCAGAGTGTGTCAGCATAGGCAAAGCAAGTAAAGAATCAGATGTCTTTAGCTTTGGTATTGTTGCCCTTGAAATAGCATGTGGAAGAAAGCCGGTGGAGCGCAATAGGAATTTGGGTCAGGTAGTACTACTAGATTGGGTTTGGAGCCTCTATGGGAAAGGACAACTCTTTGAAGCTGTTGATAAGGATCTCACAATGGAGTACGATAAACATCAAGTAGAGCGGTTAATGTTGGTTGGGTTATGGTGTTGCTACCCTGACTTCAAACTCCGGCCATCCATAAAGCAAGCGATCAACAGTCTTAAATTTGAAGCTCCATTGCCTGTTCTGCCATCACAAATGCCGGTACCTGTATATTTTTCACCTTCCATGTGTATGCCTAGCTATACATCATCTGTTGCGACCACAGATTCAGACATTAATGATCGGATTCAATGTTCAAGTAGCAGTCATGCTCGCAGTAACTATTCATCACTTTCAGTTGAATCTTCTAAAGCTCCCTTGCAATTGCATGAAGATAACGAAGAGAGCATCCTTCTATAGATTCTTTCTCACTTGAAAGAGGGATGATTGAGGTATATTACGTACCAATAGCATGATTGTTGGATGCACCGTAGAATGTCATTTAGCCCGTACTAAAAAGTGCAATTTTTGTTCCCTCTCCTAAATAGTGTGTGAACATTGCTCTTTCCCCGTCTACATGGCTACACCACAGCCACCGTCTTCTGCGGCCCTGCCTCTTCCGTGATCTCCTTCCTGTTGTGTCCCAAGGATCAAAACCAAACACACCAAACACACACAAACTCAGAATATACGTGGTTCCCGAAAATCGGGTACTCCACGGAGGTAAACTGGAGCTATTATCAGACGGCGGGAAGTTTTACAAGTGAGGTCTCATACCTCACTACACTCTCCTACATAGCTACTGCAATTGAACCTCACTGGTCTCTCTGATTTTCAGATACAAACTACACAAGGCCTAAGCACTCTGCCACAGCCCGGCCGGAGAGGAGGTGTGGTTTCCAATGTTAGAGATTGGGGCTCAAAGCATGGATTGGGATCTGATAATGGGATTTTTTGGCACCGGAGTTTTTGATCTACCTTTTCTTTTTTGGGAGCATTTTTGTTTGTTTTTCCCACTTAATTTCCTTGTGCGGTTTTCTGTGTTGGGAATTATATGGTTCTGCAATGCTATCTTTGATTTGAATTTAATCCACCCTTTTGGTTTTTTTTTTTTCCTCTTGATGACTTGCACTATTGCCCAACTTGTTTGCGGTCCGTTTTACGGTTTGTGTTAAGAGCATGAGGCTCCTGTCTAGATACAATAGGAACTTCGCCTATTTTGTTTTATTTGTTCGTATTTCATGAATGAAAATATGCCCAACTCTGCAAAAGTTGATATTACCTATAAAGTTCCGAAAAGGTGATGAAGGAGTTTGCCTTTAAAAAACTTGTAAAGAGTCATAAGAGAAGCATTTTGGCTCAATTAAGTCAGAATGACTTATATTCTTGTCTTGTCTTGTCTTTATTCAATTTTTTTTGTATTTGTTAATTTTGTATCAAACTTTTATAACTTATTGATTTGTTTTGACGAGAGGAATCGGAAGAGTAAAAAAATTTTGATCAAAAATTGTAATTTTTTTAAATAGACAAAAATAAGTCAAGAAGACTGTCTTTTTTTTAAACTTATTTTTTTGTTTTTATTCAAAAAATTATGAGTTTCGATTATAATTTTTTACTTTTCCGATTCCTTTTGTCGAGACGAATCAAGAAGTCAGAAAAGATTGACGCAAAACAAACAAATGCAAATTTTTTTGAGTAAAAACAAAAAAGTAAGTCACTGAACTTTTTAAAGCTAAAACAAGCCAAGGGTAAGAAATTAGGAGAAATCCCCGAACCGGCCGAAGCTTAGACTAAATTATTTGGATTTATTTAGCCAAGATAAAAAGACGTTAAAATTACAAATACAGGGATATAGGTTTGATTTGCCGTTGATTTTTGTAGTAGATTTCTTGCTTAAAGGTTCTTTTCTGCTAATCACTAATGGAGCCCAGAAATTCGTCATTCTCCCCTATCCAATAATATCCTCAGACTAGTCGAAATAGTGGTGCTAAAATATTTTTTTATGATGAAGACTTTGACTTATTCTAAACAAATTATGTAGTAGTATAGTGAGAGAAGGAAATTTTCTACTCAATCTTTTAATTCCGTGAAATCAAAATTTTTGGTGGCTCGCTTATTAGTAGGAGTACTATTCTTCAAGCACATAGTAGCTTACTCTTACTCGTTTATCTAAGTTAAGCACTAATTAAGAATAACTCAAAACATGGTAATTGTATAGTACTCAAAAAGATAGTATGAATTAGTCTTCATATATGGTAATTCCTAAAACTCAAGATGTCCGAGCTAGTTTATGCTTGCACCTCGACTAATTCCACCTTCTACCTACGCGGCAATTATTGGAAGGAAAAAATTTCGTATGAACTAACCCCACAAATGTTGATATTCCCTACGCGTTTCCAAAAATATGACAAAGGGTTTGTTGACCTTGACAAAATTGTAAAGGGTACAAGGAGAAGATTACAACGGGGGATGGAGTTAAGAACTGGCTAAAGCTTAGACTAAATTATTTGGATTTACTGAGCTCAGCTAAAATTAATTATTAGTAACATTTTACACCCAGGCATATAGCTCAGATTTGCAGTTGGTTTCATATAGATTTCATGATTAAAGGTTCTCTTCGGCTAACCATTAATGGAGTCCGGCCAATTCTTCGTAATATTCTCTAGAATGAACGATACAGACCGTATTATTTGTTAATGACCATAGAAAACATGCTTTATAGGAGATGGACATAGTGGTGCTAAAATATTGTCTATAGAACAAGTAAAAGAGATCGTCATAACAAAAAAAAAAAAGAGCAAGAGAGCAGTTCGGCAATACGTTATTTGATTTTGAATCATTTTGACCTGGTTTTAACGCTAATTATAAAAACAATTCACTTCACTTAAAAAGTACTGTATTTAATTTAATTAAACTTTCTTTATACCATCTCAAACCACCCTCATTCTCCATTAACAACCATGGCTCTCTCTCTCTCCAACTCAAAATCACCAACCCATTTCCAAATCCGACATTCACAACCATTTCTCTTCTTATTTCTACTCTACCCTTTTGCAAACTCTATTTCCTTCAACTTTCCAAATTTCAACCCAAATGACCCAGACATATACTACCAAAAGGATGCATTTGAAGCCAGCGGAGTAATCCAACTCACAAAGAACCAAGCCGACAGTTCCCTCTCATTTAGCGTCGGACGGGCCACGTACGCGCAGGCCATGCACCTATGGGACTCCGAGACCGGAAACTTGACAGACTTCAACACCCAATTCTCTTTCAACATAAACGCACTTAACCTCGGTACTTCCGGCGATGGACTCGCCTTCTTCCTTTCTCCCTTCGATGCTACAATCCCTGACAACTCTTCCGGAGGAAGTCTTGGTCTTTTTGACAACTCCCTTGCCCTCAATCATACCAACAATCAGATTGTGGCCGTTGAGTTTGATACTTATCAAAATCCTTGGGATCCAAGCTCCAACCATGTTGGTATCGATGTCAACTCGATCGTCTCCGTGGCTAATGTTACGTTGAATACTAGTATGAACAACGGAACAACAGCAAATGCTTGGGTGAATTATAATTCCACTACAACAACTTTGAGTGTCTATCTAACTTACGCGGAGAATCCTGTTTTCCAAGGGAATTATACCCTTTCCTATGTTGTTAATTTGACGAAAGTTTTGCCTGAATGGGTTAGTGTTGGTTTTTCTGCTGCTACAGGCGCTTTGATAGAAATACATAATATTGTTTCTTGGAGCTTCAATTCAACCTTAGGAGGATCCAACAATTCAACCTCAGGGCCCTCGCCCCCGCCCTCACCATCCAACAATTCAAGTTATTCAACCTTAGCACCGCCCCTGCCCTCGACGGGTATGGGTCATAAGATGAACCCACGTCTGGTGGTTGGTTTGGCTGTGATTATTGGTACCCTGAGTTGTGGAGTTGGCTTGTTTTGGTTCATGAAGTGGCAAAAAATTAATTCGCGGGGAAACAATGAAATGGGCGTTGATGCTTCTACTGATGATGATGACGACTTTGAGAAAGGCACGGGGCCAAGGAGATTCACATTCCACGAACTAAGTCACGCAACAAACAATTTTTTCGAGGGGGGAAAGCTCGGACAAGGTGGATTTGGAGATGTTTACAAGGGTGTGTTAAGTGGTACTCAAGAAGAAATAGCCGTGAAGCGTATCTCCAAAGGATCGAAGCAAGGGAAAAAAGAATACAAATCAGAAGTGAAGACCATTAGTCGGTTGAGACATCGGAATTTGGTTCAACTCATTGGTTGGTGCCATGAACAAGGAGAGTTCCTTCTCATCTACGAGTTCATGCCAAACGGGAGCCTCGATAACCATCTTTTCGATGGCAAATCCAAGCTAAGATGGACAGTGAGGTACAAAATAGCCCTCGACTTGGCTTCTGCCATCCTCTATCTTCACGAAGAGTGGGAGCAATGTGTGGTTCATAGAGACATCAAGTCGAGTAATATCATGTTGGACTCAAACTACAATGCCAAGCTAGGTGATTTTGGCTTGGCTAGGCTTGTGGACCATGAGTTGGGCTTAGAAACAACCGTCATGGCCGGCACCATGGGGTACCTCGCTCCAGAGTGTGTCAGCACAGGCAAAGCAAGTAAAGAATCGGATGTCTTTAGCTTCGGTATTGTTGCCCTTGAAATAGCATGTGGAAGAAAGCCGGTGGAGCGCAATAGGAATCTGGGTCAGGTAGTACTACTAGAGTGGGTTTGGAGCCTCTATGGGAAAGGACAACTCTTTGAAGCTGTTGATAAGGATCTCACAATGGAGTACGATAAACATCAAGTAGAGCGGTTAATGTTGGTTGGGTTATGGTGTTGCTACCCTGACTTCAAACTCCGGCCATCCATAAGGCAAGTGATCAACAGTCTTAAATTTGAAGCTCCATTGCCTGTTCTGCCATCACAAATGCCGGTACCTGTATATTTTTCACCTTCCATGTCCATGCCTAGCTATACATCATCGGTTGCGACCACAGATTCAGACATTAATGATCGGATTCAATGTTCAAGTAGCAGTCATGCTCGCAGTAACTATTCATCACTTTCAGTTGAATCTTCTAAAGCTCCCTTGCAATTGCATGAAGATAACGAAGAGATCATCCTTCTATAATTTCTTTCTCACTTGAAAGAGGGATGATTGAGGTATATTATTTACAAATAGCAGGATTGTTAGATGCACTGTAAACTGTAAAGTACTGCTAAGTTTTTTTTTTTTCCTGTGATTTAGTAATAAGAGTACAATGTTGTTCTTTCTTTTTCTTTTTTGTCAAAGGGAGTACAATGTTGTTCACTCACCTAAAAAGTGTGTAAAAATTGTGTGAACATTTCGCACTCTCTGTGAAGCTCATACTGGATGCCACTTAGATGATCAATCCATTTTGAAGAGCTTAATTTTTTATGCTCCTACAAAAAACTAATTCCCCATATCAGCAAGTATTTGATTAAATAGTATTTGTTTCGCTTTAAATTTAAGAAAATTTTTAAATCAAGAATGGAATGCTTTGATCAAGCATCTGCCGCTACCCAATTGATGAGTTATTTTGTTTGTCAAAGTACTGACAAAATCAAGCTTTACAAATTGAATTTTTAACTGATCGAGTGACAAAAAAATTGAATTTTGAACTATTTTTACAAACAAAATAGAAAGTTTAGAAATTGAATAAATTACAAAATTCATTAATCGAATCATTAGCAGTTAGAGAATCCCAACTGATACCCCAGTGAATCTCTCTTTCTAGTAGCCGGCCACTAGCCATGGGTTCTTCTCTTAGGACTTGCCCAGATTTGAGAGCCTTCCTCCCTCCCACCATTGCTGTGTATTCGCACCATAAATTCCATAAGACTTGCCCAGATTTATGGTGCGAATTCATTCTTAGTGTGTCCCACATCAAACCTATTTTGAATCTATATGGTGCACCTCGACGATTTTCTCCTTCCACCAGCTGGTCAAAGAAGCGGGATAGAATTCTGTATGAACCAACCCCACGAAAGTTGATATTACCTATGAATTTCAGAAAATGTGACATAAGGGTTGGCCTTGACAAAATTGTACAGAGTATTAGGAGAAGTTACAACGGGGAAGCTCCAGGTTTCTGATCAAGATTGTCTTCAGTGGAAGTGGAGCAATCACGTTGCATTTTCAGTAAAGACAGCCAACTTGAAATGGGCCCGAAGTTAAAACTGAAGATCCCGATCCATTATCTGTGTGGAAAAACATTTGCCCTCCAAATTAAAGGTGGAATTGTTTGTCTGGATGGCTGTCCAGAATTGCATAGCACATCGAAGTTTGTCTTGGTTTGGTGGGGTATTGTAGCTAATGACTTGGAGCCATGCCCTCAGAGCAACTCTGAAAGGGAAACTCGAAACCATCTACTACTACTGTGCAGGGTCTCCTGTGGTATTTGGTCAGCAGTGATGAATTGGTGGGGAGTAGAATGGGTGAGCCTATTCCAACCTAATGGCCTTACTGCAGGTGTGGAATGGTAACAACTTCAAGAACTTGGAAAGACTATGCTGGCAGGCAGGCTTGCTTCTACGCTGTTGTGTGGTCAATTTGGTTAGCTAGGAATGAGATTGTGTTCGAGCATAAAAATATGGACAAGGAGGAAATTGTAGATTTGGCAAGGACTAGGAAGGCACAAAGATTAAAGGGAAATACAAGGTTAATAACTCTACTCTGTTGAGGGCTTCAAAAGAAGCTTGGAGGGTATCAGAAGACTGAAGATAAAGCTTATTGAGGGATCCATCACTGAGTGGGCTGAAAGCAGCTGGATGATGTCTTTCGGAAGGCCAACTGAAGCTTCTTGGTTCAAGTCTGTGTATAAATTACAATGCTATCTGCTACTATTGTTTTAGTTCCTCTGGGTCATGTTTTTACTTCCGATGCGGCTACAGCGTGTGGGGGGTGTGATTTACCCTTGAACCTCCTGAACCCTTTCTCGATGCCTGAGCCGTGGAAATCTTGACCGGCGACGCTGTGTACCTGCAAACCGGAGGGTGGTGTTCCTCCGGGTAGAAGCTCCGACGATCTAGTTAGAACCGGAGGAAGGAAGAAGAAGAAGTTATTGCAGGAGAATAGTTTAGGGAGAGAGAATCTATCACCTCTTTCCTAGAAGAGGTACTCTGCTATTTATAGGCAGAGGTTTGGAGTGTTGAGCAAGATGGAAGTGTATTGCACGCGCGTTGCTACGCTCGGATGACGTCACGTGTCAGAGGCACTCAAGTGATTCTCCCCTTCGAGACCTGCAGACCCATGTGGACCCACGTGGGCCAATGTCAGATACGTCCCATCGGTTATCAGAGAGGTGCACGTGCTTATCTTTGCTTCTATCAACGGAAGCTTCTAGATTATTCCACAACCGCCTTAGCCGTGGGTTTCATCCGAACATATGATACTGCCGAGCACAGAGCTCCCTCGTCGAGCGTCCACCACCCGGACGGGAGAGACACCCATCCGAATGAACACTTCCTTCGTCGAACGAGAACGTTGTTCGAAGCTCGGATGTCATTTTGCGCTCGGTGAACAGTCAGGGAACCGATTAACGTTCGGTGGAAGACTGGGATGACTTGTCGCGTTTTGACTTTCCTCATACGGACGAACTGAGACAACTGGCCCGTGGAGCCGAAGGTTATCCCATTGAACCTTTTGACCTTTGGATATTTTGGCCCACTACACAGCGGGCAGTATACCTGTGTTTTGGTGGAATCTTGCACTTGACCAACTACACTTGCAGGCCTTAGAGTACTTATGCTGTTGAATCCTTTGTTTCAAGGAATTTGTGTTCTTTGCTTTCTTGTTCGCCTTTGTATTTCTGCATTCAACGTCTTGTTCGATGTTGTATTTTCAGTCTACCACTTTGCTACAACAACATCATGGAGCTTGTGTTGTTCCTTCTCTTTTTTCTGAAGTACCCTTATCGAGCTATCAATATTTTTTTTAGCTGATAAAAAAGAGATAAAAAAAACGGGGAAGATGTTAGGAGAAATTCTTGAACCGGCTGAAGGTTAGACTAAATTATTTGGATTTGTGGAGCTAAGCTAAAATTATTAAAATTATAGATGCATGCAAATAGCTTTTGTACTTGGGTTTTGTGTAGATTTCTTGATTAAAGGTTCTCTTTTGCTAGCCATTAATGGGCCAATTTTTCGTCACTCTCACCTCTCCAATAATATTTTCAGTTATATTCGATAAATACCATATTGTTTGTTAAAGACCATAGGAAATATTGTTTATAGGCCCAAAAAAAGAGAGGTACATCAGTTATGCAGGAATTCAGAAAAAGTAATGAATTATGAAAACACAAATTAATAGACCGGCATAAGTGTCACTCTATTAAAACATAAAGAGTACTAAGATACATACTGCATCCCCATTTGTTGGATCTTTTTGGTAATTTAATTAAATATTAAAAGAACATAGTCATAAACTATTCATATTTTTATTTTCGTTTTTAACCTTTAAGTCTTTAAGAAACATCGTCGTTGTCCTTTCTTATTGCTAGTAATTAAGTTCAAAAGTTAAGGGTAAATAATAAAAACTTTTGATCATGAACAATTCTTTTGGGACAATAAAAAGTGCCAAAAAGAATCAACTAATAGGGACTGCGGGCGTAATTTTTTTTTTTTTTTGAATCGGAAAAATGAGGGAGTATCGTTCAAGATACACAATCTATCATCATATATTGAACATGATTCCACACAATCTCATTTCGTTCAAATAACGGAATCTAATCATTTAAAGACCCATCTCATTTCGTCAGATACTGGCTTTAGGCACTTGGAATTTTTCCAACACCTCCATTGATTTGTTGCTTTTTATTTTGCAGATTTGTTTATAGACTTTCATATATATGACTACGTTTGTTTCATGGTGCCTTGGAAAATTCAGCTGGCAGAAGCTGGCATTGTTTAGAGCAGTATTGTTTGAGCCAGCTTGAACACATAATACTAATCGTTCGGTGGTAATCAGTGTTTATTTTAAGCGGATTTTTTTTTGGGTTTCAATGTACTCATGATCGCCCACGTTGGTCAAAGCAAGATTGGAAGTCCTACACCTTTTTTGGATCCGAGCAATGCTACATACACTCCTACCGACCACTTCTCCCTCACATATGTGAAGGAGGAGTGGTCGATCGGTTGAAGTGTTAATTACTAGACTTTTTATTGTTTGGATCCCCTCATCTGAAAATGAAAATTTACCGAGATGATAAAATGTAGGTGGAAAGGAGAAGGGGGAGGGAACGTTGTGTTGATCTGCTTAAGCTCCCAGACAAATGTTAATATTTCTACAGAACAGAATGGCATAATTTCTTGATGTCCCAGAGGTCGACACAGACCCTAATTTGGCTTCTTTTTTTTTTGAACGAACACGATGTTAGATAACCAACTGGTATAGATGTAGGGCTCAGTAAAACCGGCCTTCTCCACCTTGTTGACTTCTTCAATGACAGGTAACTTCGGGGTTCATCTGTCTTTGTGGTGCTAAAATATATTTTCTGGATGAAAACTTTGACATATTCTAAACAAAATATATAAGATAGTGAGAGGAGAAGATTTTGTACGTACTGAATCTTTTAATTTCGTAAATTCTAATTTTAGTAGCTTATTAGTATTATTCTTTGAGCTCAAGTATAACACAAGATATATGCCGAGCAAAAAAAAAAAGTATAACACAAGATATAGAGGCCACTCTCCTAGTTGTTTATCTTAGTTAAGAACTAAGAATAAGTCAAAACACGGTAAGCATAGAAAGAGAATATAGGACAAATTCTTCAAACGGCCGAAGGTTCGAAAAAATTATTTGGATTTACAGAGCCAATGTAAAATTACAAAATTATACATACAAGCATATAGCTCTGATTTGCAGTTGGTGTTGTATAGATTTCTTGATTAGAGGTTCTCTTCTGCTAACCATTTATAGAGAGTCCAGTTCTTCATCATTCTTACCTCTCTAGTAATATTCGCAGGAATAATAGATAAACATCATGATATTGTTTGTTAATGACCATTGGAAATATTGTCTATAGGAAACAAACATAGTGGTGCTAAAATATATACAATTAAGTGCAAGTTTTCCAACACATTCTTTGATTCTCAATCATTTTGACCTGGTTTTAATACTGATAAACAAACTCAGGCACACAGCTAATGGGTTTTTAGACTTCCTTTATACCATCTCAAACCACATTCATTCTCCATTTACAACCATGGCTCTCTGCAACTCAAAATCAACAACCCATTACCAAATCCAACATTCACTACCAATTCTCTTTCTCAACTTCATCAGGCTTACTAGTATCTTCTTATTTCTACACTTCCCTTTTGCAAACTCTACTTCCTTCAACTTTCCCAATTTCGACCCAAATAACCAAGACATACAGTACGAAGGGGATGCAAATGCAGCCAATGGAACGATACAAGTCACAACAAACCTAGAGAACACTCAGCTCACAGGAAGCGTCGGACGAGCCTTTTACTCGCTGCCCATACACCTATGGGACAACGACACAGGAAACTTGGCAGACTTCATCACTCATTTCTCATTCGTCATATCCGCAACTAACCTCCCTGCTGTCGGTGATGGACTCGCCTTCTTCCTTTCTCCCATGAATGCTACACTCCCTGTGTCTTCAGGCGGAGGATACCTTGGTCTTTTCGAGAGCTCCATCGCCCTCAATGATACCGACAATCAGATTGTGGCCGTTGAGTTTGATACTTTCCTAAATTCTTGGGATCCGAGCATGAACCATGTTGGTATTGATGTCAACTCGATCCAGTCCGTGGCCAATCTCACGTGGAATACTAGTTTGGCAAATAATGAAACAGCAAATGCTTGGGTGAATTATGATTCTACTACCACAACATTAAGTGTTTATCTAACTTACGAGGAGAATCCGGTTTTCGAAGGAAATTATAGCCTTTCCTATTTTGTTGATTTGAGTGGAGTTTTGCCTGAATGGGTTAATGTTGGTTTTTCGGCTGCCACAAACTCTAACGCCGAAATATATAGTATTGTTTCTTGGACCTTCAATTCAACCTTGGGGGGCTCGCCCTCAAAGGGTATGGGCCACAAGATGAACCTGCCTCTGATTGTTGGGCTGGCTGTGAGTATTGGTGCCTTGAGTTGTGGGGTTGGCTTGTTTTGGTTCATGAAGCAGAAAAAGATTGTTTTGCAGGGAAAAAGTGAGGTGGGACTTGATGCTTCTATCGATGATGATGACTTTGAGAAAGGCACAGGGCCAAGAAGGTTCACGTTCCAGGAACTAAGTCATGCAACAAACAATTTTGCTGAGGGTGGAAAGCTTGGACAAGGTGGATTTGGAGGTGTTTACAAGGGTGTGTTAAGTGACACTAAAGGAGAAATAGCCGTGAAGCGCATCTCTAGAGGATCGAAGCAGGGCAAAAAAGAATACGTATCAGAAGTGAAGATCATTAGCAGGTTGAGACACCGGAATTTGGTTCAACTCATTGGTTGGTGTCATGAACAAGGAGAGTTCCTTCTTGTCTACGAATTCATGCCAAACGGGAGCCTTGATTCCCATCTTTTCGGTGGCAAATCCAAGCTAACATGGACAGTGAGGTACAAAATAGCCCTCGGCTTGGCTTCTGCTGTGCTTTATCTACACGAGGAGTGGGAGCAATGTGTGATTCATAGAGACATCAAATCGAGTAATATCATGCTAGACTCAAACTACAATGCCAGGCTAGGCGATTTTGGCTTGGCCAGGCTTGTGGACCATGAAGTGGGCCTAGAAACAACCGTCTTGGCCGGCACCATAGGATACCTAGCTCCAGAGAGTATTGCCACAGGCAAATCAAGTAAAGAATCAGATGTCTATAGCTTCGGTGTTGTTGCCCTTGAAATAGCATGTGGAAGAAAGCCGATAGAGCTCAATAGGAATCCGAGTCACGTAAGACTTTCAGAGTGGGTTTGGAGCCTCTATGGGAAAGGACAACTCTGTGAAGCTGTTGATAAGGATCTCACAATGGAGTACGATGAACTTCAAGTAGAGCGGTTAATGTTGGTTGGGTTGTGGTGTTGCCACCCTGATCACAATCTTCGGCCATCCATAAGGCAAGCGATCAGTGTTCTTACATTTGAAGCTCCATTGCCTGTTCTGCCATCACAAATGCCGGTACCTGTATATTTTTCACTTTCCATGTGCATGCCTAGCTATACATCATCGGTTGTGACCACAGATTCAGACAAGGATAGGACTTTAAGTAGCAGTCATGCTCACAGTAACTAATCATCAGTCTCAGTTGAATCTTCTAAAGCTCCCTTGCAATTGCATGAAGATAACGAAGAGAGCATCCTTCTATAATTTCTTTCTCACTTGAAAGAGGGATGATTGAGGTATATTATTTACTAATAGCAGGATTTTCAGATGCACTGAAAAGTGCTAAGTTCGTTTTTTCGGTGATTTAGTAATAAGAGTACAATGTTGTTCACTCACCTAAAAATTGTGTATCGAGGCTGTATATTTTTCACTTCCCATGTGCATGTATAGCTATTCATCATCGGTTGCGACCAAATAATTCTGACGAGTATAAGGCTCGGTGTTCAAGTACTAATAGTCCCAATCCCAGTTGCTACTCATCCTTTTTAGTTCGATCTACTAAAGCTCTCTTGCAATTGCATGAAGATAACGAATATAGCACCTGTCACACCCTCGATTTTCAACATAAATTATAAAGGATTTTTATAATTAGAAACCTCACAATAGTCCGAATAATACCCCAAAAGCATTTGACATTTCCATTCCGCAGTTCCAGATAATCCACCAAGAGTTTCCAAAATAGTACAACTTCGGCTCCATGGCCCAAATTAACAAAAGTAAAAGTATCGATAGAGTTAAGGAATTACATCGTTTCATAAATTGAGAATTTACAAATAGAGTTACAAATACATCTTTCAAAAAGAAACTATAAAGATGACTCGGTAACTCCACAATGTTAGCTGTCAAAATAATTCTCACATCCAAGCAATCCAAACATGCAGCTATTGTCCCAAGTTAGCACCTGAAAAGAAAGAAGGTCTGAGCTACACTAGCCCAGTAGAAAGTTCTAATCTAGCAATATATGCATACGAAATGTAGGAAAGAAAATAAGATGATCAAAGACAACAAGGTCCAACGGATGAACAACAATGGCGATTTCAACCCAACCTTTCATTTTCAAAACCAATCATGCGTCTCAACGTGTACCTTTTGAAAACACCAAGTGTCAACATGTGTCTCGTACAAGTGTCATGAGCCGTAGCTCCTGCCGGGCCAGTTAAAGGACCCCGATGTCCTCTGCCAGGCACCTTGCCCAAAGGGAGGTCCTGAAATATCAATTATGAGCATATAACTCCTGCCGGGCCAATTAAAGGACCCCGATGTCCTCTGCCAGGCACTCACCCGTCGATGAGTCCCGAAGTGTTCTCGTTGCGTCCGTAAAGTATTAAAATTCATTTCACCATTTGGAAATGCCGTACAAAACACAACTTGATTCATAAAGAGTGTTCGAAGAAAATCATGTTTAATAGAGCTTATAAAATCATGAACATATTTGATGATGTCACACGGCATGGATGGTCAAATTCAGATCATTAGGATGATGTTTAGAAAGTAGGCTAGGAATAATCAGAGTCCAAGTTAATGGAATGGAAATCGGAAATTTGCAAACAATGTAATTACAATGTGTCATCGATAACAAAGAACATGGGTATCGATAACTCATGGTCGGGGTAAAATAATTAATAACGTTATCGATAACGAAAAAGGATGGTATCGATAACATTGGGGTTAAAATAATTCCAGCCGCAAGGGTAGCGATAACAATGACCAAAGGTATCGATAACAATAGAATTTCTGGGCTCCGGAACAAAATGTTATCGATAACAATAAAAATGTTATCGATAACAATGGGTTTCGAGCAGATTTTTGACAGACAGAGATGGGTTTTTCAACCACAACAACAACAACAATATCAACAACGATCCAAGGCACAAATTGAGCTTCAAGAAACACTTCATAAACATGTATTGATAGTTAGAACCTCCTACCTCAAAATCAAAGAACGAATTTGGAAGATTTCTCAAGCCCTAGCTCCAATCTTTGAGTTCGAACAAAATACGCCTCCACCGAGCTCAAACCGGAGCAATACGAACTGAAATACGCGGAGGAGTGAAGAATTTGAGGTTGCTTTGAGTGGGTTTTGGGTTGTGCGGGTGAAATTTGAGAGAGAGCCGAGAGAGAGATGGGAGCCGAGAGTGAGAGAGTTGAACGGGGAGTGAGAGGAGGAAATTTTGGGAATTTTATTCCATACACACACACATATGCCATACATACACACTAAGCACAAATCACACATTCACCCTTCAAGTACACAAGTTAACACATTTACCCCAACTTTCCAATAACAAAATCAATCTCATCTTTTTTTTTTCTTTAAACCTTTAAATCAATTTTACGAATTAACGGGTCTTTACACTCTACCCTCCTTAGAAAAATTTCGTCCTCGAAATTCAAATAACCATGCTCAACTAAGACATGCTCCACATAGACATGTAACAAGTATAACCACCAATACTATGCAACAAGTCAAATAGCATGAAACTTTGAATTTAAACACTCACATCGATTTATTCCGGAAAAAGGTGCGGATATTTCGTTCTAACTTCATCCTCTCTTTCCCACGTGGATTCCTCGCTACCTTGATTACTCCATAAGACTCGGACCAACGGTATCGTCTTACCCCTCAACACTTGCTCACGCGTATCTAAGATTCGTATCGGCTCTTCCCCGTAAGATGCATCGGCCTCTAACTCAAGTTCGGACCACTCTAATACATGCGACGGATCCGGTTCGTACTTCCTCAACATAGATACGTGAAACACGTCGTGTACATTCGATAATCTCGGCGGCAAAGCCAAACGGTACGCAACCTCTCCGATTTTCTCAATAATGTCGAATGGACCGATATAACGCGGTGAAAGCTTTCCCTTCCTTCCAAAACGAGACAAGCCCCGACGTGGCGATACTTTAAGAAATACGTGATCTCCCACTTCGAACGATAATGGACGACGACGTCGATCGGCATAATTCTTTTGTCGGCTTTGAGCGGTTAGCAACCTTCGGCGAATTGTCTTAACTTGTTCGGTTGTCCTCTCTTGAGCCTCTAAAAGTCGTTGACGAATCGATCTCATACTCTCGGTGGTTTCTCTAACCATATCCGGTCCCACTAACGTCGCCTCTCCCAATTCGGTCCAACACACGGGTGATCGACACGGTCTCCCATACAAGGCTTCATACGGCGCCATCTCGATACTCGATTGATAACTATTGTTGTACGCGAATTCTACCAACGGCAAATGTTCTTCCCAACTACCCCGGAAATCCATAACGCAAGCCCGAAGCATATCCTCCAAAGTCTGAATCGTTCGCTCGGATTGACCATCGGTCTGTGGGTGATAAGCGGTACTAAACAAGAGATTTGTGCCTAAAGCAGCTTGCAAACTTTGCCAAAAACGTGCGGTGAATCTCGGATCTCGATCGGACACGATAGATACAGGAATCCCATGAAGTCGAACGATCTCCCGAATATACAAACGGCTAAGCGCCTCTATGGAATCGGTAACATGGATAGGTAGGAAGTGAGCGGTTTTGGTAAAACGGTCCACAATAACCCAAATAGCATCATGGCCCCTTGGCGATCTCGGCAAACCCGTAACAAAGTCCATCGTCACATTCTCCCATTTCCACTCGGCTACCGGTAACGGTTGTAGTTCTCCCGCGGGTCGTTGATGTTCGGCCTTCACTTGTTGACACGTCAAACACTTGGACACAAAGATCACCACATCTCTCTTCATCCCCGGCCACCAAAATTGCCTACGCAAGTCATGATACATCTTCGTTCCTCCCGGATGAACGGCTAACGGTGAATGGTGAAACTCTCGTAGGATTTCTTCCCGACACGAAACGGGTACGAACAACTTTCCTTGATAACGTAAACTCCGGTCGGCGTGAATCATCCACCCTTCTCGAGCATTTCCGCTAAGGAATTTAGTACGGAGTTCTTCCGCTTCTTCGTCACTTTGTTGAGCTTCCACCACTTGTGCCGATAAGGTCGATTGTACGGTAAGATTGCACAATGTAACCCCTTCTTGAACTTCCTCGAAGTGCGAGGCATAGTGCCCCAAATCGCTCACCATCTTCCACTCACGTACGGCTAAGCTCGCTAAGTACTTCGGTTTTCTACTCAATGCGTCCGCAACAACGTTCGCTTTCCCCGGATGATAATGCAATTCGAAATCATAATCTTCTAAGTGTTCCATCCAACGACGTTGACGTAGGTTAAGCTCCTTTTGAGAAAAGAGATACTTTAGGCTCTTATGATCGGAAAAGACTTCAAATTTCTCACCGTAAAGGTAGTGACGCCAACTCTTCAAAGCAAAGACGACGGCCGCGAGTTCTAAATCATGTGTTGGATAGTTTCGCTCGTGAATCTTTAATTGTCTCGATCCATACGCTACTACTCGTCCCGCTTGCATCAATACGCACCCCAACCCTTCCTTAGACGCATCACAATACACGGAGTAGCCAACTCCACGCTCGGGCACAATCAAAACCGGTGCGGTAGTCAATCGCCTCTTCAATTCCTCGAATGCCGTCTCACACGAGTCACTCCAAACAAAACGAGTCCCCTTACGAGTTAGTCTAGTCATCGGTGCCGCTAAACGAGAAAAGTCAAGAACAAAACGACGGTAGTAACCGGCCAACCCCAGAAAGCTCCGAATCTCAAACACGTTTTTCGGTCGTTGCCAATCCAGAACGGATTCTATCTTCTCCGGATCAACGGACACACCTCCTTTCGAAACCACGTGACCTAGGAATTTAACCTCGGGTAACCAGAACTCACACTTACTAAGTTTGGCGTACAAACGGTGTTCCCTCAAGAGTTCAAGAACAATGGCAAGATGAGTTTGGTGTTCCTCCTCCGTGGGTGAATAGATAAGAATGTCGTCGACAAAAACAACTACGAATTGATCGAGGTAAGCACGAAAGATACGGTTCATCAAATCCATGAAAGTAGCCGGAGCATTTGTTAAACCGAATGGCATCACGACGAATTCATAATGGCCATAGCGAGTACGGAAAGCGGTTTTAGGGATATCCTCTCTATGAACTCTCAATTGGTGATAATCGGACCTCAAATCGATTTTGGAAAAGCAAGTGGCACCTCGGAGTTGGTCAAACAAGTCATCGATTCTAGGCATGGGATATTTATTCTTAATGGTCACACGGTTGAGCTTACGATAATCAATACACAAACGAAGCGAACCATCTTTCTTCTGAGCGAACAAAGCCGGTGCTCCCCACGGTGATGTGCTAGGACGAATGAATCCCAAATTCTCTAACTCTTGAAGCTGAACTTTCAACTCTCTAAGTTCGGCGGGTGCAAAACGATAAGGAGGAATCGATATAGGAGCGGTGCCTGGAAATAAGTCTATCGTGAACTCGACTTCTCTCTCGGGAGGCAAACCCGGTAACTCTTCGGGAAATACATCAGGAAACTCGCAAACTACTAGGGGCAACTCCCCACGTGTAGACAAATCCTCATCTAGCGTCAAACTCGCCAACATAGCATAAACCGACTCTCTTTCCCGGGGCCCACACAGATACGGTGCTAACGGTTCTCGACGCTCCCCATGAAACTCGAAACAAACACCCCCAGGTGGGCATATGCGAACACGACGCTTGAAACAGTCAATCGTAGCGTGAAACGTAGACAACCAATCCATCCCAAGAATGAGGTCAAAACCCGACATGTCTAGCACGATGAAATCAAAGACAAAACGATGGTCGCAAATAACTAGTTCACAATCCTTACAGACACGACTCAACGATGACTTTCCTCCTAACGGTGTCTCGACAAACAACGGCGTATCAAGATTCTCGGTGTCCAACTCCAATGCACACACGAAAGATGCAGCAATAAAAGAATGCGATGCTCCAGAATCAAAGAGTACTCTAGCGAAGGAATTGAATAAAAGAAAGGTACCCCTTACAACCGATGCCTCTGGAGCCTGAGAAACAGAAGGTGAAGCATTGGTGTTGATGTTGAAAACACGACCCTGGGTACCCTGACCCTGCACAAAGCCTCCCCTCTGACCGGAACCTTGAGAAGGTGCGGACGAACTCGCTCCCCGGTCACCCCCGGAACTCTGAACTGACAATGTCTGGCGAAAATGAGGCTGCTGCTGCCTCTGAGAACCCCTAAAAGACTGCTGACCAGAACTACGCCCTACCCCTGGCTGCTGCACCGAGCCCGACTCACTACGTGCTCCCGCCCCTTGAGGGCAACTCCAAGCGAGATGATCCGTCTTACCACAATTATAGCACGCTTTTAGAAGCTGTGGACACTGAGTGCGAATGTGCCCGGGTTGATTACACTTGTAGCATACGGTCGGAGGTCTCGACAAAGCACCCCGATTTCCCGAAGAAAAGGGCACCTTAAAGCCCGATTGGTTAGATGGTTGCTGAGATGGTTCCCTTTGCCTTTTCCGCCCCTGACTCCCGAAACTGCCTGAAGACGAACTAAAACTTCCCACCGGTGGTCTTGGCTCCCAAGCCTTCACATTCCTTTGAGCATCCTTCGGAACCTCAATGCTTCTTGCACACTCTACAACTTCAGAAAACTTAGTCCTACGTTGTACCATCACCAACCTCCTTACAGTGCTGTGCAAACCCCTTTCAAACCGTCGACACCTCCTTTCCTCCGTCGACACCAACTCCGGAGCAAAACGAGACAAGGTTTGAAATTTCTGTACATACTCCGAGATGGTCATATTGCCCTGCTCCAATTTCTCAAATTGTTCCCTCAAGTTATCACGAGAAGTCTCCGGAATGTACTGCTCCTCAAAGAGCGCTTCAAACTCGGCCCATGTCAAATCCTCCACATCCGGTTCGTCCACTTGAGCTGCGGTCCTTGCCGCCCTCCTAGCATCCTTCCTAATCTCTAGGACCGATTCCCACCATTCGCCAGCCTCCCCAACTAGTTGCCCGGCCACGATACCCACTCGAATATTGTCCTCGGTGATGTTTAGAGCTCGAAAAAGCTTGCGAATTTGAGTCAACCAATGGTCAGCTACCAAAGGGTCGGTACTAGTCCCATCGAACACCGGAGGGTTTCTACGGCTAAACTCCCTCATTGCCACCATGGCACGATCCTCAACGTTCTCCCTAGGAGCTTGGTTCAAAAGATTTGCAGCCACAAGTGCCGCAACGAGGTCTCTAGCGAATTGAGTTTGATTAGGAGGTACCCCTGCACCTCGACCGGCCCCAGCCCCCAGATTCCCACCAGGGTTCTCCCCGTGCTGACTAACCTCATCCTCTAGAGGTGCCCCACGGCCGCGACCACGGCCTCGACCACCCCGGTTTCCAACCCCACCTCGCCTAACACGCGACCTCGGAGGCATCTGGCTACATAATATAAGAAAGGAAAGACTATTAACCACAATATCATAACTATAAGGTCCCAACACGGGTTAACGACTCCACACCACTCTACGATAATGAGAATGCAATGTCAAGTAGTCACATAAGTGTTAGTCACACAAGCATGCACAAATCATGTCGGAGGGCGCAACATTTTGAACCCATGAGACGAAACGTCTCCCCACGGTTTCTAGGTGTTCTAAACCTATAGCTCTGATACCAAGTTGTCACACCCTCGATTTTCAACATAAATTATAAAGGATTTTTATAATTAGAAACCTCACAATAGTCCGAATAATACCCCAAAAGCATTTGACATTTCCATTCCGCAGTTCCAGATAATCCACCAAGAGTTTCCAAAATAGTACAACTTCGGCTCCATGGCCCAAATTAACAAAAGTAAAAGTATCGATAGAGTTAAGGAATTACATCGTTTCATAAATTGAGAATTTACAAATAGAGTTACAAATACATCTTTCAAAAAGAAACTATAAAGATGACTCGGTAACTCCACAATGTTAGCTGTCAAAATAATTCTCACATCCAAGCAATCCAAACATGCAGCTATTGTCCCAAGTTAGCACCTGAAAAGAAAGAAGGTCTGAGCTACACTAGCCCAGTAGAAAGTTCTAATCTAGCAATATATGCATACGAAATGTAGGAAAGAAAATAAGATGATCAAAGACAACAAGGTCCAACGGACGAACAACAATGGCGATTTCAACCCAACCTTTCATTTTCAAAACCAATCATGCGTCTCAACGTGTACCTTTTGAAAACACCAAGTGTCAACATGTGTCTCGTACAAGTGTCATGAGCCGTAGCTCCTGCCGGGCCAGTTAAAGGACCCCGATGTCCTCTGCAGGCACCTTGCCCAAAGGGAGGTCCTGAAATATCAATTATGAGCATATAACTCCTGCCGGGCCAATTAAAGGACCCCGATGTCCTCTGCCAGGCACTCACCCGTCGATGAGTCCCGAAGTGTTCTCGTTGCGTCCGTAAAGTATTAAAATTCATTTCACCATTTGGAAATGCCGTACAAAACACAACTTGATTCATAAAGAGTGTTCGAAGAAAATCATGTTTAATAGAGCTTATAAAATCATGAACATATTTGATGATGTCACACGGCATGGATGGTCAAATTCAGATCATTAGGATGATGTTTAGAAAGTAGGCTAGGAATAATCAGAGTCCAAGTTAATGGAATGGAAATCGGAAATTTGCAAACAATGTAATTACAATGTGTCATCGATAACAAAGAACATGGGTATCGATAACTCATGGTCGGGGTAAAATAATTAATAACGTTATCGATAACGAAAAAGGATGGTATCGATAACATTGGGGTTAAAATAATTCCAGCCGCAAGGGTAGCGATAACAATGACCAAAGGTATCGATAACAATAGAATTTCTGGGCTCCGGAACAAAATGTTATCGATAACAATAAAAATGTTATCGATAACAATGGGTTTCGAGCAGATTTTTGACAGACAGAGATGGGTTTTTCAACCACAACAACAACAACAATATCAACAACGATCCAAGGCACAAATTGAGCTTCAAGAAACACTTCATAAATATGTATTGATAGTTAGAACCTCCTACCTCAAAATCAAAGAACGAATTTGGAAGATTTCTCAAGCCCTAGCTCCAATCTTTGAGTTCGAACAAAATACGCCTCCACCGAGCTCAAACCGGAGCAATACGAACTGAAATACGCGGAGGAGTGAAGAATTTGAGGTTGCTTTGAGTGGGTTTTGGGTTGTGCGGGTGAAATTTGAGAGAGAGCCGAGAGAGAGATGGGAGCCGAGAGTGAGAGAGTTGAACGGGGAGTGAGAGGAGGAAATTTTGGGAATTTTATTCCATACACACACACATATGCCATACATACACACTAAGCACAAATCACACATTCACCCTTCAAGTACACAAGTTAACACATTTACCCCAACTTTCCAATAACAAAATCAATCTCATCTTTTTTTTTTCTTTAAACCTTTAAATCAATTTTACGAATTAACGGGTCTTTACAGCACCCTTCCACAAGTTCTTTAATTTCTCACTTGAAAGAGGAATGATTGAGGTACATTATTATTTTCTAATAACATGATTGTTGGAAACACTGTGAAATTCGAAGTTGGTATTCTCCATGATATATATAGTCACTACCAAAGAGTGCAATCTTGTTCCCCCACCTAAAAAGTGTGGGAATTACTCACTGCATGTGAAGCTGATCATAATGGATCCCACTTCGATGATCAATCCATTTTGTAGGGCAAAGAGTGCAATCTTGTTCTCCCAATAATTCTGATTTTGTATTATTTTCTACCAAATTTCTACGTACGTAGTGATGGGGTTGTAATGATTTGATACAGATTATGGGATGTGTTATTTGCAGCTTCCATTATTCTAGTATCAACTGCAATTGATTAAGGGGCTAGAGCTTGTGTCATTTGCAGCTTCCATTAGGAGTTGTTTTTTTTTTTTTTTCGCTTCGGAAAAGGGAATAACTTCATAGATGATAATAAAGACGGAGAGAAACAGAGAGACAGATGAGAACTCGAAGCGCCGGAGCGAGGACGATGAGGCGATCGGTGGTGGAATGAAGGTTGATGAATCGAACTGGATGTGGTGATGTTTGATTTAGGGGTGTTTGAGAGCATCCACAGTGGAATAAGCAAAACAAAAAATTGTTAAAGTTAGCAATGTTGGATCAAAAAAGTGCTCACATTGGAATAACCAAACCTAGCAACCTCTTAACAACTCATCAAATTTTGACTCTTCAATAATCAAAGCTAGCAATGTTTTGTCAATAACCAAATTTTATCTCTCAATCAAGTACACCAACATTACATAAGAATCTTCTCTCTCTCTCAAAACAATGTTTTCAAAAAATAATTTTAAAAAACTGTAACTTTCAGATTTTTTTTTCAGAAACTTTTTTTTTTACAGAAAACAAAATTTTCAAAATTTTTAAAAACTGTAAGTAAATAAAGTGTGTTTTTCAAAAAACTATTTTTTACACAAAATCTGTTTTTAAAAAACTGTATTTATAGTTTTTAAAATTTCAAAACTATTTGTGTAAATACAATTCTTTCAAAATTTCCAAAATTGTATTTACAGTTTTTAAGTGAACAAAGTGTGTGTGTTTTGAAAAACTGTTTTTTGTTTCGAAAAACTATATATAAATTGTTTTTTGAACTGTTTTTTGAAAAACTATATATAAATTTCCAAAAACTGTTTTTTGAACTGTTTCTAACATAAATTGTTTTTTCCCTTCAAAAACCGCTTTTTCAAAAAATATGCATGAAATGAAGGGAAAAAGTTTGGAGGGCCCATTGGTTTTGATTATGGGCAAAAAATAACCAATGTGGGATTTAACATTGCTAACTTTAGCAACCTCTAAATGGATAATCAAAATCTGATGTGGCATGTTTTGATTATTCATATTTGCTTATTCCACTGCTGATGCTCGACCATATTGTTTGTTAATAACCATCGATCGGATCGAAATTCTATGTTCAGAAGACAAACATGGAGGTGCTAAAATAATGATAATTGATACAGACTTTCACATATTCTCTACAAAATATGTAGGATGTTCTAATGACTCTTTTAATTTCGTGAATTCAAATTTTAGTGGGTTATTAGTATTATTCTTTGGGGACATAGTAGCTTAAGGCCATACTCTAAATTGTTAATCTCAGTTATGCTAAGAATAATACTCGAAAAGAATAGTACTCGAAAAGATGCGACTTACTCAAGATTTCCGAGCCAAATTACACGTTTACCCTCCACTAATTTCACTTTTCACTAGTAGGATTATTAAACGGGACAAAAATTTGATATGGACTAACCCCAGAAAAGTTGATAATACTCCGAGGTTCCAAAAATGTGATGAAGGGCTTGGCCTTGACAAAATTGTAAAGAGTATTAGGAGAAGATTGCAACGCGCAAGAAACGAGAAGAAATTCTTGAACCCGCCGAAGGTTAGACTAAATTATTCGAATTTATGGAGCTAAGATAAAAATAATAAAATTACATCCACACATATAGCTCTAATTTGCAGTTTACTTTGGTATAGATTTTTTGATTAATGGTTCTTTTCTGATACTCACCTTTCCTTTGTTAATGAACATTGCAAATAGTGTTATCGAAAAAAAAGGCTAGAATTATTTTTCTTGATGAAGACTTCGACATATTCTAAACAAAATATATTAGATAGTGAGAGGAGAAGATTTTCTACGTACCGAATTTCGTGAATTTTAATTTTAGTAGCTTATTAGTATTATTCTTTGAGCTCAAGAATAACACAAGATATACAGGCCATTCTCCTAGTTGTTTATCTTAGTTAAGAATTAAGAATAAGTCAAAACATGGTAAGCATAGAAAGAGAATATAGGAGAAATTCTTGAACCGGCCGAAGGTTGGACAAAATTATTTGGATTTATAGAGCCAATCTGAAATTATTAAATTATACATACATGAATATAGCTCTGATTTGCTGTTTTTTTTTTATTTTTTATTTTATAGATTTCTGGATTAGAGGTTCTCTTCTGCTAACCATTAATTAATAGGGCCCAGTTCTCCACCATTCTCACCTTTCTAGTAACATTGTTAGGAATAACAGATAAACATCACATTGTTTGTTAATGACCATTAGAAATATTGTTTTTATAGGAAACAAACATAGTGGTGGTAAAGTATTGTTTATTGATAAAGAATTAATAAGTGCCAGTTTTCCAAGACATCCTTAGATTTTGAATCATTTTGACCAGGTTTTTAATACTAATAAAACAGTTCAGCTAATGAGTATTTAGACTTTCTTTATACCATCTCAAACCACCTTCATTCTCCAAAACACTTTTTAAGACATAATACTTTTTGGTTATGTCTTGTTAAAACCTTGGTTATACATGTCATTGGTCTTTGTTATGCTTGTAATGGTGAGGTTATGCCAAAAATTATGGTGTCCTCAAAATGACCGGGGACACCATAGTTTTTACCTAGAAAAAAATATACGAGAAATTCTTGAACCGGCCGAAGGTTGGAGAAAATTATTTGGATTTATAGAGCCAATCTGAAATTATTAAATTAAACATACATGCATATAGATCTGATTTGCAGTTGGTTTTGTATAAATTTCTTGATTAGAGGTTCTCTTCTGCTAATCATAAATTAATAGAGCCCAGTTCTTCATCATTCTCACCTCTTTGGCAACATTCTTAGGAATAATAGATAAACATCATATTGTTTGCGATGGTGAGGGTCGACTTGGATCGGCGACGTTATAACGGACTACGACCACCAGAAGGAGGAAAAAAAAGTCTTTTAAAGTTGTAATCAAGTGTTCCCGGCTCACTTTTTTTCAATTTTTTTCTACATATATCTTCTCCGATTAAATACCAAGAAGTCTCCAATTGACTTGATAACTTACAAAATCACTATAATTGACAATTTCTACAATGGGGACAAATCGGATCATAAAAATGATTTCAAAGCAAGGTCGAAAATTTCCAAAAAACGGAGGAGAATGAGAGGCCTTCTCCTTGAGTTTCATTAGGGTTGTAATCAAGTGTACCCAGTTAACTTTTTTTCATCTTTTTTTTGAAATATATCTTCTCCGATTAATAATTATTTGGTACTCGATTGAATTCATACTTAACATAAACATTTTAATCGACAAGGTATACAATAAGGACAAATCGGATCATCAAACTAATTCCAAAATCAGTTTCAAAATTGCCAAAAAAGGCCTCCTTCTTGGGACTTCGCAGGTTGAAGATGCGAAGTCTCTTCACTACCGAACTCACATACGTTTTTCATAGAACATATATTTGTTCCGTTTTCCAAGATTTTCCCCTCACTCCTCCTCCTCCTCCTCCATTCAGATTCCTTTGTTCCATCGTACTTCTGCATCACCAATATCCACTAAATAATCCTCTGGATTATATCCTCTTACGATTCAATTTCGTTGCTGAAAAATTGCCTGAAAAAAAAAAATTTACTTTTTTGGCCCATGTTTTCTCAATAACGGATTGAAATGTGAATTCTCGGGTTTAGCAACGTTTGAATTTTGGGTGATTGATGATGGTGGCTCAGAGTATGAAGGAAGACTACGGGTTTGTTTGTGTGGCCGTGTAGTATTGTGAGTATGTTTGGCAACAAAGATTACGCTTTTCCGGGGTTAGCGTAGTTGATGTGAGAAAAGTATCTACTTCCTCATATCATTGTTTTCCACTTCAACAGTATGTACACAAATCTATTGTGCTGAAATTGAGCCACTATTTTGTCTTTTCCTAATGTTGTTTAGCCCAATAATCGTGGTATGTTAAATGCATTTGTGTCGAAATCCTTTGTTATCATTGTAGCTATCATTGTAGCTCTATTTCTTGTTTATAAAGTACCTGTGAGGGACAATATCTGCCGCCCTTCCAAATTTTTTTGGTCTCTGCTGTAGCTTTTTTCTGTTTAGGGTGATTAACAAAGCAGAGTTCTAAATCTTTGGTTCCAAGCTTCTAATTAACAAATTAATACTGTCAGTAACTTTGATCGAAACAGCAAATTAAGCAGTATCTTAGATTGAAACAGCAAATTAAGCAAGTAACTTAGATTGAAACAGCAAGGAAAGAATATGCATTTGTACTACAACACTTAACCAGCTGCATCTCATCGTCTCTACTTCATAAAATCACCTTTCATTTTTCCAAAATAAAGAAATCGTAAAGACTGAGAAAATTCACAAGAAACAACCGGGGAAAAAAAAATACTATGTCACATTTGTTGGCATGAAGACAACGAACTACAAGTTGGCTTCTCTTGGTTTTTCATTTTCACTACTACCTTGACCAAATCCTCTTCTTATTTTCCCTCTCCTTGATTGCTTGAACTGGATCTCTTGTGGTTTGGTTATGCGCAACTGGCCTTTTACTAGTCGTAACAACAGGCTGCTTGACTGTTGTTCTTGCAACCCTAGAAAATGGTTTAGGAGGGTCAGAATGCCTCCCCTTCTTGTCATTCAAGGAATTGTTTTCTGGTTCGCTGTTTCTGGATAAACGCTTCCTTGTACCGTGAAAAGGTATGTTTCCTTTAGGCAAAGTCGACCCTAGGCTCATTGGGCGGTTTATGGAGTTTGAACTCCGAAGGATATGGTGCTCAGTATCATTCATAGTGTCATCTCTTATGCAGCGTTTTCCTTCTAGTGGAGTGGCTCTGACTGTGGGATCTAGACTTAGCTTGGAAACATACTGCTGTTCCTGTTCTCTCAGTTTGTCTTCAAGCTCCTTAACCTGAAATCAACACTTCTAGGTTTATTCTTTAGCAGTTGAAAGAAAAGAAAAGTAGTCCAAAGACTGTTGTAGCCATTTCGATGAGTTCAGTCAGAAATGACAAAGTTAAGGAAAGTGAAATTTAGGGGAAGCAACTATGATTTACTGATTATGGAAATGATGACCAAAAAAGAAAGGACAACATAAACTAGGAATCAATTTAGTGAGATCATGTTTTGTGTATAAGAGAAGCAGATGTCAAGGTTTTTGCATATGTAGAAAATTCTGTTGGAAGAGGTTATGCATTGACATGATGGCAAATGCTGCATGGCCTTAGGAGGGTTGAGTAACGGGAACAGACAATAAGGAAAAAGGTGGAGTAATAAGCTATCTCTTCCGAACCGAAACAAAGAGCGGGAAATTAAAATTTTTGTGACTTTTTACGATCATGGCAATAAGAATATTCTAAGTTTTGCCTACTCCATCACTTGCTTTTCTTTTGAGTGAAAACCAAAAGAAAGAGAGAAATAAGGCAAGACCTTTTGATGAAGTAAGGGCTCTGAGTTGTGTTCATGACTTTCTTTCAGTTTCCTCTCTAACTCCTCAATCTGAAACAAGGAAGAGTATAAACGATTACTTTTAACTTCTCATTTGCATAAAATTACAAGGAAAAGATCCGCTTTTCAAGGGAAAAAAAACCTTATGTTGAAGGTTAGCAGAGTAAGACTCGGACTCTTTCACTTGCTCTTTCAGTTTGTTTTCAAGATCCTTGACCTGCTTGACAAGTTAAAAAAAGCAGTTAGTTTTCGTATGAAGAATACTATATATAGTACATTCCTAAAGGGCTATTTAGTAATAATCTATGTGCTGTTAAAAACAAATCATAATATCTGTTATTTTCTACCTCAATCTACAGGTGATCTCGCCCATGAATTATGTATGGGACGAAAAGACATTAAATTTTTGTGAAACAAATAGAGAGGGTTATCACAAAAACCTGTTGATAAGTCGTAGACTCTGATTGCTCTTGCTCTTTAAGCTTCTTCTCCAGCTCTTTTACCTTCAGTAGAAGCAAGACATCTGATTAACATACTTTATCACAAGTTATCGGCAAAAAGAAACATCAACCACTTTACTTCATAAAAAACCCACCTTCTGTTGAAGACAGGCGCAAGTTTCGTTGTTTCCCTTTAATTTTTCAGATAGATGAAAGACTTGCTTTTCTGATTGGCTATGTAAAGATGTCTTCAGCTCAATCTGGCTTTCAAGTTCCTTGATCTTTTCCTGTTGGTTTTTGTAAAACTGATCCTTGCCTTTAGCCTTACTTTCAAAGCTGTGTAAACTATCCTCTAGCTTCTTCAGAGATTCATCTTTTGTTCTGCATTCCTGCCTTGCTTTATCAAGCTTCAGGAAACCCATCAAAGATCAGTCAAATGAAGTCCAAAAAGCACACACACAAAAAAGAGGAAGAAAAAGAACTTGAGTTGAACAGCACCAAGCATACCATCATTTTTAATTTCTGAAGCTCGCTTGTATCAATTTGCTTCTTTGCAGGACCCAACTCAACCCCTCGAGCCCGTGTGGCAAAGTTCAATGAACTCAGGGTCTCACTCAAGTCCTGCTCTGAAGGGCTTATTTGGACGAACATTAACGTTTTGGAGTCACCTCCTGCAGCAAATAACATTTTCAGCATCAAGTAGAAAAAGAAGTTGGAAAAATTAAGGATAATGTCCATATAGCGAAAGCACTGGATTTGAATTGTAAAACAAAATGGCAAAGCAGAAAACTAAGGATTTGATGTACCTAATGAATCCTGAAGTAGATGTGTCAGCTTAGAGTTCCTGAAGGTAGAAACAAAGAAGAAATCAGATGCAAGTTCAAGTCAATATTCAAACAAAGAAGGCAATTTGTGTATTAAATAGTACCTATATGGAATGTGACTGCTTTTAGTTGCTAAAGCTGATATCACATCTCCAAGGGCTGAAAGTGACCTATTGATATTTTGAGCTTCCTTGAGGCGATCCCCTTGAACATCAGTTTTCGCAAGCCTCTCACTGCCTGCCAAATCCACAAGCCAAAGTTTGCTCTTGGTGCATTCACCAGTCATTAAGTTTCTTGTTTTTACCATTATACAGAGCATGCTGAAGAAAAGGGAAAAAAATGCAACTGCCATTAATTCAACAAGTAGCAAGTAACTGAAACAAAAGAAACCATAACAAGGAGTCAAATAACAAAAAAAGAAGTTGTGTCTAATTGATTACCAATGAGAACGGCTGCTATGCTCATTGACATTATTGGATCCCACGGCCCTTGCACTACTTCCAGCCTGTAGTACGTTCCAGACTTCCCTTGTGTTCTCCACTTTGGCTTCCACTATTCCAGGAACATGATGAAACCCTTCAGAAGCTTGCTTTATCTCTAACCTAATAGTCACCAACAATAATATGATTAAGTATGGTTTTCCGTTGGTTCATCTCAATGGAGCTAGATTGTCTATAAAAACTTTCTAGCTCGGTTGATTTATTCTACATGCATGTATGCAAATTGCAAAGAAATGTCAAGAGTGGTTCTTACTTTTTCGATGTTGGTGATGCACCCAAAAGGTCCCTAATCTGCTCATTATATACTTCAAGCACGCTAACCGATATATCGTAGGAAAAAGTTTCGCTCCTTTCCTTGGAAACTCTGAACAATTCCTCGAGTGTCCTATAATTGACTCCCCGATTTTGCTCAATACCCTCCATTGTGAAAGTTTTACCCGTCCCTGTTTGTCCATAAGCAAAGATACACACGTTGTACCCGTCCAACACTGAGATCACCATCGGTGAAGCATCCGCAAAGACATCAACTATCAACAAAAACACAAACTCCTTATTCAAGAGGATTTGGAAAGATGTAATTATGATTCATCACATACTCCTAGTGCATAGATGTTGTTATGCACAAGTGAACATGAAATTCTAAGTTGTCCCCCTCTATTTTGGGGACACCATAAAATTCTCAAGTCATTTTATGGTGAATGCATGATATGCATCAATTCGAGCCAAAAAGCTACAGGTAGTGGGTGAATAGATACATATTTTGTGGTATTATTATTTTGTTACGCCTTACATATTTTTTGTGGTGGCGTTATGGCATTGTGTGGTGAAGTCAAAGGAGGATATGGTATCACACTATATAAGCTCCCCAAGTAAACATTGGAATTTTTTAGTGTGATTCATCACATAGTCGTAGCCATAGAGGTACCTTGATCATCTTTTGGTGTGTAAACTCGGTCGAATTTAAAGTTCTTTTTCATAGAACCACCAGTCAGTATCCCAAGTTCCCCATCCTTGGCTGCATCAAAGTCCACAACTGTTGCATGCCCAGATGCAACCTCAGTCTTGTTTAAAGGACGACATCGGCAAAATACCCGGATATTTCCTGATGTGCAACCAGAATAATTAGCACCTTTAAGCTTGCATTCAAATCATAAAAAGAAGACATGTTAACATGCCTTTTGCTTCCTGAACTTGGTTATATAGCTTCCTTCTCTTTGCGTGCTCTTCATTGTACTTGACTTTTAAATCCTCACACTGAGAAACTGTAACATGACACCATGAAGATTAATGGATAATTCAAATACCAAGCCACTTGAACTCACCTGTAACTCAAAACTTACCCAATGACTGAACTGCAAAAACCATTTTATTTAAATCAGGAATTGAGTCGGCGCATTCATGCGCTTCACGAGAGAGCTGAGCATGCTCCTCTTTCATCACCTATGAAACCATTGAAAAACGTTACATATCAGAGGATAAAACAAAAATGTGCACAGCTGAAAATGAGAATATGAAAGTACGAATTGGTACCCTCCTTTTGTTAGGAGATTACCTTTATCTTTTCCTGCAAATTATTAATTGCCATGGCCCAACACTTCTTATCGCACTCATACTTGCTAGAAATATTCCTCAGGTTTTCAGCTTGTTTATCCACAGTTTGGTCTGAAACGAGAAGATAGAAAGAATAAGAAGGGTTCCAAACACAAAGGACAGTTGTATGAATACGCACGCATGGTCTTAGGTATGGTCACCCCACCATTTACTGTATATACCCGGGAGATCTGCCCAGATGATATTGCTAGGTTAAAAAGACCAGCATTATGGACAATCTTCTTTAACTACCATTAAAATGGTTAATTGGCCAAAAGACTTTTCCTTCTATATGAAAAAGAGGCTAACAACAAAACTATATGAGCATCTCCAAGGGACTCATCAAAGTTAAACACCAAAATCATACTTCGCTCTCGTTGACAATTTTTTTCTGGATCATATATTGTTGACAATTTGAAGGTGAATTTCTGTGCTGCGCTCCCCATTTGGCCTTACAATTGCTATTTCATGAATATGAAATGATGCTAACTACAAAAGACAAGAACTTAAATTGCAAAAGGCAAGAAAGTAAAAGTTACTATTATCTCAACATTTGAAGGTTTCTACCAAACATAAGAGTGAGAAGCAAAATCTGAAGGTGAGATATTGTTTGAGGTATTCTCTGGAGCACAAAAGATAACACCAAAACCTCCAAAATTTTAAAGTTTGGATGTTTGAAGGTTCTCTTTTAGATGCTCTAATAGAAAACATCAATGGAACAGACCAAACTCTAGCCAACTTCTAGCCATATCGAGACATAAGCCGACAAGATGACTTAAAAATACTCCTTCCGAACTATCTCCGAATACGAATGATATTCTTGAGTAACAAAAACATTACTGAACCTTTGAACCCATCTTACCAAGAGAGTATGTCTGGAACAACTTGTTGTCAAGTTCCATCCTAACCTTCTCTAGTTGTTCATTTGCAGCAGTTAAGGACATCCAGGCTTGATAACATTCATCTGACTTGCGTTGGCACTGGGCACTCAGCTCTTGTATCTTCTTCTCATACTTGGCAGTTGATTTCATTTGCATTACTTTGTGCTACAAGTACATAAATTTTCAAATATGAATTTAGAATATACTCAACTTTTAGGTCATACTTTTCACATTTAGCTTAATATCATACCTGAGCTGAAGTAACTTCAATCTCTGCAGCACAGTTTCTACATACAAGATGCTCACGTTTCGCCGGTAAAGCTATAACCAAGTCAAAGAAAGGCAACATTAGAAGTTAGTGAAAGACCCACAAATTACCCATTGAATACACAGAACAATTAACTATTTGAAAGATTAAACAGAAAGCAACCTGAGGACTTTGGCGCTCTCCGTATACAGATCCCACTAACCAGAGGACTTCCATTGACCCCTTCAAATCTTATTATAATCAGGCCATCATCCTTAACAGAAACCCTTGAATCAACGAGCTGCAATGGTTTGTTGGCTCCAACAATGGAGAAGATGTCAAAGTCTGACAGGATCTACAAAGTTCAAAGACAAAAGTAACAAAATGAGTCCTGGTGTATAGTTTCTCAGAGAACACACAGTAATCAAGATAAACCAATCTACTAACTGACTTCACAAAGTAATCCAGATAATGTAATTCTACTAATTGACTTGCCTTCTCATCCTGCATAAATACATTGAACACCCTCATTCCTTTAGGACCATAAGTATTTATGATCTCTACAAAATGAAGGTCCACGTAATAATCTCCAGGAAGCAGATTGTCGAACCGGTAACAGAAATTTCCAAGTCGCGCTGATTGGTATATTAATGAGTGATCACCGCTCTCAACTATGTGCTCGTCAGTTTGGAATGCATCTCCTCCTTGAAAAAAGCTATCAGCAATGAAACTCATAGTGCAATTTGCTTCAATTGAAGCCTCCCCGCCAGCATTTACAAACATCACTACTTTCTCTGATTCAAAAAACAGTCATTAAATGTAAGTACTTCAATCCCAACCTACAACTTGAAAAGGACAGCCTAAATTGAAAAAATGAGGATTGAAATTATTAGCCATCATTTGGTTCTTGGAAAACATTACAAAGATAAATTTTGTTCCTAAAAGCATAAGAAATGAAGCCTATTCAAAAAATACCCCTCAGCTGATCTCATTATTTCCGACAACAAAGCAGGCTACACTTGTCGTGTCATTCGGAAATGGGTGGGAGAAAAAACATGATGGATGCGTTTCGACACTGTTCTTAGTAGAGTACCCAACCAAAAGGAAGTAAGTTGAGTGATCTTTGTACTAAATGATGCATTGAGGCTTTTGAAAAAAATCTACTTTTTTGGGAAGTGTCATCGCTAAATGAATCGCAGGCATGTTCTACGTTGAGTTCTGAGTCTTCTGACTACTAAGATAGCTGATTCATTACTCTGGATTGCCAGATATTCTCAGTTAAATCCTTTTGCAATACGTGGGTATCTCGCGTGGTTTACTTGGGAGGTGGTGCATGTATTTGGTCTGACCTTCCTACCATCTTTTGAGATTGTGAATTGGTGAGGGACTGAGGGTTCAATGGGTGCACTGCCTCCTACTCAATTGTCTTACAGCAAAATTATTCTTTTGGCTGATCAACGACAAAACAAACAGGAAACATCACTGTTACAACTTTCAACATTGATCTAAATACGAGAACATGACTTAAACCCAAAGACCCAATTGCAACAGAAACCCTAATCTGAGTTGGGTATTGTCAAATACATCTACCTTAAACCAAAAATTGAACCAAACCTAGAGCATGGCCACAACACAAAGACCCAATTCCAACAGAACAGTAATCTAACCTGAGTATTGTTACATTACATGCATATAATTTCACCATAACTGCACAAACTGCCAAAGCATGACTACAACCCAAAGACCTAATTACAACACCCCTGATGTGACTTGGGTATTGTTAAATACATCTGAGTTTAACCAAAAATTGAACTAAGACTATAGCATGGCCAGAACACAAAGACCCAATTAAAACAGAAACCCTTATCTAACTTGGGTATTGCTGCATACATGCAATTTCACCAAAATTAAACAAACTACCAAAGCAAGGAAAAAGCGAAGAGACCCAACTGCAACAGAAACAAGCCAAACTAAGGTAATGAACGAAATGAACACAAGATACACCAACCTCTACAATCAGGCTGTATAAACCCACTTAAAATCAGCCTTGCACTCGAATCGCAAACCATACGATCCGTCAAAGATTCCTCGTCCTCATCCATGGGAGATTCTTGGTTTTCCTCGTTGAAGGGTTTGTCCCAATCGAAAACAGGAGCAATAGAGGGGTCTGAGATTTGGGCTTCTGGGTCTTGACCGAGAGTGCTGAAATGGATATCTTCCATTGGTACGAAAGATTTGGGTGTTTGGGTACTGAGAAAATCTTGAACTGTAAGAAGGAAAATTGCTTTCTTGCAGCGGAAAGAGCGCGTGGAGTCGGGAGAGTGGTATGCTTCTTTCGCCGGAGTGGTGGTGTCCAAAGGTATTCAAATTTCAATTTTCCGTGACCGTTGTAGAGAATGACCGTTAATGCGTTGTGTCCTTTTATAACAATATTGCTTTTATAACCAATAAGTCTACTGTTACAGAATACAGAGATTTTCTGTACAGATTTGTTGTGGGACCCACTACGGTCCCACACAAATGATCCGAGCCCTTCATTAAATGTAAAACAGTTTTTCAACGGCCTCCGCGAAAAATCAGTTCAATCCGATACTTATAGATGCTCGAGCATCTATAAGTATCGGATGATTGGATCGAGCATCTATAAGTATCGGATTGAACTGATTTTTCGCGGGGGCCCTTGAAAAATTATTTTACATTTAATGAACGGCTCGGATCATTTGTGTGGGACCCGTAGTGGGGTAGACTTACTATTTTATAGGGAAAAATTCAAAAAAACCCCTGAACTTTGAACTCAATGTCAAATAGGCACGTGAACTTAAATAAACTTCAATTGAACACCTGAACTTTCACTCCGTTATCAATTTACCCCCTGCCGTCTCAATCCGTGACTTGCCGTTAACGGCAAAGGCACAGTAGCCCTACCACACACCAAAACGTTGGC
The DNA here is from genome assembly GCA_018127125.1 of Rhododendron griersonianum. Taxonomy (NCBI): domain Eukaryota; kingdom Viridiplantae; phylum Streptophyta; class Magnoliopsida; order Ericales; family Ericaceae; genus Rhododendron; species Rhododendron griersonianum. The sequence goes on along the minus strand of CM030795.1, from coordinate 2,266,788 downwards.
GTTTTGGTTAAATAAAAAATACTTACCACCAGTTTGCAATCCTATGAAGCAGAAACGTGATTATGAGAGCCTTAGAGACAAAATTTGATTATGTCTCTTTAGAATAATATGATCAGAATAATAAAATCTTCACACCCGTTCAAACGGATTAAAAATTGGAGCACTTAATTTTTTAACCATATTTTTTAATATATAAACGGTCTCAAAAAATTAAGTGCTCAAATTTTCACTCCGTTGGAATCGGTGCAAAGATCTTTTTATTCTTATCATATTATTCTAAATGGTCGTAATTCATTTTTATCTCTAAGGCTCTCATATTAAGTATGTGTTCTTTATTTAGGACCCTATGGAGCAGAAATGTGATTATGAGCACTTAATTTTCTGAGCACTTAATTTTTTATGAGCACTTAAATATCTTTGTACTGATTCAAAACGGAGTGAAAATTTGAGCACTTAATTTTTTTATGACCGTTTATATATTAAAAAATATGGTTAAAAAATTAAGTGCTCCAATTTTTAATCCGTTTGAACGGGTGTGAAGATCTTATTATTCTGATCATATTATTCTAAAGAGACATAATCAAATTTTGTCTCTAAGGCTCTCATAATCACGTTTCTGCTTCATAGGATTGCAAACTGGTGGTAGGTATTTTTTATTTAACTGTGCCGTTAACGGCAAGTCACGGATTGAGACGGCAGGGGGTAAATTGATAACGGAGTGAAAGTTCAGGTGTTCAATTGAAGTTTATTTAAGTTCAGGTGCCTATTTGACATTGAGTTCAAAGTTCAGGGGTTTTTTTGAATTTTTCCCTATTTTATAACCTACTAAAGTATGAACATATTCACTGCTGACCAACATATTCAACCATGGTAAGTTTTTTTTTGTTTTTTTTTTATAACTGGATGTCCGGTAAGTATTCCTTTGAGTTCAATTTTCCCCAAGTAAAGTTGCTTACTTATCACTTTTGCACCAACCCGACTATGGCTACACCATATATATACATAGCGGATTGTGTGGGATTCATCTTGAGATTTCACACTAATGATCAGAGACGTTTAATTGGTTTAAAACATTATGTAAGGGTTTGTAAAGCTCAAATCGATACAGGTCAAGACTCGATCGAGTCATTCAATTGTGGTCCCTATGGATTCGGGGATGAAAAAGTGAACAAATTCATCAAGCCCAAATCAATATCCGAATGAGCTAATTTTATTAGAATCCTTTAAAAACACATTTTAAATAAACTAACGGCTCTGATTCTTTGTACGAGACATGGAGGTGACTCTCATACAATCCGATATATATTTGGCATACCCATAGCTTTTTTGCTTTTGTACTGGTTACTTTACCACTATGGGGAGACTAAAATTTTGCATCCTACTTCGATCTCATTTAATAGGTGTAGTAAGTTAGGAAGTAATGCAAAAATTTAGCTCAACCACTTACTAATATCTGATTGAATTGAATTATTTTTGCGTAATCTCCTAACCAATCATTCCATAAATATAGAATAAAATTATTTGATCATGGAAGTGGTATTCAAAATGAGTCTAATCACTGAAGGCAGGTAAAGTTAACAACTCCGAAAGTGTGGGTGAATAACTCTACATTGTGGCTTTGCAGGACTAAACAAGTTTTTTTTTTCTTTTGCTCGTAACAAGTGACGAGATTTTAGCTTTGGTCTTGACATGAATGCAATATAGAGTGCCATGCAGTTGACTGTGTGGTGCTCATACCAAAACTTCTTGACGATTATGCAGAGTAGATTATTTTCATATCTCCACTTGTGTGCACACAATTAAGAATTTTAAACTTCTTTTTCTCTAAGATTAAAGAATGTAATTATTAACTATTAGCGGTACCCTTCAAAAACACTAGGAAGCAATGGACCTCCATTATAGCTTTTTTTTTTTTGTCAATGGCAAAATCAATTATTTTTGATTCAGGAAATCTAGAATTTGTTAAAGTTTGGTCTTGATTTTTTTTTTTTTTTGTCAATGGCAAAAATCAATTACTTTTGCTTCGGTGTTCACCCTTGTGGTGTCCCCCCGTTATGCCATCTTTGGGTTTTATGTTATGCCTTTGTGTGATTTCATGTTATGCCATTTTGTGGTTATAAACAAAGGCATAACAGTGGGACGCCGAAAAAAGTGAATTAAAAAAATTAAAAAATTAATGCCATTTTTGGGTTTATGCTACGCCATGTCATGCCTTTGTGTGGTTTATGTTATGCCAAGTGGTAAAATAACATGCATAACATGCACGGAACCACACAAAGGCATAACATGTTACCGCACAAAAGTATTAACGGGAGACACCAAAAGGATACTAGATACCAAAGCATTTCCTGAATCACTAGAAGGCGAAAAAGGAGCGCAATTATTAAGAAAAAAAGATTGTAAAAATCACTACCCATCTTTTTTAGTTTTTTATGTTTATTGGAAACGTATCATAAAATCTTTAGCTTTTATGGCTTTAGATAAACCTAGTGACGTTTGGTGATTCCATGGTTATAATAACATTGAGTTGATTAATTTTAAAGAGGTCGCAATTTATTTCTTACTTTTTTTATTTACAACTTTTAAACCCATATTGGCTACAATGGAACCCTGGTTCGAACCGTGATTAATGTTTCAAATTGGTGTGGTTCCATGAATTTCCTGGGTCGGTTTGTTCTCAAATTCTTAGAAATCGTAAACTATGGTTTAATTGATTTTTAGTTCCGTGTAGAACCGGACCAATACAATCCCACTTACCCCGGAGTTGGAAGGTCATAGGATAGGATCATCACACCACCACTTACCCCGGAGAGAGAGAGAGAGAGAGAGAGAGAGAGAGAGAGAGAGAGAGAGAGATGTCCACCGATTTGAATTGTTTGGAGTTTGGATTGCACCCCAAGAAACAAACTCTACCCGCATTCCACTATATCTATACAGTCTCTACAATATTGAAACGGCCCTTCTCTCTCTAAAAAGTGTCAAAAACTAGCACTGAGTTCCCGATCAACCATGACTGACATGGATGGTGGTATGGTTTTCTATCATCTTCCCTTTTCCTGTTTTGAATTTGCTATGGGTTTTTTTTTTGCCCTGCTTTGTCCTCTGTTTTAATGCGAGTCACAGGAATTAATTGGTCTACCACTCAAAATGGTTTTTTCGTGTCAAATATGCAGCTCCTCCGTCGCCTTCGCCTTCTCACGGTGACAATGGTGGATTCAATTCTTCCGGGGTTCGTGATCACTTACTCTGGGGTACGTGCAGTCTCCTTCGATGGTCGGTAAATTATCGACTTCCATAAACACTTATGACTTGCAAGAGAATCACTTTCACGTTACAATTTTCAGAATGAGTCGTATATATGACAATGAATGCCATGATTGTTTTTGTTTTTAATTTGCAGCCCTGTCTTATGGCGTAGCCTCAGCCATAGCACTCAGGACCATTGATGCTCTGACTTCTAAACGAACAAATCAACCTGGATCTGAGAAACCAAAAGAGAAAGAGAAAGAAAAAGTGGAAGAGAAAACTACTGCCACCCATCCCACTGTTTGCCATGTTAATGTTTTTCCATCAGTCACCACTATAGCCAACTCCAAAGATTCATCTGCTCGTGTCACTGAAAAGGAAGATCAAACTGCAACAGCTTCTTCTACTCCAACAAAAGATAGTGAAAAAAACGGCGGCAACACCGCCGCTGTTGCTGCTTCTAATGGAGGAGGAGTCCTAGGCCTTTTCTCTCGCCCTCAAGCCCCTCAAGCCAAGGCCCTTCCTCCTCCTATATGCAAGCATGTACTTGACTTCTACTACGATGTAAGTACTCTTCCCTTCCTCTGACTTCTACAACGATCTAAGTACTTCTACAATGATGTAACTCCGGACTTTCTGATTAATACCGGAGTTACAAATGTTACGGTTTCTTGAAAACTTTTGAAATTCAGAACATGGGAAAGTTTATGGCATGAAGCCAACCTCATAGTTTGAGCTCTTTACGTGAACACAAAATGAACGATAAATCACTCTGGAAATCAAAATAATATATACTCGAGTAGATTAAATCATCAAAGTATTGGTCATCGACAGTATCAATTAAATATCGCTCTTCTTATTTTTAGCACCTTATAGGACTTGGAGGCCTCTGATTTTTAAGTAGAATTTGGGGGCTCAAAGTCCAGACATTGTCTCTTACCTTAGGGACGAACCAGATTGAGAACCTTGAAACAGTTCAAAAAGAAATCTATTGTAAATGGATTTTGAAAAATTTTAGGGGCTTAATTGGTCATTTTCCACCAACCTCACCAAGGTGAGTCATCTCTGGTTCTGTCATCAATTCCGTGCACAACATGCTTCTAAAAGTTAAGATTTCTTAGCAGAGTAAAAAGGAAAAAAAAGAAGATTTTTTGACGAAATATTTTGTCGTCAAAAGACACTGTAGGGAACGGAAAAAAGATTTCGTCGCCAGGTGGGAATCTGCAACAACCTTCATACTATTTGTGACGAAAAACATGCAATCTGTGACAATTTTCATTCGCCTCCAAAAACCTAATATCTTGTAGTGTATGCATGTAAATTTAATGTGATTGATACAATTTTTGACTTTTTTTTTTTCTCATAACAGTGTCTTCACGTCGCCTCCGAGAAGAAATGTGAAGGTTACATTAATCTTACGGAGAAATGTCATCAAATGGGTAACTCGATTCCAATCTCGTTTCTCCTCTATAAAATATTCCATTTTCTCTTTGTTTTTGTGTTTCTAGGAAGACATTTAGATGTCGAGTTTTGGTGCATGTTAGCTGTTTTTTTACAGACTAAAATTTTAATGCCAAGCATGAATCTTGGCATTTGCAATGTAGTATCACTTCTACATGATTTTCATCTATTAGGTTTTTATATTAAGCTCTAAATTATTGAATCTTATGTCTGACCACCCGCATTCTTAAGTCGTGTGACTGCAATGCAAACCGAAATCGCCTACCACAGCTATTTCGCCCAAGCTTTAGCTTGCGAAGAGTTTGAATGAAAGGATTATGCTATATATATTGTTTTTCCAAAGTTTAGTTAACTGAAAGACAATTACTTGGGCCCTCCGCTATTAACATAGCTTTAGCTTGCGAAGAGTTTGAATGAAAGGATTATGCTATGGCTATGTTTGGTAACACTGCCACTTTTTTGTTTCCTGTTTTCTATTTGCTGAAATCAGTTTTTACTTTTCCTAAAAAAAAGTGAAAACAGAAAACATGTTTGTGTTAACCTGTTTTTAAAAAAAAATCAATTTCTGAAACTAGTTTTTACTTTTTCTAAAATGGTATTTCTTGCAATTTCTCCACTAGCTCTCAAACTATACAGGGGAGAGAGAGAGAGAGAGAGAGAGAATCATTCAAGCCTTTGCAATTATGTTAGAAACAAATTCCATACTTGATATTCTGAAAGAAAGGGCCGGGTGGATAGACCAGGCATAGCCAGCTTAGAGAGGAAGCCGAAGAAGTCGTTACTTTTGGCTCCCGATTTTTTAGCCCGAAGAGAGCTCCAAAAAATACAATTTTTTAGTTGCAGCTTAGGCTCTTTGAATGCTTTAAAAACTGGGTTCGAATCTTCACCCCTTAGTTTTCCTCAACATTTCGCAAAATTTTGTACAAAGATGAGGAGATAAATGGCCCCCCTATTGCAACTTTCGCTTCGGGCCCAAATATCTTTGAGCCGGCACTGAGTCCAGGTGATTGGGTTCTTCTTTCCTAGGCCGAAGTTATAGTATCAACTTTCATAAAATGATGGCTTCATAAGCCCAACGTATCCCTTCCGGCCTCCTCTCATCTCTAAGTTAAGAGAGTATATATATATATATGAAATACATGTGAAATTTTCGAATTCCAAAGTCGGTCCTTTATTGACTATAAGAGGGAGGGAGGGAGCGAGAGAGAGAGAATATCTTCAATGGCCTGGGTTTGAGAGAGAGAGGAAGAGTAAATGAAAAAAGACCTCCAAGAAATTGTAGCGGAGTAACCTGTTTTTTGTTTCTGAAAATAGTGAAAGTTGAGTTTTGTTACTTCCTCAAATTATGAAAATAGTGAAAGTGATTTCCAGAATTTGAAAGTGGAAGTAGTGCACCAAACAAACTTTCAAAGTTAACTTTTGAAAATTCTGAAAATGAAAACAGAAAATAGAATGGCTGCCAAACATGACCTTTATATATTGTTTTTCCAAAGTTTAGTTAACTGAAAGACAATTACTTGGGCCCTCCGCTATTAACATAAGCAGTCGAATGAATTACTTCCAAGCTTAACGGTAAGCAGAAATGTTAAGATACAGGAAAAACGGTCCAGGAAAGGAATTTTCATGAAGCTGTCTAGGAAAGGAATTCGGAATTTCTGGACAGTTTCATGGACCGTTTTTCTGTTTTTCTTGCATCACCGGCGGAACTCAATATTTCACTTGCATGAATTTTGTTTCATGATCTAGTTCTAGTCTAGTATTAAAGGAGTGGAGTGTTGTTCCTTTGTAGGCCCAACATCTGCTGATATTTCCAACGTCTCTGATGATCGTCAAAATTCCACTCTACATCCTCCAGCTGAACTTTTGCATATGTCCTACCATGGGGTAAGTACTGTTACCTGGGAATGCAAATTTTTTTTTTTTTTTTTAACGGCGAAAAAGGGATATTATATAAATAAAGAAGTTCTCTGTGAGACCCCGTCTTATATTCAGGAGAAACATAGCCCTGACTATGCGGACGTACGAGTACATAACCGTACGTGGGTTGTGAATGGCTGGTAAAACGGATAATGTTGTACCTAAGGTGGGATGGAATGATACAAATTTGATACCAAAGCCAACCCTGTTCTCGCGATAGGCTTTGTGGCGGTGCGGTTCCACATCGCCTTCCGGGGAGAGAACATTGGCAACGAGACAAGGACTTCGTACATCTAAGGTGTAGCTTGAGATGTACGAATTCTCATACATTTTATAAGCCATTGCTTGCTGCAACCGATTTTAATTCAGCAGTAACAAAAATGTATATAAAAACTTAGCGTACAAAACACTACTTATATAAGATAACTATATTTACTTTGCTTGAAGACTTATTGAGTCAAATTTATTTTATTTTGTTTAGCTATTTGATCTATTTACTCACAAATTTTAATAAATTTTTATTTACTCTGCTTTGCACGACTAATTCAGTGCTGACAATGAGAAAAAGCTATCAAATTATCTGCAAAAATATATAAACATTTTAGTACATTTTTTGAACCCAATATGTTCACTTGAACTCCTACAAACCCTAGTGGAGCCGCCCCTGATTGCTGGAGGCGTTGATTTCAATCATATCAATGATGGGTTCCATTTCATGGAAATGCAATAGGTAGAGTTTTATGTTACATTTTGCAACTATTACTTAGTATTACAGAAAATAAATTACATGCGTATTGGATACTTTATATTTTATACCATGTAATCGTCGAAAATAAGTTTTATAATGCAAGTACATTACATACGTACCCTTTCAAAATTAAAATTCTTCGACTCACAAATAGATTTCGTTGCTAATTTTTTCTTTTATCAGGATTTTTCAGCTAATTTATTGACTGTGGAACTTATCAATTGTTTTTTTTTTTTTGCTCGGCAAACGAAACTTTTATAACACTCGAAAGGATACATCGAGCAGGCTCGAACACAGTAAGATTACACACTTACTAGTTCAAGCAAGAAAAAAGAAACAACTACAACAATACCCTCCAACAGAAAGTTGGATAGCACACATCTCACCACTCAAACAAATTACAGTTTCAGCAACCTGACTCCATCCAGAAAAATCCTAAAGTCCTCAACTGAATACACCTTTATGTTGAATTTTGCCTTTACCCCATTGCGACTCTAGTTTTAATTAAATCACCTACTTCCCCAGCACTTGTAGTTGTATTGTTGAACACATAAGCATTTCTTACCAGCCACAAAGACCACAAGGTTGCAAAGAACGTAGCTTCCCACAAATGTTTCTCCCACTTCTTGAATCTGTTGTCACCCCACCAAATAAAATGGTCTTCCACAGAGGCATGGCACACCCATCTCACATGCCACCAATCCATAATACGCGACCAAACATCCCAAGAAAATTGACAATGCAAAAATAGGTGCTGTGATGTTTCCAATTGCAACGAACAAAACGGGCAGAGCACAGATTGACCCTCGGTGATCAGATTTCTGCCCAAAAGCTCAGCTCTAGTGGCCACCTTGGATTGAATAGCCATCCAAGCGAAAATTTCCACCTTTGGGGGACAAATGTTTTTCCAGAGATTTTCCAATACCGGTCTTCTTGAGTACCCATAATTTTCCCACTGATTGTACACTGATTTTACCGAGAATTGATTGTCCGAAGACCATGTCCAGCGAACAGAATCTCGCCTTGCCGAATCCAGAGTTACGGAGTGCAACCTTTGTTTTAATTCCTCCACCTGCAAATTTTCCCAATCACGTAAGTTTCTGCTAAACATCAGCTTCCATCTTTCCTCATCAACCCCACCTTTCAACGCATTGACCACTGCTTCTTTTTGAGTTGAAATTAAATATAAGCGAGGGTACTCCTCTCTAAGGGTTGTATCCCCTAGCCAAACATGATTCCAAAACGATATCTCCATGCCTGAGTGGATCTGTAACCGAAAACCCTCTTGTATGATATTACCGATGCATGAAGATACATCCCCAAGTGCACAGATGTCCTTCCAGATTTTTGTAGCCCTTCCAGAGGTCGGCATACGAGGAAACCAGTAGCCGTGCTCCAAGTTATATTTTCCCCGAACGACCCGCACCCACAGAGAGTCACCATCCTTATGAAATCGCCCCCGCCACTTTGCCAAGAGAGCCAGATTTTGGATCATCAAATTCTTCACGCCTAAACCTCCGTACTCCTTCTTCCTACAGATCACCTCCCATTTGACTAAGTGGATTTTTTTCTTATCGATTGTGTCTCCCCAGAAAAATTTCCGTTGAATTTTCTCTATCACCTTTGCTACAGTCGAGGGCATTTTGAAGATAGACAAAAAATAAATCGGTTGGTTGGCAAGAGAAGAGTTGATTAGAGTAAGTTTACCTCCAGAAGAGTTGTATCTTCCACGCCACACACTTAATCTCCTACGCCACACACTTAATCTCCTTTCCATCTTCTCCACTACGGGATCCCAAGTTTTAACCCTGTTGGGGTTAGCACCCAAAGGCAAGCCCAAATACTTAATAGGCAACTGTTCCACTTTACACCCCATAGCTTGCGCCAATGACTCCACATCATGTTCAGGTACTTTAACCCCACAAATGGAACTTTTCGAAAAATTGATCTTCAGCCCTGACATGAGCTGAAAGCATCTAAGGATTCTTTTGATACTAATCAACTCCTCCATGTCATTGTTACAAAAGAGAAGTGTATCATCCGCAAACTGAAGGTGGGACACCACAACCCCATTTGTTGTGTTGCTTAATTTTACAGTGTAGGAAAAAGAATCAATATGACAGCTGCAAGAAGTACCTGACATATGTTTCGGAAACATCCCAAAACAGTTAAGAATTTCTAAAATATTTTAGAAATTCCTAATTGTCAGCGTGCAATATCCAGCCTGCAAGAAGTGCGAACTCAATAGTTTTCAACTTTTTTTTTTTTTTTTATGGTAACGTAGAGTGTCTAAATCTCTACGGTTCCCACCGGCCTTTGCTAACCCCAAAGAGTTTTTACGCATAGGTGGCCTCAAGGTTTTTTTGCAGTAATAATAATTTTCAACTTAATTTCTTCTCGAATATTGAACATATGCTCCAAGTGGGTTTTTGGAGTTCGAATTATGTCATTGGAAAATATTATTCGTTGAGAGGAGTGTCCCTAGCATTGTCGCTTTTTTCATAGCTTCTTTATTATTATTTTTGCGTACTCTCCTAACCAATCATTCCATACAGAATAAAGGTGTGATATTCAAACTCTACACTGTCGCTTCTCTGGACTAAACAAGTTTTTTTTTAATGCTCTGAACAAGTGGCGAGACTTTAGCTTTGGTCTTGACATGAATGCAATAGAGAGCTTTGGTCTTGACATGAATGCAATAGAGAGTGCCATGCAAATGACTACGTGGTGCTCATACCAATACTTCTTGACGATTATGTGGAGTAGATTATTTTCATATCTCCACTTGGGTGCACATAATTAAGAATTTTGAACTTCTTTTTCTAAGATTAAAGATTAAAGAATGTACGTTAACTATTTGGGGTGACCTTCAAAAAGACTTGGAAGCAATGGACCTCCATTATAAGTAGCATTTTTTTTTCAATGGCAAAAATCAATTACTTTAATTTGATTCAGGAAATCTAGAATTTGTTAAAGTTTGGTCTTGGTTTTTCAGAGACTAACACAAACATCAAATGCTGCATCATCAAATTAATACGTGAATATGATCAAATCAAGTACCGTGTTTACCATTTTTCCTTGTAGTCTTTTTTTTTTTTTCCCTTTCTTTTCTAGGACTTATTACAACATTGATCTTATATTGCATCCGTCTTTTTCTTTGGCTAGGTTTGTTTCTCAATTTCGCTGAAGAAAGCCACATTGCCCACATGTGCTGGCTCACATAGATATGACCTTCTTTTTGTGGTCAAATTCGTGAATCCAGTCCAATCTGACAGTTTGCTTCTTGTTTTTTTGTTGCTTGGTTCGGATATGGTTCCGAAAAATAGAAAACTGTGTAAGATAGATTGATTTCAAGGTTTTGTGCTTGCGGTTCCGGATTGGAACCAATTTGAAGTACCGTCAGTAAATAGGGGGTGTTTGGCAGCCTCATTATTCCATTTTCCGTTTCTACTTTTTGCATTTTGGTTGTTTGGTTGAGAATGAGAGAACTCATTCTACCAAAATAGTTTTTCAGATTTGAAGAAAGGAGAGGAGAAGTGAGAAAGAGGTCCAGAGGAGTTTTTCCCATTCTCATTTTCCCATTTTCGTTTCCCAGCCACACCAAATGACATCCATACCCTCTCCGTTTGTCTATAATTCCACAAAACCCTTGAACACTATCCTCTCCACTGTCACTTTACTCACATTCTTCCACCACACAAGATGAAAGATCAACTTGAAACCTTGATTTGTGAAAATCAGATTGCTTCCAAAACCCCAAAAAAGGAGAAATCAACGGAGAAATTCTACCATTAAGATATCCCGATGTATTTTTTTTTACTCCGTAACAAACATAGAACAATTTAAGAATGGAAAAATGAATGTGGCTACAGAGAGAGAAAGGAGAGGAGAGAGAGGATGTGGGATGGATACAGAGATTTGCAGGTGAATTCAACGGTGTTCGTGGATAATCTTCCCAATCACATGCAAAAATTGATCTCAGAAGGAAGGGGAGCTCATGCAAAATCAAAGAATCAATCAGAAGGAAAAGAAGTTGCAGGATCCCTCCAAAGTAATCAACGATTTCGCATCCTAAACCCCCAGATAAAGACTTGGGAGAAAAGAGGCAAGGAGATCTGGAGGAGAATATTTCAACCGGAGACAAGCAAGCAAGACAAAGATAGAGGTAAATCAAGTGAAGAGGGTTTTGAAACAATAAACAATAAATCCGTCGTCGGAGTATGAGGGACTTCCATGGCCACATCCATATCCAGAGAGGGCGGGGGTGTTGGGTGGGGTGGGGGAGGATAGGGCTGAAAGGTAGGGAGGGAGACTGATAAATAACCAGGGATAATATGGTAAAAAATCAACCCATAATTCATTTCATTACATATCTCCCAAACACTACTTTTGTTGCAAATTGCATTCTGCACATAACATCCAAACACTCTACCAAATTCAAAATACATTCTAACCATAATTCAAAAAGTCAAAAAGACAAAAAGTGAAAAATGAAAAGCCAAAACGTAGGCTTCCAAACACCCCCATAATCTTGTTTTATATTTCTATAGTGATTGAAATGCACCCAAATAAAATAGACTTATACCACAAATACTCCATAATATAAACAACTATCGGGGTATGTTATACTAGTATTTTGTATAACCACACTTCTTATCTTCTTGTGATACGAATTTACATAATTAACATTTCATTTGTTACTCTTTCGCACAAGAAAGGACAACATTATAAATTTACATCACTAGAAGGCAAAAAGGGAGTGCGGTTATAAAAAAGAAGAGTGTAAAAATTGTTAAGGATAAGGATAAGGATAAGGATTCCATCACTTAGGAATTTTGTTAAGATGTATTTTCTGTTACATATCATTAAAGATTAGGATAGTGTTGTTTCAAGTTTAAACTTGTAATCCTTATCTCTCTCTGTAACTATAAATACCTTTGTAGAGATCAATAATATTAATTAAGAAACATTCTTATGGTATCAGAGCAAGTTTTCAACTCCTACGAGTAAAAAAAGATCCTATTAACCTTCCTTCATGACTACCGACCCAAAGCAAATTTCTGGTGATCCCGCGGGATCGACACCTCCTCTTATTGTTTCAACTCCCTCACCTCTTGCCTCTGATAATGTCTTAGTCTCCATTAATGCCGCTGCCCAGCTCCCGCTCAAACTCACCTCGACAAACTATCCTTCCTGGCGTGCACAATTCAATGCCCTTCTTATTGGGTTTGATCTCATGGGTGTTGATGGCTCACATCCATGCCCACCAAAGACAGTGCTTCAAGCACCCAATCCTGCGTACACCTTCTGGCGGTGACAGGATCAGCTTTTGCTGCATGCGGTTATTGCCTCCGCTTCGGAACAAGTCATCCCTTTACTTGCGTCCGCTACAACCTCGCATGAAGCTTGGTATAAACTAGCCACACTTTATGCCAATCGATCTCGTTCTCGGGTGATGAGTCTCAAGGACCGTCTCAGCAAACCTCGAGCCTCCAAGCCCGTAACCGAGTATTTGCAGCATATCAAAGCTACCTCTGACGAGCTAGCTCTTATTAATGCGCCTGTTCATATAGATGATCTTGTTCTTTACATTCTCAATGGAATTGGTGAAGAATTCAAGGACATTGCTGGTGCTCTTCATGTTCGCGAGAGCGATATAAGCTTTGAGGAGCTTCAGGACAAGCTCGTTGACTATGAAGCTTTCTTACAAAAAGAGACAGCGCCCCAAAGTGTCTCTCCGGTGATCACCGCCCACTCCACCCATCGGACAAATAATTTTTCCCATCCACAAGGTTCCACCAACAATTGGAGTGGCTACCCTAGTCATTCCCAAAATTTTCAACCCCGCAACAATCATGGTTCTAATTCACATCATCGCCGTCCCCCTACCCAGTCTCAAGGCCATGGTTATAAAGGCGGCAGTGGCGGCTACAAGGGATTTTGCCAACTTTGTGATCAACAAGGTCACACTGCTAAACGATGTCCACGTCGTCGGCCACTCCAATCTAATGATGCTGTTGCAAATTGCACCACCACCACCCGCTACCCACCACAAAATTGACTAGTTGACTCCGCTGCCTCCCACCATGTAACTGCTGATCTCGGTAACCTGTCTATGCATTCCGCTTATGATGGCCCCGATGATATTGTTATTGGCGATGGTTCAGGTTTGAGTATCACACACACGGGTTCTACTAAACTTTCTTCTCCTTCTCAAGCTTTTTCATTATCTAATGTTCTATGTGTCCCCTCTATGGAAAAAAATTTGATTTCTGTATCTCAGTTTTGCAAAACTAATCAAACTTCCATTGAATTTTTTCCATCCCATTTTTCTGTGAAGGATCTACGCACCAAGAAAACTCTCCTTCGCGGCCTGAATAAAGATGATGTGTATGAGTGGCCAAAGTCCGTGCATCTTTCCAAAATAAAGCCCTCTGCTATGGTTGGCGTTAAGGCTTCCCTGCATGACTGGCACAAACGTCTCGGCCATCCCTCTTCTCAGACTCTTCAACACCTTGTCAAGCACTTTTCTCTACCTATGTCCTCTAGTTCTACTGTTTTTAGTTCCTGCCAATCGTGTCAATGTAATAAGAGTCATCGGCTCCCATTTCATGTTTCCTCTCTTAAAAGTCGTGGTCCGCTTGACCTCATTTATACTGATGTATGGGGTCCTGCACCAATTGAATCAATTGATGGATTTAAATATTATGTTATTTTTGTGGATCACTTTACAAAGTACATTTGGTTTTACCCTCTTAAGCGTAAATCTGATATTTTTACTTTGTTTCCCAAATTCAAAGCCCTTGTTGAAAATTACTTTAAAACAACAATTGTGTCTATCTACTCCGATGGTGGCGGTGAATATGAAAAACTTCGCAATTTTTTTGCCACTCTTGGCATTACCCACTTAACTACACCACCATATACTCCCCAACATAATGGTTCGGCGGAGCGGCGTCATAGACATATTGTTGAAACTGGGTTGACCCTCATGCATCAAGCCTCCGTCCCTCTCTATTTTTGGTCTTACGCTTTTCCAGTGGCTGTTTACCTCATCAAGCGGCTTTGCACACCCATCCTACCAAATAATATGTGCCCTTACGAAGCGCTATTTGGTGACACCCCAAACTACAGTAAATTACGTGTCTTTGGTTGTGTATGCTATCCTTGGCTCCTTCCTTATGCCGCAAACAAACTTGAACCTCGGTCGCGTCCTTGTGTTTTTCTTGGTTACTCTCTCACTCAAAGTGCGTATAAATGTTTCGACCCTACCACACAACGTGTCTTCATCTCTCGTCATGTAATTTTTGATGAGAAAATTTTTCCGTTTACATCTTTTGAGTCTGACCTTTCTCGTGTCACCTCCACTACTTCTCAATTTTGGTCCCCCACTGTTCTAACCGACTCACCGTCTTTCTTCACTGTGCCGGTCATGCATGGCTCACCTCACCGCTCTCCACGGTTCGATAATAATGCACCGTCTTTGCCCACCCATATGCTGCAAACATCTACAAGTTGTCCTAGGCTGAGTCTTCATCCTACCCAAACTCACCCTGAGCCGGTTCATGCTGAAACCGCAATCCCCTCTTTAGACGATAATATATCTCCAACACCTTTATCCACATCCCCTCTAACTCCTCTTTCAAAAAGTCCCACCTCATCTCCAACATTATCTTCTCTAACCAATCTGATCACCCCCCTTTCAAAATCTTCTCTTCCCAATCTTAATCCAACTTCCACGCCACCTACTGTTTCCTCACCCCAAGGACTCCATCTTCTTGTTGACATACAAAAATCAACTGAACCTCTTTCATCCCATATAATATCACCTCTCCGAACCCACCCCATGACCACTAGATCTCGAAATAATATTTTTAAACCCAAACAACTTAATGCCTCAACTAAACACAATCTCCATGAACCGCTGGAACCCACGTGTGTATCTCAAGCTCTTCGTGAACCACAGTGGCGTGATGCCATGTCTGCCGAATTCAACGCCTTACTTCGTAACGGAACTTGGGAGCTTGTTGCTCCCGTGCCATCTCAAAATCTTGTTGGGTGTAAATGGGTTTTTCGAATTAAGCGCAAGCCCGATGGCCACATTGATCGGTACAAAGCTCGCTTAGTTGCAAAAGGGTTCCATCAACGCCCTGGCATTGATTATACTGAAACATTCAGTCCAGTTGTGAAGCCTACGACTATACGTGTCGTCCTCTGTCTCGCTCTTACCCAAGGTTGGCCACTTCGCCAACTTGATGTCAACAATGCCTTTCGCCATGGTTCTCTCAATGAAGAAGTCTACATGTCACAACCACCGGGGTTTGTTGATCCGAATTTTCCTTCTCATGTTTGCAAACTCCGTAAATCATTGTATGGTCTCAAGCAAGCACCTCGCGCATGGTATACCGAGCTTAGCAATTTTTTGCTCTCTTATGGTTTTATTAATTCGAAGTCGGATACCTCGTTATTTATT
This sequence comes from Rhododendron griersonianum, assembly GCA_018127125.1. Lineage (NCBI taxonomy): Eukaryota > Viridiplantae > Streptophyta > Magnoliopsida > Ericales > Ericaceae > Rhododendron > Rhododendron griersonianum. Next base: position 2,250,943 of record CM030795.1, on the reverse strand, counting down.
TACAGCCATGATGGAATTATTGCATATTTCCTTGTTTATGTGGATGATCTCTTTGTTACCGGCAGTGACCCATGTTTCATCTCGAAGTTTATTAGTGCTCTTTCTCACCGGTTCTCTCTCAAAGATTTAGGGGATCTTCATTATTTCCTTGGAGTTGAGGTCATTTCCACTCCTACTGGGCTATTTCTATCGCAGCACAAATATATTCGGGATCTCCTTGAACGCACTCACATGACTGGTGCCAAAGAAGTCAGTACTCCGCTTCCGACTAGTGGCTCTCTTACATAATCTGATGGCTCTCCCTTCACCAATGCCACCGAGTATAGGAGTGTTATCGGGGCACTCCAATATCTTGCAATTACCCGTCCAGACATTGCATATACAGTCAACAAGTTGTCCCAATTTATGCACCAACCGTCTGAAATGCATTGGACAGCGGCGAAACGTCTCCTCCGGTATCTTAAAGGAACCATTTTTTATGGTTTTTTCCTTAAACGCCACACCCCACAATTTTTACATGCGTATTCTGATGCGGATTGGGCAGGCAACCTTGATGATCGCACTTCTACCTCTGCTTATATTGTTTATCTCGGGGGTAATGCTATATCTTGGAGCTCTCGCAAGCAACGCACCGTTGCTCGATCGTCTACCGAGGCAGAATATCGTGCAGTAGCATCCACAGCCGCCGAAGTACTTTGGATACAGTCGTTACTTCACGAACTTGGTGTCACTCCAACCAAATCACCGGTTATTTATTGTGATAATGTCGGGGCAACATATGTTTGCGCAAATCCTGTGTTCCATTCCCGCATGAAGCATATTGCTATTGACTTCCATTTTGTCCGTGATTTGGTTTCCAAAGGTCTGCTCCAAGTCTCTCATGTGTCAACCGCCGACCAATGGGCCGATGCCCTCACCAAGCCGCTGTCTCGTCAGCGTCTTTCACTTCTCCGGTCGATTGGTGTCTCCAATGGGAGCACCATCTTGCGGGGGCGTGTTAAGGATAAGGATAAGGATTCCATCACTTAGGAATTTTGTTAAGATGTATTTTCTGTTACATATCATTAAAGATTAGGATAGTGTTGTTTCAAGTTTAAACTTGTAATCCTTATCTCTCTCTGTAACTATAAATACCTTTGTAGAGATCAATAATATTAATTAAGAAACATTCTTAAAAATCACTAACCCATCTTCTATTTTTATTTCTTTTTATGTTTATTGGAAATGTATCATAAAATTTTAGCTTTTATGGCTTTAGATAAATCTAGTGACGTTTGGTGATTTCATGGTTATCTCAATATAATAAGTTCATCATTAGAAGACAAAAATGGAGTACCGTTATTAAAAAAAAAAAAAAAGGAGTGTGAAAGTCACGACTCATCTTTTTTTATGATTATTAGAAACATATCAGAAAATCGTAGCATTTATGGTTTTAGATAAATCTAGTGACTTTTGGTGATTTCATGGTTATCAATATAATATATAACTTGAGAATATTTTTTTAACGGAGCTTTCATGAATAGTTGTTTATAGAGGTGAATCGCGCGCGTTCTCTATGGACAATTTGGAATTAAATAAACTTTTTCGAAGAAGAGTTAAACTCTTCGCAGCAAAAGTTTCATTTAAATTCGGACTGTCCAAAGCCGAAACGGACGACCGAGATCACGCTGCTCCGTGAATAAGGGAATCATGACTCCTTCATGAATAAGCCAATCTCTAGGGAATCACTGCCCCTTCATGAATAAGCCAATCTCTAATAACTTTGAGTTGATTAATTTCAAAGAGGTTGTAATTTCTTAATTTTTTCTACAACTTTTAAATGCATATTGGCTACAATGGAACCGCGGTCCGAACCGTGGAAAAATGTTTCAAATTGGTTTGGTTTCATGAATTTTCTCCGTCCATTTGATTCTCAAATTCTTAGAATTGTAAACTATGTTGTAATTGATTTTTAGTTCTTTATAAAACCAGATTAATTCAATCCATGCTTATCTCGGAGTTGATAGGATCATGACGAGGAATTTTTCAGTGCCGAGCGGGTACCACGTGGTGTCCGCTCAGCGCATCCGGACCGTCCATTTCGGTTTTGGACGGCTCTGATTTGGAGAGAGAGAGAGAGAGAGAGTGGTGGAGTGAGAGGAGAGAGAGTTTCAATCTGGACCGTCCAACACATATTTGGACGGCTCATATGTGAGTGCTCGGCCGGGTGAGAGAGCCGTTTGGACTTTGGATTGCAGAGATAGAGACAGAGTTTTCATTTATTTTTGGTAAGAGAGAGACGTTTGGACTCTGGATTGCACCCCAAGAAACAAACCCTAGCCGTATTCCACCATATACATACAACCTCTATATTGAAACGGCCTTTAATTTCTCTCTAAAAAGTGTAAAACCTAGCACCGAGTTCCCGATCAACCATGACTGACAGGGATGGTGGTATGGTTTTTTTTTTTTTTTAATTTTATTTTTGCCCTGCTTTTCCTCTGTTTTAATGCGAGCCACAGGAAACGGTCTACAACTCAAAATTGTTTTTTCGTGTCAAATATGCAGCTCGTCCGCCACCGTCTCATGGTTCTTCTGGGATTCGTGATCACTTACTCTGGGGTATGTGCAGTCTCCTTCGATGGTCTGTAAATTATCGACTTAATTCACTAACATTTATGACTTGCAAGAGAGTCGATAATGTAGCAATATGTCTGGATTCAGCAATGTCACACATCCTAGATCACTATCACGTTACAATGTTCAGAATGCACCATGAGTCGTACATATGACGATGAATGCCATGATCGTTCTTAATTGCAATCACGGCTTGTATAAATTTTTGGAATCGATCGAGATTGATTTCAAGAAATTTTTTGCTACTTCCTCTCTTCTTTCTCTTTCTTTTCAAGTTCTATTCTGAACAATATTCTTTTCTTTGAGTCCTTCGCCTCGATTTGCTTTTCTTTATTCCATCTTTTAATTTGAGTTTGATGTGGAGTAATAATTTTTAGTTTGTTTTTTTACGCTTCAATAACTATAGTAAGAGTTTCCCACAAATAGTTTTTTGTTTTTTGCAGCCGTGTCTTATGGTGTAGCCTCAGCCATAGCACTCAGGACCATTGATGCTTTGGCTTCTAAACAACCAAATCCCTCTGTTTGCCATGTTGATTTTCCGTCAGTCACCACTATAACCAACTCCAAAGATTCATCTACTCTTGTGATCAGTACTAAAAAGGAAGATCAAACTGCAGCAGCAGCAGCAGCAATTTCTACTCCTACAAAAGTTAGAGAAAAAAGTGGCCTTTTCTCTCGCCCTCAAGCCCCCAAGGCCAAGGCCCTTCCGCTTATATGCGAGCACGTCTTTGACTTCTACAACGATGTAAAGTACTTTTCCCTTTAACATCTACCACGATGTAACTCCGGACTTTCATATTAAGATTTAAGACTCCGGAGTTACAAATATATATTACGGTTTCTTGAAAACTTTTGAAATTGAAAACATGGGAAAGTTTGCGGCCCGAAGCGAACCTCACGGTTGGAGCTCTTTACGTAAAGAGAAAATGAACGATAAATCACTCTAGAAATCAAAATAATATATACTCGAGCATATAAAATCTTCAAAGTATTGCTCATTGTAGAGATTAAACAGTTTGCAAAAGGAATATCTATGGGGCTTATACTTTTGTATATCTATTATAGCACCTTATAGAACTTGGAGGCCACTGATTTTTAAGTAGATTTTGGAGGCTCAAAGTCCAGACATTGTCTTACCTTGGGACGAACCTGATTGAGAACCTACATAAATGGATTTTGAAAATTTTTAGGGGCTTGGTCATTTTCCACCAACTGTGCATTGTTTTTTCCTTTCCTTTTGGACTTGGGGTGGCATGTGTTTGGCTAGAGGCTTCACTGCTTCAGTACCAACATTGTTGGGATTTTTGCTTCTCGATGTGACGCCATCATTGTTCGTGTCCCTTTAATCATTGATCCTTCATTCAAAGATTTGTTTTTTTACTGTTAAAAAAAAAAATACCTCTAAAATATGTAAATATTTATTTATATTCTATTCAAAAAGCATGTACGTATGCATGTAAATTTAATGTGACTGACACGATTTTTAACCTTTTTCATAACGCAGTGTGCTCACACCTCCGAGAAGAAATGTGAAGGTTACATTAATCTTACAAAGAAATGTTATCAAATGGGTAACTCGATTCCAATCTCGTTTCTCCTCTATAAGATATTCCATTTTCTCTTTCTTTTTGTATTTCTAGGAATCGATAATATTGACATTTAGAGGTCGAGTTTTGGTGCATGTTAGCTGTTTTTTTAAAGCACAGACTAGAAATTTAATGCCAAGCATGAATCTTGGCAATTGCAATATAGTATCACTTCTACCAGCTTTTAAATTACCCTCTTTTCATAATTATTGAATCTTATGTTTGACCACCCGCAATCTTTAAGTCGCGAGACTGCAATGCAAACCGAAATCTCCTTCCACAGCTATTTCGCCCGAGCTTTCGCTTGCAAAGAGATTGAATGAAAGGATTAGGCTATATTGTTTGACCAAAGTTAAGTAAACCGAAATCTCCTTCCACAGCATTTTGGTAGCTGTATTCTAATCTCATTCTCTAATCTTTGGTACTGAAGAAATACAAAATACCCAAGCAGCATCTCCTCAAGGTCAAAGTGATAGCAATCTAACTCAAGGTATGTACAATGAAGAACAACTCTGATAGATATATAGGGAATCTAGCTACTATATTTCTTCGTCGACTCATACAAGCTAGATTGAATTGATATCGCCGGCGGAACTAGATATCTAGTCTAGTATTAAAGGAGTGGAGTGGTTCTTCCTTTGTAGGCACAACATCTGCTGATATTTCCAAAGTCTCCGATGATGGTCAAAATCCACCGCTACGTGCTCCAGCTGAACTTTTACTTCTGTCCTACCATGGGGTAAGTTCTGTATTCTCTATAATTCCTAGTTGTTATTCACTTGGTTTAGACAAAGTACTATGAGGTTCACATTTTTTGGCAATATCTAGGAACGGAAGTTATCTGTGAGACCCCATCTCATATAGGTTGCGAATGAGACATTCTTAGCACCATGTAATTGAAGAATTTGGACCTACCTAGCTACAACAAGGCATTTTTATCGCTAAAATTCAGGAGAAACATAGCCCTGACTATGCGGGCGTACAAGACATAACCGTGCGTTGCGCATGGCGGGTAAAACGGATATTACGATGGGCTTTGTGGCGGTGCGGTTCCACATCACCTTCCGGGTGAAAGAACATTGGCAATGAGACAAGGAAATGAGACAAGGACTTCGTACATCTAAAAGGGGATGTTTTCGGTAGTGAAAAATTTATAGATTTTTATCTGTGGTTGAGAAGTTGTTAGGTGTTTCCGGTAGTAAGTAAGTTGTTGATGGGTTTGTGAGTAGAATTACTATAGCAAAAAATGTTTTTGTAGACAATTTTTTTGTTAGTGGAAACGAGATAGTAAAATAATGTTGAAACTTTTGGTTAGTGAAAACGAAATGATAAAATGCGTTAAGTTTTTAGTGTTTTTTGTTAGGCTGCTGATTTTGCCACTCCGCACCAAAAATACACTTGCAGGAGAGTGCCGTTAACAAAAAAAAGAGAGTGGCAAAATCATTTCCCTTTTTGTTAATGGAAACACCTCCTAAGTGGTAGATTGGGAGACCCCGTACGGACGTGGATGCTGTGCGTGGCAGACGAAAAAACAATATAATATTGTAGCCGGGGATGAGTAGTTACATTATTACTCCACGAGAAAGCCATAACAATCTGGAAAAGAATCACACATTCTGGGCCTGTGCATCGCAAAACTTTTACAAAATTTATTCTGGTAAAAAATTCAAAAACACTTTTACGAATTCTCATACAATTTTATACGCCATTGCTCGAGGCGTTGATTTTAATCATGCGACGTTGGCGGCAGATGGCGGCGGATGGTGAATGGAGGTTTGTTTGGGTGGCGGTTTTGTGTGTTTTGATCTATGGCGGGTTTGGTCTGTTGTGGTTGTGGTGTTGTTTGACAGGCGCGGCAGAGGCGGAGGTTGATGCAGTCCTCTAGGGTTAGGGTGTGTGGTTTGGGTTGTCTGTAAGTTTTTGGGCTTTGTCCTTTGGGTTTTTGGGCTGATTATGGGTTGTATTGGTTCCCTACCAACCTGAGCCGTTTGGGTTTTTGCCCTAGTTTGGACTCAGCCTGTTGAGTCTTAATCAGTTTTCTCCGTGTAGTTAGGTTAAGATGGTCATGAATGGTCAGACCGGTATATCCATGACCCTATTAGCTCTAGTTAAACTACGTGTTATGAGTTAATGAAGCTTATTTTTTGCTGTTTCAAAAAAAAAATCATGCATATCAATGATGGGTTTCATGTCATGGAAATGCAATAGGTAGAATTTTATGTTACATTTTGCAACTATTACATATTACATAAAATATTTTACATGCGTATTGTATACTTTAAATTTTATACCATATAATCGTCAAAAATAAGTTTTATATATAATGCAAGTAAATACGTACCCTTTCAAAATTAAAATTCTTCGACTCGCAAATAGATTTCTTTACTGATGAAATCTAATGAATTATCGTAACTTTTAGAGCTGCATGAACATGTAATTAAGAGAGTATTATTATTTAGTATTTACTATTTACGTATGGCGAGAATTTTTGCTAATTTTTTCTTTTATCGGCATTTTTCTGCTAATTTATTGACTGAAACTCGTCAATTGTGTTCCTAAATTACAGTGTAGGAAAAAGTACGGACGTGATGGTGTAGAAGTGTGCAACAAGTACGTGACATATATTTCGAAAATATCTCAAAACAGTTAGGAATTTCTAAGTATTTTAGAAATTCCTAATTGTCAGCGTGCAATATCAGCCAGCTGCAAGAAGTGCGCGCGTACTCAACAATTTCCAACTTTCTTTTCGGATATATATTGAACAATTAGATGCTCCAAGTGCATGGGTTTTAGAGTTTGAATTATATATGCCATTAGAAAATATTATTCGTTAGCATATATAAGGATATCAATTAATTTGAGTTTTCTTACAATTAAGGATTGTCTTGAACTTATTTCATGGCTTCGTTTTAGTAGAATATAGAGATGGAGATACTGCACATTAATTTCACATTAAGACGATGCACTGTTATATATAGGGTGAGAATGCAGAACTCAATTTTTTTGTGAATTATTAGTTCGTCTTGACGAGAGGAATCGAAAAAATAAAAAACTATGGTCCAAACTTATATTTATTTGATAAAGACAAAAATTAACCAAAAAGCCAGGTTTTTTTTGGCTTTATTCAAGAAAATTGAGTCTGTATTACAATTATTAACTTTTTGATTTCTTTTACCGAGATGAACCAATAATCCAAAATAATTTGACGTGATACTTTTAGTGACAGCTCAGTGACAATTGTTTTGTCACTATCGCTCTTTTTTTGTAGTGACTTGAACATGAATTGCTAGATCTATGATCAATAACCCAAGCCATCTTGGGTTATTAACATTATTTGATCTTCAGCCAACCCAGAACTCATACGATTAACATTATTTCTCTGCAAGAATATATTCCATAATGTATTAGAGTACTCACAAGCAAAGAATAAGTGATCATGTGACTCGTCTTCATTTTGACAAAGCAGACATCTTTGATCTTCATCCACCCGGTATTTTGTAATTCGACAGGGTCAATTTATGCCATTGGCCTTATCTATTTACAATGTCATATTGTAATCAGGGTTAAGAGTATTTCCAGAAAAATAGAGAGGCAGCAATAGAAAACTGTTCTCAGAGAGAGAACAAAGAAGACTTGTACTCTTTTTTCGTTTGATTTGCGATTTCATTAATTCTAGTTTCCAAGATCTGTAGGGGCGTTATGGATTGAACTCGTATAGTTGATTCCTAACATTGTAACCTTTGAGTTTGAAAAATTATTTTATAATTATGCAAATTTACATTGTTTTGTCTACCATTCCAAGGGGGGTGGGGGAAGGGGGACCGAATTGTGACAGGGGTCTCTTTTTTCAGGGTCAAGCAAACCAATAACGCAACGTAGAGGACCATAATTGGAAATACGAAAACTCCTGCGACAATTGATGAAGCTTTGGAACGAACTGTGGCTCCTATCAGTAATCCTTCCCATTTACGGTTGTGCTTAGGAAGTAAAGGTTGATGAAGCTTTGGAACTGTGGCTCCTAGGGGTGTTCAAGAAAACCGTCCGAACAGTAAAATCGGTCCGATCCGGACCGAACCGTCCTATTTGGTCCGGTTCTACGGTCAGGTTATGGTTCCAAAAAAATAAAAATCGTTAATTTTGGTTCAATTACTGGTTCTCAATTAATGAACCATGGTTAGAACCGAACCGTACCGTTTAAAACTAAGATAAATATAGAAATACATATGTGTGTAATTAAATATGTATTTAAATTTGGTAGGTTAATCTTTTCCTTACTAAACTTAATTTATTTAGAGATGAAATCTCATTTGTTAGGAAAGCTTTTATTTTCTTCCTTTCTTTCCTATTCTAGCAGATTATCTTCCTATTTCTTTAATTTTCTAAGTTCATATTTTGTAAATAAGTGTTTGGATGCTTCTTGGATAGAACCGGGACCGGATCGATCTTGCGGTTTAGTTCTGGTTAGCACTACAAGAAAAATGAGAATATGTGACGAAATGGTGGTGAGGAAAGTAGATTTCGTCTCCAAATATACCTATTTTGTGAGAAAAATATTTTTTTGTCACCAATTAAGAGGGCAGAAAAATTTAAGGTGACGAAATTTTATTTTGTCACCAAAAACAGTTAATCAGTGACGAAAAAATAAATTTTGTCAGCAAAAGGGTGGACAAAAAAATATAAGGTGGTTACGAAAAATAAATTTTGTCGCTAATCCGTTTCCTCCACATATACTTGCAACCATTACGTGACAAAATAATTTCTCACAAAAGGAAATACTTTGGGTGACGAATTCTTTTTTGTCTTCCATTTTAAAGAGGGAATTTAGATGATTAAAAAAAAATTAAAGAGGGGAATTGTCGTTAGTTTTGGGGCTTTATGAAATTTTTCATCAGTACCAAAATTCATTATTAAAATGATATATTACGTCCGATCAAGTATGTAACGATAAAAGATATACTTCATTCTTGGCAGGAATGATTTAATCTCTCTTATTTAAAATATAGACGGTTCTGATTTTAAAAAAAATAGCCCAAGCGGCTCTCGAGTTGTGCACTATAGGATTTTAATGTCTCTGGAACCACCAAATGTGTTACGATCATGTGGTTGTCGACATCTGATTATCACCGATTTTGGTGAGAATGATATAATTGATAAAATGTTAAATCCTAACAGTTTAGATTGATCATTAATTAAAAAAATGAGCCGACAACTGCCTTTAAAATTTATACATTGAATATACTTATTTCTGAACCAAGGTCTGATGCTATAGTCTAATGTACAGTAGCCAGACAACCGCAACACAATCACGACGATCGATACTGTTCATTTTATTGTGCTTAGTGTTTTAATCATTCTTGTAAATTTTTGGGTCTATTGGGTTTTGAAAGTCCTTTCATCGGGACACAAATTCATTATTAGAATGATATTTTACGTCCGATCAAGTATGTAATGATAAGAGATTAACTTCATTATTGGCAGGAATAATCTAGCTACTCTTATGCAAAAGATAGACAGTTCCGATTAAATTTTTTTTTATACAAATAATGAAGTTTATCCCGTAACTACCTCATTGGAATAGTTTAATTAGTCATGCAAAAAATGATTAGACTAATTTTTTACTATAATAGTGGTTCAATGAGGTAGTTGCGGATGTCTGATCAATTTGAACTTTTGGGTGAAAATTTAATTTGACGAGTCCTATAAGATGAATGATTTGGATAATCGAGGAGAGATCCGGCTGTAACAAACTACGCGATGCAGTCTCAAAAACGGGACTGTAGAGCATATGTTCTTTTGCAAATAGTTTGGTGGGCATGTAATTAATTATTAAAGGGGCGGGAGATTGAAAAAAATTAGATGAAAAATTGGTATAGAACCGGCACCGTTTTATGTACAGTAAATATTTTTCCCTCCCTTTTATTTCTCCCAATTCCCTTGGCGCCTCAAAAGAGAAAAGCCCTAGTCTTGGTAACATCGACACTTCTGAATCTCCTCTTCGCCGTTGCTGCTGGTATGCCCTTCTCTCTCTCTCTCTCTCTCTGTTTGTGTTTGTTTCTCTGCAATTTGTTGTCTCTCACTCGCTCTCCCAAGTTATATCTCTCGCTCTTTCAATTTCTCAGCGTCTTCCTCTCTCGCTCACTGCTTCCAGTTGTTGGGTGTGTCTAGGTGAGCCCTAACTCAGCAAAAAGCTCTTAATTTGCAATCTCAACAAAGTTGAGCATGAAAACCCTCTCGGGAATTCTCGAATAGGTACGGATCTCTCTCTCTCTCTCTCTCTCTCTCTCTCTCTCTCTCTCTCTCTTTCATCTATAGCAGTTTCCCCTTCTCCCTCGTTCTAATCCCATTTGACTCCACCTTCCCAATCTAATCACACCTCCAAATCCCCTGAGCCGAAGGCCCTACCTCTATGAATCTCGCCAGCCCAACGATTTTATAAAAGATTTTGCTCTCCCTATTGCTGTGATTGATTGTCATAGATAGGTGAAAGAAAACGCCCTTTTCCCCCTTCTCCGTCAAGGGTTTATTTATTTGTTATGTAGTATTGAGAAGGGGTTTCAGTTGATATAATGCTATGGCTATACATCGTGACATTAAGGAGCTAATACCTGAGAAATCTTGCGACCCAGGAGATGGTGTGTGGTGTTTGTTTTTCTTGTCTGTTTGTGTACTTGTGAATTGGTCTCTCTTGTTTTATTTTTTTGTAGCTTTGTGTTTGTAATGGAGGTAGTTAGGGATTGATCTCTATGGAGATCCTTGTTGTATGGCCAGAGCTATGCCTCTTGAGTATAAGTTCTATGTGTGTTTGTGCTTTAATGATAGTATAGTTATCAAAAAAAGAAAAGTTTTGAAATGGAGTTTGAATATGCATTATGGAAAAACCAGAAGCCCATTTACCACCTGATTGTTTCTCCCCTTTGATTTATATTCATGTTATATTTGAAAAACTTCTGCTAGACTTTGGGATATTTGATTGATGGGATTCTAAGAGTTATTGGTGGAGTGGGACCAAAGTTTTTAATTGTAAATGGAAAGTAGAAATTCAAGCCACTGATTAGGTTGTCTAAACCATTGAATCTGAAACCTTTGAATTAAGCAAACTAAATTTTTGATGACAAGGGATACTCCTTATGAAACCATTGTCAGCAAATAACCCTGTAAATTATTTACTTGGTAAATTTCTCGTTTGTGGAAGACAGAGAAGGGTAGTAGAACTGTTTCATGTTATACAGGAAAAAGAATATGTTCAAGGGTAGTAGATGCTCTTAAGAAAGGCGAGGCTGATGAGCTGATCTCTTTTATTAAGAAAGGCGAGGCTAATGAGCTGATCTCTTTTATAGCAGTTGGTTTATTTTCTGTCTATATGCTTGACTTTAGTGCTCGTTCCAAGTACCTCTGTGAAATAGCTTTTAGCTTTAAAGGCTCATGCAGTTTAATCATTTGTGCCATCAAATCACCATGACGAAAGTTGTATATGTCGTGCTTAACACTTAGCTTGTAACCATTCATGCATGAAAGTTATGTGCTTCTCCCAGATGGAAAAAAGAAAGGGAGGTAGTTTAACGATGAAAGTTACTTGTTTTCCTATTTTGTCATGACAGTTTATGCTCTTTGGAGGGTCCCTGAACTCTTGCCTGCATTTATGCTGAATGGGGGTGAGGTTTCTCGTTTTATCATTGGAGGAGCAGATGTAATGTGTCCTGGCGTTTATATACCCGTAGAAGGTCTACCAACATTTTCAGCTGGGGAATCATGGGCAGTGAAAGTGTGGCAATTCGGCTCCAATTGCAGTAAGCAAGCCTTTTTTTTTTTTGTGAACTGGTCTCCAATTGCAGTGAGTCTGTGAAATCTTTCTTTTTGAACAGTTGTCACTGGACAAATTGTACAAGACAGTGTAGGTTTTCTTCTTCTGATCCTTCTGTAGATTATTGGATGGATAATGATTTACCTTTGTTCGGGTTGGGACAACCACCATGAGATACACTTTGGTAAATATTGGACCATGTTTGACACATCTTCAGATGTCAGTTGGAGTAAAAATATACTGACATTGCAATTATTTGGAAATTCCTTTTTCACAGGGCATCAGTTGAAGCTTATTATGTTCCTAATGCTGGTTTTCTAGAAGATATTGTGTTTGAGGATCCTTCTTTATCATCTGCTTCTCAGACTTTTGATTCATGAGAATTTGATGCTTAAGTTGATCAACGGAATGACCTCAACAATGAAGTAGGAAAGGGTAGCAGTGTTACAAATGCTCACTCTCACCTCGATACTCTTTAACCACGCACAGTCATTTGAAAAAAGATATTTCCGAACAACTAGTTGCGGACGTGGGTGATTTAAAAGTAACAGAAAATGTTTCAACTGATGGGAAAAATGTTGAGGACCAGTTCTACACGAAACAGCGAAAGGGAATTTACACATTTGTTTGTGGAAGACGGAGAACGTAGAAGTCAGGTAAAGCACTACCCTTTAAAGCTACGATACTTGGCCTTCTTTGAGTTGTGCATTTTTTTTGTTATTTATTGCCATTTGATTGTTGGTGAATTTCTCTACGCTCATTATGGAATTGCAATTGGTATCCAACTTTAGTTTAGTAGCAGTAGCTAGCTCCTCCCAATTGGTATCCAACTTTAGTTTGATGGCCCTCCCAATTGGTACCCACCCCCTAAAAAATCAGCTTGTTTCTTGCTTTCCAAACTGATCATGTGAAAAAATGACCATGTGATTGTAGCAAGCCTTGTAAATGATGCTACATTTTCGGCCTTCCTCCTCCATTAGGACTAGTGGTGTATCTATGAACGGGGAGTATGTAACACACCTCGAGGGAAAGGTGCAAGAGCAAGCTGAGAAAATTCAAGAGCAAGCTGAAAAAATTCAGGAGCAAGCAAAAGGAATTGAAGCAGCAAACAATAAGATAGACGACCTAGTAGAGGCAAAAGAGGAATAGGGGAGGACTTTGGCTAGTGTTATGGTGTTTAAGAAACACCAAGGATTCACCGGTTAATGACTTGCTGGTTAGTACATCATGCTTTCCCTAATTATACTCATAATGAGAAAACTGGGAGTGGGCTGTATATTTTTGTTGGTTTGGTTTTTTGCCCTTTTTTTTTTGCCTTTTTTGAGCATATGTTTTCTATTTATAGAGATTATGAAAGTTTTTATATGCTCTCATTTGATGTTAACTATTTGTTCCTTCTTGATTAATTGATCTGTACATCATATATGGCTGAAACAAGTTACACTAAAATTGTCTAGTTACACAACGCCGTCTTGAGTCTAATAGTAATGGACACCCAAATAGAGGTTTAATGGCTGCACTTGCAGGTTCAACTTCCACGTCGTCTCTCTCTCTCTCCAATCGCTTTTGATTTGTCTTCTCTGTATATGGGTACTAAAATAGCTTTCGTGTCCCGAAATAGAGGGGTTTTCACCTCTTTACGGCGGAGACACAACATGGACACGCGGGGGACACAACATATATGGGAACACAGCTCCTTAGGTGTATAAAACCTTGTAGCTTAACATAACAGCCCTTTTATTACTCTACATTCTGCAGTTACGTACAGTAGGACTATAAGTATGGGCCGTAAATTCCCAAACGGGCATGGGTAAAGCTCCCACAAATATTGCCAATAATAGCACAACTATGCGTAGAATCTCACTATTCCGTTGGATCAATCAAACATGACTATTAGACATACACTTCACAGATAAATAGATGACCAAGTTATACAAGAGTATGAGGCTTTCTCTCTTTAAAAGTTTGGAACTGTGCATTAATCATCCCATGCGGTGAATTTTTTCGTTTTCATTGATTGTGTTGTGGGTGGTTTCGGAGGGATGTGGCTGGATAGACTTCTGTGGCAGGGTGAGAGGAGTGTGTTTTTCGACTTTTCTGGTATGGGTCCTGTGGCTACTTTGTGTGATGTTTGGTTTGCGTTTCTTTGTTTCTGTTGCTGATTTTATGTTGTTGGGGGGCTGCTGCTCTGTTTGCTGTCTTTCGGCAATTGTATCTAGTGGTGTGATTGTGGTTTTTGTTACTCATGTCTGATGTTGCTGCTCTTAATTTTCTAGATCGCTTGGCTGATCTTTGCTGATGTTTTTTAGGTGAGGTCTGCTCTTAATTATTGGTAGTGAAGTCCTATGGCATCTCTTGCGGTTAAGGTGGAGTTGGTTCCTGCTTTTGGTTGCTTCTATTAGGCCTCGTGGTACTGGTGTTGTATTTTGAGTTAGGTCCTCATTTGTGTCATTTATATATTGTTAAGTTTTCATAATGTTTTGTGTTCTATTAACATCATAACCAAAATACTTTATCCTACTTTTTATGTGTGCAGATTGAATATGCATAAGGTTGGTAGCGGGGAAGATGGTATATATACGCTCTTTTATGAAGATTTTTTGTTTGGATATATGTTTCTATGAAGACTCCTCTTTTGGATGAAGGTCCGAGTCTTCTTTTTTGGATATATGCTTCTATGAAGACTCATTTTTTGGATGAAGTTCCGAGTCTTCTTTTCTGGATACATTCTTCTATGAAAACTCTTTTTTTGGTTGAAGTTTCGAGTCTTCTTTTTTCATTTTAATGATGCTACCGAACTATGATGAACATATATGGTATATATTGTCTACCTTTCATGTTTTTGTCATGGGAACATTGATGGTTTAGATCCTATGGTTGAATGGACACATTTGGTGTACAATACATAGTTCTTGTGGTTAATGGATGTCTAGTTTGGTTCATGATTATATTGGTTTATGAAGATGTGTTGGCTATTATGGTGTAATGTATAATTCATTTGTTTGGATGAGTATTGAATTCTAAAATGAATAGGATAATATTGTCTTGTAAGAAGAGTGTTAGTGACAATTGATTGGCTTTAATTTGAAATTTTAGGCGACAAAATATTTTGTCACCATTATTATTTTTAATTAATTCCTTCGGTGACGAAACTTTTTTTGTCACCTATGCACTTACCTTGATCAATTACCTGCCACAATTAGTGACGGAATTGAAAATAGGTGACAAATAATTATTAGAATGGTGACGAAATGTTTCGTCGTCAAAAACCATAATAGGTGACGAAGAAAATTTTGTCACCAAGTGATTTTTTTGTGACTAAATTTTTCGTCGTCAAAAGACATTATAGGTGACGAAAAATAAATTTCGTCACCAGGTAGGAATCCTCGACAACATTTAGTCGACAATTTTTTTTTCGTCACGCATACTATTTGTGACGAAAAACATGCAATTTGTGACAATTTTCATTTGTCACCTAATGCAATTTTTCTTGTAGTGTAGGTTCCATGCATATATTGGTTATATTCTGGTTCCCAATTTTTTAGAACCGTTTGATATATATGGTCCAGTTATTGGTTTCTAGAGAACCGGACCAATTCGGTCCGTGTACACCCCTAGTGACTCCGAAATTTATTTTCTACTTGTATACTTATCGATGTCAGATTAAGTTTTTTTTTTTTCTTGGATGAACTTCTTTGGAGGCCCTACAAGCTAGATCGACGGTTCAAATTATCATAGTGAACGCCGGGTGGAAAACACGTTGGCGATGGGCGTAAATCGATCTCACCATCCCACGGCCGGCATAAAGAACTTAAACTAAAAAACTATACTGGCAAACTAAATGCCATTTTAGCTAGCTACGAAAGTAAAAGAAAAATGCCAGTCTATCAATTGGAAAGGTACTTGTATCTCGTATGAGAAAAACTTATTTATGGAGGGTTCCGTAAACAAGTTTTACAGAGGTGAATCCGGACCGTCCAAGAGTAAACTCTTCTCCGGAAAAGTTTGTTTAAAATCCAGACTGTCCAAAAAATCCGGAGATTCACCTCCGCTATAGACAGCTTATTCACGGCTCGTATAGCATATCCGGGAGATCTCGAGAGAGAGAGAGTGTGTGTTCTCCACCGCTTACAGTTGTTTTTGGATTGCACCACAAGAAACAAACCCTACCCATATTAATTCCTGTAAGGAGTCCACGACCCAACGGCCCATATTAGAAGTCCTTACATAGCTTAGGTAAGGGAGTCCTCACAGGAAGTGGACTGCCCATATGTATATATCTATACAGCCTAGCCATGCAGATGTTGTGATGGACCTTCTCTAAAAAGTATCAAACCTAATAACACCAAGTGTTCGATCAATCATCACTGGCATGGATGGCGCGCGCGGTATGGTTTTCTATCTTCTACATATTTATCTGTTCTGCCGTTGCTATAATTAATTTGTTTTGTTTGCGTAATTAATACATACGTATTACGCAAACATCTAATTTGTTTAGAACTCAAAATTTGTTTTAATTGCGTAATTAATACATATATGATATATATGCAGCTTCTCAAGCCGAGGCCCTTCCTCCTATATGCAAGAATGTCTTTGCCTTCTACAAGGATGCATGTACTTTTCTTTCCCGGTCATTTTTTTGGGCGATTTCTCGTGGGTACCTTTAAAATCACGTTTTGAACACATTGAGTGGCTCGGATAGTTGCAATTCGATCGGGAAAGGGGAGTCCCTTACGGTAAGACCGTAAGGAATCCCTTATAGGATCCTATATATATGCTTGCATGTGGTGATGGATTGTGCTTAAAAATTTCAGATAAATTCTGTAGTGACAAATACTACACTTTTTTTGTTCAATACTTTTGAAATTGAGAGCGTGCGATTGCTCATAGGGTTGAGTCCTTTACGTGCTTTAACGAGGAAAAAAAAAAGAGAACCAAAAAATGATACATACGAAATACTAGAATATTAGGTAATTTCCACTAGTTAAATTTATGCGAAAGAAGTAATATGACAAAATATAATAATAAAAAATTGGATCAATTTTTGAATGTCAATTGTTTAAAATAGGGGCACCGTTTATATATAAATGTAATTTTTTTTTAATGCGATTGATACTAGTTTTGAATGTTTGATTATGCAGTGTCTTGCGGGATATAGTAATAAATGTGAAGGTTATGTTAAGCTTACGAAGCAATGCCATCAATTGGGTAACTCAAAATTCTATATATGATTCCGATTTTTAGTGTCTTTCTGGAAATCTGTGGTATTGACATTTTAATATTGAGTGCATGTTTGATTGTTTCTCCATAGACTACAATTCTAATCCTAATGATGTAATTCCTTCTTATTTTTTTCATAAGTAATACTAATAAATCTATTGCATACAAATCTTGCCAGTTCCCGCCAACCGGAGTCTTAAGTCGTGTGACTGCACTATGAACCGTAATTAATCTTCTTCCACATCTATTTCGCCTAAGCTTTTTTTTTTATAGGCAACAAAATTTTATTAAAAACTCGACAAAGGGTACATCGAGACGAGACCAAATACAGACCATAGTGATTTTGCATGCAAATTAAGAGATTGACTTGAAGGATTTTGCTACGTTAGTTTGACCGGATTTTATTAAACTGGAAGCCAATTCCTTGGGCCTTCCACTATATGAAAGTGCGACCCAGCCTGCATTACTTGGGCCCTCCACTACTAATAAAGTTTTGGGTTTTTTTGGCAGTTCTTTAACATATACAAATGAAATAATAGAAAATTTCCTATACCATTTCTTAGTTTATCAGTGATTGGTTTTTTCTTTTGTTATTGTTCTTTAACGCATAAAAATGAAATAACCATTGCAATTAGTTCATTTGAATAACTTTGTTAATTTATCTCTATACCATTTTCTGTTAATAAATTTCATCGATCAAGAGAAGTTCATTTGAATAATTACGCTGCATTCTTTTTTACTTCTGATAATTATAACCATTGGAAGTAGCTTTTCTAAAGAAGGCATTTTCTGTGATTAATATTGTTTCGTTTTTTATATTCTAATCTCATTCTCTAATCTTGGTACTAAAGAAATCGAAAAATCCCAAGCATCTTCCCAAGGTCAAAGTGATAGCAATATAACTCAAGGTATGTAGTAGGTGGGGGTGTGTGTGTTTACCAAGTAAGGTTAGGTTTGGAACAACAGTTGAACAGCTTGCATTACATCCATATTTCATTGACGAAAAAACAAATTTTCTAACAACTACGGGTCCAAGATATGGAACCCACTATCTTCGTCGGATCATAAAAGGTCGGATTAATTGATATCACCATGTCACTCAATATTTATCGCTTGCACGAATTTTGTTTCATGACAGATCCCATGATACGCGCTCCAGTTGCTCTTATACTGATGTCCTACCATGGTGTAAGTGTATTATATATCTCGTAGTTGTTATTCATTTCTTTATTCAACTTGTTTTATTTTAATTTTCAACTTGTATCAAAACGATATATTATGCATTTTCAGATAACTTACATAGGGCTTCAGTATTGTTAGAATAATTAGATTATCACATTGGAAACTCCTGACCTCTTATTCTCCGCACCTAAGTCATTGCTGATGTGTTAGGCCAAAGGTTAACAAACTCTTTTTTTAGGTGAGACATGTATCGGTTAATTATTTGGCATATGAACAGTAACATACGAAAGCTCTTGGGGAGACCCTGTTCCCACACTATTTGCAACTCCTCTAATCAGTCATATGGATTCTACCTACCATTCTTCCATTTAGTATGCCATTAGAATATATTTTTGGAATTTATAAAATTAAAAAGTGTAAAGAATTAAGGGAACTTGTCACGTCCATAGGCCTCTTCAGTAAAAGACCATTTGCTTTAATATATAGTATAGGTTAGTAATTTTTTCAACAAGTAATATTTAGTCACTAGTGCATGCCCGGGCCTGAAGGCACGACTCGAACGATCAATACACGCAAATAAATACTGGACTCGCGTGCAATATATTAACCCCTGCCCATTGAATCCAACTATGTGAAATACAATAACCCAAGCATATTCATTGATTTGTTTAACTTGAATCAACAAATAAAGAACAAATAATTTTCCAATCACTAACTTTTGTATGCACACACTCAAACACATAAGAGCAAGTTTATCAGATTAGTTAAAATGACTTTTTCTGCTTTTTACCGAAGAAGAATAGGAAAAAGGGGCTGCACCAGAGGAGGAAAACATGAGAGGTAAAATAGATTGCCAGAACTGGTTCGGTACAAATACCTCACCACTGTTCACTAGGAATCCAATTTTTTGATTATTTAACTCTCTCTTTCTCTCTCTCTCTCTCTCTCTCCCCCTCTCTCTCATATTATAATAATAGAATAAAAGAAAAGATTGAAAAGATTGTGTATATTTTAATAGAGAATAGGTTAAATAGATAGTGTTGGTGTAGTGTTGAGAGAAATATGAGTAGGTAAAATGAAAAATGTGCACTGTTCATGAGTCTTTTTTGCTAATAACTGGTAAACTTGCTCTAAGACTTGATAAAACACAAAACACCATCCAAAACACCAATGAAAAAAAAATGATACATAACAATGAAAATGCGTGTCTCTAAATAGATATATAAAAAGAACACAGGAAAACATGTTATATTCACAAAAAGAAGTTAGAATATAAAAAGAGAACACTAAGAGTCTCCCTAGACCCTTGGAAAGTCTGTCCATGAACACAACTAATGTCGAACATGTTAAAATAGAATTGTACAATAGATTTATTTATTCCTTAATTTTAGGGTGTAAATATCGCCGACCTTTTTGTTTTTCTAGTAATACAAATCCTCGGAATTTAGGATTCTGAAAATAAAGAAAGAAGGGAAAAAATATGCTTGATTGGTTTCCTAATGGCAAGGATTATGACAAATCTTGTTTTCTTACTAATTGGCAGTAACGATATACAATTGGGTGAGCACTTCCCCTCTTTCTAGCCCAGGACACATCGTTAGATTAGTTTGGAACGATAAGGGCCGTTGGATTTACGTAGTACATAAGATTCAAATATTGAGATAGCTTATGATTGACGAGGTGGATTTGGGTTTTATTAATTTCTGTAATACAATAAGGCCTTAATGTGCCATTTGGCGCTAGCTGAATACACATCAGTCCCAGTTAAGCACCGTTACTCACATCACCATATTCAGTCGCTCAGCAAGGTTGACATTGAAAAATATTTCATAATATAAGGACGAAATTGAACCAAAACATATTGCAAGGGTAGTTTTGAAACCAGCAATATTTTATAGGAGAGTCATTTTACGCACGGTAATGAGAAGTTTTGCTAATTTTTTTTATCAGCAATTTTTTTTTTTTTTGGGGTAATTTAGTTACTGTGAAACTTATCAATTGTTATGTTGTGTATATCATCTGACAGTGCAGGAGCAAGAAACTGATGTCAGATTGCAAGAATTACGAGACATATATTGCGGAAAATGCTGAACGCGTTTACGAATGGATCCTCAAAAACAGATGTCCAAGGCCATCCTAAACTTAATCGATATCTTATTTTTACATTATAGAAATCGATATTTTGCATGCTGATTTACATTAGAGAACGATGCACCATTATATATTTATGGAGAGAATGTAAAAACGTGTACATGGAAAGCATGGACTTGCATAATGTTGTTTGGCCTTAATGTTGTTGTTTTCCATTGAGGCGATACATTACATTAATCTTTAGGCGGCCGAAACGATGTCATCACCCTCCATCCCATGGACTTTCTGGATGCCGTCCGATCTCCTTCCAAACTCAGATTCAGAGGATGTAACATTGTTGATGCCCAAACCAGGGGGGGACCCAATTGTGACAGGGGTCTCTTTCTTCAGGGTCAAGTAAGCCAATAACGCAACGTAGAGGACCATAGTTGGAAATACGAAAACTCCTGTGACAATTGATGAAGCTTTGGAACTGTGGCCTCTATCAGTGATCCTTCCCATTACGGTTGCGCTTAGGAAGTAAAGGTTTATGCCGATTGAGCAGAAACCCAAGATCCATGATGTGAAAGTCACCTATCATGCATTTCAGGGGAGGACTTTTAGTTGAAAAATAATTTGGCAAGAAAATGTAGGATAAATTACACTTAAAACGAATACCATGTGGATAGATCTGCAAACGAATAGAGTTGTGTTCGCGAGTAGCTTGAAGCTCTGATAAAATTTTAGACTTGTTTATTAAAAGAGCCTTAGCTTGTATTTATGGTCTCGGCTCATTGTGTACTCGAATTGAGCTGGTATTCGAGTTAGAATATTTAGTCTTGATTCAAGCTCAAGCCCAGCTAGAAAGCTCACTGAATTCTAAACAGGGCGAGCTGGACTATCCTAAAACTCGGCTAGGCTCGTTTGCACCCATGCACATGGTGGCCTGGTCAAATGGAACTGTTGGAAGGTACCCTGCAAGAACAAGAGTTAAGAATCTCACCATTACAGAGCTCTTGTGGGGGCCCATCTTGGCTTCACTGCTTGTGAACCTGAGGAGGGGAACCAGTGCAAATGGCAGTTCAAATGACAAGATCATCTGAACCCACAACAAATGCACATGGAGGGGTACAGTTGTTAGCTCTTTGTACAAAGTACATATTAATTGTGCGTGGGTAGATTTTGGAAATTGAATTATTGATTTGACGTTACAGAAGCAATGATGATGAGCCTTGAAGCTCCGGACGCTCCCCCAATAATGCAAATTACTAGGCTTGGAGCAATTGCAATGAACCTTGTTACTAAATTTCTCAACCACAGCTTCATTTTCAGATCCAGAAAACCCTGCACCCAAGTAGTAGGAAATGGTCAGTTAAACTCTCAATATGTAGGTATACGTACATACGTGTTTATAGGCAGGGGCGGATCTAGGATTTCGATTTTGGGGTGCAAAATACGAAGTTATCCGGTGTTCATAACCTTGTGATTTTGTAGCATTCGTACGCAAGAATGAACAAGAAGGAAGTGAAAGTAGAAAATTTCTTGGTTAGAATAGCAACAGAATCACATAGCGAGTGAGATTTTTTGGTCAATGATTTAAACAGACGAGGCTTTAAGGAATTAATCACTCGGATCATCAAACTGAGGCCCACGGGTCTCGAGAGCATTCTACAGTTTATTGGAGACGAGCGATCTCGTACTCTTATAAGGATATATTATTTGTGCATATGACATGCTTAATGAGGATATATAGCACCTGCATAATGTACTGCCCAGCATAAGTGCCTGTAACGGTTGAACTCTGACCAGATGCAAGCAAGGATATTGCATACACCTTTGAGCTCCACTTTCCAAGAGAATTCTGCACCAAAACCATGCCAGAAGTTACGATAAATGGGCTATGGAAAAGGATTTTATTTCTGTTACCAAATCTTAATAATCACTGGGGAAGATCGTTAGAACCTTTAACAAGAACGCAGCAGAGTTGAGGGTTATATTCTCGCATTGGGCCTTGCTTTCCGAAGACAGATTCTGATTCCAGCACACACTGCCACTAACCGATATGACCGCGACGTTGATAAGGAATGCTATGAACAATGCCAGGCTGCTTTCTAATAGAAAGTACTTTCTTGCACTCTGATGGAAAAGAGAGAGAGGATATATACAGAGATCGTGCGTAAATAACATAAGGTTATTGAATTTGTTGCGATAGCATAAGTGGGTGATTGGAGTTGGTTTACTTACCCGAATGCCCTCAGAGGAATGAGGGATTTTCCTGGAGATGACCAACGCTGAATGCAGAAAGAGATTGTGCCTGCATTTGCCCATGGCTTTCCCAGTGGTCAATCTTACTACAAATTTTGTTCTTCTTCTCTTCTAAAGAACTTGTTTAAGAAATGTGTCGACTGGTTTTCACCGAGTCTTGACTAGCATATGAACCAGAAACACATGTCTCAATATATGATCGTACAGTTGAGAGTGCATTAAGAAGAAAGATTTTCAAGGTAAAGGATCCCGTGACAAATAAAACGTAAATACGCATAAAAAGAGTAGCAAAATTAGGATTCGGGAAATTTACGGCATGATAAGAGCTCCTAAAAGAGCAATTGCATCGCGGGTGGCCCTAGTACCGCTCAATTTGGGGATGAACATTCCAGTCATAATCTCTTCTGGGCTAGGCCTTGCATGCACCATCATACTGAAGAAACACCCTCCCACCACCAGTACCAGGATCCCTATTGCCACCTCCAGCTTCCTTATCTAGTTACCAAAATAATGACAGACAGTACTAACAATTAGATCATTTATCCATTAGAATGAATTTATTACGTATTGTAATGTACAGAGGTCAGAGGTCTAGCATCGTGTAGCCTTTTTGTTAAGTCTCTAGTTGTGGATCAATTGATTCAGTTTTTTTTTTTTTTTTATCGGCGAATTGAACGAGTTCCATTGTCATAACATGTGAAGTAAAAACTTTAGATCTAATCCCAAAACTTAAGTTTCCCAGATCAATTATATGAGAGGGAAGATAAGAAGAGTCGATAAACGTGAACAAAAATCGGTGATTAGTGGTAATAGCAATGCTAGGAACAAAGTCTTAGAACACGACTACGGACACCACCATTTTCAGATCCGTTCAATGCGTGTACGTCCATCACACCGCACGCATTGATGGCTCCTGACAAAGTTGTGTCCGAAGTTGTGTTTTAAAGTTACGTTTGTATACTTACGCCATAACGCTGCAATCCAAGGAGGAGGAGGGTGTTGAATCCAGCCAGTAGAACCCCACACCAAATGGGTATGTTGAAGAGTATGTTGAGTGCAAAAGCCGTACCTATCACTGCATCAAACATATAAATGAACAAAAATTCCATATGGCCATATGGGAACAATATGAATCAGATTCAACCCCAATACGCTCCCTTCTTATCTAATTGAATGCATTCTCTCTTCTTGTTTTTCTAATACATCAAGTAGGCGTGTAAACGAGTCGAGCCGAGCTTTTTAATGTTCGAGCTTGGCTCGTTTACCAAACATGCTTCAATAAACGAACCGAGCCTACAGAGAACTCGAGCTCTAACTTGGTTCGATTATTAAACGAGTCGAGCCAAGTCTCAAGTTGCTCACGAGCAGCTCGGTACGTTTGCAGTCCTGAATTAATGCCCAAATATTCATATTCACATGATCAATAGACAGAGTCCAACCTTCAGGGATATCGGCAGCTATCACTGCAACCTCAGCAAGTATCCAGAGGATGTAATTCACTGGGTTGGGGTACTCTGTCTTACAGTGCTCCGAGAGATGTTTCCCTGCACACTTAGCATTATAAGTATTGTTGTTGGTAAATAAATCAGAACTAGTACTCCAGCCCTTCTTTGTCCCATTATTGAATTAATTTTGCAATTACCTTTTAGAAAGTTTTTTTATTGCTCGGCATTTTTTTTTAGAAAGTTGTGACATCTTATAAGTTAAAGTAGTTTTCGTAAACAAATTTTCATAATTTTTGCATCACTTTAAAGATCTCGTGACCTTCTAAATAAAACTAAAACTAGTATAAGACAAAATTGAGGAGGTAAGACAGATAGGATCAGCGATATGTATTCCACTAACTTAAATAACTAGTACTTATTTTTTAAATAAAATATGATATATAATGAGAGAATGACCTGTAAAAATAAGTATTTAGAAAAAAGAAACTTCAGCGGAACGAGCCTAAGTCATTTGTATTTTTTATTTTATGATGTTTCTGCTTCCTAGAACAGAGCATGTGACGAGGATAGTAGCAATAACAATTTTTAGGATATTGGCTAGGGCGACAAGTAGCACTCAAATCTAGAGGAGTAAAATTTAGTGGAACGATAATACTAGCTGCGACAAATTTAGAGATAAGCAAGGAGTTGTCTATGTGCTAAACTTTTCTAATTGGATCCGGTTTCTCAGCAATTGGACTGCAGAGAAGTCTCTGGATTTGGGTTGGTCTTTTGATTCTTTTCTTTGGTGTTTCCAGATTTCTCTCCATTTGTGGAGCTTCTCTCATCCCTGCGTGGGTGGTTCTGTTACTTTCTGCTGTGCTCCGCCTGTTTGGAGTTGAGTGTAGTCTTTGGACATAGTCCCCTCCTTTTGATTTCTTGATCCTTGTTTAGGGATTGAGTTTTCTACTGATGTTCTGTTCTCTTGATCTATAAGATTACCTGTTATCGTTGTGGCAAAAAAAAAAAAAAAAAGAAGTCTCTACAGTCTCATCTCGTCCGTTCATCTCAGTAATCAATTGCTCATAGTACTTTAAAAAGATTTTTCGCAGGAAAAACTAGCCTTTCTGTAAAGAGCGTTTCAACAAAATCTAACCACTAAAAATATTTTTAAACGGTTGAGAATTACAGATTGCAGAATCCCTTTCCTTCCAAATGGTATGGTATTGGCTAAGGTGTAAACATCAGAGTACAATTATTGTCCCACCAAAGCATCATTATTCGATTCAGATCAAAACTTGATTAGATCGGAAATAAATCTTAAATCTGAGCTGCACATGTTTTCTATCATTTCTTCTTGTGTGCGTTGTCAGGCTTGCACCTTGGGCTTTCAAATTTTTTTAATTTAAATTAGGAGTCCCAAAATATGTAGGGTGTTATGTTAGATGTAAAAAAATTAGAGGTGGTAAATTGGTGGGTTTGGGCGGGTTGAAACGGGTCGTGTGTTGAATATGGGCGGATCAAATACATGTCAATATTAGACGGATTAAAACGGGTTGAATCGAATATGGGTTAAGCCATACCCAAACCCGACCCGATCCGTTTTCCTTTTTCTCCCATTTTTCCCCATCATACCTATAACATGTACAGGTTTTGTAGAAATACCATGTGCGGTATAGCAATTGTGTTTTGTAGGCTTTTTTTCGTTTCATCTTTTTTTTAAAAAAAATTCGCATTTGTTTGTTTCGCGACAAATTTTTTTACCTTATTGATTCGTTTCGACAAGAGGAATGGGAAAAATAATTTTTTTTTACTTTTACCCTAATATTTTTTGTAATATCCAAGATTTTGGACTTTATCTTGGATATTTTTAAAAATATTTGGAGAAAAGTTATAATTTTTTATTTTTTTGATTTCTCGCGTCGAGACAAATCAAACTTTAAACCAATAATAAAAGTGGGCAATACAAAAGAATGTCCAATATTTTGTGCTTTATCTTGAAATTAATTATTTTTTGTCCTTATTCAAAAATAATTTCACATTTTTTAGTTTTCTGTCAATTTGGATTTTTGAGCATAAGTTTTTATTTTTTAGATTTCTCTCTTCATGAGGACACAATAATTCAAAAAAAATTGACAAACAAAAAATAACAAATGCAAAAAAAAATTGAATAAGAACAAAAAAAAACCAATTGACTTTAGTAAAAAGCAGCCTCAATTATAATTACTAAAGTATAAAAGGTGTTCCGCTTTTGTCCCTTAAAAAATAAATACTTATTTGCAATTTTTAAATATAAAAATAATAGGCTTATTGAAATAAAAAAAAATATGCAATATGAATCTTGTTTGATAGATATCGATGAAATCTATCAAACCCTGCAAAAAAATTTCAAAAATTATTTTTATAAGCTCATTATTTTTAAACTTGAAAAAGTATTTATTTAAAAAAGCGAAACGGTGACTACTGTAGTAATTACTACAATTGAGACTGCTATTTACTAAAGTCAATTCAGAGTCGAGAGGAGCACCAGGGGATGGTCGGTATTGGCGACAAAAGTATTTTTTAGTGTCGGGTGGGTATCACGTCACCCAGCTGATGTGGTGCTCGAGTAGGCATATTTAAGCCTTCCAAAGGTGTATTGAATGATCCAGATTGAAACACTCTCTCTCCTCTTTCTCTCTTGCTTCTCTCTCTCTAAATTTGAACCGTCCAAAACCGAAATAGATTGCCCGAATGCACCGAACGAACATCACGAGTTACCCACTCGGCACTGAAAATTTTCCTTTGAAATAGAGAGAGAAGGGGGGGATGTATCCCAGAGGAACCCATTCTCAATAGTTCAATCTTGTAGAGTTGTAGTCTTGTTTTGTCGTACAGGAGGCGAGAGCTTACAGCAGTTCACTCTTATGCAACTATGCAATGGGTTCTTTTATTTCCGGTCCATATTGAATTTATTTTTAATCCATCTAAATTCATATAAAAATGGGTTCAACCCATTATACAATATGGGCAAGTTGGATTAGGTTGGGTTATATGTGAACGGATTTAGGCGAGTTAAAAAATATGGGTTGAGATGGTCACCTCTAAAAAAAATATAAGCCCAATTTGCTAGCATAACTACTACTTTTGCCATACAAAAATGCAAGAAAAATTACAAAGGTGCTACCCCCACAGTTCTGTTTCACTGCTCAATATCTCACCGTCCGTGTCGGTAATCAATGGTCCGAATTTTAAAAAAACTCTTCTAGAAAAGAGTTTCCAAAACACTTTTGAATGGTGAAATTGAGAGCCGTGGAGGGAACGGTAAAAGGTAAAAGCTGAGCAGTAGACATTTGACTCTCTGTAAAAGTTATACCTGAGTGGAGTACTTTTTTATGTTCTCGTAATAATTGCTATTATATACGTAGTATTTTTCAAAATTTAATCTACCTTATTTTAATTACTCGTAAAAATACGTAAAGGGCTCTCAATCTTGAAGTTCGTCTCGAACCCCCAAAATGTCACCCTGTGCCGTTGTACGGTTAAAAGTCAGAGAATGAGAATACGCTACGGTTTAAAGGGGAGAACCTGTAACGACTCCAAGATTTGCTGAACGAGACTGGATTAGAAGAGCGAATGTCAGCCCAGCGAGCACGATCCACAACAACTCGTACTTGTGGTTAGCTCCAGCTTGTAAATCAGTTTGCACTGCATCTCCGTTAATAGTTTTACCAATTAACAATACAAAAGTTAGAAATCATTGAGTGAAAAACCACTGCACCAACAAAAACTACTAGTACTAGTCTACTACCGTATAATGGAGAGAGAGAGAGAGAGAGAGAGAGAGAGAGAGAGAGAGAGAGAGCAGACAGTTGCCAGGATCGAGATAGGCAACGGAGACCAAGAAGCCAGGTCCAACGTAGCTCAAGAGCTTCTTCCACTGAGGGGTCTCGTGTATCAGCACCAGAGCCGCCATATTTGTGATCTCTCTACTACTAAAATTCTAGCTACGTATCAACTCAATTGTGTGCATTTCTCGGACTTTTGCTCCTAATTTATAGACTCAGAGGCTGGGTAGGCCAACTAGGCGCCGAATGCGTCATGATCAAGGTCTGATACAGAGAAGACTGGTCTACTTTTATAGTAAGTTTTCTGATTAAAATTCTCAAAACAAAAATGACTTATTTGACTCAAAACCTTCTAAGTGCTACTACTCCCTCCGTCCCTTTTTTATAGTCCAGTATTCCATTTTGGGCTGTCCCTTAATAACTGTCCATTTTATAAAGTTAGTGGGTAAAAGTTGGTGCATTGTCTATTTTGTCCCTAAAAGTAGATTCCATTTTGAAAAGTTAGTGAGTGAAAGTGTAATGATGATGGGTAAGTAGGGAAAGTGGAGGAAAAAGTTGATGTGAAAGGTATAATGATGATGTATTTTTAATAAGTTGGAGTTACGAAACAGGATACTTAAAAAGGGACGGAGGGAGTAGTATTTACTCTTGTGCGGCACCCAATTCCTCCGTTTTCAAAAATTAGTCGAATTTACCTCTAGGTTTCGAAAATAGAAAGTAATTTCCACTAGGTCTCCTTTAATTAATGAAACACTAAAACCCTATGAAAGTGCCTAATACTCTAAACCCTGAAAGTGCCTAAACCCGAGTACCCTATAAAAATGCCTAAATACATAGGGTATCCTATGAAAGTGTCTAAACTGCTAAAACCCTATAATAGAAAAGTATACCCTAAAACCCCTATGAAAGTGTCTAAACCTAAACCCCTAGGGCTTTATGAAAGCGTTTAAACAAAAACCCTTGGATACCCTAAACTCTAGGGTATCGTAAAACCAAAAATCCTAGGGTACCCTAAAATTCTAAAACTCTAGGGTACCTTAAAATTTTAGTGGGTACCCTAAAATCCTAGGGTGACACTTCCATTAATGGTAAATATATTTTTGTAAAAGTGGACCTAGTGATAATTAAGTATTTCATCTCTTCTTAATGAAAATTAAGTTTCACTTTTCTTTACTAAGAGGTAAAAATGGGCTCTTAACTTAAAAAAAAAAAAACATGTAGACTCGGTTAACAAAACTTAACATGTTCTGGACAATGATGAGTTAATTAATATAATAATGTAGGTATGTTTTCTTCGCAAATAACTCTTGAGAGCTTTCTATCCGATGCATGTAGAAAAATCAGGGAGGAGAAATTTTTATACATTACAAACCTTGGGGTTAGGAGGTTTCGCTCGGTCGTTAATTACTTTAAGACTTCGAAATTAGTTGAGATATTCACAAGCTGGTCCGAACATAGGAGAAAAAAAAGTGATTACTCAGAGCTTTTATGCAGCAATGTTTGAAATAGAAAAAACTAAACTCAGTAGGTTCTTACTGCCACGTCATCAAGACACGCCACAGTATTATTGTTTGATGGTACTCCCTCCGTTCCCATTTGTTTGTCCACTTTTTGATTTTTTAATGTCTCAAAATGTTTGTCCATTAACTTTTTAATGAAGTTAAAAGGGTAAATGTTGGAAAGTTAAATGTTTATAGGTGTAATTATTATGTTCCTTAAAAAAGTTGAGTTTCCAAAAATAGACAAACAAATTGGGACGGAGGGAGCATCATTCATTATGTCCTACGGTTTTTTTGGTATTTCCTATGGATTCTACATGTAAATTTCATTTTCGACTTAAAGTTTATGTATTTTCAAAACTTGACAAAAATATATCATCGAAAATGTCATTTTGGCGGAGCCCGTTCTATAGGACCTAACCATTCCATAGGATCATCTGTTCATACTCTCAATCTTTGCTTTACATGAATGTTTTCAATTTTCGCTTTTACGAATTTTTGTAATTTAATATGTTTTAATTAGAATAACGCTTTCACGTTCACGTTCATGCACGCTCATGCTCCTCCTCTCTCCCGCTTGCAATATGCGACTTTGGCTGGGTGGCCCATGTCTAAAACAGTTGGAAAAAATCTGATTGGTATTGATACCCCTTTGATATTAATTTTTTTTTAATTTATCATATACCCCTTTGATTGGGTGATTAACTTCATAAACCCCACCATAGTGGGATTTGCATTTGTTAGAAAAATCAAAACTGTATCACTTTCATAAACACATTGGCAAAGCATGTTTTTAAGTTTCTTCCTCCTCCTTTCTTTCATTTTTCATTGATTAGAAGCGATAGAAAAATACGAGAATGAAAGTGGAGATAGATGTGATGCGAAGTATCAGTTGATAAACTAAGGATTGGTTAATTATGTTAGATGTGAGAATATTAGTGACGTTGGTGTGCGGTGTGAAGTGATAGGTATCGTACATAGGGTTGCCTAGAATCCCTCGGCCATTGTGAGTTGTTTGTTGATAGCCATGTGAATCTTGGGTATATCTGTCTCTATTCATTCCCTCTAGAAGCGTACTCGGCATGTTTCCTTATGACATGTGCATAGATTTCTCTATTGGGCTAGTGTAACTCAACCTATCTTTTTCAGATATATTGCAGGTCATTGTCACAGAGTGCTTGGATTGCATGCTGAGGTCGTTGTTTAAAGCTATTTTCAGATGTACTTGCTTATCTTTGTAAGCCAAACTGCATCGTAAAGTACTTTCTATTGTGGAATTCTGTAATTATTGGACAGGTTTATAGAATTGGGAACTAAACTATTTTTTGGGTTATTTATTGTAATTATGGTGAGGATTTTGATTATCAAAAGTTATTATTGTTTATATTGAAAATCGAGGGCGTGACAGGTAGCCTTACAAGGATGAAGGGGAACAAATAAGTAAACAATGAAAATAATGAATTCTTACTTTTGGGCAAAATTTGGTCTCCTCACTTCCCATTTCGAAGAAATAATCAGTTTTTCCTCTCTCTCTCTCTCTCTCTCTCTCTCTCTCTCTCTCTCTCTCTTATGTTTATTGGGAGCCCACTCAATTTGGAACAACCAACTCAGGTATTAAATTCGGTTGATGGAATTCTGTGGACATCCATATGCCTATTTTGTGAAGCAGAGGTAGTGGTTACGAGTTTATCAAGATGGTTGCGAAAGAGTGGTGGTAGATGTCTTGACGGTGCTCTCCTCTTTTGGGGGGGTTTGTCCCCCTTCTATTTTGTTATTTATTTTAATAATGTCCTCTCTTTGGGGATTTGTCCTCTTGGGGGGTTTTGTCCTCCTTTGGGAAGGTTTGTCCTTTTTTGGGGGGTTTCTTCTCATCCGTAGGGCGACGCATCGATGCGCTTATACACTTTTTCTGTTAGAGTGTCCGATCTTTGGACTCCCAACCTTCCTCCATGGGGATCTTTTGATGAATACTATCTCTCAATTTTGGCACAAAAAAAAACACTGTGTAACAGCAAAGTTTCCCTTACTCATTCATGTCCCATTCTAATTTCTTTCTTTCTTTCTTTTTCACTTTTCCTTCATACTTTTTTTTGTCAAAAGTTATTTTTCCTGAGGAAACATAAAGGAGTGGTCCATGTCTACAGTTGTAATTTGCTGTCAGAACTCAGATGTGCCAATCTTGCTAGGGTCATTGGCTGATAAGTGGTCACGGCTGACTCATGACCAAGTATTTGAGAAAAATATCGTGGGAAGGATAGGTGTTAGGACCCAACTCATATTCATATTTTTTTAACGAACAAGATCATTCCATTTATATTTAGATACAAGAACTGTGGTATCCACCCTTTGATTTTTTGATAGCGTGGACGGGGCACAGTGTTGAGATTATGTATCTCCAAATTACGGGAATGTAGCACTAACATCGATCGTGTGTGCGCCCATTGCAATTTTTCTGTTGGATCATCACTAAACACCAGCCAAGGTTACACAATTGGATTTGAGGTGTTTTAACATCCAACCTTTTGTTGGATGCTTTTTTATATGTTTTTTCTGTTTTCGTGTTTTTGTGGGTGAGCAAGTATAAGCTCATCTTCGTTTTTCTCCCTCGATGTAGTCCTTTCGAGTTTTATAAAATTGTTTCGATTTGTCGAGGGGGGGTGTTTACTCCAATAATTGTGATTTTATTTCACCCGTCGTTTGGGTGACACGTGGCACAGGGTATTGTGATATTATTAGAAGTGACTTCGGTACACCTTAATATCATAGGGTAAATTAGGTAAACATAAAACCATAAGCAAAAGGTTTTAGCACTACACTCCCGTCGAGTGACCCGTCGATCGGTTAATCTGGGGCTTGTTCCCGTTTAATAAGCTCAGTATTAGTGAACTTATTTATATGAGCAGTTCATTTACAGGTGTCAAAAGGAGATTCATAGAGACACTCTCGTGGTCGTGGGAAGTGTTGCTCAGCAATTCTTGGAGTAATTTTTCACAACGTGGGAGTTATTTGGTTCACGGATCGTGGGAACAAATTCAAAGGCACACTATGAGGGAGTAACTGCCATCTTTGGAGGGAACATTCAAATTCAAATGAAGATGCCTATTTATGGAGAGACTCGTAGCAGTTTTGAGGACACAAACAACGCCAATCAGGCCTTTATCTTTTCTTTTCTAGGAGTAGTTTTAACTTGTAATCGTTCACACGATAATCTTTATCGTTTGTTCTTCTACTTTGAAGTTTAATGGAGTCCATTTTATTATTCTTCGTCCATCATCCATCCACTTCATTGTTTGTTTCCAAAGAAGTCCTGAGACACGGCAAGGAACCAAACTCCACTTTTTCACAACCACATTCCAGCAACTCAGAACACAATTACCCGTCGATTCTGCCATCGATCCCCGTCGATCGAATCAATCCTGAAAACTTGATAACAATTTTGGCGCTAGAAGGAGGGCTCTTACTAATTTGGAAGTAAGACATGGCACCGAAAACGAGAAATCAATTACCAACAGATGGTAATAACGATAACAACAATTCTGCCAATAATAATGGTGGAAATGAAGTGAATGAAGGAAATGTGACAGATCTCAATCAGAGGAGTCAGGAAATGGGCCAGTTGAATGGTCCCGAGGGTGAGTCACTGAATTTGGTTCAGCAATTTGCTAGGTTGCTGAGCAATCCAGAGAGCGAGATGGCCAAAACAATTATGGCCATGTTTAAGAATGCAATGGCACAAAATCAAACAACTCCACCAATAGTTGAAGTGCCAGTCAATGTGAATGTCCATTCTGGACAAAGCAGTGGACAGACAAATCCGATGAATGACATACCTCCTCCATAGGTATTTGATAATCCTGCTTTTGATGCCATTTTTACTGGAGTCAATAGGATCCCGATGGGAAATCAAAATTATGGTCAAAATTAAAGTTTTTATCAAAGTTTACCAACAGCAGTTCCAATTAATGCAGGATTTGGAAATAATGGGAATAATAATCCGAATCTATATAATGTTGGGATTGGGGGCCTAAATCCTAATGCAAATTTAAATAGGAACGAAAATAGAAGTATACCAAATATGGCTAATGTTGACCCCAATATGTATGGGTACGATCCACCAACTTTTAATTCAAATGGAAGAAGGCCAGATCACCCATATGGGTACGAAATGAGGCCTGACATTCCTAATCAAACCGGAAGAGCACAAGAGCCAAATTTAAGGGCTCAACTGGTGAATATTATGCAAGATATGTATGGTCCTGGATTAAGAAGGATTGAAAAACCTATGTTTAGAAAACCATATCCAAATTGGGTTGATAATGTGCCTTTTCCTAGGCATTATAGGATTCCAGACTTGGTTCTTTTTAATGGGGAAGAGAATCAGTCAACTGTAGAACATGTTGGACGGTTTTGCCTTCAAATAGGTGAAGCAGACCTGGATGAAGCATTGAAATTAAAGTTATTCCCTCATTCTTTAACTAGAACTGCTTTTTCATGGTTCATAAGTCTACCTCCAAATTCTGTTCATTCCTGGAGAGAGATGGAAGAACAATTTCATACTCAATTCTTCAGACATGCACCAGAAGTCTCAGTAGCAGACTTGGCTAAGATTAGGCAAAGACCATCTGAATCTGTTGAACAATATATGAATAGATTTAAGAAGGTCAGGAATCAATGTCAATTTTACATTCCAGAGTCTGAAATAGTCAAAATTGCCCAAGAAGGGCTCGATTATGACTTTAAGAAGCATTTCATTGGGACTGAATTCAGAGATTTATTTGATTTTACTTCAAAAGCCATAGGGTATGAGGCTATACTTCTGGAAGGCGAACTCAGAAAGAATAAATCACTTGGTACTTAGTACCAAGATATAGAGGGTGATGTAGAAATTGATGTGGCTCAAGTAATTGGTAAGGCACCAATTGTATGTGACACTTTGACAAAGGCTGAGAAGCCTGTGAATATGCCATCATCACATCCGAATAGGAGAAACCAAGCAAGTTTTAGACAATATTCATTTGATTTGTCTAAAGCAGATCAGTTATTTGATGAATTAATAAATCAAAAGTTCTTAACCTTGTCAGCAGGACATGTTATACCATTAGAGAAGGATAGAAAAGGAAAAGATTATTGCAAATGGCACAATTCTTTTAGACACAATACTAACAATTGTGTTACGTTTCGAAATTGTGTGCAGGACCTGATTCAGAAAGGTTTATTGCAGTATGCCAAGGGAAATAAAGAAGTCATGGGAATAGATATTGATCCATTTCCTCTAGTGGATGTGAACGTGGTGACTGCCAGGTTGAGAAAAGGAAAAATGGCATCCCAAGTTGAGCAGAGAATTCAAGAGGAAGAAGATATCATGGAAATTGAAGAAGAGTCATATGTTAAACAGAAATTTGAAAATTATTTCTGTTTAAGGTGTGATGAAGAGATAAAGTCAGAAGAGGAAATTATTGCTGGGAAAGAGTACAATGGGACCTATGCAAAAGGTTCTATAAGGTTTAACACTATGGGGAACAAAGATTTGCAAATTTATGTTGGCCCCAAACTAATATTTGAGGGTGAAGACCCTGGAATTTTCATCTTTTCTGAATCTATCAAATGGTATGGAGAAGATGATGGACCATTCTTATTTAAAGGGTTTCCAGTGATTCCAGCCATACCAGAAAAACCAGACCCAAATTTGATATATCCACCCATTTTCAGAGAGAGAGGTGCATATCCTAGAAGTATGAGATCAAGAGGTAGACTACCTTTTGTCAGAGGTGGATACCAAGGAAGAATGGTTGTTCCACCTAACATTGAGCATCACATGTGGGATACAGTGAGACATCCGAAGTTCCCAGGGGTTGAGGAATTTGTTCCTATAACTAACACTCAGAAAAGGAGGTTGCA
This sequence comes from Rhododendron griersonianum, assembly GCA_018127125.1. Lineage (NCBI taxonomy): Eukaryota > Viridiplantae > Streptophyta > Magnoliopsida > Ericales > Ericaceae > Rhododendron > Rhododendron griersonianum. The sequence continues at coordinate 2,215,555 of CM030795.1, read as the reverse complement.
GAGAAAGATTTCAGAAAGAGAAAGGAGAGATTCTTATATAGTGACAGAGCCAACAGAATGGCCAGAAATGAATGTCAAAGCAGTCCCAAAGCAACCAACTCCAATGGTTTGGAATAGGGAAGTAGCAATGCCTAAACCAAAGATGAAGGAAACAGAGAAGCCTGGGGGGCAAACTACCAAGCCAACTATTGCCCAAAGACTTGGGGGGCAAAACTCAAATTCGTCTGTTGGTTCTATCCTGTTTATAAAGGAACAAAAAGCAGAGTTCAAAAGGAGCTTGAAGAAAAAGATGGAAGAATTCCAGCAAGTCTTACTGGAAGATGATGATGATGATGACTTGTTGTCTGTGGATAGCTCAGAGATAATGAAAGATGATCCAAAAGATGACAAGATTGAAGCTAACTCTCAAAAATCTGCTACATTTGGTCAAGCCGTGGACACGATCCAGTTTGGGTCAGTTTCTCCTACTAAACTTCCATGCAATATGATTCTGGTTTTGCCAAAAACTTTTCAGGCGAAACCTAACCAACCAACTAGTTTAGAAGGAGATGTGGAAGATAAGACAGATGCAATAGTAAAAATAAATGATGAACAAGAGAAAGATTTCCAAAAAGAATCTATAAGAATTGAAAAAGACACAAAAGGAAAAGATATTGTGGTACTAAGATCCCCTGAAGATGCCTTGGTCAGGCATTTAAAGCCTTTATACATAATGTTGCATATCAATGGACAGCCTATCAATAAGGTTTTAATTGATAACGGGGCTATTGTCAACATCTTACCTTCAAAGATGATGAAAACCCTAAATAAAAAGGAGTCTGACTTGATTCCAACAGAGGTAACAGTGGGTAATTTTGCAGGAGGATGCTCACCTGCTAAAGGTGTGATCTCTTTGCAATTATAAATTGGAAGTAGAAAGATGAACACAACTTTCTTTTTTATTGATTCTTCATCCAATTACAATGCCTTGTTAGGCAGAGATTGGATTCACATAAATGGGTGTGTGCCTTCTTCTTTACATCAGGCATTGATATTTTTGAAGCAAGGGCAGAATGAAAAGGCTACAGAAATGGAGATTTTCTGGGCAGACAAGCATCCCTTTAAAGCAGAAACTAACAATGTGGAAGCAGGGCTATATGATGAAGACCTGTGGCCGATTAAGATTGAAGATTCAGAGGTAAAGTCAGTAGGAACTGGTGTTACTGAAAGTCATTTCAAGAGTTGAGTAAAGATTTTGTCAGACCTAATATAATTTTGAGGTCTAATAATGCTGAATCTAAGGTTTCTAATGTCTAGTAAAACATCAAATCAAGAGGATGACCAGTTGGCTACTTTAAAAGCCACTTTCAAGAGATTGTTTTCTTTTATTGTGTCTAGGAAATTAGAGGCTGATGAGCCTATTTCTTGTAATTGGGCAGACTGTGTGATAGATGACAGTCCTTTATCTGTAAAGGAACTAGCTATGGAAGATCTCAAAGCTGCTCCTGCAAAGCTTGATGATCTTAAAGCAGAAGTTAAAGATCCTTTAGAGGATTTTAATGTAGGAACAGAGGAAGATCCTAGAATTCTTCATATATGTGCTTCTTTACCTTATGAAATGAAGGATCGTTTGAAGTATTTGTTGTCTGAATTTAAAGATTGCTTTGCTTGGGATTATCCTGATATGACTGGTTTAGATAGATCATTGGTTGAACATAGAATTCCTATTAAAGAGAATTTTGTTCCATACCAACAAACTCCAAGACAAATGACTCCTGAAGTGTTAAAAGAAGTCAAGAAAGAAATGGAAAGATTATTCAAAGCCAAATATATAAGACCAGTCAGGTATGTAGAATGGATTTCTAATGTTGTTCCTGTGATTAAGAAAAATGGGAAAGTAAGAATATGCATCGATTTTAGGAATCTGAATACAGCTTCGCCAAAGGATGAGTACCACATGCCTGTGGTAGATCATTTGGTGGATGCTACTTCTGGCCATCGATTTCTTTCCTTTATGGATGGTTATTCTGGTTACAATCAGATATTCATTGCAGAAGAAGATACACATAAAACAGCATTCAGATGTCCAGGATATATTGGACTGTTTGAATGGATTGTGATGGCATTTGGTTTAAAGAATGCTGGGGCGACTTATCAAAGAACTATGAATGTAATTTTCCATGACTTGATTGGAAGATTTATGGAAGTGTACATTGATGATGTAGTTATGAAATCACACACATTTGATGATCATGTTGATCATTTGAAACAAGTCCTACAAAGGATGAGACAATACCAATTGAAAATGAATGCAACAAAGTGTGCTTTTGGAGTTAGTGCTGGAAATTTCCTTGGATTCCTAGTTCATAAGAAAGGAATTGAAGTTGAAAAAGATAAGACAAAAGCAGTAATGGAAGCACAGCCTCCAACAAACAAACAAGAACTCCAACAGTTCTTGGGACAAGTCAACTTCTTAAGAAGGTTTATTTCCAATTTATCTGGAAAAACCTTGGCTTTCTCACCACTTTTGAAATTGAAATCTCAGAAAGATTTTAAGTGGAATGAAGAGCATAATAAGGCTTTTGAATTCTTGAAACAGTCATTAGTTAAGCCTCCTGTGCTTATGCCTCCAATATTTGGCAAACCTTTGAAACTCTATATCTCAGCTGGCCATCAGTCGATTGGCAGTCTTTTGGCCCAAGACAACGAAAACGGCCATGAACAAGCAATATATTACTTGAGTAGAAGATTGAATGAGTGTGAGATAAAGTATAAACCAATTGAAAAGTTATGCCTAGCATTGTATTTTTCTACAATCAAATTAAGGTATTATATGTTGCCGTCGACGGTACATGTAATTGCACAAACTGACATTATAAAATATATCTTAACAAGACCTATTTTAAGAGGTAAGCAAGGAAAATGGTTATTGGCCTTGGTAGAATACTGTTTAGAATACGTGCCTCAAAAGGCAGTAAAGGGTCAAGCATTAGCGAATTTTCTGGCGGATCATCTTAATGTATTGATGGAGAAGGATGAATTCGAGATTCATATGGTTGAAATAAAACCATGGAAATTATCATTTGATGGTTCCAAAACTGACAGAGGAGTTGGGGCTGGCATAGTTTTAATTTCCCCAAAAGGAGAATTACTACAGTTCTCTTTCCAACTAGATGAAAGCAGAATCATGTCTAATAATCAAGCTGAGTATGAAGCTTTAATTATTGGATTAGAAATTGCAAAAGAATTGAATATAAGACATTTGAATGTCATAGGGGATTCACAATTGGTAATACGACAAGTAATGGGCGAATACAAGTGTAACCATCCACTTTTAGAACTACAACTACATAAAGTCAAAGTTCTCATGTCATATTTTGATGACATATAATTAGAACATGTTTATAGACTAGAAAATGGGGAAGCCAATGAAATGGCACAAATTGCATCTGGAGTTAAGATTCCTGATGGACAAAATGAAAAATTAATAAGAGTACAAAAGAGATTTTTGCCCTTCTCTATTGAAAGAGATGGAGATGATTTGGAAATTATGGAGATAAATCTGATTGATGACTGGAGAGTTCCAATAAAAGGTTTTTAGAAAATCCAAATGAGAAAACAGATAGGAGTATCAAACAAAGAGCTATCAATTATATCATTTTGGGTAATGATCTATTTAGAAAGTCATCGGATGGGGTATTATTGCTGTGTATTGCTAAACCTCAAATCATGACAGTTATGGGAGAAGTCCATGAAGGGACTTGTGGTTCCCATCAATCTGGAGAGAAAATGAAATGGTTAATCAGGAGGTATGGCTATTATTGGCCAACCTTAAGAAAAGGCTGTCTTGCATATGCAAAAGGGTGTCAAAAGTGCCAACAGCATGGCCCAATTCAAAGGGTGCCTGCTTTCCCTTTACAATCAATTGTTAAACCGTGGCCTTTCAGAGGATGGGCAATTGATATGATTGGAGAGATTGTACCTCATTCTTCCTCGCAGCATGAATACATAATGGTGGCTACAGATTATTTTACAAAATAGACAGAAGCAATTCCTTTGAAAAGTGTAGCTCAGAAACAAGTAATTGATTTTCTTGAGGAATATATTTTCTGTCGATTTGGTATTCCTGAGACTATAACTGTTGACCAAGCGTCTGTGTTTAATGGTCAAGAAGTTATGGCTTATGCTAAGTCATTTGGAGTGAAAATTTTAAACTCTTCTCCTTATTATGCTCAAGCAAACGGGCAGGTAGAGTCAACCAACAAAATTATTAAGAATATCCTGTCTAAGATGATTGTAGATAATCCCAGAGAATGGCATGAGTTATTGCCAAAAGTTTTATGGGCTTATAGAACATCAAAAAGAGACAGTACAAAAACAACACCATATGAACTGGTGTATGGCCAGGTTGCAGTTTTGTCCGTCGAGATCAATATCGCTTCTCATAGGGTTGCCAGCCATTATGATCCAAGCAATATTGATTTTGAAGAATCAATATATGGAGAAATAGATGGACTCGAAGAGCCCAGAATCGATGCATTGAACAATATCCAAGCTCAGAAAAAGAAAATGGAAAGAATATATAATAAAAGAGTGCATGAGAAGTCATTTGCAGAAGGTGATTTGGTTTGGAAAGCAATTTTACCTTTAGATAAGAAAAAGAAAAGACTATTTGGCAAGTGGTCTCCAAATTGGGAGGGACCACCCACTTCTTCCAAGTTGGTTGAACCGTTGGCCATGATCTGATTGATCCTCTCGTTTCCCAATTAGTCCATTGAAGGCCAGGAAGCGAAAGTAATAGGGGCGCGTCAACATTGACTGGGTAATATGTTGGTAATTCAATAGGGGTAGGAGAATATACTGGCCCTAGTATGAAGTTGATTTGAGTGTCTGCCCTAGAAACGAAATACTGATTTACCTGCTTTGCCTCTCTAAGGCATTGAGGAAATCTCAATGGAATATCGTCAGCAGGAACCTCAGATTGAGAGGAACTTGGTTTCTCTGGTCGCGTCGACTGAGAAACCTTTGATTTGGTTGACTTAGCAGTTGACGAAGTTATGGTTGCCGATACTTTACCAATTGATGGTTTTTTGGGCGCCATTACAGGAGAAGTGTTCAAAGGGGAAGTTTTTCAAAAGAGGAGTAAAAATATATATTAACTGTGCCCTAGCTTTCACGGTGGAGGCTATGTATACGTTTGGGAAACCCCATATATCAGACACGACTTTGAGGGGATTTATTTACTCAAGTTAAAAGGTTTTAACTTAAATAAATAAGGGGGGCATTGTTTACTCCAATAATTGTGATTTTATTTCACCCGTCGTTTGGGTGACACGTGGCACAGGGTATTGTGATATTATTAGAGGTGACTTCGGTACACCTTAATATCATAGGGTAAATTAGGTAAACATAAAACCATAAGCAAAAGGTTTTAGCACTACACTCCCGTCGAGTGACCCGTCGATCGGTTAATCTGGGGCTTGTTCCCGTTTAATAAGCTCAGTATTAGTGAACTTATTTATATGAGCAGTTCATTTACAGGTGTCAAAAGGAGATTCATAGAGACACTCTCGTGGTCGTGGGAAGTGTTGCTCAGCAATTCTTGGAGCAATTTTTCACAACGTGGGAGTTATTTGGTTCACGGATCGTGGGAACGAATTCAAAGGCACACTATGAGGGAGTAACTGCCATCTTTGGAGGGAACATTCAAATTCAAATGAAGAGGCCTATTTATGGAGAGACTCGTAGCAGTTTTGAGGACACAAACAACGCCAATCAGGCCTTTATCTTTTCTTTTCTAGGAGTAGTTTTAACTTGTAATCGTTCACACGATAATCTTTATCGTTTGTTCTTCTACTTTGAAGTTTAATAGAGTCCATTTTATTATTCTTCGTCCATCATCCATCCACTTCATTGTTTGTTTCCAAAGAAGTCCTGAGACACAGCAAGGAACCAAACTCCACTTTTTCACAACCACATTCCAGCAACTCAGAACACAATTACCCGTCGATTCTGCCATCGATCCCCGTCGATCGAATCAATCCTGAAAACTTGATAATGGGGGGGGAAAGTGGTAACACAATTGGACCAGATATATGATCAGCTCATGTCCATTCTCTTTCATGTCATTTTTTGCCCATCCGTTTCAACCACAGTTTTGCAACACTACTCTTCTAATCGTAAATAAATTAATTGTATTGGTTGGGATCCTTTTTTTTTTTTTTTGGTTTCTTTTCACTTTTATCCCCTAAACTATGCGAAATGTATTTTATCGTCCCTAAGCTTTTAGATCAACCTATTTCATCTTTAACAATTTCTCTCAAAATACGATAGTTCTGTCACATGTGAGTTTTCTCTATAGGAAAGGTTGATCGATTATCCATATCCCTCGTTTTACTGAGATGCCCATAATACTCCTTTCTATTTTTAAAAAAGTTGATCGAAATATTTAGAGTTCAATAGTGTAAGGTTACTTGACACGGTGCAAATCCATAATCTAGGGTTTTTTAAGCTAAAAATTAAAGCTTTATCTTTGAGCGTGTGATGAATGAAACTAGAAAATGAGGGGACAACATAATCCTGATGCTTTATTATTTGTAATTTTGATTTTCTGTCTTATGCAATCGATCTTTCTTATTCTTTCTCCATCAAATTTTCCTTGTTTTTTCCAGACTGGTGGGGAGGGGTTGAGATTTTCTATCCATAGCTGCCCTGTTGAAAAGACAATTTTGCCATCCATTTTACTAGTACAAGCACGCATGCAATGACAATAGCCCATTTTTTGTACAGCAAATTGTATGTACTATTGGATAAAAGTGATAATAACCCTGTAACGACCTTTCTTTTTCTAGAAATAAACTCTAAAATACATTGTATCTAGAAAAAGACAGGTCATTACAAATGCCTTTTTCTAGAAATAAACTCCAAAATACGCGATGATGATACGTGTATTTTGGAGTTTATTTCTAGAAAAAGGCAGGTCGTTACAATTAAATACAATGTGTTTTGGAGTTTATTTCTAGAAAAAAGCGGCTCGTTACAAATCCGTTTTTGGTCATCATTAATGCTGTTAGGTTAGGTATGTACTTACATATCCGTATATAAAGATTTCTAGAACCGCCGCTAGATTGCGACATTTATATATGCTATAAAAGGATATACGGAGTATAGCTTAATTTCATGATGATGATGTGTGTAATTAAACTGCAATTAATTAGCTAAATCTGACAAATGTCAAGAATTATACACTGATCGATCGGGGTACAGTCTCTACGTACGTTTTTATTTTATTTTATAAGCAACAAATTTTATTAGGACAAGCCCAGAACACCCAATGGGCAAAGCCCAACACACCTATGGGTCTGAAACCCAGATAAGACATTAAGAACATAAACACCTAAAGGCCTAACAGTCCATATAAGACAATAGAGCTCAAACCAAGCTGGCCAGGCCCAGCTCGAAGGAGCCAGGCCTAACCAAACTCCCCTGCACCCAGCACGTCGTAGCCCACTGCCACCGCAGCCCTAGATGCCGACCACCACTCCTGCAAGCCAACCACCACCATCAATACCTCCCTAACCGAGACTCCATAACCACCGGACACCGGTAAGAATTCCCAAGCCGCCCGTTCCCCACACACTCACGCATCCCGAACTAGGCCGCCGAGAATTCGGCGCTTCGATTCTCATAAACGGCCAAGAAATCCGTGAGCCAAGGAACCATGAACGTCGTAGAGAAGTCCGCCACGATGTCACCCGTTCAAGCTAAAAGCAGACCCATATGCTCTAGTCCCCGGCCAACCGAACCGATTGCCGTAGATCTCCGCTTGCCATTGGGCCAAACCGGCAACATTCAAGAATGTTACACGGTGAGAGATCCACGAGTAACAGCCCCACCTGCCGCCGTGAGCCCACGCCGTTAGGCCGACCAGCCTCCCCCAGGAGTAGAAGCCAGGGGACACAGCGGCGACCAAGAGCGGACCGAAACTAGGAGGAAATGGCAGCAACCAAGAGCGAAACAACAGAACTGACCTGCGAAGAGAGGAGATCAGAGGAGGAAAGGGCCCAGGGGGAGGAGGGAAGAAGGCGGCGCCTCCCCCCCCACCCCAGGTGGCGGCGAGATCTGGAAGGGAGAAGAGGTGATGGAGACCTAAAGTCACGAGAAGAGAGAGTGGTTCCCCAGGTCTTATGTACTTATCCATGCCCTACGTACGTTATCCGTAGTCATATCATGTTGATTGTTAACCCTTTGCATTTCCTGACCCCATGACCATGTCCGTTTCTAAATTTGTGTGGTTGAATTAATGACCTTTCATTTTTTTATAAACCAACTTGTTCTCATGCATGCATCATATGCTAGAACATGCTACATCCATTTCATTTTCATTGTTTATTATTCTGTTTATCTATTTTATGCCTTTTGTCTATATCTTTTAGTGTGAATCTTGAAAAATATGCAATATGGATCTTGTTTGATAGATCTCGATTAGTTCTATAATACAAAGTTTTCAAAATTATAAAAAATATTATAGATTGAAAGATATAAGTAATTCAAAAATGACACGTATTCAAAAATGGACAATAAAAATGGGACGAATGGAGTACGACTTTTCATAGCCTTGCTGTAATGAATGAAAATGAGATTTTAGATCACATCTGGCACATACGACAAAATACAGAAATGCTACCAACACAGAAAAATAGTGCACAGATCGTGCACTAATCGCGATGTGGGGCCCACTACGGGTTCCACAAAAATGATCCGAGCCGTTGATTAAATTTAAAACATTTTTTCAAGGGTTACCGTGAAAAATTAGCTCAATCGGATACCCATAGATGCTCGATTCAATCATCTAACTTTTTCTTATCCTGAAATCTGAATAAAAAATTAAATGATTGAATCAAACACGTATAAGTATCGGATTGAGCTAATTTTTGACGAGGACTCTTGAAAAAATGTTTTACATTCAATGAACAGATCGGATCATTTGGATAGGACCCATAGTGGGCCGCACACTGCAATCTGTGCACTGTTGCTGTGTGAGTAGCAGCTCTCGACAAAATATAACACTGAAAGTGTACTAATTTTTGGTAATTGAAAGATGCATTAAAAACTAGATTAAAAGAGTTAACAACACGGGAGTGTACAACTCCAATCAAATCCGTATAAAATAGATTAGTAATACAAGGGTGGATATATAAATCTCCCGTCGAAGTCGTCGGTGCGTCCTCTGCCAATACATCCGCACAATTATTTACTTCTTCATAGACGTGTTTGATAGACACCACCTCAAAAGCCTCTATTAAGACTTGTACTTGCTGTTACTTTGATATCTTACTTTCCCCTGCCCCAACTCATCAATGGAGTCCTTGCCTTAATCACATAATCCTTCAAAATGACCTTCATTCCCGCTGTCAATTTTCATTATGGATATCGATGAAATGAGTACCGATGATACACAAAAGGTATGTGAGAGCTACTCCGGAATCCCACACAAAATAATTTGAGCCGTTCAATAATTTTAAGTTAATTTCCCGAGTAGATTAGGAAAAAAAATCAGCTTAATAGAATATCTATAAATGCTTAATTGATTCAATCATTCAATATTTCATTCAAAAATTAGGATCACTCGAATCTTTTACGTTGGTCTTCAAAATGGACTCCACACACCGTCTATCCACATCGATACCAACAGCTTTTCTACTTTTCATAGGACGATGTGACATTTGATTTATGTTACCTATAGATATGTAGAGAGAGAAAAGCTAAATGGTACTGTACTTACATAACCTCCTAATAAAAACTTCGTCATTTTTTTTCTCTAAGTAAAACCAATAACAAGGGAAAGCGGAAACAAAACAAAGAGAACCGATCTAAGGACAAGAGTCACAAGACCACAAGACTCTGCTGAACTTTGACCTCGATGATAAGCTATAAGGGCGGCAAGAGAAAGATCAGGAATTTCACCTTAATTTGTCCAAAGTTCCTGGAAACTTCAATCGCATAGCCCAAGCAGCTAATTAATTCCTGAGCAACCCAAACTAGACTACAGACGAGTTGAACTAGACTTCCTAATAAAAGTTTTTATTTCTTCTTAATAAAAACACTTTAGATAAATAGGCATAACTGCGCACCAAAACCTCGCGCATGTGTCTCCAACCACATACACAAAACGCCATTCATCAAATGGTGAATTTTTTTGTGCAGGTGGCCGGGTCTAAGGATTTTTAGAGTCAAACAAAAAACTAGCTATCATTACTAAAAAGATATCAAATCCTAAAAATATTTATATATAATGTATATAATCGGGTCGGGTGGAGGTTATTATCAACACATCTTACATACTCTAAGGGCTGTAAACGAGCTGAGTCGAATTTTGTCGAGCTTGAGCTCGGCTCGTTTACTAGCTAGACGAGTTGAGCCGAGTCTAGCGTTAATGAGCTGAGCCGAGCCGAACTCGCGAGCTGCTCGATTCGTTGAGAGCCTTATGTGATGATACCCTACCCGGTGCAGAGTACGTCCGTACCCTAACTTCTCCATCAATGCACTCCCGCAACCTCTCCATCGGAGTGAAGCAGATTTGGAGACGGGAGACCTATTTACTAGGTACTGATAAAAGAAAAGAAAAAAAAACCACCACGTACTTTAAAGTTTGGAGAAGGGTAATCAAAGATATCTCCCTCCGTCCTAAAATATTTGTTCGGTCCGCAAAACGAAGACTAAAAAGTAATGCATTTTTTTTAAAAAAAAAATTCAAATTTTTTTCATAGATTAAAAGAAGTCGTCAAGATCTAATAAATTGTTTGAAGAAATTTAATTTTTTCTTGCAAAATTTGAATTATTTTTATGTTCTTATTTTACGGATCAGACGAATATTTTGAGACGGAGATAATAACAATAAAATGCACACAAAAAGAGAGGGACCAGTGGGGAGACGGAGTCCATTAATGAAAGGTGAAGACATTTCATTGCAAATTGATCTTCAGTTGGTAAAGAAAAGGACAATTCGTTGCCGTCCGCTGCCATCATCAAAGCAATGGAAGTATTCAAGTCGAATGGCATTTTCCGGGAAAATATGATACAGTAGTTGGCAACTGTCAGTCACCTCATGATGTCTAAATAGTAAATATCATATGGTTGCGTTCTTGTAAACATATAAGTTTGAAATTTATTTCGATATTTTTAATTTTTGTAATTTTTTATTTACCTTTCGTTGTAATTTATGGAGTTCATCGTTCGGAATCGGAATAGTATAAACATATGGACGGATATTAAAAAAATTCAAATAATTAAGACGGCACTTTAGACAAATAAGACAATTGTTTGATATTTTTTTCGTCTTTAGTAAATTTTTTTTTTTTTGCTTTTAGTTATAATTTTGTAACTTTTAGACCGCTCTCATCGAGCTAGCGGGATGATTAATCCAAAAAATATCATGCAAATCTAACAAAAATTCAGAAAAGATGAATAAAATACACAAAATGAAAAAATAAGTTAAGTTTACAAGAACCCACGACTTTCTCAAAAATATCTCTCGTATTAGTATATGAGATATTTTTGAGAAAGTTGTGAAATATATATATACAGTCGGCTTCTTATAAGGACGCCCTTATTTTACTTATCATGCGGACGCCGATCTTAGCCGTTGGATTGTGTTTTGAATGGTCCGGATTCGTGGACGATCTGTTCGCGCGAACCGATATTTGTTTGTATTATATTGATCGCTCAATGTGATTTTAAGGATACTCGCAAGAAATCGGCAAAAAAAAAATAATCGGGAAGGACTTCATCCGAACAGTTTTTCTATGTATTTTATTGAACGGTTCAATAAAAAACTGCTCAAATCAAGCCATTCTTGATCATTTTTTTGCCGATTTCTTGCAAATACCCTTAAAATCACGTTCTGATCACATTGAGCCGCTTGGATCATCGAAATTCGATCAGAAAAGAGGAGGTGCGGACGGGAAGAGGTTTGGACTTGAACCGGACTGATATACAATCCGGTTCCTATCCACACCTCTTCCCGTACGCACCCGTCCGCACCTCCCCTTTCCCAATCAAATTTTGATGATCCGGCCCGCTCAATATGTTCAAAACGTGATTTTAAGGGTATTCCTGAGAAATCGGCAAAAAAAAAACACCGGGAAGGGCTTGATTTGAGCAGTTTTTATTGAACCGTTCAATAAAATACAAACAAAAACTGTTCGGATGAAGCCCTTCCCGATCATTTTTTTTGCCGATTTCTCTCAAGTACCCTTAAAATCACGTTCTGATCACATTGAGCGGTTCGGATCATCGAAATTGGATCAGAAAGAGGAGGTGTGAACGGAAAGAGGTTTGGACTTGAACCGGACTATGTGTGTGTGTGTATATATATATATATTATACATGAGATATTTTTGAGAAAGTTGTGGAGGAGTCAATTTCACAAGCACCTAGCAAAGCAATTAGTTTAAGGCATCTCCAATTCCTACCCTCTTTTCTATCCAAATTTAAAATTGAGTTAAAAGCTTAAAAATCATTCTTTAATGTTATATCCATTTTCCTACTCAAATTTGGATTAAAAGAAGGGTCAGGGTCCACGAGCCACTAGTTGCTGTCTCCGTCCTCCAAAAATAATTTTAGAAACCTTTCGTTATAATAACAAGAATCTAGAGCCATTTGATAAGAAGGTGTTCCAAAATGATTGTCTGGGGATTGAGTAGCAATAACAAAACTATTTTGGTTGTTAGTGGCAGATACTATATACTAGCAAACATTTGTTTTGACTTTAGTAATAACATCTCAGGGCTATTATTAGAATTTTTAAAAAGCCTAACCTAATATCAAGGAGTAGTTGGTAGTGACATCTATTCTATACTCCAATCTAGCTTAATTGGATGACTTAGAGGAACCCAGGGGGCCTATTGTGCAAGAGTGCACAATTCATAGACAGACGGTCTGAAATTGTGCACAACACCTACTGTTCATTGTACTGCACAGCAGCCAGCAGGCCCCCTGCGTTTGACTTAGAGAGTGACATGGAACAAGTCTTGCCCTCTCGAGCACACGTAACCCAATAGCATGTGGAAGTGATATATAGTAATAGAGAACATGCAAGCAGAAAATAGACTTGAGCCGAAATTTGGTGTACGATATTTCCATCAACCCAGCTTTGATATTTGGTCAAAAAAATTTAAAAGATTAATCCAACCTAAAGTCAATTGATGTGGAAAATCCTTCATGTCACATATCCAAAAGGTTGGGTGGTTGGTAAAATAATCCACTAGTATAATAAAAATAATAAAGTTGATATATTAAGTACTTCCTATTTTTCTTTGGATAGTGATAATGTCAAAATTATTTTTGTTGATGCCAAAACTCCAAAGCATAAAAGTTTTGTACACTAGACATGGTACAAGTCTTTTGTGCACTAGACTTTTGGCTCCAACAAAAACAGTTTTGGTATTATCATTTCCCTTTTCTTTTTCTTTGTGGTGCAACATAATTGCAATTTAGTATCTTGACGGGAATAGGCTACAATACACTCTTATTTGGGTGTGCATCATATACACTCCCAAAATATTATGATTCATAGAGGAAATGTTATGAATCATATTACTAAAAGGTTATGATTTTAGTATAAAAGTTATGAGACGCACCAAAATGTTACTCTGTGATCCTAGTGAAAATGTTACGGATCCTAAACGTCATGTGTTCTATTACTGAAAAAGTTACGATCTTTTAGTATAAAATTTACGAGATGCACCAAAAATGTTATAAATCCTAGTGAAAATGTCATGAATCCTATTGCTGAATTACAACAAAAGTTATGAAATACACCAAAATATTATGAAGTGGCACAATATGAACCATACAATAAGAGCGTATATTGTAGGCTTTCCCATACGAGACAACTAACAACAAAGCAAAAACAGGAAGGAAAAAAAGTAGTACATATATTAGGTTAGCTATTTTGGGTGGATTAGAGCATCCGCATCAGACTCAACAAATTTTGGACCAAATTACATCTAAAAAATCACTTTTCTATTTTAGCTACTCACTTTTTTAAGAGTACACTGCATCAAACTCTCTATTCTAACTTTATTTTATTAAACTACTCTTTCTTTATACTTTACTTTTCAATTTAAATGTTATATTTTATTTTTTTTATCGCTATTTAATGACGAACAACTATTCACAAGCAATCTCAAAAAAATTAAATGTTCTATTTTTTAATTCGTTTGAACCGATGCAAACATCTTAGTTTTTTGATCATATTTTTTAAAAGGGTCATAACTAATTTTTGTCTATAGAGCTATCATAATTAAGTATCTGCTCTTTATTTGGAATCCTGTAGAGCAGAAACTTGATTATGAGAACTCTATAGACAAAGATTAATTATGACCCTTTAGAATAAAATGGTCAAAAAAATAAGATCATCGCGCCGGTTTAAGCGGATTGAAAATTGGACCACTTAATTTTTTAATCACATTTTTTAATATATAAAATGTCTAAAAAAATTAAGTGCTCCAATTTTTAATCCGATTGAACCGGTGAGAATATCTTATTATTTTGATTATTTTTTCCTAAAAGATCATAATTAATATTTATTTTTAAGGCTCTTATAATCAAGTTTCTGTTCCATAAGATTCCATAATCATTTTAAACTAAGTCTCTCATAATCATTTTAATAGTAAAATATTGAATAGATGGATGAATAGTGTCTCGTTGGATCAAACGAGGCACTGCACCAAAACTAAACATTTGCAAAGTGGCGAGAAATCAATTGAGGCTGATGGAGGGGATTTTTTTGAGTTTTGCTCTTTATTATAGCTTTAAAGGAGAAGTAGAGAGAGATGTGGATGCCCTTAGGACTAAGAGCATCCGCAATGGAATAAGCAAAAATGAATAATCAAAACATGCCACATCAGATTTTGATTATCTATTTAGAGGTTGCTAAAGTTAGCAATGTCAAGTCTCACATTGGTTATTTTTTGCTCATAATCAAAACCAATGAGACCATTGCTTCCTTCCCTGAGTTTTCTCCAAACTTTTCCCCTTCATTTCACGTAAATCTTTTGAAAAACTAGTTTATGTTAAAAACAGTTTTTATTAAAAAAATATTTGTTCTTGAAAAAAAAAACAGTTTATTAAACAGTTTTCAGAGGAAAAAAAAACAGTTTAAGTTGGATAAAAAAATAGTTTATGAAAAAAAATGTGTAAAAAAACAGTTTTGTGTAAATACAATTTTTTTTTAAAAAAAATAGTTTTAAAAAAAGTTCATATAAAGACGGTTTTTTTTATATATATAGAAAAAGTTCCTGAAAAGAATAGTAAGAATAGTTTTTTATAATTATTTTTTGAAAACATTGTTGAGAGAGAGATATAAGATTTTTGTGTAATGATGGGTGTACTTGATTGAGAAAATGTGGGGAAATTGATTTTAGCACTCCAAAAATTGATGGAGGGGCTCCAAAACGACGCCGTTTTATGCATCAATACAGTTCAGTTTTGGAGCCCCTCCATCAATTTTTGGAGTGCCAAAATCACTATCCAAATGTGGGGATCATTAAATTTGGTTATTGGCAAAAGGTTGCTAGTTTTGATTATTTAAAAGCCAAAATTTGATGAGTTGCTAATATGTTATTAAGTTTGGTTATTCCAATGTGAGCACTTTTTTGAACAAATATTGCTAACTTTAACAACTTTTTATTTTGCTTATTCCACTGTGAATGCTCTAATATCAAGGATTTAAATGATTAGACATGAAGTAATGTTAGGCTTCTTCTTAGATCCAGTCTTTATCGATAGTCCCAACCCAAAGGAAATTAAAAGTTACTATTTCCAATGAGGCAGAGAGGTAGGTGCCAGTCACTTGGCTTTCTACTCAAAGCAGTTTAGGGTCGCTTCACTTCATTTCCAGAATTGGTCCAAAGGCAATTTGCTGAAGACTTGCTTAAAGTCACTTGGTTTGGCGGTGGTTGTCGGATCTGGGTGGCTGGGGTGGCCGGCGGCGGGTTGGAAGGTGCTTTGTTTCAGTGTGTTTAGGTTTAGGGTTTTCTTTTGGCTGAGCCTACCCCACTTTGATGGGTTAGGTTTCTGTTTGTGCTTAATTGTAAGATTTGGGCTTGTAGGCCTTCAAATATTTTGGGCTGTATTTGCATTATTTGGGCTATGTAGGCCTTTAGGTGTTGAGGGTTTTGTCCCATCTAGATGTATTTTTCAACCATTGGTTGGAATCTCCATTCCCCTGTCCCTTAATAAATGTTGCTTTTGCCGATCAAAAAACAATTCTTGCTTATGCATTTCGGTGTGGTTCTGATGACGGATTCCGTAGCGTAGTGATGGTTCCCCTGTCCCATAATAAATGTTGCTTTTGCCGATTAAAAAAAAAATCCTACTCATGCATTTCGGTGTGGTTCTGATGACGGATTCCGTAGCGTAGTGATGGACAAATATTTTCTTCCAATTCAGGTGAGCTAGGCTCAAATTCAGACATTATAGAGCGGGTGGGCTCCCCTATGCTCACGTCAAGGGGGGGGTCAACTAAGTCTTGATTGATTAATTCTCCAAATGTACGAGAAAGAAGCATAAAAATGCTTTTTTTTTTTGGATAACTTATCTTGAAATAGAAAAAAGGCTAACCGAATATACAGCCTACAAGGGGCATACCCCAGGAGGAAAAGAAAAAGAAAAAGGAGAAAATCTAAATCCTAAATAAAACATAGCAGATTTTCAAAAATGCTTTTCTATGAGAGGTAACTGTGAATGTGGATAAACTTGAACAAATGCTGAAAATGGGAAAAGAATTAGGCTTGTCATCACATTTTGAAGAGGACTTCGTGATCATTCAGGTATAAAAGTTGTGAGTTAACAGCTGTGGCAACTGTGAGGATGTTGCTAGCAAAGAGAGAGAGAGAGAGAGAGAGAGAGAGACCAAAGTCGGACAAAATGCATCATACTGTGGTCATTTCATGATTGTGATTTGTGATGATCAATTTTTGTTTTGGTAAATTTGTGATGATTCATATACATTTTTCCACCACTAAATGTAGAATATTTTGTGCTTAATTTATCTCCCATCAAGTCATGTGCAGTCTGTTTCATCACCTCCGAATAGGGCTTAGAGCATGTACATCAATGATAGCTAAAATACCCACTTAAAAAGGTACAAAAGTTATTTTACCTATTTACTTTTTCTTCTCACCACACAGCAGTCTCTCTATTCTATTCTCCCCATCCAAATACTTACAATTATTTATAAAGATGGGGATGAATGTAGAGAGAGAGGGGGGATAAAGTGGATGAGAGAGACTCAAATATTAATTATTTACTCTTTGTCTGGATGAGAGAGACTCAAATATTACTTCTATATTCTTTACCTAGCTACAGTCCATCGCCAAAAGTACCGAGTCTTTGCAGCCGAATGTATAATAGCTTTGAGTGTGCCGAAGCTGCTGCAGGTTGTTTTTTCTAAATTTCCTCTCTACTTAAGCGAAAAAGGGAAAGTAAAGAGTTTGGTGTACATGCTCTTACGGATATTATTCAAGCTAGTTTAACTTTTGCTGCCATGTGTCTTGATGAAATTATCACTAGCTATATATACCTTATGAATTTTGATTTGTAATAGATGACCAATACGGAATTGCTAAATTAACATCTTCATATATATTGAGAATGGGAGATGGAATCTGGATAAGATAGCTCACATTATTGATGATATATATAGAACTGCCTCTATTATTTATTCCCTTCGTCCCAATTTAAGTGTGCACTACCAAGACCGACTCTGAGATTTTGGAGGCCTAAGACGATTTTAAAAAATAAGGCCTTTAATAAATGTAAACGGAAATCAAATATTTCTTGTCCTTCATTCCTCAAGTTTTCTTGTCCTTCATTCCCCACAATTTCTTGTTCTTCGATCACAATCATTTCTTGTCCTTCATTCCCCAAGTTTTCTTGTGGAGGATGTAGCAGGCCGAGTTAAATGGCTCGAGCCATACCGAGCGTGATGCCGAGCCACGTGACCGATGGTCCGATTTACTCCGAGGTGCCAACCTTTCGCCTCGGCTAGCCGACGGTCAAACACCAATTTCTCTGTCACATTTTGTTGACGTATCTTGTTCAGCTCACCGATTCTTGGACGGTTGATTGTCGATCACATTTGGTTTTGAACGAATGTGGGGGCCAAGATTTCAACTCACCCACGTGGGAGTGCTTCCGTGGCCGCGATGACAATCATGACGTCAGCCGAACGGTTATAAGGGTAATGATGAGAGCACGTGAAGGCGCCAGCTCACCCTTTAAACGGTTACAAAACCCTAAGATGACGTCAGGGTGACGTAAGCCGACACGTGTCGAACATCGGTGCAGCCTTGAAGGCCAAGCTAGGAGTTCCCGATAAATAGACCATTATACCTTCTTGAAAGAGGTACGTTCTAGACAACTCAAAAACCCTAGCTCCTGATCTTTGATTCCTCATAGCAAGAGTTCTGATTTTTGAACCGGAGAGCCTCCGGTGTGGTCTTTAGTCGTACTTTCTTTTGCAGGACATCTGAAGGTCAGGAGCAGGACTTGAACCCTAGATCCAAATGAGCGAGAACCCACAGAGGATGTGAGAAAAGAGAACAAATAAAGAATCAATCATAAAATACCTCTTCCTTCTTGTCTCTCTTAATCTTTGATCTTGTTCCTCTAGTTCTTCTTCTTGTTCTCGATTTTTTTCTCTGCCGTAGTCCTGTTTGTTCTTATTTTTCTTTCTTCATTGTATTTGTTTGTAATGGAAAGTTCTGGAGTAGCGTTTTTTTTGGAAAAAGATGCATCTATGCACCCACTACACTGAATAATTTTGTCATTGTAAAGTGCCCCAGAGCGATCCGTGACATTTTATTCCTCCTTTTTTTTTTCATGCGTTCTGTGTTCTATTTTCTGGGCTATTGGACCTTGTCTTCTTGGGTTTAAAAATAGGCCCTATAAGAACAACACATATATACTAGGTCCTAGAAATAAGTGTAGGCCCTATTTTTTGGGGGCTTAAGGCCCATGTCTCTTGGGCCTTAGCCCAGAGCCGGCAGTGCCACTACGGTTATGCGTGCTATTTTCAATTGCTTATGTCTCTCAATGTATATTGCTAAAAATATATACAATATGGATCTTGTTTGATAGATCTCAATTATTTCTATAAAACAGTAATTTTAAAAATATAAAATATAATATATGCTGAGAGATATAAGTTATTGAAAATGGCATACAAAACTGTAGGGTATCCACAATGCTATAATCTAAAATTGATAACCAAAAGTTGTCACATCAGCTTTTGATTATTCATTTAAGAGATTGCTACGGGTTAGCAATGTAGATGTCTACAATGTCATAAATAAAAACTGCATGTGAACAGTAGAAAATAGTTTTTCTAAAAAATAATTTTGAAACTAATAAAAATTATTTACTAGAAATAGAAAAAGTTTTTGAAACTTTTTTTTGGGAAAAAAACTTTTTTTCTAAATTTTTTTTTTCCGAAAATATTGTTTGGAAAGAAAGTGAGAGGAAAAGGAGAGAGAGAGATAGAACATTTTTGTATAATGATTGGTGTATTTGATTGAGAATATATAGGGTCTATTAAATTTGGTTATTGTCAAAAGGTTGCTAGTTTTGGTTATCCAAAGTCCAAAATTTGATTATTTCTAAGAAGATTGTTAAGTTTAATTATAGCATTGTAAGCCATATTTTGCATCAACATTGTTAATTTTAAAAACCTTTTACTTTTGATTATAGTATTGTGGGTACTCTTAAACCATCTTTTTAGAAGATGTGTTAAGACTAAAGAGCTTTGGGGATACACTTATACTACAAGTCGTCTGCATGTGTTAAGACTAAAGAGCTTTGGAGTACAAGTCGTCTGTGGAGAGTAAGAGAGGAAAGTCCGTTGGCTGGATTTCCTTAATTTCATCTTAAATCCAAAAGGAAGGTGTTCAGTGGGGAAGTATTGCCTTGGAATATTACGTTTTCATCGTAATACGGATGGTTGCTGGTACCAACCCAATCGGAATCCAGGTTTCAGAGGAATTTTCAGAGCCTCAAATGGAGAATGGATTCTGGGATATATACTATGGCAAGGCTGTGTGCGAGACAATATTGCAAGATTAGGAGCTGAGCAGAATGAAGACTTAGTGGTCCCGGTGGATAAATCACTCTCGATTACATATGGAATTCATGATTAGGGATAGCCTTAATTTAAGACAGATCATCATTGATTAGGAAGGGCTTTATTTGCTGGAACTGTATTTGTTCTCTTATGCTCATACTTATGTTGCGCAAACTCCAATCCGTTCAATTTTATAATATTCCAAACTACCAAACAAAGAAACGATCTCTTTTTTTTTTTTTTTTATCAGCAAAGAAAATTTTGTTGATGACATAAAGATTATAATTACAATGATATCATGCTAAGGAAAATCACATCAAGGTGGCAGATCTTTGATCGGTGAAAAGTTTCATCATCTTGTTTCAACTCAAATGACTCACCATTTAATGAAATTAGAAGTCGGGGCACACGCGATGCATGTGCAAGTTAGATTTTCACAACATTTTTGTAAAAATGCTTCCCACTTATTGTTTGATTGAATTTTCACAAATGTTATGAAAATTCGACTTCCACACGCATCGCGTGTATCTCGACCTCTAGTTCCAATAAAGAGGCCGGGGCACACATGCACGATGCGCGTGCAAGTGCAACAGCCTTCATAGAGACCGCACGGCCACACTCACATCTCAAGAGCCTCTTTATTAGCCAGGCACATGTGTTGCTTAAGAAAGTTTGTTTTTATTAAAGATCTTTAAATTGTTCGCCACCCGTTATGATTATCCTAAGCACAAATTTTTTGTTCGCCAAACTAATTCAATTTCATGTTTTATGCTAAATAGAGGCCAGGCACATACAATGCGCGTGCAAATTGAGTTTTCAAGACTACCCAGAACAATGAAATTGACATCAAATGAAATAAGAATGTAAAAGTTAAATTAAGATTTAAACTTTATAAGGCGAAACATAAAAAACTTTAGAACTCATATGGCAACACACTCTTTTTAGGGTTCCTGTCAGTAAATCAAACATGCAAGAGAGAGAGAACCCAGATTGAATAGAAACTTACTTTTCGGAAAAACTGAATCCGTGGGGAGGGGAAACAAAAAAAGGGTAGAAACTCATATGCCAACAGCAGTTATACAAAATTCAAATTGAATAGAACCATGGGTTTGAGTTTCTATTCGGTTTTGCTGCAATTTAACGCCAAATCTTTTTTCAGATTTTGTGTAACAAATCAAGAAATTGTGAAAGGAAACAGAACTGCAATTGAGTAGAGAGAGAGAGAGAGAGAGAGAGAGAGAGAGAGAGATTTTAAAGTGATTTGAGGGGTCGTGATAAGGGTGGGTAGTTACCAATTCAGTTTTTTACAAATTTGTTTTTTTTGTGTTAAAATGTCCAATATATACTCATAGTTAATTGTTTTGTATTGTGTTGGTTTTTTTTAGAGGACATTTTTGAAAAAGGAAAATACATGACAGAAGGAAGACACCAAAGTGGTATATTATTATATTATTATTATTATTATAAGAATAGATAGATAGATTATTAGTGAGCATGATCGAAAACATCTTGTTCTAAAATTCAAATCACTCAGCATTCAATGGAAAAGGGGTTTTCTTTTGTGGAATTAATGGGCTTCAGTTGATCTCAATCTGGCCCAAAGTCTATAATGGGACTCACCATGAGGACTTTATCTGGCCCCGAAATAATAGAGAAAACGTTTTACCTGTCACGAGCCCAACCCAATCCATGCATCCTCTCAAAATCCCAAATTGCCTTTGGTTCTCCAAATATGACTCTACTCCTATTTGGAGACCCAAATATCTAAAAAGTACGATGGGTCTCTCCTATATTCTCCCATAAAGTAGAAAAAATGGAAATAAATTACAAAATTTCCCTCCAATATGTCATATCCATTCTCTATTTTGGAGGTTTAGAGATGGGTTGGAGATGCTCTAATTACTCTTCTCCCTGTACTTTTTTTTTATTGATCGGCAAAAGTAACATTTTATTAGGGGAATGTCGTACAACCATTAGGACCAAGCCCATTACAACCTGAGGGCCTAAAGAACCCAGATAAAGCAGGGAAAATAAAAAACAACCCTAAAAGCCTAAAACACCCAGATACATCAACAAAGCCCAGACATTGCTCCTACCTCTCTTCTCCCCTAACATTGCTCCTACCACTCAAGAAAAAGTTGTGAATGCCACACGTTTGGCGTAGCCCACACACTTTTGCGAAAGGAAGAGAGCTAGCAATGCCCCTACAACACTGAATAGTTTCCTTGAACAAAGGTGCATGGATCCTACATACTCGGGTATGCATGCTCATGTTGAGAAATTATGTACCCTCGTATGTGAAATAAAACAGTGAAGTTAGTATTATTTGATGATGTAAAGTAGCAAATGAATTGAGCTGTTTTTGATCAGCTAGATCATGACCAAAGAGTTTTCAGATTATCTTCTTAACGAACCGAACACAAAATCACTTTGCTTTGATCCAACGTTCCAAGCCAAGCTCAAGCACTTCACAACTCAACTTTGACTTGTTTGCATGGTAAGTTCTAGGGTGTTCAAGAAAACCGTCCTGATCGTTCAGCAAATTCGGGCTCGTCTACATGTTTAAAATCTCAAACTTTTCCACAAGATAGTAGCACTAAGCAAGTAGTAGAAAGTAAAAAAAAAATGCACATTTATCTTGAATAGAACAACCATATAAAGAGAAATCCGTTACATGACATGGGAAATAAAAATCCCAAGCTAATAAACTGGTGTTTCAATTTCTTTCCCTGATCCTTTTACGACTTTGAAGAAATCCCAACAAATTATCCACATAACGGTCTTGCCTGTCCCTATCTCCAAACAATCCGCTCATCTCCTTGACCTTGTTCCTGTATATCTCCCCATCTTCCTCCACCATTACCAGCCTGAGTGACTCAGCCACTGACTCCCTATCAAACGATCCGTCTTGCTCGTCTCTCGGTATCGAATACCCCAACTTCTTCTCCTCCAAAATCCTCGCATTTATCCCTTGGTCCGACAGAAACGGCAGAACTATTAGCCCTCTCCCAAACTGTATCCCGTCCACAATCGAACCCCAACCCGCATGGGTCAAAAACCCACCCACCGAGTCATGGCTCAGTATCCTGGGTTGAGGCGCCCAGCTCGTCCACACCACTCCTCTCCCCTTTACTCTCTCCAAGAACCCATCTGGTAACTCGTTCGGGCCACGCTTCCTCAGCACCCAAAAGAACGGCAACTCGGATAGCTCCAACCCGAGTGCTATCTCAGTGAGTTCGTCTTGACTCAGTTCTGCCTCGCTCCCGAACGCTATGTACACCACCGACCCTTTCTCCTGCTTTTCAAGCCAATTCTCCATTTCACTCCATCCGCCGCCTGTTGAAATAATAAACTTGATTTATTAATTTTTGTAGTATTTTCAGAGTTCTATTTTGGTTACTGTATGCCATTTTATCCACTAATAGTGGCGAAATTGGCAAATTACCAAATCATGCACCTATTGCCACAACTGTAGATGTAGGTATTTTGAGAACATGATTTACCTATCAATGGTTAACGATGGCTTTGATGAGCGATTTTGCTCAAATAGGCAATAACCACTACAACAAAAAACATCAATGGTGACACCCTTTGACACCATTTGGTGACAAAAAAATGGTGTTGTCACGGAATATACTCAATGGTGACAAAAAATTTGACTGTTTGTCACTGAAAACCTTTGGGTAACCAGGTCCTGGGGAGCCAAATAATGAGGGGATTTGGTGACAGAAAATTTGTCACTGAAGATAAGTTTCGGTGACAAGCGTAAAGTTGTCACTGAAAGGTCTGAAAATTTGTCACGGATGACAAGTTTCGGTGACAATTGTAAGGTTGTCACTGAAAGGTCCAAATTTTGGCACCTCCCGGGCTGGTAATAACTTGGCGCGCATATAAAAAGTTAAATAATTTTTTTTTCATTCAAAACGACATCAGTTTTTCTTGTCACCAAAAACAAGCAACCATGCTACTTGTACATATATTTTTCACATATTACGCACATATATTTTTGTGGGGCCCATATCAGGGTCCCACAAAATGATCTGAACCGCTAATCTTTTTGAAAATATTTGTAGGAGGGTTGGTATAAGAAATCAGCTCCAACAGATATCGGTGAAGGCTTTCTCAGAAATCCATGGGCAAATCATTCTGTTTTGCCCTACAATTTCTGATAAAACCCTTATCGATATTTGTTGGAGTTGATTTTTTTACAAGAATCTTCCAAAAAATATTTTTTTTAAATGAACGGTTCGGATTATTTTGTGGGACGCTGATATGGCCCCACAAAAATATATGTGCATGATATGTGCAAAAACATTTGTGTGGAATCATTACTGAAATACCAGCCCTAATTTTACTCAACTTTACTCTCTCCACTTCCTCTGCCTCTCTCCACTCCCGTTTCTCCACTCCCGCAGCCACACGGCCCCATTCCAAAACGAAGACTTTCAACAGTGACGGCGACGGTGACCCCGACCACAAACCGGCGGCCGTCGCTCCGATCAACCCAGGTATTTTGCTGTCCCTCTCAATATCTCGCCTCGTCATTCTCTCTCTCCATCACAAAATGTCTCTGTCTCTATCGATCTCTCTCTTACTTCGTGTAACATATATATTTTTTTTGATTCTATCTTCACCGAGAAGGCAGCACACCTCATCTCCACCCCATTCCTCACCAGCCCGAACTCGCCAGCACCACCACCACGCTCTGTGAGTTCTGGTATTCCTCCACTCTCCAATCTTCCGATTTCTTGGATTTTTTGTTTTGCATGTGAGTTTTTAATTCAAATTTGTTGATTAAAGTTCGAATCGGAAGCTTCCAAGTCTCGTGGGTTTCACCAGCCCGAACTCGCCAGACCAGAGGGATCGAAATCTGGTCTTTGGTTGCTTTTTTAGTGTGGTGATGTTCTAATAGGCTTTGGTCCTAGGGTTGTTTTTTTTAATCTGCAAAGAGAAACGTGATTGGTTGTTGTTTAACCCTGTTGTCAATGGTGATAGCAAGATGATATAAAAAAATCTATACCTACACCAATCTTTTGTACTTTCCTCACTTTCGAAATCTTTTTCCCTATATTTTACTACTAAGTGTTGAAAGCTGAAATTTAGAGGGAGTTTAATATTACGATTCCCCTTTTTTAAATAATGTTAGAATAGTTTTTTAGTTTCCTGCTGTCTAATCGAAATGCGTGAATCCACATGGGTCACAGAAAATCTCTCTTTCGTGACACCATATGTTGTCACTGTTACTTTCGGTGACAACTGTGTCACAGAAAATTTGTTTTCGGTGACATCAAATTTTTGTCACTGTTGACAACATTCCGTGACAACTTCACAATTTTGTCACCCTTGACTTTCAGTGTCATGGATACAATGACACCTCTTCTTGTGTCACCAAAGATAATCAGTGACAAAATTTGGACATTTGGTGACATTTTTACATGTCACCGAATGTGTTTTTTGTTGTAGTGAACGCGATCACTGTTTTAGTAAATGATGTGAAGAAGAGTAGTGACATTGATCCACAAGAAGCTCAACAAACTCATGAAATAGCATTGAAGAAAGCAGAAGGCAAGAGACAAATAATTGAAGCAAATCTAGCTCTCAAACGAGAGCTAGACGTCGAAGCTATCAATGTGATTTCGTAACTAGTCTAGTTTTTTGCATTGGAATAATCTAAAAGAAGTATAAAAGAAGTTCTGTTGATACTCCATTTGTTAATGGGAGACACAAGTAGTGGTGAGTTTTTTTTCAAAAGAATTAAACTAGTAAAAATTCTTTAATAATAATCGTGAAATTATTAATTCGGTACTCCGAAAACACCGCCCCATGATACTTTGAACCACTCCAAAACCACATATTCTTGTGAATCATAACTAAGTGTATAGATCTCGCATGAATGTGTCATTCTAATCTAGAGTACTCCGGTGGCAGTGCTCCCGAACAACTGATAATTGCTCCTAATAATTGAGAGGAGATCGGGAGTGTAATGCACGATTGATGAGTTACATTTCCTATTAAAAAAATGCATGTAATTTAGTCTTTTTAAAGTATGTGAAATAAAAGAAAAATCTTCTAAATCTTTCCTATATCTTCATGTATCATATAAATAGTCACGAGTGATATTTTATGTTATCCTAATGTACCAGAATAAAATAAAATAAAATAGTATTTTAGAAGCTCTTGCCTGCAACACCATTGCCGCCACCGTCATCCGCCGTTGCCGGGAGCAGACCCACCGCTAAAACGGGTTTCCGGTGAAGCTCCACGAGGAGTTCAAACCACTCCGGTTCAAACTCTGAACAGCTTTTCACGGCTACGACGTCACACCCTTCAATGGTGGCTCCAATCCTATACGTATCCGGAACATTTTCGTCGTCCCCACTCACACCATCTCTGAAAATCCTTAGAATTTCGAAAAGCCGAAACGCCACTGTGGATTCAAACGGAACCCACTTCGGCGAGATTACGAAATCCTCCGGTTTAGTTCGGTAATCCTCTTCACCCTTCAAAACCGGCACAGGCCCAAGGAAGCCCAGAAACGCAGCGTTTAGGATATTGAAATAGGCGGTTGAGATGTTAAGATGGGATGCTATTTGGGGTAGCCAATAAGGAGCGAAATCGAGGAATACCCAGTCGGGATTGGAGGATTTGAGGAACTGGGTGATGGGTGTTTGGAGTCGGTCATAGGCGATTTTGAGGTACTTGACTTGTTCGTAAGGCAGGTCAACCGTGGCCTCTGCGTTTTCCGGGAGGTTTTCGATACGGGGAAGAGGGAGTTTGACGAAGTTGATGAGAGGGGATAGAGTGTGGGGTGTTTTGGGAAGGCGATCGATGTTTTTAGGAGTGGAGAGGAAGGAGATTTTGTGACCCTTTTGGGCTATGAGCTTGGAGAGTTCTAGGAATGGGATCATGTGACCGAAGGCTAGCCAAGGGAACATAACGATATGGAGCTTTTGGCCGGCGCCGGCGGCCGTTAACGGGGGAGGATTGGACTCCATGGTTTCTTCCTCTCGTGAATATGATTTTAGTTATAGGAGGAGTATTTTGTCTACGCTAACATTATTGGAGCACTGTTTGGTTGGTGGGTTCATCAATTCACGCTTGCAGGGGTCTACTCAATAACATTATAATATTACCACTTGCGAGACCCACCAGTCCACCACTCGTGGGGGTTGATGTGTGTTTGGGTGTTATACTAGCAAATTTGGTTGAATTTTTGTCGCAATGAATGGAAAAGTTTTTAGGTGCAAATGGGTATGGGACATTTGGTGTACGGTATGAATTCGAACCGCTTAAACGTGTTTTTAATAGTATAGATCCGAACATCCTTTCTCCTCGTTAGCTAAACACCTTCTCTCCTCTTTCTTTCTCAAATTCTGACCGTTCAAAACACGTTTAAACAATTTAAATGCGTGTCGGTCACAACGTATTCAATCCATACCCTATTTGCACCCAAAAGCTTATAGGATGGATGGTTCTATGATCGATGGTTTTTTCCGGAGTATTTTGAAATCATGGGTAAATTACCAAAACCATCCCTTAGGTTTCTAAAAATTACAAATTACAAATTGCCTCTCATATTTTGAAAATTACAAAATATCTCCTGTCGCATAACAAATTACTCTATTGACCGCTAAGAAATTTAACGGAACTTGACCAACATCAAAATCCTACTTACAATTAATGGATCAAAGTATCTTTTTGTACTTTGTGAACGACTTTCTTTAAAGGCTATTTTCACACCTCTACAGCATTTCACAAATTACAAAAGGACAAAGTGATCCATTGTAATTAAGATTTGATGATGTCAAACAGATTTCGTCGAACTTCCTAGCGCCTACATCACCAGAAGGGATAATTTGTTAAGCACGTGGCTCGGCTCGAATTATTTAGTAATCTAGCCAAGTTTGAGCTTTGAGTTTTAGGTTTGTTTACTAAACAAGCTGAGCTCAACTCTCAGAAACTCGGCTTGGCTTGCAAAAATTTGGCTCATTTTATAGGATCGGCTCATTTAAAGAGGCGCATTAAGTAAATTAGTCAGGGTAGGTTCATTAAGACCTGTAAATGATCGGAACTCGAGTTCGAGTTTTAAACTCGTTTAGTAAACTAGCCGAACTTAAATACTATAAATCTCGGCTTGGCTCGTTTGCACCCTTTCTTCCGGAGGTCCGTCTTTTCTTTTCTTTTTTTCTTTTTTTATGGGTTTCAATTAGGCCCAAACTTTATAATCTAGCGGAGGGCTTATTGGATAAGGTTGTTCCGTGATTTTTCGAAGCTAGGTGGTTGATTTCATGGTGACTTCATGCATCCTCTCATGCATAACAGCAGAATGAAAGCTACTTACGGACACATTTACAAAGAGAATTAGAGGACGATAGGACAAGATTTACAGTTACATGCATTTTCAAAAGGGATCGATAACAAAATCTAACTCGTTACTTCTGATTATCATGCATTACGCTAATGATTTCCACTCAAAACTATTATTCGAGGCTTTTTACTAGCTTAATATTTGTCCAAAATAAACTCACTACTACTGAAAATAAAACTCCCACTAACAAATATACGTGTTTAATTGACATAATCGAAATGTAAGCTCTTACCTTCAACACCGCTACCGCGATTGCCGCCATCGTCCACTGAGGCCGGAAGCAGACCCACTGGTAAAACCGGCTTCCGGTGAAGATCCACGAGGAGTTGAAACCACTCCGGCTTGAACTCCGAGCAGCTTTTCATAGCTATGACGTCACAACCTTCAATAGTGAATGCAAATCTATGCCCATCTGAGACATTCTCTTGGTAGGTATTAATTATTAAAACACGTCATTGGCTGTCATTTTCCCTTTTTATTTCTATCGGCAAAAGTAACATTTTATTAGGAGAAGGGAAATAGAGTCCAACCAAAAGTTGGAACCCGACAGCCATAGGGACTAAGCCCATTACAATCTGAGGGCCTAGAGTGCCCAGATAAAAGGGAAAATGACGGCCCGTGACGTATTTTAATAATTAATACCCGTCAAGGACATACTAAGAATATTTATTAATGCTAAAAATGTTTTTGACGGGTATTAATTATCAAAACATGTCATTGAATGTCATTTTCCCCCAGATAAAACAGTGAAAATAAAAAACAACCCAAAAGACCTAAAAAACCTAGATACATCAATAAAGCCCGGACATTGTTCCTACCTCTCAGAAAAAGTTGTGAATGCCACACATTTGTCGTAGCCCACACATGCACTTTTGCGAAAGGAAGAGAGCTAGCAATGCCCCTACGACACTGAATAGTACTTTCCTTGAACCAAGGTGCACGGATACTACATACTCAGGTATGCATACTCATGTTGAGAAAATACGTACACTCGTATGTGAAATTAAACAGAGAAGTTACTATTTGATTATGTAAAGTAGCAAATGAATCTAGCTGCTTTTGATCAGCTAGATCATGACCAAAGAGTTTTAAGATTATCTTCTTAACGAACCGAACACAAAATCACTTTACTTTGATCCAACGTATCAAGCCAAGCTCAAGCACTTCAAAACTCAACTCTGTCTTATTTGCATGGTAAGTTCTAGGGTGCTCAAGAAAACCGTCGTTCAGCAAATTCAGACTCGTCTACATGTTTAAAATCTCTAACTTTTCCACAAGATAGTAGCACGTACTAAGCAAGTAGTAGAAAGTAAAAAAAAAAAATGCACATTCATCTTGAACAGAACAACCATATAATCCGTTACATGACATGGGAAATAAAAATCCCAAGCTAATAAACTGGTGTTTCAAGTACTTTCCCTGATCCTTTTACGACTTTGAAGAAATCCCAACAAATTATCCACATAACGGTCTTGCCTGTCCCTATCTCCAAACAATCCGCTCATCTCCTTGACCTTGTTCCTGTATATCTCCCCATCTTCCTCCACCATTACCAGCCTGAGTGACTCAGCCACTGACTCCCTATCAAACGATCCGTCTTGCTCGTCTCTCGGTATCGAATACCCCAACTTCTTCTCCTCCAAAATCCTCGCATTTATCCCTTGGTCCGACAGAAACGGCAGAACTATTAGCCCTCTCCCAAACTGTATCCCGTCCACAATCGAACCCCAACCCGCATGGGTCAAAAACCCACCCACCGAGTCGTGGCTCAGTATCCTGGGTTGAGGCGCCCAGCTCGTCCACACCACTCCTCTCCCCTTTACTCTCTCCAAGAACCCATCTGGTAACTCGTTCGGGCCGCGCTTCCTCAGCACCCAAAAGAACGGCAACTCGGACAGCTCCAGCCCGAGTGCTATCTCGGTGAGTTCGTCTTGACTCAGTTCTGCCTCGCTCCCGAACGCTATGTACACCACTGACCCTTTCTCCTGCTTTTCAAGCCAATTCTCTATTTCACTCCATCCGCCGCCTGTTCGAAATAATAAACTTGATTTATTAGGAGTAATTTTTGTAGTATTTTCAGAGTTCTATTTTGGTTACTGTATGTCATTTTATCTACTAACAGTGGCCAAATTGGCAAATTACCAAATCATGCACCTATTGCCACAACCGTAGGTACAGGTATTTTGAGAATACGATTTACCGACACTACGCCAAAAATTGCCTTTGCCGGCGGTTTTTTTACCGGCGGTAATAAAACCGTCGGTAAAGGGTGCTATTACTTGCGGTAATAACAAACTGCCGCAAAAGGTAACTATAAACGCCGTTTATTAACGGCATGAGTAAAACCGCCAGTAAAACTAACTATTACCGGTGGCAATGTAAAACCGCCGGTAAAAATTACTATTAACGGCGGTAAGCAAAAACCGCGGGTAATAATCTTTATATAATATAAATATTATTATTCTTCTAATAAAACACATAATTTTATGTAGCTCAGTGGGTAAGTGCTCGGGTATTAATCAACGGGTCGCGGGTTCGAATCTCGGCAATGTCATTATTTTTTCCGAAACTTTTAGCGGCGGTAGTAAAACCGCCGTTAATAGTCCGAAACTTTTACCGGCGGTAATTTACCGCCGTTTTTGTATTTCCGACAATTGTTTTGCCGACGGAACTTTTAGCGACGGTAATTTACTTTTAGCGGCGGTAATATACTTTTACCGGCGGTTTTTGGACTATTACCGGCAGTTTTTTAATGCCGTTAATCAATGGTTAACGATGACTTTGATGAGCGGTTTTGCTCGAATAGGCAATAACGCGATCACTGTTTTAGTAAATGATGCGGAGAAGAGAAGTGACATTAATCCACAAAAAGCTCAGCAAACTCATGAAATAGCAGAAGCTAATTTGAAGAAAGCGGAAGGCAAGAGACAAATAATTGAAGCAAATCTAGCTCTCAGACGGACTTCGGGTTGGTGTTGTACAGCATAGCACCGTGCTGCGCACCTTCGAGCTATCGAATCGTGCATCCAACGGCTCGACCCGGCTTGAATCATATATAGTAATCGAACCGAGTTTGAGCTTTGAGTTTTAGGCTTGTTTACTAAACAAGCTAAGCTTAGCCAAAAAAAAATTCAGCTTGGCTCATAAAAACTTGACTCGTTTTATAGGCTCGGTTCGTATAAAAAGGCGCGTTAAGTAAATTAGTCAGGTTAGGCTCATTAAGACCCGTAAACGAGCGGAACTCGAGTTCAAGTTAGGCTCGTTTAATAAAACTTGAACACTATAAATATCGGCTCGGCTCGGGTCATTTGCACCCTTACCAGAGCGATTGTGGCAATTTAATGTTAACCCAAAGGGCTGCAACAAAATGGGGGGGAAAAGAAAAATTTGCTAAAAATGGACACTAAAACATAAATTTTGAAGTGCCATGATAAAAAAGTAGAATGTCAAAATCATTTTGCTTTCTTCAGTGAAGGTCGTCTTTTCTTTTGTTGGATAAAATGGACACAAAATAGTTTTCAAATGATCTCAAATAGGCCCAAACTTTATAATCTAGCGGAGGGTTTGTTGGATAAAGTTGATCCCCTGTTTTTTCGAAGCTAGGTGGTTGATTTCATGCATCCTCTCATAACAGCTACTTACAGGTTTACTACTAAAAAAAACGAAAGCTACTTCCAGACACATTTCACATTTACACAGAGAATTAGAAGACGATGGACAAGATTTACAGTTAAATGCATTTTCAAAAGGATAACAAAATCTAACTCGTTACTTCTGATTATCATGCATTGCGCTAATGTCCACTCAAACTATTATTTGAGGCTTTTTACTTGCTTAATATTGGTCCAAAATAAACTCACCACTACTTAAAATAAAACTCCCACTAACAAGTATATGTGTTTGACATAATCGAAAATGTAAGCTCTTACCTTCAACACCGCTACCGTGATTGCCGCCATCGTCCACCGAGGCCGGAAGCAGACCCACTGGTAAAACCGGCTTCCGGTGAAGATCCACGAGGAGTTGAAACCACTCCGGCTCGAACTCCGAGCAGCTTTTCACGGCTATGACGTCACAACCTTCGATAGTGAATGCAAATCTATGCACATCCGAGACATTCTCTTGGTCCCCGACGACTCCATCATTGAAAATCCGGAGAATTTCGAAAAGCCGATACGCGACCGTGGATTCAAAAGGGATCCACTTGGGTGGAACCAGGAAATCCTCTGGCTTGGTTCGAAAATCCTCTTCACCCTTCAAAACAGGCACAGGCCCAAGGAAGCCCAGAATCGCAGCGTTTAGGATGTTGAAATAGGCGGTTGAGATGTTAAGATTGGATGCTATTTGGGGAAGCCAATAAGGAGCGAAATCGAAGAACACCCAGTCAGGATTGGAGGATTTGAGGAACTGGGTGACGGGTGTTTGGAGCCGGTCGTAGGCGATCTTGAGGTACTTGACTTTTTCGTAAGGTAGGTCCGTAGTGGCCTCTGCATTTTCGGGGAGATTTGCGACATGGGGAAGGGGGAGCTTCACGAAGTTTATGAGAGGGGATAGAGACGGGGGTATTTTCGGAAGGCGATTGATGTTTCTAGGAGTGGAGAGGAAGGAGATTTTGTGACCCTTTTGGGCTATGAGCTTGGAGAGTTCTAGGAATGGGATCATGTGACCGAAGGCTAGCCATGGGAACATGACAATGTGGAGCTTTTGGCCGGCGCCTGCGGCCGGTGGAGGATTGGACTCCATGGTTTCTTCCACTTGTGAATATGATTGTATTGTAATAGTTATAAACTTAGGCCCCGTTACGCAAACCTTCTTTAAAAATAAGTACTTATTCTCTTACTTTTTATTCAAAAATAATCCAACCTTCTTATTTTTCCAAACTAAAAAGTTCCTCCCACATTTTCAAATTCAAATATAACATAAATGAAAAAAATATTTTTTTTTTGCACCGTATTAAAGATCTCAATGAGATCTATCAAATAAGATCCATAGTGGTAGGAAAATTATTTGCGTAAACACATTATTTTTGAGCTTAAAGTTGCCTTTACAAAAAGAAGACTGTTTTTACCAATATGGGGGCCGGCGGAGGGAAATCGGTCCGGCGGCCGCGCTGGGCCGTCTCCGGCCACCAGGACACGGAAAATGGGTGCTCGGATCAAGCACCCTACACACCTCGGATGACGTTGATTCCAGCGTAGGCCCCCTTGGTTTTAATTTTTAGAATTTTTGGACGGCTCGTATCGGCCGTCCGGTGGCCGGAGACGGCCCAGCGCGGCCGCCGGACCGATTTCCCTCCCGCCGGCCATACTACCTAAGGGTGAACAAAAAATAAGTTCTTATTTTGTGGAACACACCTTATTATTGAACAAAAAATAAGTTCTTAATCCTTTTATGGAATACAGCCTTATAACCATTGTAGGAGGACTATTTGGACTTATTCGGTCTGGTTTTTGAAAGAGTTTTTAAAGTGTAATGAGTGAAGATAAGTAGATAAAGAAAATTTATTGAAACCGTGCTCAGAGATTTTGAGAACTCCAAACGAACTATCCCTTAATACTGTGTTTGGTTTTTGTTTTGAAATTTTTTTTGAAAAATAGTATGGGTAATAAGTGGAGAGATAGAGAAAGAAATATTGAAATTAAGAGGAATCTAGGAAAAATTTTTAAAAAAATATTTTTTAGAACGGAAATGCTAACCGGTGCAACATAGCACCGGATAAAAGTACTGTATTGCAATCAATTACCAACATTTCCTCTAACAAATGGGACAGAAACGACAGAGCATTCGGGGCACCTTTCGAAGAATTAAACCTTTAACCCATTTTCTTTATTTTACATTTCTTATCTACCCCAAGTTTCTTCTTTTTCTATTTCTTTTTTAACAGCTCCTTTTTTAAGAGAGGATATACACCAATAAATAGGTAAAATATCTCATGAATATTGCATATTTTTAGTTTAGCTATCAACTTTTTCATTCACAACTACACCAATATTATCTATTTTATCTTACACCAATTAAAATAAACTTCATCCATCCCAAATTGGATGTCAATTTTTGATATCCGTGTCAATTTCAACTCCTTATATCTTTCAATATGGATCTCAAAAAATATACAATATGAATCTTGTTTAATAGTTCTTGATTAATTCTATTATACAAAATTTTCAAACTCATGAAAAACATTATAGACTGAAAGATAAAAGCGATGAAAAATAACACGGATTTCAAAAATTGTCATTCTTTTTGGGACGAAGGGAGTATAATTTTTTGTCTATTTAATTTTATCCAATTTTAAAGAGTCGTGATTAATTTTTGTTTCTAAAACTCTCATAAATAAGTATATGCTCTTCATTTGGGATTCAGTAGAGCAGATACTTGATTACGAGAGTCCTATAGGCACTACAAGAAAAAATATATTTGTTGACGAAAAAAATGGTGACGAAATTTAATTTTTACTATAGGTGACGAAACAAGATTTTCGACACCAAAAGGTGTGTCATCTATAGGTTGTCTCCGAAATTCACTTTTGGTGATGAAAATCTTATTTTTTCGTCACCTATAATAACTTTTGGTAACGAAAATCTTGTTATTTCGTCAGCAAATATACCTTTTTTTTGTAATGAGAAAAAAATTAATTATGACCCTTTAAGATAAATCGATAAGAAAAATAAGAGTTTGAATTCATTTTTGATATATAAACAGTCTAAAAAAGTTAAATGCTCCAATTTTGAATTCATTTGAACCGGTGTAAATATCTTATTTTTCTGATCGATTTATCATAAAAGGTCATGATTAATTTTTGTCTCTAATAATCAATTATCTGCTCTATTGGATCCCAAATAAAGAGCAAATACTTAATTATGAGAGTTCTAGAAACAAAAATTAATCACTACTCTTTAAAATTGGAGCGCTAAATTTTTTAATATATAAAAAATTAAGCAGACAAAAAATATATATTTTATCTGGTTTTAGGTAAAATATATAACGTTGGTGTAGTTGTGAAAGAAAAAGTTGATAACTAAATTAAAAATATGTGCAGCTATGTTCATTTTGTATTTTTTGGTATTTTAGTTTTGGTAATGGGTGAAAAGAGAAATAGAGTAATGATTGGAGAGACGAGTAATGAGTAGAGAGAAATAGAGAGAGAAGACAAAGTAATAACTGAAGAAATAGGGTAATGATTAGAAAATAAAACAAAAACAAAAATATGAAATGAACAAGGCCACAATGTTCATGAGATATTTTACCTATTTATTGGCGTATATGCTCTCTTAAAGAAGGAGCTGTTAAAAAAGAAAAAGATGAAACTTGGGGTAAATAAGAAATGTAAAATAAAGAAAATGGGTTAAAAGTGTAATTCTTCGAAAGGTGCCCCGAATGCTCTGTTGTTTCTGTCCCATTTGTCAGAGGAGAGGTTGGTAATTGATTGCAAAAGAGTACTTTTATCCGGTGCTATGTTGCACCGGTTAGCATTTCCGTTTTTAGAAAGCAAAGAGAACAAAGCATTAATACTGTGTTTGGTTTGGTATTTGAAAAGTTTTTTGAAAAATAATAGAGATAACAAGTGGAGATAGATATTGAGAGAAATGTTGAAAGTAGGAAAAATCTACAAAGAATCAATAGAGAATTTTTTGAAAAATACTTATACTTTTTGAAAAGGGAATAAAGACATGGAGCACTGTTTGGGCGGTGGGTTCATCGATTCAAGCGATGATTCAAGAGCTTTGCATTATCTTCTGTGCTCAGATCCTGTCGAATTTTTGTCGTCATGGATGGGTCTATGATAGTGTTTTCCGGAGTATTTTAAAATCATGGGTTAATTACCGAAACCATCCCTTTCTAAAAAATTACAAATTGCCCCATGTATTTTTAAAATTACAAAATATCTTCTGTCGCATAACAAATTGCTTCTATTTACCGCTAAGGAATCTGATGGAATTTGACTGACATCATTGAAACCTAGTTACAATGGACCGAAGTATCTTTTTGTAGTCTGTGAATGGCTATCTAAATGACAGAATGATCCATTATAATTAAAATTTGATGATGTCAGATAGATTCCATCGAACTTTTCAGCGCCTACATCACTGCAAAGTGTAATTTGTTAAGCTTGTGGCTTATGTTAAGGCTCGGCCTGAATCATTTAGTAATCGAATCGAGCTTGAACTAGCTTTGAGTTTTAGACTTGTTTACTAAACAAGCTAAGCTTAGCCATCAAAAATTCGGCTTGGCTTGCAAAAACTTGGCTCGTTTTATAGGCTCGGTTCGTATAAAAAGTTGTGTTAAGTAAATTAGTTAGGCTAGGCTCATTAAGACTTGTAAACGAGCGGAACTTGAGTTCAAATTTTAGGCTCATTTACTAAACAAACCTAAAACTTGAACACTATAAATATCGGCTTGGCTCGGGTCATTTGCACCCTTACCAGAGCGATCATGGCAATTTAATGTTAACCCAAAGGGCTGCAACAAAAGGGGGGAAAGAAGAAGTTGCTAAAAATGGGCATTAAAAGAAAAAATTTGGAGTGTCATCATAAAAAGGTGAAATGCCAAAATCATTTTGGTTTCTTCACTGAAGGTCGTCTTTTGTTGGATAAAATGGACAAAAAATGGTTTCCAAATGATCTCAAATAGGCCCCAACTTTATAATCTAGCGGAGGGTTTGTTGGATAAAGTCGATCCCCTGTTTTTTCGAAGCTAGGTGGTTGATTTCATGCATCCTCTCATAACAGCACAAAGCTACTTACAGGTTTACCAAAAAGAAAAGAAAGCTACTTCCAGACACATTTCACATTTACAGAGAGAATTAGAAGACGATAGGACAACAAAATCTAACTAGTTACTTCTGATTATCATGCATTACGCTAATGATTTCCTCTCAAACTATTATTTGCAGTGTGTGATATGAATTAAGCGTGTGTGTGCAATGTTGGTTAAGGAGGGAGCCTTAGTTTCGACAAATAAGGTAAGTTAGAACAGATTGACATGATCACCAATCCTGAGCGAATTCACTAAAGGGCCGGGTGTAGTGACTTCTCTCAGCCGTTTATCTCAAAAATTCACGGTCCGAAATTAAAACAAACTCTTTCAGAAAAAAAAAAAAAAATACTCTTCCATGAAAGAGTCTCTTTTAAAATCCGAACCACCGACAACACTTTTTGAAAATTACTCGCTTTATATAGCTTGTAGTGAGTTTGCTCACTACATAGCTAATTCACCGGATTTGGATATCTCAACCACCTCCCTCCCCCTAGCTCCCTCTCATATATGTGTGAAGCCCAAATCTAATTAAATGTGTGAACCCCACATAAATGTGAGTGGGAGGGGTGGCCGGAGAGGAGTGTACCTAGCATTAGGTTTATATTAATTAATGGGGAAAAAGATCAATCAGCATGGATGGCATGAAGATTTGTTTATAAATCTAGCTCTCTCAAGTCATTGGAAAACTCTTTTGCCACCAAAACAAGTTAATTAATTAAATTTAG
Organism: Rhododendron griersonianum; assembly: GCA_018127125.1. Lineage (NCBI taxonomy): Eukaryota > Viridiplantae > Streptophyta > Magnoliopsida > Ericales > Ericaceae > Rhododendron > Rhododendron griersonianum. The sequence goes on along the minus strand of CM030795.1, from coordinate 2,177,601 downwards.
TACCCATACCACCCATTGAATTAAAAAAGGAAAAAGATTACGACACGGCATATTATACTGAATATTCGTGAGCGTCGTGATTCATGAGCGTCGTGATTCATGAGTGGTTTATTATAGGGGTGAATTTGGTCTGGATTGGTTCGGTTTTATAATAAACTAAGAATCATACCTATACCAACGGATTATGAATTTAAAGAACCAAATCAGTCCACAAAAAATATAGAACCAAACCAATTTATGCCATAAAAATACAGTCCGGTTTCGATTTTAAACCACGGTTTGCTTTGAACTAAACTATATTAAAATCAATTGCATTCAAATTACAAAAAACACTAACATAAACCTTCTAATTAGAACAAACTACATATTGCAGTGGTTATATAGAAATTTAGTATAAATTACCTTGGCAAGGAATGAAAACTAAATATTGCTGTGGATTTAATAGAATCAATAAATTAGGAAAATAATTGACTAAGGCTCTCATATTTATTTGGTGAATCATAGTTAAATTTTATACATATATATTTATGTATTATATGGTTCAGATCGGTTTGGAACCATAACCGCGAACGTACATCCACAAACCAAACCATATAACATTGTTTTTAATTTTTTCAAACCATGACCAAACTATACTACTTAAAAACCGAATCAAACCTTTTGGTTTGTGATGCAATAGCCCAAGAGGAGGAGTATCACCGTAAGCAAATCAAAAATTGACTAGTAGAAATCAAAATTGACCGAAGGATTTAGCGTTAAGACCACTTGGGTTCGATCCGAAACGGCCCAACGGTCAAGACACATCGCCTACGGCCATGTGGTTTTCGTTTTTTAGCCGTTTTCGGCCGTTTAGGGCTCCGAAAGGCCAAATTTGCCGTTTTAGGAAATAATCTTTTTGCTTATAACTTTTGGTAGGAAATTCTATTAATTTCCGTTCTTGTTGGAGAAATTTTGTTTTTCCTTATATTTTCAGAATATGTAATAATTTTGGAACTTTCCAAAATTGGTAATTTTTCCTTTTCCTAGTCGGTTTAGGGTTTGCTTCTTATTTAAGGAGTTGTAAGCCTTAGGGCTACGCAGTTTTTGATGATTATTGATTAATAAAGTGTCTAGAGAGTGTTTCTCTATATCTATCCCGTTTGTGATTGTCCTTGTTACACGTTTGTTCTTCGTTTCATAATTCTGCCCTGCATCAGTTGGTATCAGAGCCAGGTTCCGATTTTCGACTATGGCCGCGAGACGTGCTGCTGGAGGTCGTGGGGGACGTGGTGATCGTACTGCTTTTATGGAGGACGTTTATGAACGGGATGACGTTGCGCGAGAAGCACGAACAGAGGCTCGGATCCAACAGGTCGCTGATCAGGTCGCTGCCCTAGCCGATCAGGTCGCTGCCCTTACTGTTGCGAACCAGCCTCGCCGTCGCTCAGTCAACCGAAATCCTCTGAGTGAGGAGGAGGCTGCGAGTGATGAAGAGACCGGAAACCCTTTTGCAGTAGGAGCGGCCGGAGGCGGCGGTTTCTTTCAACGAAGGGAAAACGGTCGTGGGTTCATGGCGGACCGCGATTCTCGGCAATGGGAATCGGGGTTGAAGGTTGATCTTCCTGAGTTTCAGGGGGGTTTGGCACCGGAGGAGTTCCTTGATTGGGTCGCAACTATCGAAGAGATCTTGGACTTCAAGCGTGTCCCGGAGGACAGACGGGTCGCGTTGGTTGCTACCAGGTTTCGAGGTAGGGCTGCAGCTTGGTGGCAGCAGTTGAAGCTATCCAGAGCAAGGCAGGGTAAGGAGAAGATTAGTTCGTGGGAAAAATTGAAGAAAAAGATGCGAGTGGCTTTTCTTCCCCACAACTATTCTCGTTTGATGTATCAGCGATTGCAGAATCTCCGCCAGGGTTCCCGTTCGGTGGATGATTATACTACAGAGTTTCATCAGTTGGTGGTCCGGAATGATATCGCTGAAACGGAGGAGCAATTGGTTTCGAGGTACGTTGGAGGTTTGCGTGAGCAGTTCCAATTAACATTGAATATGTTTGACCTGTATTCTGTTTCGGAGGCACATCAGAGAGCCTTGCAATTGGAGAGGCAAGCAAACCGCAGATCTGTTGCACCTACCTGGGGTGTCGCTGCCCGAACAACGCCCAGCCCAATGCCAGTTCGGCCTACGGGCAATTCAACACCTGTTGTTCCGCAGGCCATTAGAGCGGGTGTTTCGGGGTCTAAGTGTTTCAAATGTGGAGAGCTTGGTCATCGCGCTGTTGAGTGTCGAAAAGGGGATAGACTGGGTAAGGCCTTGTTTGCAGATGCTGATGGGATTGTTAGTGAACGTTATGAGCAGTATGACCAGGAAGCGGTGTATGATGAGTCCCAACGGTCGACCGACTCACCTGATGGAGATGTGGAAGAAGTTATAGGGGATGTCGGGCCACTATTGGTGGTTCGAAGATCCTGCTATGCTCCTCGAGAAGTAGAGGGAGATTCTTGGCTGCGTGGTAACGTCTTTCAGTCCACCTGCACAATAGGAGGAAAAGTATGTCGTTTTGTGATAGATTCGGGTAGCTGTGAGAATGTGGTGTCCGACGAGGCACTGCAAAAACTCGGATTGAAGACGGAGCCGCACCCCAACCCGTACAAGCTGGCGTGGCTGAAGAAGGGCAACGAAGTTAAGGTAACCAAGCGCTGTTTGGTTTCGTTTTCTGTTGGTTCTAAGTATAAGGATCAGATTTGGTGTGATGTTGTGGGGATGGATGTGTGTCATCTCTTGTTGGGAAGACCGTGGCAGTTTGATCGTAAGGTGATGCATGACGGAGGTTCTAACACATATACCCTTAAATCAGGGGGTACGACGGTTAAGTTGCTCCCTGCTAAGGAGATTATATCCAAACCACAAAGTGGAGAGGGTACTAATCTTCTAACAAAGGTACAGTTCGAAGGAGAGATATCGGCCACCAAAGTTGTGTTTATTGTTGTGGCAAAGGAGAGTTTACCAGCAGGTTTTGAGCACAAAGTGCCAGTTCCGATCCAGCCCCTTCTTGTTGAATTCGCAGATGTGTTCCCAACTGAGTTACCCGATGGGTTACCTCCGTTACGAGATCTTCAGCACCAGATTGACTTGGTGCCGAGTTCTAGTTTGCCTAATCGACCCCATTATCGAATGAGTCCAAAGGAGCACGAGGAGTTGCGAAAACAAGTGGAGGAGTTGCTGTCCAAGGGTTTTATTTGGGAGAGTCTTAGCCCTTGTGCAGTTCCAGCATTATTGGTTCCCAAAAAGGATGGGTCGTGGAGGATGTGTGTGGATAGCAGGGCAATTAACAAGATCACAGTGAAGTATCGTTTTCCGCTGCCGAGATTGGATGATTTATTAGATCAGTTGGGAGGTGCTCAGGTTTTTACCAAGCTGGATTTGAAAAGTGGTTACCATCAACTTCGTATCAAGCCGGGAGATGAATGGAAGACAGCGTTTAAGACCAGAGAAGGGCTGTATGAGTGGTTTGTTATGCCGTTCGGTTTATCCAATGCGCCGAGCACTTTCATGCGAGTGATGAACCAGACGCTACGGCCTTTCATCGGTAAATTTGTTGTCGTTTACTTTGATGATATTTTGATTTATAGTGCCACTCCTCAATTACACTTGCAGCATTTACGTGAGGTTCTTACTGTTTTGCGTGCTGAAAAATTGTATGGAGCTGTTAAAAAGTGTGTGTTTATGACGGATTCTGTGCTTTTTCTTGGTTATGTCGTCTCCAAGAATGGGATTTCAGTAGATGAGTCTAAGGTTGAGGCAATTCGAGACTGGCCACAACCTCGGACTTTGTTTGATATTCGCAGTTTTCATGGGTTGGCTTCTTTTTACCGTCGTTTTATTCCGCACTTTAGCACTATTACGGCTCCTATCACGGATTGTATGAAGGGTGGGAGGTTCTCTTGGAATGAAGCAGCCTCCAGGGCATTTCAGTTGATCAAGCAGAAACTAACTTCTGCCCCGGTTCTAGTGTTGCCGGACTTTTCACAACCTTTTGAGTTGCATTGTGATGCGTCCAAGGTTGGAATTGGGGCTGTCCTTAGCCAAGGCTCCAAGCCTGTGGCCTATTTTAGTGAGAAGCTGAATGGGGGAAAACTGAACTATAGCACTTATGATGTGGAGTTCTATGCCTTGGTTCAGTCGTTGAAGCATTGGTATCATTATCTCATACACAGCGATTTCGTTTTATATTCGGATCATGAGGCGTTGAAACACCTCAACTCGCAGGACAAGCTTTCCAGTCGGCATGCTAAATGGGCTGCTTATGTACAGCAGTTCTCTTTTGTTATCAAGCACAAGTCTGGTGTTTTGAATAAGGTTGCCGATGCCCTCAGTCGCCGTACCAACCTGCTCACAGTAATGCGCAGCAAGGTAGTTGGATTGGATGCTTTTCGTGAGTTGTTGTTGGCTGATCCATTTTTCTCTACTGTTCTTGGGAAGATCGCAGGTGGAGATCAGTCTGATTTTCATGAGCATGGCGGTTTTCTGTTTAAAGGGAATGCGTTGTGTGTTCCGGAGGGTAGTCTTCGTCTCAAAATTATTAAAGAGTTGCACGATGAGGGGCATGTGGGGCGTGACAAGACCTTTGCATTGGTGTCTGCTTCTTATTTTTGGCCAACTTTACGGAAGGATGTTTACAAATTTGTGGGAAGCTGCCACACTTGCCAAGTCTCCAAAGGTACGGCTTCTAATGCTGGTCTATATATGCCATTGCCCATCCCATCACAACCTTGGGCTGATGTTAGCATGGATTTCGTCTTGGGGTTGCCGAGATCACAGCGAGATAATGATTCTGTCTTTGTGGTGGTGGATCGGTTTTCCAAGATGGCTCACTTCATCGCTTGTAAGAAGACAACCGATGCGGTCAAGGTGTCCCAATTATATTTTTCTGAGGTTTATCGCTTGCATGGCCTGCCCCAGTCCATTGTTTCTGACCGTGACACGCGGTTTCTGAGCCATTTTTGGCGTTGCTTGTGGAGGATGGCAAACACCAATCTGGCTTTTAGCACGGCTTATCACCCTCAAACAGATGGTCAGACTGAGGTTGTAAATCGTTCTTTGGGCAATTTGCTCCGTAGCTTATATGCAGACCATCGTGGGAGTTGGGATCAGAAATTATGCCAAGCTGAGTTTGCTTTCAACCGTTCCGTTAATCGAAGCACAGGTCTCTCCCCATTCCAGATTGTTTACGGTTTCAATCCTCGTGCCCCGATTGATTTGGCTCCTGTTCCTGACTTGACACGAGCTAGTAAGGGAGCTGAGGAGTTTATGAGAGATCTACAGCAACTTCATAAAACTACTGAACAGCGCTTGCACAGTGTTACTCAGAAGTACAAAGAGGCCGCGGACAAGAAGCGCAGGGTTGTGGAGTTCGAGGTTGGTGACTTTGTTTATGCCGTCCTTACAAAGGACCGGTTTCCAGAAGGGGAGTATAACAAGCTTGCGGCCCGCAAAATTGGTCCTGTTGAGGTTGTGGAGAAGATCAATCCGAATGCATACCGTTTGAAGCTGCCAAGCCATATCCGAACTGCTGATGTCTTTAACGTGAAGCACCTTGTTCCTTTCCAAGGGGACAGTTCGTCGGATGATGGGGCAAATTCGAGGGCGAATTTCTTTTCAGAAGGGGAGGATGATGCAATAGCCCAAGAGGAGGAGTATCACCGTAAGAAAATCAAAAATTGACTAGTAGAAATCAAAACTGACCGAAGGATTTAGCGTTGAGACCACTTGGGTTCGATCCGAAACGGCCCAACGGTCAAGACACATCGCCTACGGCCATGTGGTTTTCGTTTTTTAGCCGTTTTCGGCCGTTTAGGGCTCCGAAAGGCCAAATTTGCCGTTTTAGGAAATAATCTTTTTGCTTATAACTTTTGGTAGGAAATTCTATTAATTTCCGTTCTTGTTGGAGAAATTTTATTTTTCCTTATATTTTCAGAATATGTAATAATTTTGGAACTTTCCAAAATTGGTAATTTTTCCTTTTCCTAGTCGGTTTAGGGTTTGCTTCTTATTTAAGGAGTTGTAAGCCTTAGGGCTACGCAGTTTTTGATGATTATTGATTAATAAAGTGTCTAGAGAGTGTTTCTCTATATCTATCCCGTTTGTGATTGTCCTTGTTACACGTTTGTTCTTCGTTTCATAATTCTGCCCTGCATCAGTTTGGACTAAATTCACGGTTTGAAGAATTTTTTGCTCATCCCTAATTTATTGTTTTTACATATGACAAAAAAAATTAAAGGTAGCACCTAAAGTAACTACTATATGAACGTCTTTAATTTACGGAGTACCAATTTAATACTATCAAAATAAATCTCAGAGAATTAAGTACTGTTACGAAACAGATAAATGAAGTCATAATGTTCACTTTCAAAACCGATAACCCATAAACGTACCCTCATAACTTATTAGTTTCCAAATTCATCACATATAAATCCATTCCGTCAACTATACAAAATACTTCAATTCGGAATTATACACCATTCTCTCCCTCCAAAATTCACCGTTTTTGGTTCCTATCCGTAAAAATAAAAGGGATATCTACCGGTTATCAGACGATTTTAAGAATTTCTCACACTTGGATCATACGATGTTCGAGTCACGAAAACCAGTAAATACCATGGCTAGTGATGGTAAGCTACACATTGTGTTATTCCCATGGTTAGCCTTCGGTCACATGATCCCATTCTTAGAACTCGCCAAACGCATCGCTAAAAGGGGTCACAAAATTTCCTTCCTATCAACCCCAAGAAACATTGAACGGTTGCCAAAACTCCCCCTGAATTTAGCCCCGACGATCGCCTTAGTAAAACTCCCATTACCCGCCGTTGATGGCCTGCCAGAAAACGCCGAGGCTACCTCTGACGTCCCCACCGAAAAGGTCCACTTCCTCAAGAAGGCCTTCGACGGTCTTGAGCCCGGGTTGACTCAGTTCTTACAAACTTCAAATCCCGATTGGATTATTTACGATTTTGCCCCTTATTGGTTACCCCCGATCGCGGCCAAGCTCGGCATATCACGCGGCTTTTTCAACGCTGTCAACGCCTGGTTTTTGGCCTTTTTGGGACCGTCGACCAACATGATAGACGGTTCTGATCCGCGGACAAAGTTAGAAGATTACATCGTCCCGCCTAAGTGGGTCCCGTCTGATTCCAACTTAGCCCACCGTTACTACGAGATCAAGTGGATCGTAGAGAGTGCCCAGAATATCACCGCGGATGTGTTGGACACGTATCGCCTCGGATCGGCAATTATCGGGTGCGAAGTGCTCGCCACGCGCGACTGTGAAGAGTTCGAACCTGATTGGTTGAAAATCCTCCAAGAGCTAAATAAAAGGACTGTTTTACCAGTTGGACTAATGCCCCCCTCGGTGCAAGATAGCCTGGACACAAACGACCCGTGGGTTTCAATCAAAGGCTGGCTAGATGGACAAACAAAGGGATCGGTGGTTTACGTGGGACTCGGAAGTGAGTTGGCACTGAATCAAGAAACACTCACTGAGTTGGCTCTTGGGTTAGAGCTATCAGATGGGTTTGAGGACCGCATTAAAGGACGTGGAGTCGTGTGGACGAGTTGGGTGCCTCAACTCAGGATACTGGCTCATGACTCGGTGGGTGGATTCTTGACTCACTGTGGTTGGAGTTCGATTATTGAGGGTCTTCAATTTGGGCATCCACTTATTATGTTGCCTTTTATGGTTGAGCAAGGGTTGAACGCAAGGATTTTTGAGAAAAATCAAGTGGGAGTAGAAATACCAAGAGACGATGGAGATGGATCATTGAGGAAGAACTCGGTAGCTGACTCAGTTCAGTTGGTCATGACTCAAGACAAGGGACGAATTTACAGGGATAAAGCTAGAGGTATGAGAGGTTTATTTGGTGACAAGATCCGGCACGAACAATACATAGACAACTTTGTTGAGCATCTTCAAAACCATAGACAGATTGACAAGCGTTGACTCTGTTGTGTATTTTTCTGTTCAAATAAGAAACGAAAGGTTAAATCCAAATACTAACACAGAGTCACGTTGTAACTCAGGGCACAAAAAAGGGTTCTCAATTTTATTTCTTCTGGGATCTGTAGTTTAATTTGAGATGTTCATTTTGTCGTTCACGTTAGAAATGAGATTGATCGGATATCGGCATCCACATGTACAAAACACGTTTTATTTCGCGAAAAAGAATAATGGGCTTTATAATTTAAGTGTAAATCCCAAGAAAAGTGTTCTTCATTCATTTAAGCTCCGTTCCGCAAACCTTTTTAAAAGATAAGTACTTATTCCTCTACTTCTCATTCAAAAATAATCCAGCCTTCGTATTTTTCCCAAATAAAAAGTTCTTTCCACATTTTCAAACTCAAATATAACATAAATGAAAAAAAAAATTATTTTTTTTGCACCGTATTAAAGATCTCAATGAGATCTATTAAATAAGATACATAATGGTAGGAAAATTATTTGCGTAAACACATGATTTTTGAGCTTGAAGTTGCCGTATACAAAAAAAAGACTGTTGGTATGAGAATGAGGGCCGGCGGATGGAAATCGTACCGGTAGCCGCGCCGGGCCGTCTCCTTCATATGTACACGGAAAAGGAGTGCTCGGATCAAGCACCCTACACACCTCGGATGCCATTGATTCCCTCGTTGGCCCCCTTGGTTTTTTTTTTTAGAATTTTTGGACGGCTCGGATCGGCCGTCCGGTGGCCGGAGACGGCCCGGCGCGGCTACCGGTACGATTTCCGTCCGCCGGCCCTCATGGAACCTATATAAATTCTTCCAAGCCTTCTTATTTTTCAGGAACTCCCCTTCTTATTCAACAAAAAATAAGAACTTATTACCTTTCTGGAACACAGCCTTAGTGTTGTTGATGATCTCATCTTTTATGTGGACAACAAATTAGACAAAAATGACCTCTCATGGATTATTAGAGGAGTAATTTTGTAATCCGCACTCCTTTCCACGTTGTAGTTTTAATAATCCCATGTGAGTTGTCGGAGAAAATATTATGATAATCTGTACAGTAAATAAAACTATTCAGAAAATATTAATGCAAGGTGATTTGTTTATTCAAGATACTTGCATGAATACTCCAGAAACAGAGAAATTTTTTAGTAACGGGTAGGTATCACGTGGCACGGCCACGTGATGCTCGAGTAGCTCATCCAGGCAACTCAAAAGTGTGTTAGATGGCCCAGATTAAAATCCTCTATTTCCTCTCATCCCATCACTCTCTCTCCTCTTTTTCTCTCATTTTTCTCTCTCCAAATTCGAGCCGTTCAAAACCGAAATGGACGGTCCGGATGCGCCGAGGGACACTACGTGGTACCCATCCGGCACTGAATATTTTCTCAAAAACAAACAATTAATACTACTGTACTAGTGCTATATATTATTCTGATATTCTCTCATATCTTATTCATTCACGAATTCGAATCTTTCACACTTAAGCCGGGGATGAATATCTTAGTCGAATCGATCTCTGTATGTTTAAAACCTTAATTTTTTTTGTTGGTGATCAAGCATTGTGAACCAGACGACACCCTCAAGCAAACAGCAAACTAGCCATGGCCGGAGATGGGAAAAAACTGCATGTAGCAATGTTCCCATGGCTAGCTTTCGGTCACATGATCCCATTCCTAGATTTGGCCAAATTCATAGCCCAAAAGGGTCACAAAATCTCCTACCTCTCCACCCCTAGAAACCTCACCCGCTTGCCAAAACTCCCTCCTCATCTCACCTCTCTCATCACTTTCGTCCCCATCTCTCTCCCCCGTGTCGACGAGCTCCCGGAAAATGCCGAAGCCACCATGGACGTCCACCCCGACGACGTCCACTACCTCAAAAAGGCCTTCGACGGTCTCGATACCGAGTTGGCTCGGTCCCTCGAAACCGAGTCTCCTGACTGGATCATTTACGACTTTGCCCCTCACTGGTTGCCCCCGATCGCGGGCAAACTCGGTATTTCTCGCGCCTTCTTTTCAATTATCAACGCCTGGTTCCTCGCATTCTTTGGCCCGTCGGCCGCGATGCTCGACAATTCTGTCCTGCGGCCGACGGATCCGGAGCAATTCTTAGTGCCACCCAAGTGGATCACGTTTCCTACTAAAGCAGCTTATCGCGCCTACGAGATAAAACGAACGTTCAAAACCGGCTCGGAACCCCAGAATGCTTCTGGGGTTGAGGATTTTTATCGTGTCGGGTGCATTATTACCGGCTGCGATGCACTGGCGATCCGACACTGTAGAGAGTTCGAACCCAATTGGTTGACTCTACTGGAAGAGCTCCACGGGAAACCGATTATTCCGTTGGGATTAATGCCACCTTTGGTGGAAGAATCGAGCAGCGATGACTCGAAGAATGACACGTGGGTTTCAATCAGTGAGTGGCTAAATAAGCAAACCATTGGGTATGTAGTTTATGTAGCTCTCGGGAGCGAGGTTGCACTGAGTCCGGACGAACTCACAGAGTTGGCTCTTGGGCTGGAGCTCTCTGGTTTGCCCTTTTTCTGGGTGCTGAGGAAGCCATCCGGGTCGACCGAGGCAGACTCGTTCATGTTGCCAGACGGGTTCGAGGAGCGAACGAAACATCGCGGAATTGTGTGGAAGAATTGGGCGCCTCAACTCAGAATTCTGAATCATGACTCAGTTGGAGGATTCTTGACTCACTGTGGGTGGAGTTCAATCGTAGAGGGAGTCCGATTTGGGCTGCCACTTATTATGCTTCCCCTTGTGTTGGATCAAGGTTTAAATGCAAGGTTAATGGAAGAGCATAAGGTTGGGATTGAGGTACCAAGAGATGAGGCGGACGGGTCGTTTACAAGGAACTCAGTGGCCGAGTCGATCGCGTTGGTTATGGTGGATAAGGAAAAGGGTAGCATTTACCGGGAGAGATCAAAAGAGATGAGTTCATTGTTTGCTGACAAACTCCTGCATGATCAGTACTTGGATAACTTTGTCCAGTATCTTGAAAACCACAGGTGCTGATATAGTAACAATTTATGGATAAGGTGATGTGATGTTGCAATTTAAAGAGCTATATGCTGTTGGAAATTTCCGGGTGAATAAGGTGGGTATTCGGAAGGTCTATCGAGGCAACCGAATGAACCCTCTTTGATTCATCGTATCTGAACGAAGCACCTCAAAGGTCTAATAGTTGTCGCTTCTTAAGAACCCCTGATGTTAGGTTTATAGCAGCACTTTATTCCAGCGATTTTTCCTCCTATTGAATAATCAGCAGCTTAAGGGTCTCACCTTGGTGAATATATTGATCGTTCTCATTTCGGTGTTGGGCACGTACAACTTGATGGTCACGTAATTCTAGATTCCATCCTTTCGTAATTATGATATTGTTCTTCTGTGAGAGAAGCAAATAGAGTTCAGTTCGTCAAGGCAACTTAGAGTGGTATTTTGTATGTTGTGATTCTAGCCGGTGCAACCTCAGCACCTTGGTTTGCGGTGAATTTGTTTTAAAGAAATTGTGTGAAAGATAAGATTCAGTTCGCTTTATGTGTTCCATTCCGTTTATGTATTTTGTAATTTCAGTTTGTATTATCAATATCAATTAAATTGTTCGCTGGAAATTTGCCGTTTGGATTTTATTTTTCCCCAACATGTCCTGGTCCTAAATGTTCCAACTCATCATTTGAATGTGTTTAAACAAAATTTCGAAAAACAAAAATAGTCTTAAACCTTCTATTTGGCCTTGTAAATGTTGGAATTGAGTTCTCTAAAGAGAGGATGTTGAAGCCAAGATTAATGTTGATTAAAGATTGTTGAATGAATATATACTGCAGAAAGAAATACGTACTCTCTCCGTCCCTTTTTAAATGTCTTACTTCGTAACTCCAACTTATTAAAAAGACATCATCATTATACCTTTCACATCAACTTTTTTCTCCACTTTCCCTACTTACCCATCATCATTACACTTTGACTCACTAATTTTTCAAAATGGAATCTACTTTTAGGGACAAAATAGACAATTCACCAACTTTTACCCACTAACTTTACAAAATGGACACTTATTAAGGGACAGCCCAAAATGGAATACTGGACCGTAATAAAGGGACGGAGGGAGTACTACTTTTCCACCCATCTTCTTGAATAACCTTGACTACAATCTTTAATATAGTTTTTATTTTTCACGAATGCCAAAATAATTGGCTCTTAAAGTAGGGATGAATTGAGGGCTAGCTGTAACCAAACCATTTCTTCAATTTCTTTTTGGTATTATGAAAAATTGAAAATAAGGTTAGTTGTACCTTGTGCAAACAACATAAGCTTTATCTCGACTATTGGACGCAAAACGTATGTGTTAAGGTTTGGTTGTGTTAAGGTTTGGTTACAGAGCGGTGCGGACGGACTTTCTCCTAGGCACTCTCTATCTCTAGCCCAAGTCTGCCCTTCGGGTGGCACATGTGAACCGCGAATATACTCTGGTCTTCCAACGTGTGTGCGCCTCAGGATGCCACGTGTCGTTGTGTTGGTGGGGTGGCCAACAATTTGTCCGGGGTCAAACTGTCGACCATTTGCCTCCCCTACAGTGTTTAATGAAACAATATTTCCTATGGTGAGAATGTAAGATAAATAATACACATACCGGTGTACACAGCGGAAACTAAGATCGTACTAATCTCAAGCCATTGTTGTTCAAGTGTAACACACGCTCTAGATTTAGGTGTCTTCTAACCTATGCATGACTTGAAAGTGCCTAGATTTGATGGAGATCATAAGCTTATAAAATGTTATAGGTTATGGACCCTTAATTTTCCTCAAGAAATCTTATAGTTTCCCTCTATCATGGAAACTTAAACTTTCAAATAATGGAGATAGTGGAAAGCCAAAAGCTTTTGAAACCACCACTACACAAAATGTAAGTGGACAACTAACTATAATCACACATGTGATCACTAGGTGGGCCCTAAAATATTTCTTACATTCTCCCACTGGCCCACGAGACACATGTATACCACGTTAGGTGATAAATACTTTAATATGGCCATAAAACTAAAATCGCCCATATCCTTGAATTTTGGAAAACCTCTTAATCCATTGAAAAATATCAAACATGAATCACAACGGTAGTACCGTGACTAATAGGCATTCCCTTCCATGTATTACAATGTGTGACACTTCCCAACGAGTACCAAATAAGACCGAATAAGATATACTTTATAAATGGCTAACTAGTAGTCATTTAGGGTCCTCTTTATTTATCCCAACGGATAACCTTTATACGTACTTCTTACCTTATGTGCACATGTATGTTTTTTATTCTCCAAGAACACTTAAATGTGACAAACCCCGAAGTGAGCAACAATAGGAGAGAAAACAAATATGAAATGAGCTAAGAAGCCACGTACTCACTACATGACATAAGCTGTTTGCCGACAGGAATTAGCTCAATGCTTTATGCTCAATGGTCACAAGGTGAATATATGAACTCTTTCTCTCCCCTAATGAGGTACTTTATGTCGATATACTCTATTCAGCTTTTTACTTAATCTTAGAGAAGAAAATTGTAGCCGTAGTAAACTTAGTAATGATCTCACCATAATATCTACAACTTGAGACCATTAGTACATGCATAGCTCCCACTAATTTCTACATTCATAGAAAATAGTAACTTAAGACATGATCAGGATGCATGTAAATCAACTTAAAACTTCTTGGTTCTTTATAAGTACCTCATAACCTTTATTTGTAGCCTTTTGATACATCATATCATGCTCACTTGGATATCGATCCAGTAAACCCGTGACCAATATCCATATAGCCTAGAAAATGTATCTGCTCCCACTAACTTTAAGGAGCATACTTTCCTTCTACTTATAAACAAAACGGCTGTCTTTTTGCAAATTTCTTTTGGTGGGTGCTAGCCGAAACCTTATTGGATCTTTGGAAAATGTTAACCATTAACGACATCAATGGAACTCCAAATACTCTTACTTTGAACATTAAGCTTAAGGGACTAACTCTCCCACTATTAATGTTCAAACTTTAATCTAGCGCATAAACTTAATTATGTGGGTATGGTGCTTTATCCACATAGCGCAAAATCACGATCCATGCATCCTAAATTTTACTTTCCAGGCAATCAATAAAATTTTCACAACTGGTAGTAGAATACATGAAGCAACTTAAGAAACAACATAAATGGCTTCAATAACCAAGAAATAAAACAAGTTACTTGTAAATTCTAACCTTCCTGCGGGTAGAGGTGCATCATGCATGAATTTACGTAACTCTTTATGAATAAGATAAACGATCAAAATAATGAGAACAAATTCATATCTGTGAGCTTAGGAAAAGTTTATTCTCGACTTCCAAATGATTATCTTACTCAATGCAAATCACAAAAATAACAACCTCCTTGCAGGACAGAGTTTTTATTTTCATGAATTAACTTCAACTTTTATGCTAATCTATAACTTAAATAAAGTAAATTCAAACCTCCCTATGAGCAAAGGCTGCAACACGCACTGAATCTACTTCACTCTAACAACAAGACTAGCAAATATAAAATGCTTAATAACAGAAGAAATTTCTGTTTTCATGTGGAATTACCCATTTTGTCCCAAACAAACTAATAAAATTAATTATTCTCCTGTGGGTAAAAATAATTAATCTTATCAATTCAAACTTAATAGTAGATGTCATATGACACCAACATATATAGCCCAATGGCTATCCATGTGACAATTCTTAATATGAACACCATGATATGTCAAGATGCTGTGGCTAATCTCAAAATATTACAATGTCCAAGTCATCTCAAAAGCCATGAACCAAACTTTAATGGGACAACCCTCAATAGTCCACTCCATATTCCCGAAATCGTGAGTCTGTCTCATGAACAAGGTTTGAAATTGGGGGAATTGCCAATCAGTGGAAGGAGGGGCAAATATTGCCCACCTCATGGACCAGTTTTTCCTTAATTCATGTGGACATGAGAAGGAGAAAAATAATTCCTCATACATGGAGTGGGCAACCTAGAATGACCAATATGCCCCAGATGAAAGAAACCCTAAATTTCCCCAATTTGAAATCCCAGCCCCACTGTTCTCTCATTCATTCCCTCGTACGCTGCTGAAGAAGAGAGAAGAACAGGGGAGGGTTCCGCCTCTGGTCTCTTGCTGCAACAACCGTTCTCCCTCACCTCTTCTTCCACTCTCACTTCATCTCTCTGTAAGCTACAATCCTCTCTCCATTCCACCGAAGAAGAAGTAGTCTCTTCTCCTTAACCAAGGGACGTCCGCATTTGGTACGTATATATGTAACACACAAATTCGTGTCCTGCAATAAAGAAGACGAAAAAGATGCACAAAATAATACTTTTATTGATTTTGAATTGAAAGGGGTACAATCCTCTAATAAATGCTCTTTAAATAAGAAAAGAACAAAATCCTCTGATTCGATCTCCGGAATTGTTGGCGTTTTAACGGCTTGAATGCTTGTTGTTAAATCGCCTGAACAGTAACTTTCTTTGAATCTTCAAGTTGAATGAACCGAAGAACAAAGTTTGAAGATGACTTGAACTTTGGAGTTTGATCCTTGAAATCTCCAAGAGTTTTGGTTTGTTGAGTGATTTGAGTTGCTGAATGATTTGATGTGGTGGACTTGCAAAGAAATCGACACGATTTTGGTGTTTGATGATTCTCTGCAGGATGTTGAAGAATGCTTGAGTTCTTGAAGAGTCTTGAGAGCTCTGAAGAATGCCAAGCAAAAAGTTGTGTCATCTCCCTCTTATGAGCCTCTATTTATAGGCTCCAGGAGAGAATAGCCAAGTATGGCAAGATCTTATAATAAGATCTTTGATTGGCTTGATTTGATTTGATTAGCCTGATTGATTTAATTTGATTGGCTTGATTTGATTTGATTGGCTTAATTGATTGACTTGATTTGATTTGATTGCCTTGATTGGATCTTGATTCTATTTCATTTCCTATGTAAGAAGATTTTATACTCCTTTATAGGGAATGATTTTAATTTAAAAGAGAAATAATATATTTATTATTTGACTCTTTTTTTTCAGGATTTATTTGAAATGGGCCTGCACCGTTGGGCTTGTATAATTCCTTAACTCATTTGGCTAATCAACCTAGCCCAACTCTTTGATCCGTTAGGCTAATTAAGTTAGCCCAGTTTATTGATCTGCTAGGCCAATTAAATTAATCCAACTTATTTTGGTCTTCACTGCATCTCAAATGGATTGAGCTGTAGAAATTTGCTTGGCCTAATATTTATTTGAGCGCTTTGACCAATTTTGACTTTAATTAATCAAGATTATTTATTTATCTTAATTAACCGGACGGCTATTAAACCATGCCGAAATTTTAGTGTCTACAAATTGCCCCCACTTCAAGTCTCAGACGGATGCTTGCTTGCTAGCATTGAGGGCGAGGCTTGAAGTACCTTGTGGGCGAGGCTTGAAGTACCTTGTTTGCCGACTAACTCATTTGAGTTTAACATTAGCTTGTCGTGGACATGCTAACGGGAGGAAATCCCTGGGCAAAAAGTACTTTTGAATTGACACCTGTGATTGTTGAGATTTGTCTTCCATTTGTAGAAGGATTGCATGCAAAATTCACTTGCCGCCTTGTGACCTTTTTTTGTTCTTTTGTGTTTTTTTCTTTTGAAGAAAAATTCACGTGCACTTCACATCTCTGATGGCAAGAGTGGAGTTGCTTTGGAAAGGATTCCAATAAATCAAAAGCCGGACTATTGGTAATACTTTCAATGTTGGAATGATTTTGCTACCATGGTATACTGGTATCCTTATTTGCCGGAAATGTCTACTTTCCTTGTACACCAATATTATTGGGTGTTGAAAGTCAACCTCAGAATCAAGGCATGATTATATGAATTTTCTTCCGCCCGAGAGATTTGATCTTTGGAATTGAGCTTTGTCAGCTTCCTTCATTAGAAAATTCCAAGAGAACTATTTCAAATCCATGTATGGTTTGGATTTGCACGTGAGAACATCATTAATGGTAATGATTCCATATTTTACGTCCGTCTTTCGTATTCTCCACAGAAAGAATATTGATTTTCCTCTTCAGATTTTAAACCGAAGGCAATGATCATCAATTACTTCCATTTTTTATGTTTTCCCAAAGGAAAGAAAGTATAATTTGCATACTGACACAATCCTTGCAAGGCGTAGACCCATGATATGGTTCCCATTATCAATCACAAATATAGTCTTTCCTTAATTTGCCACTTGGTTTCTTTAATTGGGAGGGCCGAACAACTTTCCTTAGGAAACCCTTGAGCCACTTGTATATAACAGACGTTGGAACACACAATGGCTTCGTGCCTTTCCTTCATCCACCGCATCGGAACGCTGCCACAAGTCCAGAAGGCTACGGAAAGGGGTCTCGAAGGTAAAGGCTCTCCCTTATTCCATTGCATGCGTTTGAGCAGATTCCTCTTCTTTCATTTTTTTTTTTTTTATTTGTTTGATCTTGGTTTAGCATGACAGACTTGCTTGCCCGTAAAATACACTTATTGGCATGGGACCATTGCTCTCCGACTTGCGGCTTCCATTTCAAACACTTCTTAGTTAGTGTGGGAATGAAAAGATGTTTTCTGCATAAACAGGTGGCCCTCATGCATCCTTGCCTTTAATTCTTCTTTTTTGTGAATGTACTGCATTGAACTCAAATTTGTGGGGCCATTTGACTTGTGGAGGGAATCATATCAAGCTGACACGAATTCCCTGTCTTCTTGTCTTCATAGACTTTTCGTATTGTTGCTCTATATTGACCAGCAGCCCATTTTTAGTTTGTCCCTGATCCTTTATTTTTGGTTGTTCATGCTGACAAGTGTTTCATGTGCAGCTTCTCCGTTCATGCAGACTAGCAATTTCGTGTCCTCGTCCAATCATTGCCGCCACCTTGGAGTCCTACCGCCAAGCAATTTCCGGGTCCCCATCCAATCACCACTGGCCTTGGAGTCCTACCACCAGAAGACTCAAAACATGAAGGGTCGACTAAAGTCATCTTGTTACAAGTGAGGCGAGAGCTTGGCCATAGGAGGACTAAAGCCCACAGACAATGTCTACACCACCAAAAGGATTTTCCTTGTCCGTGGTGACTCCTCCTAAGGGGTTGTTATTTATTGCATAGTGCTTCCTTCTGTTTTTTTTTTTTCCTTGTTTTGTTTTGGTCATTATTTCAGGAAAAGCAAGGTTTGTTTCAACTAATATGAGGGCTTTTGCGTATGCACTTTTCGGCACATCACCCCTTCATTGCCTTGAACTACTTGTCATCAGTGGAGACTTCAAGTGCCGGGAGCCCTCTTTTTTTTTTTTTTTTTTTTGCACTTTTGCTCGTGACATTCGCCACTCCTTCTCTGCGGAAGCCTCAACCGCCTTATGCATGCCGCCACTCATTGCCCCAACACCAATCCTCGACATTTGAACAGATTTGAAGACGATGAGAGAGCCTCCATCGATCATTTGTGCAAGCTGTCACTCCTCACCACTTGAAGACATTTGAAGATGACGAGAGAGCTTCTGCAATCTTGCGTATGCCTCTGCTCCATGTTACCTAAAATTACGGGGAATGCGCTTAGTGGGCTAGCCGTTGGCTAGTTATCTAGACACTTTCCCGTGATCTTGAACCTCTGATGGTTCGCTAGACTTTGGGGCGAATGCGCTTAGTGGGCCAATCTTTGACTAGTTATCTGAGCGCTTTGTCACATTGTTGGACTAAAGGTGGCCAATTGGGCTTTGTGAAGAATGCGCCTAGTGGGCTAGCCGTTGGCTAGTTATCTAGGCACTTCGCCATAACCTACCTTTGGCAGTTTTGTTTGACTTTGTGGGAGTGCGCCTAGTGGGCCAGCCTTGGACTGGTTATCTAAGCATCTCGTTACATTGTTAGACCATGGTGGAGAATGCGCCTAGTGGGCTAGCTATCGGCTAGTTATCTAGACACTTCATCGCAACCTTGATCCTTTGATGGTTTGGTTGACTTTGTGAGAGTGCGCCTAGTGGGCCAGCCTTTGACTGGTTATCTAAGTACCTTGTCACATTGTTAAGCCATGGTGACCGCTTTGGTTTTGTGGAGAATGCGCCTAGTGGGCTAGCTATCAGCTAGTTATCTAGACACTTCATCGCAACTTTGATCCTTTCATGTTTTGTTTTGCCTAGACTCAAATCACCCATAGAAGAATGCTTTCAAAGACCATGTTTGAGTACGCATGCCCCCGGGAGAAACCATGTCAGGATGAAGTTGATTGGACATAATTTTTTTTTTTTTGAGTTGGTTGACTGAGCTCAGGATGAGTCCCAAGCTGCCTACGTACCCTTTAGAGAGATCAAGTCAAAACGTAGTTCAGAGACGTGATGAATCTTCTTTTTTCTTTTTTTTGGGCCGTACACAGTTTTAGCTCATGCGGGCCAGGAGCATCATGCAGTTTATGCTCGTGCGATTAGGAGAATTTTTTTTTTCTTTTTTTGTATTTTTTTTTGTATTTTTTTTTTTGAGACAATTTAGGCTCATGTCAAGGAGTGTTTTGGACTTTGACCGGCTTCAAGGAATGATAGAGATGACTTTGCTCCTTCTTCACGCCTTTCACTTGAGATTCCTTTGGTTTGGTCAAGATGATGGTGTGCCTTTTGACTTTGAGCGGACCGTCACGACTAACTTCCAGCGATATTACGCGCTTCATGCGAGATGGAATGGAGCTTCGAGTCTCTTCATCTTCTTTGGTTGAATCAACTAGGGCTTCCTCCACTTTTCGTTTCTTTTGTTCAGCTTTAGACTTTGTGTGTGTATCTTGAAGTCGTGAAAATGCAGACCTTCTTTGCTGGGAGTCTTCTTTCTTGATTTCTTGGTTAACACGGTCCAATCTCTCAAAAACTGAAGTACGAGCAGTGGGAGCTTCAATGCGATCAAAGACTGAGACTCGATGTTTGAAACTTTGATTTATGTTGTCCTCCACCTCTTCATCAGCAGAGACCATGTAAACTGTCCCAATACAGTCGTCCTCAAAATATTCTTCGGGGAAGAAGTCATGTAGGGTGATTGGTGTGAGAAAACTTTTCTCATGTAGTGTTTCCTCCTTATCTTTTTCATTGTTGACTTCATTCTTTTCAATGAATCGGGGAGAGACTTTCTTCACTCGCCATTTCTTAACTTGATGAGGAGGAGTCTTGCACGCCCTTTTTATAGACTTCTTTTGGGGGACAAGAATCCATCTATCGTCATTCTTTGCACTTAGCACTCCTTCCAAATGAGGATGGGTAGGTGCGTCTTGGTTTGAGACTTGAATTGTTATCGGATCGAATAAACCAAATTGTATGATTGTAGAGATTGCCCCCAGTGCTGAAGTGGTTACAGATTTAGCAGTCTTAAATTTAGAGTTTAAAGTCGGGCACCCAATCGCAACAACAGTATGGTTGGATTCTGTAACTTCATCAACGTCTAGTAGGATCTTATTCTTCCTTGCTAGGTTCAGAATTAGCTCTTTCAACACGAAGCATTTCTCAGTGGAATGACTGACAATCCGATGGTAATGACAATACCTTGGATCATTAACCTTTCCCATTTCTTCGGGACGCTTGCATTCTGGTAGTTGAATGACTTTCTTTTCGAGCAAATCTTCCAACATACCCGGGACGTCAGAGTCTGGAAAGGGATACCTCTTTTCTTGCAGTTCATTCAAAGTTGGGCGCTTGTCTTGAGGGTTTTCTTCTTTCTTCTTGTCTTTTCTTGGTATCTTGACTGGGACCATGCTGACTGCCATTGACTCCTCCTTAGAGCTGCTGGAGAATTTATCACCTTTTGTCCTATTCTTGTACTCATTGTGCTCGATTGTTGGAGGATTCTCTCCACCGTGATTTGCTATATTGATTTCCATGTCATGTGCACGCGTAGCCAATTCTTCAAAAGTTCGTGGCTTTATCCCTTGAAGAATGTAAAGGAGACCCCAATGCATACCCTTCATGCACATCTCGACACCAGAGAGTTCGGAGAGTCGGTCTCTACAATCCAGGCTCACAGCACGCCAACGGTTGATGTAATCGACCACGGGTTCATCCTTCCATTGCTTAGTGTTGGTTAGCTCCGTCATACTTACAATGCGACGAGTACTATAGAAGCGATTCAAGAACTCTTGCTCCATCTGTTCCCAACTGTCAATTGACTCTGGCTGTAGGTCCGTGTACCATTCAAAAGCATTTCCCTTGAGCGAGCGAACGAATTGCTTGATAAGTAGATCTCCTTCCGTCCCAGCGTTGTTGCATGTTTCGACGAAGTGGGCGACGTGTTGCTTTGGGTTTCCTTTCCCATCAAATTGTTGAAACTTAGGCGGCTGATAACCAACAGGCATCCTAAAGCAGTCAATGCGCTTTGTGTAAGGTTTTGAATACGTAAATGCACTTTGTGGAGGCCCTCCGTACTGTGCTCTGATCGTGCTTGCTATCATGTCTTGGAGTTGTTGAACAGACAACGAAGCGATAGAAATTGGTTGAGCACTTTCAACTGTCCTTGTGCGACTGACCTTATGACCATCTCCTTGATTTGACGACAAAACATGATTCCCATCGTCCGTTTGCTTGAGTTTCTCAGTTTGGTCACCCATCATGAGCTTTCCAGATTGGTCGGCAATTATGACTCCTTTTGGTGTGAAACCTGGTGGATGTGAAGCATCGTGGCTAGTTCCTCCCATGTTCTGAGCCTCTAACTTGTTCATAAGCGATGCAATCTGGAGGTCTTTATCTTCCACGGTCTTGGTGAGCTTTTCAATGGCGCGCGTCATGGTAGATAGTTGCTCCTCCACCGTTGCAGCGCCAGTGGTCATTGCTTGCATAGCCACAGAGTAAGACGATTCTGAATGGTTTGGCGACTCTGAGCGCTTTGGCGAAGAAGGAGAGGATCCTGAACGCAAACCTGAACTAGAATCTGCATCAGAAACTGAATGAGTTGGGAGAGGCGAGCTTGCAGACATAGAACTTTCAGAATTGGATGGAAGCTTTTCGGAGCCTTCTTCTTCCTTCTTTGCTGCAAGTGTGGCAACACCTCGGCGCTTGCCAGGTGGCACCTTTGTTGGGTTAACTTTTGGCGTAGCTCTTTGATTTGCGATGATATCGATCGCTTTAGCTTTGCTACGCGTCGCAAGACCAGTAGAGGTGCTGCCGCTATTCTTGGCAACGGCGGCATTCTTACTAGTGTTTTTGTTGATCGGAGCGACTTGAATCTTCTTAGAAGCCATTTGTGAAGAACTTGACTTTGGAGAAAGAGATGAGAGGTAGAGAGGTCCCACCGGGCGTGCCAAATTTGTAACACACAAATTCGTGTCCTGCAATAAAGAAGACGAAAAAGATGCACAAAATAATACTTTTATTGATTTTGAATTGAAAGGGGTACAATCCTCTAATAAATGCTCTTTAAATAAGAAAGAACAAAATCCTCTGATTCGATCTCTGGAATTGTTGGCGTTTTAACGGCTTGAATGCTTGTTGTTAAATCGCCTGAACAGTAACTTTCTTTGAATCTTCAAGTTGAATGAACCGAAGAACAAAGTTTGAAGATGACTTGAACTTTGGAGTTTGATCCTTGAAATCTCCAAGAGTTTTGGTTTGTTGAGTGATTTGAGTTGCTGAATGATTTGATGTGGTGGACTTGCAAAGAAATCGACATGATTTTGGTGTTTGATGATTCTCTGCAGGATGTTGAAGAATGCTTGAGTTCTTGAAGAGTCTTGAGAGCTCTGAAGAATGCCAAGCAAAAAGTTGTGTCATCTCCCTCTTATGAGCCTCTATTTATAGGCTCCAGGAGAGAAGAGCCAAGTATGGCAAGATCTTATAATAAGATCTTTGATTGGCTTGATTTGATTTGATTAGCCTGATTGATTTAGTTTGATTGGCTTGATTTGATTTGATTGGCTTAATTGATTGACTTGATTTGATTTGATTGCCTTGATTGGATCTTGATTCTATTTCATTTCCTATGTAAGAAGATTTTATACTCCTTTATAGGGAATGATTTTAATTTAAAAGAGAAATAATATATTTATTATTTGACTCTTTTTTTTCAGGATTTATTTGAAATGGGCCTGCACCGTTGGGCTTGTATAATTCCTTAACTCATTTGGCTAATCAACCTAGCCCAACTCTTTGATCCGTTAGGCTAATTAAGTTAGCCCAGTTTATTGATCTGCTAGGCCAATTAAATTAATCCAACTTATTTTGGTCTTCACTGCATCTCAAATGGATTGAGCTGTAGAAATTTGCTTGGCCTAATATTTATTTGAGCGCTTTGACCAATTTTGACTTTAATTAATCAAGATTATTTATTTATCTTAATTAACCGGACGGCTATTAAACCATGCCGAAATTTTAGTGTCTACAATATGTTTTGGGTGTTTCAATTGTTTTGCAGTTTTCTCTCTTTTCTCTTCCCTCATTTCGTCAATTTGTCTGTGTTTGTAAGCAAATTGGTTTTTTTTTTTTCATGTATGAGAGAGTGGCCTCTTTGTTATTGTGTTCAGGTCTTTTGTTTGTGTGCTGTAGCACTAGATTTTTTTCCTTTCTGAAAACTCTGATCTATGAACTGTATGTGTAACTGTTAAGGCTGTTAAGTTTAACTCTTTGTTCCAATTCTCATACGTCCCTTTGGCCTTTGCGCAAGATTAGTGTGATGGAAACTCTTTACTAGCTGTGGTACAAATAAAACTGATGCCATTCATTGATGGGCATTCGTTGAATGCGATTTATTTCCTTTTCTTCCCTAGTGTAACTTTTGATTGATATTATCAAGTTGTTGTGATGACATTACTACTGTTTTAATGCTTGTTTATGTTATCTGCAAACCTATGTATCCAAGTTTGTAACATTTGTAAGTTGAAAACAAATTAATTCCAAAGGACAATAGTTGTTCAGTTGATAAGAATATAGGAAATATGTGTACAAGGATAAGTACTACTAGGTGTGGTTTTGGGAAAATAATGGACACAGGCATTGTTTTTGACCAACGAAATGATGAGTATCTATAATTTGGAAGTTGTGTTCAGAGGCAGACATGCTGTCCAACTTGACCAAATATGGATTTTATTTTTCAGTTGATTGATGCAAAGTTAAGAAAAGCCTATACTTTTTGGAGACAAGGTCAAGGAAACCCTAGAATTGGGTATTGAGTAGGTGGATGTCTAATATTTTGTATGTATTACTCCCCATTGTATTCCTGTGCTGGAGGGAGAGGCAGCTGTTAGTTCCTCTATCTTTCATCTCTTTGAAATCTATTAGTTTAATTTACCAAATAAATTTGTATGAAATTTTTTTGCTCCCAAAATGGTTTCTGTGTCCTACCCCTACTAAGAAACCCTAGTTTTTGCTTTTTTCTTGTGAAATTGTATCTCTATTAAAATATAACCAACGCCTCTTTCCAAAAAGAGAAGTTAATATTATAAACAGCCATGGATGACAGAAAGAAGAAAATATAGATTACTGTGAGTTACTCCTTTAATATAATGAAATTTTTGTTAAGTGTAGCCATGAGGTGATTCTGGGCTCTCACCTTAATCTGGCATAAGGTTACTTTCCCTTCCTGCCTCCCTCCCCCCTTGTGGAATTTTCAGTTTGTACATCAGAAAGAAACAATGTGTGTTGTCCCTTTACAATGGTGTGTTGATATGTATGACATGTGGTTCTTGTTCAAGTCATGTAACATGTTTTTTTTTTGCTGAAAATAAAATAGTTGCTCTTTAAGTTACCTAATGTTACTCCTTGTAAGAAATTTTGTTGCTCTCTATGTAAGAATGGATGCTCCACACTGTTAAGGGCAGTGACCTATATTAAAACTCACTGAATGGCTGTCCCTGTACAAGGATGTGTTTGTCTGTATGAAATGTGGTTCTTCTTCAAGTTATGTAACATGTTTTTTTCCTGAAAATATAATAGTTGCTCTTTAAGTTACCTAATATTACTCCTTGTAAGAAATTTTGTTGCTCTCTATGTAAGAATGGATACTCCACACTGTTAAGGGTAGTGACCTATATTTTAACTCACTGAATGGCTGTCCTTTACAAAGGTGTGTTGATATGTATGACACGTGGTTCTTGTTCAAGTCATGTAACATGTTTTTTCGCTGAAAATATAATAGTTGCTCTTTAAGTTACCTAATGTTACTCCTTGTAAGAAATTTTGTTGCTCTCTATGTAAGAATGGATGCTCCACACTGTTAAGGGCCACTACCTAAGAAATTTTGTTTAGTTGAAATTTTTATGGCTCCGTCAAATTAAATGTTTGCTTCTACCATATGTAGGTTCATGGGTTGATAAAGAAGAGAAGTTCTTTTGTGACTTTTTGCCGAAGATGTAGATATCATCTAGCTAGCGTGCTGGTTGTCATGATCTTTTGGTTGAAGCCTCTTTGTTGATATTTTGGTGGCAAGGCTTGGACTCCACTTTTGGGATACATAGTTGTTTTGGTTGAAGCTTTTTTGTTGGTATTTTGTGACAAGGCTTATACTTGACTTTCGGGATAGACGGATGCTTTGGAAGGATGGAGTACTCTAATTTTCTTCTATGTAATGCTAGTCACTTTGATGTTCCGAGACAGTTGTTGGTTTTGTATGCAATATTGTTAATATAAGGAATGAGTATTCGAGCCATCTTGCTTTATTTGATAGCAGTTGTTGTATGAGCTTGCCATGGAATGTCAGGGCAAAGGATGCTATGAAAGGGCGAACGAAAATTGCACAAAAAAATACTACAAAAAATATACAACGAATAGCAGGCAAGAAACACTATAAAAAGTGTACAATACATAACAGGTCAAGAATGCTATAAAAAGTATACAATAGAACTTGAGTAATAGACCTAACTTTTCACACTTCATACTTATCACAAAATATGACGAGCTCCTTTTCACTAAACAATATGGTCCAAGAGTACTAAGAATAAAGTATTTTTCAATTATTGACTTGCTCTTGTTTACTTCGGAGAAGATTGGTTCACTTAACTTTTCACGCTTCTTACTTGTCACAAAATATGACATGCTCCTTTTGAAAATATAATATGGTATGAGAGTAGTAAGAATAAAGTCTTTCTGAATTATTGACTTGCTCTTGTTTACTTCGGAGAAGTTGTTCACCTAACTTTTCATGCTTCATACTTGTCACAAATATGATGTGTTCTTTTTGAATATATAATATGGTCTAAGAGTACTCAGAATAAAGTCTTTTCTGAATTATTGACTTGCTCTTATTTACTTCGGAGAAGAAAGATTCACCTAACTTTTCATACTTCATACTTGTCACAAATATGATGTGCTCCTTTTGAATATATAATATGGTCTAAGAGTACTCAGAATAAAGTCTTTTCTAATTATTGACTTACTCTTATTTACCTCAGAGGAGGTTGGTTCACCTAACTTTTCACGCTTCTTACTTGTCACAAAATATGACGTGCTCCTTTTGAAAATATAATATGGTCTAAGTGTAGTAAGAATAAAGTCTTTTCGAATTATTGATTTGCTCTTGTTTACTTCGGAGAAGAAAGGTTCACCTAACTTTCCATGCTTCATACTTATCACGAATATGATGTGCTCCTTTTGAATATATAATATGGTCTAAGAGTACTCAGAATAAAGTCTTTTTTAATTATTGACTTGCTCTTGTTTACCTCGGAGAAGATTGGTTCACCTAACTTACCATGCTTCGTACTTGTCACAAATATAATGTGCTCATTTTGAATATATAATATGGTCCAAAAGTACTCAGAATAGAGTCTTTTTCAATTATTGACTTGCTCTTATTTACCTCCAGCTCCCCCAGGTCATGCTTATTTGTGCAGGGAAAATGGGAGCAGGCCTTACCAACATGATTGGTTGCCGAGGAAGTGTCTTAGTTGTAAAACAATGGAAATGCTTACATGAACGAAAAGAGTGTCTTACGTTCTTGAGGTGGAGTTCTCTCTATTCAATAGATCATTTCTTATGAAATTTTCGGCTTGGTGCAACTTAAATGGTTTACGCGTTACTGGTTCTCGAAATGAGAATATTTGTCTCCATGTAAAGTCGATACTCTTTCTACATTTTTTAGCCCAAAAAATATAGTTTGTAACGACCGTAACATGTCCCTGGGGGTTAGGCCAAAACAAAGCGCCGGTGGAAATCTCACCAAGGCCATATCAAGTAACAAACCTTATAAGCAATGACAAAGGAACAAATATGGATTCAGCGGAAACGGAACTTACATTACCATATCAAACAACACAGGTTATATATATGGTTTTCCTTGTCAACCTCTCAGAGTTGTGCCTTCTAACTATCTTACAAGATTCAACTATAAACAAACAAGCCTCTAAAGTAGAGTTTCAATATCTACAACAAAAGTACAGGTCTTATAATTACAACCTATCCACACAAAAGAGTTCACATCAACCCTTTATCGATGGAAATGATAAAAACATTTCATAGAGATTTCAAACATAGAAGCATAGCCTTTATAAAGCACATTCCCCATAGTTGGTGTATCTACCAGGTGGAAATGCTTACATGAACGAAAAGAGTGTCTTACGTTCTTGAGGTGGAGTTCTCTCTATTCAATAGATCATTTCTTATGAAATTTTCGAAAATCTGACTTTGCACAGAAATAACTGAGGTATGAACTCCACATACTTTTTTAAGGTCTATAAATCTAGTTTCAAAATCAGAAAACGGTTCACAATTTCATCGCTCGAGCTAAAAATTATAGCCGTTTTTCCAACATGCGTTGGTGCAGACTGCACAGTTCCGAAACTCATAGAGGAACTCTCAGTAAAATTCCCAGAAATTTCAAAACTTTCAAACTATCTCAATAAAATTTCCCAAAATCAGACAACACATGAATTTTCCAATTCTGCAGAATTCTAAACCAAGTAATTTATGTTCTAAACTACAAACAATAGCTTAGATAATGCCCTTCATCCATCTTCAATTTTCTACATTTGTCGCTCTCTTTCTCCCCTATTTCATCTTGCTGCATGCATGCATTTCCTTCTACCTCTCATCTGCTTCCTGTTTTTTGGGCTCTTTTTAGGGGCCAAAGCTCAGCACATGGGATCGTTCGCTGATGATTTTGGCCACATTTCCGGAGGCCACAACAACTAGGTTTTGTGTATTTGTGTTTGTAATGTACTTTCTTACTGATCCAATATATCTCTAGCTTGAATTGGAGTTTTTAGCCTAGAAAATATGATAATTCTTTTTAGGCCGATCTAGCCCCAAACTAAGGAAGAGAATTGGCATTCAAAAAATAGGTAGTTAACAGGTTCCTTACCCCCACGACAAATCACAGTTTTCATCAGCAACAATCCCCACCATTCTTCTGCCCTGCTAACAATTACAATTAAGACTTCTTCAAACAATTAGAATTAGGAATTCTTTAGATTAAAAAAGAAGGCCAAGTCATATAACAAAATCAATTGTTTCACCAACAGGCATCAATAACAAAAATGAAATTCTCAGTTATATTACATCAAGTATGATTTATTTTTTAACTTTTAGATTTTAGGACAAAAGCATTCGTAAATCCTTATACATGCCATCTACAATGAGAATGTAAATTCATCTTTTAACTGCTTTTCCATCTAGTTCAAAAAAAAAAAATTCACTATTCCGTTCAAAATCATTGGCAGTTTCCAATAATGTTTTCACATGCTCTGTACTTGGCCTTTCTTTGTAAACAGAACTTGGGGACAAATTGACGTGGTATGCTAGGTTAACCTACAAGTCTGTCAAAGTTAATCAAGTATCTAATAGGACAACAGTTGTAGGTCAAAATGTGCTTATGGAGCACGTACATGTTCTATAAAGACCAAGTCACCTAATCATACAGATCAAAACTCTAAATCGACCATGGAAATCATAAACTCTGTTCCGATCAAAACACTCATGATTACACGATATTTGTATTAATACAAATCCACATGCCAAACAAAAATATGAACTAAATACGGAGTATGAAACAACCAAATCAAACAAAGTGACCTAAATATGGACTTATACAAATGAAAACACAGTAAAATCACCAAAAGTAGTACTCCCTCCGTCCCATAATATTTGTCCGGTCCGCAAAACGAGGACTAAAAAATAATGCATTTCTTTCAATAAAAAATTCAAACTTTTTTCATAAATTACAAGAACTCATCGATATCTAATGAATTGTTGAAAAAAATTTGAATTTTTCTTGCAAAAAACATATTATTTTTACGTCCTTGTTTTGCGGACCGGACAAATATTATGGGATGGAGGGAGTATCTGTCAAACTTTCAATCAGGGTTCACGCAACAATATGGGTCGAAATCTGTGTAAAACAACCAAAAATTTGTCTCAAATGGCCGAACATTAGAGAGGAGGGGACAGAACGATAAAGAGAGAGGAGAGAGAAGAGAACACCAGAGAGAGAGGAGAGGAGAGAGTAAACGGGAGAGAGGTTGAGAGAGAGGGAATACCTGGAATCACAGAGGAGATGATCGAAGGGAGACCAAACCTTAGATAGAGGAAAGAGAGAGAGTTACGTTCCAGATTGCAAAACCAAGAAGGGTATTTTTGTCTTCAATTCCATGTGTTGGTAATTAATAATTTCCTTCCCATGACTTATGAATTCCCAAAAAGTAGTCCATCAGTTGGGACTTATTTGCCCCAAAGGCCACTGAATGGCAATTCCCCCTTTGAAAAATTTGAATTCTGAACAAGTACCGTGAGCATTGTTGGCTTTAATTAAGTCAAACTTCATAGGTCATGCATTTGTTATTCTCTAGCTGCCAATTACGTACTATAATCAAACCCCAAGCTGTCCATGAGATAGGAAGGAAAAGCATACAACACGTGGTTACACATGTTGGTAAACTTGGATTTATTTCGATGCCTAGATTCCAAAGTTACAAAGCATGTTAGCAAAAAACACGCAACAAAACCCTTTTTTTTTTTTTTATTTAAAAAAGTGTAACAGGCTCTTGAGTATTCCAATAGCAGTAATGGAACATGAACCATCGAATCCAAGTTATCCTCCACTATCAACAAATGGCAGTAAATCATTTCGAATTCCGTAGTGTGGGACCAAATTCTAACACCAAGTACTGTTAAAGGTCTTGAATCTGATCCACCAAAATCATGAAATATACACAAAAACCATCACAATCTCTGGACTAGGAAGATATCTAAGCTATCAACTGTAATAGCACAGAAAGGTAAATTCTTTCCTAAATTATTGAACTCTCCACGCTGGGATTGGTAAGGCATTAATGGAATGAAAAACAAATGGAGATCACCAAGTTAAACCCATTCCAAGTTGTGATAGATCACTATACTGGTTGTACCCATACGTGTCAAAAGATAATTCATGATCTAGTCTTCTTGTTTTGAGTCTATGACACTTATGCCCAAAATGTTATGACATTTGTACACTCATCAGATTCTGTGAGTGGCATATATGTGATCAAATAAACATATTGAGCCAAGCAGTATATATATCTCGTACCCATGATATATGCAACCAAAAATGTTAATCACTGGCTAAGAGCCTGATCAGAACCCCTATATCACAGATGCGAAACTTTTTCAAGATCAGATCATGTTCGACACCGTTTATGCGTGAGTTATAAATCTGCACGTATACTGAACAACATGAAATAGAGGTTGCTCTGATTCCACATGTAAGATAAATAATACACATACCGGTGTACACAGCAGAAACTAAGATCGTACTAACCTCTAGCCATTGTTGTTCAAGTGTAACACACGTTCTAGATTTAGGTGTCTTCTAACCTATGCATGACTTGAGAGTGCCTAGATGTGATGGAGATCATAGGCTTATAAAATGCTAGGTTAGGGACCCTTAATCTTTCTCAATAAACCTTATAGTTTCCCTCCATCATGCAAACTTAAACTTACAAATAATGGAGATAGTGGAAAGCCAAAGGCTTTTGAAACCATCACTACACAAAATGTAAGTGGGCAACTAACTATAATCACACATGTGACTAGGTGGGCCCTAAAATATTTCTTACAGAGAAGGCTCAAAATAATTTGGTGTTTGATATTAATACTGTTCCTAATTGGAAGTGGGGAATTTGTTCAAGACAAGGGGTTGCAATTTGGATCAAAGGAAATTCAACATCAAAGAGTATTCTGTGCACGATTTCAAGGATTGGGAAATTCTGTAGTGCGGCTTCTTGTAGGGCGCCCTGTAGAATGCATTCGAACCGTCTATCTCGGCAAGAGGTGTTTTAGAGGATTATGTGGAGGTTTTTTCTCTCTCTATCTGTTATCTTCTAATTATGATTTTTTTTTTTAACTTTTTTTCCCGATTTATCCATTATCGAGCTGAATGAAACATTTCTTTTCGCCGGGGAAAAAATATTTTAAC
This sequence comes from Rhododendron griersonianum, assembly GCA_018127125.1. NCBI lineage: Eukaryota > Viridiplantae > Streptophyta > Magnoliopsida > Ericales > Ericaceae > Rhododendron > Rhododendron griersonianum. Next base: position 2,146,234 of record CM030795.1, on the reverse strand, counting down.
ACCGCGTAGTCAAATAAATCTTACGTTACAGGACCACCTTTTTTTTTTGATAAGTCAGTCAACTTCATTTCAATACAAAGAGCCCATCGGGCAAATACAGGAATCCACCGAAAATACAGAGATATAGGCTAAACATAAACAACAGGTAGGAACCTAAACTCTACCACCGAAAAATAAGCACATACTGCAAAGCAGAGCCGACACACGAAGTTCGACCAATAGAGCCGTTCACCGTAATAAAGATTAAACACCTACGGGAACGAAACCTAATCACTGAATAATCAAGAAAACAGGGGATCCCTTTTCATCAAACCAAACTTAACCCCGAAAATAGTCATCGGAGCAAGAAGACCAAAATCAATCCACCATCGTCGGACAATCCTCAATAGGTGCCAGATTATTCGCCCACCATCCCTTCCACACCGGACCACCTATTAGGTTAAGCTTATCCCAAGGAGTAACATATTCTTGATGGATGAATGGTTTTTTCTTCTCGAGATACGTGACATCTCTCCTCTCTGTAAATAAAAACAAGAAGTGTCGGCCACTCCATTTGTATTTCTACAGTGGATGGTCAGCCCCATTTTCAAGGGGTCCACCAACATAACAAGCTCCTAGACAATAAAAAAAGGTTTGGATAATCTCCGGCTCAAAAAGGTTTGGATAATCTCCGGCTCAAGTTTTGGACCGGACGGGACACACAAAATTTGAATCATTCGTTAAAAATCAACTCTTACCGATAAGAGTTTTTGAACAAATTCGAACCATTCATTACTGTAATGGACGAACTTGATTTGGGATGATCCCTTTCAATCCAAATTAAGGACGGCAGAGAAATCTCTCTTTTTATGAACCTATAGCTAAGAGCTCTTGTCGAAAATCTTCTAACTAGTACTCCTAAAATGGGATTTTATTTTTTTATCCGCTAAAATGTGATGTTGAATTGCCATCTTCTCCGAGTTGTTTTCTCTGTCCTCTTTGCCTAGTTCTCGTATGTGAAAGTTTCAACTTTTTCAAGCCTCATTATATGTAAAAACAATATCCCTTTTTTTTTTCTAGTGATTTTGCCACACCCTTTTTTGTTATTGCCACACCCTGCAAGTGTATTTTTGCAATTGCAGGGTGTGGCAATAACAAAAAAAAGTGTGACAATATCATTTCCCTTTGTTTTTTGGCAACATAGAAGGTATTCCTGTACCATACGCTTAAAGTACCAAAAAGAAAAAAAGTACTCAAGAATCCGAGTTTGTTCACTTTGCCTCCAGAAGTGCAAAATCTTTCTCTTTCTCTTAGCACGATTTTCAATAAATTCTCTCTTTAGTACGTACTTCATTTTCAACTGTCACACAGATGTGGGACAACTTCACGGGTTCTCACAATTACTCTCATTCCTCTATATATCTCTCCCCACTTAACGCTAAAGTTTTTTTCTCAAAAACTTTATCAAACAGCTGTGTTGCTATAAACAACCTATTCACTTAGTTTTTTTTTAATATCTCTCTACACCATTGTTTGTGTGTAAATTTTTACACATGTGCATATACTTTTAGGCTTAGGATTCAGTTTTTTTTTTTTTGGCACGCTAATTCTTGCACTGTACAGTTCATTGTGATGCATTTGGAATTTTACTCGGAATCATAATCGTTTAATGTGTGATTTAAATGTTACATTATTGAAGTAGGACCCCCAACGAGGGCACTCGATGGACCAGTTCACTGAATACTACTAATACAGACAAATAGACTCTCACTTTCTTTACATTTATATATTAGTAATAAAAGATGCAATACCGATACAATTATATGGCTACAAAAGATACGACAACATATAGAATTGCTCTCTCAGGATTAGTTGAGGTGCACAATAATAAACTAAAAAGAGGTCCTTTGTTTGGTGTGGTAGGAAGTGTATTAGTGCTGCGCACCGGATTGCTTCTTACTGTAGGGAGAGGAACTTTTTGAGTTTTCCGGGTTGTATTCCACCCGATTTAGTTTATGTCTTGTCCAATGATGTCTCCTGAGCTGGTTTTTTGGAATACAATGACATTTTAAAAAAAAAAAAAAAACTAACACCATCACATGATTTATCAAAAGATACAGCTATATATAGATTTGTGGTGTGGATTGTAAACCAGACCACCACAAACAAACAGCTACTAGCAATTAGCAAAACCATGGCCGGAGATGGGAAAAAACTGCACGTAGCAATGTTCCCATGGCTTGCTTTCGGTCACATGATCCCATACCTAGACTTGGCCCAATTCATAGCCCAAAAGGGTCACAAAATCTCCTACCTCTCCACCCCTAGAAACCTCAACCGCTTGCCAAAACTCCCTCCACATCTCTCCTCTCTCATCACTTTCGTCCCCGTCTCTCTCCCCCCTGTGAACGAGCTCCCAGAAAATGCCGAAGCCACCATGGACGTCCACCCCGACGACGTCCACTACCTCAAAAAGGCCTTCGACGGTCTAGAGCCCGAGTTGGCTCGATTCCTTGAAACCGAGTCTCCTGACTGGATCATTTACGATTTCGTCCCTCACTGGTTACCCCCAATTGCGAGCAAACTCGGTATTTCGCAGGCCTTCTTTTTGATTATCAACGCTTGGTTCCTCGCATTCTTCGGCCCGTCGGCCTCGATGCTCGATAATTCTGTCATGCAGCCGACGGATCCGGAACAATTCACGGTGCCACCCAAGTGGATCACGTTTCCTACTAAAGCAGCTTATCGCGACTACGAGATAAAGCGAACGTTCAATACCAGTTCGGAACAAGAGAATGCTTCTGGGGTTGAGAATTTTTATCGTGCTGGGTGCACTATTACGGGTTGCGATGTACTGGTGATCCGACACTGTAGAGAGTTCGAACCCAATTGGTTGACCTTGTTGGAAGAGCTCCACCAGAAACCGATTATTCCATTGGGCTTAATGCCACCTTCAGTGGAAGAATCCGGAGGCGACTCGAACGACACGTGGGTTTCAATCAGTGAGTGGCTAAATAAGCAAAACATTGCGTCTGTGGTTTACGTAGCTCTAGGGAGCGAGGTTGCATTGCGTCCGGACGAACTCACTGAGTTGGCTCTTGGACTGGAGCTATCTGGTTTGCCCTTTTCTGGGTGCTGAGGAAGCCAGTCGGGTTGACCGAGGCAGACTCATTCATGTTGCCACACGGGTTTGAGCAGCGAACAAAACATCGAGGAATTGTGTGGAAGAATTGGGCGCCTCAACTCAGGATACTGAGTCATGACTCAGTTGGAGGGTTCTTGACTCACTGTGGGTGGAGTTCAAGTGTAGAGGGAATCCGATTTGGGCTGCCACTTATTATGCTTCCCCTTGTATTGGATCAATGTTTGAATGCAAGGATAATGGAAGGGCATGAGTTTGGGATTGAGGTGCCGAGAGATGAGGGAGACGGGTCGTTTACAAGGAACTCAGTGGCCGAGTCGATCAGATTGGTTATGGTGGATAAGGAAAAGGGAAGCATTTACAGGGAGAGAGCAAAAGCAACGAGTTCCCTGTTTGGTGACAAGGTCCTGCATGATCAGTATTTGGATTACTTTGTCCAGTATCTCGAAAACCATAAGGCTCCGTTTGGATTAAAATGTTTAATTAAACGGAATTTTTTTTTTTTTTTTAAAACAGAATTTTATTAACATGTTTATGGAACACATGAGCACACATGGCACACAATAATTTTCGTGCTCTTTTAACCTCGTTCTTATCTATTCTCTAGTTCGATCGAGAGAGAGAGAGAGAGAGGGAGAACGGCAGAAGAAGACGGGTCGTTTACAAGGAACTCAGTGGCCGAGTCGATCAGATTGGTTATGGTGGATAAGGAAAAGGGAAGCATTTACAGGGAGAGAGCAAAAGCAACGAGTTCCCTGTTTGGTGACAAGGTCCTGCATGATCAGTATTTGGATTACTTTGTCCAGTATCTCGAAAACCATAAGAGTCAAGATTGAGTTCTATTTCAAACAAAGCTGAAGGAGAATGTATTCAACACATCAACATAGCAGAAATTTCGAAGAGGTTGATGTGAAAACTTATGGATTAGTTGATGCTATGTTGCAACCTATGAATTCAACAAGAGTTTTCTATTTCTCCAGACGAGCTATATCCTAGTCCTTAATGTTCCATCTCATTAGTTCAATTTGTATACAAAATCTGTAAGAACAAAAATAGTATTTACTTATCTTTTAACCTTCTATTTGGCCTTCTAATAACTGTTTGGGATGGGGCTTTCGATGGGTTAATTACTTGTTGCCTCCTTTATCTATACACGTTTTTCACTTTATCCCCTCTTACTATAGAACGCTACAATCTACCCCATTTATCTTCCAATTCCTAACACATAAGGCCTGCTGTTAGTCTGGGATCCAAAAAATCGTCAAATGGGTATGTGCATGTCACATGATCTATAAAAAAGAAAAAATTTAATAAATATACATGATCATTTTCAATCCGAGCAAAAAAATTAAGTGCTCTAATTTTCAATCCGTTTTAATCGGTGCGAAGATCTTATTTCTCTGATCATTTTATCCTAAAGGATCATAGTTGATTTTCGGCTCTAGAGCTCTCGTTAGTTAGCCCTAAAAGATATTTGGTTCTACTACTTTCTTAGGACTAATTAACGAGAGCTCTAGAGTCAAAAATTAATTATGACTCTTTAGAATAAAATGATCATAGAATTAAATAAGATCTTTGTACCGGTTCAAACGAATTGAAAATTGGAGTACTTAATTTTTTATAGGCAGTTTATATATTAAAAAATATAGTTAAAAAATTAAGTACTCCAATTTTTAATCCGTTTGAACCGGTGCGAAAATCCTATTTCTATGATCATTTTATTCTAAAGAGTCATAATTAATTTTTGACTCTAGAGCTCTCGTTAATTAGTTCTAAGAAAGTAGTAGAACTAAATATCTCTTAGGGCTAACTAACGAGAGCCCTAGAGCCGAAAATTAACTATGATCCTTTAGGATAAAATGATCAGAGAAATAAGATTTTCGCACCGATTCAAACAGATTGAAAATTAGAGCATTTAATTTTTTTGCTCTGATTGAAAATGATCTTGTGTATTTATTAATTTTTTATTTTTTACAGATCATGTGACATGCACATGCCCCTTTGACGATTTTTTGGATCCTATACTAACGGCATGCCTTATGTGTTAGGAATTGGAAGATAAATGGGTAGATTGTAGCGTTCTATAGTAGGAGGGGGTAAAGTGAAACGTGTATAGATAAAGGGTGCAACAAGTAATTAACCCCTTTCGATGTATTTGTTCTTTTTTTTGGGAATGTCAGGTTGTACTGGGTCGATTTGCCCGCATCTCAGACTAATCTCTGCAGTCCTTTCACACGTTTAGGCCTATAGACTAGATGGCCCCAATAGCAAAAAAAATATAATTTAAATTGAGGTTTAGGCCAAACCCACTTGGCCAACAGCAATGATTGGTTCAGTACACTACCATAGCATGTCATACAGAACAACACCAGATTACATTCTACGAGCAAGTCCACTGTCGTAAGCCAAAGTTTGGCATCAAGGATGGCAGGATGAATTGTTTTTTCTTGCTGTGTTTGGATGAATTTTTAAGAAATTTTGTAGGGTTATGAGTGGAGAGAGAAATAAAAGTAATGATTGAAAGTAGAAGTAATGATTGGAGAGATAAATAGAGAAATGAGAATAATGATTGAAGATAAAGGTGAGTAATAATTAAAAGTATGAGTAATTAATGTTTTTTGAGATGAGATTTTTTTTTCAAAAAACAATCTTGTTAGATTTCTTAGAGGGTTCCAACCTAAAACCAATTGGCTATAGGTGGAGTAGCCTCTAGAATTTATTAACCAAGCTTGGGTGGCTTAGATGAGCGATGTGGGACAAGTCTAACATTGCGCAGTCCGGCGTCGATGGACGGCCTTTGACCGGACCGAGAAGGTAATTAATCGATTTGCGATTAAGCTAGTTCGAACACCCTTAACCGTTGAACCAAGTTAAAATATTGAGAAAATGAGAGATACTGTATTGAATTCGATAATAAAAGTATACAATGAGACCTATATTTATACAAGGGAGAGCGCCTAACTATGGAAAGAAAATCATCCTAATTACAATACAATCGGAATGAATTACAGTCAAACTGAAATCAAGGGATCAAGGAAATCACATCATATATTATCATATCGGGACATGATTACGATTTTATATGATTACGATATAATCTAACATCCCCCCTCAAACTCAAGGTGGTAGTGTAGATGCCAGCTTGAGTTTGGACACTAAATCAAGAAAACGTCCAAGACGATGAGCCTTCGTGAAGATGTCTGCAGTCTGGTCAGTTGAGGAAACTGAGAGAAGGCGAACACTACCTCGAACAACATGTTGTCGGATGAAGTGACAATCAATCTCAATATGTTTGGTGCGATCATGAAACACATCATTGCGACAGCACTCTGATTATCACAACAAAGTGTAGTGGCAGTGGAATGAATAACACTCATATCAGTGAGGAGCCATCGAAGCCATATCAACTCCTAAGTAGTGTCAGCAATAGCACAATACTCTGCCTCGGTACTTGAGCGAGAAACAAGAGATTGCTTCTTACTTCGCCAAGAGATGAGAGAGTTGCCAAGAAAGAAGCAGTAGCCTGTGGTAGATCGACGATTAGTGGAATCACCAGCCCAATCAGCATCAGAATATGCACATAACTCAAGAGAAGAATGTGCTGAATAGTAGAGGCCATGGAATAGGGTGTCTTTGACATAGCGAAGAATCTGAAGGACAGCATCAAAATGAGTCGATCGAGGAGCACACATGAACTGGCTAACTATGTGAACAGCATAGGCAATGTCAGGTCGGGTGACAGTAAGATATACAAGACTGCCAACCAATTGGCGATAACGAGTGGCATCAGGAAGTGGCGAACCATCGAAAGGAGTGAGTCGAATGGTTGACTCAAGTGGGGTGGATGCAGTCTTGTTGTCGGTGATACCAGCACGACTAAAAAGATCAGAAGCATACTTAGCCTGAGTGAGATAGTAGCCATCGGATGTAGATGAGATCTCAAGACCTAAGAAGTAGCTCACAGTACCTAGATCTTTCATCTGAAATTGCTTGTTGAGAAAGGCTTTAAGATCAGAAATACCAACATTATCATCCCTAGTAATAATCATGCCATCAACATAGAGAAGAAGAAAAATGATGCCACGTACAGACTTTCGGATAAAAAGTGCCGAATCATACTGGCTAGAAAAGAATCCAAAATTCTGAATAGTGGTGCTGAATTTGGCAAACCAGGCACGTGGAGCTTACTTGAAACCATAAAGAGTGCGATTAAGTTTACACACTTTGTTTGGAGGATGATTATACCCAGGTGGAGGCCGCATATAAACTTCTTTAGTAAGATCACCATTGAGAAAGGCATTCTTGACGTCCATTTGATTTAGACTCCACTTGCGCACGGCAGCAACCGCAAGTAAACTTCGAACAGAATTGAGACGAGCAACTGGCGCAAAAGTTTCCTCATAGTCAATACCATACTCTTGAGCAAAACCCTTTGCAACCAGACGAGCTTTATAACACTCTATAGAGCCATCAGATCGAGTCTCTATCTTGAAAACCCAATTAGAACCAATAGGAGTCTTTCCAGGAGGAAGGTCAACGATATCCCAAGTGTGTGTTTTATCCAAACACTGTAATTCTTCTGCCATTGCTTGCTGCCAAAGAGGGTTAGAACTTGCCTCACGGTAGGAGTGAGGTTCATGCTGAGAAAGGATAGTAGAAAAATAATGATAATCACGAAGATGAACAGGTACTTCCCTTACCTGAGTAGAACGACGAAGTGGTGAAGCATAGAGGTGGTGCAGAAAGCTCAATAGAAGGATCATCAGATAGAGGTGGTGAAGCTCAATAGGAGGAGAGCTGGGTGATGTAAGGGGCTCAGGCTCAGGAAGCGAGGAGTCAGAAGGAGTAGGATCATCGGACAAAAGCGGCGCCTCGGGATAGGTCGTATAAGGAAGCTCAGAAGAACCTGTATCAACGTCATCAAGGAATATATCTGCAGAAGGGTCAGTGAAGAAAGGAGAAGCAGACGCAGCTGGTAAGTGAAACTTGGACATAGAAGAAAACATTTTGTGTTCCCAAAATATGACATGCCGAGAAATGCGAATACGTTGGGAAGAGGGATCCCAACATTTATATCATTTATGCTCAATCGAATATCCTAAGAAACAACAGAGATGAGCGCGTGGTTCCAACTTTGTACTCTCATGAGGTTGTAAGAGAACAAAACAAGCACATCCAAAAACTTTGAGAAGACTATAGTTTGGCAATATACCATATAATCGTTCATAAGGAGATTGATTCTCAATGGTAGGGGATGGGACACGATTAATGGTACAGATAGCGGTGAGAGCAGCTTCCCCCCAAAGTCGCTCAGGACAAGAGGCATCTATAAGAAGTGCACGGACAGTATCTAGAATGTGTCTATGCTTACGCTCAGTACGACCATTTTGTTGAGAAGTGCCAGGACAAGACCTAAGTGTCAAGGTTCCATTTTGGCGAAGAAATTTTAAAAATTCTGTTTCTTTATATTCCATGGCATTATCAGCACGAAAAACTTTGATTGGGCGAGGAAATTGAGTTTGGATCATTTTAGAAAAATCATAATAAACCTGTTGTAATTCTGATCTATTTTTTATGAGATATAACCATGTAAAACGAGAATAATCATCAACGAAAATAACAAAATATTTAGATCCGTCCATGGTGGTGTTCGGTGAAGGTCCCCAGATATCAGAATGAACTAAATCAAAAGGAGCAGAGGAGAAAGAGTCACTCCGAGGAAACGGCAATGCTGGTTGTTTAGCAAGTTGACAAGAAAGACAATCTACATGTTCATCTTTAACAGATCCTAAATGTCCACTTGAAATTAGGGTACGTATTCGACCAAAAGATGCATGACCCAATCTAGAATGCCACATACCAAGAGAATTAGAAGAATTAGACGTAAACGAACATTGTGATTGACTCACTGAAGGTGCAGAATTGAGAGATGAGAACTGAGATGGAATATGAAGATTGATGAGCTGATACAGGCGTCCGACCTTATGGCCCATCCCAAAAGTTTTACCTGTCCGAGCATCCTGCACATGACAACCAGTAGTAGAAAAGATAACGTTAGCCCAAGTTCACACAATTGACCAACAGAGATTAAATTCAATGTATGTTTAGGGATCAAATATGTATCAGATAGAGATATGGTAGAAGTAGAGATATGACCGACATGGCTGGAATGCATGTGAGAACCATCAGCTGTTTGGATGGCTGGAGTGTGAGAGGCATGTGACTTGGAAGAAAAAATGGTAGAATCAGATGTCATATGGTTACAACAAGCTGAATCAAAGAACCATGAGGATGTAACTGTGGCAGTAGACAAGGCAGTAAAATTCTAACCAGACTTGGATAAAATACCACATTGTGAGAGAATGTCCGCAAAAACATATTGCAGTTCACTTTTGGTAAACTGAGTTGACGGAGGGTATTGTTTGAGACCTTCCAAGATGACCCGAAGGTATGACGCCATAACAGATTGCTCCATAATCAGAGAGCACAGAGTGAATCAACAAACCAGAGATCAGATGCAAAATACCGAAGAATAACCCAGCAGAAAAAAAAAAAAAAGAAGGCGGCGACGTGAACCGGTTAAAAAATATATGGTGCGGGGTCGATTTGAAATTGAAGCGGAAACAGAAACGAAATTGGAGTTGTGGTGTCCTTGTGTGGGTGGGTCGCGTGTGTATGGTTTTGTTGCCGACCGATAATATTGAAGCTAGCTGGGTTTTAATCTGGGTGGGTCGGGTGGAATGATAATGATCAGATGGGGTTGACTTGAATTTGGAATTGGTGGGTTTGGACTTGAAATGGGTTCAATTGGTTGGAATATTAGATTGAGATGAACCCAACGTGGCTGTTGGAAATTGGAGATGGTTTTGATTTTAGTGGAACTGAGATGGGTTTAGGCAGTAGATGGGAAAATTAGAAACTGATGGGAATTGGTGGAGTTGGCTGTGATGATTGGAAACTACCATGGTCTCCAAAATCGAGGAGACCAAAATAAAAAATCGGTGGCTGCAAAATGGTGAGACGGTAAGGGTAAGGCGGAAGATGGTGATGGAAAAGCTAAAGTATTAAAGTCTTAGCTCATACGTGACATCTCTCTTCTCTCTCTCTAATAAAAACAAGAAAGTGTCGGCCGCTCCATTTGATTATTATAATTCCATACACTCCATTTGATTATTATATTCACTAGAGACTTGTATTTCTACAGTGGATGGTCAGCCCCATTTTCAAGGGGTCCACCAACATAACAAGCTCCTAGACAATCAAAAAAGGTTTGGATAATCTCCGGCTCAAATTTTGGACCGGACGGGACACACAAAATTTGAATTATTCGTTAAAAATCAATTCTTACCGATAAGAGTTTTTAAACAAATCCAAACCATTCATTACTGTAATGGACGAACTCGATTTGGGATGATCCCTTCCAATCCAAATTTAGGACGGTAGAGAAATCTCTCTTTTTATGAACCTAGCTAAGAGCTCTTGTCGAAAATCTTCTAACTAGTACTCCTAAAATGGGATTTTATTTTTTTATCCGCTAAAATGTGATGTTGAATTGCCATCTTCTCCAAGTTATTTTCTCTGTCCTCTTTGCCTAGCTCTCGTATGTGAAAGTTTCATCTTTTTCAAGCCTCATTATATGTAAAAACAATACCCCTTTTTTTTTTTTGGCAACATAGGAGGTATCTCCGTACCATACGCTTAAAGTACCAAAAAGAAAAAAAGTACTAAAGAATCCGAATTTGTTCACTTTGCCTCCAGAAGTGCAAAATCTCTCTCTTTCTCTTAGCACGATTTTCAATAAATTCTCTCATTAGTACGTATTTCATTTTCAACTGTCCCACCGATGTAGGACAACTTCACGGGTTCTCACAATTACTCTCATTCCTCTATTTATCTCTCCCCACTTAACGCTAAAGTTTTTTTCTCAAAATCTTTATCAAACAGCTGTGTTGCTATAAACAACCTATTCAATCAGTTTTTTTTTAATATCTCTCTACATCATTGTTTGTGTGTAAATTTTTACACATGTGCATATACTTTTAGCCTTAGGATTCAGTTTTTTTTTTTTGGCACGCTAATTCTTGCACTGTACAGTTCTTTGTGATTCATTTGGAATTTTACTCGGACGATCATAATCGTTTAATTAATGTGTGATTTATTAGGAGTACGTTTCTATGAGCACCGAGAATAATAAATGTTGGACATTATTGAAGTAGGACCCCCAACGAGGGCATTACTAGTACTACTACAGACAAACAGACTATCACTTTCTTTACATTTATATACTAGTAATAAAAAAAGATGCAATACCGATACAATTATATGGCTACATAAGATACGACAATATATAACTCATTTGAAATCAGTCCATACAAAGTTTTGCTTTAACTTAATTGAGCCTTCACTAGTGGGCTTTAGAATATTTGGTCTCTGATTAGTCGAGGTGCACAATAACTGACACCGGCACATGATTTATCAAAAGATACAGCTACATATAAGATTAGCGGTGTGGATTGTAAACCAGACCACCTCAAACAAACAGCTACTAGCAATTAGCAAAACCATGGCCGGCAATGGGAAAAACCTGCATGTAGCAATGTTCCCATGGCTAGCTTTCGGTCACATGATCCCATACCTAGACTTGGCCAAATTCATAGCCCAAAAGGGTCACAAAATCTCCTACCTCTCCACCCCTAGAAACCTCAACCGCTTGCCAAAACTCCCTCCACATCTCTCCTCTCTCATCACTTTCGTCCCCGTCTCTCTCCCCCCTGTGAACGAGCTCCCGGAAAATGCTGAAGCCACCATGGACGTCCACCCCGACGACGTCCACTACCTCAAAAAGGCCTTCGACGGTCTAGAGCCCAAGTTGGCTAGATTCCTCGAAACCGAGTCTCCTGACTGGATCATTTACGATTTCGTCCCTCACTGGTTACCTCCAATTGCGGGCAAACTCGGTATTTCGCAGGCCTTCTTTTTGATTATCAACGCTTGGTTCCTTGCATTCTTCGGCCCGTCGGCCTCGATGCTCGATAATTCTGTCATGCAGCCGACGGATCCAGAACAATTCACGGTGCCACCAAAGTGGATCACGTTTCCTACTAAAGCAGCTTATCGCGACTATGAGATAAAGCGAACGTTCAAAACCAATTCGGAACAAGAGAATGCTTCGGGGGTTGAGGATTTTTATCGTACTGGGTGCACTATTACAGGTTGCGATGTACTGGCGATCCGACACTGTAGAGAGTTTGAACCCAATTGGTTGACCTTGTTGGAAGAGCTCCACCAGAAACCGATTATTCCATTGGGCTTAATGCCACCTTCAGTGGAAGAATCCGGAGGCGACTCGAACGACACGTGGGTTTCAATCAGTGAGTGGCTAAATAAGCAAAACATTGCGTCTGTGGTTTACGTAGCTCTAGGGAGCGAGGTTGCATTGCGTCCGGATGAACTCACTGAGTTGGCTCTTGGACTGGAGCTATCTGGTTTGCCCTTTTTCTGGGTGCTGAGGAAGCCAGTCGGGTTGACCGAGGCAGACTCATTCATGTTGCCACACGGGTTTGAGCAGCGAACAAAACATCGAGGAATTGTGTGGAAGAATTGGGCGCCTCAACTCAGGATACTGAGTCATGACTCAGTTGGAGGGTTCTTGACTCACTGTGGGTGGAGTTCAAGTGTAGAGGGAATCCGATTTGGGCTGCCACTTATTATGCTTCCCCTTGTATTGGATCAATGTTTGAATGCAAGGATAATGGAAGGGCATGAGTTTGGGATTGAGGTGCCGAGAGATGAGGGAGACGGGTCGTTTACAAGGAACTCAGTGGCCGAGTCGATCAGATTGGTTATGGTGGATAAGGAAAAGGGAAGCATTTACAGGGAGAGAGCAAAAGCAACGAGTTCCCTGTTTGGTGACAAGGTCCTGCATGATCAGTATTTGGATTACTTTGTCCAGTATCTCGAAAACCATAAGAGTCAAGATTGAGTTCTATTTCAAACAAAGCTTAAGGCATTCATATTCAACACATCAACAATACTCAGCAGAAATTTCGAAGAGGTTGATGTGAAAATTTATGGATTAGTTGATGCTATGTTGCAACCTATGAATTCAACAAGAGTTTTCTATTTCTCCAGACGAGCTATATCCTAGTCCTTAATGTTCCATCTCATTAGTTCAATTTGTATACAAAATCTGTAAGAACAAAAATAGTATTTACTTATCTTTTAACCTTCTATTTGGCCTTCTAATAACTGTTTGGGATGAGGTTTTCGATGTATTTGTTCTTTTTTTTGGGAATGCCGGGTTGTACTGGGTCGGCTTGCCCGCATCTCAGACTAATCTCTACAGCCCTTTCACACGTTTACATGTATAGACTAAGATGACCCCAAGAGTTGCTGACAAGGAAAATATAATTTAAATTGAGGTTTAGGCCAAACCCACTTGGCCAACAGCAATGATTGGTTCAGTACACTATCATAGCATGTCATACAGAACAACACCAGATTACATTCTACGAGCAAGTCCACCATCGTAAGCCAAAGTTTGGCATCAAGGATGGCAGGACCTTCTACACCCTTTGCAAATTCAATGCCAAATATTGACAATCCTATTCTTGGTGCAAGTTTGCATCAACTTTGACCATTTGCCAAACTTTGATAGCCATTTGATTTGCATTGAAAATTGAGATGAGTTTAAATCAATCTTCTAATTTTGATTTTGTGCAAATGGTATCAAACCAGTGTAACATGGCTGGCCTTTGGAGAATCGCAGCATGGGACCCATCTATTTTTATTATTAAATTCAAAAATAAGTATATATATATACACACACATAGAGTAAGCTTACTCCATATGAGTAAGCTTCTAATGCGGACCTCCGCATCCAAACAAAGTGCAGACCACCCCATTTCTCCCCTTTCCCGATTGAATTTTTATGATCTGAGCCGTTCAATGTGTTCAGAACGTGATTTTAAGGGTACCCGCAAGAAATCGGCAAAAAAATGACCGAAAAGGGCTTGATTTGAGCAGTTTTTTTTGAACCGTTCAATAAAAAATAAACAAAAACTGCTTGGATGAAGCCCTTTCCGGTCTTTTTTTTTGCTGATTTCTCGCGGGTACCCTTAAAATCACGTTCTGAACACACTGAGCGGCTCGAATCATCGAAATTCGATCGGGAAAAGGGAGGTCCGCACTTTGCTAGGATGCGGAGGTCCGCATTAGAAGCTTACTCTATACATATAAACACAACATATATTTTTTTCTTGTCAGTTTTAGCTAATTTGAGCTTGTAACAAACTTAAATGAAAGAATACTCCATCCGTCCCAATTTATTTGTCTATTCTTGAAATTTCAACTTATTAACCATACAGGCCTAAGTGTTTGTCTTTTCGGACCAAACCATACAGAAGTTAAGTGTAATTACCGAAAACAACTTGTCATATTCGACAGATATATCTGACAACATGTCGGTGGATTTATGTGCTAGCTGAAAACTATATGCACACAAAAACAATGCACACATGCCGCATGCATTTCCCTACCAAACAGGGAAAAACAATTTTAAAAAAGGTAGTAATTCAGAGTGAGCCCAGTAATATATCTATGACGACTATTCACCAAACATTATCCTTTTCCAATAAAAGATTCGTCATCAACCATATAAACAAGAAACTACAACAAAACAGGTTCACCTAACGTATATAATAATGAAAAATTGCAGGAAAAGGTTCCACCTTCCAGAAGGAAGGCATCCTTTCATCCGTGATGTAATATACACATAATTTAAACTAAAGAACAATACAAAAAGAGAAGCTAATATCTACAACACCCAGCCCGAAAATTTGGAAAACAGAAGTGCATTATTGGTACAAGGGTTACCTGGATGTTAATATCGGTAAAATTTTCAATCAGTCCATGCACCATTTACTTTGAAGGAGAAGTCAATTTATTTTCCTCTGAATCATGCTTTAGTGAAGCATCCCCACCCATCAATTCCTGAAAGCCTTCGACCTTCACGGGTTGAGCCCTAACAGTGCTCATATTCCTGTATCAAAACAAGAAAATTCAGATTCCCGTAAAACAACTTTCAATGTAATCCATTACTCAAAAGCCATTCAGCAAATAGCCTTACGGTGTCTGAACTTGAGGAATTTGAGCGGAAGCCAATTGCCTAAACTGAGTAGTGGGCTGAGGATGGAAATTCGACAACGCAGCAATTTGCTGCTGTTGCTGTTGCCGAAACTGTTGCATTTGAGGATGTCTAGCGTTCATTGTGCCGAAGGGATTACTATCCATCGGGAATTCGGACGGGTTCTCGAGCTTGACTTCCACAAGGGGTCTAACATTCTCCATATTTACGTTCATGCCAGGGCGAGGAGTGACTTGTTGGCGCCTTCGCATAAGTTGCTGTTGCTGTTGCTGGAAAGCTAGGTTTTGGGGGTGAACCATCTGCTGCTGCTGCTGTGGCTGCATCTGGGGATGCATTTGTCTTTGTATCTGTAGATTCACCAGACAAGTTATCTCGTCAATGTGACTTATGGTAAAGTCCCGGTATCTTGCAAATTAAGAGTAACATATTCCAAATCCCTCCTGCAACTTTTGTTTATAAATGGGAAGTGCAGTCAATAATGTGTCTAATAACTGGAAGCTACATCCTTAGTCTATAATGTAACAGTCGAGTCTTTCGAGTGCAAATGAGACTTTTCCACTGATGTCGCCATGACATAAAATGTTATTTGGTCTTGGCAAGAAAACATGCCAGTATTACCCAGACTCTGCTGACTCCCAAATTAACAACAGTATACAAGACTCTGCCGACCCCAAGTGATTGGGACTTAAGGCTCAGATTGGTTTGGTTTGGTTTGGTTATAAGAGCAATATCTCAAGGATCAAGAATAGGCCCGGATCCCTTATTTTTTTTCAGATTTTCTCTATTTTTCTTTTCTTTTCTTTTTAGGTGGGTGGCTGGGGAGGGGGGGCGTGCGGGAAAATATTTATAGCTTTATGATAATAAGAAGGAAAATCAAAATCCATGTCAGTCTTTCTTAATCCTTTTCCTTATTTGCATAATTGAACTAAATAATAAAATATAACTAGAGTCCTCTTATGATCAAGTAATCAATAAATGGCATTTCATGTCTTTGTACAAATTTCATCAATAGGATAGATGCTATTATGTAATAATTAATATGTGAAATTGTTGGAGTTCATCATATTAACATCTGAGAGATACTCATGACACAGAGGGCCTAAAAAGGACTTTTCAAGTTAAAAGGGGCACCATTCTCCATATGCGTAGGAAAATACATTAATTGGAGGGCTAACAGAAACATTTTGCAAATTTGGGAAAAGATCCCTCGCAAACTATTAAAGGAAAGAAAAGTTGGTGGACATACATGCTGAGATTGTCGAAGGGAAGCCTGTTGATGTGATTGCATCTGTGACTGGATAACCTGCATTTGTTGCTGAGAATGTTGCATCGAATTCCTGGTACTATCCTTCACAAGCTCTGCCAAAGGCCCAAGATTGCTACTGATGGAAAGGCAAAATCGGTTATACAAGGGAATAAATCTGTGCACAAGCTAAGTAATTCACATGCGCTCGCGCGCGCACACATAAAAGAGCACAAAAATGCACTGAATATCAATAAATAGCAGAAGTTTGAACAACGCATATCCCAACAAGGCAATTAAGGAGCAAAAGCGACAAGGCTTCTAGACTAGAACAGGGTACTATCTCAATCCAAGCATTCTAGTTAACTGCTTCCCAAAGTTCCCATATTTATTGCAGGTGTTTCTAAGCCACTTATTGTCAACCTTCATAGACCCATCCTCCTATATTAAGAAACTTTAAATCAATAGTGGTAAACAAAAAGGGAAATAAAAACTCAACCAAACACTTCAAGCATATGATGTAAAAAGTACTCCACATACCTATACCCCGCTGTTTGAAGAAACATCTTTAGTAGTTCAACGGCTGAGCACTGTTTTCTGTAACTATCAGCAAGGACTTTCAAGATATGGCCTAGCTTAGACATATGACAGCTCAGCAACTG
This sequence comes from Rhododendron griersonianum, assembly GCA_018127125.1. Lineage (NCBI taxonomy): Eukaryota > Viridiplantae > Streptophyta > Magnoliopsida > Ericales > Ericaceae > Rhododendron > Rhododendron griersonianum. The sequence continues at coordinate 2,129,063 of CM030795.1, read as the reverse complement.
AGACAAAACCTCCATTGGGACTTCTGAGGAAGCTTCAAACCCCACATTTGATAGCATACGAGCTATTACCTTTCTAGTCAACTCTGACGCTTGTTCTTGACCAAGAAGTTTCTTGTTTCCTTCAGATCCATTTCTTCCACGTCGTTGATTTCCTCTCTGTTCCATGCCAAGTAATTCTGGTCGAATACCAAGCCTCTCAATCATAATAGGGTTCCTAGTCATAACTTGGGGTAAGGTATCAAGAACACCATTAAACTCCACTTTATGGCTTTCTTGGACTCGGATTGTGGATGGAAGCGCACTATCAGGGACACAGTTCAACAGAAACATCATTTCAGGGAAAAGAGAGGTCTCGTCGTCAATTGCATTACTGTCTATTATAGCTGAGTTTTGGAGCATGTTTGACGCATTTTCTGGCATGCGATTACCAAAACCATTGATTTCATCTTCTTTAAATGCTACTCGTCTTCTCTTATGCTTGTCAAGAATTCTGAGATAGGTACACATCTGCTCAGGTGTGCGTCTGTCTGTTTCCCGGTCCACAATTGATAACCTATATGGTTTGGTAGCTCTATACTTCTCGAAAAAATGAGCGTACCATGTTTCTGGCAATTCGTCATGCCTAAATTTCTGGGACATAACATCCGTATCTTTTTCACCATACCTTGATCCAGTACTGATGCCTGCTTTAGTTGGGAGCTGCAAAATTTGTCATATGCAACCATTTTCAGAGGAATGCAGTCAAATGCAACCATTTTCAAGGGAAAAAAGCACATCTCCACCAAAAATGGCTCATGTTCAAACAGACATTCAAAACAACCATTGTGGCACCATATTTTGCTGTTCAGTACCATGTATTACAGGCTAATGGCTAAAAATATTTGCTTCTCGATGACCTACATCAATGATATTGCCTACCAAATAACAGTATGTCAAATTTACAAACTGTTGAGAACAGAAAGATACAATCTCATATAGGTACGAATGTTGATGGAAAAAGAAGCAACAACAAACAAATCTATATTACAAAATTATTACAAGAAACACGCATATGGCAGAAGTTCTACCAGGGACCCCAAACAAATGAACAAACAGAAATACTGTCATAGGAGGTTGTGAAATAAAACTGAACATCTATACAAAAAAAATTTGACAAATTGCATTTACAAGTACACGCTTCATGAGATCGGACCAAAAAAATACTCCCCACAAGCTTAAAATGTTTACTTCCTGACTCCCTGTTGAGGTATACGCCAACAAGCTTATAGTAGTTAGAACTAGAAAAAAAAAAAAAAAAAAATCCCAAATACTATGTAAGCGGAAAAGAACATTATCCTTGAAAGTCAGGGGCCCTATGCTTACGTGGTTTGTCCATATGCCACGATCCTGATGTGCCACAAAAAGGTTCCTTAAGACGCCACACGGATGGAGGCCTCCTGGCAAGTACCCTACTTTGAGGAAGGTATTTCTCCTGAATGAATTGCTAACGATTGGACCAACCTGACCTTTCTTTTCTGATAAGGTTAAGGATTCTAGCATATGTCATAGGATCCATCCTCCCATGACAAATTTCAAACACAACCGGAGTGTTTCATTTCAATAAGAAAGAGTCCTCCACAAGTACCAAAAGTATTCTTTGTTTCATATCGTTCTAGTGTATTGCCTTCCCATTACCTCTCCAATTCAATTTTCGGCACTACCGCCAAAGCAATGCTTCTACGAGCTTAGATACCCAGTAATACCAACTCATGGGCGGCTCCACCATATGTTCAATTCCACACAAGATTTATGTTCTCATTGAGCTCATCGTAGGACACCTGTGTTATCTTATCTTTTAAGAGATGTTGTGTTATCTTATCTTTTAAGAGATGTTCCGCCGCAGCCAAACTCTCCACCTCACAATGTCTTCCGCCTGGATCAGCCCGCATAAGCGAGCCTTCGGTCCAAAAACAGGGGCATTGCCCCACCTCCGATTCACAAAATTTTTTGTATTTATTACATACAAATTGATTTTTCTTAATATTGTCGGCACTGAATCATTCATCCATAGCCCAAGCAAATAAAATCCACTTAAAATTGTGAGGAGATAATATAGCTCAACAAAACAAAGTAAACAATGCCCAACAATTTTTCAACCAAGATGTATACTCCGTTTATTTAATATCGAGCTATATTCACAAAAAAATTATTCATGTTTTAGTCATTGCTGAAATTAAATCCTGGAGCTGCTGCTGTACTGACTGATTGTTGCGTCATATTGAGCATACACAGTGCTCCATACAAAACTCTTAACCAACCACTTGACTATACCTTCTTTTCCTACGTCTAAAGGATGGAGGAAGGGGCGACCAAACATAGTAGCCCTCTCTTGGATGTGAACATAGGGATTCTGAGCCGCGGTGGGCCCCAAAAGAGACAAAAGAGCCATAGCTTCTACCGCCCACCAAGACCTAGTGAAACATAGCCGGGTTTCATAGGAGGGCAAAGTTCGAGGCGGAATCGATAGCACGACTAGAACTTGGAACCTCTTGACCACCAGAACCACTTGGGAGCAGGGGTGGACCCATTAAGGGTCCCATGGAGGCACGTGCCCCCACTCAATTCTCCAAAATAATTTTTTTTTTGTGTGATATTCCAGAGTGTTCAGACCAACTTACGTGCACCTCAATTGATCTCTAGTGATCAAACCCACCTTCCACTACCAGGGGAATTGTCCTCATAAGAGTTGATAGTACCTAGAATATTTCGAACCTAAGACCATAAGAGGCAACAAACCACTAAGTCTCAAGCCTTAATTGATCTCTAGTGATCAAACCCACCTTCCACTACCGGGGGAACTGTTCTCGTAAGAGTTGATAGTACCAAGAATATTTCAAACCTAAGACCATAAGAGGCAACAAACCACTAAGTCTCAGGCTTTAACCACCAATTCCTTGGGGTTTAACCTATGAAGCACGGATACTCTATTTTGGCTTCCGTATCACATATCGGATACCGATACTCTCCGGATACGTATCCGATACGCTTTTTAAAGTATCCTGCTTTTAGAATATTTTTTGGTATCCCGATACGTTTCGGATACACTCCGGATGCATATCCGATACGTTTTTTTTTTAAGTATTCTGCTTTTAGAATTATTTTTGGTATCCCAATACGTTTTGAATACGCGCGGATACATTTTGGATACGCACGGATACGTTTTGGATACACGCGAGGGTAAATATGTTATTACTTAAAATATATGAGTTAAAATTGCAAGTAGGACTATACTTTTCTTTTTCCCCCACCAATCAACACCAGAAACACACCAACAATATCCTCTCTCTCGACAACCTTGTAAGTCTCTCTCTCTCGTTGTGTGTATGTATGTAAATATATCTCTCTCGACATGTGAAATGGTGAACTTATGTGATGGAAAACTTTAATCATTAATGAAATTTTAGGAATTAAAAATTATATACACACGACAACAACAACAACAACAAACCCATGTAGTCCACAATCAAAAATTATACTCCGTATATAATATATTTTTTATTTACTTTTATATTCAACGTATCCCCCAACGTATCATATCCTTCTTTTTGAAAAAATCACGTATCTACGTATCCATATCGTATCGTATCCATATCCCGTATCCGTATCCGTGCTTCTTAGGGTTTAACTTTTCCAAATTACTTTGATACCCTTCTAGTATAGTCTTAAAATAATGATTATGTCCTACTATAAAATTGCACTAAATTTTCGTAAGCAAATATTTATTAAGCTTCTTTTTTTATCAGTAAATTTTACACATTTCTTTTCTCAACACACTCCATTCTAGTAATCATATGAATGGCCCATGTCTTCACTTCAAAATATTATTGAATGGCATTTACACCTCTAAGAATTTTGTTGTAAGTGCACTTGAAAGAAACAATACCATACTAAGTAAAAGTGATGGATGACATTCACTATCCTTTTTTTATGAAATTCTTCTTCCCACCGTAAAAAATATGTGCCACACTACTAATGTAAATTCCAAGGTCCGCCACTGCTTGGGAGTAAGCTGTAAGCCATGAACTACTAGGCTAGCACCCTTGGTAGTAGACTGTACCTTGCAAGAAAGAAAGAAGAAGAAAAAAAACCTCCAAAACCTAATTCCCAACATGAAAATCACATTCCTAAAATTTTGTTGTAGCATCCTAAAAACGCTAGACACGTGAATTTGTCGAACTCGAACTAAAAATAAAATGTCAGCCGAGTAACAAAATCCATTCAATTATTCAGATCAAACCTTAGACGCCGCCGCTGTCTTCGTAGCAACAACGCCGTCTCTCTCTTGCGCATAATCTTCCAAAGTGAAGTAGACATCGTCCCCATGCAACTGCAAATCTGATCAAATCGCATCAATTTCAAAGCAAACGTCAGTTACCTAAATTAGATGTTCTCAATCACACACACAGAGAGAGAGAGAGAGAGAGAGAGAGAGAGAGAGAGAGACGAACAGTTTGGATTGAGCTTGGAAACCGGGGTCGAAGAAGAAGAGGAAGAAGACAGGAAGAGAGAGACGGAGGCTTTGTCGAAGAGGAGGGCACGAGCTCTGAGTTGGAGTTGGATTTGAGCCCTAGATTTGGAATCGTCGGCTCTCATGAAGGCTTCCCATGAGGAGGGCGACGATAGGAAGATGACGAAGCTGGGGTAGAGTGAGTCGCCGAGCCACGACCGCCACACGCCGTGGCTCTCGAGCTTCCGAGCGAGCTCGTAGCCACGGCCGTCGTCGCCGAGCAACGCCATTGCCTGCAGAGTGAGGGAGGGAGGAGAGAGAAGGAAGGGAGGGGAAACTGTCTCGGAACTGGTTTCGGTGTGGAGGAGACCATGCTTTCAAACGTAGGTAACATGTTTCCTGTGAGCCACGTGTAGAAGAAGCTAAGGGCTTGTTTGGAATGGAAAAGAAAGAAAAGAAAAGAAAGGAAAGGCCGTGTTCAGTTGCATGGAAATGATGGAAAAATCAACTTTCCAGTAACTTTATACGTGTTCAATTACCAGAAAACTTGTAGGACTCTCAGTTTCAACTTTCCTAGTAGAAAACACTTTCCTGCAAAACAGGTCTTGCCAAAAGGAATGAATTTTTGTTTTCCTGAAAGATTTCTTGTCGAGAGATCATACACAAAAATAAATTTCATTTTCCTCTATTTCACCCACTTCACTTTTGCTGGTAACCAATTTCTTACACGACATTTCCGACAACTGAACAGGGTCGAAAGGAAACGTGTGGAGGAAAATTATTTTTTTGTTTTGTTAATTTCCTTCTTATTTCCTCTCAAACCAAATAAGGAAAAACTATTTCTCCGTCCTTTCTTTTCTTTCTTTTTTTTCTCATAGATTCCAAACAAATCCTAAGATATTGAGGTTGTATACTTAGTTATATAGTCTTTCTAAATGTATTGTACTTCCACTCTCAATTTTCGTTCTCACAAGTTTAGTAATAAAAAAAAATATTTCAAAAACGATTTTACTTTCACGTTATATGGAGTATGGACTATACTCTACAGGTGGATTATTTCGGGCCGTGATGACTTCTACCTGAGGCCCAGTGACCCATTGTCTTTAAGAAGCTCTCCAGAGACTGAACTACGGCCCAGAAACACACCATGGGTGGTACACGGGCCGGGCCTGTTGGGTTTTAAATGGCCCTTTGCAGATTCAGAGCCGGGCCTGTTGGGTTTTGCTGTTCCTTATTGTGTATTGGTTTGTACTGGGATTTCGTCTGATATCTCTCTGCCTTGTCCCGGACGGGATTCTCATATCGGCACCTCGTGTTGATTTACATTTGCAGGGTGTTCTAAGGTCCCGGATTAGGTAGTTTGGTGCACTCATGTGTTTTGCGATATAATCTTCGCCTTTGGACTTGAATGAATTAACATCTTCAAAAAAAAAAAAAGATAGCTTGGTAGACCTTGCTCAACTTGTTAATTTTGTATCTGAATTCAAAATAATTTAAAATCCAGAGGCAAACTAAACAAATAATAAAGTGGAAAATGCTAATAACCAAGAGTTTCCAGACATGATCGCAAATACAAGCAGTACATCATCGAGGTAAACCTCTGAAGGGGTGTCGTAGCGGCCATGAGACGAACCCGAAGAAAGAGGCCAACGAAAGCTTAATTATCAAGCTGAACCAATGAAAGGAATCACGAGGGGTGGTCCATATGGAAACATCATTTTTTTCATGACTGCTCGGATCTTGATGTGCCAGTACAATAGATACGAGAGGAGATCGCTATGTTCATTATTGTATTCGTTGATTATTTTTACCGATAGTATCATTATTGTAGCAGTTAACTATTTTTTACCAATATTATTTTGACATGAATAATGTTGATATTGGATTGGGTTCAATGTGCTCTATGACATTAGAATCTATCTAATGCACTTAACCCTCCAAGACGTACACTACATCCATTTATTTTATTTATCTCCATTAATACCCCAATATTGTTTGTTAAAGCTGATCATAAGCCCAAAGGAAGCTCATCAGTTGAAACCACTAAACTGTTGATGCCTTCGGGCTAACCCCAACCAACCCACACTATCAAATATCATATCCATCTCTCTCTCTCTCTCTCTCTCTCTCTCTCTCTCTCTCTGTGGGTGGTTGCCCCACTTTGAATTGGATTACCAAATCCAGTTACAAACTACTACACCCAAAAAAAACCCAGAAAGTGAAAGTTGGACGGTGAATTTTGTTATGCAACAGATGAAAGTGTGTTTTATCTCACTAAAAAAAGGGTGACTAAACAAACAGATTAGTTCGAAACTAACATTAGCATTATCTAAATCAGACACCCTCAGTTATCGGAAAAAATTTTATAGCGCTAGCTATACATGGTGACAACGGTTAGAAGCCATAATTTGAATATTATACGAAGTGTGGTTAACTCAAATGAGTCACAGCTAACTTATTTCGTCAATGTATTACTGATGATGACGATAACAATAATTACTTAAAGTAAGATACACCAAATTTTGTCGGCGCAATACTCAGGGGCGGCTGTAGTGGGGTTTCAGGGAGTTCAAGCAAGCAACCCTCGAGATTCAAAAAACGTGCAAAAATTTTACATCTTTTTACATATAATTGATTTTTTTGTTAAGAGGGTAACATTTAATTTGGTAAAAAAAAAAAAAAAGTGTTGGCCGGATTAAAGTAGCTGTTGGGGATCAGTCAAGAAAGTCCCGAAAGAACACCCTTACTTTGAATCTCATTTCTTTAGAAGAATATCTTCACTTTTCTTTTGGGGATTTCTTTGACTTGGGGGACTTTTGATGAGGATCCGACAATTCTGATAAACGTACTTCTCTAACTGAAATTGACATTGGTGAGGTTGGTGGACTAAAGGGTGGGGGGGGGGGGCGAGCTCATAAATATATGAAAAATTCATTTCAGTAGGTTAGTTCACCCACTTCAAACATGCAATGAAACTTATCCACTTCCACTGTTTTGATTTTTAGTCTTTACTCTAATAGTAATGCTAGTTGAGAGTGTGATCACTTGCTCATGACCCATAACCAATTCACTAGCTACATCTACAATATGTGGTTGGTAGAGAGGAATATTTATCGTGTTGCTCCAAGGGCCTTCACCACCATACATTCACGATGGGCCTATATAACATAAAGTCATAAAGTGTATGAACTCCACGTGAACGCATGGTGGTGGAGACTCCTGGAGCACTACGTGGTGGTACTCCATGAGCACTGAATAATGTATTTGTTGACAAATGTCGTTCTAGTCAAGTCTATAATAGTCTTGGCTCCTTTGGTATCGGATATTTAATAATTTTTGAAAGTGAAAACGTAACTAAATTAGGAGATTTTGGAATACTCACTTCAGATGAGCTGATAATGAGCCTTGGCAAAAATAAGAGCGTTGGCTAACTAATTTATTGCAGTACGGGCGGAAAGTTTAAGCTTAATTCTTGAAAGGAAAAATGACTATAAGTTAACTTCAATTGACTCAATTCTCACAATCTTAGCTATAACCCAAATCTTTGATGTAATCAGAGAAGCAGAGACGTAGCTACATGTGGGCATATGGGGGCCACGGCCCCTACGTTGTTTCAGGGTTGTTTTTTTATTTGTTAAGAATTATATTTTGTATTGGGTGTTATTTAGACATTTAAATGCTTAAGAATGTGTTCGTTTTTTTGTTCCAAAACTCAATTTCCTCTCTCTATTCATGGTCTCCTATAAGTTTTTCCTTCAATTATTAATCTTATTTCTCTTTTTTGATCTCTCTTCACTGATTATCCAAAAAAATCTCCCTCAAAATTTAAACCAAACAAACTACGGAGTATTAGATTTTCTAATCTTGAAATTTCAAAATCTTCTTGTTCATAATCTAGCCTCCACGTCTATGAAATCCTGACTCCGTCCCTGCAGAGAAGCTTGAATAGTCATTACTCTTGATGTTTTTCAATAATCTTTCGGTTTGTGAATAAAAAGGTTTTTTTTTTTTTCCTTTCTAACAAAACGACAAACAACGTTAATTTCTTGTATTGGTACTACAAATTCAATTAACTTGAAGAAATTTGAGAATTAGTGCAAGTGTGCGTAAGCTAGCTCGAACTGTGGCAGTTGGTTTTAAGAAAAGGAGATTAATTTCAGTTCTAACTCGGAATGATAGATTTTTGCGATAGTTTATCCGGTGAATTTAAACTCGGTCTTCCCCATGCATGCATTAACTCTCCTAATAATAAAATTTTTAAGAGTTTTCATAGTTGACCGAATTTGAATTTGGCATCTCTAATCTCTGGTAGTACTATATTTTATTCTATTCACTCGTGTGAATTTTTTTGAAATTGTTAACGTTATGTAAGTAACGTGTAGTACAAAACATAAAAATATAAAAATATATATATATATATATATATATATACTTTTGTAGTACCAAACCTACCCCCTCCAATTCCTTAGCGCCAAATTGGCATTCGTTTTAGTTGGGTTCGCTATTTGCCCTGTCTGTTCCATTGTAGCGTAGCGGTAGTTGCGCCAGCAATCACGAACCTTAGAAATCAACGGCCAAGATTGCATCACCCGACCACAAGAATCAAACTTCACTTAGAACCCCTGGGGTTTAGTCAATGTGCTGATGGGCCTCTTAAGTCTTTAACCTTCGTTTACCAGCAAATAAGTTCTCGTGGTTTTCGGATCAAAAGAAAAAAAAAATCTCGTCGTATGTGAATCTATTTGCACCATTAGTTAGTTTATAATTGGACAAACTTCTCCAAAGATTTTTTGGTCTTTTCGAACAAGCCAAAACTTTTGGTGTTTGGGTTACATGCAAAGAGTCTTTGGCCTAACTTTTTGAGAAATTTTTGAAACGGTCTTTTTGGTTATTAATTTTCTCTCCACTTTTACTAGATTTGAGTCAAATTTTTACGTAACATCTTAAAAGTTTGTCCAAATACACCTTGTGATTTTCTATCGAAACTTGGTGAAATTGTAGCACAAACGCCTATGTGGAGAGCAAAAAAAGTTACACAAACATATCATGTGTATTTACTAGTGCTAGTCCGTGCCTACAGCACTACGCATCCCGGTTGGAATTGAATGGCAGTTGTGTGATTTAGGTGAAAATCATGGGCACTTAACCGGGAAGTGGGAGAATGCACTACAGCCTTTAGATCAAATGAATCTAAGCCGTTCCAACAACTTGTCCCTACACCCTTCTATTTTATAATAGAGATATATAGGCGTGTGAACTAATTTTTTTTTCGTTTCCTTAACTCTCCACCTAACGGTGCACTATATGCTAATAAATGAAGATTAGGGATCCATCTGATTATCGACTAAACCAAAGGGGAATAAGTGAAGTTTCCCCATATACAAGATACTCCATACAAATATCCATCTGTGTATATCTCCTGGTGTATATATGGCAGAGAATCATAGATTCCAATCACCACAGAGCTGGTAATGCCCTGCTCTATCAAAGGAATAACTAACACGGGATACATTCCTTTTTCACTTCTCTCATTCTCTCTCTCTCTCTCTCTCTCTCTCTCTCTCTAGACACCTGAGAAGAAAGGGGAGAGATATACGCCTGAAATGTATATTGTCCAATCCGGAACAACAAATTATCTGCAATAATTTGAGCAAAATCCCACAAGCCCATCACGATATCTATGGAAGGTAATACTTATTCCACATCCTATTTCCTTCAATACACTTCCAAAATTCATCTCTCTGTTTTCTAAAGTCTTAAACCCTGCTTCAGTTTCCTCTGTTTTTCTCACTAAGCTTCATATCACGATCAATTAGAGTCGACTACATCAAAAAAAATTTCCTTTTTGATCTTTCAATTGATATATAATTAATTGAATTCAAAATAGTGATACCCTTTTCACATAAAGCATCCAATTGAATTCAAAATATCGATATATCCTGTTTTCCGTACAACATTTCATTCTAATTCATGTTATCTGTTTTGTCGGTAACGTAAAAAATCTACAGAAACCAAAGAGAACCCAGAAACAGAAACCCCAAAAGAAATGGAAAAGCAAGAGGATAGCGATGACCAATCGTCGCCTAGAGGCGTATTGGAAATACCCGTTTTGGGTTCAGACTCTGATAATAGTAGTACTATCAGCAGCAGTTGGGGCACCGCAAAATCTACAGAAACCAAAGAGAACCCAGAAACAGAAACCCCAAAAGAAATGGAAAAGCAGGAGGATAGCGATGACCAATCGTCGCCTAGAGGTGTATTGGAAATACCCGTTTCGGGTTCAGACTCTGATAATAGTAGTACTATCAGCAGCAGTTGGGGCACCGCAAAATCGGCGTCATATAGAGCTATATTTAAAGAAAGTCATGTGTTGCATTGGAGGAACTTGATTGAACACATAAAGTGGAAAAAATCGATGAGGCGATTTTCAGCGATACCTCTGTTACTGGGGAACGAGATTTCGAAGAGGAATTCGAAAAGGAAGTTAATCAGGAATCGCAGCGCGGATGATGAGATCGATTGTGGGGATGTGGTTGTCGCGCCGAAACCATCGTGGAGGAATTTTACTCATGCGGAGCTCTCGGCTGCCACTGATGATTTCAGCCCTGGTAAGGAAGACAGTTGAGACTCCTCTGTTTTGTTCTTCATATTTTTTTTTTCCCAGTTTTTGATACAGAGTACTCTGTTTTAGTTTTTCAGGGGAAAGAAGTATTTTTCCATCTAATGCCATATTTATTCTTACCTTCCAAAATGGAAAAGGGTTTCTGGTGGCTGAAATTTGAGTACTCTAATATAGAAGTTTAAAATAGGACTCCTTTATTTTAAGTTTTTTCATATATTCAAGGATTTTACCAAATTTTGATGAAGTTTCTTTTATTCTTTACTTGGGAGTCCATACTTTGAAACAGATATAATGGGAAAAAAAAAAAAAAGGCTCTTTTTTTTTTTTTGAAAAGACAAATCTTCATTAAGAAATCCAAACATAATAGAAATACAAGATTAACAGGATTACAAGAAAGGACTAAAAAGCCCACCAAAGTCTACTACACTTCCAAACACACCACAAGCAAATACAGAGAAAAAAGAGAGGCTTGAATGGGTTAAACTAGGGTACAACCAATAGTTTTTGTGGGTCATGTTCATTTGGTTTTTGCATATATAATAGATTTGGTTGTATGAAATATGAATACAAGCCCACACCCTTCTTAAACCCATGGTGGGTGCAGTACACACAACTAGGGATCTTAGGAAGCTTTTGGTACAGGGTTTGACTCTCACTTGTGTGATATCAATTTTTATTACAAGCCAATTCATACGAAACTTTTCTCCTGATTGGTGGACGGTGGAATTGGCCTTGAGATCCCATGTTCGACCCGCCTGTCCCACCTCTCGGCCGTTGATCTCGCAAATCAACGGTTGAGAGGGGTGGGAACAGGCGGGTCGGACAGGGGATCCAGACTCATGGAATTGTTACCTTTGATTATCTCGCATGATGAATAATTAATGTCATCAACCACTTCCTTTGTTTGCATGCCAAAACAAAGCCATCACTTTAAGCCGCCTCGGTTGATAGAAAAGGCTTGCTTGAAGCACTCACTCTTTGACTGAGAAAAATAAGTGGAGTTGTAGGACAGGAAAGTGATTGTGGGAAATGACCACTCGACTTTCTCTGTCCAAAAGGGTTACTCCTTCCCCTTGTTTGGATTTGTTAGACAAATGGGTTCTCTCTCACTAGTTCATCACGACCAGAGTTTTAAATAACGTCGTTACGTATCGTATGGACCATTATCTAACTGGATTTCGGAGCCTATTACTGTTATTTACTTACATATCAGCCGTCACTGACCTACACGGTCCGATATCGGCCGATATATGGTCGCATCACCTATACCGTTATATTTCTCGATATCGCAATTTAAAACCCTGATAAGGATCATATATTAGTACCCGAACGCTGTTTTGTGGAGAAACCTCACAAGTCACAACCCCATTATTGCTTGGTGATTGCTTCACCCAGTCCTTGACAATTTCAACCATATTGCCTTTCACTAGGATAACCTCCAGTGGATTCCATCAACATCAGAACCAAGCCCAACTTGATCCAGTAGTTGAGAATTTTTCGCAACCGTTCGTATGTTTGGGTTTACATCCCTGATGATTAATAGATGACTTCGATTGCTACAAAGTTGTTCCACTTTCACAAACTACTTTTTCCATCCTATGATTGTAACAGTATTGACTTCGACTATTACAAAGTAGATCCACCTTAAAAAACTTCTTTTCCAATAATATTGAATTTTTGGCAGAGAGGTTGATTGGGAAAGGTGGTCATGCTGAAGTGTACAAAGGGACCTTACCCGATGGCCAAATCGTTGCGGTCAAGCGAATAACAAAGAAAGAAAAGAAGGACGAGAACAATAGAGTTGGCGATTTCTTGACCGAGCTGGGGATCATCGCTCACATCAACCACCCAAACGCTGCGAAACTGATCGGTTTCAGCTCGGATGGCGGTCTCCACCTCGTCCTCCAGTTTTCCACCCACGGCAGCCTAGCTTCCGTTCTGCACGGTGCCCCATTGCTTAATCTTGGCTTTGAACTTCTTAATTTTTTCCTGGTCATGTTGGTGATTTTTCTGAACAAGAATGTTTTAGCATTTTTTCAGGTGCAAATGAGAGTGTTTTAGATTGGAAGATAAGGTTTAGAGTTGCTATTGGGGTAGCTGAAGGACTTGGCTATCTGCATTGCGAATGCCAGAGACGCATAATCCACAGGGACATAACAGCCTCAAACATACTACTCACAGAAGACTATGAGCCTCAGGTTTTTATTTTCTGCTCTGTTTCGTAATGTGGTAATTCAGAGCTGGCCCTGAGCTGAAGCTTGAGAGGTGGCCGCTTTAGGCCTCGAAAATTTACAATTTTGAAGGGACCTCTCCTATTTTGGTAGCCTTTACAATCGTCCAACAAAAAGGCATTCTCTTTCATCTTCGCTTTAGGCCCCCCAAAAGTCAAGGCCGGTTATGTTATAGGGAATTATTCACATGTGGGTATCAAGTGTGGGTATGTGTCTTAAGGGTCGAATTGATCTGATTCTAAGTTCAAAAGCTCATTAATATGGCAAAATATATGCATTTCTCGACATAGAGACTATGTGCACTATTAGATTTCTTCGAGGGTTCCAACCTAAAACCAATTGACAATAGGTGGAGTAGCCTCTAAAATTTATTAACCAAGCTTGAGTGGCTTAGATGAGCGAGTGTTAGACTTGTCCCACATCGCTCATCTAAGCCACTCAAGCTTGATTAATAAATTCTAGAGGCTACTCCACCTATTGCCAATTGGTTGTAGGTTGGAACCCTCGAAGAAATCTAACATGGTATCAGAGCTAAGTCTTGGGTGACCTCACCTCTCGTGGGAAAGTCTCTGTCATCTCTGTCGCCCGAGTCAGTCAGTCAGCTCCTGGTCTGTCACCTCCACGTGCATCCGGGCTGCACGTGAAGGGGAGCGTTAGACTTGTCCCATATCGCTCATCTAAGCCACTCAAGCTTGGTTAATAAATTCTAGAGGCTACTCCACCTATTGCCAATTGGTTGTAGGTTGGAACCCTCCAAGAAATCTAACATGCACAACATACTCACTAGGGTGAAAGCCCTACAAATCTGTAGGTCACTGCTGAGTATTCCCTGCAGATTTTTGTTCAGGAATCATCTGCGTATAGGTGTTTTGTGTTACAGTCCTTGGTCATATAATGAATGACATTCTAAGACTCTTGATCATGTGCTAGATATCTGATTTTGGGCTAGCAAAATGGCTACCAGAAAAATGGGTTCACCATGTTGTCCATCCGATCGAGGGAACTTTCGGGTAAGGCAGAACAGCTCCAGCATTCCTCACTTATCATTTCTCTAACTTGTGGGCTGATTTACTGTTACTTTGGATGGTTCAGATATATGGCTCCCGAGTATTTCATGCATGGTGTCGTGGATGAGAAGACTGATGTGTTTGCATTTGGGGTTTTGTTGTTGGAACTTATAACCGGCCGGCGTGCTGTTGATTCATCTCGACAAAGCCTTGTGATGTGGGTATGATTTCGTTGCTATTCGGTTACTGAAACGGGAAACCTGTTGAATTTCCATGTTTAGTTTCCCAACTTTGTTCCACTGACAGACAATAAGCAAGTTATATAACCGAATCTATTCATTATAACCCCGGGCCAAGAATCCAAATGCACTATCCAAAATGTGTGCTCCATTACAGGCCTAGATTGGTTTGCACTGACATATTTTTTGGTCTATTTTCCACTGAATAGAAGAGTTGTTGCATTTTTAGAACATGGATTCATTAGCTGATACCTTACTATTTCATGATCAGGCAAAACCTCTATTGGAGATGAACAACGTCAAGGACATTGCGGATCCCCGCTTGGGAGACGCTTACGACATGGGGGAAATGAAGCGAGCCATGTGGACATCGCTGTCGTGCCTCCACCACTTACCAAACATGCGTCCAAGCATGATCCGGGTACGAAATTCAGCCTTGTTTAGTATCTTCTCATATCTTCTCATTTGAGATCGTAAAACGGTCCCGAGTGTTGCTACAGACGACGGATAACATAAAGGCGAAATTCTTGGAAATGCATGCAGGTTGTGCAGCTATTGAGAGGAGAGGGGGGACAAGTAGAGCTGAAGCAGAAGACAATGGGTGGGAGAACAATCATATTGGATGCTTGTGATTTGGAAGACTATACAAATACAACTTACCTCAATGATCTCAACCGCCACATGCAACTTGTTTTGGAGTGACAAAAATAGGGTTTCCCCCATTTGTTACTTCTGCTGCTGTTGATAGCTTTCTGTTGCTAATTTACAGTGGAGAAGTTTTTCTTTGAAAGAAAAATAAAAAAGATAAAAAGAAGTGGGGTGTGGAAGTTGAGAATGGGTGTAGCCCGAGTAGGGCTTTTGGTGAAATGGAAGTGATATTTTTCACCAACAGATATAAATTTTAGAAATTGATTTTCGTGCTCCACTTTTAACGTGAAGTTACTAGTAACTTCAAGTTGAGCGCCTGCGTTCAAAAGTAAGAGCGCCAACAATCAGCATCCAAGCTTAGTTTTCTTCATCCATTTCAACAAACAATGTCTATACAATGCTTCGAAAACTCGGGCATTAAATGGTTACAAAGTTGAAAAATGAGCAACAAAAGAAGCACATGCGGACACAACAAACCAAAAGATGAAACAAGCTAACACAGCCTGTGTGCAAATCCAGTGATCCTTGAGCATGACCCAATAGTAAGTAACCACACAAATTCACACCCACGATTACCGTTGTTCGTGCCGCAATTTATGCGGAGCCTACCACCAAGTGCATGAAGCCCATATGAGTACTTAGGTGGCTGATCCAATGTATGAATAGTTGGTCACGAGCCCCCTGAAACTTTAGCTCTTTCACTTATGTATACCTATAATGAAAACGACAGATGCGAGGTTTCTCATGCAACATATGAATAAGGCTTTTATGCCCTCAACTGCTTAATGTATTAACGAAATACCCGTAAGTTAGAAAACCAATTCACGCAAGGCACATAGCGTCGTTTTAGTCAGCGCGCATACAACTGGATGACCTCCAGCCAACTTTGGGGGACCCACAACAATTTTTTTTTTTGTTGTTATTGTGACACATGACATATAATCGTCTTTTTGTCTAAAAATATTGAACCAACAAAATTCAATTTGATGGTGATCCTAAAGAAATCGAAATGCGACCGAGCCTGATATTCAAGGTATTAAAAATACTACGTAAGACACAAGTCTGGTCTTTTGGGAGCAAACGGTAAGAGCGAAGATTTTCATAAACGTAGTAGGAGCAACTGATAATCGAGAAAATTAAAACACCTATAGAGTATTTCTCATCAAGAGTTAAAAAGAGTATGACCATACGATGACGACCATGGAATAGACTCTCTTTTTTTTTTTTTAAATGATTTTCACACTTCCCTTTTAGCCATCTACACTCTCTTTTTTGTTTTTATCCACATGAATTTACAATATTGTCCTTGCAAGTGTGAAGAAGTGTATTGAATAAAAGACAAGATATTAAATTCAAGTGAATAAAGACAAAAAAAGAAATGTGAATTGTATAAAAAAGAAGTGGGGAAATCAATTCCCTTTTTTTTTTTTTTTTTTTGATCTTCGGATGCAAAGAATGTTTGAAACCTAAACAGGGATTATTTAAGGATATGAAAATGTAAAAGAAAATACTTTTAGAAGTTTAGAACATCAAATTAGGCCCTCTCGGACCCTCTACCGGAGTTAGAAAGAACAAGTTTTGGTTCCTACAAAATTACTGTACCAGGTAAAAAGAACAGAAAAAAGAAACTGAAATGAAAAACCAAATTATGGAACATCAGAAGAAGGAAACTGTGATTTCTGTATTGTTAACTTCAGCACTAGTACAATAACCATTAGCATGAGGAGCAACTCCAACAAAACCAAAACTGGAAAAGAATCAAAACCTTTCCACAAGATGGATTGCCCTACACCCCATTTCAACAAACATTGTCATCAACCTACAAACAGAACTTCAGCTTTTCTCATCAGTTTTTCCTAAAGAAAGTCAAACACTTTTTTTTTATCTTTCATCCACACCCCCAGTGTACAAGCCCTGCTAAAGTCAAAATGCTAAAAGCTAAAGTTTACTGGGTCAGATAAGGTCAGATTTCAGAGAAGATCACAAACTAGGGCTAGGAAGTTAACATTAGCTGAATGGTAGTTGTTGATCAGGAAGTTAACTAATAGGTCATGTTAACGAGTAGTTTTTCATTAGTCCAGAAGCACCAACTTAGCAATGGTGGTTCACGGGATCGCCACATGCACAGCGGTGGTTTACGGGACCACTGAATAATATCCTCATAGTTAATAGGATTGGTGAGGCCAAATGAAAAACTCAGCTGGTGGGGGCAAGTAAGTCATGGGGGTTGTCACCATGGAGGTGGCCGAGTTAGGGGCATCAGAAGAGCCACCGTTGTTAGAATGGAGGTAGAAAAGATTGTGGTGGTAACGAGTGGCGGCATCAAAAGGCACTCCACATGGGATTCCCGGAAGTGACTGTACGGGAGAGAAATTGATGCTAGTGCTGGTGTTGCTGCTGCATTGGAGTGGTAGTTCATGGTTCAACGAAGGTTTCTGCTCCGCCTCGAGTGAGAGCTTTAACCTCTTAGCGGTGCCACCAATTGGAAGAGAACTGTTCATAATGGCTTCAACGTCGTATCGGTTCATCTCAAAATTGGTTACTGCATTCAAACCTCTGAACTTTATTGCCGCTATGTCATATGCCTCTGCTGCTTCTTCTTCTGTGGCTGAAACCATTAAAACAGACCGGTAAGTCATGTCATTGAAGAAATGCTCCTAGAATCACTGTACTTCAGGTTCAACAAAATAGAATTGCGTAGAAAGACAACTCGGACAGCAATTATCCCTGAGGCTCAATTTGGATAGATGTAGATTTCCAAAGAAGGGATTTGATGTTTTCAATAAATTGTGAAACTAGAGCCGATGATGAAATAGATTCAGACTAACAAATCTAAGTTCAAGTTGTTCTCATTTAAAAATTATGTCAAATCCAATAATCTATAATCCTCATCTTCCAAAACAAGCCTAAATGTCTAACCACAAGGTGGCATATGAGCTTAAGCTCTGGTGCTAGAGACTCCAAACCATGATTGACATCAAATGCAATAGCTTGTTCTCTCTTCTGATCGTTTTGAGATAAACTAATCCATCAACAATGTTTCTCCAATTAATTAAGATTATGCCACTCCTACTATAATAGTGCAATGTACGACATGATGAAATAGAAAATATTACCAAATGTTCCAAGATACAGATCTTTGTTTCCCGCAACACGACCTATCCTTGCTTGCCATCGGCCCTGTTGATGATGTCTGTAAAGCATCACCCATCCCAATGTTAAGCATATTATAAATGCATAGGTTGCAAATTATTAGACATAAATGGGCCAATGGATTAAAGTGTTCAAACCTTGTTACACCCCTATATATAGATGCTCCCCTTGAAAACCCACTACTCTTCCTGAAAATTTAGGAGCCAATAATTCAATTTAGGAGCCAATAATTCAAGGTCAGTTCTACCATGACATAAAATGAACCTCAAAAACAATTTTTTGAAGAAAATTAGAGATGATGGACAGGTAATATAATAGACCTTCGCAGTGAGGCAATGAATTCTTGCTTGGTAGAATGTTTCATCTCCTCGAGTTCTTTGGTATAATTAGCAACCTAAAAGGACAAGACAGCCATAGTATTCAGTCTTTCACTCTTTCCATGATCTTGGTGTTACGTAGATATCATGCAGAGACAAAGGGTTATCAGCTGCATGGAATTAAAAAACTAGAAAGGTAAAATATATTACCGGGAAGTTGGTGGTGGCAGTGGGACCCCAGTATTTTAGAGCTGCCAAATCATAAGACCTTGCTGCCTTATCTTCCTTGTCATATCCACCTAATTATTCAAACAAGTACATTATAATGAGTGCATTATATAAGCTGTTTACGTAACTGTTAAAGTCAGATTCCGAAAAACAAAAAAGAAATCAAATTAGGTAACTACTTACCCAGGTACACTGCAGAACAAAATTTCATATTGAGTGAAAGCCAAAGATCCAGAGATCCACATTCCATGCAAAAGTAGCAGAAATTCACATTAGCTTTCTAAGATAGTCAAAGATTACAGCTGAAGAAATTAATTACCAAAGCAAAGCAAAGGGAAATGAACGCAGAACTTTGACTGCATGTGCATCCGAGTATGTTGTCCAATATTTTATATTTATTACTTCTCTTTTCATCTTCACACTCAAAAACAATGTAATTACGAGTTTTGCACATGAATTTCAAGAAAGCTAGAAAGCACATGCCGAATTCTGTCAATACTACATTATCAAGGTTACCAAATTTTCAGCCCAGTTTTCATCCTACCGACATTTCTTCCTCCAAATATATCCCGAAGTCCTCGGATTATATCTTAAACAACAACTAGAACATTACTTCCAGAATCATACATTAGAGCCCATATTTTCCCCGCCTGGAAAGTGATTTCGAGACTGAATAACAAGTCATGTCGATTTTTAGGACACTAATGAATTACTTTTAATCATCTGCTCACACATTTTTAGGATGTACTTTAAAACATTTGAGAGTCCATTGAAGAATTTTGGGCTTTGCGTTTGGACTTTTGATTTCAGTGACTTGGTCAAACTTCAGAAACAGTGGTCCAATAAAGGAAGGAAAAGTAAAAGTTAAAGTCATCTGATTAAATTCCAGAGCTTCAGACACTAGAGTTCAGACTAGCTGAGGTACGTAGACATGGACACCTGCGCCTAAAGTCGTGAAAAGGTTTAACCCGAAAATAAGGATGAGCATGTCCAAAAAAAAAAAAAAAGGATGAGGAATGAATGAACTGCCGGACAACGTCATTAATTTCCGGAGGGACGAAAATTTAATGGAGTAGGAAAAAGGGGGGCAAAAGGCAACAAAGTTCAACCCCAAGCATGGAAAACTGGCGGCCCATAATCTGATCGAATCTAGTGAGAGGAAATAAAAGGGAATACAATTGTAGATATATTTCAGTCAATCAATCGTTCATTGAAGTCTGATTTGAAAGAAAGAAAGAAATGGCCCACTAGCACCTGAGCCTCAGGACCCCATCACCCATTACTACGAGTATCTTTCAAGAGCAAAGCTACGCCCACCGCATGGGGTGGGCACCGCACAGCCACCGCACGCCGCTGGGCCCACTCCGGCCACCGGACGGCCGATCCGAGCCGTCCAAAAATTCTAAAAAAAAAAACCGAGTGGGCCATCGCGGAAATCAACGGCATCCGACGTGTGTAGGTGCTCGATCCGAACTTCCAAAAAAAGATGATCCAAGCCGTTCACAAAGCTACGCCGGATCGAGCACCTACACACATCGGATGCTGTTGATTCCCGCGTGGGCCCACTCGATTTTTTTTTTAGAATTTTTGGACGGCTCGGATCGGCCGTCCGGTGGCCGGAGTGGGCCCGGCGGCGTGCGGTGGCCGTGCGGTGCCCACCCCATGCGGTGGGCGTAGCTTTTCTCATCTTTCAATGCATGCAACCTTTATCGAAGGTACAGGGAGTCAGAATTTGAAAATGGGAATAACACATTCAATAGGAGTAGTATTCAAGGATGAAGTTTCTAAAAAAATCACCCATTCGACGAGAAAGAAATAAATATACCGACAAAAAAATGAACGTTACAGATTAAATAATTGAATCCTGAATGGGCTGAATAATGGATTCAAATCACCATGCTGTGCACAGGATTGGACTTCACTATTATGGCCAAGTCATGTCGGACTTATTCGTTTTGAATTTTGAATGAGGTTCGAGTGGAGAAATATAAATAGAGAAAATGTATTAAAAATCGTGCGCAGAGACTTTAAAGCCCTACACAAAATTAGACTCCCATTATTTTTAGTAAAATTTTGAGTTCTGCAGAAGCTTTTTGACCACGTAGAGATAGACAGGGGAGCACCTTGACGTCCCTTTCTGGCCTGGCCCTCTCTCCTACAGCTGTTGTCCCATAGATGCGCTTCGTATCTACCCGTCCATCTATGCCTGCATCAACTCAAAACCATCTCTTTTCTGTCACACACTTGACACTCCACACCCATTTAAAATAAGCAAAACAAAACAAAACCAAGAAACTCAAACATAAAGTCCAGGAACACCCTTTAAAAAAATTTATCATGTATGTGTGCATTTAACAATATCAGACACAGTTGTGCTCGAAGTTGCATTTTAAAGGTTTGTTGGAACCATTGCTCAAAACTGAAAACCCAGTTAGGATAAGAACAGAAAAAAATGTAGTACCGAGTGACTCCTCTGTAAATCGAAGTTCTCTGCCCAAACGTATCGGTGATCCTCTTGCAACTATCCGAGTCAACAGAAACCAGAGCCTTCTCAGATCTCTGGTTGTTATTGCCACCAAGGGACAAACCACCATTTGGGCACTGTGAAAGGGCCAACTCGTGGCCTGACTCAGTGTACTGACCCGTATAATCCACACAACCCAACTGAGTCCTGGCCACAGAGGCCGAGTCATCCACCTCCGATCCCGAGTTGGCCGAAAACGCCTGGAACCCGGCCGATCCGGGATTGATCGTTTTGAAGTCGTGGTGGTCGTTGAAGTAGGCCGAGGCGCCGCTCTGATCATAGATGTGAGTGAGGGAGGATGAGTCCTGGGTTTCTGTTTGGAACGACGACGTGTCTCCGCCGAGGAAGTCTTCGAGCTTTGGTGGGGGTTGGTGGTGCATTTGTGAGTCGACAAATAGGCCTGTGAAGATGGATGAGTCGGCAATGCTTTGGCCTGTGACTTCTTTTACCACTTGGTTTTGTCCTCCGTAGAGTCCTTGAGACCTATTTTCCCAACCTGCGATAATGCAAAAAATAACCACAGAATCAAGTTTATGTGCGAGTAACAAGTAATCAACTCAGCAAACTGGCCCGAACACATGATCATCGAAATCAAAACTCAGTCACAAGGAGCATGGAAAGGGTCTAGCCCCTTGACTGGTTACTGAAAAAGTGCATGTGAGCTGGTCTTAATAACTGAGTTAGAACAACGGAAAATGCCCGAAACTTCTACTGGTTTAAGGCGAACTGGTAGCAGTATACATTTTGGTTATCACGGTAACGATTAGTTTCGCAGAACACATTCTTCAAAAATAACTTCCAAACTCAAAATTTCCTCATGCAGTTTATTAAACTGTTTTTGAAATTTGGGAGAAAAAAAATCTTGTCTTGTCTAAAAAGTAGCTTATCTACACCATAAAACAGCACAGTTTTTTGAATATTTTCAGCCAAAGGATCAAAATCCAATGGTGCTGATTGGTCTTTGAAAATGAAAAAATCATATTGTGGTAGCATTAAATAAAAAGTAGATAATTACTCCACACTTCAACAAAATCTCAAATAATTTCTACCGCTATTCGTTAAACAAAAAATAAAGGCCTGAATCTTCATTTTCTCACTTTTTCCTTATTTCTCAACAACCAAACAGGGAAGATCCATCTCTCCACGTGACTCCGTTACAACCGACTCACCAGTAATCACCATCGTCATCAACATATGCGCGTTTTTAGCTCAGAAGATTATCTGAGCTAATTTCAGACAGCCAAAAAAAAAAAACGGTAGCAGAGAAAATAAGAGAAACTAGACATTACACCAATACTTACCGCTAGTATTATAGTAGTTATCGTAGTAACAGTATTGCTGAGAATCAGCCGAGGCGGCATCGAAGGGCAGGAGCTGCTGCTTCATCGTGGATTGTTGCTGCAGCATCTGAGACTGCGACGACGAGCTGAGCATTTCCATTGTGGAGAGAGAGAATGAAAGCCAGTTGTTATTCTCCGGAGCCATATGCAAAGTCTGCTGTCCTTGTCGATGTATGTATCTATTGTGTTTGCGAATATGTTTCTTAAACCATTTCAAGTCTCAATCAAGCTCTGCTCCACCAACTGAACACACAGAAAACGACGTTTCAGGGATCAAATAGTGCGAATCAAACTATAGTAATTAATTAACCAAGAGTCCCAAGCCCTAGTTTGACTAAATCGAGTTAAGAAAACGAAAATAAGCACCTAATCACACTCACTGAACGTGAATATATGTGATTACACTACTGTTTCCAGCAGTAATCAATGATGTTGAGTTTTAAGAAAAAGAGAGTTAGATACGTACATGCAGCTTCATTTGGGGTTTTAGTAGAATGATTAACTGGAGGTTTGTAGGGACGAAGAAGCTTCGGGGTAAAGGCGAAGGAAATGGGAGACAATAGGATTGGAGTTGAACGGAGAGAGAGAGAGAGAGAGAGGGTGGAGATTTCTAGAGAGAGAGAGAGAGAGAGAGAGGGAGGAAGGGAACAGGAATGAGGAGCAGGTGGAGGGGGTTTTAATGGGGGAGATGGGGCGGTTTCATCCGGCGTAAAACCAGAGGGACGCAGATAGGTGCGTGTAACATTTTTACTTTTATTTTTTTATGGTCGGATGTTTGGATTAGTTCACACACGGCTTGATTAATTTCGAGGTTCTAAAGTTTAATGACTGACCTGATTCTTCAGCGGTCTTAAGGCTTAGAATATCAAAAAGTGTAGTCACAAACTCATTACGTAAAAAAAATACGCACATTCATATTTATTTGTGGATTCACACACTGAATATTTAGTGTGTATGAATATTCATGTGAATATAAGTAACTCTGTGAAAATGTTTGTGGCTATAAAAGAATTATTGAAGTATTTGCCGTCTGTAGAATTCGAACATAAAACCTCATAAAAGAACAATTATTTATTATTTTCTTATACTCCTTATTTAGCCAGATTTTGGGTGCGTGTAACATTATTATACTCGTAGTAGTTGATGTTGTGGAGTATTTTATTGTTGGTTTATTTTGCTGGCTCTGAGCAGTAGAAATTTTGTCGGGGAGCAAAGACGACGCGAAATATCCGGGCTAGCGGCAAGTGGGATAAAAATACGGCGAATGCGATTGAATAGATTTTTTGGGAAATGTTTTTGCCACCCTCTTTTTTTGTTAACGTCATTCCCCTGCAAATACTTGCAGGGGGTGTCGTTAACAAAAAATAGAGTGATAAAATCAGTAGCCAGATTTTTTTTACAATGCAATTGATTTGGAGGAAACAAATATTTACACTGGCGGTGTAAGGAATTTATTCTCTTTGAATTAATGAAGCTGGAATATGACTCCAAGGGCACGTTTGGTCAGGGTGGAACCGAAAAATACAAGCAGCTAGCTAAAATAGAGCTACCCTAATGGAGTAGTAATCTTATGTAGTAATTATTTTCTGGTTGTTTAACTATTTATTGCTCTTAGATAGTATTTTGTTAGTGAACTTTGGTTAGACTAAAATAAGAGCATAACAATTAACTGGGGACGAGACTAAACATAATACTACTACTAGAATTAATTGAAATCCTTCGATATTGCACGTGAGCCCACTATTAATTTGTGTGAGCTGATTGTTCGATTCATGCATTCAAGAATGAGCATACACTAATACACTGTGTATTTCAGGGAACAATAGTCGGTGGATCCGTCCGGCCTTGTGGTTCATGATTTTATTTGGTTGGTACGTTGCTTATCATAGTTTACCATCCACAACCAAATAATTGTATTTAAATTAAGAAGACGAAAAGTGAAAAACCAAAAAAAACAATAGCAGTCGGTATGCTAATACTCCTTAGTAGTATCACAAAATTTTTACCTTAGTTTACGTTTTGGTTATTTTTAAACAGAATAAATTAACAAATTAGTAAATGAGATTGATACTGTGTACATATTTTGTAACAGATATAAGCAATGCATACAACTTGAAACTATAGGGTAACCATGATAGGAAAATTTACAGGAAACACTTTATATTAAGGCTCTGTTCGGTAAAGTTGTCAGCTTTTATAAATTGTTGTTTATTTATTAAAAAACAAAAACAAAAAATATATTTGGTGACCATAATAATTTTTGTTTATTTATTTTCTGGGCTGCCGAAAGTGTTTTCAACATAAATGCAAACGTAATTTTTTTTGTTTCTAAAATTTTCGTAAACTAGTGGAATTGATTATGTATTTTGTAAACAAAAACACTAATACAAACATGTTTATAGTGCCTGCTTAAAAAAATATCAAAAATAAAAACAAAAAAACTGAAAATAAAAACTTTTCCAAACAGAGCCTAAAGGAACTATTGAGTTTTTTTTTTTTTAATAGATGACTTGTAGATCTAGCTTATCATTTCATGCATGCTGATATTTATTATTTGATGATGATGTGAATAGCATGACCTTGCTAGGAACAAATATTTTTAAATGAAAAATTCTGTTAAAGCTGCGTGGCTAGAGCGTTTTTCCTTGACCATAATAAATTCAATATTTCTCCATATTCACACACTTGT
The DNA here is from genome assembly GCA_018127125.1 of Rhododendron griersonianum. Classification (NCBI taxonomy): domain Eukaryota; kingdom Viridiplantae; phylum Streptophyta; class Magnoliopsida; order Ericales; family Ericaceae; genus Rhododendron; species Rhododendron griersonianum. The sequence continues at coordinate 2,103,579 of CM030795.1, read as the reverse complement.
CCTACATGCCGAGGTCCTCTACGGCTCTACCCTTATCATTAATGTCTTGTTAAGAGGGAGAGTTTGATGGCCATTTTAGTCTGGTTAATTCAAACATGACTTCATTAATTATAAACCAACTAATATCTCTTGAATATATGCTGATAATTAAGAAAATACCATCATTAACATCAAGATCCTACAAGAAAAAAAAGGCCTATAAGTACTCTCGGTGTCCGGTTTAGCTTAGTACACCTCGACTGATATTCGAGAACCGTATTTGACCGTCCACTAGAGAAGAGTAATAAATTAACCTTGTTTCATTTGATGAAACACTTACGTTTACTCATGCTTCAACAAATTAAGTACGTAGTAGATATACAACCTAGGTGAATTTCAAATTTTCAATTGAAGGATTGGAATTTACGTTAGACGTACTCCAGATCGAATTTCTTGATTGTTTTGAACACAAAAATTTCAAAATGTGTAAATCTTGTAAAGTCCTTGCCAAACACACTCCATGTGGTCATTTTTTTATGTTTCATGTAAGTCATTTAAAAATATGCTAGTTGCATGGAAATATCGCGCGATAATTACTTGGGAAAGCAATCCCATCTTTGATTGAAATAGACACACAAATGTAGCCCTCCTCTTCGGTAAAAAGTATTTTTCTTTTTATTAGTCGCCTAAAATAAAGAGAAAAATAACTTTAGCAAAACCAAATTGAAGGCAACGCTACTTCTTCCAACTTCAATTTACTTCATGCCTAATACCATGTTCGGATTTTGAATCTGCAAAACGAAACTTGAGCTTAACTCAAGTGATTCGATCATTTAGGCATCTCAATACATCGATATTCAGCAAGCATCTTATACTTCTGGCACAAGAATAAAAATTTGCAATGTGAAAGTACGGAAGAAATCAATCCCTTGTTTTATTTCCTTTGTCCTGGACTCTTCTCTTGTTATTATTTTTTTTTGCATTTCATGTTTTTCGATAACTGAAGCGTTCGGATCAATTTGCGCACACCGCGACTAATTATGAAGTACCAATCCCACCGCCCACTAGAGGCAACCAATTAAAGTCGGGACAAAGTCTCGTATGAAGTGACCCCTTGCAAATGAATTGATATATCCAGTAGTAGAGGGGTCCATTTCTTGTTATCAACAGCCTAATCTGTAACTGAAGAATAGGACTGTTTGGGAAAAATCCAAGTGCGAGACCAGTGAGCGAGAAAACAGGGAGCAAAGAGCCCGATCAACAGGGGGGCTTGATCTCGGTCCTGTTTTCCTTTTGTAAATTTTAGGACCCCCCCCCACCCTCCCTCCCCTGCTTTTAAGGCCACCATGCATGTGGATTGGCAATTTTGTGTATTAATGTGAACCCCCCCAAATCTCTCTCTCTCTCTCTCTCTCTCTCTCTCTCTCTCTCTCTATACATGCATGTATTCCTCTTGGGGTACCACCACATCGAGACCGGCGAAACCTACGTATGTAGCCAGTAATTTCGTAGATTCTACGTAGTGAATAAGTTAAGACTGTTTTTATGCCCCCACACGCTGGTAAGACCAAAGGACAGATTGGAAATTATTTAAGGGTGAGAGAGAAAACAAATGGACAGAAAAGGAAAAAAAAATACAGTTAGTGAGAAATTATACGCAAATTTTTAAGGGAATTGATATTCACATTCTCATTTTTGTTATCCACGCTATCTTTTTTGTTTTTAGTGTTGAAAGTGTATGTTTTTTTTTTTTGCTAAAAGACAAAAAAAGGAGTGTGGATAACAAAAAATGAGTGTGAATATCAATTCCCAATTTTAAATTATACTATCATAAAAGAATAAGTTAGAGATAGATTATGAAGGAGTTATTAAAAGGGGAAAGAAAATACTCGTAACAAGTTAACCCCGATGATTTAGCTGAGTGGCATGAGACATCAACTGAAGAGCTTGTCTCCCAAGAGGTCGCAAGGTCGAATTTCAAGAAGGTCAAACGCTACAAAGCTTGGGACCAAGTTTTCCTGGTCATTAACTTTAACGAATAGTACTTGAGGAGTGCGCTAGCTGATCTGAACACATCACATTTTTCCTTTTTACTGTATTTGTTTCTTTTTCAAAACGAATAAGTTAGCGTCAATAGAAAGTACAAATCGCATTTTTCCCTTCTATTTGTTTCTTTTTTGACGCAAGTATTTTATTATTTATAATTTATAAAATAATACTCCTACAACTGAAAATGAACCATCATTATAGACCTTAGATATATATAAAAAGGAAAAATAGAAATTAGAGAAGAGAGTATATGTTTTTCTTAAAAGGGGAAATCGTAAACTGCCCGCAAGAGGGTTTTTCTTGAAAGGGGAAATCGTAAACTGCCCGCAAGAGGAATGTAAAGTTAGATTCTCTTTAGTAATTATCCCGGACAATCTAGTACTCCTACTAGTTTGATATGTAGCTCACACTTTGTTTTGGTAATGCAAGGTGTCCGGGCCAGTTTGCGCGCACCTCGGATTAATCCCTACAGTCCCTCCCGCAGCCGTTTCACACGCTTATGCATTGGAGTGAGGTGATCCCAAAAATTGTTAACAAGAAGAATCGAACCTGAATTGTCAAATACAATCACCGAAAAGGATCCATTTCCCTTTAAAATGGAATTAGGATCCTCTCCGTTGGTTAATTTAGAGTGAATTGAACTAGTTACCAGACAGGATCGGACAATACAAATTGGAATCAGATTTAAACTGTCACGTCCAATCCAAATCCAAAACTTGGACCGGAGATTATCTGAAGTACTAGTAGTAAAATAGAACACGTAAACAAGGTGGTTTGATTGGTAGGGAATACGGCGGTTCACGGGGTTACGCCAGAAAGACGGTTCTCTTTGTTTCTTCTCCTTATTATGAGAACTGATGAGAAGTGTTGGGTCCCCCACAAATTTCGAAACGGGACGTGGCCTCTCGACTCTCGTTATGTTCAAATGACACGAGGACGCCTTTGACTTAAATAGCTCCGTTCCATTTTTGAATTACGTGTCATATTTTAATTACTTATTTTTTTAATTTATGATATTTTTTATAGTTTTGAAAATTTTGTATTATAGAACTAATCGAGATCTATGAAATAAGATCCATATTGAATATTTTTCAAGATCCAGACTAAAAGATATAGGAAAAGACGTAAAAGAGACAAACAAAATAATAGACAACGACAATGGGACGTCGGAGGGAGTACTTACATTGTCTATACGTCTTCACCCTTTTCCTTTTCCTTTTCCTTTTCCTTTTCCTTCCTCCTATTTCTCTCCAACTACTTTTAATATTTATACACCCTATTTGGCTTTAGAGCATCCGCAATGGTAATAATCAAAACTAATAATCAAAATGTGTCACGTTAGCATTTGATTATCCATTTAGTCAATAATCGAATTTAACAACTTCTACTTCCACATTAGTTATTTTTGCATTCCTAACCAAAAAAACCCCACAATACACAATGCACATTTGTCTAATCGCAAACGAATTTCAATCACGCACCCAACCACACCAAATTATTTGTCTCGATGAGACGATTCCAATGTGGGGTGTTTTTGAGTTTTGGTTATTGGTAAGTGTTGTTAATTTAATTATGAAATGAGTGAAATTTGGTTATTTGTTAAAAAACTTGTAACTTTGCTTATTACAATGTGTGGTGTTTTTTGAGTATTGTTGTTAAATTTGCTTATTCACACCCATTTGCTTATTACAATGGGGATGCTCTAATTTAAGTATTGAATTATTATTGTCTTTTTCCTATCTTCTGATACTTTTATCACTATTAAATTATTTTTATGAATTATTTGTCTCGAAGAAATTTAGAGAGGTATATAGTTATAGCCAAAAAACAAAAGTTCTGTAAAATTATAATAATTATGAAGTTAAATTATTTTTGTTTTTTCTGGTCTATATTCATATCTAACAAATGCCATTAATTTTTTTCGAAATATGAGAATTGGTTATTTGCCACGTTGTACACAAGTCTTTCACTAATTAATTAGTTCTAGGACTATTTTCTTAAGTTTTTTTTTTTGGGGGGGTTAAGTCTATTTTCTTAAGTTGTTCTCTGTATGTGATTTAGTTGTGAATCTCACATTATATACTGATATATTGCTCCGTTATTATAACTTTTTGAATGTTGGTATTATACAGCTTGACGACCGCCAAATGACGTGTTTTGATAATTAATACCCTGCAAGGACATTCTCAGTATTAACAAATGTTCTTAGTTTGTCCTTGGTGGGTATTAATTATCAAAACACGTCCTGGGCCGTCATTTTCCCGAAAGGTTAACATTCTAAACTTTAAGGCCACTATAAGATTATGAAAATAATCGATATGTGTGCAAGTTGGCCCGAAATCAGATTATGAAAAAAGGAAAAGAAAAAACGAGTTGTCAAGTTGCAGCTTTCGTGTATCTGGTTTTGAACCAACTTGGGCCCTGCTGACTAGCTCTTGTACCATTAATTTCACAACGACACGTGACATCACACGTGGTGGTACTTCGTCAAGGATCCCAGGATGCATATTAAAATTCTGAGGGTTTCGGGGAGATATATATTCGTTAGTTAAGGTACTCCGTATATCTAAGTATGAAGCCCAATCATCAATCATAGTACAAGTTTAATTTGCCAACTACCTAATTCACTTACGTGGAATAAATTTTTGATAACCGGGCCAGCTTCCGCACATCTCGACTAATTCTGGGGCCTGAAGTAAATGATTACACAAATTCTCCAGTGACCTAAAGATTTATAATGTTTGGTCTCCGTAAGATTCGAACATGCGATCTTATGGAAATGAAAAACTTATTCGTTTTTTCATGCCAAAAACCCTTCACTTTGTCACATGGATTTATTTCATTTCGAATATCTTCATTCGTAACAAATAAGTCTTTACGTTTGGCGTACTTAATTACCGCAATTCTCTCTCTTCCCTCTCTAAGTTGGCATGCATGAGGATTTTTAATTACTATTTTATAAAGCCATGTTCACGTATTGCTTAGAATCAAATTAGAAGACCCAAAGAAAATGAGAACCATGCATGTGGAAGACATGCATGCAGTAAGAGAATTCTTCATCATGCATGTGGTTATCATCTTCCCTAAACTTTCAATGTTTTACATACGTATTTACATATTTTTGTAAGTTCAAAAAATTAAATACTCGTCTAGTTTTATTGCTTCTGTTAGACTTCAAATGAACTTAAAAAAAAAAAAACCCTTGAAATATATTGAGAGAATTTTTCTCAATATATTTCAAGAAATATAGCGGTAAAATAGTATGCTGGAACGATCGTCGTAGTATATGTTATAAGTGGTAGACAAGAATTTTTCTTCTTCATTTAAAGTAATTATAGCAAAACTAAGACTCAACGAATATACCAAGAGTGTTTATTAAAGAGCATAGAATTGAATGATGAAAGAGAACAGGTAACTTCTTCAAAAAAAAAACAATTAAGAATCTTCTCCCCTTAACCTTAACCTTGCCCTAGGTCAATCCTGGCCTAGATCATTCCCAAGTCTTCAAAGCTTTTCCCCTAGAGCTTTTCCATCCTCGTATTGTGTTTCCCAGCTAAGATTTTAGGTTTAAAAAAAAAATCACTAGAAAACAAATTATTCTCCCAATCTCTCCCTAGTGAAAACATATCTGAATATTAAAATAAAAAGAAGCTGAAAATCTTGATCGATGATGTATTTTCCACTTAGTAGGTGAAACCTGTAAGATATGATCACATTTAAAGAAATATGGTTATGTTTAAAACTAGTGCTCCCTCTCCCTCAAATTCCTGGATCTGCTCACTGTCAGTCGAGGCGTGCGTGAGCTATCCGAACACTTATTAGTTATAAGAAAAACTAACAATAAAATGCCCATAAAACACTCATTAGTAGGAGTATAGATGTTTAAAAGGTTGGGTTAGCAATTGGGGGATGGTCACTGCACAGCACCGTGATATGCACTTTCGAGCTGTCGAATCGTGCATTCGACGGCTCGGATCTCATCTCGACAATGAACGGCTCTCGATCATTGATTGCCGAGATGAGATCTAACTCGTCGAATACACGATCCGACGGCTCGAAGGAGCGCAACACGGTGACTGCACAGCACCAACTCGAAGTCCTTGGATTAGATATTGATCAAGGGGGTATGCATGTCCCCATAATTGTTCTTATCGTAGCCCTCTGATCAGCTTTTGTTTTTGCCTTGGATTTAAATAACCTTCGCGGCACCTAGACTCGCGTAGTCGCTGCTTTTGACGTTTGACCGTGAGGCACGTGCGCAGCATCTTTTGACTCGATTACATTTCTCAGACGATTACGGGGGACGCACGTGCGTTCCTCTGTCCCCCTCCCTGACATTAATACGTTATTAATGGTCAATTAACATTTTATTAACATTCTTTAATTAAGAAAAGGTCATTAAAATACCATATTTCTGTCTAGGATCCTCTCCCACCCTAATATTTAACTTCAAATTTGTTCCACATTCGCAATTCCGAAGTATGACTTTCCACTTTAGATATGAGTAGTAAGTTGTATGCTTTTAATTTTTTTTTAAAATTTTTAAACATAAATTGGAACAATATTTTTAAAGCTCCTCTAAGAAAAAAATACCTACACGCAGGTAGGGATATTCGAACTCATAATCTCCTAATGAGATTCAAAAGTCCTGGCCAACTGAGCTAGCCCCAGTTGGTTGAACAATATTTTCTTGAGTTCCACTCCTTTCTTTCTTGTCGACATATTAATCAAAATTCGGAAAAATATTTTTGTTTTCTTAGATATGGTATTTAGTGAAAAGATAGGAGAGTATCAATAATTGTAGTTAGAACAAGGATAATGATTTTAGCTCTCCAAAAATTACTTAATGGAAATCAATTCCCTAAACAAAAATGTCTAATGCTGTGTTTGAATGAGTTTTTGAAAATTTTTGGGTTTGGTTTTTGAGGTAATGACTAGTGAAGAGAAATTAGGGTAATAATTTGAGAGATAAATTAAAATAATGATTGGAGATATAGATAATGAGTAGAGAGAGAAATGAGAGTAATAATTGAAAGCAGAGGTAATGAGTGTTTTTTTAGTTGAATTTTTTTTTTTCTTTCCAAAACATGATCCAAACAAGGCATTAGCCAAACTGGCTTTTCCCAAACGAAAAGAAAACTCAATTGGGCAGAAGTTGGCCCAAACTTGCTGAGCGACAACAAACGGACTGGACTCCAGCTCAATGATGGGCTGCATTGTGCCCTAGAGCAGAGGATGGGCCTTCTTCATGCCAGCCCAACTGTTGCTTTTCAATTTTGTGTTTCGATGAATAAAGAGCATTAATACAACTATTTCAGCAACAGAGCTTATCAATCAAGTTTATTCAAATTCTCAAGAAAACGAATTCTTAAAATTAGAAATAGGAAGCAAGGCCTATAAAGGACACAATTCCTTCGGATACAAGAAACAAGATATGTCATATTTCAAAATTGTAGCACGATAGGACAAACTTCTATGAACAACTTAACTTTTCGCAAGAGATCATCACCCTACAAAACTGAGTATTATTCGTCCGGTTACTTATATAATCCCATCAATACAAAAATAACGACGTTCTTTTTTTTATTGTAATCTTTGTAAAAAGCTCCAATCTCTCTAATTTGCGTAGAAAAAACATTGAGTTGTTAATTCACCGTTTCTGAACGCAAGTATATTATGTTTCAAAACGTAATGCGTAACATTTTCGGGAAGATAGGTATACGTCGGGTTAATTTTGACTTAATAAATAAATGATATGAATAAATGAAAGAAAGGAGAAGAATTGTACCGAAGTTACTCAAATTAGAGGCTCTGTTTTACTCCCTTTTTTTTTTTTTGATCCGCCTGTTTTACTCCCTTTAGAAGCAAAAAAAATAGTGCACTGACCGGCAACAAAAGGTCCACATATCAGGCAGGAGCAGGACTGTTTTGGTAGGATCCGGCTCCTCAATGTATAGTCCAATCTGGCTGGATTGTTCATACTGACAATTAATGGTTCAGAACTGTTGAAAATTTTTACCAGTAAAAGGAGTATTATTTTACAGGTAAAAGTATCAAAACAAATCTGAAACATTAAAAATGCTAACCGACGATTGCGATCACTTGGACTGTACCTCTACGGTCCAAACCTAGATTGCAGACAAGTCATTTCCTCCAGGTACACCCTACCATTTTCCTCAAAACAAAACAACTGGTGGGGGTGTGCATGAGTAGTTTAGTAATTAACTGGAAAAGTTATTTTACTCTTTGGATAGTAACTAGTACGGAGTAGTAAATGTCCTTAATCTGGAAGATTTGACCAATTTTTAAGGTTTTTTTTTTATCGGCAAAATATTATTTTAGTCTTCCGATAAAAAATACAGTATATGTCTATTAAGCCGCCTCCCCTCCCTCCGAAATCAAAATCCTAGCTCCACCACTGCTTGAGAAAGCAGGCATCACAACGTAAAAACAAGCATCCCAAGCTAAGTGGGCATCCAAATCTTACTATAATCATTTGCCACATAGGCCTAAACAAAAAGTACTGCAACACGGTTGATGAAAAAACCAAGGGGATACAATTCCTAGATTTTTAACCAGGGAGTCGTTTGGGGTTGGTCAGGGCGGTGGAAAGGTTTGTTCCACGCTTTTGCCTCTAGACGTGCAAGAACAAGAAATTGCTGACTTTTCGTTTTCCGTCCGACATTGGGGTCACATTCAGTGCAACAATAATATCGCAAATTGTGGTAGGTTTATTTCATTTTTCTGGTTCGATTGTCAGCGAGTGTCTAGATCAACTTTTACCCACATCAACTAATCCTCTTTTTGATCCGGTCAAAGACAGGTTATTCACGCTGGAATTAGAGAATTCGCTAAAAGTTACTTTCTTGCAGCTTAACCTCAAAAATTGAATCATGATCAATTATGTGGGGCTCAAACGCGCCAACTAACCGGACTATAAGGCTAATTATGTTATGTTTCTCTCTCTCCCCACTAGTTTGCATCCTAGGTTGATCCAGGTAAATACAAAGTGGTAGGAATCTCTCCGTCTCTCGTATTTTTTCTCGATTACACCAAACCAAAAAAAGGGGGAAAGATGCATTCAAGAAAGCACCAAGAAAAATTCAAACTTTTAATCAAATCATGCCAACTCTACTATGGAAGAGGACAGTCCATGAACAAGAACTATGGAAAATAACCCACCTACTTTTGTCGATCCCCTTTCTGATCCGATCAAAGACAGGCCATCCACGTTGGAACTAAGAAATTCGCAAAAAGTTACTTTCTTGTGACTTTGACCCCAAGAATCAAACCCTGATCAATTGTGTGGGGATCAAACGCATCAACTAACCGGACTAAGGCTAATTGTGTTATGTTTCTCTCTCTCTCTCTCCCCCCTAGTTGCATCCTCGGTTGATCCAGGTAAATAAAAAATGGTAGGGATCTCTCCGTCTCTCGTATCTTATCTGAATTATTACATCAAACCAAAACGGGTGAAAGATGCATCCAAGAAGAATCCAAACTTCTAATCAAATCATGCCAACTCAACTATGGAAGAGGACTGCCCATGAACAAGAACAATAACTATGGAAGAGGACCCACCTACTTTTTGCCATCACCACCAAGGCGTCTAATTTTATAAGGTTAATAATTAAGTTTACAGTCGTCCTATTTCCTATTTATATTCGCACTTCTTTTCGAATAACTCAGGTATCCGAATCAGTTTACGCATATTCGCACTTTCTTCTTTTCGGTCGTTATTCATGACATAAAGTCATTTGACTTGTTTACTATTCATATATGAAATTGCATTGTCGCAAAGGTTAGATCTAAAAAATGCTTATAGTAGAAAGAGGAATGTGAACATCAGTTACTATGGTATATTCCAAGAATTTGCCGTCCAACTCCTTTTTTGGGTAAATTGCCGTCCTACTCCTATTCCCATAAACAAACAAATACTAAAGGCCAAAGACTCTTTACAGCCCCTTTTGAAAACTTCTAAATTACCTTTGACAACAAATTCAACCCCACTGCAAACTCTTCTTTCTTTACCTCAAGCCTTTCACACTTTGTCATCTTTTCCACGTGATCCATATATTGGATTATAGCCCAACATTTGTTTGAGATAATTAAGCACTCCTGCGTGTTGGGTCTGGCCAAGATTCAACTTTCTCGCCGGATTTTTCCCAGGAAAGTTTAGCTCTTCTGAGGGAGATGAGCTGGTGATTCAAGCTCTGGCAATGGGTAATGAAGCAGAGAAGGTCTATGTTGCCTTAGGAAACGATCTGCAAGACGGGTTTGCAACCTTGGAATGGGTTCTCAGAAAGTGGTCCTCCCATTCAATCTCCATAGTAATTCTCCATGATGCACCTATCGACACATCCAAAGATTATGTTTGCACACCATGTAAGTCATAAAACTGTCCATTTTTTTTTTTTAATGTTTATTTTTGGTAAGTGCACACCATGCTCTGTTATTGTTGTTGTTGTTGTTCATTTTTGGTAAGTGAATTTTTTAGCCAGAAAATGGTAAGTCATAAAACTCCGTCCATTTCTTGTTTGTGATTCTGTAAAAAACTTTTTCTTTTCATTATTATCGATGAATTCATCCCTTTTCTCGAAAAGAAAAGTATGTTCTGCAAACGGTGGCTAAGCTACAATAAAACACTCCTTTACAATCAAGAGGATAAGCACCTACGAGATACACAAGAGAGAAACAAGGTAATCGTTGCCTGAAAGATTACAAACAAAATCATCACCAAAAACACAAAAATGAAGTATAGAAACTAACCCGGTATTTGTCCGCCTCAATTTTGCAATCTCTCCACTTCATCATGGATTTCTCTCTGGAGCGTGAACGTAGGCAGGTTTATGGCGAGGCATGTAGATCCTCCATATGTTTTTCGATGGAATTGTGCTTAGAGACCCAACAATAACTCCTCCTTGTTTCGGGTTTTTCCTATGATTAACTGGAATTTTTCATGTGCTGTGGTAGTGGGAAAACTCCCAGCAAGCTATTTGACTGAGGGGAAACAGGAAGAACACAGGAAGATAAAGGAAGGGGAAGATGACAAATTACTATCTCAGTACCAAGCTTTCTGTGGTCAGGTTGGGCATCTGTGTTTTTTTCTGATGTATGCAACAAACTTATACCACATAACTCTTCACTTAGTTCTAATGCTCTCTATTGGTTCTCACATATATCCCCAGGTGAAAGTTGAACTTCTTAAGATTCAGAAACATGATGAGCCTCTCCATAATCTCTTAGTGGAATTGATGTTGGAGATAACCAAATTGGTCATTGGCATTTCATTCATGAGGTCCACGTTATGGTAAGTAACACATTTTCTTAGTCACGTTTCTGCGAAGTGATCATTGTTTTTTTCCCTTCAACATCGGAGGTAATTGCGGCGACTTGACAGCCGCAACTTATGAATTCTTTTTCTGTCTAGAAAGTTGTGTCAATCTGTTTGGTACATCTTCTGCGTTCCGGCCAAAACGCACTTAAATAGCTGATTGTAGAGAAGCTCTATTTTAAAGCATTTTGGCTTCTGCTTTTCAATAATCAGCTTTATTCTTCCTCTGCCAGGAAATCCCACCGTCTTAGTGGATTGCTTCATGTTCACCGGCAAAGACCCGATTGGTGTGATATTTTCCTGATATCTGGAGGGAAATTGGTTTTCCTAAGGGAAGAAAATAACGAGGTAATCATAGAGGATGATCAAAGAAACATGGTTGCTAAATTCAGAGAAAAAGGTAGTTTTAGAGCTTTGCTAGGGATAAAAATTCCAGCACCTACCAATAATGCAAAAAATTCGCCATCACCTTCAATGAGCAATTATTCCCAAGATCAATACAGAAATTCTGAGGAAGAGATCGAAAGTTACTTCCACCAACTGTTACTTTCTATTTCTGATGAAGAAGGTTCAGAGATAGAGACTGACACATTGCAGAATAGTGAAGCCGAACAAGAGATACAGGAAAATATGGTAACTTCCCAATCTGATTATTGTTGTGAATGTGTAGTTACAAGGAGCCTTGTTTTGTTTAGATTAGTTAGAAAACTAATGATCGTAGCTTGTGAAAAAGAACTTGTATTCCTTTTCTTTCCCTTCTTTTGACTTTTGCTACCATAACATAAGGATTGAATGCTAGATTTGGCATGTTCAAATTCAAGCATGCAAAAAGCCTATTCATTACCGTGGGAGCCACAAATTTGTGTAAGCCCCATACTCTTTTTTTTTTCATAACATGTACATTCTCCCTGTTTTGCAACTAGGCCTATTCGTAGTCAGATATCCAACTCTAAAATTGACCTTTCTGTAGTTCACATAAGAACTGACCAAAAGTCTATAACTATTCATACTGATGGTTATGTACTTAGTAACACACTAATGCTCACTTTTGCCATGACGCCAGAGTGCTGCAGATGAAGTAGAAATGCTGAAGGTCAAAATTAGAAAAGCTCAAGACATGATCGAACTTAAGAGAAAAGAAGCTAAAGACAATATTTTAAGACATGCTAAAGCTGAATGGGCCATTTCCGTGTGTACTCGCCGGGTACTCTCTCAACTTCTTAACTATTCCTTTTGCTCCATAATACTTGTATATTTTCTATGATTGTGTTTTTAACAGGAACAACAAATAACGTACTTTGGTAAACATTTTCAACAAAATTCAGCCAAAATTAGTTCCTTTCTTTGGTGAAAAAGAACTTTGAAAAGAACAACTATTCGTTGAGATTAAAGGCATTACTATAGTAAAACCAAACCGAGCCTTATGTCCCAATTACTTGGGGTCGGCTACATGAATCATTTTCCTCTATTGAGCTCTGTCAAGGGCCACTTGTTCAGCATTACTACAGTAAAAAAAGACAAATAAAATGGGACAAATGGAGTACTTGATGTTTTCAATTCAACTCAATGGGCAAGAAATGAACAGAACCCATTCTTTATTTTGTAGGCTGAGGAGCTTGAAGCTCACATAAATGAAGAGATCACTGCAAGAGCTGATCTAAAGAAGGAGTTGGACTCTGCAAAGGATGAGGTGGAAGAAATTCAGACTGAAGTTGAAGACAAGAAGAATAAGCTCAAGACAATACTGGAACTCCAAAACGATCTCTCGAACAAACTAAGACTATCCTCCATGGCAAAATCGCGAGTCGAGGCGAAACTACAGGAGGCAGTGAGTGCAAGAGTCGATATGGTCCAGAAAATCGAGGAGTTGAGACGCCAGAGAGATGTTTTGCAACGTAGAGTGGAGTTTTGTAGGGAAAAAGACGCTATAGGAATGGCTACTAGGAATACTGACCTGGGATTTAGCTCTAGAAAGTTCACGTCTGAAGAAATTAGAGCGGCGACCAATGGTTTCTCGGAGCGTTTGAGATTGAAATCTGTAGGACGTTGGACAACTGTATACAGAGGAAGGATTAATAATACAGCGGTGGCAATCAAAGTGGATAGTTCAGCCAATGGGATATCACAAGATGCCTTTGAAGCTAAGGTAGAAGATAAGACGCCCTGATTTCGTATATACATACTTGTTGTCTAGAGCGAGAGAGGGGTTGATCAATCTTGATAGTTCGTCACTTACACTCCGTTTGCTTTCAGTGGAAATTTTTTTTCTTCTCAAAATACTTCTTATATTTTTTGTGTCTGGTGCGGCAAAAAACAAAAACTGGTTTCTGTGGTCATTGGAAAAAAAATCCTGGTTTTGGCAGAAAATATTTCACTCTTTTAAGGTGAGAAAATTCGAATCAGCATTCTATCATACCACCTACCATTCAACCACACCCACTATCCTGCCAGCCACACTAGCCGCGCTGCCACTCATCATTGTCGCCATCACTATCACCATCATTCCCATACGCATTAACACAGAGAACATTTTCTTGGGGAAAATAGTTTTCTCAAAACACATTTTCAGCCGAAACAGATGGAGCAACAAGTAGGACTGACTGACCTTTATATTGCAGGTAAAGGCCCTCAGCCACATCCGACATCCACATCTAGTCGCCATGTACGGATTTTGCTTGGAGCTAAAATGTATTGTGTTTGAATACATGCACAATGGCTGCCTACGGGATGCATTATTCTCGGTTTGCAGCAGAGGCAATAGGAGTAGAATACAAGGGGGTCTCAATTGGCATGCTCGGATTCGTATCGCAGCTGAGGTTTCATCGGGCCTGGGCTTCCTTCACTCGGCCCAGCCCAGGCCCATTTCTCTCGGCAACCTCAACCCTTCCAAAATCCTCCTAGACCGTAATCTTGCTTCCAAAATCCATGACTTTAGGCTTGGTTGGTGTCACGACCAATCCGACGTGTGGTCGGATATTCGGGCTTTTGGGAATATAGTGCTGCAGCTTCTGAGCGGGAGGAATTGGTTCAGGCTTGTTGATGAGGCCGTGGTGATAGACCGGACGGGCCTCGTTGAGGTCCTTGATGAGACGGCTGGAGAATGGCCAGTGGATTTGGCAGCAGAACTTGCTGGGATAGCAAGGAGATGTCTGGATGATGGCGGCAGGCTAGAGAGGGATTCATTGATGGTGACAGTGTTCAAAGAGATCGAGCAGGTGAGGAAAAAGGCCGATGATCTAGTGGCAGCCAGAGAATGTGAGGTGTCTACCAGAGAAGGTGTCTATATGGAGGAGGACTCAAGAAATGTACCCGAAGTGTTTCTCTGCCCCATATTTCAGGTAACCATCTACCTCCATCTACTCTTCTATTTGCAGCTATCCAAACACAAGCTGAAACTCAGACATGGAAGGGTTTATGGGCATTTGCCTATAGAAAAGAGCTATATTTGAACAACTTTGTTTACAGATGGGGAAACAGGTGGAGCTATTTATACTTCTTTTCACATATGAAACCATGAATACTCACTATATACTAATAAGGGAGAAACTTTGTTCATTTTCTAAATCTATCCTTAGGGTATATCATATGAAAATTGATACTGACACTTTCATTTCTACAAACAATTGGGCCCAAAGTTCTCGATCGCAGTATCGGAATAACTATCCGTGTCTGTGGTACGGCCATAGCACAAAACCCTTGAAGATGCCCAACTTATGAAAATCATTAGCATTTAGCACTATGGTACAGGCTTGGTTGAAGTTGCAATCTTGCAGAACACCTAATGTGCTGATAGTTTAAGAATCTTTCACTATTCCTAGGTTGAGTAACCATATCGATAATTGCTAATCTGTTAAAATCAATTCTTCTTTTGGGTACAGGTTGTGATGAAGAATCCACACATAGCCGCGGATGGATTTTCGTACGAGCTAGAAGCCATAGAGGAGTGCCTAAAGATCCATGATACATCTCCAGTGACGAACTTAAAGCTTAAGCACAAAATCCTCACCCCAAATCAAACCCTTCGTTCCCTAATCCGTGATTGGCGTAGTAAAAGATCAATCCCTCTTACATGAACATACAATACCACTTGGTTAAATAATCACAAGAGCAAATCAAGCTCAGTAAATCTTTTTTCACCTAAGAGTAAATTCCACCTGTTCTGTGTAACTTTTTGAATTCATTTTAAACTGATTTACTGATTTTATAGCATCGGTCTTTTTCTGTTGCTAACCTTGGCATATTCAGTATCAGCTGAAACAACAAAACCGTAGAAGAGTTTTGTACAGCAACTTCCATAACCAATACTTTATTGGATTCATTAATTGACGGGGGAATTGTAATCTTTGTGATGTAGAACACGTGGAGGCCCAATTCCATGATCAGCTGGACCGAGCCAAGCTGGCAACATTCGGACGAGCTCGGAATAAGCCCAAACTTGGTGGGCTGACTTATTTTCGCGCTCCGGTCAATAGTCATTAACCCATGGTTGATGATGTGAACTGCTTTTCGGCCTAATTCCTTCGTTTAGGCCTTCAATTGGACGTTTTTGCCGTTTTAGGAAATATTTGTTTCGTTAATAACTTTTAGCGTATAATTCCGTAGAAGTTGATTCTTTTTGGGAAAGTCATGTTTTTCTTCCCTTTTTCCAATTTTATTATTTTCCCCAAATTTTGGGAATTTTCGTTTTTGAATTAGGGTTTTGCTAGGGTTACGCCTTTTTTCCTATAAAAGGGTTGTAACCTAATGTTTATGCAGCTTTTTATCAATAATATTCAGACTTTGTCTTTTTCTCTCGTGGACTCGAGTTTATCATTCGTTCGATTAGTACGCAACTAATCTCTTTGTTAATTCCGTTGCGTCAAGTGGTATCAAAGCAAGGCTTTTGCCTGGTTCGATGGCACCAAACACAAAAGAAAACACACCCATTGACGTTGGTCGTGGGATTACTGACCTACGGAAGATGGTGGAGGATCAACAGACTCAATTGATCGAGATCCGTCAGGATACTCACACTCAGTTCGCTGAGATCCGTGAGTTGCTGCAGGAGTTGACTCTACAAAATCGCCGAAGGGCAGAAAGGGTTGAGGAGGAACGCGCGGTGGGGTTTGCCCATCGTCAACCTCATAACCAGGATCGGGAGCGCGCCGAGGGATTTGCCCGAAGCCCACCCGGTGATCGACGGGTTGCAAGACATCTTCGTCATCGTGCTGATACCGAAGATTCTGAACCTGAAGATGAAGAAGAGGCACAGGGAGGACGCCGTCCAGCACGGCAACAACAGTGGTTGGATGATTATAAAGTGAAGGTGGACCTTCCCACGTTCAACGGTAACTTGCATATTGAGGACTTTCTTGACTGGCTTTCTGAGGTTGAGAGGTTTCTTAATATGATGGAGGTTGCGAAGTCTAAACAGGTCAAGTTAGTCGCTTACAAGTTAAAGAGCGGCGCTGCAGTCTGGTGGGATCAGTTACAAGCGAAACGGTACAGGCAAGGAAAGGAGCCTGTGAGGACATGGCGCCGGATGAAGCAACTGATGATGGAAAGGTTCTTGCCGCTGGATTATGATCAACACCTGTTCCGGTCATACCAGAATTGTTCACAGGGGTCTAAATCTGTGTTTGACTACACGACTGAGTTTAGTCGACTTTCAGATCGTAATAATCTGAATGAGACCGAAGGTCAGCGCGTAGCAAGATATATGAATGGATTGAAGTCTTCCATTCAAGACAGAATTGGGTTGCAGGTTGTGTGGGATGTCGAGGAAGCCTATAACCTAGCTTTGAAGGCCGAGCAGTTGGAGCGTAGACCGACCAGTTCGGGCTACCGTCGAGGTTCTGTGGAGTCGTTTGTTCCTACTTCTGATAAGGGGAAGGACAAACAGCCAACGGTTACCGCGTTTCAACCAAGGAGTGCAGTTGGTGGTGGTGCTAAGTTCGGAGGGGCTAATCAAGCAAGTAGTTCCAACAACAGAAACGTGGCCAAAGATTCGAACCCTTATGCCAAACCAAGGGGTGACAAGTGCTTTCGGTGTAACAAACCTGGTCACTTGTCTAATGCATGCCCAGATAGGAAGGTGGGCCTGGTAGAAGAAGATGGGTTTGCTGAGGATGGCTCTGAGGATGATCCTGATGATGTGGATTATGCCGAGGAAGATGGGGAACGGGTTAATTGTGTGGTTCAACGGGTGCTATTTGCGCCAAAATCAGAGGATTCTAGCCAACGTCACAACATATTTCGGTCGCGCTGTTCAGTCAACCAGAAAGTTTGTGATTTGATTGTGGATAGCGGGAGTTGCGAGAATTTTGTGGCAAAAAGACTAGTAGAGCATCTGAAGTTGCCAACGGAACCCCATCCCGCGCCTTACAGCATTGGATGGATCAAAAAGGGCCCTACGGTGAAGGTAACTCAAGTCTGTAAACTTCCTCTTTCAATTGGGAAATTTTATAGAGCTGAAGTTACTTGTGATGTTATTGAGATGGATGCTAGTCATGTACTGTTAGGTAGGCCTTGGCAGTTTGATGTAGACGTTGTTTATAAAGGTCGTGACAACACTTACTGTTTTAATTGGGAGTCCCATAAGGTTGTTATGGTACCTACCAATCATAAGGTGTCTGTCAAGCCTCCTAAAGTAGAGGGGTCCTCGTTTTTAACCATTGCTAGTTCCGAAGCTGAGTTTGTTGCAGGTTTGAAAGAGTCTGAACAGGTTTATGCAATGGTGGTAAAGTCGTTGGTTGTGCATGGAAAGAATGAGGCAGTGATTTCAGTGCCTAAACAGATACAACCATTACTGGAAGAGTTTGAGGAGCTGGTTGCTGATGATGTGCCTAATGAGCTCCCTCCCATGAGGGATATTCACCATCAGATTGATTTGGTGCCTGGGGCAAGTCTGCCCAATTTACCGCATTACCGTATGAGTCCGAAAGAGAATGAGATCCTGAGGGAGAAGGTCGAAGAGTTATTGCAGAAAGGGCACATTCGGGAGAGTCTGAGCCCGTGTGGTGTTCCCGCCTTATTGACCCCAAAGAAGGATGGGACCTGGCGTATGTGTGTGGACAGTCGAGCCATCAATAAGATCACCATCAAGTACAGGTTTCCAATACCTCGTCTTGATGATATGTTGGACATGCTATATGGGTCAAAGTGGTTTTCAAAGATCGATTTGCGGAGCGGGTACCATCAGATTCGTATCCGACCTGGGGACGAGTGGAAGACGGCGTTCAAAACTAAGGATGGCCTGTATGAATGGTTGGTTATGCCATTCGGCCTTTCTAATGCACCGAGTACTTTTATGAGGGTGATGAATCAGGTTCTGCGGCCTTTCACTGGAAAGTTTGTCGTCGTTTATTTCGACGACATACTGATCTATAGCAAGTCCGAGGAGGAGCATGTGGAGCATGTGCGCCAAGTGCTTATGGTGCTGCAAGAAAATAAGCTGTACATTCAACTCAAGAAGTGCAGTTTCTTGACTAGCAGCTTATTGTTCTTGGGTTATGTGGTTAGCTCTGAGGGGATTCATGTGGATGAAGATAAGGTGCGGGCCATTCGTGACTGGCCAACACCCAAGACTGTTACTGAAGTTCGAAGCTTCCATGGGTTAGCCACTTTCTATCGGCGTTTTATTCGGGATTTCAGTTCTATTGTAGCGCCGATCACTGAGTGTCTGAAGAAAGGAAAGTTCTTGTGGGGAGATGAAGCGGAGAAGAGCTTCATGGTGATTAAGGAGAAGCTGTGCACCGCACCAGTTTTAGCACTACCTAGCTTTGAAAAGATTTTTGAAGTTGAGTGTGATGCTAGCGGGATTGGTATTGGGGCTGTTCTGTCACAAGAAAAGAGACCGGTGGCTTTCTTTAGTGAGAAGTTAAGCGAAGCAAGACAGAAGTGGAGCACGTATGATCAGGAATTCTATGCTGTGGTGCGTGCTCTCAAACATTGGGATCATTACCTGATTCAGAGAGAGTTTGTTTTGTATACCGATCATCAGGCGCTGAAGTTTATCAATAGTGAAAAGAAGCTGGATAGTATGCACGTGCGTTGGGCGACGTTTTTGCAAAAATTTCCTTTTACTATTCGGCATAAGTCTGGGGTAACAAATCGCGTGGCTGATGCTTTAAGTCGTCGAGCTGATCTATTGGTGACTTTGGCCCATGAGATTGTGGGCTTTGAGTTTCTGAAGGAGCTGTACCCAGAGGATGATGACTTTAAGGAGATTTGGGATGTATGTGTGCAAAATCGGCCTATGAGTGATTTCCATATCACTGATGGGTATTTATTTCGAGGCAATCGCTTGTGTATTCCAAAGTCTTCTTTAAGGGAAAGCTTAATCCGAGACTTACATGGTGGAGGATTAGGTGGTCACTTAGGGAGGGATAAAACTGTGGCCAGTCTGGAGGAACGGTATTATTGGCCTCAGTTGAAGCGAGATGCTGGGAATTTTGTGAGGAAGTGCTACACTTGTCAGGTGTCTAAAGGTCAGTCCCAAAACACTGGTCTTTACACGCCTCTGCCTGTTCCTGATAGCATCTGGGAGGACTTGTCAATGGATTTCGTGCTGGGTCTGCCTCGTACTCAACGAGGAGTAGATTCTGTGTTTGTGGTAGTGGACAGGTTTTCAAAGATGGTGCACTTTATTGCTTGCCGAAAAACATCCGATGCTTCTCATGTGGCTCGTTTGTTTTTCCGTGAGGTGGTGCGTTTGCATGGGGTGCCGCAATCCATTACTTCTGATCGTGATGTGAAGTTTCTTAGCCATTTTTGGGTAACTTTGTGGAAGATGTTCGGTACGTCGCTGAAAAGGAGCTCCACTGCACATCCACAAACAGATGGCCAAACTGAGGTAACTAACAGAAGTTTGGGAAATTTGATTCGCAGTATTTGTGGGGACAGGCCGAAACAGTGGGATTTTGCTTTACCGCAGGCTGAGTTTGCTTTCAATAGTGCAGTTCACAGTGCCACAGGAAAATCACCTTTTTCTTTGGTATATGTGACCCCTCCAAAGCATGTGGTGGATTTGGTTCAGTTTTCACGAGGGCCTGGGGTTAGTGTTGCAGTTGAGGCAATGGCTAAGCAGGCTCAAGAGGTGCATGAGCAAGTCAAACAGAAGCTAGCTGAGACTAACGCGAAATACAAGAGGGCTGCAGACAAGCGCAGGCGTGAGAAATTGTTCAAGGAAGGGGATTTTGTGATGGTGTTCTTGCGCAAGGAACGGTTCCCAGTGGGGACCTATAACAAGCTGAAGCCCAGAAAGTATGGTCCGTATAAAGTTCTGAAGAAGATTGGCGACAATGCTTATGTAATTGATCTTCCTGATTCTATGAAGATTTCAAAGGTTTTCAATGTTGCTGATTTATCTGAGTATCATGCTGAGGAGTCGCTGTATCCAGACTTGAACTCGAGGTCGAGTTCTTTCGAAGAAGAGGGAACTGATGTAGAACACGTGGAGGCCCAATTCCATGATCAGCTGGACCGAGCCAAGCCTCGGAAGCCCAAACGGTGTTTAATTTCAGATTACCCAATTTGGCAACATTCGGACGAGCTCGGAATAAGCCCAAACTTGGTGGGCTGACTTATTTTCGCGCTCCGGTCAATAGTCATTAACCCATGGTTGATGATGTGAACTGCTTTTCGGCCTAATTCCTTCGTTTAGGCCTTCAATTGGACGTTTTTGCCGTTTTAGGAAATATTTGTTTCGTTAATAACTTTTAGCGTATAATTCCGTAGAAGTTGATTCTTTTTGGGAAAGTCATGTTTTTCTTCCCTTTTTCCAATTTTATTATTTTCCCCAAATTTTGGGAATTTTCGTTTTTGAATTAGGGTTTTGCTAGGGTTACGCCTTTTTTCATATAAAAGGGTTGTAACCTAATGTTTATGCAGCTTTTTATCAATAATATTCAGACTTTGTCTTTTTCTCTCGTGGACTCGAGTTTATCATTCGTTCGATTAGTACGCAACTAATCTCTTTGTTAATTCCGCTGCGTCACTTTGTTTATCTCGCATGATGTGTGAAATTCGTAATTATCTCATGAATAGCTAATCTTGCCATCTTGGGATGCTGCATGCGTCAAGTGATTCTCATCTCTTGGGACTTTTCAAAGGGAAGCATATAAATTTGGCAAAAGAATCAAGTCATCCCAAAACTCCCATGGTTCAAAATGCACTCAATTAGCTTCACTGGACAAACACTAGACAGCATAATGCCACTCCCAACTGCCAAGAGCCCTTTGGCCAATGGCATAAGGGTGCACTTACGTGCTGGGAGAAAGGAGGTCGGGAGGTTTTTTTCAATGCCCTTTGGCCAACGGAATAAAGGTGTACTTAGATGTCAGGAGAAAGGAGTTTGAGAGTTTTTTTCAAGCCTTTTGGCCTAACGGCATAAGGGTGCACTTAAGTGCAAGGAGAAAGGAAGTCGGGAGTTTAACTGTTCTTCTAAGGTGCTAATCTAACTATTCTGACTTTCGCAGATCAAAAAAGTACACAATCATCATGTCTTAAGCTTACTCGATGTCAATTATTCATGCCAAATTAAGGTACACACACTCTAAACAGTCACCACAAATCATGCAAATATCAATGATAAATCTGGAATTTTTTAAATGGCGGCTGATCTAATCAAGTAATCATCACTTAAATAAAACAGAAACAAACAGTATTAGGTACCTGCACGAAAATCTCCACGACGGAGAGAGAGCCCTTCATCTCCTGCAGCCGGCGGCTGGGCTCGGCTGGCGGCGCCGGTCTCCGGCGGCAGAGTCCGACCCTTCGAGTTCTTATTAATCCACCACAGCCAATGAATCCGAGAGTGGACTCGATTTTCACCACGGATCGAATCAAGATTCAAGGACTTGAGCAGTATTTATAGTTTCGGTAACTCAACAAAATACTTTTGGCGCAAAAAGAAGAGAATTTGCAACCAATTTTTTTTTTTTTATATAGTTTTTATCCCATCTAAACAAAACTTTTTTAAATGAAAAACAAGTTCCTTGAAATTCTGATGATTGTAAACCAAACCAGTTTTTTCTGTTTTTGCAATCATAAATTAAAAGTTAAGAACTAAAAATAAACGAAATAAGGTAAATTTTAATTTTATTCCAAATAATATTCTGCACAAAATTATCCTACTGAACTTCCCCTATAAAAATTATTCGATTGAACGTTTTTTTCAAAAATTGTAATGTATTTCCGTTAATTTTTTGAATTCATTAATTTCAAATTTTTGTCAAAACCTTGATTAAAGAATCGCTGTCTTCCTTAGAGAAATTATTTATTCAAACACATTTGACGGGAGGATCGTGTCCACGTTTATTATTCAAACAAATTGTCTCTCTTACAACTGTTCTACGTGGCACATTGAATGGCTCTAATTTAATAAAGGATTTGAGGCTTAAAATTCAATCCATCCAAGAGGGTTACCATTTGTTCGGGTTCGAAATTTGAAAACCCAATTATTTTTCTCCCTTAATTTCCGATTTCTTTTTTTTTTTGTGGCAAAAAATATAGAAATTTGTTTTCTCTCTTACTTTCCTTATTTGACATTTCATTTCTCTCCCCCTATCTTCTCCTCTATTATCTCTCATTGATTTCTCAGTAGCAACAGAGGTTGCTCTAATATTGGTATCATTCTTCTTTTTTGTCATTGATTTTGTTCATTTATTTTATTTATTATCACAGTCTCACTACTTCGACTTAATTTGTTTTCTGTTTTTCAATTGCTCAGGCTTGGGCTCACAAGATTCACCAACTTTTCCCACCTTCTTGATCGTGACCATCTACCATAGACGAGGTAAGTTTCCCTCTTTTCTTCATGTTTAACAAAGTTTACTTTTTGAGCCCTAAGTTTTTGAATCCACAATATCCAAAACCCAAACACTTCTAATCAGACTATTATATTCAATTTTTATTTATCTTTTTTTACATTATTGCTTATGTATTTTTACTAGATGAAAACTGAAGCGCCATCCATATTTTTATAAATTGCATTGGCTAACCAGTGAGTCAGATACCGAGTTGGTTGGAGCTTGAAACTTAGAAAGTCTACAATTTTTATAAGTGAGATTACATTTTTAGATGTTGATATTGCCTATGTATTTTTACATTCTGAAGCTCCCCCATAAAATGTTTTTTTTGTGATAACAGTGGTTTTTTTGCCAATTGTGATCCATAGTTGGTAGCGTGATCAACATACTGTGAATTCAAATGACTGGCTATAAGTACCCCACAAGCACATACACTATAACGGTTAGTTTGTTTTGTGCTAATTCAAGTTAATCGGTTAATATACTTGAACTATTATTTTTTTTGTAGTTGAAAATTTGAGAATGGAGAGTTGGCCTTCAAGAGGCTAGAGAGACAAAACTAGCGAGTCGTGCCTTTAGGCACAGGCACGCACCAGTAAGAGTATAAATGACCTCTTAAAAAAGAAAAATCCCTAAAAGTAGAAGTTGCCTCCAGAAATCGGATCTCATCATACCCGACCCAAATGAGTCCAGCAAGCCCTATATAAAGTTGAGGGTTTGAGAACGTTCAAGAAAAAAGCAGAAAGACCAGCCATGGAGGGAAAATTAGACTCCATCTTCTCCCACAAGAACTCCCGCCTCCCCGACGACACCGTTTTCTACTCCATCTTCCCCGACTTCTCCCTCCCCTCCACCACCACCACCACCAACGCCGCCGTCACCTCACAACTCCACTCCCTCCACCTCCAAATCCTCAACCTCCTCTCCCCCTACACCTCCCACTACATCTACCAACACGAACCCTTCACCCTCTCCCCCCTCTCCTCCCCCGTTCCCCACCTCCACGGCAAGCTCCGCTACGGCGACAACCTCGACGACGAGTGGTTCGTCGTCTTCCTCCTCCTCCAAACCTCCCTATCCTTCCCCGACCTCTCCATCCGCGTCTTCGACTCCGACGGCGAGTTCCTCCTCATCGAGTCAGCCTTCTACCTCCCCCGCTGGCTCAACCCCGACACCGCCGCCAACCGCCTCTTCCTCCGCCACGGCCACCTCCACATCATCCCCAAATCCCTATCCCCCGACACCCCAACCCTAACCCAATCCCTAACTCTCCTAATCAACTCCGGAGACCAAACTCTAGCTTCTGATCCAATCCAATCAGCCATTAAAAACCGGATTAAGAATTACCCGGGGAATAATATGAATATGCATAAGGTTAGGGTTAGGGTTCCGGTATCAGTAGCAAGGGTTTTGAAACACGAGCCGTGCTTGATATCGTTAGCGGTAGCGGGGTTTTACGATCGGGATATTGATTCGATGAAGTACGCCGCAAAGATGGAGACGTTTTGTGGGAGTGGGGAAGGGGAGGAGCTTGTTGAGGTGTGTGTGAGGATGTCTAGGGCAATGTACGCTCAGTTGGTGCAGCAGACTTTTCAGGCGCCGAAGGGGTACCCAATGCCAGTGAGGAGTGATGGTAGGATTTATGCGGAGGCGGAGCTGGGGATGAAGATTGCGTGCGGGTTTGAGATGGTGTATCAGTTGAGGAAGAGGGATGGGGTGGAAGGGAAGGGGAGTACGTGGGAGGCGTTTAGGGAGAGTTTGGAGAGGAGTGGGTATTTTGAGGGGTTACTTCCTGGGTCGAAGGAGTATCGGCGGTTGATGGAGAATGCACAGGAGTATTACAAAAGCAGTTCTTTGTATTCTAGAGCCAGGTATGTGGTTTTATCTGTTTGAAGTTTGTTTCTTTTCCATGATGTTTTGGGTGATATACTCGATGTTTGAATAGTTTGTAATGAAAAAAATAGGCTGGATATATAGTGTTTTACAGAGATGCAAGAAGTGTTGTTGAGGACCCCATAAAAGGATTGATACCTTTGCTGTAATTGTGCAAACGAAATTCGACATTCTTCTGAATTCTTTTATGATTAGGATAGCTTATGTTTAGACTTAGAAGCAGCCTCTTTTTGGCGTTTGGGGTAGCACATGTTGTTGTTGTCACTGGAAAGCTCTAACTATTCTTTTGGGTCACGCCAATATCATTTTTTTTTGGAAAGCCAATCTCATTTGTTGTCAAGTACTCGGTAGTATTTGCAAAGCGCAGGTGTTAGTTTTATTGTATAGGTGCCCTAGAAAACATGCTGGGACCGCCTTTAGTCAGATTCAGTGATTTTTTTTCAAATGGTAAAGATGTTAAACTTAGAATTGAACTTGTGTCCAACCCACTCACGCCATGAGATTAGGTTTCGGATCCCTGTGAAGTAGCTATATCATAATTCCATGCATTAATTCGTCGTAAAGTTCTAGTTTTTCCTGCAGCTGCGAATACATCTGTTGATGCTCTGTTATTACTATTGCTGTTGCTGCTACTACTGATACTTGTAGCAACTTTACACCATTAGTGTTGGTCTTCATTGTTTTTTCACCCATAGTAGTGCTAGCATTAAGAGGATGAGTGTTCTTGCAGTGAGATGATGAGTGCTCCAGTGAGACGTATAGATGAGATTCTTGCTCTCCCTCATTCGGCTGATGATTTTCAGAGTCAGGAGCTTCCTCCTTCAGACGATGATTCTTGGCTTTACAATGGGGAGGATGAATTGAATGCTGCTATTCTTGAGAGGCAGAAGGAGATGGAACTTTATAATTCTAAGCATAAAGGGAAACAAAAGCTGAAAGAGCAGCAGGACTCTGGTCCCTCTACTGAGCATTTAGATGATTTTGGTCTTGGGGACATAGCCAAATCTATGCAATCATTTGTGCAGAAGATGTCAAGCTATAAGGGAGCAGAGGTTCCTGAAAACAGGTTAGTCTGCCTTTCTACCCATTATCCCAGTATAGTTAATTATATTGCCATTTCTTCTTATCTAGTGGTTGCAAGGATCTAACTGAGAAGGAGGTGATTAATTGGAATTGATTTTGGAACCGGAACTATGTCTTTTTCTTATTGGGGAAGGGGGGATATATTTGCTGATTCCCTTGAATAATAAAGAAAAGTATGTTGCAAATCTGTGAAATGTTGTTCAACTTTTGAGCAGAATTTGATATGAGATGCATTCTTTATATTGCTTTTCTGGTAACTTTTGATAGGGATAAATCTCCTTTTCCTTTGCGTTTCAATACTTTTTCAAAATTCGTGAATATCTGTCTCCAATCCTCTCTGATTCCATTCGGCTTTGATTTGGAGGCATGGTTTCGCAGCAAAACAGGTATAGGGGGGCCACTGTTTCAGTGGTATTTTGAGAGCAGTCACTTTGTGCATATTGCCAAAGGTTAGGTCTGTCTCCGATCCTCCCCTGCCCATACCCCCAATGATTGGGGACTACATGGGTACTGTTGTTGTATTATGTGAAGATCTAGGAAAAAAGAAACAGTCTGAGACAGTTCAGATTGGGCCTAAGGTGGATCATCTCCTGTCAGTACGTTTCTGCAGCATGTCGCCCACCCATCCAGGCTCTAGCGACCTATGGTGACATTGTTGGAGCAGGATAGTAACCAACTTGAATTTTTTTGGCTGATTGATCCTTTAAACTACCAGCTCTTCTTTTGATTTTTGTAACTTGCTTTTTTCGTGACCAAACTTTACTGCAAGAAATTAGGGTGTATCCGAGTGGGATGAGCTTGTCTTTGTTACGGATTTAAAACCTCCAAATTATATCTTCTGCTGCAGTTCATATAAATGGGTATGTTATTTGCGATTTTTGTGGGAGGCAAACCCAATTTGAAGCAGCGATGTGTTATTTTTTTACTTCAAGATCCTTTTGATATGTGATGAATTTATTACTTCAATTGGTTTATTTTGCTGCTTTTCTCTGTGAAGAAACCTAGAGGGTGTGGACTTCGATGTGGACCGTTTTATGAAGGACCTGGAATCTGTAATAGGACATCAGGGTTCAGACGACACCCACAGCAATGAGGATATTGAGGAAGGATCCTCATCTGACTCTGACATGGATTTTGGTAAATTTTATCTAACTCTATCGTAGGTTTATCTTATTTACCCTGTAAATGTATGGTTGTCAGTAGCTTGTTGGAAAATATGTTATTCTCTTCGGTATTTTCCGTTATAATGATTGCGTTATCTGTACATGTAGATGACTCTGAAGATGGGAGTGACATAGAACCTTCCGAGAATAATGAAGGGGATTCATTCATGGGTGCCTATTCCAATGCTCTGAGTGAGGAACTGAAGACGTCTACACTGAACAAAAGTTTTGTTCGTGCATCGCAATCTTTTAAAACAAACGAGGTCAGTTCTTTGACTTTCCCTTTGCATGCATTTCATGGAGGACCCAAGTAAACTTAACTGAGCTATTTATCAACTTGGTTTGCCTTAGTGAGTCCCGTCTGCTAACTGAGCTCTACTTTACGATGCGGTAGAGGGAAACAAATTATGATCATATAAATCTTGCCTCTAGAAAGTTTTCATTGTTCTCTGATATGCTTGTGCAATAATCCTTATGTGCTTCTATTGAATGATGCAGGGAACTTCGAACACCACAGAAAGCATGGATGTGCAGGCAAAATCAAATGCCTCAGAAGACATGGACGAGGAGTTCACTCCAGTGGATGTGGATGTGAATCTTGTGAAGAGTTTCCTTGATTCCTTTTCTTCTCAACAAGGACTTCCTGGTCCTGCTTCCAATTTGCTAGGTCTTATGGGTCTACGTCTCCCACAAGATCCCAGCAAAGACAAATGAAAAATCTCTCTCTCTCTCTCTCTCTCTCTCTCTCTCTCTGTGGCTTATCCACTATCATCTACGTACCTTGTAATTTTCATAGAGGTGTCGTTTACAATGTGTTAGCTTATGCCTGTATACATATCAGGGAATGCAGTACGGTAGAACATATTTGTTGCGAGAACTATTTGTATACGAAGAGTTTCTCTTTACTAAAGAGAGAAGCCTCTACGAGGCGTGCAGCTTCCCAATGTCTTGAGTTTGGGCTTAGCAGAGGATATTCTCTATCACCTAGCTTGTAGAGACTAGTGAAGTTGAAGTAGATAGATCCTGTCAAAGCCTTGGGTGTTTCTTCGAAAAGCACTTGTGGGTGGAGGTTTCTCGATCAACTGTGTTACTAATTATCTTGTGAAAGAAACCAATCTTATCTATAATTCTATATAGTTCTTTTTTTTTTTTTTGTCAAAAAGTGAGAAGATTGTATTGATAAACGCCTAGTGGCACTTACAAAACGGAGATCATTACAAAGAATTTGGATAAAGTCAAACTAATCGTCAAACAAATACAAAACAAGTAAATCACAAAACAATCGATGTATTTCATCCTAACCCAGACATGGTCTGACGCAATAGCGACACTTTTAAATTGTCTAACATCTAATTAGGAATCTCAAACGAGAAAAAGTGCAAAATTAAAGACAACAGACACCAAATATCCAGACAATTAGATGCACTCCACCCAAGTATGAACGCATCAATAAACTCCCAAGAACTACAGATGTGTCAAGCTTGCCTTGCCAAAGACATCGTGTAGGGATAAAACGTTGAAGCACATATATCGTTGTGAAGCAACTCGATTGAGAGAACCCGATTTGTAGACAAAATTCGTCGAAAGACGAAACTAATAACTCTCGTTAAACGAGAGACAAAACTCTCACAGATCAAACGACAAGTCGTAGATCTGAAGAGACAAAAGGGAAAAAAAAGAAACAAAAAAAGAAAGGGAGTCAGTGGTACCATGACCTCCACCTCCCGCCGCCGCACATGG
Source organism: Rhododendron griersonianum (assembly GCA_018127125.1). Classification (NCBI taxonomy): domain Eukaryota; kingdom Viridiplantae; phylum Streptophyta; class Magnoliopsida; order Ericales; family Ericaceae; genus Rhododendron; species Rhododendron griersonianum. The sequence continues at coordinate 2,074,549 of CM030795.1, read as the reverse complement.
GTATGGTGATAAACCTATATGGGAGAATCAAAACAAATCTGCAGCGGAAAAATACTTACCTTCTGTCGTGGTGTTTAAGTCTTGAGAAATCCGGACACCGTTTTGATCTTGAACCAAATTGTCTAACACTCACAACTCTCACTGTTTTGTTTGGAGAGAAATGGGTAGGATTTCCGGTCTATTCTATATCACGTTAATCCCATAACTTGATGGTAATCACAGGCCTTTATATAGATAGACAGGGACCCTTTCCCAATAGTCACAACCCAATATGTGACTCTTCTCCAAGAGTCACACCTCGTGACCCTTCGCCAAGAGTCACACCCTTTCCAATAGTCACACCCCTTAGACTTCCTTCCATCAAGAAAGTATTAGGCAACTATTCATAGAGGTACCATTATATATGGGTAATTAACTTAAATCTAATATCCAAGTTTTAATAAATATAATACATAAATACAATAATAAGATGACAAGTCATGTGAGCCACACTTAATGAATATAAAATTAACATTCTCCCACTTGGCTCACATGATATGTCAATTTTTTTTAAAAAGCTTGGATAAAAGATATTGAACACTGAATATGGCCATACAAAACTACCCAAATAATAACCATCAGTTAAGAGACTTAACACACGAATCATGGCAGTTATGCTACTAAGATGAACATTTCCTTCCATGTATTACATTGTACAAGTCTCTCAATAACTTGTGATATAATGCTTTATGAATGACTTCCAACAAGTCATTCGGGTCCAAAAGTCGGCTTATATGTCTCAATAGACAACATGTCATAAAAATACCTTAGATGTGCACAAATTAACATGTTACTGTATTGACAAACGCTAAAAGTACAGATAACAAGAAATCAAACCAAAAGTTAGCTAACTAAACCCATACGCTCAACATGCTTCGAAAATACTTTAACTGTGAGCCCTTTTGTCATGGGATCTGCAACCATCAAATTTGTACTTATATGTTCTATAATGACTTCTTGTTTCCTAACTCTCTCTCTAACAGCAAGATACTTGATGTCAATATGCTTGGTCCGACTTCCACTTTTGTAGTTGTTAGAGAAGAAAACCGCAGCCGAATTATCACAGAAAATTTTTATCGGCTTAGATATCGAGTCCACAATCTGAAGTCCTGTGATAAAATTCTTTAACCATACAGCCTGTGAACTTGCTTCAAAGCATGCTATAAACTCCGCTTCCATTGTTGACGAAGCAACAATTGTCTCCTTAGCACTCTTCCATGATACAACACCTCCTGCTAGCATAAAAACATATCCCAAAGTGGACTTCCGAGAATCTTGACAACCCGCAAAATCTGAATCTGAATATCCAACCACTTCGAGACAATCGACATGCTTATAGGTAAGCATCAAGTTTTTGGTTCCCTGTAGATACCTCATAACCTTTTTAGCGGCCTTCCAATGTTCTATCCCTCGATTGCTTTGGTATCTGCCAAGCATTCCTACAGCAAATGCAATATCTGGCCTTGTGCAAACTAAGGCATGTATCAAGCTACCTACGGCAGATGCATATGGAATACTCGTCATTTGTTCCTTCTCCAAAGTATTTTTCGGACATTGACTCAAACTAAATTTGTCACCCTTCAAGATAGGCGCTGCATTAGGACTACATTCACTCATGTTGAATTTCTTCAAAACTTTTTCAATGTAGACTCTATGAGATAGTCCTAATGTTCTTTTAGATCTATCTCTATGAATCTCTATGCCTATGACATAGGAGGCTTCACCCATATCCTTCATTTCAAAATTTTGAGAAAGATACAATTTAGTATCATGCAGCATGCCCAAATCATTAGTTGCAAGCAAAATATCATCCACATATAGAACTAAGAAAATATACTTACTCCCACTGATCTTAAGGTATATACATGTATCCACAACATTCTCCGTGAAACCATAAGAAGTAATGACATTGTGAAATTTTAAATACCATTGTCGGGAGGCTTGTTTTAGTCCATATATAGATTTCTTAAGTTTGCAAACTAAGTGACTATTGTTATCAGAATAGAAACCCTCAGGTTGCTTCATGTATACTTCTTCTTCAAGATCCCCATTTAAGAATGCTGTTTTGACATCCATATGATGTAATTCTAAATCAAAGTGAGCTACTAATGCCATAATTATTCTAAATGAATCCTTCTTAGAAACTGGAGAAAAAGTATTATGGTAATCAATGCCTTCTCTTTGAGTGAAACCCTTGGCTACAAGTCTGGCCTTATATCGTTCAATGTTACCATTCGAGTCTGTTTTAGTCTTATAGACCCATTTACAGCCAACTGCTTTGACTCCTTTAGGTAACTCTACAATTTCCCAAACTTTATTATTAGCCATGGACTCCATCTCTTCCTTCATGGCTTCATACCAATAATTAGAATTTTCCTCATTCACAGCATCAGTAAATGAAATAGGATCATCTTTAGGTCCAATATCATAATCAGACTCCATCAAGTACACTAAATAATCACTAGAAATGGCTGACTTCTTTATTCTTGAGGATTTTCGTATTTCTACAACCTCATTTACATTTGGAGGATTTTTAGTTGAAGAATCTGTGTTGACTGGCCTTTGTTGATCAGTTGGAGGTTCTCCATTTTCATGTTCATGAAGAATATCTTGCTGGTTATCTTGTATGACAACCAATTTTTCTTCATGCTCAGGCGCAGTAACAGAACCTGGGGATTGCTCCCACTCAATTCTTTGGGATTTACTCCCACTTATGTCAATATCCTCAATGAACTTAGCATTTCTAGCCTCAACAATTCTAGGTGTGTGTGAAGGACAATAAAACTTATAGTCCTTTGACTTTTCTGCATAGCCAATGAAATATCCACTGACTGTTCTCGAGTCCAGCTTCTTTAATTGTGGATTATATACTTTAACCTCAACTGGACAGCCCCATATATGCATATGTCTCAAACTCGGTTTCCATCCTTTCCATAACTCAAAAGGCGTTTTAGGAACTGCTTTAGATAGAACCCTGTTTAAGATGTACACTGCTGTCTTTAAGGCTTCACTCCACAAAAATTTAGGAACACTAGAGTTGCTAAGCATACTCCTTACCATATCCATAAGGGTACGATTTTGCCTTTCTGCTACACCATTTTGTTGTGGTGTACCCGGCATGGTATACTGAGCAACAATGCCTTCATCCTTTAGAAAATTAGCAAATGGACCCGGTCTTTGTCCCATTTCTGTGTATCTACCATAATATTCTCCACCCCTATCAGATCGGACTATCTTGATTTGCTTTCCTAATTGTTTCTCTACTTCTTTCTTATATTCCTTAAAAGCATCAAGTGCCTCAGATTTATCAAATAGAAGATAGAGATACATAAATCGAGAATAATCATCAATGAATGAGATAAAATATCTCTGACCATTTAAGCAAGGAGTAGAAAATTCACAGATATCAGTGTGAATGATTTCAAGTAGTCCATCACTCCTTTTGGCACCCTTACTGTTCTTGTTGGTCTGCTTTCCTTTTATGCAGGCCACACAAGTACCGAAGTTGGAAAAATCTAAAGTCGTCAGCACTCCATCTTTTACCAACCTCTTAATCCTATCCATGGAGATGTGTCCCAATCTCCTATGCCATAATGTGGAGGATGTCTCATCAATAATGTTACGCTTAGTGCCAATGTCAACATGCAGGGTTAAAAGAATTTGTTCAAAATTAGGATCCAAATTCAATTTGTATAAACCATTAACAAGTGAACCAAAACCAACAACTGAAGAATCTTTAATAAAATAAAAATGTGGTCCACTAAATTTAAACTCAAAACCATACAGTACTAGTTTAGATACAGAAATCAGATTCTTAGAAAACGATGGAATGTAAAATGTGTTTACAAGATCTAAAACAAAACCACTTTCTAAAACTAGTCTAAAAGTTCCCACAGCTTCAACGTGCGAACGCATCCCATTTCCAGAGTAGATGCCTTGTTCACTTCCCGTCGGTTTCCTTAGGCTGAGAAATCCCTGCATGATATTGGCAATGTGAATTGTAGTACCCGAATCAATCCACCAATCATTTTGATGAACATTGACAAAATTTGACTCATAACACACTAGAGACCAAAGATTACCTTTCTTTTTAAGCCATTCCTTATACTTGGAGCAATCCTTCTTCATGTGTCCTTTTTTCTTGCAGAAGAAACAAGCATCCTTCTTGCCATGACGCTTAAAAGATTGTTTTCCAATCTTCTTCAAATTTGGACCATTCTTGCCTTTCTTTCCTTGTTCAACTTTCTGTGTCGCAAAATGAGCACTCTCTATATTCTCATGCTTCAACCTCTCCTCTTCTTGAACACACATGGTAAGAAGTTCATTGATGGACCATTTTTCCTTATGTGTGTTGTAAGAAATTTTGAATGGTCCAAACTCAGCAGGAAGAGAATTGAGTATGAAATGAACAAGGAATGAGTCAGATATCTCAATCTCCAAGGACTTTAGGCGAGCCACGATGTCCCTCATTTCCATAATGTGTTCACGCACACTCCTAGAACTGTTGTGTTTCATTCCTGATAACCTATTCATTAGGGTGTTTGCGAGTGCCTTATCAGAACTAACAAATTGCTCTTCAATAGCCTTCATGTAGTCCTTTACCTTGTCGCATGACGGGATCGAGTTTCTGATGCTAGAACTGATATGAGTCTTTATAAGCATCAAATTTAAGCGATTAGATCGCTCCCAACGATCATAGGCAATCCTAACTGCAATTGAACTCTCGTTCGTGGGCTTTGGTGGTTCATCCTCACGAATTGCCAAATCGAGATCCATACACCCTAATGCCAAAAGGACTTTGTCCTTCCACTCCGAAAAATTTTCACCACTTAAGAACGGAATACGAGAAGACTCACTAGACATTAAAGAGGTAGTACCAACTGCAATATTAACCAAGAATACGTACGAATATCAATGCTTTGAAGTAATAAACTTAATCTGAACCAACCAATGTTAAATTCAGTAACAAATCTAAATCTTCCTGTGGGTAAAGATTGCGACATGCATTAGACTTGTTAATTTCTTTTAGTATAAGACTAGCAAGCAAACACTTAAAGAAAAGATCTCATACCTGTGGGTTAACGATATCTAAACTTTTATTGTTTGACTTACTATCTTAATCCAATTATGTATAATTACTTCCCTGTGGGGCCAAGTAAAATTCATAACCACATAATTGCAATATGAAAATGCCAAAGTAAATACTCAACATAAGTTTAATTATTTTAAGATGCTGTGGCTATTCTTAAACAATAGATTTTGGCATTATTCATCAAAAGTAAACTAAGTCGCATGGAGTATAGTTTAACCAAAGTACATATGCATTACATGAAATGCCTTATCAACATGCCCGTAGCCCATAAACTATTAAAATATGCAATCTACGCACATAAAAACAAAAGCACCGTTCAATCAAATAGATGACTTAGCAAATCGGTTGAATACAACTGTAACCGAAAGGATTTCGGAAAAACCACCACAATAGTAAAACCTTTGACTAACATGCTATAGTAAACTTAATCAGATTTATGTTTAGCACTAAATTCCATGACCGTAGTACTCAGAAACATAAAGAACGATGATCTGTTAATGCCTAATGGAACTAAGAATACAAAACAGACCATATTGAAAGTCAGAGAAACCAAACAAATCAGGAACCAATTTTATAATGGCAAAATCATGGACCGGTGATGGAAATCGACAACAATGTCGAAGTTCCGGGATTTACAGTGAGCATTAAAGAAGCAAAAGAAATGCTCTGATTGACTTTGTCAACAAACCCACAAGAGCCAAGATCAATACTGAAATGGGTCGATACAATAGATTGAAGTTTCGGTAATCTAGTAATTCATACGACTAAACACAATGACATGAAGGTTGGCTCTGATACCAAATGATAAACCTATATGGGAGAATCAAAACAAATATGCAGCGGAAAAATACTTACCTTCTGTCATGGTGTTTAAGTCTTGAGAAATCCGGACACCGTTTTGATCTTGAACCAAATTGTCTAACACTCACAACTCTCACTGTTTTGTTTGGAGAGAAATGGGTAGGATTTCCGGTCTATTCTATATCACGTTAATCCCATAACTTGATGGTAATTCCATACACCCTTTCCAATAGTCACACCCCTTAGACTTCCTTCCATCAAGAAAGTATTAGGCAACTATTCATAGAGGTACCATTATATATGGGTAATTAACTTAAATCTAATATCCAAGTTTTAATAAATATAATACATAAATACAATAATAAGATGACAAGTCATGTGAGCCACACTTAATGAATATAGAACTAACATATGGAACCCACAGGGGGAGGGGAAGGGAGAAGATTGAGGAGTTGTGGTGGCTAGGGTTGAAAGAGAGGAAGAGAGAGATATGGTTTTTATTAACTAGGTTAAAGTTGAAGATCAAGAATTTTTCGTTAATTCTACATAGTTCAAAGCACTTGTGGGTGGAGGTTTCTCGATCAACTGTGTTACTAATTATCTAGTGAAAGAAATCAATCTTATCTATAGTAGAGATTGCCGAATTTGACCGAAAATGAACTATAACTCCGTTAGCTGCTCAAGTCTCTAGTTAAAATATTCACACCGGCTGTAGTGCAAGTTCTAGGGCTGTAAGTGAGCCGAGCTACTCGCGAGCTCGGCTCGGCTCGGCTCGTTAAGGCTCGGCTCGGCTCGTTTGACAAAAACTCGGCTCGTTAAAGGAGGCTCGGCTCGATTAAGAGAGGCTCGTTTAGTAAATTACTAAGCTCGGCTCGTTAAGGCTCGAGCCGAGCTCGAGCTCACTGAAGCTCGGCTCGACTCGGCTCGTTTACACCCCTAAGTGCAACGTGCAATCCATGCTGTCCATTTCTGTAATTAATGGTCCAAATTTAGAACACTAAGGCTCCGTTTATTTGAACATAAAATATTTTTGAGTAAAATATTTTACTCATTTTCTGCCGTTTGGCTGCATAAAACAAAGTAAAACATTTTCCGAAGTAAAACATTTTCCATAATTGGGGCACAAATGTTTTCCTGTAATTATTTCTGTAAGTTGTTTTTGTTTTCCATCATTCGCTAAAGTTGAAATTCAGCGCACTCACTGCCAACCAAATCCAAAACTATCACACCCAATTATTACTCATATACTAACTCCATGCATTACTTGTCCATAATTATATCCCGCACTAAATAAATGCATTACTTATCCGAGACCTTTAATCGTCAAAACTAAAACTATTGTTTTGAAAAATATTTTCACGTCTAACTAAACACCGAAAAATAAAAGTTTAAAGTTTGTTTTCTGAAAAAATATTTTACGTCAAAACAATCGGAGCCTAAAAAAAACATTTTTAGACGACCCGAATTGCATACTACACCCGTGCACTACCATGGCGTGGACTTTATTCCAATGACTTTACGGTGCGCGATCCGAACCATCCATCTCTACAATAGTCCAAATTTAGACCACTAAAAATACTTTTGCATTGCTCAAATTTTGCACATGACTCCTGCATTATAGGGTCGTGAGTTCGTAAGGGTTTTTTTTTGGGCTAAATAATCCATTTTTGGATTATTTTTTTGTTTTTATTCAAAAAAAAATCGCATTTGTTTGTTTTCCATCATTTTTTTAGATTATTGTTTCGTTATGACGGGAGGAATTCAAAAAGTAAAAAATTAACATCGAAACTCAATTTTTTTTTAAAGAAAAACGAAAATAAACCCGCTTATGGGCTTAATTTATCATTATCCTAAAAAAATTGAATTTCGATCGTAATTTTTTATTTTTTAGATTTCTTTCATCATGACAAAGTAATAATTCAAAAAAAAAATGCTAAAAAAATTTGAATGAGAACAAAAAATAATCTAAATAAATTACTACTAGTATTTAGCCCCCCCCCCCCCCCCCACACACACACACACACAAAAAGCCCTTAGATTTTAGTAGTACGTTATTCCTCCCTTGTCATATTCACATTTGCGTGCTTTTTATTATGCTGTGTTCTCTTTCTTTTTCAAAAAGTATTTTTTGAAAAATTCCCCCTAGATTCCTCTTAGATTCCTCCTACTTCTAACATTTCTCTCTCTATCTCTCTCCACTTATTACCCCTACTATTTTTCAAAAAACTTTTCAAATACCAGACCAAACAAAGCATTAATGCCTTTTTATTTCAAAAATATATCCTTTGTGACTCGACTGGGGATTCCTGAACCAACCAACCAGCCCCAGAGAGAGAAAAAGTCGGTTTTCTAGAGAGAGAAACATAGAAAGTAGTGTTTAATAGTGCGCCAAATAGTAGTCCGATCCTGTGCATATGCATATGGGTGACTTCTCTCTAACGACTCATTAGTCATCATCAGTTTCTAGAGAGAGAGAGAGAGAGAGAGAGAGAGAGGGGAAAAGAAATAAAAATGGTGTCGTCGCAGGCGATTGATCTGTTGAAGGAAGAGCTTCCGGTGGAGCAGGACTCTCTCGTTTTGTCCGGCGACGTCAAAACCGGTCTGGTTGTCGTCGACGTCGTCAATGGCTTCTGTACCGTCGGAGCTGGCCATTTGGTAATTATTTCCCCATCCCATACTCAATCAACATATCTCAAGTTTATATGATCTATCCTTGCTTTCTGTGCTTTTCTTTTTTGATATGCCCCCGGACCACCTTAATATATTCTGGATCAATTTTACCGTCCACCAGCGGAGAATTGAATCGATCCTAAGTTAATTTTGATTTTGTCTCCTTTTGTCCTGTCCCCTGATTGCACGGTTTTCCGATGGGTGTGGGGTCCATGATGCCGAACGGTTCTGGGCGCATTTACGTCCTGATTGTTGAGAAATTGGCCAAACCAACAAACACACATGGTGAAAAACAATCAAGAAAACAAACAAAAAACCCAATACATGGATTTTGTTACGTGGCTCCCCCCACCGTATAGTTGACTACAGCCACCCCAAACCCCGAAGTGTGTCCGCACATCTCCGTAGCATTGCTGCTCGTAATTCATTTTCAGGCCATCTAATTTTGCTAATTTCCTAGGCTGTTGTCTCTTGTCAAGGTTCTCTCCACTGAAAATGTTTTTCCTTTATGGTTTTCTTCAATCTACTGCGATAAGACGATAACTAGATTGGACTAGGAATTTTGCATGTTATTATCTCGCTACAACGATTATATAACGCGGTAGGATTGTTGATCCCTTATTCTCTGTTTTATTGTTTTTTACTGCAGGCTCCAACAGCGCCCGACAAGCAAATTTCTGGAATGGTAGATGAGACATTGAGGCTTGCAAAAGTGTTTTGTGATAACAAATGGCCTGTCTTTGCTTTTCTTGATTCTCATCATCCTGATGTCCCTGAGCACCCCTACCCTCCTCACTGCATAGCAGGAACAGATGAATCTAAATTGGTTCCTGGTATTTTCACCTCTTTCATCCCCCGTGCTTTCTATAGTTCTTTATTGGCACAACATTAATGATTTCTATGTCTTATTGATTTCTTTATGTTGTATTCAGCCCTTGAGTGGTTGGAACATGAACCGAATGTAACTCTTAGATGCAAGGATTGCATTGACGGGTTCCTCGGTTCAATTGAGAAAGATGGTTCCAATGTCTTTGTTGATTGGGTGAAAACCAACCAAATCGAAGTTGTAAGTATTCCTATCTCCTGCAAATTGACCATTCAATTTGGTCCTGGCATTCTTTTGGTTTAGCTAGTGGTGGGAATGCATTCGTGATTTGAATCAAATTTTCCTTTTGTAGATTTTGGTTGTGGGGATATGCACAGACATCTGTGTGCTAGATTTTGTCTGTTCTGCATTGTCGGCAAGGAATCGCGGTTTCCTCTCCCCTTTGGAGGATGTGGTTGTGTATTCTGGCGCTTGTGCTACTTTTGATCTTCCACCTCATGTTGCCAAAATAATCAAAGCCACAGCTCATCCACAGGTAAACTGAGAACAGAAGTTGGAACTTACATTTTATGGTCTTGCTGACCTTATTGGAAACAAATAGAATTACTTGGTGAATTTCCGCGGGAGGGTTTTTTCAAGGAAAGAATACATTCTCATAATGAGGATTCTGCAGGTAGCATATGCAAACTTTTACAGATTGAACTAAGCATCAATAGTAATACAAAATGAAATAGCATGGTTTGCAATTATATTCAAGTTGATATGGGCAATCAGTCCTGTTATGGATACTTTGCTCTTTCGACCTTTCCTTAGCCTTACTTTGTGTTTGTTACGGCAACAAAATGGATGCGCAGATGCGCATTGTAAACTGCACTTCCCCTGCTTTATTCATCACTAAAAGATTAATTTATTTGTCAAATTGTATAAAATGAAGGCTTTCTTCTTTTTTGTTTCATTTTGGGATCTCCCACTTATTCCCTTTCTGCTTTTTCGAAGCACATTATTAAAGATATAAGCTCTGCAAAAGTAATGCATGTCTTCATATTGTCCACTCAACCTCCCACGTATTGTCAACAAAAGGCTAAAAGTTTCTCATCATCTTCCTTTGATTTTGGCAGGAACTGATGCATCATGTAGGCCTTTACATGGCCAAGGCAAGGGGAGCAAAGGTGGTATCAGAAGTGTCATTTTGATGCATGAATAAACTGTGACCATAACTGTGTTTGGGGATTCTGGAGTTCAAAAATTTGCCAAGGTTGGCCAATGCCTGCTAATGTATAGATGCTTTCTTATATCTGTCTAATTCGCATATTACCGAGAAGTATATCTAGTATTCCTATCTTTGGTCTGTGGTTTGGTGCAATATTCACTGTGAAATGTGTAAAAACTGGTGTTTCTTCGATCAAGGTTCTATGTGAATTGAACTACAATGCACTTAATGAAATGCTGTTGATGCTCGTTTGTCTAATTCTCCACGTGTATCCGCTAGTGAATCGCTGTTTTCTGGGGAAATACTTCAATTTTTCCTCAACAATCACTTAATCACAATAATGTGCGATGTGATTCTTCTGGTTTATATGTTTTTACGTATTATGCGCTAGTGATTGATGGTAGTTCCTTTTAGCTGTTGAAACAGCCATGGAAGGCTGCAGAAAGTTCTGTTAAGTCTTTGTGTCTATCACTACTTGCTTCAGCAGTAGGGTTGTGCTAAGGTCCTTGTTAGGGATTGGTTGAGTTGATAGGTTTCAATGATCCTGAACTGCTGTTTGAAGTTGACTGGCCATTAGGTTTTCCAACTAGAAGGAAATGTAGAGGACTGCAAGACTACCAAACTAGAGCCATCTCAAATTTCCCCATGGTTCAAAATAAACTCAATTAGCTGCAAAGATTTTGGAGGAAGAAAGCAGTATAGTAGTAAGTCTCATAAGGTAACGAACTCGCTCAAATTCATGAACTCTAGTCAAATTCCTCTCATACCTTCTTAAACAGCCACCACAAACCATAGAAGAACAATAAGAACAATTGTGCACATTTCAAATTGCAAATAATTCGATGAATGTAACAGCACACCAACCACCCAAATCATCCCTAGGAAGAAAAACCCCGGATGAATAAAACAAATTGAATGGAATACATTACATTGGAAGCCTAGATCTTAGATCATTGTACTTTCTGTGATGCATACAAGCAAAAATGGACCTTTTCTTGGCCTTCGTTCCAAATATAAACGATCGTAAAGGAACTCTCGATCGGCTAGCCGAGTGCTTCAATTGTGATGGATTGTCGCCCTTGGACCCTGAAATGCCGAATTCCTCGTTCAACTTCTCAAGAGTCTTCTCAATTTCGAGTTGAAGTGCAGTCACATGATCAAAACCCATTTGTAGTTCATCCCTAACCTTCTTGTTCTCTTGCTTCATGTTCAAAACCTCACCTTGGAATTTCGTAGCTTCGTAACTAGTGAACCTCATTTCCTCTTCCTCCGCTCCTGCTTTCAACGCTTCCGTTATTTCCTCTTGGATTTTGCACAAAGAAGAGAATCTCCGTTGCAATTCGGCTTTTAATGAAGCGCTTTGTTCTATCCAGAGGGTTAATTCTGTCTGTACCTCTCTTAGGTGTGCATATATAGGCCTGAGATCCGATTTTATGTCGGTCCTGGCCCGAGAACTTCCTTCCTTATTTGACTCTTTTTCCTTGAGTTTTGATATTTCTGCTTCTAAATCTTGAAACCCGGTTTTGAATTTCTGTACCTGGTGAAATGAAGTGCTGAATCTCAACCAAAAATCTAAGTTCTCATCCAACAGTGCATCAATATTCATTCGGAGCTTTTCTTCAATAGGTGAGAGGGAGTGAGGTTGATCAATCAAAATAAACTTGGCATCTTCTTCTACCCCTCCATTTCCCCTGGAGTCTTCAATCACTTCAGGGTCAGGATTTTGATCGTCAAACAGAATAGATATCGACCGGTTATATTCTTTGGAATCCTTATTTTCACCCGCTTTTTCTTGCAACAGCTTCAGTTTCTGATGCAAGGACTGAATCTCCTCATCCCTCTTGGCAATAGCACTCCTCAACTCTTTTAACTGTACTGTCGTTTCAAAGAGGCTTTCGCGATTTTTGTTTTCTACATCACTGAGCTTCTTCTTAATGTCCTTGTAATTTCGCAAAATCGATGTATATTCTTTCAGCAGAATCTTTTCTTTATCCTCTAACCCATTCAACAGCATCTTCTGCCAGTTCAACTCTTCATCTTTCTCTTCTCCCACTTCATGTGCTTCAGTATTGTCAACATTATCCGGTGTTTTTGGATCTCCACATTTCTCAGAGATTGTAACCTTTTCTTCTGCCTTTTCTGCCCGGTTGGTGACAGAAATAGAGACAACCTTTTTGCTTTTATCATCTCCCACTGTTTCTTTCATATCTCCAGAGTTTTTGGAACCATATTTCGGACTAGGCATATTTTCTTTTGTTCCCAACTCTTCTGGTGTTTGAACTTTAACATAGGACTCCTCCTCTTTTAATGACTCCATATGCTCAACCTCTTCATCTGGCTTCACAGTGTGTAATTTCTCAGACAAGTGACCAAGACTGCACCTTGCTTCTGTGAAACAAATCTGGAGATTGTTGTTTTCGTTTTCGAAATTTTGGTTTATATCCTGAAGCTCATTCAACTTTTCCTCCATTCCCCTCAACTTGTCAGTCAAGTTGTTTGTGCCATCAAGTAAAATTGCCTTGTCATCTTCCAAGGCCTTCATTTGCAATTGAAGATCATCTGTTTCTGTCTTTAATTGGTCTATGAGTGCAGTTTGAGAAGAAACCGCGGTTTCTAAACCAATAACCTTACTCACAAGCTCATTAATCTTCTCCGCTAGTTCTGTCACACTGAGAGACTCTTTAAAGCCCACTTCAAAGTGCTCTTTAATTTCCTCTTTGAACTCTTCCATTTCTAGCTTCTCTTGTGTCAAATCACCTGCTTCTCGGTTCAAGCATTCCAGGTTTCCACTTGTTTTTGCTGATTCATCTTTGTCATTTGCCTGTTCATCCGGGAGAAATTTGTTCTTAAGCGACTTCAACCTTTCACGTGTGTCCTCAACCTTTCGGAATTCTGCCCTTGCTTCCTTACTTGACTTCTCTTGTTTTTCCTGCAACTGAGCCAACGCCTCTTCGCACGATTTCAAAGCAGCTTCCGCCATTAGAGTCCTAGCCTCATCATCCTCAATTACTTTCCCCACCTTGAACTCATCTTGCAACCCACAAACCCTCTCTTGCAATTCTGCAATCTGGTGATCAATCTCCCAATATTTCGTGAGCCCACTTTCATAGGAGCTCCTCACAAACTCCTTAACCGTTTGAAGCGCCAGAATCTCTTTCTGCACTTTGTCTATCTCTTCCAGCGCCTCGGATTTGCTCAAACCAGATTTAGGAGCAGCTTTAGTAGTTTTGGACTCTTGTGATGACTTCTTGGCTTGGAGTTTCTTTGAGGCTGATGTGAAGAGAGTCTTCAAATCTCTACTCGGATACTTCGGAACTTTGGGGACATTATTTGCTACGTTTTGTGAAGCATTAATCTTTTGGACTCTTGGAGAAGAGAAATCATCCTCATCCTCCATCGCAAACTGAACTTGTTCCGGGAAAACGGAAGCGATGGTGGTGTTGGCATTTTGCAACTCTTTTGATATATGGTCGTATCTTTCAGCTAAGGACCGATAAGCTCGGAAAGATTCTTGGACAAAGTTTATTAGCTCTGGCCTTCTCTTGTAGTACATTTCTGCCCTCTTTGCAAAAGAGTCTCCGTCCTCTTGGATGAGCTTGAGCATGCTGCCCACTTTCTCTTCCATATCTGCACTATCAGGAAATAGGATGAGAGCTCGTGAATGTTAAACCAGTTGATTTGCAGCCTTTAAGTTTGAGTCCATTAATTTTGATTTTTTAGGTATGGTAATCTACAAATTGGTGGTCTATTTTGTCTAGATGATAACATTATACCACCTGATCTAAAAGGGTAGAAAAATCAACACACTGAGAATAGGAAATATGTTGCCATTAGTTACTGGAAAAACCTGAAAGAGATTTAATTTTTCCAACAAGAAATCTCAGGTGAAAGAGTATTGCTATGGCCTTAACATTGAAGAATATAAGTGACGATATCGATGGACAAACTAGGCATGTATTTTGTTTCGTCGAGTAAATTCTCTTTAGGCATAACGCTAGATCTGTCGATGAACCAAACACAACCACATACGACGTCATCACATAGAAACATACGCTGGTTCCGTAAGATTATTTACGTCTATAGCTTAGACAAATTTTCGCAACATTCTCGAATGAAGAAGAATTGTAGAACAACTAGAGACTAGAGTAGATCCAAGTATCCAACTCACGGCAGAGTTGGATCTACGATTGTACCAATCTGGTTTCGGAAAACTTGACAAGATCATCTAGCTGCATACAAATTACTATAATAGAGCATTCCCATTTCCCAGGATACCCATTCTTTTCTTTATCAATGAATCAAGTGCGACATCTCACTCGAATATTTTGAAGGCTTGTGTTTCCGTAGGTCTAAACAGAAAGCACAAAACAGGTGCATAACAACTGCAGAGAATTATGGTAAAATCCGATGGCGAAATTTGTAATAGATTAAAACAGATCAACAAAAATCCAAAGTGTGTTAGTTTGTTAATATAGTGTACCTTGAAGGCTTTGTTCGAGCCATTTCGATTGCTTTGTCCTGACATGGCTTGCCCACCACCATGAATACGCATTGCTTGCAGCTCTCTGCAACATTTCTCCTCCAATTTGGTCTCCTCTCTCTCTCACTCTCTCTCTCTCTCTCTCTCTCTCCACCAACATGAAACTCTTTCCCAAATTTAGCAGTGCCAAAATTTAAGGTTTAGGAAGAGAAACATAGTTTCATGCAAAAGAAAACATATTTGGGTTTTGATAAAAAAAAACATGGAAACAAAGAGAATGAATGTCTGCAAAGGGCTTCCCACCTTTAATATGGGTTTACGGTTGGGAGCTACATTCGCCCTGAAAAACTGTCATACCCTCCATTAGAAAAGGGCAAAAAAGGAAGAATATTAAATTCGGCTTCACAGTTTACACCCTTGTTCAACCTTTTTCTTTTACTTTATACCCCCTTCTTTAAACAGAATTTTTGCTCCATCCGTTTGCATCCAAAGGCTGGCATGCCTGTTTTTTTGTCACAACGATATACATCAACGGGTTAGTGAGTTAGTTTGTTAGGGGGAAGGGGAGGCCACCACATGAGTGGGTTAGGCGTGGGAAACGAACCCAGGCCAAACAAATGGGGCAAAGGATGCTCGACCAACTGAGACACCTTCTATGAATATATATGTTTTCGTTTCCTTAAATAAAAAAAAAAGGAGCCTGGCATGTGATATGTATTTACAGAAATTTATTTAGCGGTAAGGAGGTTACGTGTTATGTTATAGAGAATTATGGTGAACAATAATTGGCGATGAAGACTGGCATGAGAAAATAAAATGTCTCTTCGATCCATTCTCTTCTACCTTCAAAAGATAGATGAATAAAAAAGGAGAGAAGAAAAAAATTTCAAATAAATTACTCCGTATTACTCTTTTAGCATAGAACGAATGCGTACAAAAATAATTACTCTTTTAGCATAGAACGAATGCGTACAAAAATAATTTAAGGTAAAATTCTACCCTTCATTTACTCTCTCTCAAATCTTTTGTATTCATTTATAGTAGATTTTATCATTTTCTCAACTAAAGCCCTAAACTAATTAGGAAGCGCATGATATAACACTGCATTTCTCCCACCTATGTTCATTGGAAACTTTAAAAACTCAGGTTATCAACATTAAAAACGAGTGTAACTTTAAAAACTCGAGCTCAAGTTTGAGTTCGACTCATTTGTAAATGAGCCAAATTTGACTAATTTACTTAACGAGTCTCTTTGAACGAGCCGAGCTTTTGCAAGCCGAGTCGAGCTTTTGAGTATTGAACTTGGCTCATTTAAGAAACGAACTTAAAATTCGAGCTTGGCTCGATTACCAAACGAGCTGAGCCTTATAAAGTCGAGCCACGAGCTGATCGCGAGCAGCTTGGTTTGTTTGCAACCATATGCAAGACTTAGCAAAATTTACAAGACTAAAAAAGAGGAGTTGTGGGTGGACTCCAGACACTGGAATTATGATGTGAAAGAAAATAATTATACTTCCTCTTCCTCTTTTCCTTCAAAAATCACCCTACAAATTACTAGCATCATCCACACAGCCATACAAAAACAGAAAAGAGCAAAAAAGTTTGCCTTTAACCAAGCACTTGCCCTGGAGGTCAAAAATTTCAAATCATGGGGCCACTGGAGGATTTGTCTGGTCTTCAAGGCTCCAAAATTAGCCGAGATGCGCGCAAATTAGCTCGGACATTTGTTAATTAAAAAAGAAAAGAAAAGAAGCACTTGCTATCAGTCTGCATGTGTCAATGTCAAACATGTGATTACTCTGTGCATTTGCGGGTTGTAAATTGACCTGTTTCCCTTAATTGAATTTCACCTCCACATCCTAATTCCAATTCTAGAGGTCCAGAAATAACCATGGAAGTGGTCCAAATTTTACTTTTCTCGGCCCACTTGAGCAGGCGTGGAGGGGGAACGAAGCTAAGAATTTCACCAACCAAACAAAGAAAGCAACCTTTAATACAACTGGAACTGGGGTCACATAAATTTCAACAAAAGGTTCTCAGAGTCCAAATTATCTGCTCAAAAGCATTTTAGGGAAATGGTCAAATACAAATCGCATAGCACCAAAGATTAGTCCGGTTGGTTGGTGAATTTGCTCTTCACACAATTGGTCAGAATTGATTCTTGAGGTTAGGCTGAAAGAAAGCAATTTATTTTGAATTTCCTAGTCCAGGTGTGGATGGCCTGTCTTTGACTGAACCGGAGAGGAAATTAGTTGAGATACGCTTAAATTAGCCCGGATGCCCCAGACCGTCGAGCATTCAGGCGCTGTTGGCTTGGGATCTAGCTGGGCAAGTGGTCTTTGGGGTTAGGACCTCCTTTGTACCCAAAAAAAAAAACACATGAGAAATAAGATTCCAACTTCACTGTTTGTGTACACATCCTTGGAAGGAGAAGTTTTTCAGTGCCGGGGGCACCGGTCACGTGGTGCCGAGCACCATCTCAGCCGTCCAAAGCTGTCCAAATGTGTTTTGAACGGTCCAAATTTGTTTGGATAAATTTTGAGTGTAAAATTACCAAACCCCCTTAAGCCCAAACAGATCTGAGCCGTCCAAAACACGTTTGGACGGCCGAGATGCGTGCTCGACACCACGTGGCCGGTGCCCACTTGGCACTGAAAAATTTCTGCCTTGGAAGTGTTTCCACAGCTTCCAAGTTAATCCATAGGAGAGAGAGAGAGAGAGAGAGAGAGAGAGAGAGAGAGAGAGAGAGAGAGAATCAAGCAATACTGATAATGAAAACAACATGAAGAGAGAGAGAGAGAGAGAGAGAGAATCAAGCAATACTGATAATGAAAACAACATGAAGTGTAAGAAATGATTGTAAATTGACAAAAAACAAGTTGCCCCTCGATTCACAAGAAGAAAGGGATTATATACATCAGCAGGAAGTCAGTAGCAAGAACATGCATAATCTATTCACAGAAGCTTACAATAAAGAATCTGGATAACAAGTTCAATTTCTTTTGTTTGTAATGCTTGGCCAAATCCCATTTTTTTCCCAATAACCTGAATAACAAAACATAACGTGATCTACCAAAAATCATAGCAGAATGCGAAACGCCAAGATATATTTTTGTCTTCTTCTTCCCATGGCTACTCAAAGATGCAAAACCTCTGCTTTCTCAAATACTGGCATCTAGATTCGGGAGCTGTTAATCCTCTGCACTTGTTTTTCTTTCTCCTTTTTGGTATTTTAAAGTTGATTCTTGCCCTTGAAGATTCATAGTTTTCATGATAACATACTCTAATCTTCAGCAAGGACAACCCCGATTAGTGTGCTTCAGCTATATTGGAGAAGTTAGCCACTGCTCCACATACTTCTTGCCATCTGCAAATGCAACCACAATATACAGAACTCAGCAAGGTTGGCAAATCTTTGTCCTATAACACAGTCGAAACGGAACAAACTTGATTTTCCAAGTCACTGTGAAAGCAACATACTAAAACTCAAACAACCAAAATTTGATTAATACGCAGCACAAGTGCCAGCAGGAAGAACAATAAACATCAACACAACCGGCAACCGCACAAACTACCATCTTAGAAGACACATGCAACCGACTCCAATTGATTGAGACATGAGGCTCGATTTGGTTACCATCTCAGAAGAAATGAGAAGCAAACACTAGTTTGGCAACTCGCATGTGAACACCACAAAGGGTGCTCGGAATCTGCATGTGAGCATAGAAAAGCATAACAACATTACTAGAAACATGGCCATGATCAAAAGCTTAAAATGCATGAAGAATGTGCACCACTTGATTTTTAACGCTCAATTAGCCCACGGCAGCTGAGGTATCAATTGTATTTGTATAACTGCTAGTGGGATCCTTGCAATGTCAAATAACAGACCAAAAAAGCCTCAAAAGTTTGGCAATCGACTCCAACTCAGCAGATGACTCGCACAAAATTGGCAAGGGACAATGAAACCGAACCC
Organism: Rhododendron griersonianum; assembly: GCA_018127125.1. NCBI lineage: Eukaryota > Viridiplantae > Streptophyta > Magnoliopsida > Ericales > Ericaceae > Rhododendron > Rhododendron griersonianum. The sequence continues at coordinate 2,055,455 of CM030795.1, read as the reverse complement.
ACAATAACAAACTCCAAATCTGTCCATACGTATCAAATCGTCCTAAACATTGATTAATGTCTATGTGGATTCAATACCATACTGTTCACCTTTGGGAAAACATTTCCAACCGCGTACTTATGAATAATGACAAACAACATTGAGAGAGGAACAAAAAGCTTCAGTAAAATCTGAAAGCTGAGAAAGAGAGGATACAACTTTATTAATTAAAGGAACCCTCAAAAGTGATCTATGCCATGACAAACGCCACCACTTTAGAAAATGTTCAGTGCGTCAAGCGTATCTTCATCAGCTCTTAGGCATGTTTGAATACTTTAACACCACCATATTAAAATGTTCATAATCCATAAATATCTCTCGAGCCAAAGCTGAGACTCCCTCCGTTGATTGTTTGTCCACTACGAATAATCATGCAATATTCAGATAACTAAAATACTTCCGTGCATAATTCTTAAATGATTTTTCGCACCAAATTAAACATCTCAATTACACAATTTGTGGACTAACAATTATGAAGAGGGGGGGGTATTTCTTTTCCATATCTGGTTTCTTTTGAAAGCAATCAAATGCAAGAACTATACATCATACCAAGCAACAAAGTCAAACCAAGTACGATATCCACAAACATAAGAACAGATCTGAGAAACCATCTAGAAACTGTGAAGCAAAAGAACCCAAAACTTGAAAAGATGATTACAGATAAAAAAACGGCTCTTACCAGCATACTCATTTGAGAGATTCTTCATAGCACTCAAGAAATGACTACTCGGCCCCTCCTCCAACTCCTTAAAGTCATGCCTATAACAAGGAACCAAAACAGCAAAACTATCATCTCCCTCATCATCACTCTGGAAATCAGGGGCATGTGGTTCCAGCCACCCAATCGACCAGTCCGAGTCATCGGATTCCGACCCCGACAAACAAACCCCATCTGATGGCACCAACACAGCATCATACTCCTTGTCTATGGACTTAATTCTCCTTTCTTCCCTGCTTTGCCATTTCCTCTTAACCTTTCTGGTCCGAGGGGCGGCAATCATCGCCCCTTTGACCGAAGGAAACTTCACATTATCAACTTCCCTCATACCCTTACCCCGATCCGAAGAAGGATTCAGGGAAGACCCATTAGAAAGAGGCTCCTTGTCTTTCCCGCTCCACAACCACCACGAAAATCGAGTCAAAGAAACAGACATTTTTGTAAAAGGAAATAAGTTCAAGGGGTGAAAGAATTGAGATTCAAAAACAGAAAGGATGCAAGTGGTTCCTGCCAATTGCACCAACCACTGTCTCAGAAGATAATACCAACACAAATAAACCAAATTTAGGAAGATATTCTAATGCAACTCAATGACTAATCTCACCTATCAATAGGGAAAGCTTTTCCTCAATCACTCATCTAACAACTGAGTTGTCCTTTAAAAGCACTCACACACATTTAAGTAGCACTTTTAATCCAACTTCAAACCCATAATTGAACATGGAAGTTTCTTCAATTAGCACAAAAAACCCAATTTAAGCGTTAATACTAATAAGAACAAAAAAATGCCAAATTTGGGAAGAAAATTATCAATTTTTTTTGGGTAAATAAGAAAATTAACATTTAACACAACCCAATCAATAATCTCAACAATAGTTCTGAAGAAAAAAAACAAAGCTTTTTAACAGTCACTCGTCCACCAACCGAGTTCTCCTTTAAAACAAGCCCAAAATTTTAGTCAACGATTAATCAAACTCAAATCCGTAATTGAAAATAGAATCTCCCCCATTTAGCAGAAAATCCCAAACTTGACATATCTAGTATTCTCATAATCGCTGAATAGCATCAGCAAACTACATCTGATTGAGTCGATGAAGAGGAAGACAGAGTTTTTTAAGAGCGAAGGTGAGGGCGAAATCGGGAACACCCGAGATTGGAAAGGTTCAAACGGTCATTTGTCCCTTGTGTCACCTAAGAAAACGGAATTTCCCCCGACAAGAGAGAGAAGTTTCGGGGAATCAAACGGTGGTACAAACAGAAAAACTCGGAAAGATGAAGTTTTTTCAGAAAACAAACGGCATGGTATCACCGGAAAACCCGAAATTGTAGACGTAGAGTGAAAGTTCAAGAAACGAAACGGTGATAAAGAGAACACGAACAAAAAAATCAGAAGGGGGAGTAAAACAGAGAAGTTTTTTAGGGGCTTGAAGTTCGAAACCCTACTTCTCTCTCCAACACCTCCATTGTTTCTCTCTCTCTCTCTCTCTCTCTACTTTCTCTCTCTCCCTGAGCCAACCACACACTCCTCTTCTCTCTCTACCTCTATGTGAGTATTAACCGACGGCTTCGTCCAGTACCAAATATATAGGCATAATTACATCTTTTGCCTCCCTAAACTATTACACTTATTAAAATTATCTCATGAACTATAAAACTTGATACTTTCCCTCCCTCCTTAAACTACCTAAACCTTTTTACTCACCCTTTATTAGTCTTTTACGGACAATCGTATAATTGTCTTCGACTATTTTTTCCCCTTGATATATGACTAGAATGTCTAGAATGATAAGCATATAAACCTGTATATCTAACAATATTAAGGACCACATCTTTGTATGGATGTGTTCTTTCGTTCACTCCTATTCATCAATCTCTTTTGCTTTTATCCAGTCTGGGATTTGATAGATGTGCAACTTTATATGTATCCTATTCTTGACATCCTTGTCGTGTTTAGAGAAAAAATAATTCGAGAAAACATTTTAAAGATCTTTAACGACTATTAAGCGACTAAAGATTAGTAAGCGCCTCAAATTAATAAGTTTAGATAGTTTAAGGTGATCAAGTGTAGGATTGTGTAGTTTAAAAGGCAATTTGTAAAAGTGTAATAATTCAAGGGGCAATATGTAACTAAGCCCAGATACACATGGACTTTTGTATACTTATAAAGGTGTACGGTGGAGATCTCGGAGGTACTGCTACCGTGGCCGTCCGATCTACTGGGATCTGCAATAATTTAACGGACAGTTTTTAAGATATTGACGAAAAAAATAAAGAATATCGGGGTGAGTAAGAAAATGACGAATCGAACCTTGGTGGGGACCACGGGACCATTACGGGATGAATTTGCTGACGTGGGTGGCTGGGAAACCAATCGTTGCGTGTGTGTGCGGTTCAAGAAACTGCCACGTGTGCGCGAGTTTCTGGTTCTTATTAATTTTTGAAGAAAATATATTTTTAAAAGAATATTGTTAATAATTGAACTCATGGAAAAGATTAGTAGTTGTAGTAGTAGTTATAAGATGATCAACATGATAAAACTGTTTTGATTTTGGCGCTCCACTTTTGTACGCAGGCATTCCATTTTTAACGCGAAGTTCACGTACAAAGTGAAGCGCATGCGTACAAAAGTGGAGCGCGAAAATTAATCTTCAAAATAAAATAATAGGCCCATGATCAAGAGAAGAAAGTACTTAATACTTATACAAGCGCAATTAATCTATCTTTAGTTCAAAGAAATTATGTTAGAGATCGAGTGTTTATGACTTGTTTGTTTGTTTGTTTGTTTGTTTGTTTATAACAAGTTGAAAACAATCAAATGAAAAAGTCAATTGTGTTTTTCAATTTCTCAAAGGACAAAACAGATCATAGACAAGAGGGGGAAAAAAAAAGTAGAAAGAGAAGAAAGAAATGAACGCCATTGAATTTTTTAAATTTTTTTTGGAATCGATTCAATCCATTTTAACATGAAAAGTCCGAAGGCAATTACAGATTTCCTCATTGAAAATTATACTAATGTTTAAACCTAATGAAATCTTTTGTTTTGACACACTGAAAAATTGGAAGCGCACGCTAGAACATGACCATTTAAACATATATAGTAAGCTGCATGCAACCGCTAAAACTACAAATGTGCTTTTTTCCCGGCTTAATTAATATATTCATTGTCAATTTCGACGTGGTTAATTAATTCCATAGGTCTAGCAGTTGATTGAATTAACTGTCTTGATTATTGATTTTGAGTTCCCTATCCTTGTTCAACTTTTAACTCTTGTGATTTTATGGAGAATTATTATCATAATGTACTTTAATTAATATGCTCGATTTTCAACAACATGAGAAAAATATCAGAGACTTCATGCGACCATTTGCCTTTTTACTCGGGGCCGAATTTGTGGACTTCTCCATTTGCACTTTTTGTCCCTTTCTTATTCCATTTTTTTTTGGGTTCGACATTTATGGGTGTTCAGGACAGCTTGCGCACACCTTAACTAATCTCTTCCTCGGTCTAGTCAAAGACAGACCATTCACACTAGAACTAAGATGTTTGCAAGAAAATAAATTGTTTTATGACCTGACTTCAAAAATCAAATTATGGTCAATTAAAGAAAGCAAACCCACCTACCAACCGAACTAATTAACCCTTGGGGCATTCCAAAGTCTCTATATTCTGCATCAAACTTGTTCAATAGCCTTTCTAAGTTTATTTATTCGGTTTATAGTAAAAACCAATAATGGGCTCTTAAATTATCACTCGGTTGAGTTATGCAGAGACCAAAAACTTCACTTTTTCCCCACTTAAAAAAGAAAAAGAAAAGAATAGACGAGTACTTTGGACATCGATCAATTTGCAAAAATTAACTATACGGGGAAGCACATTATCGTGTAAAAGAAATGTAAATTCAGCGCACGTTATCTGACTTATTTGTTGGTATCTATTGAGAAAAAATCATATTAGTTTGTAAAGATTGTGTCAGTAATTAACTGGGGAAAAGAAATTACTAAGGTGGGAAATCTCTATATACAAGTTGTAAAAGTAGACAATTTCATATATAAAGAAGCTGGGCACCATGGACGTACTTTCCTAGCTAGTTCTGAGACGATACGAAATGGTTTATGTGGTCTTAATCGATCTTAAAGCACTTTAATTTATGTGGAGTCTTCATGTTTATCTCTTGGTAGGGGCCAGAATCATAATTTTTTTTGGCCAACTGATAGAAGATGATATTATAACTCCAACCAAAGATTATATCAAGATAAAAACTCGTCTTTAGACTAAGGAACAAGTAACCAAGATAGCTAGCAGAGATTCATTCTGCGGACTATATATCCCAAACCAACTAAACCTTTTCCTGTAAAAATAAGAAATAACCCAAAACAACCCAACTGGGAGAAATCCAGTCGGGAGAAAAACTCACGGCAAGACACCGGAGAGAAAATCTCCACAAAAGGGAGAAGAATAAGCAAAGAATCGCAAACCAACAAGAAATGAAAAAAAACCTCGCTATCATCATCCACCAACATAGATCTCCAATTCCGGCGACCCAATCATGCACAAAAGCTCCACACCCACAGCCACATATCTGAACCGCACCACTAGAGATGAGTCACCGACGAACGGCGAATATGATGGAGGAGGTCCGGCGATAGAGAAACCGGAGAGGCCAAGGCGTTGGGAGGCGTGAGGGGAGGATGAGGTTGGAAAGTGATGAAATGAGGAGAAAAGAGATTCCGATCGGAGGCCGACAGAGAGAAAAACTCCATAGGAGAGATCGCCTCCCCTCCCGCCGCCCATTTTAGGGTGGAAACCCTAAGGGAAGGGAGGGGAAAAGAGAAACAAAAAGGTGCAACGGCTAAAGTTAAGAGAGAGAGATCATAATGTACTTTTTTTTTTTGATCAACAACAAATTTCATTCCAAAAAGCCTAAGAGCATCTCCAATCTAATACTCCATTTGAGAGTATCAAAATAATATTTTTTACTCATAAAGTGATTATAGAGGAAATTACTATTCATGTTTACACCAACCACAAATCCTCTATTTTTGTCTCTAAAATCACTTTATGAAAAAAAAACCTTTTTTTATACTCTCATGAGGATAAAAATTAAGTAAGAAAAGCAAATAAAAACAAAAATATCTTTTAAAAAGGTGAATAGTGTTTTAGAGATGGTCCTCTATATTTTCTCTTACCCTCTAAATATAGAGTATCAAAATTCAATACTCTCAAATGGAGGAGGGTTGAGAGGATGGGTTGGAGTGCTTTGATACTTTCAAATAGAGATATAGAGTATGGATTGGAGATGCTCTAACGGCACTTACATGATATAATCATAATAGTCAGTAAGAGCTAACTCTACTAAAAACTAGGAAACAAGAGCAAACCACAAATGGGCATACAAGCTCAAAAGACGCATTACTGCAAAAGCAGACCGACACGATGCGGCGTAGGGTCCATCCTAGCAACCGTAGATGAGCAACCCAGAGCTCAAACCATTAGAACGGTCCTTTAAATGGCTAATGTTGGCTTTCACGGCGAAAGGGACGAATCCCTCATAGCCACAAAGGGAAGCTCCAGAGCGAGTTTCTTAATATGCTCGATTTTCTACAACATGAGAAAAATATCAAAGACTTCATGCGACCATTTACCTTTTTACTAGGGGCCGAATTTGTGGACTTCTCCATTTGCACAACATATATAGCTCTTGGAATAGCATAAGTTGTCACCCATGCCTCTAAAATTCCAGCCCTTTTTATCCCTTCATGTGAATCATGTCATATATAGTCCATTCTCAAGGATAACATCACTTTTTGCCCCTTTCTTATTCCAAACTATTTTTTTTGGGTTCGACATTTAGGGTTGTTCAGGACAATTTGCATGCATCTTAACGAATCTCCTCCTCGGTTCAGGCAAAGACAGACCATTCACACTAGAACTAAGATGTTCACAAAAAAATAAATTATTTTGCAACCTGACTCCAAAAATCAAACTATGGTCAATTAGAGGGAGCAAACCCATCTACCAACCGAACTAATTAACTCCTGGGGCTATTCCAAAGTCTCTATATTCTGCATCAAACCTGTTCAATAGCTTTTTTAAGTTCATTTATTTGGTTTATAGTAAAAAGTATTAATGGGCTTTTAAATTATCACTCACTCGGTTGAGTTACGCAGGGACCAAAAACTTCACCCTTTCCACTTAAAAAAGAAAAGGAAAAGAATAGACGAGTACTTTGGACATCGATCAATTTGGAAAAATTAAACTATACCGGGAAGCACATTATCGTGTTAAAAAATGAAAATTCATCGCACTTAATCTGATGTAATTATCCTTATATATATATATATAATATATATATATATATATATAGAGAGAGAGAGAGAGAGAGAGAGAGAGAGAGAAATATATTAATTTGTAAAGATTGTGTCAATAATTAACCGGGGAAAAGAAAGTACTACTAATTAAGGTGGGAGACCTTTATATGCAAGTTGTAAAAGTAGACAAATTTCATAAGAAGGCACCATATATGGACAAGTTCCGAGACTACACGAAATGGTTTATGTGGTCTTAATCGATCTTAAAGCACTTTAATTTATGTGGAGTCTTCATGTTTATCTCTTGGTAGCTAGGGGCCGGAATCATAATTATGTATCGAATGGTAAATTAATAGTATAAGTAATAATTAGTCGAAATCAGGAATCCTAAACGAGAGTAGAAGGATACGTGTCGTCGGGAGCCACGGCACCCTAATTTTTGTCAACAAAAAAAAAAAAAAAATCGAACTATGAAATATTCTATATATTTGATGTATATATTTCATAAAATAGCACTTTAATCCCTACAAGTTCTTAATGATCTTAATTAATTACCTCTCTGAATATGGAACAATCTTAGCTTAACCATCTAAACTCTTAATTATTTTATCATGAAACCGATTTAAAAAGTGTAAACAAACAAAATTAGATCGTAAAGAGAAATTATGATCCCTATGTGAAGCCCCAAGAATTTCGAAGAGTACGTCCCACATCGGTGAGTAATTCAAAGGAAAAGTGGAATATAAGAATTTGCCCACCAGCTACTGTATAACTTGAGGTTAACCTTTTGAGCCACGTGATTAGGCGAATGGTTAGCAGGTCAGCTGGCGCAGGTCGTTACACCCTAATTAATAGAAATTATGATTCCTAATTAATTGTCTGTGTATGTTTTCACGTTTACATTACTATTAACTATACTTTAGAGCTTCCACTAATGGTTTGGACTGTGGAGGCCACAAACAAAATAATTAAGTAAATGATGACATGAAAATTTATTCTCCTCTCCATTTGGTGGTTCACATGCACTCTTGGAGGAGAAAAGAATAAACCGATTGACATGAAAATTCAATCAAAGACTAACGGACAAATGATAGTTTTGTCCATAGTGTTACGTACTAACAAACATAAATTAATTTCTCGGCCTATACATTACCACATGGAGGATATCAATACGCATGTCATTTTCACATCCAGCAATTCGTTGCGCATGCAATATTAGAGCAATGTTACGAACGCAGATTTAAAACACAATCCCGAACCGTTTGATCGATGCACGTAGACCCACATGCATCGAACGCCTCCGGATACGATTGTGTTCAAGAGTTGTAGGAATTCATTTGTGGGGCCCGCCTTGATTAATTGAAGACCGGTGGAATTTTGATTGCTTGATTTTGCACATTTGTTTCACCACTAGCTTCCAACAAGGCAACAATCATGTTGTTTTTCTCTTTTGATTGCTTTTTTCTTTTTATAGTATTTTAACTTACACCAATCAATTGGGTAGATATCACCTTAGTGGGTATGACGTGATGAATCATCAAGATCTTCAGTAGTACAGCTAATTGCCTCACACATTGAAAATTGACATGGCATCCTATGTATTAGTGCAGCTTTAACTTTAAATAATGAGAAATGATTTTGTCATTCCTTTTTTTTTTTTTTTGCTAACGCCACTCCTCTACAAGTGTATTTTTACACCAATAATACACTTGCAGGAGAGTGATATTAATAAAAAAAGGAGTGACAAAATCAGCAACCTAAATAATTAGTGCTAAAGTCAGAAGCCTTAATAATGAACTAAAAAATGACAAATCTATGATTCTATATATCCTTCCTTCCTCTAATGCAACAATAACTATCATATGGGGTACAAAACACTGCCAAAATGATTTTAATCATATTGTATAGTTTAACAACTTAATTTCTTATAGTTATGAATTAGTTGAGATGCGCACAAGTTGGCCTAGATCGATATCAGGTTATCAAAAAAGAAATTCTTATAGTTACACACAAAATATATTATGTGGTTCGATGTAATGAATCGGTCAAATTACTTGGTAATTACGAAAGGCTCTTATTCGTTATTTATCAATTCATTAGGTCATGTAGGTTGCAAACTAGTCACGTTCATAACTTGAATTGAACTCGAGATAAACTAGCTAGTAAGTGCACTTTTGCACCTCCATCATTGCGTCCATGTGTTAGTACCAAAACTTATGTTCCACGCTCACATTTTTTTTTTTTTTTTTGTTAATGAGGAATCTTTACTCTCATTCTTAATTTTTGCAAAAGGTAATTCCACGCTCTTATTCTCACTCATGAACACGCATTAGGTCACTTAGCTCCCGGCCTTCTATAATCCTACAAGTACCTAACATTCTAACTTCTATTGTTTTTAGCCAAGGAAATGGCATATATTAATTTATTTAATAGGAAATGGTATAATTAAAGCTGCTAAGTGAGGTAAGACATCAAGAACCTCAAGTTACCATATATAAATATTAAGCCTTCAGATCATGCATTTTCATGGGACCAATTAGTAAGTTTCATTAAAATAATTAATATCAATAAGCACCAAGCCACCAATAGTTGGATACATGCTTAAAATTAAGCCGGTCCAATTTAGTGACTTATTAATCCAATAATAAATTAAGTAGTTCCAAAATATCTACTCCAACCCCTTATTTCCAACTTTTCCTTAATTATCAAAATAGAGATCTAAGTCAAAATGCCCAATAACAAACCTTCTTCTTTCTTTTTTCCAAATTTTAAAAAGACCTTAATGCAAAACACGAGAACTTGTACGTGTTCTTCCGCAACAACAAACGATAACCACATCGACGTTACAGATCGATCAGGTTTGAGTTACAAGTGGAATCAAAACTTTTTAAATGGACGGTTTGACTATCCACCTGCTCTATAGTTGGCCAAAAAGAATACGGAGCAATTCGATCATTAAAGTTTGAGCGCATATTAGTTGATTACTATATCTTTCAGACATTACTCTAAAGTGGGAATTTTGTGCTTTGAGTTTTGTGCACTGATTAACTTTTAGAGACTAGAGTTGTTAAAAGGAAAAAAACATGATTTATGCCCACTTGTAAAATAAAAGGGGGATACCCCTGGTTGTATCTGCCTAGTTGCATTGACCATGAGGTTAGCAATGTTAACTTTTATTTCCCCACTTTGCGATTTGCATGTGGCTTAGACCACCAAAAGACAAGAAAGACAAAATTAAAGTGATGTTACGTGTCTTTTCTTTATATTACAAAACTCTGAGAAAATATCGAGATGAACTGATGTGATGCAAAATGAAATCTACCGTAATCGTATTTGATTATTTGTGACGTTCGTATTGTTGACCTTGATAGAAGTTACTTTAATTCTTACAAAAAATCAAGTCGATAGTCGAATCATATTTGTCGTAAGAGAAATGAAACGTTACAGATGTGTTTTTATTGAAATGTGACGTCCGTAATAAATTGAACGGATCGTCAAATGAGACCATGGACGGTCTTATTCTACTCCCCATAAGAATTTACAGTGTGATACGCATTTAGATCATGATGAACATTAACTTGGTTTATTTTTAGAGTGGGACAAACTTCCAATTTATCTCAAGGGTTTTTATTTGTGGTTTGAACAACTTGATGGAAAGAAAAGTAAAAGTACAATTCAAGATAGATACGTATCAAACATGGTTGGTCGACATTTACAAGTTGAAATGGTTGAGTAAACCACGGGGACAAGGAATGTGATTAATTAATCGGTATATAGACGTACGTTTTGTATACATGCATATGGAGAGAGAGAGAGAGAGAGAGAGAGAGAGAGAGAGAGAGAGAGAGAATAGAGATACATAGGTCACCTACCTGGAAACTTTTGCTTTATTCCAATATGGAGCGAAATCAGAGAGGCATATATATTTAGGAATGGTAACTTCTCTTTAGCACTTTCAAAGGGGTGGGTTGGTTGAGTGGGAGTGGGAGTGGGAGTACCACAGAAAGTGAAAAATAAAGCATGTGCTTGTGCCCCTAATAAACCATACGAGCAGCTAGAGTAGTAAAGCATGTGCTTGTTGCACGTTTGAAAATAATTCACGACTCTGACCTATCTATACTGGTAAGAGTAAAGCATGTGCTTGTTGCGAGACCTAGAAACCAATTAAACGACAATTAAATTTCGATGCTATCCCGTCTTCATCAACTCAAATAAACTAGGGTACCTAATTATCGGGATCCTGTTTGGATATCCGTCTAACGGTCTTATATATTAATAATACCCATATGGGCCTGCACTTTGGGCTTGGTGTGATGATTAATGCCTTTTGGGTTTGTCTCGCGTACCCGTATACTGTTTAAGAATAGGCTAGACATCTATTGAGCGACAAAAAAATGTCCATATATAATGTCACCTTCGAAGTACGTAAATATACTCTTTAATTGGAATACAGTATTACTTAAAAATGTCTGGCTCAATATTGTCCAATGAGTAAAACTTCCTCCTCCCCTTTTCTGTCAAAAAAAACCAAAAAAGTTCGCTTGGCAACATGGATTTCGATCCGGACATTCCAGGACGGTGCGTTCCCCCTACGGTCACGCCCAAATAGAGTCATTCCAGGACGGTGCGTTCCCCCTACGGTCACGCCCAAATAGAGTCAGCGTAGTCATCTACGCTAATCGCCCTAGCCAACCTTTTCACCGAGAAAAAAGAAAAGAAGAGAAAAAAATAGTCGGCGAAGGCACAAGGGGATTGATGCTAGAGATTTTGTGGCCCAATCATGGTGGGGCACCAGTACGCGAGTCTATGAGGAATGGGTTTGGGCCATATCACAGAAACACTGAACTTCATTGTATAGCCCATGAGATCTCTTGTTATATTGGGCCCAGGCAGCTAGACCCATAATGCAACGACGGCGTTTCATTGCTCCGCCGGCCCCACTCCGAACATACACTCCTTTACTGTTTCAGCAAAAGTTCATTCAAGTTCGTTGGAAGTTGAGAGAGAGAGAGAGAGAGAGAGAGAGAGAAAAAAAACAGCCAACAAGCAAGCCAGCGCTAGTGGTTGATCTGCTCACCTACATTGATTGAATAATAATTTCCCATTGATTTCTTATACTCCTCCTCTCAAATACCCTCTCTCTCTCTCTCTCTCTCTCTCTCTAAACTTCACTCTCGTGCTATATCTCCTCTCCATTCATTCAGATCTCTAAAATGGCAGGCTTTTCCTCCGTTCTAAGACGCACGTACCTCACCCTCTACAATTGGACCGTATTCATCGGCTGGCAAGTCCCTCACTTCAATTCCTATGTTGCCCCCGGTTCTTATTTCTGATCTGGTCTTCATATCTGTATTTGTATGTAGTTAGTTAGATAACGCGAGCGCCAACGTGAAAACGTCTTTTAAAATATCTCAAAATATTAAAATTCGTGAGAGCGAGGAGCGCCGGCGGAGTGTTCTACTGAATTATTGTGTGACACAGGATTTGATTATGTTGAATAATTGCAGGTTTCAAGTGCTGTATCTAGCTGTGAAAACCCTATGGGAGTCGGGCCACGAACATGTCTACGACGCCGTCGAAAAGCCTCTTCTACTAGCTCAATCCGCCGCTGTTCTGGAGGTACATCTATCTGATCCGTACATAGAATAGACAACCTTAAAAACTACTCCATAAGTCTTTGTCGATTCCGTGGCTCTGTTGTGCTTCCCAATAATTTTCAACCCTACTTTGAAACTGATGAATTTAGGTTTTGACCAAATGATTTTCATCGGAAATTGGTTGGAAGAAATTAAGTACTAGTAGTAAATCCAGATGTGTATAGGGGGGAGGAAGAGAATTGGGTGCGTATTTAATTTTCCAACTCCCCCTAGTTTTTGTTAGGTCAAGGAGTTATCACTATTCATTAAATGAAACAAGAAATGGAGAAAAAGAAATGAAATTGATTTTGACACTTTTAGCCACTGACACTCCACTTTGTGTTTTCATCATGTGCAATTACAAAACAAAAAGTGGAGTGCCACCCGCTAAAAGTGGAGTGCCAAAACCACATGTTCAAAAAAAAAAATCAAGGGATTTCGTGTTCAATATCAACCAGCACAGAAGAGGGGCACTTTGTTGATTGATTGATAGTAAGTCCTACTCCATTAATTTGTAGTTATTCAAAATCCATCCTTATAAAGCTTTCGAACCCAATGTCATAATATGGGGGTGTTTGGGAGCCAATTATTTTTTAGATGGTATGTTTTAGATTTTTTTATTATAATTAGAATCTGTGGAAGTGTTTTCATGATAATGTGCATAATAGATTTTGCAGAAAGATAGTGTGTGAACTTATAAAAAATCTAAAAAGCTTTTCCGGAGATAATGTTTAGATTCTGCGTTCTCTAGTTTATTTCGCAGAATGCCTTTAAAATCATCTCCCAAACACCTAAAATGCAAATCTGCATAATGCATAATTCAAAACCATGGCTCCCAAACAGGCTCTAATTTTTATTATCAATTAGAACTTAATTTGAGCTATTTTCAATAAAATAACAATGTCAAATGCTTCAAATCCTTTTGTTTGATATCCACATCCATCTATGCAAACGGAGACTTAGTAAATAGCCAGATAACCAGCAGCAAATTTTCTTCCTCTGTTTAATACAAATTCCGAGTACTTGTTCCGATAGCCAAACCCACCCTTAGTTTCTTGAAATTTCATTAGTTGTACTATTTGATGTGTCTGACACATTTTTATGTTTTTGTTTGTGTTTTGTTCCTATTGGGCAACAGATATTTCATGGTCTAGTAGGTGAGAACTTTTTCCATTGATAAGCTGTACCTTTCATCTTTCATGGGAGAGAATATATTCTGTCAAACCGAATCAATTTTCTTATACACCTATTATTTTTCTTTATATTATGTTCCTACAAAAGGTTTGGTAAGATCTCCAATCACAGCAACACTGCCACAGATAAGTTCAAGGTTTTTTGTCGCTTGGGGCATCTTATGGAGCTTTCCTGAGGTTAGAAACCCATGTTGTGAACATTCCCCTTATGTTGGTTTGAGAAAAAAGGGACGCAGGAATTGAACTTCTGTTTTGCAGGTTCGGACTCACGTGCTTGTTAGCTCTTTGGTTATAAGCTGGTCTATCACAGAGGTTAGCATTGCATCCTTGCTGCTTTAACTTCAATTTTCTTAAAAAAATATGTGTCTTTAATAAGTTCTGGTTTGAGTCCTGGAGCTGTTGTTAACGAATTACGGTAACCCTCATCAAGGTTACCATAACTCACCATTGATCACAGCTCACACTACCTCTTCCATAACTGGTAGTTCCACTTCCTCTAATAATCTGTCTTGAATCTAGTTAGGTGAGAGGTGAGAGATTAGACTCTTTGCACTTGACTCTCAGGTTTGCATCCTTGGCTGTGGAAATCTTTGAAGTCATAAAGTTTGGATAAAAAAGAGCTGGACAAGAGGTCCCCCACTAATAGCATTTTTGGGTTTCTTGATACTTTGTACAGAAAGCTGATATAAAATATCTGTACAAACAAGAACTTTGTAATCTTAAATTATCCTTTGTATCTTGGTAGATAACTGTATGTATTAGCATTAGAAAACATCGCGTTCGCAGTTGTCTAGTCATATTAATAAACCATAATCATAATTGATTCGATTATTTCATTCCTGGTCGTGTTAGATTATTCGGTATTCTTTCTTCGGCACAAAGGAGGCTCTTGGATCTGCACCTTCCTGGCTCTTGTGGCTCAGGTTATACATGCATGCTAAATTTTAAATCTCTCTTCTTTCTCTTTTTTACTTCTTTAAAGAAATTTTATAGAGGATATTTATTGCAGGTATAGCACCTTTATGTTGCTGTATCCTACCGGCATCACGAGTGAAGTAGGTCTAATATTTGTTGCCCTTCCTTACATTAAGGTAATAAATTCTTTATGCAGACATTGTAGTATTTTCACTAGATTTTGTTTGGTTGAAATTGTCCAAAATTCTGCGTTCTTCTGGTTTCTTTAACCAAGCTTTACCAAGTTGAGCTGATAACCTGCTACTTGTGTTAAGACATATCGTATCGCTCACACATTGCACAGGGCTATATATGTGGTTATTTCTAGCACCCGTACACACACACACACAAAACAGCGCATGTATAGCTCTGCTCCCCTGGAAGTATGCAAATACCCTTTGATTAAATGCGAGAGAACATTCGAAAATACATGCACTGATTGAACTGCGATGCTTGCAGGAATCTGAGAAATATTGTATTCGGATGCCTAACACATGGAATTTCTCTTTTGATTACTTCTATAATGCTATTCTTGTCCTTGGAATCTACGTCCCGGGTACGACTTCACCAGATACAATTTCATCCTTCTTGATTGGCTTGCAATCTGTTGACTAATGAATCCGATGATGGTGTGATCTATTGCAGGCAGCCCTCACATGTACACATACATGCTTGGACAGAGGAAGAAAGCTCTCTCAAAATCAAAGAAGGAGTAGAACGTCAGTTATAAGTTTTTCACCATGTCTTTTAGGTTTTCGTGTGTGAAGCAGACTGCGGGTGTAACATCTTTGGTCCTCAATATTTATGCTATGAGTTGTGGTAAAAAAGTCTGTTCTAAGCTTTCCGGGCGGGCTGGTTCTCTTATTGCCATATTGATTTAGTTCAGCGGTGTCTGTTCTGTAACTTATCTGGTCCTTGTAACATTGGTACTAGTTTATAAAAACACTCCATGCATTTCTCTATAACGTTGTTGAGTTCGAGTCCTTCATGGGATTTTGAATCGTTAGAACTTTCGCGCTGGTGCTTCGTGGATCTAAAAAGGGTAAATCCGATTGTCAATCTCGAACAATAAAGTTGTAATTAGAACATCGCTCAGGGAAAGGGAAGAAGGATTCTAACCTCCCCCTTCTTGTACGCAAAAACTGCCGTATTGAGGTGGTCACGGAGAATCGGGATAACCGCGATATCGAAAAAGAGAAACAGAATTCAAAATAGGACTATAACAAAAAGCATTCTAGTCGCCTGTCAATTCCCACATACTACTACAGAGCAGCTGGCATTCACACGTACATAAGAGTGAACATTGACACAGTGATAAATATGGGATTATGGAAAGTTGGGAGTTAATCTAGCATTCCAATCAACCCTAGTCAATCTTCACAAATTTCTCCCTCCTTTCTCGTTTCAGCCGGAGTAAGGTAACCTGCACAAGAATCGAAAATCCAATTGTTAAGTCCATGTCCGCGGCCAAAGGAAGCGTGAAAAGAATTAGATCCCTACGGATGACATGAACCTTGAAAAGAAAATGAAAACGTGATTTTTGATATTCATAATTCCTACATTGATAACAGATTGGATTAAGGAAGTGATTACTGATGCGGGATGAACTATCCAACCCAGAATGATCAACTTCCCCATCTCAGTAGGAATCTGATTCCAACAGTGCCATTATCTTAATTTCCTAACTCAATCCAATCAAAATGACTTGTGCAAGTGTCGGTTTTTCAGAGTTTGTCGGCCATGTAAATAAGACCAAACTTATGGTTTCTGACCTGTTAGATTCAACCCGAGCCAATTTAGTTCGTAAATTCAAGAAGTTAACTAACCCCAACTTGAGGGAGATTGTGTCTGAGCTTTCGTAGTCCTGTACACGGCCGGTAGAGTTGCATACATTGGTGACAGACTCTGATGACTGGCCTTCTTCATAGACCATGTTATCCGAGTCAGCAACGACATTGTTTCGAGCATTAGATACTCCCATTACCTTCAATGAAACGTTACAGTATAGCCACGTTAAATCTCGCAGAAGAGTAGAACATAATTGAAACAAAGAAGGGTTTATGGGTTAACTCATACTTGCTGTCTCAGTTTCTCATTGTCTTCCATAAGTTGCATTCCCTGCATATTTTGTCAGTTTGAAGGGCAAGTGAGAAGAAGAAAATTGCAGATCCTAAACAATATAGGGATATAAATGTGTATCCTAAACAACATACTTCCTCGGTCCCATATTGCTAGTCCGAAATTCCATTTTTAGAATGTCCCAAAATGTTCGTCTTCTTTTAAATTAGTTAAACAAAAAAGTGTTTAGAGTTCCACAAACTAACCCCTACTAAATGACTAAAACTAGTTATATGAGGAAGATAAGAAACAATGTTGGTAATCCAATTAAACTTTCGAAGAAGACATGTCCCCATAGAATGCAGAAATACTTGTAGTGGACCAGGAATATGGGACGGAGACGGACGGACCATGTTATTTTTACCAACCAACCCCCGATCAAATCTTTTCGCAATATTACGATGTTCGGGTTCTGACCTTTTGTTGAAGTTGGGTGATCTCTTTCATGATTTTTTCAGCCTGCCGCATTAACAAAATCCTGTTAAAAGATAATCCTTAACAAAGTTAAGAAATGCCTGTATTGGAATAAAAAAAGGGAGACCTTTTTCTCTATCACGCGGGTCAATCCAACTTCAAGGGATCTCTCTAGCTGCTGTAATTCCTCAATACTTAGTCCTCGGAGCTCCTCTCCTCTCATCTGCCTGTTTCCGAAAACATTACATTCCATAAGGTCTAGAATCGGTACAGTAATATACATATATTTTTCGCAAATAAGTTCGATACAACAACATGTACCTCAGTTCATGGCTTTTCTCCACCACTTCCTTGCTTAATCTGGTGTAGTTGCTGTCTTCTACTAGCTACAAGAAACATCTCTTGGTCGTTTAGCGAAAATGGAATGAAGGCTTGGAAAGGCATTCGCATTCCCTTGGAATACACTTTCAATGTTTTTGGTTCACTACGAAATGAAAGAATGAACATGCCAAATGGAACTGGTACTGCAGATCGATTAGGCAAATGACTATTTCCTTGGGAGCCTAAGGAATCGCCGTTTTATTCTCTAAATCTTTCCAGTGAACCAAACACTACGCAAGAATTTGGGATTTGGCAAACTAAAAACTATTAATTACCTTAAACGATGAGGGAAAGAATAACTTACTTGCAGCTCAGTAGAAGGTTGCTCCAGTTTATCAAGATTCTTCGAGTGCAAGTCATGCCTTTCGAGTATACCCTCCATACTTCAGAAGGAAAAAAAATGTTACAAAGTCACTTGCTATGCATAGGGCTTGAAACAAAAAACATAAATGAAGTCAAATGCGGCTATCGGATGCGTAGGTAACAAATACATTGATATTGTATTTGTGAATTATGAAGTCTAAAGTTTAATAAACCCATGAAGTCGCGATAGGGATAAGAATTAAACTCATTATCAAGCTTCTCCTAGTAGTGTCGTAGTCATTGTAACGGAAGATCAATGTGCCAAGATCTCCTTGAGCATAGATACGAGACATGGCATGATGAACTCAATCAATTCAAACCGACAGGCTTTTAATATAATTACGTGAATCCTCTCTCACAGAAGGGCTTGAAACTTGAATTTTCTCCCGATCAAACCCGTTGGTGGGAGAGGATTCTCACAATATGCACCCAATTATGCTAGTCACTGCCAAGAGAATACAATTACATGGAGAAGTCACTCTTCTCACCTCTCTCGAACAAATCGTCTCTGATGTCTTCTCTCTCAACCCCTTCTGGGTTTTCTATCTCAAACAAGCCCACCTGGGTTTTCCCATGCTTTGGTAGAATCCCTCCATCCAAGGACTTCGGGTTGGTGCTATGCAGTGGTGTGCGCAGCACCGTGCTGCGCACCTCTGAGTCGTCGGATCGTGCATCCGACTGCTTGGATCTTATCTCGGCAACCAATGATCGAGAGCCGTTCATTGCTGAGATGAGATTCAAGCCATCGGATGCACGATCTGACGGCTTGAAGGTGTGCAGCACGGTACTGCGCATACCACTACACAGCACCATCCCCCAATTCCCATCGAAGATGGTCCAAGATTAAATTTAGGAATGTTCCAAAAATGATTGTCCATTTTGGAAAGTTTCAAAGAAAGTAATGCAAAGATTTTCAAAAAAAAAAGAAAGTAATGCAACATTCCCATTTTCCCCTCTTTTTTTTTTTTTATCTTTGGGTCCGTTTGATGAGAAAGAAAATTATGCTGGAAAGTGAAAATGAGAGAAAATAAAGTAAAAGAAAAGAAAAGAAAGTGAAAAGAACTTTATTTTCATACATGCGTTTGATTGAAATGAATTTTTTTTTGTAAGAATCTTGAATATATATTTACCAACTTACCCTTAGCATACATAATGGGTGATGATACAAAAGAAAAAATTATGGACATAATAGGAAATGTCATAAAATGTAGCAACTTTCACAAAAAAATAAAATTTCTCTGTGTTTTTAGCAAGAAAGTATGAGCTATGTACTCATGCTTTAATGAGTTGTACAAGAAAATTCACTTTTTTACACTTTATTGTATTTTCATGCTAATCAAACATAAAAAAAGTGTAATTATTTTCTCTTTCTTACATTTTCTATCACTTTCACTCAATTCAAATGAACCCTTAATAAGTTAAGATTGGAAAGTTAATTCTTATCCCTATCACCAGTGTATTTGTTTGTTCCAATGATTAATACAAAAAAAATTTACCAATTAAAAAAAGATAGGAAAGTTACAAAAAAAGAGCAATGTAATAATTATGTTCCCTTAAATAGTTGGTTTAGCCCAACAAAATCGATCAAGGCATGAAGATGTTCCTCCCTATACCCTCCGTTCAGTCGCACGGAAAGGTAAATTGGAAAGGATGAAAAAATCAACTTTCCTATAACTTTCTTCCTGTCCAATTACTAGGAAAGTTGTAGGACCTGCAATTTCAACTTCTCTACTGAAAAATACTTTCCTGCAAAATTGGTCTCGTTAAAAGTAAGGAATTCTTGTTTACCTACAAAATTTCTTGTCAACAGAATGCACACAAAAAAATAAATTTTATTTTTCTTTACTTCACTTCACATCACTTCACTTTTCCTGAGAACCAATTTCCCATACAACATTTCCGACAACTGAACAGAACCAAGGGGCACTCGTGCTCTACAACTGGTAGCCCCTGACCAAGAATTGGCAATTGACGCAGGAAGGAACTCTAGATGACTGACAACAGAAAGAGAGGCTGCTTATATATGAACATTTTCCTCATGTCGAATTTAAAGCAGCACCAGCTAGCTTTTCTTTTATGTTTTATAGCCAACACCCTTACGAGTCAGCAATGTCAACTCCCTTGATCAACGCCCTCCCGAAGGCAGGAGTGAGAAGAAATGACTTGTCTAGAGGTGATTGGAACCCTAAAATGGGACGGAGGGAGTACATTTTTTTGTTATTGCTTGGCGGTGCAGGGAGTACATTATATAACAACTAACTTCAAGTGGCAAATGGCAGCTCTGCTCATCATCCACGTCTATGGTACGTGGTTGGTAATATCTTTTTTTTTTTTATCGGCAAAAGTAACATTTTATTAAGAGGATAGGGGAAGTGGATTCCAACCAAAAGTTGGAAAGTACAGCTAAGTTGGGACAAACCCAAACGCTCCAAATGGACAAAGCCCTAAATACCTATGGGCCTAAGAGCCCGGATCTTACAAAACCCTAACCATTTGAAGAAAATTCAAACCCTGTTTCATCACCACCGCCGACCACCATCAAACAGCTACAACCAAATCAAACACCGAACAGCCGCCTTTGTAGCACCGGAGAGACTTCTTGTAGCTAGCACGAATCCAACACACACTGCCGCGGATGCTCACCAAGCCGTTAGGCAAAAACTGTGGCACCCAGCAGTGACCACGGTAGGAGCCGACGCCAGCCGTGTCTACCACCCACCAGATACTCCTTGCCGTTAGAGGCCAAATCGAGACACCCAGGAGATAGTCTGACCGAAGTTCAAAGCGGAAAATGCAAGCACAGACGAGAAGGGGCGACGAGGAGGGACACAGCGAGAGGAAAAGCTCAAAGGACAAGGGTATGGGATCGGAAAAAAGGAGAGGAAGCATCAATCATCTGACACCCAATCAATTCTTCAATTTCACCTTGTCCCACAATTCTAGTCTTGTTCCCTGACGAGTATCAACACAATCAATCTTATCCCCACAATAAAGCAGTCCTTTTTACGTTACTCCTCTAAGAAAAATTTGACAATATGCAAAACAAGTAAACTTAATAACAGCCCTTTAAGAAAAAGGCATTGATATAGTAGTATCACTGGAACACAGCAAAGCCATTGTCTGATCTTTTGCCCGCTTCACGGCCGCTAAGGCCTCCAGCCGATACTTGATTGATTGCTACGATCGCTTTGAGCGCCCAAACTTCTCTCGCACACCCGATTTCCGATAGGTATCGCTCGATCCTCTCACTACTCTTATGCTGCCTACTACCGCTATTTTACACCTCGGCTAAAGCACTCCATAGGCAACACAGAATAAATGAAAACACTAAACATAAAAGTCTACCCAACTACTATTTGTCGTACTGATATATCTTCAAAGCTCGACCTAACAAACGGAAACAACCAGACCCCAATGATTACAACTTTTGTATAAACTCTAGAGAGAGAACCTTCTTTTCGAGTTACTGGAGTTACTGTACGTTGAAGCACAGGAGCGGGGGCATGGATTTAAAGACAGCAATAAATATTTGAGACCTTAAACATATCTATGTTGAACATATGCAGTACGGTGTATATTTTAGAGAGAGAGAGAGAGAGAAACCTGGAGCTGGAGTACTGGAAGAGCTTGCCAGCAGAGGAGAAGATGATGAGGGCAACATCTGCATCGCATAGAACAGACAGCTCTTCTGCCTTCTTAAAAAGCCCTCTTCTTCTCTTGGAAAAAGTAACCTGCCTAGCCGTCGAGTTACTGATCTTCTTTATCTGAATCTTCTCTCTCGCCATCTCTCTCTCTCTACATATATCTCCCAGTATCTTCTTCGCTTATTCAATATATAGAGAGAGAGAAACAGAAATCAAAATCAAAATCACGGCTTCACACACAGAACACCCGAAATAAACCAGCATAGAAAGCAACAATGAGCCAGTCAAAGACGAGGGTAATTAACCAAAAAAAGAAAAGAGAGGAGGGTAATTAATGTTTCTATATTTAGACTAGGGAAGGGACAGATTGGGACATTTTACCAAACTAAAAAGACCAATAAAGAAAACCCACATGGTCTAGAGAAGAAAGAAAGAAACCCATTTGGGCATTGTTTTTCAGATCCAGACGAACAGGATTAGGGCCCCTATTGGGAAAGAGACAGTCAAAATATCCAAGACTCATCAAGATGCAGTGTCTGTCTATTTGAGTGAAAAAGGAGAGAGATTTTGCCAGAAGAGAATTTCTTACTTACCAGTTTGGGTTGAGGGAGTGGTGTGTTGGCCTTTGGGCTATGGTGTGGATGATGCTTTACTTGGTTTTTGGAGTGGTCGTTGTTGTTGGGAGGAAACCCACCAGTGGAAAGATTAGACACTAGACAGTGCTGAGAGAGAGTATTTTTTTTGATTGGCAGAGAGGGAGAGAGAGAGTATTTGATGTTGTGAATAAAGGGGAAGGCTATTTATGGTGAAGCAAAGGTGCGCGCCTTGGTCTTTTCACTTCTTTAAGCTTCTGTGTTCTTTTACATTTAACTTATTTTTTTAATTTAGTCCATTTTTTTAACTTGACTTATTTTTCATTCTTAAACTTAACTTATATTGCAATTGTATGTGTTAGGCAATTAAATTTAAGTTTAGAAGAATGAATGAATTTAACTTATTTTCATTTAAGTTTCAATAGGAGGAAAAAAATAAGTTAAATTTAAGTTAAGTGTAAAAAAACGCAAAGTTGTTTACTTAAAAGGACAATTTGACATAAACATTAAGAGTAATTATTCAATGATCTAGGGTCACGGTTACGTGGCGGTCAAACACTTTTATGCACCATACATTCTTTCAGAGAAATTATTTGGTAGTCTTAGTTACTGTCACGTGGTGCCCCAATCCTCTTATTCACTACACATTTCAGTAGGGCCCAATACCAAGGATATGAGCCCCACAAAATTTTATGATAGATACTAGTGGTGCCTTAAGCCTACTGAATGTCCCATTCTTTTAGGGTTCATACAATTAGTATTGAAACTTATAAGAATGAGCGAGAAAAAAGGATACTGAGACACCACGTGGCGATACTATAAGGGACTGGGGGACTGTGCTGTGCAGCTTCATGCTGCGCAGCCGCGGGCGAGGCCTTGCCGGCATCGGTCCGACGATTGGAGACGTTCACCGCGTAGAGCTTGTCGAGTTCTACACGTTCACCAAAAATCAGCTTGATCAAATATCGTTAAGTGCCTCATCGGAACACATATAACTTGAAAAAAATGGATTCAGTGGTTTTGATCCGGTGTTTCGTATCCATTAGGATTCATTTTTTTTCAAGTTATAAGTATTCCGATGAGACATTTAACAATATTTGATCGAGTTGATTTTTGGCACACTTGTAGTACTCGACGAGCTCTACGCGGTGGACGTCTCCGATCGATGGACCGATGCCAACAAGGCCGGTATAAGAATATTGAATGATCTTTCCATAAACAAGGGATAAAGTGCACAACATTTGAAGTACTGTAATTAAGGAAAAATCATGCACAAAATGAGGTAGAAGTGAGGAAGGGCATAAGCAACAAGTGATGGATCCATTTGCGTGATTTAAGGGTATTTATTGAACTACTACCAACACGTAAAGACAATTTTGTATTAGGAAAATTTTGAAAACGTACCCAAATATAAAAAAAGAATCATTATTTTATAATCTCAGCATTATCTAATCCTAATAACGGCCTTTTTGGTAGAGGAATATGCTTTGGAGGAGAAAATGGGATATGAGAAAGAGATCCGGGCGTGCTAGAAACATGATATGTAAAAAGTACTTTCAAAGCCAACTTCAAACAAATGTCATACTTGGAGGGGGAGCAAATTCTAGTTAAGAAGAAGAAGAGGAGAGAGAGAGAGAGAGAGAGAGAGAGAGTTAATTAATGGCCATTACTAATCGGCCCCCCCCCCTCCCGGTGTCAGACCCCCTGACACGGCCCTCCTTCCCCCTTTTACCCCTCTCTCTCTCTCTCCCTCCCAGCACTCTCTCTCTCTCATTTGATTTTTTTGTTATAAATTTATAAATGCTAATAACTTTTTTTTCACATATTTTTATGAAATAAATTTTATATTTTTGAAATCTACTCAACGAAACCTATCAAACGAACCTAATATTGATGGTGAAATAATGTAAAATGAAAAAAAAATATTTTTTACGTAGTTGAAACTGTCTAAAGAGGTTGAAAAATATGTTCCAAATTTCAATCCTTTTAAACCGGTGGAAAGATTTTAGTTGTGTAATCATTTTATCCTAAATGGTCATAATTAAATTTAAACTCTAGAGCTGTCGTTGATTAACCCTAAAAAAGTCGTAGAATTAAATACTGTATCTCTTAAGGTTATTCAACGAGAGTTTTAGAGTCAAAATTTAATTATGACCATTTAGGATAAAATGATCAGAAAATTAAAATCTTTCCACCGGTTCAAACGGATTGAAATTTGAAACACTAATTTTTTAAACCTTTTTAGACAGTTTATATGTTAAAAAATATAATTAAAAAATTAAGTGTTCCAAATTTCAATCCGCTTGAACTGGTGGAAAGATTTTAGTTTCTTGATTATTTTATCCTAAATGGTCATAATTAAATTTTGACTCTAGGACTCTCGTTGATGAACCCTAAGAGATATTTGATTCTACGAGAGCAAAAATTCATTATGACCATTTAAGATAAAATGATTAAAAAAACAAGATCTTTCCACTGATTGAACCGGATTGCAAATCGGAACACTAAAATAATTTTAAATAAATAAAAAAGAAAAAAGACACAAAGTATAAACATTATAAATTAAATAAAAAAAATAACAAAAAATCGGTTATCGGTATTTTTGGGATAAAAAGGTTAAAAAATTAAGTGTTCCAAATTTCAATCCGTTTGAACCGGTGGAAAGATTTTATTTTTTTGATCATTTTATCCTAAATTGTCATAATTAGCTGTGTTCCACAAAAATATTAAGAACTTATTTTTTGTCCAATAATAAGGTGTGTTCCACAAAAGTTCTTATTTTTTGTTCACCATTAGGTAGTATGGCCGGCGGGAGGGAAATCGGTGGCCGTCTCCGGCCACCGGACGGCCGATCCGAGCCGTCCAAAAATTCTAAAAATTAAAACCAAGGGGGCCAACGCGGGAATCAATATCATCCGAGGTATGTAGGGTACTTGATCCGAGCACCCCTTTTCCGTGTACATTTGAAACTTCATATGTACACGGAAAATGGGTGCTCGGATCAAGCACCCTACACACCTCAGATGATGTTGATTCCCGCGCAAGCCCCCTTGGTTTTAATTTTTAGAATTTTTGGACGGCTTGGATCGGCCGTCCGGTGGCCGGAGACGGCCCAGCGCGGCCGCCGGACCGATTTCCCTCCACCGGCCCCCATATTGGTAAAAACAGTCTTCTTTTTGTACAGACAACTTTAAGCTAAAAAATAATGTGTTTACGCAAATAATTTTCCTACCACTATGGATCTTATTTGATAGATCTCATTGAGATCTTTAATACGGTGCAAAAAAATTTTTTTTTTTTTCATTTATGTTATATTTGAGTTTGAAAATGTAGAAGGAATTTTGTAGTTGGGAAAAATAAGAAGGTTGGATTATTTTTGAAAAAGAAGTGAGCAAATAAAACTTATTTTATAAGAAGGGTTCGGGAACGCAGCCTTAAATTTTCCCTATAGGGCTTTCCTTGATTAACCCTAAGAGATATTTGATTCTACGACTTTCTTAGGATTAATCAACGAGAGCCCTATAGTCAAAATTTAATTATGACCATTCAGGATAAAATAATCAGAAAACTAAAATATTTCCACCTGTTCAAACGGATTAAAATTTGGAACACTTAATTTTTCAACCTCTTTAGATAGTTTAAACTATCACAAAAATTAGTTTTTTCGTTTTACATTATTTCATCATCAATATTAGACTCGTTTGATAGGTTTCGTTGAGTAGATTTTAAAAATATAAAATTTATTTTAAAAAAATATGTGAACAAAAAGTTATTAGTATTTAAAATTTTATAAATAAAATAAAATACTCCCGGTGTCAGAGAGGGAAAGCGGGGAGAGAGAAGGTGGATGGGGATAAAACGGGAAATGGCTGGGCCCGGTGTCAGACCCCCCTGACACGGGGGTGTGATTAACAGCTCTCTTAATTAATAGATTATTGATTGCAGTTTCTGACTTTTAAAGAAATTGCCTTTTCAACCCATGCTTTTGTGCAGATAAAGCCATGCCGATTTGGATGGGGCATTGCATTGTCGTTAAGATTGCCGCAAAACTATTAATCCTACATTTTATTGTCGATACTCGAAGTGGACAGATCAACCAAATACTAGTACTAAATAAACAAAATACATTTTTATTCAAAACATTTAGGAAACATGAAAACCACTTCTTCTTCGAGAAAACCAATAAACAAATAGGTTTTGATTATACGGGCTGGAAAGATTCAATTGCTTACAAATAAAGAAACACCGATAATATGACGAATTTATTTAATAGCCAGTCCCTAAAATATATATCGTGTTTCATATAAATGAATCTAGATAACAAATAAATAGGCAAGTGACACAAACCAAAAAAAAATCCAGATGCGGTCTAGCACCACATCACTGACATGATTTAACAAATCATTCAGACATCATCGACAAATTAACTCCAAATTAAATTGCTGCAAATGCGAAGGTCATTTATAAGTAAACTCTAATTGCAAGTAATGGTGGGTTTTTCCTAAAAAAAAAAATTGTCTATTGCTTAAGAACTTTAGAGGAATTTTTTTGCTAAAAGGATTTTTAGTTGATATATGTGAGAAGAACGATCAATCTCAAAATTTCTTTAGGTGCAGATTTTTGTCCGTTTGATCTGTCTAATCCATTTAGACAATAGAGAAAACCTAACCAAAATGACTTTGGTTATGGCAATGATGGAAAATCGACCGTCGACTGAGGGTGAGTTCAGAGTTGCCGTCGGAGAAGCGAGAAAGACCAGAAGTTGTGAGGAAGGCCGGAAGGCGAAGTCGATAGGGTGACAGTTAGACCTTTTCTTGCCCCAAATGGGCCTAATTATTTCTCTCTCTCTCTCTCTCTTAATCAAATTCATATGGGGTCTCATATCTAGGGAACCATTGGTCAAGAACCTCTAGCTGGTTTTAGTTTCGTAGGAATGGCGTGACCAGCTTTTTTACCAGTTCCCGGGATCTCGCTTGATGCGTCAATGGGCAGGAACACTATGATTGATTAACACCTAGTGGGTGTAAAGGGACCTTCCAGTTTCTTACTGTCTGAGCCCTGTCCAGTTTCGATTTTGTAGGCCCTATTTTGGATCCGCAATCATTTAGTATTGTGGAGCCCGTCAAAATCTACTACCATGTAAAAAAATCATGTTAGTCGATTATCGATCATCATCTCATCTAAAACACATTTATCTTTGACGGGACTTAACAGTTAGGAAAGCTTGGAAACTGGACAAAACCCTTTTCCCCTAATGGAAGGCTTTTAAAAAAAATCACCTAGTGGACGTACTCGTAGGTAGGGAGCAAAAACCTATTTCATTGAATAAAGAAGAACCTATCATCATTACCTACTGATTATGTACTTCTATCTCGGCCAAGTTTTATCTTGTAGTAGTACTAATTACAGTACCTATTACAGATTTACAGTATATAGTAGTACTTATTTTGTGGAGAAAGCTGCTACCCATACAGATAAAAGTGCACATATCGTGTACAGATTTTTTGTGGGGTCCACCACGGATTTCATACAAACGATTAGAACTGTTCATTTAATGTAGAGTACTTTTTCAAGGGTTCCCGTGAAAAATCAGCTCAATTCAATATCTATAAGTTCTCGATCCAATTATTTAACTTTTCATTGAGATTTCAGAATAATGAAAAGTTATGATTGGATCGAGCACCTATAAGTATTGGATTGGGCTGATTTTTCACAAGGACCCTTGGAAAAGTGTTTTACATTTAATGAACGACTTGAATCGTTTGTATGGGATCCATAGTGGGCCCCCAAAAAATCTGTGCACAATCTGTGCATGAAATGTCTGTGTGGATAGACTTTCTGTTCTGTGGAGGATTGCTAGAGGTACCGACCATTTATATACCGATGGGATACCGACGGCTCCACAGGGCCCACTATGGATCTTGCACGAATTCGAATCGTTCAATAATTTTAAAAAAAAAACGAGTGGGGCTATAAAAAATCAGCTTAATCCGATATTTGTATGTGCTCGATCCAATCTTCTAATTTTTTATTCAGATTTCAAGATCGTCGGTACTCTTATCTTTATTTTTTTTGCCATTCAATAATCCTAATCTACACTATCTTAGGAGATTTGTGGGAGGGGGATGTAATCCTAATCTACACTATCCTAGGGGATTGGGGGAGGGGGATAGGGCTTACAGGGATCGAATCATGCCCATGTGTATGAGAGTATATAAGGGAGGTTAACTGCACTCTACTCCACTTATCGTCGGTACTCTTATCATTAACGTATTTTTGTGGTAGATTGTTTGATTACACAAGCAAGAAAAACAAACCAACTCTTAGGCTTCGTTTGTTTGGATGTAAAATATTTTTCCTATTTTTCGGTGTTTGGTTGTGTTAAAAATGAAAAAAATATTTTACATATAAAACATTTTTCATCAATTGGATGAAAATGACTTACATTAAGGCTCCGTTCAGTTGTCGAGAAAGTTGTGTGGGAAATTGGTTCCCAGAAAAAGTGAAGTGAGGTGAAGTAAAAGAAAAAGAAAATTATTTTCCTGTGAGTATTCATTTGACAAAAGAATTTTGCAAGAAAAATTAAGGTTTAGTTGTTCATTTGTCAGGAAAAAGAAACTTTCGGTAAAATTTTGTGAGTGTTCACTCATTTTCTTTTTCCCGCGACGCAAAATCCTGTGTTTTTTGCAGGATCACTTTTGCAGGAAAGTAATTCCTGCAGGAAAACTTAAATTGGTAAATCCTAGAATTTTCCTGCCAACTGAACACTTGGAAAGTTATGGGAAAATTGATTTTTCCATACTTTCCTGTTCTTTCCTGGCAACTGAACTGGGCCTAAATTTTCGTAAGTTATTTTTTGAAATGAATCCGCTGTCTTTTACTGCAATTCTCACTGCTCAGTTTTCTCGATCATCAGTCTTGACACACGTTCAATCCCCCCTCTATCTCTACATTATTTTTGTAACGCCCCGCTTTTTCGGGAGCAAAATAAAATAATTTCTTAAGAAAATTTTTGCTAATTAAATATAATTTTCTAAAATAAAGGTCTATTACAATCTCAAAATAAATTTACCGATTCAAAATACATTAACTTCAGAGCTGACTCTAGGCTTGATACGAATCCCAAGCATACTCGATCTCTATTCCTGATATTCTTCTTGTGTCGAACTGCACCATCTTTGAATCCTCTCCATTGAATCCTGCGCCCTCTGGCAAATTGATCGCCGAAGCAATCGATTTACCAGGATACAGACGTATCCGTGAGTGATAAATCACCCAGTAGAATAATCCAACCCAACCACCCCTCTTACTTTACAGCTAGCAATCAAGCAGGATAAACATGGTACGAAGAAATATAACAGAGGTATTTCATATCAATCAGTTTATTACTATTCATTAACCTGACGTGTGATCTAAGATCTCACCGCGAGATCTTTCCTCCCTCAACCACTAGCCATGCTCGGTCCCATGGGATCACTTTATTTTGCTGTCGCGGATTGCACCTAAGTTATGTACCCAGTGTGTATCCCTCTCAATACAGCAAAAGAAAACTTACCATGCCTGAATCACGACTAGGGTTCGCCTATCTTATAAACCACATCACAACCATTCCACAATCATCACTGGACACCCGCCAGTCTATCAATTCATCACTGGACACCCGCCAGTTTCAATCTCATCACAATCTCATCACAACTCAAAATCACGCCTGCAGGCAATCTAAAACAAAAACTTTTCCAATTCATCCATTACTTATCATCGTCTAGGTGATTTCTATTTCGCATACCACCCCATGTCTCTAGGATCCAATCTAACATATCATTCAGCAGTTGGAAATAATAATTAAGCAAACAGAATAATAATTGAAATAAACAATATGCATTGAATCACATAACCTTTTATGAATGGGCCGTTGCCCTTAGTTCTGTATGATCAACAAGTCATTAATAAGGTAAAGAACTTTTATTAAATAAAAGTTTTAAATAAAATAATATAATCTAGGCTTGTATAAATTTTATTTAGGAAATTAAATTGATTAGAGATCATAATAAATACAATAAATAGATAATAACATTAGAAATAATTAGCATGACCTTAAAAAGGTTCCTATGATTCTACATAGTGGAATCGAGTGTCAAAATTGAGTCCGGAGGGTCGCGAGATTATTTTTAAAAATAAAAACGATTTTTAAAGTCGTCAAAAGTAGAATAAATGGGTAATAAATTATTTAATAAATAAAATATGTTGAGGCTAACAACATATCATCTTTGGAATGTAAAGAATCTTAAAAAAAATAGTACGGGAATTTATAAAATGGTTTAGAAGGTCGTATGGATTTTTCGTTTGCAAAATTTATATGAAATTAAATAAATAATTAATAAATAGATAATAAAATAAAAAAATATGAAATTAACAAGTTATGATCTTTAAGGTGTTAGAAGTCTAGAAAAAATAGATCGGAAATCGAAAACGATGTTCGGAGGGTCGCAAAGTCGATTCGAAACAAAATAGTCCAAACCGCAAGGTTGGACCAGTCAACCTTGCGTCTGAGCAGCCGGCCGCGAGGTTTGGCCTGGTGCTTGCGGCCCGCACCTTGCGGCCGCAAGGTTGCGTCCAGATTTTGATTTTTTTGTTTTTCGGCCACGGTATTGATGCATGGGGCTACGGGGGCTATTGGGTTATGCTTAAAAACATTATATATACTTAGAGGAGTGTTCGGGATAGATTATAATACCTTGGTTTGATCGAATTGATCAAAAATCGAATCTTTGATCGTTTGGGAAAGATGACTTCGGTTTTCTTGATCGGGAGACCTTGGGCTTAAATTGAAGCTTGCTTGGTGATGTTAGGAGTTGTAGGAAGGGATTGGAATGGGTAATTCGGATCTCGGTTGGGTTTAGAACACAAACCCGTTTTTCTCTCTCTTTCTTTCTCTCTCTAGAACTCCATGGATTGGAGTCCGATTTCTCTCCAATTTTTCTCTCGTTATGGACTGATGGAACGTGGTGATTGCTGTGATATCTCCTAGGGTCGGATTAAAGGAGTATTTATAATAGAATTTGGATGAGGGAGGAAAGTTTGTATTCGAATAGGATTCTTTTTTTTTTTTTGGGTCTTGATATGAACGAATTATGGACGAAAATCCGGTCAGGAGAGAGGTAGAGATTGAGTAGGAGTAGGAGATAGTGAGATGAGAAGAGTCATAGTCATGCATGCAACTAAAAAAAATAAAAGGATTAATTAGGATAGAATAACTAATTTTTTTGTAATTATCTATTTAAGGAAAATAATTTTATTACTACGATTAATACTTTTTAAAAGATATTATTAAAAAAAAATTGGGTCAAAAATCCGGGTCGTTACAACCTATCCCCCTTAAATCAATTTCGTCCTCGAAATTAAAGTGTACTTTTAGGAGGAAACAGATTCGAATAATTGGCGCGTATAGTATCCGCTCGTTCCCAGGTTGATTCCTCAATTCCTCGATGTCACCAAAGGATTCGGACGAGTTGAATGGTTTTGCCTCGAATGCACTTCTCACTATAGTCTTGGATCTTCACTGGCTGTTCCTTGTGTCCTCGCGTTCCCAAGATGATTCTTTTCGTTCTTGGTATCTCCATAAGACATTGACTATTTTGATCGTTCGCCTCGGGTAACTTTTTCTCCATGATCCTAAATTTTGCCGGTTGCTTTTTGATGATTGTTTCCTCGTCTAGTGTGACTTCCTCTCAATTGAGTACGTGGGTGAAATGGGTCATATCTTTCCGCAGCGTAGAATCGTAAAAGACAACGTGAATTTTGGTGATTTGCGGTTGTAAAGTTAGGCGATAGGCAACTTCTCCAATTTGCTCCAAAATCTCAAACGTACCAATGTGGCGAGGCGATAACTTTCCTTTCTTGACAAATCGGGTGATCCCACGGCGCGGTTTGAACAAAAGTCCGTTGAAAATCTACGGTCTCATCCTCTTGTCGGCGTAGCTCTTTTATTGACTTCGAGCGATCGGGAGTTGTCAACGTATCTCCTTCCTTGGTCAATTCTTGAAAGTTTGGTCCTTATCTTTTAGAAAGGTGGGTACTCTTCTCCCAAAGAAACGAGAGGATTACAAGAATTTTTTAAAAGGTTCAAACATGAGTCAAATGTTCAAAGGTCAAAGCACGAGATTAGAAGTACGATCAAATCCTTCTCCATGAGTCAAGGTGCAAGAAGTTTTGAGTTGGATCAAAACACGAGGACAACGAGAATTAAGTTAACCAAAGTCAAGCTCTAGGATTTAGAATTGAAGAGTTCCATCATCATAGTAGTAATAATTAAAAGTTTATCATGTCAATAGAACAAACAAATACTTTGGCTTGCAAAACGGAGCAATGGGAATAAATGAGGGTTCTCCTTAGAAGTATAAATTTACTGTGATAGGTTCTGAATGATAACAAGGTTCAACAATGAAATCAAACTAGATATTCATTTTGCACCACGTTGGCCAGACGTGTTTCAAAACAAGTATCTAACTCTAGTTATTTAAAAGAAAAGAAAGATAATGGGCACAAGTGAAGAGTAAACAATGACTTTCGAATCCAAAAATAGAAAAAGTCATTAATAGAACAATGATTGGATCTTCTAGCTCAAGTCATGATACAAAGCTCAAGGAAAATGAAGCATAACAATAATATGTGCGTCCAAGGATTTGACGACTCCATCATTGAAAATTGAACTAGGTTTACGGAATTAGAGTTTTGTAACGTCAGACACATGTCTTGTTGTGATATCAAAAGAATCAAAGGTTGTGGATAGCTAATAGTGCGCTGGTTAGAATAAATGAGGAGCTAGTCAGAATAAATCAGGATTGCTCCAAACTGCAGTATTCAATGGATCAGAAAAGTTAGACTCATGATCAAGTAAACTATTGACTTCAAATCAAATCAAACTAAGAGGGTTGGAACAAAATGATTTTTAGGAATACCCAACTCACAAAAGAAAATGTCACGAGAATTAGGTGTTTGGAATAGATAAGGAGTTCAACGATTTGAGCTTTAGTTGAAGTTGTAACTCTTACTATGAAAAGTCACAGTGACAAAGGTGATTTTAAGAAGAGTCATGAGAGACGCAAAAACAGTTGGAGGTTAGAATACAATCAATTGAATGAAAAAGAGGATTAAGATGAATGATCGTCAGTAGTTCTCCTATCCCCCTTAAAGAAAAACATATAACCTCCCTCAAAGAGAATTGTCACCGCTTTCCCAATTATTCACGACCTTGAACTCTTCTCGATCTGTTTGAACTACGATGGTGTCGTTGTCGGATGTAGTTTGCATGGTATATAGTTGGGTGACGATTGCGAATCTCTGATAGCATCATGCTTCTATTCATCGATCTATTATGTTGAGGAGCCTATGGCGTGTGAGGTTATGGTGTCGATGTGGCAATCGCTTGTAAAAGTTGCATAACCTCCATGTTACTCGGTATCTCATTGGGCTTCGTGTTGCGTTGACCTCGAGATTGACGTAAGCATGTTGATGACGTGGGCGTTTGACATTGGCGTTAGCGTTCATGCAAAGTTAGGGCTAAAACTCCTTCTACTATGATCTATCTATCTTTTAGGGACGAGTGGCGTTCGAAGCTTGAGGTGGGAGTTCAGGCGTAATCATGGCAATAATCGCTCGTATGAGTTGCATAACTTCGTTGATACCCGTATTGCGTTGAGGTTTTGAGTTGACATTGATCTCGAGATTCACGGAATCATTGTTATCGACGTCGGCAACGTGGTCGTTGGCATTAGGGCTACGCGTAGTGTCCTTGCTGATGAGGTTGATAAAATGATCGTAGAAAGTTGCGTCGTTGACCTTTTGTGCATATCTTGTGACAACTGCTCCACGGAGTTGGGTTAAAGGTCTTGAGGATTTCTAAATGTCTGGTTTCTAAAAAGGGAGTGTGTGCAACTACGTTCTTACACTGGTCCTACCTTATTTGATCTGTTTTCGATCATTATCTACCTAGAGAAAGGAAATTCTTCTTTAACAGGTACTCTATTGAGTAGCCTCCTTCGACAGTACCCTTCCTCTATTGTCGAGGTTTGTCTCTTTGTCTTCTCCGTACTAAGATTCTTTGTCTCATTTGATCGACCAACTAAATTATGAAAGGAAACGGCTGCTCCATCGCTTTCTTCTGGTCAAAGTCAATGCTGATTTTGTAATTTCTCGGAGTCTGAGTCGCAGCAGGTAAATAAATATTTATATGATATACTTAAGTAGGATATATCGTAGTTTAGAGAAGTAAAAGATATCGTAAACGTTTTGCTATTCGGATTTTACGCTATCAGAATATGGTCTACCCAATCTACCCAAGGCCGAGTGTTGAACCTATGCTCTGATACCACTTGTAACGCCCCGCTTTTTCGGGAGCAAAATAAAATAATTTCTTAAGAAAATTTTTGCTAATTAAATATAATTTTCTAAAATAAAGGTCTATTACAATCTCAAAATAAATTTACCGATTCAAAATACATTAACTTCAGAGCTGACTCTAGGCTTGATACGAATCCCAAGCATACTCGATCTCTATTCCTGATATTCTTCTTGTGTCGAACTGCACCATCTTTGAATCCTCTCCATTGAATCCTGCGCCCTCTGGCAAATTGATCGCCGAAGCAATCGATTTACCAGGATACAGACGTATCCGTGAGTGATAAATCACCCAGTAGAATAATCCAACCCAACCACCCCTCTTACTTTACAGCTAGCAATCAAGCAGGATAAACATGGTACGAAGAAATATAACAGAGGTATTTCATATCAATCAGTTTATTACTATTCATTAACCTGACGTGTGATCTAAGATCTCACCGCGAGATCTTTCCTCCCTCAACCACTAGCCATGCTCGGTCCCATGGGATCACTTTATTTTGCTGTCGCGGATTGCACCTAAGTTATGTACCCAGTGTGTATCCCTCTCAATACAGCAAAAGAAAACTTACCATGCCCGAATCACGACTAGGGTTCGCCTATCTTATAAACCACATCACAACCATTCCACAATCATCACTGGACACCCGCCAGTCTATCAATTCATCACTGGACACCCGCCAGTTTCAATCTCATCACAATCTCATCACAACTCAAAATCACGCCTGCAGGCAATCTAAAACAAAAACTTTTCCAATTCATCCATTACTTATCATCGTCTAGGTGATTTCTATTTCGCATACCACCCCATGTCTCTAGGATCCAATCTAACATATCATTCATCAGTTGGAAATAATAATTAAGCAAACAGAATAATAATTGAAATAAACAATATGCATTGAATCACATAACCTTTTATGAATGGGCCGTTGCCCTTAGTTCTGTATGATCAACAAGTCATTAATAAGGTAAAGAACTTTTATTAAATAAAAGTTTTAAATAAAATAATATAATCTAGGCTTGTATAAATTTTATTTAGGAAATTAAATTGATTAGAGATCATAATAAATACAATAAATAGATAATAACATTAGAAATAATTAGCATGACCTTAAAAAGGTTCCTATGATTCTACATAGTGGAATCGAGTGTCAAAATTGAGTCCGGAGGGTCGCGAGATTATTTTTAAAAATAAAAACGATTTTTAAAGTCGTCAAAAGTAGAATAAATGGGTAATAAATTATTTAATAAATAAAATATGTTGAGGCTAACAACATATCATCTTTGGAATGTAAAGAATCTTAAAAAAAATAGTACGGGAATTTATAAAATGGTTTAGAAGGTCGTATGAATTTTTCGTTTGCAAAATTTATATGAAATTAAATAAATAATTAATAAATAGATAATAAAATAAAAAAAATATGAAATTAACAAGTTATGATCTTTAAGGTGTTAGAAGTCTAGAAAAAATAGATCGGAAATCGAAAACGATGTTCGGAGGGTCGCAAAGTCGATTCGAAACAAAATAGTCCAAACCGCAAGGTTGGACCAGTCAACCTTGCGTCTGAGCAGCCGGCCGCGAGGTTTGGCCTGGTGCTTGCGGCCCGCACCTTGCGGCCGCAAGGTTGCGTCCAGATTTTGATTTTTTTGTTTTTCGGCCACGGTATTGATGCATGGGGCTACGGGGGCTATTGGGTTATGCTTAAAAACATTATATATACTTAGAGGAGTGTTCGGGATAGATTATAATACCTTGGTTTGATCGAATTGATCAAAAATCGAATCTTT
Source organism: Rhododendron griersonianum (assembly GCA_018127125.1). Classification (NCBI taxonomy): domain Eukaryota; kingdom Viridiplantae; phylum Streptophyta; class Magnoliopsida; order Ericales; family Ericaceae; genus Rhododendron; species Rhododendron griersonianum. The sequence goes on along the minus strand of CM030795.1, from coordinate 2,018,909 downwards.
GATCGTTTGGGAAAGATGACTTCGGTTTTCTTGATCGGGAGACCTTGGGCTTAAATTGAAGCTTGCTTGGTGATGTTAGGAGTTGTAGGAAGGGATTGGAATGGGTAATTCGGATCTCGGTTGGGTTTAGAACACAAACCCGTTTTTCTCTCTCTTTCTTTCTCTCTCTAGAACTCCATGGATTGGAGTCCGATTTCTCTCCAATTTTTCTCTCGTTCTGGACTGATGGAACGTGGTGATTGCTGTGATATCTCCTAGGGTCGGATTAAAGGAGTATTTATAATAGAATTTGGATGAGGGAGGAAAGTTTGTATTCGAATAGGATTCTTTTTTTTTTTTTGGGTCTTGATATGAACGAATTATGGACGAAAATCCGGTCAGGAGAGAGGTAGAGATTGAGTAGGAGTAGGAGATAGTGAGATGAGAAGAGTCATAGTCATGCATGCAACTAAAAAAAATAAAAGGATTAATTGGGATAGAATAACTAATTTTTTTTGTAATTATCTATTTAAGGAAAATAATTTTATTACTACGATTAATACTTTTTAAAAGATATTATTAAAAAAAAATTGGGTCAAAAATCCGGGTCGTTACAATTTTGTTGATCTCTAAAAATATTTTCAAGTACCAACCAAACACCAAAAAATAAATATTTGAAGTTTGTTTTCTGAAAAAAATATTTTACATTGTAAAACATTTTACATCAAAACAAACCGAGCCTTATTGTATTTATTTTCTTTTTATATTTCAGGGTGTTTGAATCAGTTACATACACCTCGACTAATTTCTTGGAGATTAATTCTACCATCTAACAGCGAAGCCCATTATATATTCACATTCTTGCCCGTCTTACTTTTGTTTCGTATTTTGGTGTAGCAAATCGAGACTTAAACGGCATTTTCATGGATCTTTGGTGGTTTAAAATAATAATTTTGCAAGATACAAATATTCTCACATCGAATACAATTTCGCAAAAAACAGACAAAAATACCAATACAAAATCCATTTTCTTAGCAAGCTGTTAAACTAGGACGTGTTTTCGTTGTGGATCAAGAAAACAAAAATCTCAGGGAAATTTTATACTACAGTTAATTACAATAAACTGAATAAAGTTAAGAAAGTGATTTTCATGCTCCTTTCTTTAGTGAATGCACTCCATTTCATGTCTTTTAGTGAATTTTATCTGTAATTTTTTTTTACTAAAATACAAAAAAGAAAGTGCAAAAATTATTATCCCGCTTTAGTAAAAAAGAAAGTGCAAAAATTATTATCCTAGAATTAACCTTTCGAGTTTTATAAGAGTTCCTTTTGTCGAGAAAAAAAATTATTATTATCCTAGAATTAATTTAAATTTATCATTTATAATAAAAAAAATTAAATTTATCATTGCTTTGTTCATACTACTATTTGTAGTGGGCCGAACGTTACAGTCCACCAAGACCGGTCAAGCCACGGATGGAGCTTTTAGGCTTAGCTCAGGGCAAGGCTGGGATGATTATATGCCGACGATCGGGGATCATTCCCTCAAGCCCAGTACTGAGGAACTTGACTAAGTCGCTGAACTCTTAGGTTCGGCCATGGCCGAGCTCGGGCATAGGATACCTAGCTAGTGACCCATGTTCTCCAGAAGTCATGTTGCTCACCGAGGCCAAGCTATTGCTCGGCCATGCCATCCGCGTGCAAGTAACTGCATGCCTTACCCCAAGGTGACGTGTGTGACCAGTGGCGGACTCAGAAATTTGACATAGTGGGGGCACCAATTTTTTTTTAACCGTAATATAAGAGTTATAGTTAAGTACATTCACTCCAAAATAATTTTAGCATTCATGATAAATTAACAATTTTAAAGTATATATGTATTTTAGTAACCAACAACTTTTGCAAACTTACGCACATCGACTATATGCTTTAAAACAACATTTTCACATGTTCATCATCTAATTTTTTATTATTAACTCTACGAGTACAAATTTTGGGGATCAAAAGTATACAAATGTAATGTATGAGTTCATATTTTGTACTACGCAAATGACCGGAGATGTTGAGGAAGTGGAGAAGGAAAGATTTCTGTTATGTTTTTTCATTTCCCCCCAAAGGTACGCACTACAATATGGAGTATTTTCTTACCAGGTTTCGGGGTTAAAAAAAATCACATAATGGAAAGGGGGCAAGACTCGAATCCGCATTCTCTAGGTTAGATACAGAACACCTTACCATTGAACCAACAAAGAACTTCTTGCATGTATTTGACATGTATAATATATATACACAAAATCGAAAAAAAAATTTATTTTAAAGGGCGTGGGGGCACGTAGAGCCGGCTTTGGACATACGCCAGTGATGCGGCCGCATTTGGCCCCCAAATTTTCACGAATTTTGTGGGCCCCTATATATTTTGTACCCTTAGGTATAGGTATACATCTATAATATTCATTAAACTTGAGGGTCTAATTTTTATGAACCACAAAAATAAAAGGTCTCAAAAAATAATGTCAAAAGTATAATTTTAAAAACTTTTGGGTTAGAATATTGTTGACTATACCAGTCACGGTTGCCTCCGGAGAAAGAAGCTTTTCGAAGTTAAAGTTGATCAAATCTTACCTTCGGTCAACTATGTCGCAAGAAAGGTTAAATGGATTAGCTATGTTATCCATTGAAAAAGATATGATGTCGAAACTTGATTATAATAGCTTAATTACTACTTTTGCTGTAAAAAATGCGAGAAGGGTGATGTTTAAGTAATATATTTTGGATTAAAGTATATAATGATTATTGAGTTTTGTGTTATCATTGTTTTTAATTCTTCTAGTCTTTTTTTTTTGTGTATTATATAATGGGCCTCAAATATAAAGTTCGCATCCGGCCCCAAAAAACTCAGAGCCGGAATTGGGGGCACGTGACCCCACGTGCCCCAAGGTGGGTCCGCCCCTGTGTGTGACGTCACCTGTAACGATTACGCCAAAGGATAATGATGAACACAAATGGGGGTGCCAGCTCACGCTCAAAAGGGTTGTCAAACCCTATCTGTGACATCATATGTGATCTCAGCAGAACGCGTGCAGGGCACATGAACGTACTTGGAGAGCAAGCAAAGGGATTCCTATAAATACCCAAGGGCGAAGCCCTAAAGAGGTGCGTGCTATCTTCCCCACTCAAACCCTAGTCCCTTGCTTTCCTCTAGATCTGCACTTTCTCATCCTCACGCCGGACCGGAGGGCCATACCAGAGCTCCTCCGGTCTGATCTTTTAGTCGTGCTTCGTGGTGCGGGTTAGGAGGTGAACTAGATATTTCGGAACCCCACACTATCGTACTGTGCGTACTACTGTACTAGTACATGTCCCTGATCATTAAATTCGCTTTATGTGTAGACCTTTCACAAGGAATTGTACTCTTTTCTTTGTCAGTTACAAATGCATCACAGTGACGAAAAAACAGTCCCGACTCTTAATGCATGGACCGACTTGTAAATACTCCATGGGTAAATCCTGACAGATCATATTCATGGGAGAATGAAAATTAAAAAGAATTAAAGAATGCATCTTCCTTTCATCTTCAACTATTAGAGCAACTTCACTTGTAGGTGTCCAAATTCTACACAATTTATTTTTGACATAACATAATATCAAAGTGAAAAAAAATTAATAGTACATTGTTGTAGTGATTTAATGTCATTTCGACATAATTTTAAATCAAAATGAGTACATGAAACTCGTCTACGGATAGAAAATAAAATGACTCCTGTGATATTGGAGAACAGAGAAATGACAATAATCGTTGTCAGTGCCAAATTTGACAACAAATCAAAATTAGCTAATTTGGGCCTCTTATGCGGTGTTTGATTCCCCCTTTGCACCCAGGCTGCTTATATGATAGATAAGCAGGCCCTTGCAGAGAGCTTAGCAAAATCCAATACCCTACCACCCATTATTTACTGATCAAAGTGAACTTATTTAGCCATTTGACCCTAAAACCTCACAATATATATATATATATATTTGTATTCTTATTACAAGGGACAACTAAGTAAGCTCTCGCATATGATTTTCTTTATCCACCCATTGTTATTCATCCATTTGAACTACCAAACAAACAATTTCTTAGTTAATTCTCATTTTGAACTAATTCCCCCCCTTTTGTTTTGGTTGTAAAGGCACTGCATAAATTAAGAAGTTACAACCAAAGTTCTAGGGAATAACATCCCCCATTGAGTCTTAGTACATATTAATGCTGCTTAAGGCAGTTAGGGATGGAATGAAAAACAACAAGGCAAAGCTGAGAAATAGAAAGACTAGCAAGCGTATCAGCACAAAAATTTACTTCCTGAAATACATGATTCGCTTCACCCCTTAGTGTTCGGAACATTGACGTATAATCAAAGATAATGTTTGATAAGTTCATGATTTCCAAGTTTAATTTCTCGTCCCGAAGTAGATGAAGGGTTGCTAATGAATCAGTCTCCACAAGTATTCCCTTTAGGTCCCTGTCTAGAGCCAGTTTTCAGTCCTTCTCGATCGAAGAGGCTAGCACCCGGTCATGGTGCTGGAGTTGGCGAATGGAAGTTTGTGGTGGAAGCCGACAACCCACATGCTTTTCTCGTCAAGAACCAGACCACTTGCCTTACCTATTTTAGAGCTAAAATCGAAGGCCCCATCTGTGTTGAGCTTAAATTTGCCAGAGGGAGGCAACATCCAACCAATCAAAGAAGAGTTCACCACTCTTTTTGTGTTTCGGATTATCCAAAAAGGTGTCCCACTCTACTGCCCCTTAATTCTCATTAAAGAGTATGACCCATTTTTATTTTACTTGCAAGTCTAAGTATGGAAAGTATGGGTCTCTCATTGATGATGCATTTTTAGATTGGGCTGGAGTTTTTGGAAATATGGACCAATTACCTCGACTAACCGTAATTTGTTGAAAATGGTTTTGTTACGGTGGAGCCGAATGGCTCAACAACAGATGGCCGGGAAGAGGGTGGCCCAAGGAGAGCCCTTGATGAGTGACCTTACATAGATAAATATAGCATGCATATTCGCCTCTTATCCACCCTTTTTACATAACCTTCAAAACCTTATCCGCCTACCAAAACAACCTGTAATACTCTAACACCCTGTTTGGTAGGGGTCACGTCTTTGACCGTCATTTTCCCTTATTGTTGATACCGATATTCTGTAAATAAAAGATGCCCCAAAGACCCACAAATGCACACTCGATAGGGCCAGTTGTGGGCTCACAGGCCCATGACCCAATTTGGGTGTTTGGACTTCAGCCCACCATGAGAAGAAAAGCAACAAAACAAAACAATTGCAGTCTTGCAGACCAAGAAATTGCGTGTGCCAGCTGGACAACAGAACCTCAGGTTTATTCCTTCCTCTACAATCCAAAACCTTTCCTTTCCCCCCAAATTCCTCCCCCTCCTATTCAGCCTTCTCTCTCTCTCTCTCTCTCTCTCCGCGCGAAATGAGTGGCAATGGCGGCGGCCGACCCGGAACCGGTCCCGGGCCGGACCTCCTACTGACAGCATCCCAACACTTCCTCAACAGCCGCAACTTCGACGCCTGCCGTAAATACGCACTCCTAGCCCAAGCCACCGACCCAACCAACCCCGGCGCTGCCCAGATCCTCTCCGTCGCCGACGTCCTCTCCTCCGCCGCCGAATCCAGCGTCAACAACTGCCCAAACTGGTACTCCATCCTCGGACTGGGAAAAAACTCAGAAGACCCAAACCTCATCAAAACCCGCGTCGATTCCCTCAGTCTCCTCTTAAACCCTAGCAAGAATAAAATCCCTCTGGCCGGTGAAGCCTTTGGGCTCGTGCGAAGCGCGTGGGCCGTCCTGTCGGACCCCGTTAAGAAAGCCCAGTTCGATAGCGAGTTGGGAGTTTGTGAACCGGAAAATATCAAAATCAAAATGGAGGGACAATGTGGATCCGGGTCGGGTCAGGAGGGTACGTTTTGGACCATGTGTCCGTACTGTTACTACGTGTATGAGTATCCTAGGGTTTACGAGGAGTGCTGTTTGAGGTGCCATAATGAGAGTTGTAAGAGGGGTTTTCAGGCGGTGGCGATTCGGGCTCTGCGGCCGCCGCCGGCGGTTTTGGAGAAGGGGGGGTATTTGTGTCGAGGGTTTATTCCAGTTGGGTTTGAGGAGGGTGGTAAAGGGTTTTCATCTTGGAACCCTTTTGGGCCCACTCCGAAGGGGGCTGGTCAAGAAGAGTTGGAGGAGAAAACTGATGTACCTAAGGGTAATAACAATGGGTTTAAAAATATGGACAGTTTTGTTGAAATTTCTGATGACAGTGATGGTGAACTCATGGGTGAAAGTAATGGTGAGAAACTGCAAGGAGAGGGGTTGAAGAATGGGGATGGGATAACTGATGGGTGTGGGATAAGTACTCGTAAAATGGGTGTTGCCGGTGGTGTGGTGAAGCCGGTGCTGAGGAGGAAGAAAACGGTGGCGAGGAATACGAAGAAGGTGATGGGGAAAGGGATTAGAGTTAAGATGCACAGGACTGTTGCTGGGAGCTGTGAAGGGGTGGAGATGGGTTTGGGTTCGGGTGAGAATGATGGGAATTTGGGTTGTGGGATCGCAATTGCTGGAGGAGTGGAGTGGGGAAGTTGGGGTGACTCTGGAATGGAGGAAATCCAGTTTTTTGAGGGACTGGATGATGTCTTTGTGGGTCTGCAGGATGGTTTTTGATGTGGGAATGGGAATGGTAAGGCATGGTTGGTATAGCACATATGGGAAGATAAATGGTATAGCACAGATGCCAAGGTAGATAGTATAGCACTATAGTGGAGTAGATGGAAAGTTAGGTGGCAACTGATATGTTTTTCTTCCGCTTGTTGCCTTGTTAAAAAGTAGTAGTAATACAAACGTTGCACTATGGTTCAAGTTGGTTCTAGTTTATACTTGTTTCGCGTATTTTTGCATTCTGATGCAGAGAATTTTAGAGTATTGCATACTTGAATCAAATGTTGGCCTTATAAATATTGTCAAACCTTCCATTGAACAGTATTTGTAATTTGACACAGTGGCGTGGAAGTGACTTGGCCAGATGAATTGTCAAACCTTGCTTAACAAATTGTTCAAACCTTGCAACTTGCAAAGCTGCTGAACTTGGCAGCGTAAGTTTTGATATTTATCTTGGGCATCAATTCAAGTATAATTTCCAGGTGGATTATCTTCAGCTGCTTACTGCGTAAACCACTTGGATGAATTCTTGAAGGGATTAGTTGTGATTTCGTAACAGAAACCTACGATATCTCTAATCTCTCTCCTTGGGTTTCGTTAAGGAAGGGAAAACAGCTATAGCATGAAACGCTTTTACTTCTGCACTTTTATGTGCAGTTTTGTATCCTCTGAATCGTGTTTCTTGGTTTCTTATTTTTGTGACCTTTTAGGCAATGGTTATACTAAAAGTAATTGGGAAAATGGCCAATTAAATTATGAGAGTTACTAAATTCTGATCTTCTCACGTTCTGTTTCTGTGACAGTAAACAGTCCATTCTTGTTGATACTGCCGTAACCAGCAGTTGCAGAATTTAGACAATCATGATTGGTCTGTTTAGATCCTCCTAATCTTGCATTTTCCATACGCAAGGCTGCATGTAAGAGCCCATTTGTTCAAAGCATTCCATACAAGTTGAATGGTTCAATTCAATATGTATTTCTGCATGAGTTCTGTTGTAAAACCTCTTGGCTTAGGATTTTCACCTAGAACTTGGTAGCAATAGCATCAGAGGTGCCTGATTCTAGTATTTGATCTTCCATTGGCATATTTTGACACAGTAATCTCCATGTTAATAAACCAAACCGAGCCTTGTTTCCCAATCAATTGGGGTCAACTACATGAATCCTGTTTTTCCGTTGAGCTCTGTCTAATAAGTTAATTACAATTAAGTTTTCTGCGATTGATGTTCTAGTGTATTTGCATACTCACTGACTTTTGCTAAACTTTCACTTACAACTTTGTTCTGTGCCTGTTCTTCTATGCCTGTTTGTTCTCTCTTATCTAAAGTTATGTTGCATTGTGGAAACCATCGTCCTTCACTGCGTCCGTATAGGTATATAATTGCCAGAGAGTGTATAATCTTATAGCAGCCACAGTGGTTCTTTTGAAGCTTTGCTTTGCTTTATCTTTGCTTAGACTCCGTACCAGAATTCCAGTTTCTGGGAGTTATGCCTGTCTAGTTACTTGGGCTATTTCCACTTTGGTTAATTAGGGCGAGTGAGGTATACATTCCGGGTGCATAGCATTTCACATCTCATCTGCATACCCTATAGACTTACCTTTATGTTCCATGAATGTATTCATGAGCTATATGAACCAATTAGGAGTTTAACAAGTGAAGGTCTTGTTTTGGTACTGCTTTGTAACATTGATCTGATTGTAAGGCAATAATAATCAGCTATGTATCAGCATATTTTGAAAATGCATACCACAGAACAGTTCCTTCACGCCCAAGTACTGCTCAGTGGTTACATACGCCATCTATGATGCTCCCATTTCCCGAAAGGTAGACTCTTGGATTTAACTGAGAAATTCCCACCTTTTGCCTTATGTTAGCTTAGTTGTGTCTGTATTTTGGTTCTGATGCTTACATTGTTGAAGCAGCACATGTGGGGATTGAAGCCGCGATGGACTAGTAGAGGTTGATGCCGAGGAGTTGTCCAACTTCCACTGATATCAACTGCACAGCAGCCTTGTAAGTTGTCCATCTAGTAATGCCTCACTTGCAGAGTTGCATTATGTTTCTCTTATGATGCTGGTTCTGCTTCAGCATAAACAAAAACATGATTCCATGTTCTTATAAAACTCACTCGACCAACGAACACAAACTATAAATCAATTTTGTAACAACATTATGAAAACTCTCGTTTTTGACACAAGGTGTGAGTGCGGTGAGCGCGGGCGTGCCAAGACTTGTAGCGCCTAACTTTGGTAGAAGATTCCCGTGAATCTGGACTTCTAACGTAACAACGATCGTGTGTGATCCAAAGGTTAAAGATCACAAAGTGGTTCGGGGTTTGCCACACGGTTGTGGACTTAGAATTTCCTAGTCGTATAGGAAATGTACGTAGAAAAGGAAAAAAGACGTGAACTTTATTACTCCGGGATAATAAAGTTGTATTACAAGGAAAATAAAAGATCCAAACAACTTGATGAAGTGTGTTTGAATGGGGTTTGAGCACGTAGTACTCGATAATCTACTTTGCTGAAAGTAGTAAAGTATCGTGTTTCGCTGGGAAGGCTTTAGTTTGTAAGCGTTGAGCTTTGATTGGTGTTGGACCTTTTTTCAGCATTGTGAACTAGTATTTATAGACCCAGCAGCATCCTGATTCATGCCTGAATCCGAAAATCTGTCTTGCTCCAATGGCTGCCATGTGTCCCATGATTTCCCACTTTTTCAGCACATGTGATCATGGGCAGTTTTCAGAGGTTCAAAGCAATTACCAAGGTCATGGTTGATGTGGCGACAACTTCCCATGATCTCCTTTCCTCATGCATTCGACACATGCCAATTGACTTGGTCAATTGGCCTTTGAAATACAAAACCCAACTGCCAACAAGTGATAACCACCCCCTACAATTGTGGACCACTTTATTTGCACCAGATTAATGCTTTCTTTTGTAAATTCAAACGTGGGCTAACCCATGTGGGCTAAATCATCATCATCCCTCGTGGCCCCAACCGTGGGCTGCCCTTCCAGAAGATCCTGGGCCGAATTTCTCACATGGGCCGCAAGTTCCCTGGGCCCAAATGGGAAATACTCATGGCCCAAGACTTACCCAATTAATTTACACAACTCTCGGCCCAAAGAATTAACGAAAAGCCCAATCACGGCTAGCCCGATCCGTGGTGCCAAAAACGGGTATAAACACATTCAAGTGTGACTTTGGTCTGACATCACTTTCATCCCATTATTTATGTGTGCTCCCAGTTTCTTTTTGTTTCTTTTTCCCCCCCTGAAAACAGAATGTATCATCTAGTTGCACCAGTAACACACACTTTTAACTACATCACTGGGTCTCTTTTTCCCTTACACTAAGTTAACACACTTTTTGTTTTCTATTGCACACGACTACGTCCTACTATTTTATGATCTTTGTAACACAGTGTTAACGCTGAGGTGGCCTTAATCATCAGTGATATTTTTCTATGGAATCTGACTTCCATTGGTGAGTACCTGCATAATTTCAAGATGTGTCAGGAGCATCTTGACTAATTTTGTCTTGCACTTTTAGGCCACATCAAATGGTGACTACTGACTTGAATCTGGGCTTCAAATGTTTTTGGTGCGTCATATTTCTGGTTAGTGTCGTTCAATTATGTGTTTTCCCTCAACATATTACAGCAATACCCCCTGGATAAAAGGATTTGTTTCCTTTCCATTGCTACTAAGTACTAGGGGTGTACCTGACCCGACCCGACCATGTCGGATAACAATATTTTAGGCCCGCAAACTGAACCGAACAGGTGGTAGAACCATCCGGGAGCCCGATTCTTTACGTCGGGTCGGGTCCGACCCCACAGGTAAGGAACGCACCAACCCGAACCCCGAACCGAAAATTGATTTTTAACAGAAAGTGAACCCGCACCCGTCCGAACCACATGTTCGACCCCGCCCGAGACCCTTTGGGTCGGGTTGGTCGGGTTGCGGGTTTTTTGCACACCCCTACTAAGTACCTTCAACTTTCAGGGCAATGAAGTAAATTTAATTCTCAAATTTGGTTCTTACTGCATTTCTGGTAATTGGATTCAGCAATAGTAGAATCGATTTCGTATCCATAACTAATGTCTCAACATCTGAAATCTACAATGTTTATGTGGTATAGGATATCTCTATTATTGGTGTGGTGAAATTACTCATCAGATGAGATATATATCCTGCATCGTAAGAGAAAAAAACCCATAGGATATCACTTTTTTTGTTGATAACCGGATGTCCGGGTGAGCTTGCGCACACCTCAACTAAATCTGGGGGCCCTAAAGTTAACGGCCAGGCAAACTCTCCAGTATTCCCAAGGTTTTGATTGTTTGGCCTTCGTGGGATTCGAACATGCGATCTCATGAAGGACAGTCACTTATTTGTTTTCTCATGCCTACTTGGCCAAACCCCCGGGGGTCACATAAGTGATGATTTAGAAAAATCAAGAAGGGACATATGGTCTGGCTTAATTCTGCAAAATTTTGTCCTCTACAGAAATTCTTCTCTTATATTTCCCACTTTGTCTAGAACACTTTGGAGCTAAGGCCAAAAGAATACTAGCATTCTCAGGGGCACACACAGGGAACCAGCAAGCCCTTTGTCATCTTTTGTCACCAAACTCTGCTCCAATTTTCTTATCTTTTGGTCAAAAGAAAGAAATGGGGAAAAGGAAGCTTTCACATGTGACACATGTCGGTGAAATGGCAGAAGTTTTTTTTGTTTGATGCAGAACAGTGGTGAAAATGAAACATGCAGGATTGCAGTGCGAGTGTTGCATGGGTTAAAGGTAAGCTATGTACGTGGAGTTCAAATCTCTTTGCAAATTGGTTAATTCTGCATGTTTTCATGACATTTATGTTAACAAGCTGAATCGTTATGACACGGGATTAATCGAGATGTGCATGAGTTAGCCAGGAAAAGTTATAGAAAAATCAACATGCCAAGTCGCTCACTAGGAATGGTCCAGAAAGCTATGCCGCTAGCCCACCACCAAATAAGATTTCATTGGGTTGAAAAATCCAAAGGGGTTAGCCTAGTGGTTAAGACTAAAGATTTAGGGAATTTTGCTCTCCTATGGTATACCTCTCAGGTGTTATTAACTCTTTGGGGCCAATTCATAAAAAGCTTTGCTCTAAACTTAATTGAAACCCCATTAAGTGGGCAGTGTGATTGGTCTCCCAAAATTAATCGAGGTGCGCGTAAGTAAGCTGGAAACCTGAATTATAAAAAATTTCTCTTGGAGCACCGAATAATCCTTGGTCAAGGAGGAGACAAAGCTGCTTTTTTTTCCTTCGGATCCCCAAGAAAAAGGTATTGCCAATGCCGTAATCAACTGCGCCGGAAAATGATTGCAATTTTTTTTTTCACACTTTTTCACACCAAAGTTTACTCCAGAACACAACAGCTTGTTGGAAAAATATTCCTTTATGTCCCCTGTCATCCCTTTCTTTCTTGTCTGGGTATCGTGATTGGTCTTATTTAAATAGAGGACTTTATCGTTATGTTTTGACGAAGAGTGTTTTGGTCAGTTTATTTGCACATTAGCTAATTTTGTAGCTATCGACACCAAAGTTCCGTGCAAATTGACTCCGTAAGAATTGATAGTAGTTAATACTGCCTCAGGTCCGGTAATAGAGATCTCCAAAGCTCATATTTCAACAACTATTTAATTGGCTTTTAACAACAAATATACTCGAGATTTTATCATCCAGAGGCTATTAAAGCAAAATCGTACCCAGGTACTATTTCACTTTTACTAGTGTTAAGTTTTGTAATCTCTCAATATTCTTCCAAACTTAATGCTCACCCTATTTGCATGCCCCCCCTTAAATGCTAAGATATATATCTCTCTCTCTCTCTCTCTCGTCAGGTGGACAAATGTATTCTATTCCAAGCTACTATGAATTGGGAAGCTGTTCCAGTTCTGGGAATTTTCTTCAAGGAGTAGTACTAAGCTCAAGTAGAACTACAACAACAAACATGGGAAACTCCTCCTGTTCAACAGCAGAAAAGAAGGCAGAAGCAGCAAGCAAGAACCACAGTGAGGCCGAGAGGAGACGTCGAAAGCGAATCAACACCCACCTCGCCACTCTTCGTACTCTCCTTCCAAAAACCATCAAAGTAAGTTGCATCTACCGTATATATGTCATGCTGCAACTTGATTTTGCAAAAAGGAAAAAGTCTAGGAACACATTTAAAATGCAAATCCGGACACCGTCTGATGCATGTGCGTATGGATTCTTCGAACGGTTTCGGATACAATTGTGTCCGGATATGTGTTTTAAATCTGTGTAACTATCAGTGCTCTACTGCTCTTTGCAAAAGTGGCAATAAGCAAGGAGAATGAGACACGGAGGGGGGACACAATTCGATGCCTGAATATGCTGCACATGTCGGAAATATATGCATACTATTATCTAGGCCCTTATTAGTTCTGTGTTTTTCAATATTGTTTTTCTGTTCAGATACCATGCACTTTAACTTACAAGTTTTCATCCATTTCAATTTGTTTTTTTACATGTTTTTTTGCGACAATCCTACATTAAATTGAGCTTAAATCATTGTAGCTAATTTTGCATGTACCGGTGTTTCAATAAATTTTTGCAATTGAATCACGCGAAAATCTTCTTTATCTCTCAATATTTGTACATGTTCCGATGACTGATAGTCCATTGGAGCACCGATACACACAAAATTAATTTGGAAGTTGTTGAAAGAAATGAAAGAAAAGATAAATTTTTTTAAAAAAGTTCTTTGTTGGTTGCTAGTGGAACTAGAGACTTGAGAGAGTAGTAAAATTTTCTCCTTATTTCCTTGATTTCCAAACGGACCCTTTGTACTTGAGTGGAATTAGGCCTCTCACTTTGAACCCATCCGTTCATATCAATAATTGAATTAATTATTTGGTATTTTCACATGGTAAAATGGTAGATAGACAAGGCATCATTGCTAGCAGAAGTAGCCCGACGCCTAGGCAAATTACAAAAGACAACATCCGAATTCGCAGCTAATGGCACCAACAATGAAACTTCCCAATCTAACCTTTTCCCAATCGAATGTGACGAACTAAACATATGTTACTCCAAGTTATTTTTCCTCCTCTCTCTATAGTAATCCAAACAAGAGAGGAGATTTTTTTTTAAATTTTCCTTTTTTTCACAAGTTCCAAATACAGGGCAAGTATTTGAATGGAATTAAGTCGTATCACTCACTTTTGACCCATCTCTTCATATAGCTAGTTGGTGGTTTCATTTCATTTGATTTTAATGGGAAAAATGATGGCTGAATCCAACTGTTTGCTAATTTTCACATGGGGAAAATGGTAGACAGACAAGGCTTCACTGCTAGCAGAGGTGGTCCGACGCCTCAGGGAATTGAAGAAGACAACAGCCGAATTCGCAGCCAATGACACCAACAGCGAAACTTCCCAATCTAACCTTTTCCCAACCGAATGTGATGAACTCAACCTATGTCACTCCGAAACAGAGCCAGGGACAATAAAGGCAACCCTATGCTGCGAGGATCGGCCGGAGTTGATATCTGAGATAACCGCGGCGGTGAAGGCGGCGGAAGGGAAGGTGGTCAGGGCGGAGATGGCGACGGTCGGAGGGCGGACCAAGAGCATTTTGTGGGTCCAATTCGTCTCACCCACAGGGTGCGGCAGCGGCGGCGGCGGTGAAGGGAGGCTGCGGCGGGGTCTGAAGGGGGTAGTGAACAGGGCTGCTGCTTTGTCGAGTACTGGGCCAGGCCTGCAGGCTTTGCCGGACAATAAACGGGCTCGTCTCTCTCAATACTGATTTTATTGGGCTTGGTGTTATGGACTTCGGTGAGGTAATGTTGGAGGGGACCAGTTACGGTCGTAGTTGAATATAATTATTCATTAGTTCGGGAGAACTGTCACGTGATGCTCCGAACTATTTCAAACCACGTATATATGTGAGGTTCATACATGTAATGGAGTCGTGAACTTCATGAGAATGCGTGGTTGTGGAGTAGTTCGGAGTACAAAGTTGTGGTGCTCCCGCATTGTTGAATAATTTCGTGTCGTAGTCCGTGGAGCTTTGTTGGATTGGTGTATACTATGACTGTACACAATGATTAGTCCATTACTGGGGAAAGGTTAAGAGGAGCAGGGGGAACAAGGAACAGTACTGCAAGTAGGGAAGATGTTTTAAGCTTTTTCAAGGTTTCATCTCTATTGGGGAACATGAGTTTTCAAGTTGATTTTGCATGGCTGTGGGAAACATGTATAAATAATGTTTTTCATTATTTGTAACGTAATTACAATGGTTCATGTGCAGATTTCAATTTTTTTTTCCTCTTTCGTAATCGCTGAAAACTTTATCTGAATCGAGTATGGGCTTAGTATTATGGAACAGCAAGTCAAAATATTGGATCAACTCTAGTTTTTTCGGGCCAATTTGGTCTATTAATAAGGGCGAAGGCAGAAATTTCGTAGTGGCAAGTAAAATTGTAGGAGTATCACTTTGTACAGATGAAGGTAATTATTTAAAACTTGGAGGGTCTAAAAGTAACAAGAATAAACCAGGTAATTATTTAAAACTTGGAGGGTCTAAAAGTAACAAGAATAAACCCCAATCAGATGGACTAAACTTGTGCATAAAAATTAAACAAAAAAGCTACGTGCACAGACCCTTTTTTTCCCGCCTCGGGTCGCACAAAGATGATCGGAGCCGCTCATTTTGTTCAAAATATGTCGTATAAGGTCTCTGTAAAAAATGAGCTTCGTTCGATATCGTTAGAGGCGTTAACAAAACACCCAAAATCACTTCAGAATTTAGGGTGATTTTGGGTGTTTTGTTAACGCCTCTAACGATATCGAACGGAGCTCATTTTTTACAGAGACCTTAAACGACATATTTTGAACAAAATGAGCGGCTCCGATCATCTTTGTGCGACCCGAGGCAGGAGAAAAAGGGGTCTGTGCACAGCTTGCTGTGCACGTAGCACAGCTCAAAATTAAAACCCACCTTTGGAAAAATGGTGTCCTTGGACCAATATGAGTAGTAGTCACGGATTTACCCACAGTAGTTGGTTGGCCTCACAAGTTTCCTTTCGTTAACATTCCAAACCTTCGGACTACTGGAGGTTTGTGTGGTCGTTAACTTTAGGGCTCCAGAATTAGTCGAGATGTGCGTAAGCTGGTCTGAACACCAGTTTATAAAAGAAAGTGCATAAACCAATATGTTGATGATGATCCCGACTTATGAATTTTCCATTAAACTCTGACCATAAGATTAACTTGTTAAATTCATGTTGGCTGTTGGCCCATAAATGAAAAATTCCTCAATTTGGTATACCCTTCGGCCTTTGCATTCACAAGTTTTGGAGTTGAACAAAACGAGAGCTTAGCAATAACCAGCCCAACCACATCTCAACAAACACTCAATCTCCTGGTTTTCCCAATTCATTTGATCCTCTCAAGTCTAAAACCCTATAAATATCCACAAAAGCATTGTATCTTCTTCATCTCTTCCATACATTTCAGGGCATCTCAATTTCCTAAAAATACCCTCCACTCCTTTCGCATTACAATGGCTGCTCTCAAACCTTGCTTGGCACTAGCTCTCCTAGTTGCGCTGATCTCACTCTCCACCGCACCGACGAGCACGGCGGCGGCTCGCCACCTGCTCCAAAATATCCCTTCCATCCAAAATATCCCTTCCAATATTCCATTCAATTTGCCTTCCATTCCAAATATCCCAATCACTCAAATTCCGTCGATAGCGTCTTTGCCAATCCCGACGACGTTGCCAAACCTGCCTTCGATTCCAACAACAATTCCTACAAATCTTCCATTTACCATTCCCTCCACAATTCCTACAACACTTCCCACCACAATTCCTACAACAATTCCCACCACAATTCCAACATCCGTAGCCCCACCTCCATCTGATGATTAGACCCGATCCGTATGGTCACATTCTATACATCTTTATCTATATTGACTAGTTGAGTGTTTGATAGCTTGCTGCTTGCCTATGGTTTTCGGCCAGCTTGATTATCAATCGCCTTATACGTCGTGCTTTAAGAGTTGTACTGTTATATTGTTTTATTTTCTTAGTGATCGATGTGTGGAGTGGGTTTTGTGTTGCTTTTCATGTATGTTACTAGCGAGCAAGGTTTAGCGTTTGCTCACTGTTTAAAGATATACTATTAGTACTCTCTTTGTTATCAATGAAGTATCTTATCATTTGACGGAAAAAACAAAAAAAAAAAAAGAAGATATATTATTAGTACATCTTTTCGCCTCATCTATGGAGAGCAAGTGCTTTTCAAGTTGATTTCATGACTTCTACTTTGTCTTCACTGATCAGAGCCCTCGTTTCAAAAGTAACATGAAAGAACTAAAAGGAGAAAGAGAGAATTAATCGTTGCCTTGGACACGGGGTGGAGCTAGCTGGGGGGTTGGGGCGGCCCAGTTTCGAAAGAAGTTTGGATAAGGAACTTATCGGAATCTTTATGACTTTATTTTTCACCCAATTGATGAAAAGATAGCGATTTAAAAAATAAATAATTGGTGATAGGTCCACTATTAGAGACTTCCAACTCCACTAGTCCACCATCCAATTCTCAAACCTCTCTAGTCCACTTTTTTAAAAAAGAAAGTTTTGTAAGACAAAATTGCCCTCTTATAAAACCTGACAATGGGAGAGAAATCCTAATTGGGTTTCAAATGTTCTGGACGCCACCTCCTTGGAGGCACTCTTCGAACCATCAGCATATGCAAATCAATGATGAGCTCACATGCAATATCTCAACCCCTGTTCAATGGTTCCAACTATTCGAAAAGTTAATAAACCGTTAATACACACACACACAAAAACCTTCAACGCATAGCTCAAACATATTCTGAATCAATCTAAATGAACAATCCTTCTCGACTTTTGTCCACCGCCACCAAACCCAGTTTCTCGATCCCTATGTTCACTCCTGAGAGTAAGTTTATACGGGATCTAAATAGAGTGATTTTGAATTGCCGATATTTAACACAATCAACTTAACTAAAGCTATCTAATTTTAGTGAGTGCATTGAATAATTATTCACAACCAAATAATAACAACCACAGAGAAAATCGGGATGTGTAATCCAACAGGATTTCAGATTTCTAACCAACTTTTATGTGGTAGCAACAACCACTGAGCAAGCAAACTATTCATGTTGCACCCATGCACAATATGATTAGCGTAACAATGAAACAAACGAAAAAAGAAAAGAAAGAGGAATCCAAATGAAACAGGAATGATCGTTACTCGTTAGCTCCGTAAGGATTCACATATATCTCATTGCGATTGCATGCATGCACGTTCCTAATTATCTGGCAGCAGGCCCTAACCCAACTGGCTTGAAAATAAGGTTCATATTCTAATTGGTCAATTCAATTTAAGCATTATGAAGGAGGAAAAACATAAACCACTACACATATTAGTAACTTAACAATTGAACCCCAAATTTGCCCACAAAAATTCACAAGAGCGTTATGTGTTTTGTCTTCCATATGTATGATCCGCATCCAGCCATTCTTTATGCCTGAAGAGGATATCCAATTGACGTGATCTAGTGAATGGAGCATCTCTCTTGATCAATATGGTTCAACAAATTCCAGAGGAATGAAAGTACATATAATTAAGAAAAAGAAATCTGTTCAATGTGCACCAAAATCACGAAGAATAGGAGTTTAACAAACAAAGGAAAAGAGAAGTACCACTTTTTAATAGACTTGATCGAGAAGCCATTTATTACATCAATACCGACGTTTGTTTCTTGAAGAAACTGAACCAAGACTTATATACAAAGACATTTGATAGCTTCAAACTTCACTTCTATATCAAGAAGCAGCACAATCTCACAGATCTGCCATTCATTGTTGGTAGGCCATGCTTGAGAAAGTTCCTTTAAGAAGAAGAAGAAGAAAAGGTCAGGAAAAAGCAGAGAAAAAAATGTAATAAGGGCAAATTAAGTTCATAAACAAAATGAGGCCTTGTTCTTTTAGTTGCTATAGCAACTTTTTGAATAGTATTGGGTATTTTGACGAGACGAATTGGAAAACGTGTTTAGTGAGACGCAAAACTAAGTCTCGCGAAAAAAATTTGAATAATGACAAAATACCCAGTGCTGTTCAAAAAGTCCAAAAAGTTATCGAAGTTGACCAAGTTTGACTATTGCCTTTTCTATATATACACTTCTTGCATCCTTTAGTCACCAATAATAGAGAAGGGCTTAATGTAGAGTTTAAATTTGTTCACACTCCAAGTTGGTTCATACTCGGGGTGTACGGCCATCTTGGATCGCATTTTGGAGATCGGAAACGTACATATTGTTTAAAATGATTTGTTAGGAGACCTTGCAAAAATTAATCTAAATCGAATATTTGTAAGTGCTCGATCCAAACTGGGGTATGAAGAAAGTTTAACGCCTTAATGTAACATAGAGTTGTGAAATAATGCCTGTTACAATCCCAAGCTATTGTATGCTAGCGGTTTAAAATTACCAAATTTTACAAATGCTTTCTAATTGCTTGATGTTATCCTTGTTGGTATATTTCTTGTGGACGACTAAAATATTGTGGGGGTTGTTTGCTATGCGTTATTGGTAAAGTGGTGAATTTTATTATTCTGAGGACGTTGGGGAATTTTGCTGAACATCTCACTAAATTAGAAGACGTGCTGTTGTGTGGGGGTTGTGGTTTCACGTTGCAAAGCTTGTAGTGAATTAAATAAATATTTTGTGGATTTACATACATTGCATTAAAATATAACTGTTGTTGTGTTGGAGATTGCTAGTTTTGATCTCACGACAACACAATAGTAGTAAGCTGATCTATTGCAGAGCAGAGCAATCAAGCCTGTTGAGTCAACGTCGAGAATATTTTGGGCACCGGACTAGTGTCGAGGCTAGATCCGTAATTAAAATTACTATTAATTGTGACTTGACTAGCGATGAGGCTCGGCCGGGCTGACCTCTAGTAAACCTCATGAGAATCAAGATTCAGTGCATGGCCATTAATAACACTAACCTGTGAACTGATGTCCAATACCGGTACTGTGTGTGTGACATATTGAACTCTGGCTCAAAGGATCTAGTTCAAGGTATAGGCCTCCTACGATCCTTCAAAGAAACACTGTTAACACTAAGTGTGGTTCAAGTCCGGAAGACTCCCACGCCACTACTAGAATAAACGTTAAAGATCACAGGTTTTACCCGTGATTGATATAGTTTAATCACGGTTTTAAAACCGTGGTTGATCGGGCCGTTATTAAAAGTCATGATGACTGGTTTTACCCGTTATTAGAAGTATGTTCAAACTGATATTGAAATCCAAAAGGCATGATAATAAAGGAAGTAAGATCACAGGTTGTACAAAATAGCGTGATTAAAAATACTATTACAATTACAGTTTGCTATCAACCGTAGTTAAATGAACTACATCCTCACGGTTTGAACGTAAAACTATGATTAAACATGTTCTAAGATTACGGATTGGACAAAATACTGTGGTTAAAAATATTGTACCATTACAATTTGCACAAAAAATCGTAATTAGATTTACTATACCATCACTGTTTGCACTTAAAACCGTTGTTAAATATATTATAAGATCACAGTTCTGACCATAAACCGTTGTCGTTCTACGGGAAAAGATTACGTTTTTATGTGAAAAAAACCGTGGTTTAATGCTTTATGCATATTGCCATAATCTTCCAATAATTTTACAATTAGAAATTAAACAATGACAAGTAGATAAAAAAGACATTTATTAATTAACTCAAATTTCTACATCAGTATTTGCCAATCAAAACTAATATGATAGATACCAGTAGCTCACAAGCTATAATAAGCCCAACCATCGTACTAAGACCACAAAAACATGAAATTAAAAAACAAAAAACTCTTCAAAACTGCTCAACCACCATGATCTTCTTCAATCTGACTAGATCAAAACATTGCGCAGTCCCGCATGTTAACTGAAACAAATACATAAAATGCTAGTGTTAGAATTTGTAAGACCAAAAAACCCAAAAAAAATAGCACATGAGTACCAACAGAACCATAAAGCAACAACACAGCTGTAGCAACAACACTAGAGAAAAACCACACAGAAAAGCACCATACTGCAGCAACCCAACAAATTAAAACCTATCCTGCATATATGATACACAATCACTTCCTTCAGTCCTTGAAAGTGGTAAATGATATCATAAGATTCCCAAGTTCCTCCCATTTTGGGTTAGAAGCATGACTAGGCAATCCAAACTTCGCATATTGACAAAGGACTTATTTCACAATTGCATATATAGACCACGCATAGTATAAATGTCTTACCCAGAAAAGTCCATTCTTATCGCAACAAACAAATGGTTAAAAAATCTCTACGTGTTTCTGAGCACATATGTTCCAAAAAAATGATTACTCTTATTTCACAACTGTTGAAACTGAATTGACCAAATTGTTTGGGAAGAAAGAGAGCAAAAAATGCAATTCTACTGATACTATCAGTGTAAAAGATCCAACGAAAAGACTAATTCATCATTCCCAAGAGTGAGTGCACTAAAATGTAAAACAATGCTCAACGAAAAGATAATAATACAAACCCATTTTTGAGACACCCATTGTGCTAATTAAACCCTACCCAGTTCAATCAGCTTGCAGTTTTCCTCCAGAAGTGCTCTCCTTTTATAGGTTTCACCCAGTACCTAAATTACACTATCCACTAGGTAGCCATTAATATTGTGAGTGCTAAGTACCTGGTAAAGTGACGAGTTCAAACCATTGGGGCAATGGCTGGGGAATTAAATTGGTGTGATCAGAGTCAAAGAGCTTATCTTTTCATATGTATGTGATCTAAGTCAACGTGTACAGACAGTGGATCGACCACCGATCCAAAATGGATATCAAGATGTTGACTATCATGTTCCTGATTTCATGGTGGATCGCTGTTTGCTATCAAACAATTCTGCATTTGGAAATCTTTCTCAATCTGACTTATTTAGTGTTACTTTAGAGGACAAACAGAGAGAACTAGTAAAGGTGCAAGTGTAACTAGTGGGCCCATGCATGATAATTAACTTACATGAACGAGCTGAGTTAGCCGAAATGAAAATGCAGTTTATCCATTCAGCACGTGCTTCATCAAGTTCGGTTTTCGTGTAAGTCTTTTTCCTGCCAAACTACAAGAAAACCATATGACAAAGTGAAGGAAATTTATCTTACAACAAAAAGAGTAAAAGAAGTAAAAAGAAAAACTAAACTCACATTCCCTTTCCTTAAGATGCTTGGGTCGTTTATCACATCTTTCATGTACCTCATCACGTAAAATCCACATTCCACAGCATTTGGTTGTTTGGGCACTATAAGAAAGCATGGAGAGAAATTAACAAGACACAACTCACAATTACCGAGAAAATAGTAGCAAAAGATTCAAAATTGCTACCTCAACTACTTCCCAAGCTGGATTTCTCCTTCTGTTTCCTTTGTTGGTGTCATAAATTTTGAGTGCACTTCATGAAGAAATTTTTTTCTTATTATAATCAGTCGTACAAACAGAAATCTTAGTAGATTGTAAGAAGTCAAATAAGTTACGTTTCGATTATCGGTTGAAGGTTGAAATTGACTGTACTGTGAACTGAGTCGAAGTAATATATTATTGCAGAAGACA
Organism: Rhododendron griersonianum; assembly: GCA_018127125.1. Classification (NCBI taxonomy): domain Eukaryota; kingdom Viridiplantae; phylum Streptophyta; class Magnoliopsida; order Ericales; family Ericaceae; genus Rhododendron; species Rhododendron griersonianum. The sequence goes on along the minus strand of CM030795.1, from coordinate 1,996,520 downwards.
AGTCAATGACAGCCAACATCCAATGGTACCTAAAATTGATCAAGACAAACTTTGTGCACAAATATGGCACTCATATAATCAACTATAAATGGAATAAAAAATAGAACCAATACTAACTCAAAATTGTAAGGAACAAAAACCAGTTGGCCAGCCTTGGCTTCCTATAGTCTACTTGACAGCAGTGTTGCTTTTGAGATTTTACCAGTCTTGAATTCTCCACTGATGATGGAGGGGTTAACGAATAGAAATCTAGTATCCAAATTGGTTTCCTTTATAACCCCATAAAGATAACTGTCAGAGAAAGACAATTGATATATACATCTGAAGTTGTAAAATCTCAGAGTTCAGCCATCAAAGTCTTGTGTAACAAATCTTACCTGACGTACAACATTATGCATGAGATAGATAGTTCTTGAAACTGACAAATGAACTCCATGTCTTCTCTTGTAAGTGAAAACTGAAGCTCAACACCAAATATGCGCTCCTCTAGTATAATGGATATGGTGTCTTCATACTCCATAAGCGAAGCATATGCAGTAAAAAGCTCAATAGACTCCTAAGTTGCGTATTTTTTAGAGTATAAAAGTAAAAGTTAACCATAAGTACAAAACAGAAACAAAATTTTAACCTCATTAAAGTGCAAAACAAGATATGTTTACCTCATTGTTAGTCACTCGAAGATCCTTCGGAGCCCTCTGAATTAGAAAATTTCCCATAACCAAACAAATGTTATGCATCCTTCACATCATGGAAATCATGATAAAGCTTTTAATTTCAAGATTGGAGATTATACCTTGTTGGCTTGTTTCGGCAGATGTTCCGAAGCTCCCTAAACAAAAAGAAAAAGATTTCTCACAAACCAAAGGTAATCATATGCTTAAAAAGAATAGATAATAATAATATAAAAAAACTACCTCATTGTCAACCAACACAAGGTTTTTGGGTCAGGCTACTTGATACCCCACTACCTTGCCTACACTCTTCACATCTCCTGGAATAGGTATTGGAAGAAGGGCAGCTGGTATTATCACAGAATCAACGGACACTCGCACATTAAGCTCCCCTAGTGGTAGCGTATGTATTGTTTCATCACTAGAAACTCTCTCGTACATTGTACCACAAGCTACAATGTTTTCAATGGATCCCACTGCTAACTTACATGGTTTGCTCTACCACGAATAAGGAAATATAATGTTAGTCATCAGTAAGATTGAGTTATAAGTATTAATAGACTTAGCGACAAAAAAAAGTTAAATACCTTTTTTACTTTTGGATTTGGGTCCAGATGTGGCACATAATCTGTGGTTCTCACCTTGTTGGATTGTTTTGGTAGATGTTCCGGCGTTCCCTAAACACAAATGATTCTCACAGTATAAGGATAAACGTACATTCAAAAAATTAAAAAGGTAACAATAAAAAACTTTACCTCATCGTCAACCAACACGAGGTTTTTGGGCCAGGCCACTTGATACCCAACTGCCTCGCCTACAAGAGTCACACTTCCTGGCATAGGTATGGGAAGATGGGCATATGGTACTATCACAAAGTCAACGGAGACGCGCACATTAGAATCTCCTAGTAATTCATCACTGGAAACTGTCTCGTACATTGTACCATGAGCTACAATGTTTTCAATGGATCCCACTGCTAACTTACATGGTTTGCTCTACAACGAATAAGGAAATCAAATGTTAGCCATCAAGATTGAATTATAACGAGAAAAAAAATTTACATACCTTTTTTTACTCTTGGCCATCAAGAGTGAGTTATGTGTATTAATGGACACTAATGAGAAATAAAATTTGGATACCTTTTTAACTTTTGGATTCGGGTTCGGAGGTGGCAAGTCATCCTTCCTTCTTGCCCTAGTCTCCATCACAATGGGATGAAGCTGTGGACTCTCTATGTCATCACTTATCAAAGTGTTCGAACCAATATGTTCAAATGGGGGTGTATAAGTGGTGTGCCTTCTCAATGCATTGAGTTCAGCTTGCATTTGATACATCATTGCCTCAAGAAATTGTTGCCTCTCCTCGCAACGTGAGTGATTTCCACGTCTGAGCACATGGAAGAAGGCGCTTGGTGTAACAAACTGTCCCACACCGCGTACTTGGCCAGGATGTTCCTTACCCAATGCCATGGTTAGGATATCGTTGCTTCCTTTAGCGATTAAACCCCCCTCATCCACTTGTTTGGTAATCTCATCCTACAACACACATTACTGTATAAGAAGAATGAACACAATCAAATTTCATCGAAACAAAAGACTAAGATCAGGGCATTATAGAGTTCTCTACAATTTTTGCAGCTTGTTTCGCTATATTGTCATCATCGTACTCTCCTTTTTTGTTTTGACGAGCCTTCTTCCACATGAAACTCCTATCTAACTTTTGAGTTGCTTGGTTTTTATCCTTCTTCTACAAACAAGGAAACAAAAAATTAGTTGACAAAGAGTTCAAATATGAGAAGGTATTATATGTTGTTTATTCCGCACACAACAGTTCAACTAAAACTCCAACCTACTATCTAATGAAATTTACATATAAACCAACAAAATCTGTGAACACTCACAAGTTCTTCCTCAAGACCTGGATAGCCCTTTCGACTAAGCCTGCAGGGATATTTGTTGAAGCTCTGCCTATTTCGTTGATCCTGACTCAAATTCTTTTAAGAAACAAAGTAGAATGACAAGTCCAATGCATCATATGAAACGGGAACTTACAAATTAATCAAACAAGATAGACAGCACCTACCACAAATTCTTTGGAGAGTCTTTGTTTCATAAATGATTCCCAATCTTTTTGTTCGACGAAACTGTATTTTTTTGGTGGTTTTGAAAGGAGTTCACGATCTGAACTGTTATTACGTATGTGCCTTGAAAGAGTTCCCTTGAATGTCCTCCATTTCTCACAAATAGAAGATAAAACTTTCTTCTCAGTTCCCTCATCAACATCGAATGCTGCCTAAGCAATTATGGAAAAAAAATGCTTATATAATGAAAAGATGCTGAATTGAATTCTAAAGACACAAGTTAGATATACCTCAACACTGCTCCATAGTTTAGCTTTTAGTTCAGGTGTCACCTTAAACCAATTAGGAATAGATATAGGAACCATTGTCCTTGCCAAAACTCCAAGATAACTGGCGTACTTTGCTCTATTTACCCCAATAGGTTGACCTCTTTCGTTATACTCAATGACTTTCTTCACACCAGAACACCTAGCCTTTATAATATCTGGCAGGGTTGTTGAACCTCTACTCTTAGTTTTCTTGCGTTGTTGGTTTTTGGGTGGCGACGTGTTATCCTCTTCATCACTGGAACCCATCCTGTATAAGCTTTTGGATTGAATGGAGCTCCGTCCCCACGTTACCCTTGCAAAAGGAAAAATACAATAGTCAAATAGAGATTTCTTGTCCAAATAACTTTTGAATCGAATGAGTTGTAACCCTAGTCCTTGCACGAACGAGCAACCGTTCATGCCTTTGGTTTTCCGTTCACATCTACGTGGTGGGAAAAAAAAGGAGAAACAGGTATGTAGACCCAAACGCATTCGCATACTTTGTCGTTGTAACCCAGCCATCAATTATAACGCCGACGTCTCCGTCAAGGCTTTCCAGGCATTCAGATTATTATATCTATTGGGATTTGTCCCACATTGGTTAATTATCTCCTCCAAAACTAGTATATGAGCCTGGGCGGCCTCTCCACTCTTTGCCAATTGGTTTGGAGTTGGATACTTTAATATGGTATCAGAGCGGGTCGCCGTCGATCCGTCTTCAACAATTTTCTGTTAATTTTTTTTCCTTCATCTTTCTTTTTCGATCTCGATTTCCCAATGGCGGCACTAGCCATCTCAACCAAATTCCGCAAGAACCAACTCCACTGTGATCATTGTGGGAGGAATAACCATACAAAGGATCGTTGCTTCAAACTTATTGGATATTCCCCAAAGAAATCTGGTGCACCTACTATCACTCAGGAACAATACAAGAAGTTGCTAGCCATGTTTTCTAAAGGTAGCATAGATTCCAATGCTAACCTAGCAGGTATTGCTCTCACTGTACCAACTAATTCTGTATGGATTATTGATACAGGAGCAACTAATCATATGTGCCACACTTTATCACTCTTTTCTTCATATAAACCTTGTCCAACTCCATCCTTTGTGCAGCTTCCTGATGGAACAAATGCCCCTTTTACTCATATTGGGACGGTTCAAATTTCACCCACCATTAAACTTGATGATGTTTTCTTTATTCCGTCATTCAAGTTTAATCTTTTATCAGTCAGTCAACTTGCTAAAACAATAATTGCTTCGTAACCTTCTTTTCCCACAAGTGCATTTTTCAGGACCTATCAACGAAGAAGATGATTGGGCAAGGTAGCATTCATGAAGGGTTATATTATTTTCAAGCGGCCGCTAAGGCACTGGCAGTGATTAAACCTCCGTCTATTGATCTTTGGCATTTGCGCCTTGGTCATCCATCTTATCGTACTTTACAAATTTTAGGAAAAGAAGTTCCTTTGATTTCTTGTTCTGAAAATAAAGCTTGTAACATTTACCCACAAGCAAAACAATCATGTTTATCTTTTCCTTCTAGCTCTATTAATACAAAAAGCCGTTTGCTTTGATTCATTGCGACATATAGGGTCCTTTTTCACTACCGTCCATGAGTGGCTCAAGATACTTTTTAACCATTGTGGATGATTTCAGTCGGTGTACTTGGGACGTATCTTATGCATCTCAAGTCCGAAACTAAACATATTCTACAATCTTTTTGCTCCATGGTCAAGACTCAATTCCAATCATTCATAAATCTAATTCATTCTCATGATGGTGCAAAATTTTTTCCCTCTATTCAACTTGTTCGTTCCGATAATGGAGCTGAATTTTTGTCCAAAGATATGCAGCATTTTTTTTTAGATAATGGCATTATTCACCAACGAAGTTGCGTTGGAACTCCCCAACAAAATGGTGTTGTAGAGCGTAAGCATCGTCACCTCCTTGAGGTGGCACGTGCACTCCGTTTTCAAGCAAACTTACCTCTAAAGTTTTGGGGTGAATGTGTTCTCATTGCCACCTATCTCATTAATAAAATGCCAACCCCTCTTTTGTCTAACAAATCACCACATGAAATTTTGTTTGGTTTCAAACCGAATTATTCCACTTTACGAGTCTTCGGTAGTTTATGTTTTGCTCACAACAATAACATCCTGCATAAATTTGATCAAAGGGCCAAACCTAGTGTGTTTATTGGTTATCCTTATGCGCAAAAGGGTTATCGTATTTTTGATATAGCAACCCAAACCATTTCCACCTCTCGTGATGTTACGTTTTATAAAGGGATTTTTCCTTTCATGACATATCCACTACTAATTCCTTGAATGATGGGCCGGTCATTCCTGTGCCATTAAGTGATAACTCCTCCTATGATATACCCACTGTTGGCCATTCTCTTCCAACTGCTCCAATTTTGGTTACCCATGATAGTTCCCCTCCAAATGATAGTTCCCTTCCAAGTGAGAACTCACATCCAATTCCTACTTCTATAGACGTGGAACCAACTGCCCGGCCTTCTCGTGTTTGTCGGCCACCTCCTTACTTGGCTGATTATCAATGTTCTGCTGCCACTCATAAATGTTTGCCCGCTCTATCTGATTCACAGTTGAAAGGTACACCTTATCTTCTTCATAAATATATCTCTACCTCATCATTTTCTGTTGCACACAAAACCTTTCTTTCCACCATTTGTTCCACAGATGAGCCCAAAACTTTTTCCCAAGCGATTAAACTACCTCACTAGCGTGATGCCATGGAAAAAGAAATTGAAGCTCTTGAAAGGAATAAAAGATGGAGCCTTGTTTCTCTACCACTCAACAAGAAACCCATAGGCTGCAAATGGGTGTACAAGATTAAATATCGTTCTGATGGTACTATTGAACGTCATAAGACATGATTAGTGGCTAAGGGTTTCACTTAGATTGAAGGGCTGGATTATCATGATACTTTTGCTCCCGTTGCCAAGTTAGTGACCGTTCGTGTTTTACTCTCCCTTGCTTCTATCAAACGTTGGTCTCTTCATCAACTTGATGTTAATAATGCTTTTTTACAAGGCGATCTTGATGAAGAGGTTTATATGACACTCCCAGCGGGATTTTCTAAACAGGGGGAGACACGAGTTTGTCGGCTTAATAAATCAATTTATGGCTTGAAGCAAGCCTCTCGGCAGTGGTTCGCAAAATTTTCCTCTACACTTATACATGCTGGTTTTTCTCAATCCAAAGCTGATTATTCACTATTCACTAATCATCAAGGTGATTCTTCTACGTTTGTTCTAGTCTATGTTGACGATATTATTATCACGGGGAATAATGACTTGGCTATCAACCGTATCAAACCTTGAAGCCAAATTTTTCATGAAAGATTTGGGTCGATTGAAATATTTTCTTGGTATTGAAGTTGCTCGCTCCGCGAAGGGAATTTTTCTTTCTCAAAAGAAGTACACATTAGACATTCTCAAAGACACTGGTTTGATTGGAGGTCGAGTTGATGGGTCGACTTATTTACCTCATTGTTACAAGACCGGATCTTACTTATGCAGTGAATATTCTAAGCCAATTCATACACTCTCCCCGCAGTGTTCATCTTGATGCAGCTCATCGAGTGGTCCGTTATTTGAAAGGTTCCATTGGTAAAGGCATTTTCTTATCTTCTTCTAGTGGTCTCCATTTGCAAGGATACTGTGATTCAGATTGGGCAAGTTGCCCCGTCACTCGCCGCTCAACGACAGGATATTGTACCTTTCTTGGCTCCAATCTTCTCTCTTGGAAAACTAAGAAACAAGCCACGGTTTCTCGTTCTTCTGCGGAAGCCGAGTATCGGGCTATGGCTACTTTAACGTGTGAACTTCAATGGTTAAAATATTTACTCAGTGATTTTGGAATTTCTCATAACCCTCCAATTACTATGTTTTGTGACAACCAAGCTGCGTTACATATTTTCCAAAATCCAGTTTTCCATGAACGCACTAAACATATAAAGCTTGATTGTCACTTTGTTCGTGAGAAGATTCAATCAAAGCTCATTGCTCCAAGATATATTCCTTCTTCGGCTCAACTCGCAGATGTCTTCACGAAGCCATTGGGTGTAGACCAATTTCACAATTTGATTGGCAAGCTGGGCGTTCTCTCCTTGCACGCTCCACCTTGAGGGGGAGTGTTAACGTATCCAATTCCTTGCTTGATTCTTGGGTTGGTCAATATTTCCTACAATCAGTATCCCTATGATTGTGTAGTTTGTATAGGACTTTATTGTTATAATTCTTCTTTCATTGTGGAGAATATGTATCCCTTGATTACAGTAATTAGGAAGAGCAAATCTCTCCTCTGGATTGTAATTTCACTCCTATATAATCAATACCAAAATAGAGCTACCATCATTGTGGTAGAATCATCAAACATTGTTCTACTTTTACATGGTATCAGAGCTAGAGTTCCGAAAGCTTTTCCCCTTTGTTTGTGCCATAGTTGCACTTTATTTCATTGTGATCCGTGTGTTCCGGATCATTTGTTGACCTCTCCACGTGCGAGTCAGGGGTCGCACGTGCGGGGGAGTGTTGGGATTTGTCCCACATTGGTTAATTATCTCCTCCAAAATTAGTATATGAGCCTGGGCGGCCTCTCCACTCTTTGCCAATTGGTTTGGAGTTGGATGCTTTAATAATATCCATCCTGATTTAAACAAAAATATACAGCACATAGTAATCAGAGTAATCAAACTAAAGAAGATCGAGATATAAATCCCATTTGTTTCCCATGACCAAAAAGAAACCATCGAAGTCCAAAAACAAAATCAACACGCAGATAAGAAAACCATAGAAATAGTACAATACTTCGACTCAACGTGGGGGCGTGCGAGGGAGGGAGGGACATACCAGGTCAGAGCTGCAGCGATGGTTGATCTGCCGCGGAGAGAGAGCGGTTTTGTTAGGGCTTGCTCTGCTGCAGAGTATAAGAGGGAAAAGTAAAGTGATTGAGAGGGAGCTTTGGGCGCGAACGCGAAATTTTTTTGGGCTAAATCCCTTTTGAGTCCGACTATGGTGCACACGTTTGAGTAATTATTTGGGGGCTTGGGGCACCGTTATGTGCTGGCCCAACACCCTCATCCACCATTCATTCGGTGGGGTCAACTACAATAAATGATGGATAAAGTTGTTGAAGCATCATGTTGCGGTGTTCCATGACCATCAAATAATTAGTCACACCACTATTTGGGCGATAAATTTTTTTGGGCTAGGGGTGTTCCACTTTCCCTTCTTTTTTAAAAAGTATTTTTTCTTCAATTTTCAAATTCAAATATAATGAAAATGAAAAATAATTTTTAAATTTTTTTTGCACCGTATAAAAGATCTCAATGAGATCTATCAAATGAGATCCATATTGATAGAAAAATTATTTGCGTAAACACATGATTTTTTGGCTTGAAATTACCTTCCTTTTCTTAAAAGTTCTTTTTTGAGAAACCGGAACGGCACCTAAATCTCTCTTTAGAGTCAGTCCAAACCAAACCCCATTTAGTATATACCAAGTTGGTTATTTGCCAGGCGATAAAACTTTGCGAAAATGCTAGCCACACAACGGTTGTGCACAACAATTCGAGTGGGGCCCATTTTGGATCCCACAAAAATACAGAAAAATGTCCCCATGAAACTTTCATCCGTACAAATTCATAAATAATAGTTATCGATATTCGTTGGAGCTGGTTTTTTTACAGGACCCTATAAAAAAATATTTTAAAATTTATGGACATTTTTCTGTATTTTTGTGGGATCCAAAATGGGCCCCACTTGAATTGTTGTGCACATTTGTTGTGCACAACCGTTGTGCATGTAGCAGGATTCAAAACTTTGTGCACGCACGTCTTGCACAAAATATGCACACAAGGTGTTGCGTGGGCCCACTCGGCCCCCAAAAAACATACCATTAATTTTAAAATGTTATTTTGGGGGGCTCTATAAAAAATCAGCTTCGTCTGATATCGGTAGGTATGTTTTTTAAATTCACAGGAACGATCGGATGGAGTTGATTTTTTATGGGACCCCCTAAAATAATATTTTAAAATTTATGTTATTTTTTTAAGATTTTTTTGGGATCTGAAGTAGGCCCCACGCAGCACCTTGCGTGCATATTACATATGGAGTAGCCGTCCAAAAATTCTAAAAAAAAAAAACCGAGGGGGCTAACGCGGGAATCAACGGCATCCGACGTGTGTAGGTGCTCGGATCAAGTAGCCTATTTTTCGGGTATATATACATGTGTGTATATATACACGAAAAATAGGATGCTTGATCCGAGCACCTACACACGTCGGATGCCGTTGATTCTCGCGTAGGCCCCCTCGCGACCGTCGGTACGATTTCGGTCCGGCGGTGGTCGGTCCTCATATCATTTTCGTTACATATGTGATATGCGTACGCAAATCATGACTTAAAATTTTCAATTTCGCAAACCAGGGAATATAAAATTTCGTCCCTAAAAGCCAATCATGACTATTTGTGACAATTTTCAAAAATTCCTCACTAAATTGTTCCCGCCACAATCAGGCGCAAATTTTCTTGAGGGGCAGGAAAAGAATTTTGCGAGGCTATAGAAAATTTCCTCACTCAAAGCCAACAAATATTTGTGTTCGGATTGGAAAAAATATTTTTTTAATGAATTTGCATCCCAATGAGAGGGCTTTCTACAAGCACAACAGAATTAACGGCAAATTGCTTTTTCCACCACCTGACACCCCACCCCCTGACCCCACATCCATTTTCCCCGACTACCCTCGCCCCCCTATCCGGATGGGCAACGTTTTGGTTTTTAAAAAAAATTTGAACCATCAATTTACAATCCTATGAAGTAGAAACGTGATTATGAGAGTCCTTAGTTCATGGTAAGTATTCCCATATTTTGTGGTAAGTAAAAGTGACGGGAAAACAGCAAAACCACCACTTTTTTTTTGCAAAACCACCTTACTTTTTGACTCCGATTTTGATCCAATGGCTCAGATTTATTGATTTTTGATCTAATGGCTCAGATTTCATGGGGGCATGATGCCCCAATACCACATTGGGGCACCATAGAAAATTTGGCAAAAGTGTGGAAACACTTGAGATGTAACGCCCCGATTTTCGGACATGTTAATTAAATCATTTTTAATTGATTTAATAATCCATAAAACTAATTTAAGAAAATAAAATTTTATTAAACAGAGTTTAGCAGCGGAAATCTCAAACTAAATTCAAAACTACTTAACTGTCTTACAACCCAATGAAATAAAACAAAGTTTGATAAATGTGATAACACTTTTGGAAATTAAAATAACAATACTTTAAATTAACAGAGCTTCTAAGGGAAGGGCATCCAAGACTCGACAAACTTCCATTCCTCAGCTGGGAGGTCCTCACCCTGGTACTGATCAACTTACAGAGGATCCTGTTCTTCGGTCTCTTGATATCCTGCACCCTCTGGCAAATTGATCGCCGAAGCAACTGATTTACCAGGATACAAACGTATCCGTGAGTGATAATTCACTCAGTAGAATAATCACAATCCTACCAACCCCTTACTCTACATTTAGCATTCAATAATAACAATAATATCACAATTGATAATACACGAGAGGTACAGGATAATAGCACATCGTCTTTTTCTTTACTATCCATCATCTTACATGAAATCTAAGGATCATCTCCACGAGATCCTTTCCTCCCACATCCACTAACTACAACCGTCTCATGAGTCCACCCTTCCTCTTGCTTGTCCTGCACCAGGGTCCTAGGTGAGCGCATCTAAGTTATGTACCGAGCATGTTCTCACTTAAAACCATAACAGGAGGATTGAGTCATCCCATGACGTATCGTACGTTAGGGTCGGACATCCACTACCCCACGCTAACTATAACCGTCTCATGGGACCCATTCTCTTTCCCAAAGAGAAACTTCCCATGACGTATCATATATTAACGCCTCACTAACTATAACCGTCTCATGGGTGGGACCCATTCCCTTCCTCGAAGGAAAACTTCCCATGACGTATCATATATTACCGTCACAACATATCTCAACACCGGGCCCCGCAGGTAACCCTTTTCAACACAGGGCCCCACAGGTTACCCTTACCATCACCATGGCTCAAATCACAATCCACAACTCACACTTTTAACACTTTACCATTTTCCATTTACTTATCATCGTCTACATGATTCACTACTCGTAACCACCCAGTGAACCTAAGTCCATTCTAACAAATACAACAATAAGAAATCCATAACTGCGTCATCAAAAAAAAACAAGATACATTTCAATATAAAACCAAGCATGACAATTGATATTGCGCAAGTAAAACACATAGAGTTTTATGATCGGGCCGATGCCCTTAAGGTTTGTTGAACAAGTAAATTAGTTATAGTTTTTATTTTATACTTTTGCTTGCTTATAAACTTTTTCTTTACCTAGTTAAATAAATTGATGATACTTTGTACATTTTTAATTACTCTCTCCTAGTAGTTGCACCGAACTTTGTCTCATTTGTTTCAATCCTTGATTTCTAACTTCCAATCTATAAAAATGTACTTTGACCGTTTACAAAAATAATAATAATAATAATACTAAAAACAGTAAGATTTTATCATCCTTGTTTTGTTAATGGAAAATATTAACTACTATCTACTCTAACATGGGCTTTACTTTACTTATAATAAAGTTGAGTTAATTAGTGTTTATCAAGGATAATTAGTGTTTATCATTTTGAACCGTAAAAAGTAACAAACAAAAAGAAAAGGATAAAATAAAGTTAGAACATAGACTAGGCCTAACTTCGGAACTAATTATTTATACGAATCGAATTAAGAACTAAAGTTAATACAAGGGGCAAAGTGTAATTTAAGAACATTTTGCTTAGAACAAAACGTGCATGTACAGTGATGCATTTCTTATTTCCCAGAAAAACAGAGTATTCTTGGTTCCCATGATTCGGATGCGTACATGCGATTTCTTTCATTATCACCTGCTTAAATCAATATATAGGGACTACGTATACTTAGGAGAGAGTAGGGGAGCGATTAATCTATCTCAGTTCCGGTCGAAAAAGCAGCTAACGGTATTGGGACTGTTTCGGTAAAACGGGGAAGACAACGGAGCAACGGGACGCCGAGATTGACTTCGGGTCATTGCGGATTGGTTCGGAGATGCTCGGGTCGTTCTAGAAGATGGGCAGTCGAAATGGGTGCTCGGATAAGTGTAGGATCGAAACCGACTTTTACTTTCTCTCTCTAGACCACCATTGTTGGAGCTCAAAAATCTCTCTCCTTTGTGCTACTGGACTCAGTTGTATGAGTGTGGGGTTTTGTGTGTAAATCTCGGGTTAAATTCCATGTGGTGGTATATATGGAGGAGTGAGTCATGAGAAGGGAGAGGGATGGTTTGGAGGAGTAATGGAGGAGGTGGTGGGACTGAAATTTCCGTGGGATAAGGATGGCGGCCGAAGATAAGGGAGAGGGAGTGGTGGTTCGGCTGGAGAGATAAGGGAGAGGGATTAAAAGCCTAATCCGATGCATAAATTGTGGGATGGATACAAATATCTATTTTATAGATATATAGACACACACATATATAGTTACAAGCTAATTAAAATTTTGCTAAACAAATTTTATTCACGAAAAATTAATCTAGGTTCTAGTTTAATCTAATTACACTTTTAAATAATTAATCGATTGCGATAGACTATTTGATTAAAAATAATTTCTTTATTCGAAAAAAATAGGGCAAAAATCCGGGTCTTTACATGAGAGTCATTCACGTTTTTACAAGTAATAGAATCTATCTGTACTATATACTAAGCACGTGACGTGACATGCCGCACATTCTCCTTTAAAAAAAAAAAAATTAGAAACTCTCACAAAAATCCATCTTGGCCACTAAATTTTCTCTCTTCCTCTATCGGTTTTTCACTTTACAACTTCAGAAAATCTTTCACTTTACAACTTTAGAAAATCTTGCAAACTTCTCCTCACATTAAACTTTATCTTTTACTTCCGCAGTCTCTTTTTAATTATCTACATTATTATTACACTTTTTATGTCAACTTTTAACTTCACTTTTCAAAATTATCGTCCACTTTTACTAATTAACTCTTAATATATTAACTTTTTAAAGAGACAAAATGATAATTGTACAAACTTTTGTCTATTAACTTTTCAAAATGTACACTTATGATCAAGAGACAGACCAAAATAGAACATTGTACTATTTTTTGGGGACAAATGGAGTAATACAATTTTCACACTAAAAGTAAAATAGTGCATCGATGAGAAATTAATATCATTAAACATATTCGTGCTCTCATATGTAATGCGCGCGGGTACCGCACCTGTTATTGAATAGATGAATTTGATGGGCGAAATTTGGTACTTTTTTGTTTGTGACCTCCCTATTGGAAGAGTCTTCAAGACCTAAAGCTATCTCACATTTTCAGTATCCTTATCTAATCAAGATAGTATCTCACATTCCACCCACGAGACTAATTTGGCCTACCCACTAGATTAGTTTTGTCTTTTCCACCCACGAGACTAATTTGGTCCACCCTCTAGATTAGTCTGGAATAGCTATTTCAAAATCAAAATGGTCTGAATTCTCATTATTCCAACCATTGATATGGACACACCAAGCACAACATAAATGACTTTCGGGTTTCCCAATTGGTTACAAACAAGATTCACGCTAGCCTTTCCTTATATATCGAATTTGAAAGAGAGTACTGCGAAAAACAAAGTATCTATCCTACGGCTTTGCATCACCAATTACTGCAACACCTCGATGTGCTACCCTCGAGCCCTTGTCGTCAAAATTCAGCTGGATAGGAATTAGCACAGAAATACCAACCAAATTGAGGCATATATATACATCAGAGTTTAATTCCTGCTAAAAATTCTAGCTGGGATGTAGCGGAGATGATCCTTGTTTATTCATTTAACTTATGGTGCACGTGTTTGTGTGGTCGTCCATTATCTATCAAAGGATAACCTTGGAATCAGAGTGAAGTAATAACCTTGGAATCAGAGTGAAGTATATCATTGACTCAAAGACTTTTGTTTTCCACGTTCAAAAAATTTAAAAAAAATGACTTTTGTTTTCTTTAGCTGACCTGACCAGCAGCCGTTGTTGAATCCCCGTTATACCCTTGGAAGGAGACCCTGATATTTAATGGAGTAACAAAGAAAAGAAGAATCTATCTTCCAAACAAAACTAACCATAACCATCCATTGCTGCAAGCAAGAAGCTCTTCCCAATTTACCCAAAAAAACAAAAAAGAAGCTCTTCCCGACATTAGTAAATGACTTCCAAAGCAGTATCGGTTTATTTTCTGATACTTATATATGTTTGCTTGAATCCCTTGGTCATAGCTGTAGATGAAAACCAGTTCGTATACAATGGCTTCAATGGAGCCAATATTCACCTTGATGGGGGTGCAAAAATCCATTCCAATGGACTTTTGCAGCTAACCAACAATTCAATATTTCAAATCGGTCATGCTTTCTACCCGCGTCTTGTAAGATTTTACACATCTTCGTCCATGTTAACCCAAGATCTTTCATTTTCCACCCATTTTGTATTTGCCATTGTTCCTCAGAGAGCAAATCTGAGTGGTGATGGAATGGTCTTTGCGATCTCACCGTCTTTGAACTTCACCCAAGCCCGAGGAGGCTCGTATCTTGGGCTCCTCAATTCTTCTTTCAGCAATTCTTCTGACAATGGGCTCCGTTCCAACCATCTGTTGGCAATTGAGCTCGATACCTTTCAGAATCAGGAATTCAATGAAATAGACGGTAACCATGTTGGAATTGATGTTAACAGCGTAATATCAAATGTATCTGTGACAGTCACGTATTACTCCAACGAGGAAAGAATTAACCGGAGCTTGGATCTTATAAGTGGTAGTCCAACGCACGTTTGGATAGAGTATGATGGGTTTGAGAATGTACTCAATGTTACACTAGCTCCTATTTCAAGCCCAAAGCCAGATCAGTCTCTCTTGTCAACACACATCAATCTTTCTTCAATTCTATCGGATTCCATGTATGTTGGTTTCTCTGCTGCAACGGGAATAGCTTCCGGGGACCACTATATTCTTGGTTGGAGCTTCAATAAAAGTGGGAAAGCACAGGGCCTAGAAATTTCAAAGCTTCCTTCACTTCCTCGTCAAAGAAAACCCAGTCGAGGAATTACAGTTCTAAGAATAACAGTGTCAGTGACAATAGTACTCGTCGTTGGGCTGACCATCACAATTGCAGGGATACTTTACGTGTTGAGGAGGAAAAAGTATGAAGAAATACGTGAAGATTGGGAGAGGGAATATGGCCCTCATAGGTTTTCCTATAAGGATCTCTACAAAGCTACCAGAGGTTTCATTGACAAAGAGCTTCTTGGAGTAGGAGGTTTTGGAAAGGTTTATAGAGGAGTACTTCCCTCTTCGAAGGAACAAGTTGCAATCAAGAAAGTCTCCCAAGATTCAAAACAAGGGATGAAGGAATTTGTGGCTGAAATTGCTAGCATGGGAAGGCTAAGGCACAAGAACTTGGTGCAGCTCCTTGGCTATAGCCGGCGGAAGGGAGAGCTGCTCTTGGTCTATGATTATATGCCGAACGGAAGCCTTGACAAGTTCCTATTTAGCAATGAAAAGCCAATCCTCAATTGGGCACAACGTTGTCATATCATTAGAGGAGTAGCATCTGGCCTTCTATATCTGCACGAAGAATGGGACCAAGTTGTTCTTCACAGAGATGTTAAGGCTAGTAACGTTCTCTTGGATGCTGATCTAAACGGAAGGCTAGGGGATTTTGGGCTTGCTAGATTATACGATCATGGAGCAAACCTCAAAACTACCAATGTTGTGGGGACAATTGGGTACCTTGCTCCAGAGCTTTCTACAACTGCAAAGGCAACCACAAGCACTGATGTGTTTGCTTTTGGTGTATTCATACTTGAAGTAGCTTGCGGAAGGAGGCCCATAGAGCCACAACAGTCGCCTAACGAGGTTGTTTTGGTTAGTTGGGTTTTTGAGAAATGGAAGGAGGGAGCGATTCTCGAGACAAGGGATCCTAGATTGGGAGGAGATTATTTGGAGGAGGAAATGGAGTTGGTTTTGAAACTAGGCCTGCTTTGCTCCAAGTACGATGCAGCAACCAGACCTAGCATGCGCCAACTGATACAATACC
Organism: Rhododendron griersonianum; assembly: GCA_018127125.1. Taxonomy (NCBI): domain Eukaryota; kingdom Viridiplantae; phylum Streptophyta; class Magnoliopsida; order Ericales; family Ericaceae; genus Rhododendron; species Rhododendron griersonianum. The sequence continues at coordinate 1,980,261 of CM030795.1, read as the reverse complement.
TTGATGGAGATGTCCTGTTGCCGGAGATAATTCATGTCAGCACAAGTATTGGTACAATAGGTCTCGGTAATGAAGCATCTTCTACATTTGTCAGTCCAGTTCTGTCATCCATTGTGAAGTCTTCTTCTCCCTCCATATCTAGCACAGAGTCGATACTCATTAGCGGTCGGTAAATTAGGAAGTTTGTAGCGCCTTGGAAATGCTTGATCATGGTTTTGTTTTTTGGAGGAAAGGCAAGAAGTGTTGGTTTGTTAAGGGGAGTTAGAAGAGTTGAACCTAAGACAGGATGAACTTGGAACAAGCATGCAACCGCTTGGGCTAGCTCGCAAGTTCATAGTTATAATGTGTGAGACTAAATAGAAGGATAGCTGATATTGGGTGAAGGAGACATAAGTACTTCAAATTTCAGTTAGGAAGATAGTGGAATATTACTGATATTGGTGTATATATATGAGCATATGTATCATGTATGTTAAATTCTGCAGCTTCTTTAGCCCACTTTCTTCAACTTTCATGTATCGAATCATTAGCTAATGTCATCTTTCGATATATGTTTGTGTACATACCTTGACTTGGTTGCCCAAGTGTGCTCATGTAGTCTGGTCCAGATTTATTGCCTTAGCTATTAGAGATGCTGAAGGATTGTTCCTATCCTATTATCGTACTATAAATTGGATTATATAGTTCAATACAAGTATTGATATTGCATTTATAAAAAAAGTGATTGATATTCTGCAATCTGCATGGTATCAGAGCCCATTGTTCTGTTTGGTGTGTTCCCCTCCTGATTGTCTCTTGTTCTAGTGCTAGCCAATCTCAGTTAGGTTAATTGTTCTGAGTTCTACTTTGTTTTTCCTTGAAGCCCTCTTTGATGTATCTAGACCCGGTAATCAATAGCATAACTCTTGCATTCTTGTGCTTATATCTGTTTTCATTAGTCTTTTCCGACCAATTGGCCTCATCTAACATTGTTGAAACCATCTCCGTCAAATTAGATGGTCTCAATTACAGCCATTGGTCCCATCTCATGTATAGTTTCCTGAGAGGAAAAAGGCACATGGAAGTATGTTGCTGGTAGGAAAACGTGTCCCTTTAATCCAATGATCAGAAGGATGATGCCTGCCTTTGAAAATGTATTGGATGAATGGGACATGGACAACAGTAAAATCATTACCTGGATTGCAAACTCTGGCTGTGTCTCTGTTAGCATACAACTAGGTAATTTTGAGACTGCATAACAAGTTCAGGATATTCCTGCAGGGCATTATGTAACTTATGTTTAGACCAACTTTGCAAGAAAATTCAAGCTTGAGATGGATATTTGAGATCTGAAACAAAAGAAAGGACAATCTGTCTCTTATTTTTACTCTGAAATGCCCATCATTTGGGATGAATTGACACTCATGGAACCGCAGCAGACAGTGGATGCTGAATTATACTACGAGTTTAGAGAAGAAACTCGCCTTGTTCAGTTTCTAATGGCCCTCAAAGATGATTTTGAGGCAGTCAGAGCTTCCACACTCCATCGCTCTCCCCTTCTGTCAGTTGATGCTGTTTTGTCTGAGCCATTGGCAGAAACAGTTGTATTTTAGTAAATCTAATCTTGTCTTTAGGTGTTCTGTGGGCACACAATGAACAAAATGCCCAACTCTCCATCGTGTTGCAGAAAAAACACTTTGTCCCAGAAAAATTGGTTTAATTTTTTGTTCAAATTGCGTCCAAGTTGAATTGCTTGACAAGAAAATGAGACTTCTGTGTTCAAAACAAGTCTTCTTACCAAGAAGGTTAAAATATAGTTGTACACAACCACACTCCAATAATGAACACATAACAACATTGGCCACATTATCTACTGTTGGGAGGGGGCCTGACAGGTAAAATTATAGAGTTTTGTGTTCAAACACCTTCATACCCAGAAGGCTTAATAGAGTAGTACACAACCCCAATCCAATAATGAACACAGAACAACATTATTAACATCATTTAACTGCTAGCTGTTAACTTCTTGCATCTTGGTAGCTTTAACTTCTCGTAATTGCAGTAAAAAATGAAACTCGTATCTCTTTTCCTCAAATTCTTTCATGACAGAGAAACTTGACATGCAAGATTTTTTTTTGATTGGCTAGAAACTTGACAACTGTTGGGGATGTGTATTTTTCAAGTGAATATTCGCTAAGTCGGTGAGCAAGCAAGTGAATATTCACTAAGTTAGTGATCAATTTGAGAAGTTTTATTGAAATGGAACAAGTACGTAAGAGTTTTTAGGGATTTTGTACCAAAGTTGAAGTTGGACCACCCCACACCACATGATGGTGTATGGTGAATTGATAACTCTATTAAACCTTGTTTTTCATCAATAAGCTGAAAGTTAATCATCAGACAGCAGTTGTTGAATGCAGACTATTGCATGTTCTTATTCCTCGGCTTTCTTTCTAGAAGGGTATTTCTTTCCCCGGTTTAAGTTTTTTGTTTCCTTTACACAGTTACTTGCATTCTGTCTTCGACATTTCGTCCCACATGTGAATTGCTTTGTTTATGTTTTGATACCAGTGGCGTTTTAGCAGTGGAATGTGGTTCCTGGCATACTACTATATCTCATGACTGCTAAGCGTTATATTAATACATGTACGGTGTACTGAACTCTTTTTGCAAAAGTTGCAGCGCGTATTTCTTGATGTAGTGATTCGGTAAGTCAAATAATTCGGGTGCGGGTACATGAGTGCAAGCGCGAGCATGAAAGTTCTTTGAAATACATTCCAAACTACAAAAATTCGGGAGAGTGAGGATAGAGAGTGTGAGGATTGAAAGCGGGAGCACATGACATTTTGCAGGATTATGTGATAGTAAGTGATTCCCCTTGGCTTTGTCTCACCCAAATACTCCATCCGCGGTATCCAGAAGCTTGAAGCTTGAAGTCAAGTCAAGACATCGTCATCATCTTAATTTGCTTGGCTTTGCCTGGCTACTTTTATTTATTGCTCTGTTAGACTAATAGCATATTTGAAATTATTTCCCTGCCTGCTTTGTCTGACTATTTAGAATTAGGACAAATGGGCTTCCTTTCTTGCCTTCTAGAGGAAGTAATAATGACTAAACCAACTTAATGGGTTTCCTTTCTTACCTACTAAAGGAAATAATAATGACAAAACTTAAGAAAGTCTTGAGAGTTAAGGACATCCCTCCAGTAGTAAAGTTAAGTTTATGTTGTTAAATGGGGACACAAAAGTGGAATTTTTGTGTACACTAATAGATCGGAAAACCCACTCTATGGGATTCAGAAATCATATCGATAACTCAATTAATTGGAATTTTTTGGTATCTTTTACTTTTCGCAATGTTTTGTTTAACTTTTAGTTATAATTTTTTGGATTAATTGTTCGTCTCGACGAGACGAATCGAAAAAGTATTAAAATATAGACCAAAGTTGAAAAAAAATTCAAATAAAATGTTAATCAAACTTTTCGTCATCTTATTTGTTTGACCGGCATCTTATTTGAATTTTTTTCAATTTCGGTCTATATTTTTAAACTTTTTCGATTTATCTCGTCGAGACGAACAATAAATTCAAAAAAATTATGACGAAAAATTAAACTAATCGTTGCGAAAAATAAAAAAATACCAAAAAAATTTCAAAAACATGCTAATAAGTTCACAAGAATACAGCCTAAATAAATTTTGTGCGGCCCAACTACCATATGAGACTCTATTATTGCTCTCTCTCTCCAATGACAGAGATTTCAAGGAGAAGGGACCTCCATTACTCTTTTCACATTGCTTTCTTCATTCAATTATTCAATGCAAGACCCCACAACCATCAACCTCGTGGAAGTTGTGCAGGCTGCTCATGTGAAAGCAAGGGCAGCCTTGTTGAATTTGTAATCTTGTGTTTTAATATAATGCATTGAGCTTGTTCGTCAAAAAAAAAAAATATCAACCTTGTGGAAGCTTCCTAGTTGTGTCTTTCTCTTTCATTTGTATTTTCTAGGAAAAAGAGGATAAAAACATTTTTTTTACTACTTGACTTTTTTTTGCCAGACGATATATATTAACGGGGATTTAAGGGGTGTTAGTATGTTAGTAGTTAGTCCACAGAGAGTTCAAAAGCTATCCTTAACCTTGGCCCCAAACCCAGCCCCTCGAGGGGCTCAAACCTTGCCAACCACGGATGGGGGAAATGAACTTAACAATTGTGCTAGCTTGGTAGTTCACTTGATCTTTCTTTTCTTTTTTTTGGTCACATTTTATACATCAGCAGGATCGGGAGAGTTAGTAGAGTTCAGAGGGCTGTCCATAGCCATGAACCACGAATACGCCCCTCGTGGGGCTTGACTCAGCAACCCTAAAATTGATAACATTTTCACTTCTCCTTTCCCTATCTTGTGGAAACCCGGTTTTTTTTGCCCCTCTTTGGTTCCAAAATGCTGAGATAGTTATGTTTTCAATATATTTGAATTGGGGAATTAGATACAAAAAGAAAAGACAATATTCGAGTTTCTTGACAAAATCACTAATTTGGATTAATAATTTAGTGAGAAACTTAGAAGAAAAAAAAAAGTACAAAATTTATATTTCTTGATTGGTTCCTTCCACTTTTGTACTACACCCTTTCTCACAATCTAGAGGGGCTATCAATTTAGATTAGTTGATCTTGATAATGCATATTCGAAATCTTTATAAGTAAGTAAAATGCAAGTACGGTAAATAAAGGATTTAATGTGGTCACTACTACTTGCAGATAGGGTTGTAAACGAGCCGAATCGAGCAGAATATTAGAATGTTTAGATTTGCTTATTAAGTTTTTTAGTGAACTCGAGCTCGAGCCGAATACTGCCGCGTTCATGTTCGGCTCATTTATGAAACGAGCCTAAAATTGAGGTCAGGTTCGGTTCATTTAACAGACGAATCAAACTCGAACGAGTCTTTACCAAATCGAATCTCGAGCAGTTCACGAACGACTCAATTCATTTACAACCATACTTGCATATATGAAAACAAAAGTGGAGTCACGGACAAATATAAAGCAGATTCCTCTGGGGGGCCATACTCGCCTCCACTTTCCACTTTCCAACTCCAACTGGTGAAGACTTGCCAAAGGTCAAGTACAGCAGACGTTGGTTTTCTCTATACAACACAATTCCATTTTACACAAAGCAAAAAAAATGGCTGAAATATTTCTCGGTGCTTTATGAAAGTTTAAATTTTATGGAATGTCTTCGGATGATTAAAAATTCATTTAGTCCCATAAAGATGAGATTATTTGAAATAATTATGAAAAATTAAATTACTATGTCGCTCCATATAAAGTAGAATAGAATTCTCTAATTCGAAATTGTTATTGGTCATTGCCTAATTAATATATGGTGTGATTTTGAAATCACCAGTCTTGATGGAGGAAAAATAGTAAATGACGATCACGGAATCACAGGAATCCTATACGTTTGGATTGTTTAAAATTCTGATTAGCTAATAAGACCGTGAATCATATACTAATTGTTTCCTTAATCCTACATTTTCCCGTCAAAACATATAATCCTACGTGCTTGGCCGTTTTTTTTTTTTTTGCAGTCAATTATTTCCTTTCTAATTTTGCAGTCAAATTTTTGCATAGCACATTTTCAAGTAAATTGTTTCCTTTCTAATTTGTTTTTTGCTCGCTGTTTTCCTTTCTAATTAGTATTTCCTAATTGTTTCCTTAATTAATCACAGAAATCCTACCTTTTCCTTTCTAATTTATTTTGCTCGGCCATTTTCCGTAATTTTTCCTTAATTAATTCCGCAATTGTTTCATTAATTAATCACAGGAAATCCCATGTTTTCCTTTCTATTTTTTTTTTTTGCTCAATCGTTTTCCTTTCTAATTTTTTTTTTCTGCCAATCAATGCTTTTTTATGAAATAAGAAAATATTAAAATGCTACAAATTTTGACATTGTGCCACTTGTCGTCACATTGTGCTTTCTCACTAATAGGCACTGGAGAGTGAAATCAAATAAGAGATGAACGGGTTTGAGATATAGAGGAAATCAACGTGTTTCAGCCATAGAATTTGGGAAGAAGGAAATCAAATAAGGGAAAGAGTGGTAAAAAATTATAGAAAAATTCATAATTCGTGCCACTTGTCGCGACGTGAGGTAGGATTTGAAAATACCCTTTTTGTTTAATATATGTACAGATTCTTCAACACAAATGTGCTTACATTATATGACAAGTTATGTATACATGTGCTCGCCATAATCTTTTGCACGATGTTGATCAACTTGATGAGACCGACAAAATAAGCAACCTTAATCAAATACACTCCACGAGACTCCGATGAGCGAGTCACTCTACTTTCTTGATCCCTGAATCGATTTGGTCATTTGATAAATATGCTGGCAAGCCGATCGAGTACATCTCTCGTCCGGGAAGGGTTTTGTGGCCGAGAAGGATTGAAAGCACCTACAGTATATTTGTTAACCGTCAGTGTCACATTAGCAATCTCAATGAGTAATTAATTCCATCATTAGCAGAAGCCTAAACACGTCACCCGCACTATGTATTGCTCCTAATAGAAAATTATACTCCCATGTTAAGTGTTTGGTCAAAATTGCTACCGTCCGGTCAAATACTCATAAATGAAAAAACAGATCCCACTAGATATGGAGTTTGAAATTATTCTTCTATTGGTTACATTTGATCATTTGTCAAATAAAGGGAAAAACACCTTTTTTTTTAATTCTACCCTTGAAATTTGTAACCAATTGCAATGTAAGATAATCACATGAAATTTGTAACCAATTGCAATGTTACCAAAGCGGAATCAATCGGAGTCCCAAAATTTGATCTAAACCATAGACCGTACGTGTAGAGTTCAATGCATACAACATCTTGACAAGAAGTCAGACTAATCGAATATTGATAATCACATGATGGAATCATGGAACATAATTCATCCTGAAGCGTGTTCTCAAAAATCATATTTGCCTTTCATTTTTTTCCATGAACAACATTTTCCAATCATCGAGTCATCGATACGTAGTAAACTCTCTCTCTCTCAAAACCCTAGTCGCCACATTTACCTTTAATTCTTCTCCCTCCACCTCCCCTTAGGGCCTGTTTGGATGGGGTATTGCAAAGGGGGATTGTGGAATCCCCCCGTTTAGTACCTGGGCCCCACCCGAATCCCTCGTTTGGCAAGTCAAAATGCAGGGGGGATTTCTCTTCACCCCTCTTCCACAACACCGGCTAATACCGGCGGAGGGGGTCTTACCGATGGGTAGGGTCGGACCTGTTGTTGTGGAATACCCCCTAATCCCCCTTCATTTGGGACGAATCTACCCCTCCTTATCCCCCTTCTCCCAGCCACCCATCACACCAGCACACTCACAGATTCGGAAAATATATATATATATATATATATATATATACACACACACACACACAGAGAGAGGGAGGGGGAAGGGCCATACCGTGACGACGGCGAGGAGCCGGCAACGATTCGCCGGTGAAAATCGTGAACTGGGTGTTTCTTCTTCTGCTGCTGCTTCTTCTGCTGCTGCTTCTTCTGCCGTTCTCTCTCTCTCTCTCTCTCTCTCTCTCTCTCTCTCTCTCTCTCTCTCTCTCTCTCTCTCTCTCTCTCTCTCTCTCTCTCTCTCTCTCTCTCTCTCTCCAGCAAGAACAAGAAAAAGGGGTAAAAACAAGTACAGTAAACAATGAGGAAATTTATTACGTGCATTTGTGCCATGTGTCCCTATGTGTTCCATACTTCTATACAACCCTATCAATCCACACTTAAAAAAAACGTAAAACTATAAATAAATAAATAAAACACTTTTAAAAAATAAATGTTAATTTTTTATACTTATTAAATTTACTAACCATTCAAAACAATTGGATACTCACCATTCAATAAAGAAAATATGGTATAAAATAAATTAAAACTAAACTTAACATTTTTACATTTTTTAATTAAAACAAATTTAACAAAAACATAATAAAACACTAATTAGGACGAATTTTTAATATATTCAGTAATATAATCAATTATTATATTAGTTAACTAAATTATTATTGATTATTTGTAAACAAAATTAATCAAAGTTGGAGGCCAAGTCATTATATATTTTAATCTAATGAATAATCTAAATTAACACTGCACAAGGGCAAAAGGGTCATTTAACAGCTTTTTACATAATCCACCATTCCTTATACCCCCTATTAATCCTTCATCCAAACAAAGTCTTATTTAATCTCCCTTCTCTAATACCTCATCCAAACAACCTACTATTTAATACCCCATCCATAAACATCACATCAATGTGTGCCATCCCTTACTATCCAATACCCCATACTATCCAATCCCCTCTTATTACATAACACCTCCAAACCTAATCCTGCATCCAAACGAGCCCTTAGGGTTTCACAACCTTAATTCTCAATCTCTCATTCTATTTTTTAGTCTTTGCTTTGTCTTTCTCGTGTAGATCAATGACTTATCGTCTGATCTGTGAGAATTTTGTTTATCTTTTTTGTAAGAGTTTTGTCTCTCTTTTTTGTGAGGATTTAATATTACGTTTACAGATCAGGTTCTTTCAGATGATATTGCTTCACAACGGCATCAGTGTCAATAGTGCTCTACTACCACTGTATGATGTCTTTGCTGGAGCAACTCATGGTGGTTTATCAAATTTGTAGCTTTGAGAGTTCATTAGCTCGTTTCTACTTGGTTGGAGTTCGTCTGATCGGGATATTTGTTGTCTATTTCTTTGCTATCACTTTATCACTTTTTGAGACTGCTATGAAATACAAAATTTAAGCAGAATATACGTCAGGTGATGCCTGAATTGAGATGAAAGACATTAACCGCCTTGTACTATTTTCGTTTTGTATTAGTTAGACAATTTAGTTTGAATTTGTCAAAGTGCCATTAGGCTTCCATCAATACAACTTCTCACTTTTGTAAGGGGAAAAAAAAGGTCGTCGGTACGTACAAAAGAATCGTAGTTTCTAGAACAACAAAGCATGATGTTAACCCAACCAACAAACACGAGGATCTCTATCGATACCTACAAAAAAGGATGTGACTTTTCATCGAACCCAAACAGAAGACAAACAAATACAGTAATAATCACAACTCTACCATTGCCGGGCTTCCTCCTCCTCTTCAATCTTCTTCATATAACAACAGTATACACACACGCAAATACATTAAGCAGGCCAAGTATGTCACAAAACAACTCAGATTCACCCTTCATTCTATTCCAAGAATGGCCAACTTCAAGCCCCTAAACCACCACCGAAACTCCTCCCCTCTCCTCCCCTTCTTCTCTCTCCTCCTCACACTTTCATCACTCACCACAGCCTCAAACAACTCTCCAATGTACTCACCAACCGATTCAGGCCCTGTTGTACCCACAGACCCATTAATCACCTTCCTAGAACGTCTCCAATTAACCGCACTAAACACATTCGGCAGCAAAAACTACGACCCAAAACACTACGTCGACCTCTCGTTAAAGCACCATCTCTCCGAAACCCAACTGGCCTTCGATGACCTCCCGAAATCCTCGACCGGGTCGGTCTCGGCTGTCGATTTGAACGGGTTTATAACGAGTTACTTCAATGGGGCAGGGGAGGACTTGGTGTATGCAGAGCCGCCGGACTTTGTGCCGGAGCCGGAGGGGTTTTTGCCGGCGGTGGAGAATCCCGTGGTGAGGGAGTGGGCGTTGGAAGTGCATAAGCTGTGGAAGAATTTGAGCAGGAGGGTGGATGCAGGGGTCTTTGAGCATCCGGAGTTGCATACTCTGCTTCCCCTGTCTAAGTCTGTTGTGGTTCCTGGGTCAAGGTTTAGAGAGGTTTATTACTGGGATTCTTACTGGGTGATAAGGTTAGTTTTCTGATTTTTTGTGTTCGGTTTCTCAAAAATTTGGGAAGGAAAATTTTCAATTTTCGGAACTGGTACAAGATAAGATGAGAACAAATAGATAGTTAAAAAAATTGACTAAAGGCGGTAGATTTCCTTGTATACCACGAAGTACAATGCCCTCGACAGAATTCACGTGGGACAATAAATTCATGTAGTCAATCTCAATTGATTGAGACTAAAATTCGGTCTGATTTGATTCGGCCTTTCGTCTCAAGATGATAGTTTGTTTGACGAAAATCGAACCATCTTAGAAGAATCCTGTTTCCAGAGAAAAAAAAGAAGCCGGAAAACGTTCTTAAATTCTCGAGGACTATTTTTGCTTAAAGTTTGTGTTTAAAAATGTTGGAAAATTCTTAAATCAACTCAACGGGCTGACGATAGTGAGTGTGTGAATGTGTAATAAATGGTATAAAAAGTACACAGAAATACGTGTTTTCCTTATTTTCTAGTGTGCTTATCGTCAGCCCAGTGGGCTGACAATAGCAAGACCGAAAAATGTTTTCTTTTGAGTAGTGTTTTGGGAAAACTTATTCTGAAAACAGAACTAAACAGAGAGTTTGTTTTTCTGTGTGGGACTATACAGGAGTTCCGCACTGAGTAGTGCGGTAGTGGTTGCTTTAATTTTTTTTCCACGAGTTTCTTTCAGCTTTTCTTTGATTACTGGATAGCTTGTGGAAATTTGAAAAAAGTCCTCCATGATTGGTTAGGGGAAAAGAAAGTTCATCAATTTAACATGGGATTGTAAAAGACCGAATTGATGTGACTAGTGTTTTGTCATCTAGTAATAGACGGACTTGATGAGTTGGAAAGATTTGACGTTGTTCTTTTAAAAAAGTCAAAGTGGCTTATTTTTTGTCCTTATTCAAATTTTTTTCGTATCACTTTGCTTATCATTATTTTTTTTGAGGATTATTACATCCTCATAACAAGAGGAATCTAAAAAGTAAAAAAATTTTGATCGAAATTCAATTTTTTTTGAATAAAGACGAAAAATAAGCCAATAAGTCACTTTTTTCGTATTTATTCAAAAAATATTGGATTTCGATCAAATTTTTTTACTTTTTAGATTCCTCTCGTTATGAGGATGCAATAATCTCCAAAAAAAATGATAATAAGTCAAGTGATACGAAAAAAATTTGAATAAGAACAAAAAATAAGCCACTTTGACTTTTTTAGAAGAACAAGATTATATGGTTGTGAGTTCAGAGCTTTTAGGAGGTTTTTTTTTTTTTTTGAACACAATTTTAAGAGGTTTTTGGGATACTGAAAAGAGTGATAGATAGAAAAAGAGTAATACTTAGAAGAAGAAAAAAAACTGTTATTGGGGACCATGCGCAGAGACAGGAGTTGAGTTTAGAGACCGAAAACGAACACAATTCATTGAAATATCTGACGACAAGTCGGATAAGGGCTTCCTGCAGGGCAGCCCCGCCCTACAGGGCGTGTAGGGCGGCAGGGCAGCCGTCCGATTGGAGCCTCAACGACTCAGATCTAATCTCCTGCCCCTCCAAATCTGAGTCGTCCATTGCCGAGTTGAGACCTCGACCGTTGATTGCCGATCCGGCGCCGATCGGACGGCTCGGAGCCGCTCTACACACCCTGTAGGGCGGGCTGCCCTACAGGATCCCCGGGTCCCGACAAGTCCTTATTTATTTTCTTGTTTAGTATGCGGCGAGACGAGTTCGAGTTGGAGCGGTGGGTTACCTGGCTTCTCAACTTCGATCTCTCCAACCCCTCCTCACGAGTGTGTTTGATGGGTCCGGCTCCGGCGTCGTGGTTCCATGCGGGTTTTTTTCTTTTTTGTTTTCTGTTGTATTTTCCTGTTTTTCCTTTTTTCTTGTTTTTTGTATTTTGGGACCGGTAGTGTCCCCTTTTTGTACTGTGTTTGTTTTGGTTTGGTAATATTATAATGCATTGAGCTTGTTCGTAAAAAAAAAGATGCAAAATAAGGAAAGATTCATAGATAAACTAAGCAAAAAGAAACTAACAAGCAAGATTACCAAATAGCCCCCTTTCTATAGTCCAATAACAACTATGGGACTAATCAATTGCTATAGTACGCTGGTCTCTGTAGCCTACGAACACTGCTCGACCGTACCTTATGATCTTCTGTTGTATTCTCTTATACCTCGATCACGAGCCAAGTGTTCTCTTTATTCTCTCTCTCACAGCTCGTCTTTTGGTCTTCTCTAATAACTGTATCAGACCTAGAGAATATAACGGTATATGTATAGGCTAGAGCAGGGACTTCAGGAGAAATAAATCTGGGCTCCTTGTGTAAATAAGAAAACTTAATCCCACCTGGATTCTATTCTTATTGGGAGCGACTATTCGCAACCCTGTTTTTTCTCCCTTAGCCCCGTTAAAAATTGGCAACTAATTACAACATGACCCCTAATGCAAAATGACCTACTTACCCTTATACTTATACGTGAAATGACCTATATGCCCTAATGACCAAAACCCCTAAATTATCCACTTCCCCCTTCCCCCTCAAAATCATCATTCACGTTTTCCCCCTTCCCCCTCAAAATCATCATTGACGTTTTAAAAAAAAAAAACACAGGTGTTCTTCGGCTCACAGGTGTTCTTCTGCTACTACTGTTCATCTTCTTCACTTATCCTCTCTCTTCATCATTTTATTTTCTCCACTCTCTCAAATTTTCCAATGGAGGAGGAACGATGACCAAATAATATATCAATGAAAGGATTAAGTCCTTACATTGATCCATTTTTTGACCCATTTGTAGGTTTAGATTTTGAAATTGAATCAAATTCTATTGGCAACCATACGATGGCAGAGGAGAAGAAAGATACTGTGACAGACATTGTATGTTGGAAGCCGTGTGAGGAGGTAAGTTTTTCCATTTACAATGCCTCTGTTTTGTTGTTGTGGCGTGTGGGTTTTGTAAACCCAGTTTTTCGAGGGTTTCGGCGATGTTTCTGGTTCGAACAGATGAACAGAATAAAGTAGGTAATTTCGGTAGCTAACCACTGTAAAATATTACTATAATCGACAGTTAGTTACCGAAATTTAGATACACTTTCAGCATTCAATTACCGAAATTTAATCTTGTTTGCAACAGATATTTACCGAAATGTATGTATGATTTTCCCTATATATGTAGTTCGACAGTTGTTTACCGAAATTTGAACATATTTTCGACGTGTAGTTACCGAAATGTAATTATTTTTTCAACAGCTGTTTACCGAAAATAGTGGTTCAACAGTTTTTTACCGAAGTCTGAATATATTTTCGACGTGTAGTTACCAAAATATAATATTTTTCTCAACAGCTATTTACCGAAATGTATATATATGAATTTTGTATATAGTGGTTTCGGCAGTTGTTTACCGAAGTTTGAATATATTTTCGACGTGTAGTTACCGAAATATAATCTTGTTTTCAACAGCTATTTACCGAAACATATATGAATTTTGTATATAGTGGTTTCGGCAGTTGTTTACCGAAGTTTGAACATATTTTCGACGTGTAGTTACCGAAATATAATTATTTTTCAACAGCTATTCACCGAAATGTATATAAGATTTTTGTATATAGTGGTTCGTCAGTTGTTTACCGAAGTTTGAACATATTTTCGACGTGTAGTTACCGAAATATAATTATTGTTTCAACAGCTATTTACCGAAATGTTTATATGATTTTTGTATACATAGTTCGGCAGTTGGTTATCAAATTTTGTACATATTTTCGACATGGTGATACTGAAAGTGATACTTATGTTCAACAGTTATATACCGAATTGTATGTATTTTCGACATTCACTTACCAAAACAGATCCAGAGAGACCGAAAACTTGTTTTAACGGACTTTTGAATTTGTGATACTTTTTTCAGGGTGATACTTCAACGCATGGCAGCCACATAGGTCCAGTGACCATAGCACAGGAGTTTACGACAGAGAATGTGAGTGCGCACGGTAGCCACATAGGTCGTTAATCAACAAGGCAAAGGACAAAGGAGGTAATGTGAAGGAGAATGGCAAATAAGGGAAGGCAAAGAAGATAGCACGCGTCACAGGAACTAAGAAATGCGAATGTCCATTTGAACTAAGAAATGCAATTAAAAGTGCGAGAAGAGTAATGTTAAAATGATAGTATGTTTTTGTATTTTCGAGGTATTGCAATGGCTATTAATTTTGGGTGGTTATTTGTATTGCATGTAGTTGAAGGGTGAGAAGCTAACATGGTTGTTTATTATCCTAGTGCATTCTTACCAATCAATTAGACAGTGAGCATGAAGAAAAATAAAGAGTTATAGTAATGATCCAATGAAGAAATTCAAAATTAACAACTCAATTCCATTCATGAAATTAACAACTTGTGTCCATTCACAAAATTTTGGTCTACATAAGACAATCTTCATTTCGAAATTCTCAAACTTATACTTACACCTTCATTCTGAATCGAATAAAATGTGCTAACAAAATACTAACATACGAAACCTAAGAAAAAATTACAATGCTTCATCCTCTTCTTGGTCTCCCATTGCTTCTTTTTCCTGAGGGATACTGGTAAATAAAAACATATCTAAATAAGTAAAGCAAAGTTGGAGTGGAAAAGTAGGACGCTATGAAATAAGACCCACCAGCTGATTGGTATTATCCCTGATCAACATGTTTGATGTGGTCAAGTCACCATGAATTAGGCCACCATCATGTAGTTTGCCAATTGCATCACCAATCTGCACTACAATGTCATCCATTTGTTCTCCCACAACACCATTTGATCCAAAGTCGAGGAAGACGTCCTTTACAGAGGGACCCTCCACATACTCGAAAGTTAGGGTATGTAGGATGGGGTCAACAGCATAAAGCGCTGGAGTACAAACTCCAAGGCGTCTAGCTTTAGTCGTACATCTAGCCTCCTGCTTCACAAAACCGATTAGGAAAGTTAAAGAAACATTGAGGACCAGACCATTACCTCTTAAAGATGAAAAGACAGCCAATAAAATCCCTTCGAAAGACTTACAGCATTTAGGCGTTTGATGGTAAGCTTTGAATCCAAAGTTGGATGTCTATACTTCTTTGAGAAGCGTTCCTTAACAATGGACCTCCTTCCCACAAAGGTTGACTCAAAAACCCGCTGGAAAAGGCAAGCAACAAAATAACAGTTGAGCACATTAATTTGCTAGAAACTGCATAACCAAGCAACTAGATTAATGTGTGTTAAACAGCTGGGCAACATCTAGTTGACGTTGAAAGTCCTTAAAAGAAAAGGGAAAAAGTGAACTTACAGCTTCAGCACCTTGCTTCAGCAAAACTAAGGAGCCATCTTTTCCATCTGCTTTGATCTCCATAATGAAGAGAGGTACTACAGGAGTAGGTTTAACTTATAACTGTGATAGCCGATAATACAAACAGAATTAAAATGCGAGAGAAAGGACTAACAAGCAGATACATAGGGACACTAATGTCATCCATATCATCTCATTACAAAGTAAAAGAAACAAAACATTCAAAATTCAAAAGGCTCTTCGACCCGCAAGGAGGAAACCAGCCTCTGCCTCATTGCCATTAATCGAAGGCTAGAATCTAGATAAGAATGCCAAACCATGACCACGTCCCATTACCATCATACCTCCACAACGTAAAAAGCAGAAGGTTTTTAATACCTGTTTCACGAACACTAAAAACCTGGATAAGACCACAGGTTATTGAGAAGAACCCAATAAGGTTCCAGTGCTCCTCAAAGGAAATGCTCTTTTTTGTCCAATCTCACGTTTTATGAACAAAAAGATAACTAATTTCGTTGGCAAAGATGATAATTCTACTAGTTTTAAATGCAGTGGGAATAATTACACATAGTAAATGATAGCTTAACCCGAGGTTTTTTTTTTTTCTTTTGATCGACATAATTAATTCCATTCATCCCGATAGCTTAACCCGTGTTACAGCTTAGCTAAACAATCCTTCATTTTTTTTCCCTTTCCCAAATGCCTATTGAGTTCATTTACAAGCATCAAGCTACATATAGTACTGAAATCATCAGCACACGCACATACAAATATCATCTTTTTCATCACCATGGTAACTATTAACAACTCATCCACATTTAAAACTTGTTTCAAAGAACTAGAATCAGCAAGTGAATAAACCAAGAAAAAACACATAGAGCTACATTTACGTCGATCTACGGAACGTGAAAACGAAAAACAAGACAAGAGAGAAGAAGAGCGAGAGTAGATTCGACGGGAACCTTGTGGGAACAACGCGTTGCAGCGGCGCCTGGACGGAAACACACCAAGCGTCGACGGGGCTTCAAAGCGTATGGGCTTCCGATGAAGTAACCACCCACCTAAGTTCTTTGAGAAGCGTTCCTTAATCAACAAAAACGAAACCATAATCAAGTCTATAGACAAGAAATCTAACGGAAATCGAAACCCTAACTACAAATCGAAGTCAAAATCAAAAACCCTAACCAGAAATCACAAAAAACAACAGATCGTTCCTGCTAGTGTAAATCGAAATCAAGAGCAGGTGTATATCTTACCAGAATCGTGCAAAAAAATCGCTCAAAATCACCACCAAAATCGCACACAAAATCGCACCACAGAAGACAGCTTTTTTGCGTTTTTGTACAGTGTGAAACGAGATAAAGCGATCGAGGATGAAGAGGGGGATTAGGGAGGGCAGAAAGAACACAGAGAGAGAGAGAGAGAGAACGGCACCTGATATGGTGGTGTGGCGGTGGTGCGGCGGCAGGAGAGGCGGTGCTGCGGTGGTGGCTATGGAGGTGGAGGAGGTGGGAGGCGGAAATGGCGTGGGAGTGGTCTGCCGACGTAAATGGGGTGGGGGGACCAGGGGTGGGGAGTTTAGGGTTTTGAAGGGGGATTGGGTTTAAAGTGTAATTTTTTAGAGAAAGGGTATATTTGGAAGATCAGGGACATTTATTGGGCTCCTGGAGAAAATTTCCTGTTTTAAAAGGATTGTATGGAGTAAGGGGCTATGGGAGAAAAAACAGGGTTGCGAATAGTCGCTCCCTTCTTATTTCACAAATTATAATTCACACCACTAAAGAATTATAATTGCACTCCCATCCTTATCTCAATTTTATTTCGAGCTCCACGTTATTAAATACTTATTAATCTCCCCACGTTAAGATTATAGATACCCGTCGATTAAATTAAATTATTGACAATTTTATTTAATCAACATCTTATTATGGCTTTGAGTATAAAAGACTAACAATCTCTCACTTAGACTCAAAGCCATTCCTTGATATCTTTCCACTTAACTTATTCGATATGTCGGATACAAATATCCACCTGCAGGGTTTGACATAATTGAAACTTATAAGCTTACTCAATGGGGTATCATCAATCCTTACTGGGACGTGGATTTCATTAATAATTACTCCCTCCGTCCCAATTTGTTTGTCCAATTGTCGAAATTTGTGTCTTTCAAAAATATACTTATATCTTACATTTTATAATGTTTTTTTATGATTTTGAAGATTTTGTATAATAAAACTAATTGAGATATACAAAACAAGATTCATATTGCCTATTAAAAACATTACGAATTGAAAATTATAGACAATTTTTTTAGAGGTCAAACGCCCTCAAAAAGTCAAAAAAAGGACAAACAAATCGGGACGGAGGGAGTAATATCGATATATATCTTGCATATAATATCGTGACCCAACTCACCAAGACTATTGACCCTAAAGAGGATCTCACTTTATAATGAATCAAAGCCATTGACATTAAATGTATATATCTATTAATTATCGTTGGATTAAGAGCATAAGCATTCATAATAACTATAAGGTTCTAATTGTCTTAAAATGCCAGTATTAAGACAATTACCTTAAAGTGGTCCCGTTCAATACACACAAAGTGTACTAGCACAATGAGTTAGAACAAGAACCGTTCTCTGTAGTAAAGAGTAAAGGCAGACCTACTAAAATATTGTGCTACAATCCTACCGATGGTGTGTCAAATTCCATCTAAGACTGTGAACCAAAACTTATATTCTCCAAGAACCAATGATCCAATCTTCCGTGTGTAAGCCGTACTCTACACACTGAATCATCTACTATGTAACATACAATAATATCTTGCAAACATTGCCCATAATAGATTCTCATAAAAAATGGATTAAACTGATTAATAATTAACTAATTAAATATTAATCCAATACATAAAAGCATGGCTTTTAGTATAATCATCTATCAATCTCTCACTTAGACTCAAAACCATGCTACCATGCATCTCACTCCCATTTCCTCTATGTAACTATCAAAAGTCTTGGCTTGTAAGCTCTTCTTAAGAGGATCTATCAGGTTGTTTGCTGATGCAATCTTGGTCACAGCTACATCACCTCTCTGTACGATTTCTCGAATCAGATGATACTTACACTCGATGTGTTTTCCCTTCTTATGAGTCCTTGGCTCCTTCAAGTTAGCAACTGCACTACTATTGTCACAATGGAGTGTAATGGCTGATTGCACCGAAGACACCACTTCTAGATCCGTCAAGAAGTTTCTGAGTCATACGGCCTTGTACTCGACCTCCATGGTGGAATCAGCAATGCATAATTGCTTGATACACCTCCAACTTATGGCTCCAGCTCTTAAGGTAAACACATATCCCGAGGTAGACTTTCTGGAATCCTTATCTGACATAAAGTCTGAGTCTGTGTACCCACAAGGTACTAGACTATCTGACTGGTGAACCAATATATAGTCACTAGTTCTTTTCAGATACTTGAGTATATGTTTCACAACATTCCAATGCTCTTGCCCAAGACTAGACTAAAACTGCTAACCATGCCAACGGCAAAATCAAATATCAGGTCTAGTACACAACATAGCATACATGAGGCTTCCTATTGCTGAAGCATAGGAAACTGCCTTCATTTTCTTCATCTCCTGAAAGGAAGAAATCCTTTCTTGAAATCCTGCATGCTAAAACAAGCAAGAATCGTATCAATATAAGTAGCTTGAGATTCCCAACATCCTTTACTTGCGATCTCACACAAAGTTTGATCCTAAGGATGTGATCGGCTTCTCCCAAATCCTTCATATCGAATTGGCAGGATAACCACACCTTTACCAAAGACAAAACTCCCACATCACTTTCAATGAGCAATATATCGTCCACATATAGCACCAAGAATACCACCACATTTTCGTTGCGCTTCTTTTACACACAAGACTCATCCGGACATTGATCAAAACCAAAAAATTTGATTGCTCTAACAAACGGATGTTCCAAGACCTAGATGCCTGCTTAAGTCCATATATGGACTTCTTGAGCTTGCACGACATGTGTTCTTGATCCTTTGCTATGAATCCATCTGGTTGCACCATCTAGATGCATTCATCTAGATAGCAATTCAGAAACGCAGTCTTCACATCCATTTGCCAAATCTCATAATCGAGATGAGCCGCAATGGATAAGAGAATCTGGATGGACTTAAGCATGGCTACCGGCGAAAAGGTTTCGCAACAAGCCTAGCTTTTTAGGTTTTCACCTTTTTGTCCGCTCCTCTTTTATTCTTATAGATCCACTTGCATCCTATGGGTTTTCTCCCTTCAAGTGGGTCTACAATATCCCAGACCTGATTGGAGTTCATAAACTCTATCTCTGCATTCATAGCCTTTTGTCAAAATTCTACATCTTTATCTTGTCGTGCCTCATTGTAGTTTCTGGGATCAACACATTGTTTATCAGTGATCACATCAATAGACTCTCCCGACAATGTATATCGACTAGGTGAAACAATAACCCTCCCACTATGACGAGGTACTGGTGTATCAACAACTGTTTCTTGTGGTGTAACCTCTTGTACTACTGGTGTTAAAGAAATTTGTGCTAGTCTCTTTCCTCTTAATTCTTCCAAAACAATCTTACTTTTAAGTTTGTGATCTATGACATAGTCTTCTTCTAAGTATCGGGCATTGGTTCTAACAATGACCTTCTGATCCTTAGAACTATAAAATTGAACGCATTTCATTCCTCTAGGGTACCCCACAAAAAGAGCGCACATTTATCCTTAATTCCAATTCATCTGAGTTCCCTCTCAACACATGTGCTGGACTACCCCAAATCCGAACATGCCGCAGAATAGGCTTGCACCCAGCCTACAGTTCTTTGGGTGTAGTTGGTACTGACTTAGATGGTATCAAGTTAAGAATCTACACTACCATTTTCAGTGCATGTCCCCAAAATAAAATTTATAAATCTGAATAACTCATCATTGATCTCACCATATCCATAAGAGTCCTATTCCTTCTTTATGCTACACCATTTTTCTATGGCATACCTGCTGCTGACAACTGGGATGTAATTTCTTTCAGCTAAAAATGCCTATAGGTCATCTTACCTTCTAAACAGGATTCACAAACTGTAAGTGCCTCCACTTTCAATGGACCTAAAGGTCCATCTCTAACCAGTCTCGTAGGAAAGATAGGATTAATCACGTAGAGATTGTCAACTAATAAACCAGAACATATTAAACGTTTATTTAACTTAATAACTATAGAGTTATTAAAATAAACAAAATAACCATCCTTAATCAAATTAGAAACCGAAACCAAGTTTTTTTCTAATTAAAGGAATATAAAGACAATCTCTTAAAATTAGCCTCCTATCACTACTGATATTAAGAACTACGTGTCCTATTGCAACTGTCGCTACTCTCGTAGCGTTTTTCATATGAAGATAAATCTCTCCATCACTAGTTTTCTGATTTCCTGGAACCTTTGCAACGAATTGCAAACTTAATTAGTGGCTCCTATATCTACACCCTAGGTACTAGTAGATAACACCGCTAACTATGATTCAACAACTAGTGAAAAAGATTTATTTTGATTGTTCACTTTATTGAGATAGACTGAATATTCCTTCTTTCAGTGTACTTTCTGCTTGTAGTGAAAATACTTACCTTTAGGCTTTTCCACTACACCTTGAGGTCCATTAATTGCCTAAGAAGCTTTTACTTATTTCTGAGCCTTTTTCTGCTTGTTCTTGCCTTTCGACATATAAGCAGAAGCCTTTTCAGTCACAAGCACAGTTATTGGTTTTTTCTTCAGAAGACACTCAGCTGTTTGAGCCTCTTTCATTAGTTCCACCAAAGATAATGCATTTTATTCATATTGTAATTAAGGCGGAAACTCTTAAAAGATTCATGCAGCGACTAGAGCACCATATCGATCTGGGTTTCCCCATCGATTTCAGCTCCAAGGATCTCTAGTTTATTCAGAAGATCTATCATCTTCAAACATGATCCCTAACTGGGTCTCTTCAACCATTTTTACGCTCCACAACTCCCTCATTGCAACCTGCCTAACCGCACGATTCTATTTTCTAAATATTTCATTTAAGTCGAACATCATGTCATAGGCAGTTTCCATAGACTGATGCTGATGAGCAATACATTTGATGTAGAAGCCAAAATGTAACACCGCGCCATCTCATCAGCCTTAATCCAATCCTTAAAATATTTAATTTGGATTTTCGTTGCATTTTTAATTTTGGGCCGGGTTGGGAGGAAACACCTCAGACATCATATACTTATGTCTCTCAGCAGTTAACACAATATCCAGATTTTTTTTTCAGTCAACGTGGATTGAATAAAGTCATATTTGAATCGGAGAATCACTAACAATCAATTATGAAGGGCAAATAAAAACTTTTTATTTTTCTATTAAATTGGTTCCCTCAATCAGTCTATTAAAAGAAAAATATTAGCAACCCTACACACCGTGAAGAGCATGCCTCGATGGGAAGGGCTACTACTCTTCATCATTCGTGTAGATCGGCACAAACCTTTTAATTTTACTATCTAGACACTAGACCGTGCCAAATAAAATTAAATAGCTACTTTTGCTTCGGTCCTATAAATAATAGCAATGACTCAGATGGAGAGGATACTATTATTCATAGCTAAGTGTATACCATTAACTAGCCTTTAGACCCATTGTTTCGTAATGAACTACTTCAAATGGAGAAATAATTCACACAACAATTAGGCGATTGCTATTGAGAGCCAACGATTTGCTAAATACATCCAAGTTTTGAATCCCAACTATTATGGTCAAAGGTGCAATCCTTGAACAATAAGGAATCCTTCCATAGCTTGAAATCCTTGAGCAATAAGGAATTCTTCCAAACTTGAAATCCTAGTGCAATGAGGAATCCTTCCATGCATGAAAATCTTAACCAATAAGGAATCCTTCCATGTAGATACTTTAAATCAATTAAGGAAACCAAAATCCATCCATGCTTAAACAGGGAAAATCGGATTTAACACATTCCCGCGTAAACTGCACAACCTTCAGTATTTTGGCCATATCTTCCTCATCCGACCTCGGATTGAAGCGATTCAAATTGGGTTGGATGCGAAATTCAATTATCTACAACTTTCATGAAGGACAGATTTTCTAATTTTCTAATTCCAACCTTTACTGGGTCAAAACAACCCTGCAATCAGACCATACGAATCTGAAAAAAATCTATTGCGAATCAAACTCCATTTATCTTCTGTATCTATTATCTTCGACCTCCAAATATCCCATTGAATGCCATTCGAATCGAAAAATAAATACATACATTGATCTTATGCCTCCATTGGAGTTCACATGCTACTTTAATTATTACAACCACGAAAAATAATCGTGGTACCCAATAACTAACAACAAGCACTACGTTAATTATTACAACCACGAAAAATAATCATGGTACCAAATAAATAACAATAACCACGAATAAAATATCGTGGGATCCAATCACACAAAATCAACCAAAAAATCATGTGAACATAATAGTTGGGTAAGAACGCTGCAAAACAAGGGTTAGCACAGTTCTACATTCTACCCTCTACAATCTATGAACAACATGGCACGTATAATTCATATGCATGATCACAGTATGCTCTGATACCACTGTTAGGAAACCGATTCCCAAGGCCCAGTTATGATGCGTATGGATTATACAAAAAACAAACTGCAAAACCCTATAAGGCAGAATTAAGATTTTACCTCAACTCCCTGCGACACGAACGCTGGTTGACTTGTTACAGCCGTCTGCTGTACGCCACAAGCTTTTTATTTGTTGAATTTAACTGCTACAGTACGCTGGTCTCTGTAGCCTACGAACACTACTCAACCGTACCTTACAATCTTCTGTTGTATTCCCTTATACCTCGATCACGTAGCCAAGTGTGGACTTCTATGTGTTCTCTTTATTCTCTCTCTCACAGTTCATCTTTTGGTCTTCTCCAATAACTGTATCAGACCTAGAGAATATAACGGTATATGTATAGGTCAGAGCAGGGACCTCAGGAGAAATAAATCTGGGCTCCTTGTGTAAATAAGAAAACCTAATCCCACCCGCATTCTATTCTTATTTCACAAATTATAATTCACACCACTAAAGAATTATAATTGCACTCCCATCCTTATCTCAATTTTATTTCGAGCTCCACGTTATTAAATACTTATTAATCTCCCCACGTTAAGATTATAGATACCCGTCGATTAAATTAAATTACTGACAATTTTATTTAATCAACATCTTATCATGACTTTGAGTATAAAAGACTAACAGGTGATTGGTGGTTTTGGTTCATTACTTTATTATGTGATGAAATCGCTTGTAATGCCTTCGGGCTGTGAATGAAGTTTGCCATGTTCCAAAAGAAATTTACTTCTTAGGTTTATATCACTGATGTTTGTGTGCAACTTGGACTGAAATGTGCTGCATAGCCAATGTCGGTATCTTAATAAGGCTATTATAGGTAGACAATGCAGCCATGGGCATCCGAGTTTTAAAGTTCCTTCTCGGGCATGTTTCTCATGGAACCAATTGATTTTTCATGCAGGGGCTTGTTAGTAAGTAAAATGTACGATACTGCCAAAGGGATAGTGAGTAATCTCATTTCACTCAGAGATGAATTTGGATTTGTTCTTAACGGCGCAAGGAAATACTACACTAATAGGAGGTAAGTCCTTTTTCAACATCTAACTAATATATCTGTAATCTCTGTTTGCTACTAAGTTCACATTTTCTTTTTTAGTATTATCAAGTAATTGGTTCTAAATAATGTTTCTTGATATCTTATATATCTTTAGATGCATAGTGAATGATGCAGTTCATGTTGATAAAGAAAATAAAATCATTAGAATTTGGTATTTGGTGTCGAAATCATCTTGTGAATAAATTAACAATTAAGCTTACACCTTTTTCTCTATTTTTTCGTGGAATTCACTGTCAAAATCATCTGCTTATATCTAGAACCGTAATCTTTCTTCATGCACCATGCTGTTCATGTCGTTGAATAATTAACCTGTAGGTTTCGGCATCCTGTTTTTCTTACCTTTACTGTCATGTAGTATTTTTTCCTACTAACTAGAAGTCTCACGAGGCTTTGCAGCCAACCTCCACTCTTGAGTGCAATGGTATACGCGATTTACAGCAGGACAGGTGATATGGACTTTGCCAGAAAGTCTCTCCCGGCTTTGTTAAAAGAACACCACTTCTGGAATTCAGGTGAATTGGAGGTTTCATTTCTCTCCCGTATCTGTTTATTCTTGATCATCTCAGTTGGGTTGTCACTTGTCTCCTTTCCTCGGAGCTTACGACTTCATATGTCAATCTGGTTCAATGTCCATTCGCTTGGATTATTTCAGGATTTCATAGCGTGACTATTCTTGATGCTGAAGGATGCAGTCGCACTTTAAGCCGGTACTATGCAATGTGGAATAAACCCAGGCCAGAATCTTCAACTATTGTATATGCTCTCTAGCCTGAATCTCATTTTTCTAACAACCGCAAGACCGTGTACTAAACTAGAAGTGCCACAAGGGGTGAAACTTTTACCCCCCAAAAAAACTGTGAATGGTCGAAAGGGCTCTTACCCTGAGTTGAGCCCTGCTATAAAATATATAGGGTTGAATGAGGACCAAAAGACCCTCTACACGAAAAACAAAAACTGGGCAAAGGGCTCAGTAAACTTCGGGAATACGTTTTTCTTTTGGTGTCATATGCATCGTTTATAAAGACATAATGGAGTTCTTAGCTCGAAAACTTGTAACACTTTTCTTAGGACATGGGAACTGCTTCCAAGCTATCAAATGCTTCCGAAAAACAGCATCTTTACCGGGAATTGGCTTCAGGCGCTGAAACTGGATGGGATTTCAGCTCAAGATGGATGAGGTGGTTTTTTCACTTTGGACTTTAGGAAGCTTGGTTATAGGTTTTTCGCTAAAACATCTTTTTTCAAAGTGTAAACGACATCGCATAACCATATATACCTAGGACACCCTTAGTATCTTAATTCTGAGATTGGGATTAAGGAAGTTTGTTCCTATACGTAACAGTGATGTTATGATAGGTTTTCTGTTGCATTGCAGGAATGCTTCCGATCTCACGACATTGGCTACAACCTCAATCATCCCTGTGGATTTAAATGCATTCATACTCCAGGTTTAGCCCAGAACACCTCTAAAGGCCAAATTCAAACAATCTGTATAAATATTACTATAAATAAACATTATGTACATTAACGTGAGCTAGCTTTTTCCGTATTGTTTCAGATGGAACTTAACATAGCTTTCTTGGCAAAAGTTACTGGAGATAGGATTACTGCTGCACGTTTTCTTGAAGCGGCTGAAGCAAGAAAACTGGCAATGAACTCTGTCTTTTGGAACGAAGAGATGGGACAATGGCTAGATTACTGGATCAGCGATAAAACTACGTCCAAGGTGGTTCCTGCAAGTGAGATCTATGACCGCAGCCAGATAACAAGCTTCATCATTTTTGTGATTCTGTTTACTTTGATGCTTTTAGGATGATTACACTTGGGTGGCCTCGAACCAGAATCGGAACATATTTGCCTCAAACTTCATTCCTCTTTCGGTTGAGTTGTTCAACTCAGGTTTGTGATACTTCATATGAGATTTCTTGATGTCCTCTTTTGTGTAATTATTTGAAAAGTCTCAAGATCAGCTTGTCTTGCTCTTTACTTGTTTACGAGCAGAATTGAAACTGCCAATCAGTACCTCTTTACCAACCCTTAACCATTAAAATAGAGTCACCCAATGCACGAAGCTCCCGCTTCAGTGTTTGGGAAAGGGTCGGATGTATGCAACCTTATCCCCACAAGCGGATAGGCTGTTTCCGCAACTCAAACCCATGACCACTAGCTCATAATGGGGCAATCGTATATCATGGAGTTTAGGATAAGTTGAACATAGTTTCTAATCCACTAAGAAAGCGTTTTTGTCTCAATATGTGAAGATCTCAAATTAGTGGAGAAAGTTAGGCAAAGTCTTCAAAGGTCCGGGCTGATCCGTGCTGTTGGGATCGCAACTTCTCTAACGAATTCCGGACAACAATGGTAACATGTTCAAAATGTACCCTGCAAAGATCAGTCTTTTGTAAAGCTTAGATGAGATTTCAAATGATATCACATTTCTATCGTGTATTTCTTGTTTCGTATAGGGACTTTCCAAATGGTTGGGCCCCGATTCAGCATCTCATTGTTGAAGGTTTGGTGAGGTCTGGATCAAAGGAAGCAAAGTCCCTGGCAAAAGACATTGCTGCGAGGTGGATCAGGACCAACTATGTCTTTTACAAGAAAACAAATACTATGTCAGAAAAATACGATGTTGAAAAGTGTGGAGAATATGGAGGAGGTGGTGAATACGTTCCACAGGTAAGGATTTATATTTGGCAATTCATACCCAAAAACAACGAAAATTTGTCTGAGTATTAATCTCAAACTGCCTTTGAAGTGATTTTTTTGGGTTGATAACATAGAGATTAGTTGGTTTCATTACACTGTCAGCTCAACAAAATCATATTTGGAATGCAGAGATTACATTTTTTTTGTCCCCATTTTATTTTTCATCTTTTTGTGGAAACCAGTTTGTTTTTTCCGTAACCAAGGTTCTCAAAACGTGATATCTGTTTCTGGTTTGCTATATTGCAGTCGGGATTTGGGTGGTCGAATGGAGTTGTTTTGGCATTCTTGGAGGAGTTCGGATGGCCTAAAGACCTGAAGATAGATTGCTAGTGTGCAAATAAATAAATTCTTAGATTTTGTTCAGATTGCTATTAAGCAAGGAAGTGAAAGATTTTCATTATAACATTTTGAGAAAAGCCAATTCAAAATATATACACAAATATCAAATCCTCTACCAGGTTTCTGGTCTGATTGTGACAAGTATAAATAACATTCGAACGGATTCAAATCTATTCTATTTTACTGAGGTCGATCTACAGATTTTCATATTTCTTTCGGTCTCTGGGCTATTTTGGGGGATGTGAATGTTGATTTTTTGCTATCATATCTTTCACTGAAAAACAAAATTTGTTTTCACTTTTGCGCAAATTCAATCTCTTCTCTCCTTTAACATGGCCTACCCATTCATTATCTTAGTCTTAAACTACCATATTACAACCGGGAACAATATCGTTCACCCTCGTTACGTCCCTCTCATTATCAAGGGAAAGACTTGTCTTAGCCTACAAGTTAGCTCGTGCCTCCCATAATGCCCCAAATAACTGCTTGGCGGTCTGACCTCGCTTCATGCATTTTACCATTGCCAAGCGCAACTTACATAGGTATGACGTGGCCACACCGGCAATGCCACTTCGTCTGATGTGGCTCGTTATCTTGTCGCAAGTGAGTTAAAAATGTTCAGACTTAGAGCATCCGCATCAGTCTCTTTAAATTTTGGACCAAAGTACACCTTAAAAACCCACTTTATTACTTTAGCTACTCACTTTTAAAATGTCTACTGCATCAGACTCTTTACTCTCACTCTCTACTCAATTAAATATTCATACTTTTATATTTCCTTCATTTATTCTTACATTTCTCTACTCAATTAATAGTTAAAAGGGTGAATAGTGACTCTTTAAAACAAAAGAGTACTGTAGTAAAATTATTTATTTTGCAAAGTAAAGAGGAAGAAAGAGAGGCTGGTGCAGGGCATTTTTTTGTCCATTTTCTCATTTTTCTTTACTTTAGTTTAGAGAGAGAGTTGTTTACGGAGTCACGTGCGGATTGTTGGAAAACTGGTCTTTAGGGGTCTTTAGAACGATGAAAGTAATGGGATCGTCTCTTCATCATCGGTTGTCGCATATTCTGAACTGTTGGCAAAATTCTACAAATCTTTAAATACACTTCGAGTCACGACAATGTCGCTTTCCTAAAGACAGCATTTGCCCCCACCAAATGGTATGCAAAGGGTTACAGCAAATCTGCCTTCAAGATAAATCGAAGCCCGAACTCGAAGTTCTTTCCGTTTGCGTTTGCACTAACGAAAACGAACAGAATATCCACTTAGCGAGTGTAAAAGAACCAAAGACTGATATTCTATTTCTGTGGAATAATAGAATATCAGTTTACCATTCTAGAAAGAGAATGTGTAGAGAGAAATTCAGTATGGAATTTTCTGGTGTCCTGAATGACTTAACCAATGGCCTATTTATAGATTTATAGGCACCCTTATGTGAAATGTTGTGTCTTTAGAAGAAACACACATTAGAATAGTCATGTCTTTTAAAGACACTAGTTAGGAAAGGTCATGTCTATTGAAGACATTTAATTAGAAGTAAACATGCCTCTTGATAGGCACCCTTTCATGAAACATTTAATTAGAAAGGTCATGCCGCTTGGAAGCACCCCCATGTTTCACATCCTTTCCCAAACGAACACACCCTAATTTAACGGGTGCTACAACTTTTACATAAAGTCACAACTCATGTGAAAAGGTGTAACAACCTTTCACAAAAATCTCACTCAACACCTTTCCGAAATTCCAAACTAAAATCCAATTTATTTTGAAAAACTCCAACAATCCCCCACCATTTTCGAAATAAAGAATAAGAGTTCTTGGTTCTTTCAGAAGGCTTGTGCATACATGAATAGTGTCTCACGACTTCAACCATCCACTTAGTGAACCATGTCAAAGCTAGTCAGGGCAGCATAGTAGACGTATCTTTGAACTAGATGTCCTATAGTGACCAACCGGACATGTCTCACACACAATCCTCCAAATAATGTAGATATCCCAATCGGTTGACCCGTGAACTGGCCTTGGGTCTTTATCTTGATTTCATGAGTGCTTTAAGGTCTAGCCCCCTTGACCTATAGAAAGCGGCACCACTTCCACACTCACATAGGTAGATTCTTACCAGTGCCTCTGTAACAACAGCACCTAAAATCTATTAAGAGCTAAGTAGCTCATCCTCCTTTGTTTACACATTACAGGTACCAAGCACTCTACCTTGGGATGAATAAAATAACATTTTGAGTGCTTACAACCACGACATATGGTGTAATTTCTCATTGAACTCAAGAGATTGAGAGTATCAACCGGTTGAGTTGAGTTTCCACCAAGAGTGATCAAATTAAGTGGGCAAAAGTCTCATCCCCTTTGATGTCTTCCACACCAAATATCTTGCAAGAATAAATAAAACCATTGCTGTGAAAGCAATATTTTCCATAGCTATATCACCATAGTTCATGACGTGATTAACTTGTCCGGACTACCACCACAGTCATTACTATCAACTCTCTCTTAAGTGATTTGAGAAATATATCCATGACAAAATACCATGTCACCCCATCTCATTGTAAAATCCTCACTTTATTTCAAGAGAGAAATCCCCCACAAAAATAGACTTACTATTTATCCATGGTATTTATGCTTCAATTATATCAGGCGCCTTTGTATCCATCATAACTAATGGATACGAATTACAAGCATATAAACCAACTCCACCAAATAAACCAATTTGGATTTAACTAACTTGTGGGCCATAATTGTTTGGAACAACTATGTAACCAAGATAATAGGAATTTGTCATTCCATTCCATATCTTTGTTTAATCTCCAATATACACAGGAGAACATGTGACCGAAGTCCACATTATCAACATTCCTTCCAATGAAACAATGTTTCATTAAATCCCACTTCTAGGAAAAGTCAGGACTCTTCTTTTAAATCCAAACACCACACCGCTTTATTTAGCCTCCAATGGTTACACCATTTAGGTTAAATCCAAAAGCCACACCTTCCAGGTAATGCCACTGGTTAAATCCTTAACCTTCACATAAATACATTAATATGTATACGTCAAAGTGTATTTTGGTAAAGGCAAAAGAAGATCCACATCGATCATTTTTATTTTCCATAAAAACAAACCCATTCTTTTAAAGAATTTCCTTATCCATCATTTTGTTTACTTTATGCAAAGAACATGCATATTACAAACTTATGATGGTATGTTCAATTTGGAAATGACATCCAAATCAAAGATATGAAAACTACATATCTAGCATTTGCGTAAAGCAAAACATTCGAGATAATTTAAATAGCCACCAATTCGGTTAACCACCGACCACGTCAAAGATATGAAAACTACATATCTAGCATTTGCGTAAAGCAAAACATTCGAGATAATTTAAATAGCCACCAATTCGGTTAACCACCGACCACGTGTCCAACAGTACTATAACCTTGTACTTTCCCCAACACGATTCTATCAAGGCCGTCAAACACCGCTCATCAAGAGCCACATAACACATTTCCATGTTACTGAAACACTACCATAACACAAAAACCATGTTAGGCATCACCTTCGACAAACCACATAAACCTTGGCTATATAAAAATATTCCTGACACTAAATATGGCAAAAGATTTCCATCAATAAAATCTTATTTTCATGCTCATAAAAGAAACATTTATAAACATGATCGTTCTATAAAGCAAGTGTCAAGAAATCTCACTTGAAAGAGAGATGCTCTACATAAAGAATAAAACGTTAACTGACACCTCTATTCCGAAATAGCACCAAAGTGAAAAGTTGCATTGATCCGTTACTTAACGATGACTTTAGTTACGTGCGGATAGTTACAAATATCCAACACCAACGGTCAAACTTTCCACTTCCAAAGCCACATAAAGTCAGTTATACCTCAACACACATGTGCTTGTTCTCTTGTTTTATTAAATACTCCATTTGTTACATGCAAAGCAACAATATTCCCATGGATGATATGCAATCATGTAAGCCCACGTTTCTTTCTCCAGTTTTCCTTTCCTTTTCAATTCCTCCCAAATTGAAACTGTATGGAATCAATCCCTTTCAATATTAATAGCAATCAAAGGAACCATATATTGTTGAGAGTTTATCTGTATCAAACAACAAAATACAAGGCTATTGATAAAGGGTAAAAATAAAACCAAGGAATACCATCCAGTCCACATTACCATGCGGGTAATTAGGTATATTAAGATTAAGACCATGATTACAGGCATTCTAAAGATTATCTCCAGCCATACCCAAATAAAGAATCGTCAATGCCAACTTAACACCCTTCATTTAAGTACAAGAGTACACAACATACATCTACAAAAATAAAAAAACTGTAGATAAAACCTATTTAGCATGTGGATACATAAACTACCACACATATTTCAATACCCTAATCAACCGAAAATTTGATCTTCTTTAAAGATCCAGGACAAGGAACGCTCATACGCGCCATTCGCCTAATTATTGGCCCTTTGTGACCAAAAACATCATGACGATTCTTCCGCGCCATTTCCATCGTCCGCAATTGACGCAAAGGAGTCGAAGTATAAACACTCTCGCTCACTCCTTCAAATGCTGGCGGAGGGGACAATTCACGGTTGAAACCGTTAGGCGAACCTCCCATCGTTGCGGTAGACTCATCGGAATCCTCCATATTTTCCAATGGAGCCATCTCCTTTGGACTTTGAAGATCATCATACGAGGATGAATCCTTTCCAATTTCCTGAGACCCATGTTCCGATATTTCCTTAACCGGATTAGCCGCAACGTTTTGGACCATAAAAGAGTCCTCTTCTGTCACGCCCTCGATTCTCAACATATTTGTAAAGGATTTTCATAAATAAAAACCTCACAATATTCCATACGATACCCAAAAGATTACTGTATTCCCATTTTCACATTCATAGTTCCAAATCCGCAAGATTCCAAAATGTTACATCATTGGCTCAACGGCCCCCAAATTGACATAAGTATCGAGAGTTAAGAGAGTTAACGGTTTACAAATATTCCAAAGTCAAAGAATTTGAACTTAAGTTTCAAAAGGAAATTTACAAAGATGAATGAAACAACTCCTTTGGTTAGCTTTCAAAAGTATGTCCACACTTCAAGCACTCCAGTCATGCAAGCTATAGTCCGAGTTTAGCACCTGAAAATAATAATAGGCTTGAGCTACACTAGCTCAGTAGAAAAGTCTACGCAAACTCTATATGCAAATGAGGTAATTCAAGCACCATGAAAGAGTGAACATAGACATATATACCCAAGGTACGAATGATTACCAACAAACTGCACGCTATAGTCAAAGGTGTCCTAGACTTCCCATAAATGTTGCTAACCATTTACTCTTCAGACTAGATACATCAACAAACTCACATCAATCCACATTAGTCTATAGCCAATTCTAAATCATCTTGTTATTCTTCATACGATACTACGATCTTTCTCGTGTCCACGCTTGTCATCATCAACTCTCTTTATGACAAACCTTTCATTACAAAATTCTTCCCCTCTTTTAATCAGGTGTTTCTCCTCAATAATCACTAGGGTCACCTCGGGTCTAGTTCCCTCAAGCGTAGGGTCACCCCGAGTCTATTCCCTCAACAGTAATAATCATTTGGGTCACCTCGGGTCTAATTCCCTCGAGCGCAGGGTCACCCCGAGTCTATTCCCTCAACAGTAATAATCACTTGGGGTCACCTCAGGTCTAGTTCCCTCGAGCGCAGGGTCACCCCGAGTCTATTCCCTCAACAGTAATAATCACTTGGGTCACCTCGGGTCTAGTTCCCTCGAGCGCAGGGTCACCCCGAGTCTATTCCCTCAACAGTAATAATCACTTGGGTCACCTCGGGTCTAGTTCCCTCGAGCGCAGGGTCACCCCGAGTCTATTCCCTCAACAATAATAATCACTTGGGTCACCTCGGGTCTAGTTCCCTCGAGCGCAGGGTCACCCCGAGTCTATTCCCTCAACAGTAATAATCACTTGGGTCACCTCGGGTCTAGTTCCCTCGAGCGCAGGGTCACCCCGAGTCTATTCCCTCAATAACGACCACTTGGGTCATCTCTCACACTTTTCATAATCGTCCTCATTTCATAATTAACTTTATCATCAATCTATCAGTTGTACCACAATTCTTCAATCCACCATTACATAACCTTTCAGACTGTCAAGCATATCAAGATTCCGACTAATAAATTAATACGGCCATTCCTTTTAAACATATCACAATACCGCACATCCTCACCGTACCTATAAGTACACCCCGTACCTTCACATACCACACATATCAAGCATAAGGAAAATGTCTTATGCATCCACGCCTAGCATTGTTTAACTCAAGGGAATGTTTTACTTGTTCGTTTTTCACATCGCATGCCAACACATACAACCTTCGCCCACCTATATTCCTTATGTTCTGTAAACCCTCGTTTCGGTGTCAAAGGACTCATACGAAACTCAACGACCACTACAAAGCCTAGTATATCCCTAGCTTCGTCAAACCATTCAATTAAGTACTCAAGAGAGCCTAAGAACATCCGTGTCTCACCCACACGATTCTAAGGAAAAGGATTATCCGACGTTTACGAACACCTCTATCTTATTTTGGCTACCGAACCTTATCGATTAAGAATTAAGAGATGAGACCACCACCATTGGAAAGTAGACCTCCGGTAAATGAATTTCGATATAAAATTTGTCCAAAACGGAGTTCGGATGAAAAAGTTATGCCCTTTCGAAATTTTTCTAAAAATGCTGATTTTTCAATGTCTACCGGTAGACATTAATCTCTACCGGTAGAAGACCCAAATTTCACAAAAATGACAGATTTTTGAATACCTACCGGTAGACATTCAATGTCTACCGGTAGAAGACCAAAATTTCACAAAAGTGACACTACTGGACAGCGTTTCTACCGGTAGATCCACAATTTCTACCGGTAGGACTTGGGTTCTCAGTGCACGATTTTCAGATTCTACCAGATCAATTCTAACGACGAAACCAACGATCTAGGGCACGATCTAAGTACCAAATCAACTCATAAAACATATAAAGAGAGGTAGAATTTCCTACCTCGAGTTTCCAAGTCGAAATCGAAGAGATTGATCAAGCCCTAGCTTCCGGAATCCAAACCGAACCAAATACTCCGAACCGAGCTCTATCCAACGAGATACGAGCTTCAATACTCAAGTAGAAGACGAGGTTGAGGTTGATTGTTGTGGGTTTTGAATTTGGAGATGAGTTTTTGGGTTAGGGAGTGAGAGAGATAGGAAGAGCCGAGAGAGAGAGCGTGAGAAGGAGAGAGACCGAGAGATGGAGAGGGGAAATTATTCCCCTGCCACTCACACCACACACTTATATACACACACCTCACACACTTAGCCATAGCACCTAAAACTTCCAATTCTTTCACTTTAAACCCCAAATTTCATATAGACACATCTTTCACATTATAATATATCTCTTCCTCATTTACAAGCATTAAAACTAGGAAATTTAAATACGGGTCTCTACATTTCATCAGATGAGATATCAATCATCACCGGTTGATTCTCATCCAAGAGGCCTCGCCTTGCGAAGACCTCTTTCCATTCTTTAAACCAAAGAATATCATCAGGACTTGGAGGTGTTGAAGAGTCTCCTAAAATGATATTAAACGATGGAAGAAAAGGAGCCGACAGGCATATGATATTCAAGGGAATTTCGGAAGGCATTATTGTCGGTAAAATTCTATCCACTCAAATGGATTTGTCGGTAACTCACACAAACAAGGGACAATTAGTGCTCTCGGAAGAATACTAATGAACATAACAGAGAGTATGTGAACACTTTGAAAAAGAAACTTTATATATTGGAAAAAGCAACTGTTCCGAACCGATTAAAATTCGAATTTTAGTAATACCGGCTGCTTCAAACGGTTCAAGTGACGTTTGACCAAGAAGGTGCCAATACCATGACCAAGAGGTGCCACATGGTTGCTTTTATCCCAAGCAGAGGCAATTCAACTTCCCACGAAAGGGGCCGTAAGACCTATGGGTCCAATTACCTATAATCCAAACGGTGCAACCGCACCGAAGATAGCAACTGCTAATAACCGTTTGTAACCAATATAAAACACACATATCCTAGTAAAACCACATGTCCCTTTAACACATATCTTCAGCATACAAGTCATGCATAAAAATAAATACCAATCCCGCACCATATACTCAAATTGCAATTAACTGAAGAACTAAAATATCCATATTGCATTTAACTTAAGTCAAACCAGTGCCGTAACCGTCCACAACCATTCGTTTCACCCGAACGGATACATGGACCGGCACCAATACCGTGGATTGTCCGATCACGATCGACAACAACGATCGAATCATCCTAACCGGCGCACCAACCTGTATGACTTCCCCGTCACACATACGCCCAGCGGTTTCTTTGTCAGTGCAGTGACATGTCACCGCCAAGTCATTGGATTATAAGTTGAACCATAATCACAATGCCAAAATTGTCTTCCTTGACAATTCTCCCACATACTGATGAAACTATGAGTTTGCAATCCAAAAACTATAGTCCAGAGGCATGACAAAAATGAGATTATCGTGTACCTTTCACCTTGAGGAAAACTAGTAAGAGTTTATGGCTCACTGAAAAACGCAGCCCCAGAAGTTAATTATTATTAACCCTTTTGCCTTTTAAGTCTCCAATTGCATCAATCCGTCTTCGTCTTAAGGACCCATACCATAATCAATCCACTTTCATCTTTGCAAAAATGCTGTCTTTAGATTGTTGGAAAACTGGTCTTTAGGGGTCTTTAGAACGATGAAAGTAATGGGATCGTCTCTTCATCATCGGTTGTCGCAAATTCTGAACTGTTGGCGAAATTCTACAAATCTTTAAATACACTTCGAGTCACGACAATGTCGCTTTCCTAAAGACAGCATTTGCCCCCACCAAATGGTATGCAAAGGGTTACAGCAAATCTGCCTTCAAGATAAATCGAAGCCCGAACTCGAAGTTCTTTCCGTTTGCGTTTGCACTAACGAAAACGGACAGAATATCCACTTAGCGAGTGTAAAAGAACCAAAGACTGATATTCTATTTCTGTGGAATAATAGAATATCAGTTTACCATTCTAGAAAGAGAATGTGTAGAGAGAAAGAGAGAAATTCAGTATGGAATTTTCTGGTGTCCTGAATGACTTAACCAATGGCCTATTTATAGATTTATAGGCACCCTTATGTGAAATGTTGTGTCTTTAGAAGAAACACACATTAGAATAGTCATGTCTTTTAAAGACACTAGTTAGGAAAAGTCATGTCTATTGAAGACATTTAATTAGAAGTAAACATGCCTCTTGATAGGCACCCTTTCATGAAACATTTAATTAGAAAGGTCATGCCGCTTGGAAGCACCCCCATGTTTCACATCCTTTCCCAAACAAACACACCCTAATTTAACGGGTGCTACAACTTTTACATAAAGTCACAACTCATGTGAAAAGGTGTAACAACCTTTCACAAAAATCTCACTCAACACCTTTCCGAAATTCCAAACTAAAATCCAATTTATTTTGAAAAACTCCAACACGGATGCTCTTAGAACAAAAGAAGGTATCCCTAAATAACGGTACCCGTACATGGAGCAATAAGCGTAACAATTACGAAGGGTTGTCTACGATTTCATTCACCTTAGTTGGTCGGCCTCATTCATTCCCTCTTCTTTTATAATCTCGTTATTAGATTGTTAATCACTAATTCATATAAAAAAAAATTAACGTGTTAGAGACAGGAATAACTTTTATCATTTGTATCCTCAATATTGGTACGAGCTATTACAACGACATATCATCAAACTCACTCTCCTGGTTTTCCCAAATAATTTGATTCTCTCAACCTATAAATGCACACAAATAACTTTGAACGATGGCTGATAGCAGTTGGATGGGATTTTACGCAAAATCTTGAGGAAGTTTTAGAGTTTCCAGTTACAATAAATTCTCAGCACATATAGCTAGCTAGAACTAGAAACCTTATTTTGGGAAAGAAGAGGGGCATGCTACGGCTTTGTTTACACCATTTATTAACACTACACTAGATGATGACACGTGTCATGATTAGTGGTTAATTAGCAGTTTAGCCTTCTTTCAAAGGCAGTGACAGACGAAATTAATTAATAAAATGGAATAAGTTAACTAGTCGATTGTATTCTTAACCGTTTTGTTACACATGGCAGACGATTATGAAGTGTATTCGATTACAAGAAGATGCAAAACAATTAGTTTAACTGCCCAATCCAGAGTTTGAAGAGGGGAACTGCCCAAATTTAAATCAAGGGAGGGAAAGTACTCAAATTCAAATTCAGATGAGAAGATGACCTATAAATAGAAGAATCGAAGAAGTTTACAAGGACACTCAATCGTCTAACGGCTTTTCTTTTTTTTTTTTTAATCTTTTGTAGAAGTAGTTATAACTTGTAATCGTTCACTCAACTACTAGTCGAGTGTACTTCTATCTTGAAGATTAATGAAGTCCATTTATTATTCTTCTTCCATATTTCACCCACTTCATTGTTTGCTTCCAAAGAAGTCCTGAAAACGACAAGAAACCAAACTCCACTTTCCACACCCACATTCCAGCACTTGTTTCACTTTCTCCGTTGATTTCGATCAATCGAGAAATTTGGTTAACAGGCATATACGAAAGAATCACTCTCTTCTATGAGAGTGGACCTCGGGTACCTGCTGTGCCGGAAGACACTCCCCCTTTTACCACCAATCCTGTCCAGGTTCCTTGGAGATGTGTTTGGTTCTTGGATTTCATATGGGAAAGGAAGAGAAAAGGGAAAATTAAGGCAAAGAAAAATGACATGAGAATTAAGCTCCCGACTTCGGTTCAGAAGGGCTTAGGAAATCAACAAGATTTCCCAGAAAGTCATCTCTTTCTTGTTTAGTCCATTTTACAGAAAAAATGATTAGGTGTAAATGAGTTCCCTTCATTTTCTATCTAAACTGAAAAAGAAGGAAGAACATAGGAGTCGAAACTGATCAAAAGTGAAAAGGACAAACGTATTAATGTACTCGTATTGTACACAAGGAAATACTCTTATAGATGCAATGAAATGATATAAAGTGAACCAATTTATCTATAAATTGAAATTGAAAAACCTCAACCCATAAAACAAGGAATTACTCTCAGATACAACGAAATGATACAAGTGAATCCACTTATCTAGTCCACATGAACGGACGAAAATTTCACAAATCCACGCAAATTTATAAAACCTTACAACAATCCTTCAAATCCACGCAAATTTATAAAACCTAACAACAATCCTTCCTTCGTATATGTAACATATGGTGTGCCATGTAGATAAAGATGATTGATGATGGTGTTTCTGGTGGCTTAGTTAGAAGGAGTTGGTACGAGGAAAGGAATTGCTGGCTTAGTCGTCGGGATGGTGGGGTAAGAAGGAATTGTTGTTGGGATGGTGGGCAACGGTGGTAGAGTTATCTTAGGAACTGTAGGCACGGTTGGCAATGTTGGAATCTGGGTGGTTGGCACATACGGCAATTTGGGCTTTGGCAAGGTTGGGATTGTTGGCACTGTCGGCAAAGGGGTGGTCTGCGGCAATGTGGGCTTTGGCAAGGTGGGCACTGTCGGCAAAGGGGTGGTCTGCGGCAATGTGGGCTTTGGCAAGGTTGGGACTGTCGGTAAAGGGGTGGTTGGCACAGACGGTAATGTGGGCTTTGGCAAGGTTGGGACTGTTGGCACTGTCGGTAAAGGGGTGGTTGGCACATACGGCAATGTGGGCTTTGGCAAGGTTGGGACTGTCGGCAAAGGGGTAGTGGGTAGTGGCGGCAATGTGACTTTAGGTACAGATGGAATTGGTGTCTGCAGAAGGCTGCGAGCCGCGAGAGTCATGTGGATGCTTGAAAGTGATGATGCCAAGATCAGAGTTAGAACAAGATTATAACGAATGGCAGCCATTGTTTGATAGGAGTACTGGGTTTTTAGTACTAAGTTTTTCTCAGATGTGGAGACCAACAAGTATCAGTGGGTATTTATAGGTAGAGAGAGGAGAAGAATCAACAGATTGGGAAAGACCAATGTGAGTCTGATGAGATTTGGTTGGAAAAAGTGTGGTGAAACACTAGTTCGTTCACCTTCCAAATATTGACCATTGCAAATAAACTACTCCTACTTTAATCTCTAATATGGGCTAACTGATCGAGGAACATGTTGCCCAATGACATTGGGTGGGTGGGGCCCAAAAACCATATAGTACAATACAGTATACGTACGTGTGAGGAACAGGTTTGTAAAACTATCTTGTAGCACAAAATCCTTCCAGAAGTAGCCTAGATTTAGTGCAAACCAAAGTATCATCCTTAAATATGCTGACGACAATACTTGAAATGGTTATTTATTTTTTTTCTTTGTTTTGAGTACTGGCTATTGCATGTGGACAGTCTAAAAGGAATGAACCCCACTATAGGGACAAATAGCTTTTCTACCGATGGAGTATCGACGGGCTTGCAGAGTCCACTTTAGGTCCTGCACGGACGATCCCAGCCGTTCAATAATTGTAAATAAAAAAATTTAGTGGGCACAGGATAATTAGCTCAATTCGATATGTGTAAGTACTTGATCCAATCTTCTATTTTTCATTCAGATTTCAGGATCCATCGATAGAAAAGCTATCGGTCCATTTAGGATTTTCGAGAAGGAATAATCAACTAAAGAAGGTATCCCTAAATAACGGTACCCGTGGAGCAATAAGCGTAACAATTACAAAAGGTTGTCTACGATTTCATTCACCTTGGTTGGTCGGCCTCATTCATTCCCTCTTCTTTTATAATCTCGTTATTAGATTGTTAACCACCAATTCATATAAAAAAAAAAATAACGTGTTAGAGACAGGAATAACTTTTATTATTTGTATCCTCAATATTGGTACGAGCTATTACAACTACGTGCGCATACCAATATTGCGATCTATCCGATACTACGGAATTGTCCGTTAAAATATGGCCATGAGATTAACTAACTCGTAGCTTACTTTTTTTCTTTTTGTCTTTTGATCCGCTCGTAGCTTACTCAATCCATCCTAACTAAGACTGTTGGGTGCTGTCCCATAAACGATAAATTCCTCCGTTTGGTTTAACCTTCGGGCTCGCATTTTCGTAACAAAAGTACGGGAGTTGAACAAGAATCCACCCCAACGACATCTCATCAAACTCACTCTCCTGGTTTTCCCAAATACTTTGAATCTCTCAACCAGGGACGGAGCTAGGAATTTCACTACGCAGGGGCGATCATGCATGCAAGAAAAAAAAATATAAATATACATGCATAATCACGTAAATACATTAAAATTCAAAATATCGTAAATACATAAATCGGTTTAACTAATGGGAACGATCTGGATCTATGTGTCTTGTTTTTCTTCATTGTTCATCTTCTTCTTTTTCATTCATCACAACTGGATGAATTCAGTACATGGGCTTTCATGTTACTTGATTTTACCAGTTAAAAAACAAAGAATTAATAGAAGTCTAGAACAACAATTGGGGAAAGATATACCTACAACTTAAATTTCACCAAATTACTTAGGGTTTCCAAAATCTCTGCTCCTCCGTCGCTATTTTCTCGAAATTGCCTTTGAAGTCTTAAAAATAAAATAAAACACTAAACCCATATAATGAAAGGTAGAAGTTTATTACTTGAATATTCACAATATTAATCATATAGTTTTATTTTTTGTTATATTTTAGCCCTTAGCCTTTAGTAATTAATGTTGGTATTCTCGTATTTCAAAGGTTACTATTATTTTTATTTTTTCTCAAAATTGATCTACACAGGGGCGAGCCTATATACTTTCTTAGGATTTTTTCTTTTTTACATATAATAGTTGTGTTTCTTTTTCTTCTTGCAGAGGCGACCGCCCCTACTGGCCTCTCTCTGGCTCCATCCCTGCTCTCAATCTATAAATGCACACAAATAACTTTGAACGATGACTGCTAGTAGTTGGATGGGATTTTTACGCAAAATCTTGAGGAAGTTTTAGAGTATCCAGTTACAATAAATTCTCAGCACATATAGCGCTAGAACTAGAAACCTTATTTTGGGAAAGAAGAGGGGCATGCTACGTACGGCATATACGAAAGAATCACTCTCTTCTATGAGAGTGGACCTCGGGTACCTGCTGTGCCGGAAGACACTCCCCCTTTTACCACCAATCCTGTCCAGGTTCCTTGGAGATGTGTTTGGTTCTTGGATTTCATCTGGGAAAGGAAGAGAAAAAGGGAAAATTAAGGCAAAGAAAAATGGCATGAGAATTAAGTTCCCCACTTCCGTTCAGAAGGGCTTAGGAAATCAACAAGATTTCCCAGCAAGTCATCTCTTTCTTGTTTACTCCATTTTTTCAGAAAAAATGATTAGGTGTAAATGAGTTCCCTTCATTTTCTAAATGGAAAAAGAAGGAAGAACATAGGAGTCGAAACTCAAAAGTAAAAAGGACAAACGTATTAATGTACTCGTATTGTACACAAGGAAATACTCTTACAGATGCAATGAAATGATATAAAGTGAACCAACTTATCTATAAATTGAAATTGAAAAACCTCAACCCATAAAACAAGGAATTACTCTCAGATACAACGAAATGATACAAGTGAATCCACTTATCTAGTCCACATGAACGGACTAAAATTTCACAAATCCACGCAAATTTATAAAACCTAACAACAATCCTTCCTTCGTATATGTAACATATGGTGTGCTATGTAGATAAAGATGATTGATGATGGTGTTTCTGGTGGCTTAGTTAGAAGGAGTTGGTACGAGGAAAGGAATTGCTGGCTTAGTCGTCGGGATGGTGGGGTAAGAAGGAATTGTTGTTGGGATGGTGGGCAACGGTGGTAGAGTCATCTTAGGAACTGTAGGGATGGTTGGCAATGTTGGAATCTGGGTGGTTGGCACATACGGCAATGTGGGCTTTGGCAAAGTTGGGACTGTTGGCACTGTCGGCAAAGGCGTGGTTTGCGGCAATGTGGGCTTTGGCAATGTGGGCTTTGGCAAGGTTGGGACTGTTGGTACTGTCGGTAAAGGGGTGGTTGGCACATATGGCAATGTGGGCTTTGGCAAGGTTGGAACTGCTGGCACTGTGGCAGTGGGCATTGTGGGCAGTGGAGGCAATGTGACTTTAGGTACAGATGGAATTGCTGTCTGCAGAAGGCTGCGAGCCGCGAGTGTCATGTCGATGCTTGAAAGTGTTGATGCCAAGATCAGAGTTAGAACCAGATTGTAATGAAAGGCAGCCATTGTTTGATAGGAGTACTGGGTTTTTAGTACTAACTTTTTCTCAGATGTGGAGACTAACAAGTATCAGTGGGTATTTATAGGTAGAGAGAGGAGAAGAATCAACAGATTGGGAAAGGCCAATGTGAGTCTGATGAGATTTGGTTGGAAAAAGTGTGGAGAAACACTAGTTCGTTCACCTTCCAAATATTTACCATTAATGCAAATAAACTACACCTACTGTAATCTCCAATATGGGCTAACTGATCGAGGAACATGTTGCCCAATGACATTGGGTGGGTGGGGCCCAAAAACCATATAGTACAATACAGTATACGTGTGAGGAACAGGTTTGTAAGACTATCTTGTAGCACAAAATCCTTCCAGAAGTAGCCTAGATTTAGTGCAAACCAAAGTATCATCCTTAGATATGCTGACGACAATACTTGAAATGTTTATTTATTTATTTATTTATTTATTGTTTTGAATACTGGCTAATGCTTGTGGACAGTCTAAATGGAATGAACCCCACTACAGGGACCGATAGTTTTTCTACCGATGGAGTACCGACGGGCTTGCGGAGCCCACTCCGGGTCCTGCACGGACGATCTGAGCCGTTCGATAATTTTAAATCGAAAAATCTAGTGTGTCGGTAAAAATCAGCTCAATCCAATATGTGTAGATGTTCGATCCAATCTTCCATTTTTTCATTCAGATTTCAGGATCCATCGGTAGAAAAGATATCGGTCCCTTTAGGATTTTCGAGAAGGAATAATCAAATATCAAGGGAGGTGCTCAGGTGCTCTCAATAGCAGGGGCCTCATTTAAAGTCAGAGCAAAACTTCGTATGAACTCGTTACAGAGGAGTTGATAGCACCTGAAATGTTTCGAATCTCATTATTTGTCAATATTCGGTAACAAAACATATGAGTTCTTAGTGCATCATGTCTGGGATCTAGGTGAACAAACCAGTGTTCATCAACATTTCGTCCAACTACTTCTCTCCCAAACTCACTAAAGTCTTGCCAAATAACCAGACCTTTCAAACATCTGTTGCCTATAAATACTCACTTATGAATGTTGTTCTCTTCATCCAAATTCAGAGTAAAACTTCCTCAAACCTCCTACCTCCATCTCCTCAAACAATGGCTGCTTTTAACCCTACCTTGGTTCTATCTCTAATCATGGTTCTATCGTTTTCCACCATCCAAACGAGCCTCGGAGCTCGCCACCTCCTCCAATCAAATCCTACTATGCCTACTATTCCTACAATGCCTACAATTCCAACATTGCCTACTATTCCTTCCATGCCTAAGGTCACACTTCCACCACTTCCGGCTATGCCAACGGTGCCCCAAGCCACTCTTCCAACGCCACTGCCGACGACAATGCCAACGGTTCCAACCACGCTGCCACCACTGCCAAGTGCCCAAATTCCGTCGGCGTTGCCAAATCCAACACTGCCAACCATGCCCACAGTTCCTAAAGTGACTCTACCTCCGCTGCCATCCATTCCAACAGCGATTCCTTCAATCCCAACCATCCCCGCAACAATTCCCACAGCTCCTTTGTACTCACCACCTCCATCTAACTAAGCCCCCTGCCTTATGCTATACCAGTTCGGCTGTTCGCCTTCCTCTCACATACATTGCGTATTATAAATTTCTGTGCACTTGGCGGTTGTTTGAGCATGTCTTTATTCAGCAGTTATCTTGAGGAGTCTTGAATTTTTTTTTTCTTTTTACAACATGTGGTGTCGTACTGTATTTGCTTTGTTGTACCTTAGCAGGTACTGTTCACTGTTCAATAAATACGAGTATTGTTATTTATGGTTTCTTGTTTATTGAGTATTATCTCTAGTATTCTTCAGTATCTATTGCAAACTTGACCTTTTTCTGTCCTAATTTTTGGGAGGGTTGTACTAGATAAAAAAGAAAAAGAAAAAAGGGGCAATAAGAAAATAACTTTCCAGGGAATGAATTTGAGTATTGGTATTATGGCTCATTCATAAACCAGGGTGAATTAGAAAGAAGGATTAATTTGGCAGAAACCAAATATTTTCCTTTATGTACGGAAGGGGGGAAAATTCCTCTTCTACTTGTGAAAAAACAGCAAAACCACAGAAACGAGGAAGAACAAATTTGCCATGGATATTCATTTCATGAATAATAATATGTTTTAAAGGGAGATGTAAATAGTC
The DNA here is from genome assembly GCA_018127125.1 of Rhododendron griersonianum. Lineage (NCBI taxonomy): Eukaryota > Viridiplantae > Streptophyta > Magnoliopsida > Ericales > Ericaceae > Rhododendron > Rhododendron griersonianum. Next base: position 1,935,786 of record CM030795.1, on the reverse strand, counting down.
AATCAAAATGGCTAGGAATTAGTTACTCAAAAAAAAACAAAAACTGACTAGCATTTACGGTTGATAAATGAGCCAACGAGCTGACCAATTAATTGTTCAAGTTTGATTTGAAAACTTAACGAGCTTCAAAAATATTTTCAAGCTTAGTTTTTTTTATGAGGCCAGCTTATATCGAACGAGCTTTAATCGAGCCAATTTTGATTAGCTTCAACTCTTATACATCCTAAGCCGAACAACCCAACCAATCGGGTTTGCTTGAGGTTTGTTTGACCTTTCAAAAATATGTTCAGGCTTAGTTTGTTTACATGGCTTACTGATCTTGAATGAGCTTTTAACGAGAGAACACGAGTAACTTGGTTCATTTAATTAATTATTAGCCCTATTAGCAATATTATAAAGTGCATAAAGCTGGGTTTTCGCTTGTATTCCTTCAGATTAAACTTATTGATAAGCTCTTGTGGAAGTGTGATGCATGGTCTGTTGTACGTCCTGACAAGAGCTTGGGTTAAGTCAAATAAACAGACTTCGTCTTCTTTCTGGATCTCTTCTGCAGTCCATCATCATTAAATTGTGCAATAAAGCAATCATGTGGTTGAAGCAAAAGTAAATGAGAAATAAAGCACATAAGAACTTGAATTCAAGTGGAGGGATTATGTTTGTGAAGCATTTTTTGATTATTAGTTTATTACTTAGGTGTCCGGCCAGTTTACGCTCTGTAACGCGCATCACGAATAATCCTGGGAGATCAATCCCATATGTTGTGAAGTATTGTTTTTCTTATCATGGGAATCATGATTCAAACTTTGATTTATGTTGCAAATGGCATATATTGACACAAGATAATCAAAGCTCAATTCTGGACCAAATAGTAGTACTAAGTTCAAAAGGAAAAAACAAATTGACGTACGTAATCGATCATTTCCACAAGGTAAAGTATAGCATATGATGATAGGAAATGACTCACAAATCCACAAAAAGATCAAGCAAAAACAAAGGAGAAGTACTGCAAACTACTGAAGACACAAATCGAAGGACTGCTCGAACTGCCCGAAGACCATAGCGACTTTATTATACAGCACAAAGTAGAAAAAGATCGGATGGTCTAGTTAGATGGAGATGGAGATGGAGATGGTGAGAATAAAGGAGCAGTTGGCACTGTGGTCGGGATAGAAGGGAACGTCGTTGGAATGGTAGGAAGTGGAGTAGCGGGAAATGGCGGTAGAGGAACCGCGGGAATGGTTGGCAGTGTTGGATTCGGCAAAGCCGTCGGGATTTGGGCACTTGGTAGTGGCGGAAACGCGGTTGGGATCGTCGGCAGTGGTTGCGGCTGGGTGGCTTGGGGCACGGTTGGTATAACCGGCATTGGAGGAAGTGCAACCTTAGGCAATGCAGGAATTGTAGGCAATGCGGGAATTGTAGGAATGGTAGGCGTTGTTGTTGTTGTTTGGAGTAGGTTTCGAGCTCCGAGGCTTGTTTGGATGGTGGAAAAAGATAGGACCATGATGAGAGAGAGAAGCAAGTTAGAAGCAGCCATTGTTTGATGATATGTTGTTGTGTTTGAGATGTGATTTTTTTCTGAGATGAATAGAACAAGTTTTATAAGGGTAAGTATTTATAAGGGATGATCGGTAGTTTGGTACAGGAGTCGATTGATTAGGAAAGACTAAAGGTGAGTTTGATGACTTGTGGTTGGGCCAAGTGTTGAGAATTACCCTGTTTGTTTACCTTCCAAGCACGCATTTTCAAATCTTCATTTAAACCAAGAAAACGAAACTCATTTACGTACTAGCTAGCTAGCAAATGTCCGTGCCTGAAGGTACGGGTTCAAGCATGGACGAACCTCTTATATTGTCCAGTGCTGGCCCTGAGGGGCCTAAGACGAACTTGAGAGGACAAAAATTACTCTAGTGGGGAAAGAAAAGAGAGGCCCCTTGGACTTGAACCACGACTTATTGAATAGCAAAACTAAGTTTTTCCATAGGACTAACTAACTCATTTGTTATATAAGTGCTAAATTATGCCTATATCTATATGTGGCCCTAGTTTTGAGCAAAAATTCAAAGGTTTAAGTCCGCCGCCTTATCTGTCTTAATTCAAGGCCGGCCCTGATATCCCCTCAATTGACGTCAATTAGCAAACCTTACTCGACGAATCCAATTTTAAAGTCCATCGATTACCCTTTTAAGTACACTAAAATGTTAAAATAAATACAATAAAAACTCATACCGATGTGTTTTCGTTCCCTTAAAATAGAGGTTGCATTTATTTTTCCGTTACACGTCTTTTATTTCTAGCGAATTTGTCCTTACCTCAAAGGCACTTACCAAAAATTTGGCCTACCATATTGTTGTTTGGCCATACCAAATCACGCGACTACTCCACAAAAACTGATTATAAGTACCTACCTAGGCTTCCAATTCGATACAATCAAGGGGGGCAATTCACTGATTTCCAATAATAGCTAGAGTTACAAAATAAACAAAAAATACTTTTTTAGGAATTTGTGTTGATAACAAACCCAATGTGACAAAGGATCGACACACCAATTTTTTCTATCGACAGACTAAGAATACAATTCTAAAAAAAAAAAACTACTTACCCAAAAAAAAAAACTCTCCAAAAAAAATTTCCGTAACGACACCATACCATTTTTACAGCATTTTTATTACATCACAACCCCAACCTTCAGCCATTATTGCCTAAGGAGGAAGTTCGTAAATCTTAAATCTTACCAATAGGTTCAATTAAAATTTTAAACTTGCAGGAGGTTCTTCATCTTATCCATTTAAAGTCTTTAAAAACTGGGGTTAAGTAGTATATGATGCAAATGGAATGGAACTTTTGTTATATATCCCAGTTTTCTTTGAATTTAAATTTCCAAAACACAAAACCCAAACTTGCGACAAAGCACATATCCCGTCCTTACGATATGTGAATTCGTTTCACCTATTAAACCCATCATTGAAAATCACGTTGTCACAAAGATAACCTGAAATAAAGGCCAACTCATAAGATCTACCAAAAAATATGAACTACATACAAATCAAATCGTAAAATCTTTAACATCAAGAATCCTTCTTATTCTACCACAAAAATCTAAACCACAGACAATACCTAACTTATATTGGAATTGTTATACATCCGTTGAAATTGCCTAATGAGGAGTGAGAGGAGAGGAGAGAGGAGAAGAAGAGAGGCAGAGAGCGATGAGTAATCTTACTGGTCGATTGAGCTGTCAACATTATCAGGGAGTTAGGGCTAGTGTGGTTCGATTGAGCCGTCGGCTTTGAGGGACTTAGGTCTAGCGAGTCACCCACTTCGTGTACAGTCTTGGTTGAGAGATCAAAGATTCGCTAAGGTGTCCAAGACAATATGTTCTCTCTTCCCTTTTCAGTTCTCTCGTTGTTGATCGATTTCTTTCTAACTACCTTCCTAAGCTAGTTTCGATTTTGGTCTATTTCTTCCCTTTTGAATTCTTTCATTGTTGGTCTATTTCTCTTGGAAATGAATGAAGACTTAATAAAGACAAATAGAAGTCAGAGGCGGCTCTACATTCACCATTCCATGGTCACATGAACACCTAAATAAATTTTTTTTGCTTAGAATACATGTAAAAATTATGGGCTAACCTCTCTTTGAACACCCAACTCAAGAAATTGAACACTCAATCATAACCCAATTACATGTCATCAATCCAAAAAAGTCATAGTTGAACACCTAACACATTATCTCAAATAAAACTCACAATCCTAATTGAAAAAAAGAAGAATCTAGTGGTTTAAGTATTATGCATGTGTTCTCTCTCCCTCTCTATTGTCGATGGTCTTAATGTGCTAATTTTGCATTCGTAATATTAACTAATTTATTATTATTTTTATCTAGTTAGCTTATAGAATTAAAGACAAAGCTTTAAAAAATTCAATAACATGTATTCCCCGTTAGCTTGAATAATATTCCTTCGAATTTAAGATTAAGATAGAAAATCTCATCATGGCATCCTAATGAACAGTATATTTTTGAAAAAGGTCGGCCTCAACATACACTCTACGATTTCTTTCAAAATGGTTTTAGTAGATTAATACACCGATTAAATGTTGGCAAAAAATATGATAACTCGTCTAGAATAACTCTAAAATTTAAGTCCCTCCATTCTTGAAACACTATTGACTACGCAATACAACAACTTAAAAAAAATTGATTTTTTGTTAAAAAAATATGGTACATATTTTTAAGTTCTCGGTTTGCCTCGTAGTTAATTTTCTTAAAATAAAGTCATGTTTTTTTGTCTGCACTATTTATATTAATACATGAGGTTTTGCACATATATTATTGGTTGATACATCAGCTAGTAGAGTTAAGGTAATTTTGAAAACCCTATCACAAATTCCTGGAGTCGCCACTGATAGAAGTCATGATCAGTTAAAATAGAAAGGAACCAACAGACGAAATAATTAAACAAGATCTACCAAAAGATGAAATATATCATTTCGCAGTGATCAACAACTGTAGGCATTTGCTTGCTAAGATACATGAAAACAACACTATACCCACTCCACAAAAAAAGTACAACTCAAAAAAGCACCACGCAAATGGCGATAATCAAGCTGGCCAAAAACCATAGGCAAGCCATCAACATTCAACAAGTGAACATAGATAGAGATGAATGGAATGTGACCATACGGAGGGTGGAGGTGGGGCTACGGATTGGATATTCGGCATTGTTGTAACCTGGAAGTGAGGTCGGAATTGCTGCAGGTATTGTGGTAGGAATTTGTTGCAGGAATTGTGGTGGGAATGGTTGAAGGAATATTTGCACGAAATGTTGTCGGAATTGAAGGCATGTTTGGCAATGTCGGAATTGGCAAATACAATAGCCGTCTGGCCCTGGTGCCATTTAAATCTCCCTGTAAAACATATTATTCATGAAATGGACATCCATGGCAAATTTGTTCTTCCTCGTTTCTGCAGTTTTGCTGTTCTTTCACAAGTAGAAGAGGAATTTTTCCCCCTTTTGTACATAAAGGAAAATATTGGGTTTCTGCCAAATTAATCCTTCTTTCTAATTCACCCTGGTTTATGAATGAGCCATAATACCAATACTCAAATTCATTCCCTGGAAAGTTATTTTCTTATTGCCCCTTTTTTCTTTTTCTTATTTATCTAGTACAACCCTCCCAAAAATTAGGACAGAAAAAGGTCAAATTTGCAATAGATACTGAAGAATACTAGAGATAATACTCAATAAACAAGAAACCATAAATAACAATACTCGTATTTATTGAACAGTGAACAGTACCTGCTAAGGTACAACAAAACAAATACAGTACGACACCACATGTTGTAAAAAGAAAAAAAAAATTCAAGACTCCTCAAGATAACTACTGAATAAAGACATGCTCAAACAACCGCCAAGTGCACAGAAATTTATAATACGCAATGTATGTGAGAGGAAGGCGAACAGCCGGACTGGTATAGCACAAGGCAGGGCTTAGTTAGATGGAGGTGGTGAGTACAAAGGAGCTGTGGGAATTGTTGCGGGGATGGTTGGGATTGAAGGAATCGCTGTTGGAATGGATGGCAGCGGAGGTAGAGTCACTTTAGGAACTGTGGGCATGGTTGGCAGTGTTGGATTTGGCAACGCCGATGGAATTTGGGCACTTGGAAGTGGTGGCAGCGTGGTTGGAACCGTTGGCATTGTCGTCGGCAGTGGCGTTGGAAGAGTGGCTTGGGGCACCGTTGGCATAGCTGGAAGTGGTGGAAGTGTGACCTTAGGCATGGAAGGAATAGTAGGCAATGTTGGAATTGTAGGCATTGTAGGAATAGTAGGCATAGTAGGATTTGATTGGAGGAGGTGGCGAGCTCCGAGGCTCGTTTGGATGGTGGAAAACGATAGAACCATGATTAGAGATAGAACCAAGGTAGGGTTAAAAGCAGCCATTGTTTGAGGAGATGGAGGTAGGAGGTTTGAGGTAGTTTTACTCTGAATTTGGATGAAGAGAACAACATTCATAAGTGAGCATTTATAGGCAACAGATGTTTGAAAAGTCTGTTGATTTGGCAAGACTTTATTGAGTTTGGGGGAGAAGTAGTTGGACGAAATGTTGAACACTGGTTTGTTCACCTAGATCCCAGACATCGATGCACTAAGAACTCAAGTTTCATAACCAATATTGACAGATAATGAGGTAACAAACCTTTTGGGTGCTATCAACTCCTTTTGGACGAGTTCATACAGAGTTTTGCTCTAATTTTAAATGAGGCCCCCGCTAATCACCTCGCTTAGATATTTGATTATTCCTTTTAGACTGTCCACATGCATTAGCCATTATTGAAAACGAAGAAAAAAAATTAACATTTCAAGTATTATCCAGTGACGACACCACTCCAACAGTAGTGGGGTCGGGCGACACCACGGAGGAAAAAAAATTTGCTATTACTATACCGAGTTTTTCCCAAATTAATGAATGACCCCATTACAATTTGATGATGACACCACACGAGGTTATTTTTTTACTTGAAACCCACCCTCCCCTTCGTGAAAGTTAAAACTTAAAGCACCACCACCTTACAATCTGATGACCACAATAGATTATTTCCCCACTTAAACCCACCCTGCTTGTAAAAAAAATTATTTGGTGGTCCGACACCCCTAAACACCACACTTTTCTAGGGAGCTCACCGGTAAGTGTATGGATCCCACAAAAATGTGTGTTGTTGAGGAGTGTTGGGGTACCACGTGGCGGTGCCCCAAGAGTCCGAGACCACTAAAAATTACTCCTCTTTGTAACCTTTTGTAAAAGTTAAATCACTACCGACAGAATAAGACACAAGGGTAAAAGAAGTACTCCGTATTTGACGTTATCGATAAAGAGACTATCATGCAACGATTTCAAATACGAACCCGTCGAATGAAATAGTAGGAGTTCTCGAGGGTTTTTTTTTTTTTTTTGTGAAATTGAAAAGAAAATTATTGTCTTAGTTGAAATGCTTGTTGAGCTTTTAATGTGTTTTTTGTCGAAAATAGATTATCAATCGTCATTACTAATGATTTTTTTTTTTTTTTTTATAATTGGTAAGACAATTTAACTTATAAATGGCCCATGGTTCTAAAATTCTGGAGTCTCCGCATATCCAAGAATGGTACTTTGGTTTGCACTAAATATAGGCTATTTCTGGTTAAGGATTTTGTGCTACACTCACACGTATACTGTATTGTACTATATGGTTTTTGGGCCCCACCCACCCAATGTCATTGGGCAACATGTTCCTCGATCAGTTAGCCCATATTAGAGATTAAAGTAGGAGTAGTTTATTTGCAATGGTCAATATTTGGAAGGTGAACGAACTAGTGTTTCACCACACTTTTTCCAACCAAATCTCATCAGACTCACATTGGTCTTTCCCAATCTGTTGATTCTTCTCCTCTCTCTACCTATAAATACCCACTGATACTTGTTGGTCTCCACATCTGAGAAAAACTTAGTACTAAAAACCCAGTACTCCTATCAAACAATGGCTGCCATTCGTTATAATCTTGTTCTAACTCTGATCTTGGCATCATCACTTTCAAGCATCCACATGACTCTCGCGGCTCGCAGCCTTCTGCAGACACCAATTCCATCTGTACCTAAAGTCACATTGCCGCCACTACCCACTACCCCTTTGCCGACAGTCCCAACCTTGCCAAAGCCCACATTGCCGTATGTGCCAACCACCCCTTTACCGACAGTGCCAACAGTCCCAACCTTGCCAAAGCCCACATTACCGTCTGTGCCAACCACCCCTTTACCGACAGTCCCAACCTTGCCAAAGCCCACATTGCCGCAGACCACCCCTTTGCCGACAGTCCCAACCTTGCCAAAGCCCACATTGCCGCAGACCACCCCTTTGCCGACAGTGCCAACAATCCCAACCTTGCCAAAGCCCACATTGCCATATGTGCCAACCACCCAGATTCCAACATTGCCAACCGTGCCTACAGTTCCTAAGATAACTCTACCACCGTTGCCCACCATCCCAACAACAATTCCTTCTTACCCCACCATCCCGACGACTAAGCCAGCAATTCCTTTCCTCGTACCAACTCCATCTAACTAAGCCACCAGAAACACCATCATCAATCATCTTTATCTACATGGCACACCATATGTTACATATACGAAGGAAAGATTGTTGTAAGGTTTTATAAATTTGCGTGGATTTGAAGGATTGTTGTAAGGTTTTATAAATTTGCGTGGATTTGTGAAATTTTCGTCCGTTCATGTGGACTAGATAAGTGGATTCACTTGTATCATTTCGTTGTATCTGAGAGTAATTCCTTGTTTTATGGGTTGAGGTTTTTCAATTTCAATTTATAGATAAGTTGGTTCACTTTATATCATTTCATTGCATCTATAAGAGTATTTCCTTGTGTACAATACGAGTACATTAATACGCTTGTCCTTTTTACTTTTGAGTTTCGACTCCTATGTTCTTCCTTCTTTTTCCGTTTAGAAAATGAAGGGAACTCATTTACACCTAATCATTTTTTTCTGAAAAAATGAAGTAAACAAGAAAGAGATGACTTGCTGGGAAATCTTGTTGATTTCCTAAGCCCTTCTGAACGGAAGTGGGGAACTTAATTCTCATGCCATTTTTCTTTGCCTTAATTTTCCCTTTTATCTTCCTTTCCTATATGAAATTCAAGAACCAAACACATCTCTAAGGAACCTGGACAGGATTGGTGGTAAAAGGGGGAGTGTCTTTCGGCACAGCAGGTACCCCAGATCTACTCTCATAGAAGAGAGTGATTCTTTTCTATATGCCATAGCATGCCCCTCTTCTTTCCCAAAATAAGGTTTCTAGTTCTAGCTATGCTGAGAGAATTGATTGTAACTGGAAACTCTAAAACTTCCTCAAGATTTTGCGTAAAATCCCATCCAACTTCTATCAGTGGTTCAAAGTTACAAGTACCATCAACTATTAAAAAATATCTCAGCAGATATATAATCAGATACTTTCAGAAGTGAAACAAGTAAAAAAGCGCGGATGGAATATTGGCATAACGCAATATAGGCAATGAAAACAGATTTCAATACTCATACCCTAAGAGCTCCATATACAAGCAACATTTATCTGGACGAACAAGCACCAACTTTCCGGCAGCAGCATAGTTCTCAATTTCATTCAAAACGAAGCAAATTCAGTGTGATATCTCAGTTTGATCTGAGAGGGAGAGGATATGTAACTGCTCCTGAAACAGTTGCCTTCATGATGCATGACTGCATGAGATTTGTATTATATCTGAGATTGCAACATGCTGTAGTTACGTTTTGTAAAAATCAGGTTATCCTTTTGGAAATTAGAAAATAAACGAAGCTTCAACAAAATATGAAATCAGGTTGTGTCTTGGCGTCCATACACATACTTATTTGATGGCATGTCGATATTTGGACACATACCTGTCCTTGGCACCCTTATCTGAGCTCATGTAACATAGTCACTGGCAGCTAGAACAGTCATCACCATACCTAGTGTTTGTGTTTCATAAACTCTCTCCCTCCTAACTTCCTGGACTCCACAACTTTCTTCTCCCATCAATTGGGGATTACATTGGTATTGTTATAAATGCAAAATCTTCGATGTAATCCCAAGGGTCTCGAACTACGATGTTCCAAATAAAAAACTGCTAACTCTGTGTTCCCTTTTTTCCTTTTTCTTGTTTGTGAGGACATTCTTTTCTACTTCATCGACTTCTTAATCTCCCAACATGGTTTTTTTCATACAGGGTTTCATTGGTTTAGTAACCCGGAAAAAATATGGAGCTATCAGTCAGGTCCTTGATTTTGGCTATTCTTGAAGATTTTTGACATTTGTGTTACAAAACCATAAACAACAACATGATGTGGACATAAACTATGCTTTGGGTAACACTGTTCCATGGCCAGCATCTATTGTATTTGACAGGGTCAAAGTTTGGAAGGTGAACAACAAGTGTTTCTCCTCACTTTGTCCAACCACATCTCATCAAACTCTCATTGGTCTTTCCAAATTGATTTTCTTCGATGGAGTTTTCTCTATAAATGCCCACTAATACATTATAGTATCTTCATCTGAGAAAAACTTACGAAGTCAGACCCCTTCTTCAGTCGCTCCTAAAACCTCCTACTCGTATATCAAACAATGGCTGCTTTTCATCAAATTCTGGTTCTTCCTCTAATCCTGGCATTATCCCTTTCAAGCATCCATGTGACCTTGGCGGCCCGACAGCTTATGCAGGCAGGGCCTGCTGCAATTCCATCTATGCCTAAAGTCACACTGCCTCCACTGCCAGCAATGCCAACCATTCCCCAAGCCACATTGCCGCCACTACCCACCACCCCTTTGCCTACAATGCCAACAATCCCAACCTTGCCAAAACCCACATTGCCACCTATGCCAACCACCCCTTTGCCTACAATGCCAACGGTCCCAACCTTGCCAAAACCCACATTGCCACCTATGCCAACCACCCAAATTCCGTCATCTTTGCCAAATCCAGCACTGCCCACCATGCCCTCGGTTCCCAAGGTTACTTTACCACCACTGCCAGCTATAACCATTCCTTCAATCCCAACAACTATGCCAGCAATTCCGTTTCTTTCACCACCGCCATCTAACTAAACAATCTTTACGACACCACTGCCACCAATTCATCTTCTCCACAGAGAGTATGATGCGTTTACATATATTGAGGAAAGATTGTTGTTATCGAGAGTCTAAATTTTCTTGTATTTGAGAAGCCAGTCTGTTCATGTATTCTGATTTTTTGTTATAAGGAGTGTGAGAGCTTTCAATTTCATTTATTAACAGGTTGTCTCAGTTTGTACCGTTTCATTGTTTATCGTGTGATTCCTAGTATACAAGATGAATAAGGTGGTCTTTTTCACTTTTGAGTTTTGATTTCTCTGTTCTCCTTTCTTTCTATCTCTAGGACTTAAACTTCTGAGTGAAACGGGAAATTATGTAGTTATATCAAACCATCCACAAGCATACAAATTTTCGCAATATTCTACAGAAAAACTTTAAGATAACGCGTAAAGACACTACGCATTGCATATTATATGCAAATCTATAAGTATAATAAAAAGTGAACAAACTTATTGACAGCAAACAAAACTATACGTAAACATGCATACACGGAACGGAAACCAGTTAATTAAGAACCATTTTATAAAACATAGAAGCACTATCAAAAAAGGATAAAGGATAAAAGCAAAATCATGTATACTTTCACCTTTAAAGCCGATTAAAAGTAAGAAAACAATTCAGTTTGGTTCTATGCTGTTGTTGGAAGATAATTCCATGACGAACCTTTGATTACTTGGAACCAAAACCTAATCGGCTAATCGAGAAATAGCCCAAACCAGACGTTTTAGACTTGTCCGGATTGGAAACACTAAAACTCGTTCCAAATTTTGCCAGTGAAATGTCATCAAACCTCAAAACGGTGGTCAAAATTACAAGTATGAAGTACCCTTCAATCATTCAAAAACAAATAGAACAATCAAATTAAGAAACAGAATTTGATAGCTTTGTCGAAAATAAGATACCGCGCCAATGGATTGAATTCAGTCAATATGCGTAAACAGCTGTAAACAAGATCCCGACATAACATAATGTAAACATGATGCAAAATGCTACATGCACCGACTTTCGTGCACAAATCTGAATGTATCAGTGTTTGGAACCGTCCGATGCACATAGGCCTCTCATTCTATTGCAAGGCCCATGTGCATCGAACGTTTGGACACTTCTGTGCATGAGTCAGTTGTAGATCGATTCTTTTTTCTAATCTCTATATGCACAATTCCCGAGAAGCACTACCGAGCACAACTCGTGATGACTTGAGTGGGCTAGATCTGTAGCATTCAGAGTTCATCGGCGCGTTCGTGTTTGGTCAGACATCCATTCGTCTGGGTAATTTGTTGGGTTTTTGCCTTCCACTAGCACTTTACCCCGGGAAAGAAATACGGAACTGTTAGTTGGGTCATTGCTACTAGATCGCAATGATGTTAGTTTTCACTTGATTTTTGGCTATCCTTCCTATTTTTTTCCCAAGCAAACCAACACCAATTCAGGAAGAAGTTCCATACTTCCATGCACATAAACTGTGATTTTTGGTCCCACTCCCACCCACACCAGTCAGGCAGTCACCCACCCATGCCATTGGACAAGATTGTTCCACTGAAAGCCACCATTGTAGATTAACTACATCATTTGGACGAGTCAAAACTAAGGAAGGTGAACGAACCAGTGTTTCTCCACACTTGGTCCAACCACATCTCATCAATCTTCTATCAGTCTTTCGAAATCTGTTGATTCTTGTCTTCAGTTTCCTCTATAAATACCGACTAATATTGTTAATCTCTTCATTCACTTGGGAACCACAGCCTCTTTAGCCAACCTCCCAAAGCCTTCTACACGTATCGAGCAATGGCTGCTTTTCATCACGATTTGATTCTGCCTCTGATCTTGGCCTTATCACTTTCAAGCATCCACATGACCCTTGAGGCCCGCCAGCTTCTGCAGACAGTGCCTTCTATCCCTAAACTCATAATGCCTCCAATGCCAGCGATGCCAACTGTTCCCCAAGCCACATTGCCGCCTCTACCGACCACCCCTTTGCCAGCGATGCCAACTGTTCCCCAAGCCACATTGCCACCACTACCGTCCACCCCTTTGCCAATGGTCCCAACCTTGCCAAAGCCCACGATGCCGCCTATGCCAACAACCCAAATTCCGTCAACTCTGCCAAATCCAACATTGCCAACCATGCCTACAGCTCCTAAGATGACTCTCCCACCGATGCCAGCCACTTCGCTGCCCACCATCCCAGCAATTCCCTCTATCCCAGCCATTCCGACCACTATGCCAGCTATTCCTTCCCTCTCCCCACCACCATCTAACTAATCCTTTGAAACACCACTACCATCATCATTCTTGTTTGCATTTATTTTGTGAAGTTTGAGCAGTTCTTATGTATTTGTTGTATTAAATATGGAATCACTTTGTACTGTTTCAGAGTATATGGGAATACTTTCTTGTGTTTTGCATGAATATACATTTGTAATTTTCCACTCTTGGGTTTCGAATCCTCTGTTCTCCCTTTTTCTATGTTCCGAATATGAAGACATTAATACATCAGTTTTCTGTCAGCGACCAAACAATTAAAATAAAATAAAAAGAACATTTTCTGAGAAAATCTTATTCATTTACTCATCCCTTCCAAAAAAACGTAAAGCATGGACATATACAGATCTACCGATTGAAATCGAATAAAAATACAATACGGTTCGGTGGTCCAATGCGGTTCTTAAGGCTAAAATCTGAGAACGTAAGAGATTGCTATTGTTTAAAGCGGACAAGGATTATTAAGTACTTGGAACCAGAAACCTTTTATTCAAACAAATCAGGCCAATCCTAAACAGTATACCAGTACTACAGATTCTTGAACACTCCTAGGAAAAATTTACCGAGGATTTTAGATTGTCGCTTTAAGTTTCAATATGCAGTGACAGCACATGGAAGCCCTAAAATTTGCTCCAACTTTTGCCAATCAAATGCATCAAACTCCTGTTTATTAAAAACTTAAAACTAACCATTCAAGAACACAAAGCTCAGTCATATCAGAAGCGCAAGTTGCTACGCCAATGGATCGAATTATGTATATAACTAAACGTTGCAACATAGTCCATGTAAGCAGAATTCAATGTAAATTGGTTTAACTGAAGGGTTCAAAATACAGAAGAACGATTTAGCAGGACGGACAAGCACCCTCTTCATAGCATATCTCTTCATGTAAACAAGCAAATCCAGCTAACTTTTGTTTGACAAAGTAACCTTAAAATCCAGGGAACTAATAATCTCTCTCTCAGCTTCGTAACTAGGACTCCACATTCTTGTGTTTTCCAATCGTATGCCTGCTCCCTAGTTTGAAAAACAATTCATTGAGTAAATGTGTATAACAGAACCATTACTCCAATATGACCAAAAAAAACACACAGACACACGCATTCTTTTTCAGGACAAATGCTTAATCTGACAACATTGTTATTTCAATTCGATTAGTTCCAACAAAAAAACGTGCGGAGCTCTGAGTTGGGTCAATGTTATAGGACAACCACCCTAAGGAGTTGGTCTGGTGATCAAAGCCTGTGACTTAGGGATTTGCTCCCGCTCTTAAGATTTCAAGTTTCGAAACCTCCCACGTGCTATCAACTCCTTTGGGGCCAGGCCATACGACATAACGGAGCTTTGCTCCAACTTTAATTGGGCTCCCTGTAAGTGGGCGGTGAAATTGGGCCCTAAGAATTAGTCAATGTATACGTAAGCTAGCCCGGACACCTGAATTATCAACAAAAAAAAAGATATAGGACAACAATGATTTTACGTTGCACTTGATTTTATCTTGTTCTTGAAGAGTTTTGTGCTAGAAAACCATCACCAAGTACGTGGTTTTCCTTGCATAGTTGCATATAAAATATGATTAGGTCCCACTCAATGTCACTGGCAACAACATAACACGTTGCATGGCCAGCCAGAATTGTAGGTTACCATCATTTGTAAGGGTCAAAATTTGGAAGGTGAACGAACAAATGTTTCAACCACATCTCATCAAACTCTCATTGGTCTTTCCAAATCTGTTCAATCTCCTCATTAAGTTTCTCTATAAATACTCGCTAAAACATGTTAGTGTCTTCATCTGAGAAAAACATACGAAGTTAGAGAACACCCCTTCTTCGGTATCTCCTAAAACCTCAAACAATGGCAGTTTTTCATCAAATTCTGGTTGTTCCTCTGATCCTGGCATTATCCCTTTCAAGTATCCATTTGACCTTGGCGGCCCGGCAGCTTATGCAGGCAGGGCCCGCTGCAATTCCATCTATGCCTAAACTACCTCCACTGCCGGCAATGCCAACCGTTCCCCAAGCCACATTGCCGCCACTACCCACCACTCCTTTGCCTACAATGCCGACAGTCCCAACCTTGCCAAAACCCACATTGCCACCTATGCCAACCACCCCATTGCCTACGATGCCAACAATCCCAACCTTGCCAAAACCCACGTTGCCGCCAATGCCAACCATGCCTTCAGTTCCTAAGATGACTCTCCCGCCGCTGCCAGCCACTTCGCTGCCCACCATCCCAACAACAATTCCTTCAATCCCAACCTTTCCAACCACTATGCCAGCATTTCCTTTTCTCGCACCACCACCATCTAACTAAATCTATGAGACACCACCCACATCGTTCATCGTTATCATTATCATCTACGTTACATGGACTCGGGTGCGAGTATCGGGTGCGGGTGCAAGTCCAAGCGTCGGACCTTCCTAAACTTAAATCTTAGGATACGTGGATATGTGTCCTCAACTTGGGTACGGGTATGGGGACACGTCCTGAACTCTTGTTTGTATTATATATTGCATAATTTTATCAGATTATGCACCATAAACTATGTTTACAAATGTATTTAAACAAGAAAGGGTTAAGAAAATTATATTTTTGCTATTTCCCTATTTCATGTCTATGTGAAATATTCGAAATATCGCTTTTCTAGCTAATTTGATATTCCTTTTCCGTAAGTATTTTAACAATTAAAGGATCCAAGTGTCCAAAAGGATACGGGTGTCGGACACATCGACACGGGTACTTGAACCAAAATGAAGGATCCATGTAACATAGATTATCATTATAGATTCTAAATTTGCTTGTATTCTGCCATTACAGTCAGTTCTTGTGTTCTTTTTTTTTTTTTGTCTTTTTTAAGGAGTCTGAGTTTTCCAATTTTTTACACATCTGTGGTCAGGTTGTACCGTTTTCTTGTATCTACTGAGATTGTTGCTTCTTGTTTACTACATAATACGTTTGTCTTCTTTACTTTTAGGTTTTGCTTTCTCTGCCCCCTACAATCCAAATCTTTGTAGCTTAACCTTATGCTAAGGTTAGATTCTAGACTTGCTAAGTGAAAGTGGGAAAAAAAATGGAAAAAAAGAATTATGTTTTACACTGTTCTAATCTTTTTTTTCTCCAGATACCCAAACAATCAAATAGTAGATTGTCAAGACGTGGTTTCTATTTTCTCCTCATTTTCTTAACCCAGCCCAACAAAAGCAATAAATTAGTAGGTTAAAATTTTATTGAACAAACCACAGGGCAACCCCCTGAGAACAGGCATACAAACAAAGAAAGCAGGAACAAGACCAAAACAACAACTAGGACATACTAGACCAACTGTTGGAAATTTGTGGTGGACGAAATACACTTAAACAAGTAGGAGAGATGCGAGGGATGAGATAACACACAATTTGTTGATAAAATACTTCAAACAATCTTTATCACACTTGATTACTTCTAGTGCTTCATCCACTCTACTCAACCTCACTCTTTCTAATCACTTTCTCTCTACTTTCCATCACACATTGGCCACACCTTAGAATCACTGGAGTACATAGTTTATAAAGACTCCAAGTTACATGAACCTAGCCAAGTACACAAACTTCCAGATGACTCTTGGATATCTACCATAATTAATTCTAAATTATCTTGAATTAGACTCTTCAACTACATACATGAATCACACCATTCATGTATCATGCGCCTTCACGATTTCCTAGAATATCTAATTATCTAAAATCAAGTTTACTTTTCCAGCACAAACTAGGTAGCAGGAATAGCATACCTACTAATACTGCTACCAAAACATCACAGGCCTAAAACAAAGGAAGAACACAAAACCAGACAAGACCAAGACCCAGCAAAGAGTTTTGCTTGATATATTCCAAACCACACGTAAATGTAGGTTGGCAGGAGAGTTCTAATGTTCCTCCAAGAGCTGATACAGTATCTTAACTCAGAGGAGATCTTCTTGACCACTCAGAGGAGTTCTTAATGTTCCTTTACCTTTCTTTTCCTAGTTTCACGACCAAGACCCAGCAAAGATCTTCTAGTTTCACTCTACTAATTAACACCTTCGTATAAATAAATCCCTATCCACAACCTTCCTAAACACATGCTCCATTATTTTGTTCTCCAATGGGATGTTTCCCCCCCAGTTTGAGTTATAAAATCTTCTGTCAATCTTAAGGGTCTCACTAAGCAAACTGGAATAATCCAACAATTACTGAGATCTTGCGAATAAAGACCATCACCTCAGCACTCTTTCTGCATTTGAAGTCAAATGCTTAATATCACAACATGGTTACTTTGATTGGATTAGTACCCCAACAGCAATTCGGAGCTCTCAGTAGTCATTATTAACTTCATACTAGACAACAAAGATGATAACTTTAACACTTTGATTTTGGCTACTGTTGAAGGATTCATCACCAAGTAAATGATGTTCCTTAAACATATTCTACGATTTGGACCCCACCAATGTTCTATAACAAGACAGTGTTTTAATACATAATTTCCAAAGGTCAAAGTTTGGGAGGTGAACAAGCCAGTGTTTCACCACACTTTGTCCAACCACATCTCATCAAACCCACATAGGTCTTTCCAGATCCATTGATTCTTCTCATAAATTTTCTCAATAAATACCCAAAAAAACATGTGTTATCTCTCCATCTGACAAAAACCTGTTCAGTTAGCAACCAAACCATCTTTGGCCCAACTCCTAAAACTTACCACCATCTAACAATGTCTGCTCTTTATCATAGTTTGGTTCCACCTTTGATCTTGGCATTATCACTTGCAAGCATCGACACAGCCTTGGGGCCCGCCAACTGCTGCAGACACCGCTGGCAATTCCATCTCAACTTCTCAACCCAACCAAACAAAACCAAGAAATAATTTCCCTACCGCTTTTCTTTACCTTTCTTTTCCCTTCCCAAACTAAATCCCAGAACTAAACAAGTAACTAAGGAACTTGGACAGAATAGTGGTAAAGGACGGAAGAACGGAAAAGTATAGTCAAATATGGAACTCTAAAGAGCTTATAGATATATACAGAAAATTGATTACTAATTGCTCCTTCCACGGTCTCTGTTAAGGAAGTTTTCTCTATAGTTCAACATTTCAATTTCAATGGCATGCGAAACACTCCGTTTTCGCTGAATGTACAAGTTCACCACAAAGATTTCTACTCAAAAGAGAAGGTTTAGAAAGATTTGTCTGCTTCACAAGTTCTATTACCATCTGGCAAGCAAAAGTAGAAGTAACGGAAATTTCTACTTCCATTCCACATAGTAGTCTTAAGTTTGAATTTTGCAGTGATATATGTTAAAGCACACTAAAACCTCCCTCCAGATATATACAAGGATCTGTCAACCATTCAAAACCACACAGCTCAATCACACAGCAAAATCATCACTTAAGAAGTCAAATTAAGGCACTGCACCACTAGATTGAATTGTATAATCAATAAACAGCTTCACGCTAATGAAACAAGATTGAAACGATGTAAACACAAATAAAATTAGTATAATTTTTATCCAACTGAAGAGACGCATATACAAGAAAGACTTATCAGGTCAAATCCACATTTCCAGAGTATTTGTCAATGCAATCTAAGCCGAACATGCATGCTTATATCAGTTAAAATTCCCCAGATTGCATCCATATGTGAATTGGGTGGCTATACAAAGTGCACAATTCGATTTTAGAGGGGAGGGAAGATGCAGTTACCGGTCATGAAACTGCTGCCTTAGTGACAAACTAAAAGGTGGTCATGAACTGGACAACTCTCTATAAAAGGGACCAAGAACTACAAGGAAGATTGCATCAATCCGTTTCAGCTTTTGTAGAAAACTATTTCTCGGCTACAATTGGCTTTGACAGCATCCTCCAAACTCTCAACTCGATCAAAATCAACTTTGAAAGTGACCATGGAGATATTATATTTTCCAGTTTCATAATCTTGCTTTATGTCCTCAACTTGGAAAGATTGTAGCTGCAAGTCACCAAGCACAAGTAAAAGCTCAAGTTGTAAAAATGCTAAAATTACCGAAGAATTCAGAGTATCGGCTATTTCTAGAACCTTGCATTATTCATCAAAAAAACATAGACAATAAAATGGAAAGTACTATAGCCCAATAATGCATTTCCGGTATAATAATCCCATTGACAAATAATAGCAGTAACTATCAGAACTCAGCAAGAAATAGAAACTATGTGGCAAATAGGGACAGGGGTTGGCAGGTGAGGAGCATATCGATATGTTAATACACATTAACATTTTCATAAATAGTTCCCAACCTCAAAACAAGTTAGTACCACATCTGACCAGTCTTACCTGATGGTAGACAACTCCCAACAGATCAAATGGAACCTCCATACCCAACCGAACCTATAAAGAAAAATGGTCATAAGAACTATAAGTTTCTATAAAGGAAACTACAGTGATGACAAGATATGAAGCGAACACCATAAAAACAGAGCACTCGTCCTAATATAGGAATATTCAAAATAGATCCATTGAAGTTTCAAAACGCAGCAAATAATATCAGCAAATAATGTTAGCAAATAATTGGGGGAAAAAAGCAAAGAGAGAGGAAGAGAAGCGAACACCATAAAAACAGAGCACTCGTCCTAATATAGAAATATTCAAAATAGATCCATTGAAGTTTCAAAACGCAGCAAATAATATCAGCAAATAATGTTAGCAAATAATTGGGGGAAAAAAGCAAAGAGAGAGGAAGAGAAAGAGAGAGTAAACTACTACTTTAGATTTGACAAGAACAGTTGTTGAATTTTTAAGGCATTCTGCAGCTACTCCACCATAAGCCCTGACTAACCCTCCTGTTCCTAGCTTGATACCTCCAAAGTACCTGAAATTAATGAATAATCTAGATAAACCAAATTTCGATTAAGTTGTACATCCTTGGTGCATGCATAAAATAGAACAAGATGTCATGTATGTAACTTCTTCAATCATCAACTACTGATGAGTATGATAACATGCACCTACAGTAGCAAGATATATCGTTAATAGACTTGTTCAAGTAGGTTATGATATATACCCTTCATCAGCAATTCTGAGTGACATACCTTATCACAACCATCATCACACGATCTACTCCTGAAGAAACTATTGCAGAATGTATAGGTTTGCCAGCTGTACCGGAAGGTTCACCATCATCATTACTCCGATATTGATCACCGACCTAGGATCCAAACCAACAGAATTGCACTAAATTAAGGAACAAGGTCACAAAGATAACTCCGCCCGAACATGCTTCCCATGAGCTCTCCCTTTAAACCATACATTGCTATAATGATTTCTAATCCATGCACACCACAAAGGAACATGCAAGTCCAGCCACCGAAAATTTCACATTTAACATCAAAATTCCATTGGAGGCAACTAGGGACTACACACAACTCTGAGTAGTAAATACATTGTCACGTACTCTGAGTAGTATAAATGTTGTCACGCACTCAATTGTATGAAACAGGAATGTAACAGTAATATTCCTAAAACTTGCTCAAGTATGTGAATATCTTCGGCATTTTGTAGGAATTACATTTACATGTAGTTCATGGTAAGGGCATTGGGATCCTAGTCTATAAACGAGTACAAATAAAGCATATATTTTTAAGGAAAAAATCTACTCAACAACATGGCCTGATAATACATACCTTATATGCCCAACAATTATGAGTAGCACGTGTATCCCGGACCTATACATAAACAGTTAATCAGTAAAAAGAAGTAGCTTATTAATGTTGCTTCACGAACTGGTATCTTGGACAAAGTAAAGGGAAATTGAAAAATGTGCGGCAAAAATGTGCAGCCAAACAGAGCATGTAGGAAATGAACAAATTAAAAAACCTTGATATAGTCTAAGAGCAACGAATTTAAACTCTATAAAAGCAAACAAGACTCCTACTTTCAGCTCGAAATAGTTATCAAAAAGAGGGCCTGATGTGCTTAATTTCTATGCAAGTTTCGGCATACTTTTACTCTTAATTTTATGTTAGTTTGTGTTTAATTGTCTTATTTATTAGAGTTTTCATTTATTTTATTTATTTTTTGTTTAGGAATAAAAACATTGAAGGCTTGATGGGAATTGAGGAGGAAACCTTCCATTTTGAATGAACAAAGATTCCCTTCATCAAAAGAATAGGAAACACTCGATCCTTTCTCGGAATTCCTGAAGTTCCCTTCCGTAATTGGAGGCTTGGAGCATATCTTTGGCTAGAGAAATCCAATAAGGGCGATCTTGGTGTCTACGGAAAGCTAAGAGAGAATCCTACAACTTTCGTGTTGAAGACTTTCCAAAAATCGAAGAATAATATGGCGAAAATTGGGGATCAAGTCAGAGGTTGAAAACTGCCTAATTGAGAATCCTGTTTTGGGAAACAAAGAGAGGTGTTTATAAGGAAGATAGAATAGAAGTCGGGGGACGACCAGAACCTGGAGAAAGGAGTTTTTCACCATTGGAGAAGAATTAGAAGTTTGGGAAAAGAAAGAAGAAGACAAAGGCCGAATTGGAGTTTGTCGACAGATTTTCGATCTACATACAGTTTCCTTCTAAACTCTTCACCTTCTTTTCGTACAATTTTCATTATGAATAGCAGAAATATTATGGGTTGTTTTGATTCTATTATGAACTAATATCTATTGCTAAGGCTACGATGTAGCCTCTCCATGACAATTCCGAATCCTATTTTTATGTGATCATAATTTTATCAGTCCTTTTGAGTTTACATCATTGTGTTTAGTGCTCTCAATTATCTGGCCAATATTTGAGTGATGTGTTGTGCATGCTAATTCGAGAGATGATGCATGTAGTTTAGCTTCGTATGATGTATGCCATGAATTGAACGAAAGACAGGAATGTGCCAACGTGATTTGTGCGGCTTATATGAGAAATATTGTTAATCTCAATGGGCTCAAATGCTCTTAAATTCGCATAGACATATCGCGGATTATTGTATGTTGGGTAGTTCTAATTCTACTCGAGAGAGGGTCTTAGAAAAGTTTGAATTTCTCGCTGTCAAATAGGACTATAATTGACTGATCGCATGGTTAGGATTTGGGATTGGATTGGTTAGGTGAGTCGGATGCCTTAGTATTTTTCTTCTTGAGTGAAAGCTTATTCTTTTTAAGTGTTCGGTCAAATCTTCAGTTGTTGAATTACTTTTAGTTGTTTTTATTTTTCAAATCCAAAATCCATCACTTTTATTGATTTCAAATAATTCAGAACTAGAACAATTTCAATAGTTAATAGGTAAGTAGTCCTCGTGGGTTCGACATCTTTCTTTATCACTATATTACTTGTTACGATTTCGTGCACTTGCGAATTTTCGCAACAGGGCCCAAAACTTATTCTTTTCATTTTTTTTATAATTGGGGTGTCCAGGCCAATTTACACGCATCTTAACTAATCTAGAACCAACTCTACCGTCCACTAGCGAGGGCCAATTAAAGCCGATGCAAAACCCCGCATGGACTCACCCAATTAAAAGGGCACAAAATCTAGTGCCAATCATCAGACTATTCAATATAAGTGATAAGTCCATCAAATACCAAATAGCAGTATTTTTCCTGCTAAAAATGTGATCTTTTCAAATCTTTTTGCACAATGCCTGATACTTAATTTTTTTTGGAAGTGAATTTCTTTTCTTCTTTTTTTATCACTTTGTTCGTGAAAAACGCAGAGAAAGCCCTATGCGATTGTAACTAACCTCGGAGAGGAAAGAGTGGGCGGAGCCCTCGTCGGAGATGGGGCCCGCAACGGCGATGAATTTGCTCTTTTTGATCTCTCGTTCGAAGGTGACCCTCTCCTTGATGGTCGTGAACGCACCTGGGTGGTTTCCTCCGCCGCCGCCGCTACTGCTGCTGCAAGCGGTGGTGGTAACCATCGGTTTCTTAGCTCCGGCGATTAGGAGCAGTGAGGCGTACAGAACTTGACGACGATGGCTACGGAAGGGATTCAGTGGTGAAATCGCCACCTGCATTGGCTCATTTGGGCGGGGGGTTTTTTGCGATGAAAAGTTGCTGGATTATCTCGGTTGGATTATATCAGGGGTGCGACTATTCACGGCCCGTATTTTCTTCCTTAGCCCATTAAAAATTTTCAACTACCGAAATATGTTTCGATAGTTAGTTACCAAAATTGAAATACATTTTCAGCATCCAATTACCGAAATATATGTTTCTTGTGTATTTCCGACATGTAGTTACCGAAATATAATCTTATTTTCAACAGCTATTTATCGAAATGTATGTTCGGCAATTGTTTATCGAAGATTGAACATATTTTCGATAGGCAGTTACTGAAATATAATTTTCGAAAATTTTTAACGGGTTATAGGAGAAAATACGCGGCTACGAATAGTCGCCCCCAATATCAGTTGCCCCCGCGTCTTTTGGTTTTGGCTAATGACAGTTTGGCCCTATAGTTTTGTAGTAGTTCCACTATTACACTGTTGTGATAAATGGGTGTTTAGGAAAACCGAAGTAACCGATAAAACACCAATCCGGACCGAACCGTTTTATTTGGTCATCCTGTGGTTCATTGATCTGGTTATGGTTCTGCAAAAATAAGAATCGATAATTTTGATTCGGCTATTAATTCTCAATTTGAGAACTGTGGTTAGAACTGAACTGATCCGTTTGATAGCAGTGTATGTGTGTTTGTATGATACAGCTACTTTATTGGTTGTTTTCATCAATTTTAAAAGTTGCTTTAGTGATGGTAGATTTTACTAAGTGTTTTGAGGACCATATTTGTTTTTGAATCTTGATAAAATTCTTATAATTATTTTATGGTGCTCTAAATTCTAAATAATTTTATAAGTTGATCATGGCTTGCGCAATAAAAAAGTGCTTGGATGCTAATCGTGTAGAACCAAAACCAATCCGGTCTTACAATTTGGATCTGGATACACATATATTGATTATGTTTTGATTCTCAATTTTTTAACACCATTTGGAATGGCCTGATTACTGAATTTTTAGAGAATAGAACCAATCCGGATCGCGTGCACCCCTACTTTTTAAGCAATTCTAAATAATTTTATAAATTGATCATGGCTTGCGCAAAAAAAAAGTGCTTGGATGCTAATCGTGTAGAACCAAAACCAGTCCGGTCTTACAATTTGGATCTGGATACACATATATTGATTCTGTTTTGATTCTCAATTTTTTAACACCATTTGGAATGGCCTGATTACTGAATTTTTAGAGAATAGAACCAATCCGGATCGCGTGCACCCCTACTTTTTAAGCTCGAAAGTGGAATTAGTCGAAGTATTACACTCTGAATTTGTGACAACTATTGTGGTGTACCCCAATTTGTGATTTGAAATAGGCCATTCATATCAAGCACGACACATCTACTGTAACGTGCGTACGCTTCTTGCAAAAGGATTGTGAAACAACACAATTTTACCAGCTGTGGTGCAAGGTGCATTTTGCCTCTTTCAGGTATGAAAAATGAATCCGGTGAAATCAACTTCCACAGGCAAAGGACGTCCGAGGAACAAACTTGCGTCCACGCAGAAAGGCTATAAAGGAAAGCAAAATAACTAAATAAAGACATTGATCTTCCTCAAATGTAAAAGGCAAGAGATAAAAACCTATTCATCCACAAGCTGGCATGAAAACTGCCGGTACTAGAAAACATGTTTTTAACTCTGTATCTGTCTTAATGCAGCAGACCATACATTAACAGGACAAAGGCTCCACCAGGAGTCCAATGTCAATCATCATTTGAACCTAGAACCTGCTGCTTAATCTCTTCAATTTTGGCAACCAATTCCTCCCTATTTTTCTGCAACATTCCGATAAGCCGATTAGTATTTCCCTTTACAATAAGGAGGTTAAGGAGAATGTCATTATCTTTAACCAGAATAATGTAGCAGTGGCATTATGCAACTAAATTCCCACTTGATGGTCTTTTTTTTTAACAGTGACGCCTACAGCTAGGCCATAACATTCTGCTTCAAACATAATGAGAGCACATACAATGATTACCTTGAAGATTAGATAGCGGGTGCTAAACCAGACTGTGTAGCCAAGACCCACAACTTCCAAAAATTTAGGAAACTGAATTTATGAAATCAAAGAAAAAGGTTTGTCAGTAAAGGAATCAAACCAGATTTCATAATATCATAAAACTCATAGTCCTACAACTCGTACCATACTGAAGGTATACAAATACCTACCACTGGAATAGAGTCAATGGCAGAAACGACGAGCGCCGCTATCCACAGAGAAACCAGGGCACCACCACCAAAAAGAAGAACAGAAAATGTATCATCAGAGTCCAACTGCAACAATGAAGAAGAATGTCATCGGTGCAGAATCTATTAAATACTACACAGATCAGGTTATGAACCAGAGAGGCTTTTGGAGAAAGAACCGCAAATATTTGGAAGTTAACATAAACCTACAACAGCCACTCTATCAGCCAACACAAAAGCAAAACAAAATGCAATTTTAGTTCAATCTTTGCTCCTTCCTCTTTTCAATCCCAAAGAAACCAACCCTTTTGATTCCTTCACCAAAATATCTGGTTCTTCAATTGGCAGCAGTTACTTTTAGCAACTTAGGCAATTAACAATTACATTAAAGCAAGGCAAAAAGTCCAAAGTATAAGGTGCTTCGGTTCCCTATAGTCTGGTACAGACAAGATGTTCCCATTTCCTATGTCTTTGTTGCTTAAAAAGGCTAAGTACCAACAATGGATTGCTTAAATGGGGCATGTGGGTTGATGAAAAATGTCTGCTATGCAACCAAGCCGCCGGAAAACATGACCAACTCTTTGTCTATTGCGAGTTTGCTAGGAAGGTATGGTGGTCTATGGTGCTTCGTAAATGCAATGTCAGCAGGCTACGTATGGGATGGGATGGTCAGATGAGCTTTCCAGGGCCATTGCTATTTTGAAAGGGGGATCCTTTGTGAAGGTTATTCTAAGGTTGGGATTGGCAGCCACTGTCTACCATGTCTGGTTTTGAGAGAAATGCTAGGATTTTCAACAAGGCCAGAGATCCTTCTACCCTGCTTCAAGTGTTGGCATCTGATATGAGGAATAGAATTTGCTCTTGGAATACAGTGAAGAACAGCTATGAGAACTGGACTTTGTGCCTATCTTGGAATCTTCCTCCGAAAATTTTGCAGTCTATAACTAGTAGAGTAAGATCAAATGTTTAGGGATTTGTGCTAGCTTTGCTCTGTTTGTGTTGTAGGGGTATGCCCATGTTGGTTCTTGAATTGGTTTTTGGTTTGGAATAAAATGATACTTACCACACACACAAAAAAACTAAATATCTATCCTAACATAGATATTTTTTGCCATGTTCCCCAGCCATGTCCCTGTTCCTATTTATTTAGAATTTTTGTTTCTCGTGTCCGTATCTGTGTCCATCGTAGCATATAACCTAGTATGTACAATAGGCTATGAAGCACGGATGCTCTATTTTGGCCTCAGTATCATGTATCGTATCCGTATCGGATGCCGATACTCTCAGATACTCTCCGGATACGTATCCGATACGCTTTTTAAAGTATCCTGCTTTTAGAATTATTTTTTGGTATCCCGATACGTTTCGGATACGCGCGGATACTCTCGGATACGCTTCGGATACATATCCGATACGTTTTGTTTTTTTTAAAAGTATCCAGCTTTTAGAATTATTTTTGGTATCCCAATATGTTTTGGATACGCGCGGATACGTTTTGGATACGCGCGAGGGTAAATATGTTAGTACTTAAAATATATGGTTAAAATTGCAAGTAGGACTATACTTTTCTTTTTCCCCCACCAATCAACACCAGAAACACACCGACGATATCCTCTCTCTCAACAACCTTGTAAGTCTCTCTCTCGTTGTGTGTGTATGTAAATATATCTCTCTCAACGTGTGAAATGGTGAACTTGTGTGATGGAAAACTTTAATCATTAATGAAATTTTAGGAATTAAATATTATATATACACAACAACAACAACAGAATCCATGTAGTCCCCAATCAAAAATTATTTTATTTACTTTTATATTCAACGTATCCCCCAATGTATCGTATCCTTCTTTTTGAAAAAATCACGTAACTGCGTATTCGTATCGTATCGTATCCGTATCCGTATCCGTGCTTCTTAGACCATAGGCATTGAAAGCAATCTCAAGTCTTCTACTTCTCCGAGAAACATTGAAAAAATGTTCTTAATTCTTATTTCAACCTCATTGATTATCGTGAGGCCCTACCACATATCAATAGTTCTTAGGTTAGATTAGTCAGCATCCCTATAGGGCCAGGGCCTAAATGATTGCCATTCTGGTCGTCCACCCAAAAATAGGATGAAAAAACTAGGGGATGCTCTACGGCAAAATGAACAAGAGATTCCTATTAAACCTTTAAGTCAAGTTTGTCTAGGAACTGAGATGCCAGCACTTGCCCATCCGTGGCAGAATTTTCTGTTGGCACTTCTTCTGGCGCTATTTCTGCGTATGCATTCTTCTCAACCGGTTGGACGTCTTCCGTTGTTACTAATCCAGGTTTTTCTCTAACATATTGGTTAGCACCACTTGATGTTTCTTCAGACGTCGATTTTAGAGAAGAATTACTGCAATAGAGCAATCCTGCAAGGGAAACATGAAAGTGCTGACTTGTAAAAAGGAGAAATACTAAGAACCCCTCTTCAAATCTATTTATATATAGGTCAAACGCATCGTAAAGGGTGATTTAAAATGTTGTTTAGTGGGGCATCCCTGAAAATGACACCAGATGGGGCCTTGAGCCTGCCATAGTTCTTTCTGGAAAAATAATTCACAGGAAACAAAACCAGCACAAGATCACAGAGGCATTCCCCAGAACCAACAAGCAATAGCACAAACCAACACTGACCACCTCAGCAAACAGCAAACTCTCACAAAACAGAATCAAAAGGAGAAGATTGGAAAACAGGTCATAAGTTAGTCTACCAGATAATGAAGGAGATCGATTTTCCACATTTGTACAAAACCTTTTAGCAGTTTAAAACCAAGATTGCCAACATTTTCATGCCTGGAAGTTAGTACAAATGCGTCAAATGCCTAATACGATACAAACACAATAATTTCTCCTCTTTACAGCACATATTCGTGAGACATTTCAGAAACATGTAAGCCCTTAACATTTAAAACAAACGAAGCTACTTGAATCTGGTTCGCTTAAAAGTCATTTGTGATCAGCACGGTACATAAAGCGTTTTCAATTGAACATGCCCGGCTCGATTAACTCAGGATGGTCTGAAAACAACCCAACCTGCTTAGAGCTAGACTCTTCGTCAGCTTGATTGAAACTCGTCTGAGATCAGCTCAAAAGAACGTGAACACAGTTTGCAGACGATATGTACGTGCATTCATACACATCAAGCAAATCGCAACCAATCAAAAAAGTTAGAAAATTTCTACCAAAAAGTTGCACTGGATAACCAAGAACAGCAAAGTAAGTAGAAGTGCCAATCATTCAGGGTGTCTGCCGATGTAAACACAGAAAAATCTTATACGAAATCAAAGCCTTTTAATTACAGTAATACAGTATTTTGTTGAAAAAGTTGCAAGAGCAAACCTGGATTGGTGCGAGAAATTGAGGGCAGCTTGGGAGAGAGAGAAGATTTCCATGGGAGGAGATGAGTGGTGTTCGAAGTGAGGAGCATGTGGTGGGAAAGATTCGAGATGGTTCGAGAAGTGCAGATCTCCATTCTCTCAGTCTAAGGTTTATCGATCTAGGGTTTAGGGTTTTAAGAAATTCCTTGTGCTAAATGGAACAAAGGACTCCTCGGGATGTGTGAAGAATCGCGGTCCGGTTTCCAAAATTGGCTAAACTTCACTTTAAACCCCTCAATTATTTATTTTGCACTAATCCGTCTTAAATACTCCAATTAAACCTATTGCGTCCTTAAACTTTTCAAATTCTATCCGGTTAGTCCAACATCCGTCTATTTACTGGGTGACAGCCACTATTCTTTCTTTTTTTTGTTTGGCACGATAAATTTTATTAATCTTAAAACCAAAGTTACAAAGATTTAAAGAAAACCGGGAGACAGCCACTATTTTTTTAAAATATCAAAGGAATTTTTATCTCAATTATAAATAATTATTGATCAGAAATTCATATTCTCTCGGAACAATGCTATTTTAATGGGGGGTTTTCCTTGATTTCCATCTTGACATAATTAAATAAGTGTATCGACTCTAATCAATAGAAGATCTGATATAAGGCCCGTGCAAAATTGAAGGCTAAGGGGTTGTTTGGTACACAATTCAGTACTTTAAATTAAATGAATTTAAGCGAAAAGCAGTTAAGTTGGTTTGATAATCATATTTCACATTGCTTAAGAATTTAAGTATCGCTTAGAATATAAGCTGAAAAATACACAAAAATTAAGTAGCTTTTTACTGTCTTCTCAATTCTGACTAAATTTAAGAATACATGTTACTGCCTCTTCTTCCGCCACCACTACCATCCATGATCGGTGCCACCGCTACTGTCACACCCCAAAATAGGAAGTGACCGGCCATGAACCACAAGATCCAAACTCGCAGCACATGCAGCCTAAAAAGATATTAAATTAAATTCCAAAATAATAAACCACTAAATAGCCAACCATTTCTTTATTTGGAACAACTCCAACCAATTAAACTAAACAAAAACATGGGGCACAAACATCCCATGAACCAACCAATATCTAGTGATCAAACAATAATAAAATAAATTCGTTATCTGACAAATGTTTTGAATGCGGAAGCGATTATTATAATAAAATTAGGATGAGACACCCTAAGGAGGTCAAACAAACGAATCCCCGAGGTGTTGCCAGAGTCCTTGCCTAACTCCCAAACTTGCCTGAAAGAGAAGTTGGAATAAATCCGTTAGCTGACAAACTCAGTGAATAGCAAGTATGTATAATAAATAAAGTTGAAAGCGGGGATTAAAATAATTTACCAATAAATCATAATTTGGCATACGAGGTGTCCAGCAGAATAATAAATTAATCAATAAAGCTTTTAACCAATAAATATTCTTGGTGGTGATCACAACATTAACTCTATCAACAATGGGGAACCACAATCAAACAAACAGTACCATGGCCAAAATAAATCTCATCAAAATTAGATCCAATATCGAACTTAGAGTCACCAGGGTTGGCAGCCCATGGTACTTTTCCCTAAGACGATCCGGCGAAAGAAAGCCGTTGAGCATTAGGGTCACCGACCTAACACGGTCTTTTCCCCAATGGCCAGGGTCACCAACACGAGAAGGAATAAGTTCCCTGGACTTCCGAAATAAATGTTCCCATTAACATCCACCAAGATCTCACCAAAAAGAATATTATCAATTGATCTCAAAAAATTTATCGCATGCCAATTTATAGAACAACTTATAAACAGTATTGAGTCTCCGAATAACATTCATATAAATTTCTGAAGGAAATACTTTTAAGGGACACAGGGAACTTGTAACGACCCGGATTTTCGACCCAATTTTTTTTCGAATAAAGAATTTATTTTTAATCAAATAATCTATAGTAATGGATTAATTATAAAAGTATAATTCGATTAAACTAAAACCTAGAATAATTTTTGGTGATTAAAATTAGTTTAGCTTATATATTATTAATTAGCTTGTAATTATATTTGTGTATAACAATCCGTAATTTCTATCATTAATAATATCATTAAAAAGTATAATTAGTTCTAATAATATTATTTTCCTTATTAGATAAATACTAGATAATTACAAAAAATAATTATCCTATCTATTTATCTCCTTATTTTTTTAAAAAAAATTGCATGCATAACTAGAACTCCTTCCACCTCTTCCTCTCCTATTCCTACTCGATCTCTACCTCTCACCTGACCATATTTTCGTCCATATTCCGCTCCTATCAAAACCCAAGAAATCGGAATCCTATTCGAATACAAACTTATCATCCTCTTCCAAATTTCCCTATATATATCCCATTAGTCTAATCCTAGGGCTCACCACGAAAATTCCCACACCCTAACAGTCCAGAAGAGAGAGAGAATTCGTAGGAATTGAAGCTCCAATCCATGGAGTTTTAGAGAGAGAAAGAAAGAGAGAGAAAAATGGGTTTCGTGCCTACGCCCAACCGAAACTCAAATTACTCATTCCAATCTCTTCACTCAACCCCAAGCATCCCCAAAAGTCATCCAATTCGAGGTATTATAATCTATTTCAAATACTCCTCTAAGTATATTAAGTGTTTATATGCTTAATCCTATGCCCCAATTGGTTCCATGCATCAAAAACCGAGCCAAAACGAAAAAAATAGCTAACTGCGTACAGATTTATCATTTTGATATTATTTTCGGTTCCGACAACTTATTTGTAATTATTTACGTATAAGATGACACTTTTGATATTTATTTTACAATCTTTTTGATATTAATATTAAAAAACTACTGAATTGATATTATTTTCTTACAAAGTAATATCATCTTAGTATAAAACGTATTAATTATATCAGTTTAATTATCTGATAGATAAAGTTAATTAATAAAAGTTTTAAATTAATAATACTCTTATTTAGTAATTCTACATGGTTCGAAACCACTTTGCGACCTTCTGAAACCAATTTTTGACCCCCGATCTATTTTTCCTAGACTTCTAATACCTCAAAGATCATAACTTGTTAATGTCATTTTTTTATTATCTATTTATTAGTTATTTATTTGATTTCTTGTAAAAGTTTACAAACGAAAAATCTTTGCGACCTTATAAAATATTTTATAAATTCCCGAAATATTTTTTTTAAATTCTTTACATCCTAAAGATGATATGTTGTTAATCTCAACATATTTTATTTATTAAATAATTTATTATCCATATTATGTTACTTTTAACAACTTTATAAATCATTTTTATTTTAAAAAATAATTCCGTAACCCTCCGGACCCACTTTTTGATACTCGAACATGTTACGTAGGACCCTAGGACTCCTTTTAGAGCCATGCTACCTATTCTAGTGTTATTAATTACTTATTGTATTTATTATGATCATTAATCAAATTATTTTCCTAAATAAAAATTTATACAAGCCTAGATTATATTCTTTTTATTAAAAATTTTATTTATTAAAAGTTCCTTACCTTATTAATGACTTGTTGATCATACAGAACTAAGGGCAACGGCCCATTCATAAAAGGTTATGTGATTCAATGCATATTGTTTATTTCAATTATTATTCTGTTTGCTTAATTATTATTTCCAACTGCTGAATGATATGTTAGATTGGATCCTAGAGACATGGGGTGGTATGCGAAATAGAAATCACCTAGACGATGATAAGTAATGGATGAATTGGAAAAAATTTTTGTTTTTAGATTGCCTGCAGGCGTGATTTTGAGATTGTGATGAGGTTGAAACTGGCGGGTGTCCAGTGATGAATTGATATACTGGCGGGTGTCTAGTGATGAATTGATAGACTGGCGGGTGTCCAGTGATGATTGTGACGGTTATGATGTGGTTTATAAGATAGGCGAACCCTAGTTGTGATGCAGGCATGATAAGCTTTCCCTTTGTTGTAGTTATTGGGGATACACACTCGGTATATAACTTAGGTGTATCTGCGACAGCAAAGGGAAGTGAACTCATGGGAATGAGCATGGCTAGTGGTTGAGGGAGGAAAGATCTCGCGGTGAGATCTTAGATCACACGTCAGGTTAATGAATAGTAATAAACTGATTGATATGAAATACCTCTGTTATATTTCTTCGTACCATGTTTATCCTGCTTGATTGCTAGCTGTAAAGTAAGAGGGGTGGTTGGGTTGTATTATTCTACTGGGTGATTTATCACTCACGGATGGTAAATCGATTGCTTCGGCGATCAATTTGCCAGAGGGCACAGGATTCAATGGAGAGAATTCAACAATGGTGCAGTTCGACACAAGAAGAATATCAGGAGTAAAGATCGAGTATGCTTAGGATTCGTATCAAGCCTAGAGTCAGCTCTGAAGTTAATATATTTTGAATCGGTAAATTTATTTTGAGATTGTAATAGACCTTTATTTTGGAAAATTATATTTATTTAGCAAAATTTTCTTAAGAAATTATTTTATTTTGCTTCCGAAAAAGCGGGGCGTTACAGAACTTTCGGATATACGTAACATACTTAACTACTCACCTGGGTCCAAAAGTAATGCAATTTGAATACGCAAAAAGATGCTAACCTGAACAAAAGAATTGTATACAGTCACCAATAGTATCAAGTGACGGCTAACATAAAATTACAATTTGCTAATCCTAGAACTAATCTCTACCAAAGTCACCAGAAACTCAATTTCTATACTCTTCAAGTAGAATAAACTCCTTGTTTTGTTCCCCACGTGACAACATTGTCATGCCTGCTGCTTCTTAAAGTATTCACCCAAAATATAATACACCAAGCAAAACCCAAGTGTATCCATTCAGGCCTCACACGCACAAAAACCACCATAACCCAAAATCACCTCCAACCTCACGGTCCAATAGCATGAAAGGTAAGAAATCTTTGCCCGTGAATTCGTGTGACACGCAAAAACAAAAGCTAATTATATATCGTCTCACCAACGCCACTGTCCAACACCACCCAACAACAACACAATTTACTCCAGACCCACGATCGGTAAAAAGAATGGAAGCAGAAACAAGAATAAAGGAATCAGATTACTTACCCGATTAATCACCGAACTGTCAAACCTTCGACTGCAGTCTCTCTCTCTTTCTTTCTCACCCAAAGTTCTCTCAACTTCTTTTCTCAAACGCTCTTTTCTCAAACGTTATGCCCCAATAAAACCCTACACCGTAAAAATAACTCAACTTTGTAAAACTACCCACTACTCCCTATATTATAGCTATATAGCCAACTAACTAACGTATTCTAAATAAGATTGACTACCCACATAATTTAATTAGACTTGTGCCCTCAAACTAATAACAACGCACATAGTAACTATATTGCGCAAAAAAGAAAAATTGCTAATTAGGACCCACATCATAAAACTCCCAATTAATAAACAGCCACAAATAATTAATAAGATAAATAAAATTTCTAGACCGTAACAGCTACGACATTGACCCCACCACCACCACTACCATTACTCTACCGCCTCCTCCCACCACCACAACCACTCCACCGTTGCCGCCTATACTACCACCACTACTTCGTCACCACCTCTCACCTCCAGTACCACCTCTACCTTTCCACTACATTTCACCATTACAATCATCCATCTCTTGAAGATCCGGAAAAAAAAAAAAAAAATTATCCATCTCTTTATCATCACAAGTCATTGACTTTTTTTTTTTGGGGGTAAGTAACTCATTGACTTTTTATTCAAGTATATTTGTTTTAGAGCCTCAAAATTCAAGTAAATTTATGTTACTTTTTGAATTTTTTCCCCTAATTTCGTTCTCGACATAACTAAATGACAGTATAGACACTGCCCAATAGAAAATCCTATATATTGCCATTTCTCTGAATCTTATGTTGATGCTAGTGCAGTCCTCGCAATGGCAAAAGACAATGCCCTCTGCTTCAAAAAAGCTTCATCTTGGACCTCTCGAGTTCATAGGGGACCTCCACAATCAAATTCCTTTGAGAAATTTCCTACTTCTGTCATAAAGCAATATCCTGATTCCCCAGTGGTGGCCAGTGTTCGAGCCCCACGGGAAGCAATTTTGGGGTTCAGGGCTATGAATAGCCTCTGAACCTTCGTTAACTAACATACTAACATCCCGTTAGCCCCCGCTGATGTATAAACTAGGGTAAAAAAATAATAAAATAATAAAATCCTAATTCCACTACCCAACAGAGATTGGTTAATCTCCAGGTGGACGATGCCTGGAATGAGGGACATTCTTGGAGTGGCCTGGATTTTGTTGCCAGCAACCCGAATGGCTCTACTATTCAAAATTTTATGCATCATGTTATAGTTTGAGTCCGCTTCAAACAGAGATCTTAGCAATTCTCATAGCTATAAAATGGTCATTAATTACTTCACAATTACACTGTAGTTCATATATATTTTTCTGATTGTTTAAATATACGTTAAGTAATGTACGTTAAGTAGTGCAGGTATAAGAGAAAAATGAATACTCCGTATCACTTAATCTGCAGATATATAGATCTTTGTTGCGCAACCTTAGACAAGAAATCTTCATGCTTTCTTTTCGTAGGAACAAGAAGGTTGAGCGCAAGGACATTCACCGGACACATGACTCTCCTGGTAGGAGAGTTTATGTTGTCATTCTCACATGCTACAATCACAAGGGATTAGCAGTTTTAATTTGAATAGTACTATGTATATGTAGAATATTATACATTTCCAATGTAGCCTTATTTTGTGTTGATTTCTCTTGTAAAGTACTGCTTTATTCATCTATTGAAGTTCTTCGATCTTCCAATACCACACAAAAAGAAATCCAAGGCTAAACGACCAACATCATGAAAAGGTAGGAGGTGGTCTACGTACGGGAAAACCACTTGAATGATTGATGTTGTTATGTGGAAATTAAAAAGGCAAAAAGGATCTCTTTCTCAATATACTATTATTCACCAAAGAGAGAGAAGATCGATCGATCAAATACGACTACTACTCCAGTATGTAAAACAGAAGAACATGATGCATGTTTGGTCCCCAAGTCTACCATGCATGATGCCGGCCAGTTTTTGATGTTCAAAGCAACCATGCTTTGACCATGAGGTCATAACTCTGTAAAAGAGTCCGAAAGCCCTCCTTGAATTTCTCCACCATTATTTCCACTCATGTGATGTACGTGGTACTACTCTTTGGTAAAAGTAAAACCATTCAGGGCATGTTTGGGAACCCTATTCTGGATTGTGCATGATTATCCGTTTTACAAATTTTTCAGTTTGAGAGCTCCATTTCGGGAATGTATTCTCCCCCACAATGCTTAATTTATGATCAAAACTATACTTTAGAGGCACAATCTGAGAATCAATCAATCAATATTGGATAAGCGAGGGCAACATGGTAATTAAAAAATCAATTAATAATCTATTTTTCAGCAGTATCCTCCCATACACTACTCTGTTGCAAAATCTATTCTACACATATCTCAGAAATACTCTGTCAGATTCATAATCTATTTTGGTCACAATCCAAAATCAAATACCTCAAAATCCAAAATGCCAAAACAATTAGGCTCCCAAACGGGTGCATTTATATTTCTAATTGTGGGATGCATGTATAAGTCGAAGACATGACTTGAATTAATTGAAAAAGCTGGAATTTGTACTTTTTCAACAACAAAAAAAAAATTCCATGTAATTATTTGAGCAACCATATATATATATATATATATATACAAAGAGTCAACTTATCTGCGGTAATGGTAATGAAACTTCTTGTATTCGGTACTTAAGATAATTTATTTGTATAGTAGTAGTAGTAGTATTTGTTATCGAGTTGTATGTTTATCTTAAATATCACTTGATTAGTTTTTCCAGCTAGTATAATCCATAGTTATAACTTATAAGTTGAATCTTTAAAACAACAGAAGAAACAATTACATTACCAATACGTACTCGATCCCTCCGTCAGCTTTTATTTGTCTCTCTTTGAATTAAAGAACTTGCATTTCAATGTCAAAGAAAATATTTCCTTAGGTTTTGCTTACCAAAATAAAATAAAATATTTCCGTAGGTAAATCTTAGAAATTGTTATGCCAATTAAAAGAGCTCAATTATTTAAATCCTCTAAATGGTGTAAAAAAAATTCAAGAAAATGTACATGGAAATATATAAACAAATTTTTTTTTTTTAATCAGCGAAATTGCATGTTCTCCCAGGAGGAACAAACAAAAGTAGATGGAGCTAGGAAGTAACATACATGTCACAAGAAAACTCAAACACGTGCAATTTTTTCACAAGACAATATATAACAATTAATTAGCTATTTCTTTCCATTGAAAGGGGCTATTGGAAACTTATAGTATGTAATAATTAGCAGCCGATTTACCAATAGGAAGAGGCATGTATTTTAAACAATTATACGTTTTTCTAAACAAACAACATATATCAGCGCTTATGGTGGAGAAGCAGAAGATATGGCTGGTCTTATGGATGCTTTTGATGGCCAGCCATGCCATTTGAGAGAGAGAGAGAGAGAGAGAGAGAGAGAGAGAGAGAGAGTTGTGGTCCAAACTCTAGAGTCTTTTTCTATTCTTACTTCAATAGTTCATTACTTGGTTCGAGAATTGAGATTCGAGCTCTTTGGAGAGTATTACCCTAGTGTCACCTCTCTCTCTCTCTCTCTCTCTCTCTCTAAATATATATGCATGCAAATCCAAGAGGAGCTAGCTTTGTTTTCGTAAGGCTGGAATGCATGTGTTGTTGGAGTATGTATTTACACGTGATTTATGGGCTTTATTGGTGGTAAAAAGTGTTAACAAAATTTGGTCTGAGAATTTTTGGGAGGTAGCTAAACAACCCCTTAAAAAGAGGGTATGGTAGTAAGGTGAAAAGTTTCACATGCATGAGAGAGAGAGAGAGAGAGAGAGAGAGAGAGAGAGAACTCTCGATCTCTATGGGAGAAGAAAAAAAAATTGGGGAACTTTTTATGCTAATGCGCGCCTATAAATGGAAATGAGCAAGTGTTTTTTTTAACTTTCTTCGGCTAATGCAAGATTTTACCATCCCAAGTGCTTTGCTTTTATAGATTTATGCACCAAAAATAAGAATAAGTTAGGGCCTGTTTGGTTCCTTCATTTTCACCTTCTCATTAACTCATTTTTGCATTTTGGATGTTTGGCTTGTCCATTATACAATCCATTCTAACAAAATGAGTTCACCGATTTTCACTTTCTAGGCAAGAAGCCAAAAAGAGGTCTGGAGGTCCTTTTTGGATTATGGGATTTTCACATTCTCATGTCAATTACTAAAATACCCTCACTCAAGTTAGGTAATTACCACTTGTACCCTCACATTACTCTTATCTTTTTTAGGTGTTCTATTTTTTGCTTCAGTTGGTAATTTTGTTTATTTTTCAATAACGATGGTTTGAGATTTTTTTTGGTTGTCTTTATTGTGATTTTGGTTAATTGTCAATTTAAGTTAATGATTTTTTTAATTTCAAATATTACTTGATTGATAATATTTATACACCATTATTAATAAAAAGGCCATCAGTTTGAAAACAAAATAAAAAAATAGGTAAGCTAAAAACATTTGAAAAAGGCCATCAGTTTCGTGTTTTCAGTTTACTGCCCTTTGACTATAAAAACAATAATAAAGGCCAAGGATAATTTGGTAAAAAATCAATTCATAATTCATTTTCATCAATCATCTACCAAACACTACTATTGTTCTAAAATACAATGCACCAAAAATAAGAATAAGTTAGTTACTCATCACTTGTTTGAGAATTGCTTTTTCTCTGTTATTGATTGACTCATCGCTATAAATGGCCCCTGATTTTCTTGATTATCATTTTGTTAATAAAATTATTGGTTTTTTCTGAATATATTAAATAAAGATAGGAAATTAAAGATTACTTGATAAATAATACTTCACTCTTGCTAACTAGTGCGGATAGGAAATTAAACTATCAGTAATCTTTTCTTATCAACATGTAATTTGTTTGACCTTTATTATGGCAAAAAAGTTGTTTTTGTTTTTGTTTTAGGTAATAAAGTTATTGGTGTTTTTTTGGGTAAAAAAGTTATTGGTATTTTTCTGCTTAATTAGTGTAATTGTCAAATATTCACAATGTAATTCGAAATTCAAGAATATGAAGTTTGAATCCCTGGATTTTAACTCGAGCGTTCATATCTCGAATTATTTTTAAAAAGTTATGTACTGCATGTGATATTGTTGTTGCCATGTTTTGATGGCCTAGACTCCTTTGGATGTGGACCATATAGTCGGTGTTTGGTTGCTTTTGTCGAGTCTCGTAGTATTATATATTACGGGCGGAATACGAAATTAATTTCGGCTATACATATTTCACCACTTCTAATTAATTTCAATCGCAAATATTATTTCTTCTTCACTATCAATTCCATACATTCTATAATACGCATAAAACGATGCTCAAAAAACGCGACTTCTTTAACTTGGCGCATGGGGGCCACATTGTGAATTTTCTGGTACCACATGATTATGTTTTCTTAGAACGTATCCAAAATTTGACTATTTAAATATGCTCTCCCTATTTCAGAAAAATCATAACTACATCATTAATAATTACCTCATTCAACAAAAGGCCTTAAAACTGTCGTAATAAATAGCCATGAGACTACCATTTGACTGCATATTGCCCCACCAATTCCCCCAGTTAAGAAATGTTACATCTAGGTCCCATAAAAAGTAAAAGAAAACAAAAAGAGGTTTAGTATATTGGAATATTGTGGTTACTGTACACCATCCATATATAGTGGGCCTACTCTGAAAAATATAGGAGTTTAGCATTTGTCATTACCTTTTTATTTTTATTTTTATCTAGGATGTTCGAGACGACTTATACGTATCTCGATTAATTATGTAGACTTTTCACTTTTCTCCCTTATTTTTAGGGGTAAATTGGATATTAATTATTAAATACATTTTTTATTATCCTTTAATCGTTTCGCTCAAACGTGTTTATATACGCAACTCAATTGAATACAAGTACTATTGAATAAAGTCTAATTAATCTCAATTGATAAGGTTTAATTTATGTAATAACGTCTCGAACATTATTTACAAATCTAATATTATTTCCACTCAGTTGTATTTAGATTCATATGCCGTCAGCATTAGATTTGAAGTAAGCCGCGTCCGTTGCCATAATATTAATGGCATAAATCGCATTCTATTTCTCATCGTAGAAATAATAGCACATTTTATAGAACTTTATGCATAGTTACACCCATCTATAATAAGAAAGTAGGCAATTACACACTCGGTTGATTTATGCCACAAATATGTTTAAAATCGATCCAAGTGCGCGGATTCCATATCTACCGCGTGGAATCTGCGTGCACTTAGAATGATTTTGAATACATCCGTCTCTAAATTATGTTTTCTTTTTTTGGTAAGTTAAAATTTTGTGTATTTTCATACGCGTTCATATTTTTAGGCTCTTGTCATAAGTATTTTTTCTTTTTGGTTCCCCTTTTCCTTTTTGTGCATCTACGAATCCACAGCCTTCTTTACTACCATCCCTCGTTTACCTACGTATAAAGTTCCTCTCCTGCAACAGCTCCACACACCCTCTCTCTCTCTAAAACCCCCCCTCACTCTCTCCCTCTCTGGCTTACTGCAAGACAAAAATGCTATTCAATACACAAAGAAACTTCTAACAAACCTCTCATTTTGATGAGATTTGAATGGGTTTCAAAAGAACCACTTTGGGGTTTGATTCAATGGCTTATTCCAGTTTCGACTGTGCAGCCTCAAGCCTTTTGTGTGAAGAAACCAATGGCTTGTGCTTTGATGATCTTGATTCTGTCACAGAGACTCAAAATCTGGGCTTTATGAATGATGACAGATCAAAGCCATTGGTTGATTTGCCATTGCTGAGTGAAGAGATTTTTAGTTTCCTGGTAGAGAGGGAGAGAGAACACTTGCCCAGAGAGGACTATCTTAAGAGAGTGAAAAGTGGAGGTCTTGATTTGGGTGGTTTGAGAAAAGAGGCTCTTGATTGGATTTGGAAGGTCTGTTGATTAGTTTTCTCAAATGGGTTTGTGGGTTTTTTTTTTCTCTCTCTTCTTCTTTTTTTGCTGGGTTTTAGTCATTTTTGGATTTCGTTGATTTTTCTTTGATTTTTTTGTACCATTTTCACTAATGGGTCGTCGATCTCACACCATTTTGCTTCTCTGTTTCAAATCTTTTCTCCACATAATAATGCTCTTGGCAAATTTGGTTTTTTCGACCAGTTTCAATTGATTTCAGAAGATGTTGTCTTTTTCCCCCTTTCTTTGGATCAGTTTCTACGAATTAAAACCTAATCAACACATAATGCTCACTCATACCTTGATTGGTTCAGTGGCACCACATTGGCTATCTGGGATTTGTGCTACATTTTTCCAGTTACATTTCAATTTACCTGGTTTTGCCTTTTTAGTTGAATAGTTTTAATTGATAATGCCTTGTGAAAGTGTTGCCAATGATGCCATTCCTGAAATGTGTTTTTCTGTTTTGTGTTCAACAGGCTTATGCCCATTACAGTTTTGGACCATTGAGTGTTGGCCTGTCTGTCAATTACTTGGATCGATTCCTATCAGTTTATGAACTACCTGTAAGTTCAAAACTTGGACTTTGAAATTCTGGTCTCTTTAATTCCAATTTGGTATAAATCTGATTAATCTTGATTCTCTATTTACCTAATTGTTTGTCATTTTTTTCCCAATTTCTTTTGCCTTTTCTTATAGAGAGATCAAACTTGGACAGTGCAATTGCTAGCTGTAGCCTGTTTGTCACTGGCTGCCAAAATGGAGGAGACTATGGTGCCTCTGAATGTAGATTTACAGGTGATTGAAACTAAGTTAAAGCACCCAAAAAGTTAGTTTATGTTAGCTGTTTGATGTTTTCTTGAGAAATTTTCTGCTTCTCAATTTGATTATCCGAGGGACGTGGGAATGTGGACAGGTGGGTGAGCCCAGGTTTATGTTTGAAGGTAAAACCATTCAAAGAATGGAGCTTCTGGTGATGAGAACTTTGAATTGGAAGATGAAAGCTTGTACTCCTTTTTCTTTCATAGACTACTTCATGGCAAAAATCAATGTGGATCATCAACCTCCATCAGGGTCTCTGATTTCTAGATCAGTTCAACTCATATTAAGCACAATCAAAGGTCGGTTTGTGTTATCGGTTTGATATTGTAACTATGCTTGATAGATTTTCCAACATTATCGTCATAATAGTATCAAGTGTCTTGCTGGGAATCCTTATTTTCTAACCAAAACACTTGACAATTGACAACATGATGAACAATCTAAAAATACGAACGTCACATCATTCTGTTTGAGTTTCTTTACGCGAATGCTGAATCATATTGGAATATCACCCTCACATCATTCTGAACAAATCAGTTTTCAATTTTACATATTGAGATCTTGTGTTTGATTGGTGGTGGGTGGGGATTGAATGCAGGTATTGACTTCTTGGAATTCAAGCCTTCTGAAATTGCTGCAGCAGTGGCATTACATGTCTCAGGGAAAATTCAAGCAGTAGACATTCCTAAGGCAGTGTCTTGTTTCAAACATCTTGAAGAGGTAAGAACATGTGGTACCCGATAAATGACGCCCCAAGCATGAAACCAATCTATCTTTCCGTGTTTATTCTTGGCTACTCATGTTTTGTCACGTCGGACAAAGTGGTTCCAAGATTTCAACTGCTTGGTAAGTTCTTGGCAAGTGAAAAACCACTTTCGGAATGTGAAAAGGTCTCAATCTTCAATTCAGTCCGATGTGACGAATTACGAGTAGAAACGATAAAACCGATGTGATTTTCCCAAACCAAAGAACAATGAATTCAAGTACAAGGCAAATTTGCTTTTGCTCTTAAAAGTTTAACCATTTACAATTACCAACTTGGAGGGTTTTCATGAAAATGTGGGTGTTTTCCTTGTGGAATTTGCAGGGAAGGATGTTGAAGTGTGTTGACATGATCCAACATCTGGCATTTGTTACTACTACTACTACTACTACTACTACTACTACTACTAATGTGGGTATTGGTGCCTCAGTTCCCCAAAGCCCAATTGGGGTGTTGGATGCAGCTGCATGCTTGAGCTATAAAAGTGATGATTTAACAGTTGGGTCATGTGCTCATTCTTCACATACCACTCCAGAAACCAAGAGGAGAAAAGTAGACAACAACCCATCTCAAGAAACCAATTTCAAGTCATGAATTGTCAATTTTTCCCTCTACACAATCAGTTTGGTTCAATGGGGGGTTTTGGTTTGGTTCTTAGGGTGCCCCTTAAAAAGAGTCAGTTTGATTCAATGGGGGGTTTTGGTTGGATCTGAAGGTGCCCCTGAGAGGGAGAGAGAGGTTCCATGGTTTCCAGCTGTTTGTAATAGTATCATAGTTTCTCAATAGCCACAGGCCCAAAGTAGCAGAGAAGGAAATGGACAGAGAAAATGGAGTACAGTCTTTGTTGTAGCTACAATTTTAATTGCTAGAATGAAGAGGGGGAATGGAAATAAGTGATAGTGGGGATGAAATTAAGTAGAGACTAGAGACATGTATTTGCCTAATTATTGACCGTTCCTTTGAACTTCAGAATCATAGTGATTTACTAGTACAACATATCAAGTCCAGTGAAGAACGAATATCTCTTGTCCTAGTCAAAATGCAGCATACCATCTCCACCCTAAAAAGATTGTCTTGTTCGCGAAACACCTTATAAATTATTGCATTTTTGTCAAAATTATTTTTAAGTTCTTGTTTTGCGGATCGAATAACGTTTTTGAGACTGAGGGAGAATTTATAACGCTAAGTATTCCGAAAATTTATCCCGAAAGTGTCCCGAAAAAAGCAACAAGTGGTTGAGATTCACTTTGATATTTATAATGCTAAGTACTCCGAAAATTTATCCCGAAAGTGTTCCGAAAAAAGCAAC
Organism: Rhododendron griersonianum; assembly: GCA_018127125.1. Taxonomy (NCBI): domain Eukaryota; kingdom Viridiplantae; phylum Streptophyta; class Magnoliopsida; order Ericales; family Ericaceae; genus Rhododendron; species Rhododendron griersonianum. Next base: position 1,892,259 of record CM030795.1, on the reverse strand, counting down.
AAGTGGTTGAGATTCACTTTGATATTTATAATGCTAAGTACTCCAAAAATTTTCCCCGAAAGTGTCCCGAAAAAAACAATCAGTGGTTGAGATTCACTTCGATGTTTGGGCCCCACACATCAAATTGAATCTCAATTATTGGTTATTCTTTTCGGGGCGCTTTCTGAATAAGTTTTCGGAGTACCTAGCATCACTCAAGGGAGTATTTCAAAGTTCTAACACAACGCTTTTTGGCAATGATCACGGTCCTTTTTTGGGATCCAAAAATGGAGACGGTACTGGGCCCAAGCGAGCCAGGCCCACCAACCTTTCGGGTACTATTTGACTGGATGCGCTAGTGACCGATCAGGTCAATGCCTGCAGCTCTTTTTCTTCTGGTAAAAAGAGATTCTGGGCCATGAGGAACCTTGGAAATGCCTAGGCATGAGCATAGTCTACTCGAGTAATGCTGCCCACACATATTTAAAACGTAGCTTCGGAAATAATTGTGTTCATAGTCGTTAGATGCATATTATGAGCCTATCGAATGGCTTCAAGTACGATTGCGTGCATAGTTGTGTTTTAAGATTACGTTCCTAAACTTTTAGTTGTTGAACTTTGCCAAACAACTAAACAAAGAACCCAAAAGTAAAATATGCCGGCCATAATTTATTCCAAGTGCATAGTAATGTGGGTTAAGCTCCCTCCTAATTACTATCCCCCATATACTACCAAATCTTTTATTCTTTGGCTCCACTTTGCACTTATAGCAATGATCCGAATCATTCATCTCTTAGGTTCTGAATGAAAAAAAAAAAAAGTATGTAAGAAATTAGTTTGATTACATATCAATAAACACACGTGTAATTCAAATTAAATTGCTTAAGATGAAAGTCGTTTTTTTTAATCTGATAAAAAAAATTAAAAAGTTCCCCGCAAATTACTGAATACTCCTATCAGTGATTTTTTTTTATTTCAGGAAAAAAAGATTCTTTTTTCAATTTTGAATTCTTTTTAAGTCTTTCTTCTGCGTACTGGGAAAAATTTTTGAGGGAGGATTTTTTAAGGAAATTGTTACCCTAGGATGCTGCGAAGAGAGAGGGGTGTTTGGCAGCGGTGCTGAGCGGTCGATCCGGCAGTTCATTTCGGCAATCGACGGCTTTGTTCATAATCCGAGTAACGAATGGTTCAAATTTTTATGCGCTTGAATTAGGTCCGAGCCATTCTCGGAAAAATAAACGGCCGGATCGATCACTCGGCACCCATGCTTGACAGCATCTCCCATTCCCCCATATACCCCGACATTTTGGCTATAATTCCTGCGTTAGCCTTTTTGTTTGGATTTGATATCTTCGTGCGTGATTTTGACAGGGGAGAGTAGTTGCGTCATTTTGGATTGTGAAGTTGATTTTTGCAGGTGGATCGATGTACCCTCAAGCTCATCTATCTTGGGTCCCTCCCTCCCTATCAGATGATCTGATGTTGATCCGTGACAAAACCACTAAAAAAAATCAATTCTGTTTGGACCAACTTCTATTCAATCTTTATTTTTTGGTCTTATCCACTCAGGATTTCGGACCTCCTGGTCCGAAACCAGTGTACAATAGTACGTATAAGGTATACTAGTAGATTTTTAATGCTTTTGGCTTAGAAACGGATCGTCTCCGGACTGTCCAAAACAGTTGCTCCATTTTGTTTGGTTTGGATTTTAAGGGAGATTTTTTTAGAGTAATGAGTGTAAAGAGATACTAGATAGAAAATATTTATTTGAGACCGTGTGCAGGAGTTTTGAGACCCGAAACAAACAAGCCCGTCTCGTAGAAGCTCTGATCGGTGAGAACCTTGTGCCAAGAAATATAAGGAAAACCCTATTAAGGGGTTGATAACTTGATATAATGGGTAAGCCGTAAGCGTGTGTATTTTCTCGCTTAATATTTACGTTTAAATTTTCTAAGTCGCTTGGAAGAACAAGACCTATAATTTACCATTCAATTTTCAGAGCACGCCGTGAAACTTGACCTATGCTCATGGTCGTAGGTGCGATGAAGTTCAATACAGTTAGCTATATGTGGTGAGGAAAATACTATTCAATATGCGATGTGGTCTAAGGTTAACAAACTTAACCTAAGGGGCTGACCTAGTGGTTAAGGTTTGAGATTTAGAAGTTTGCTTCCTCTTAAGATTTCAGATTCAAAAACCTCTCTTACACATTATCAACTCTTTTTGGGGTCAGTCCATAAAGAACTTTGCCCCAACTTTAATTGAGCTCCCCACCAGTGGCCGGTAGCATTGGACCTCCATGATTAGTCGAAGTGCGTCATGTGCGTAGGCTAACCCGGATACCTGAGTTATTTAAAAAAAAACAAAAAACAAAATGAAACCCAAAAACCCTTGATGAAGTGAAAATATATGGACAGTAGTAATTGACAACATGAGTGCGAGTGAGATAAGGATTAGTTTGGGCACTGTAAAAAAGCATATTTATCAAATCCAAAAAAACCAAACGTAACGTGCCACCGAAAGTCTGTAACAAGTAACAGTTCCTTTTTACTGGAGTACATGGTTGTAACATGCACTCACTACATAGTTAAGATTAAACAGCAGTAACATAATCATAGTTAAAAAAAAAATACTAAAAAATGTCACCTTTGACTGGGTAATGTTAAACAGCTAAGCAATGGTCAAATGGGTCAAATGGGTTATCAAAATCAAACCGTTATGGGTAATTGTACCAGTAAATGATCCCAACGACATGTACTAACATACACACATAAAAGGAATACCAGACAAATTCATTGAAGGAACACAAAGACAATTAATTGTCTTGAATCTCTGGAAAAGCCCGACACTTCCTTACTTAATCCGAAAGAAATTTACGTGCCCTATCCTTAGCTACTTAGCTTCAATGCATTCTATTCCGGATCATGGAACTTAGCCTGTAGTGTAGTGTAGTGTAGTGTAGTGGCGCATGATAGCCGAGACGGACGGTTCGAATCGCGCATTGTACCCCTGTAATGCAAAGGTGCGCCACAAGGTCCCCGGCCACGGTTGATATGGAATTTACCTTCAGATGAATTGTTAGAACTATGGCTCATATGTAAGTATAGAGAGATACTAAAGAGTTCTGAAAAGAAGGCCAGATGTCGGAGCGGAGTGAAGCGACGGCATCTGGCCCATTGCCGATAATCCAGTAAAAGTAGACTGGACCGAAGGCCCAGGAGTTTCGTAAGTTGGGGGGTGCGGGGGGCTGCGCCCCCCGCGGTATGGTACGGTATCGTACAAGGGTATTTTTGGAATTCAGACCAAATACCAGGTTAGGGTTAGAATAGAGTCGCTATAAATACTCTATGTTGTAAACCCTAGTTGATAACTGTGATAATAAAAGAACAGCTGCTCTCGCTCCCGTGGATGTACCCGATTTTGGGGAACCACGTATATCTCTGTGTTAATTCTTTACTGTTTTATACTTGTAAATCGTGTGCGTGTGTGTGACGATCCTAACACAAATCAACTTTTGATGGCAATTGAGCTAAATATGCCTATAACGCAACATTCCCAGTGGTGCAAGGAGATTGAGTCATATTTACTCAACTTCTTTTAAACATGGAAAAGTCCAAAAACACAATAATTTGTACAATATTGTGCATGTGACACTATTTCATTGTTAATTGGGTCTAATAAGTTTTAATACCCAAGGAAGCAATGCCAAACCCACGTTTTGTGTAAGTGTTGTGCAAATTATTGTTTTCATTGCACGATTCTTTAAACATACATATAAGACACTCTAGCAACTCACTCAATATGATCCTCTTGTCGTGTTGTTGAAGTTAATCAAACTATAAATCAGAGACGATAATAGATTGTAAGTCATTGCATAGCCAAAAATAAACATCAGCAAGGCCATTATGAAATCAAAACTCCGGTGACAACCAACCTCCGGCAACGTCCTACAAATTTACAACTTGATAGTTGTTGGTAATGCAACGATAGCTTGAGTGTTACATCATGGAAGACGAATGGAAATTTTCAGATTTTGGAGTGTACTATTTTGTTCACCCACTAATGGGTAAACATTACTCACTGTCCATACCAGATGAACATCGCTCATTTTTCACAAGGTTCACATCGAATTTTTATTTCGATGATCAGATACATTCATTTAGTGGGATTTATTTTTGTAACAATTCAAGCATTCTTATTTTGATATACGTATTTGATCGAATAACATGTGTCTTGTTTTAAATTTTTTAGATAATTTGATTAAGCTTTTACAAATATCTAGTTGAGATATTTTTCTACAAGATTGATTAAAAGGGTTTTTTTTTTTTTTTGACAAGATTGATTAAAAGGTTAAGACGTTAAAAATGGCTTTTAACTATTGAAATAAACTAACAAGCAAAAATTCATATACAAGAGAACTACTAATAATTAAGATCAATTGATCTCTCAAGAGAGTGTATAGGCCAAGCCTAATTTTTAGTTAAAAGTCCTTCAAATAATAAGGAAATCGTAGGAATATGGCAGTTCTTGTCACTAATTGAATTGGGATTATAATGACTTCCATCACCACTACAAACAACAGCAGCTCCAACCATGATGGGAAGTATATACCCGACGAGTTCTATTTGTCAGATGTCAGTTTTGACTGGTCATATTCCCCATGTGACCCTTCTGCTAAGCCCCAGTAAATAAAGAAACGAAAGTTCGATAATTTGCGTGCACCTCAACTGTTTTTGGTGAGATTGGTGCGTACACCTCGACTGTTTTTAGAGAACCAATCTCACCGCCCACTTGTAGGATTAATAGTTACTTAACGAACTTGCAACAAAATCTTGAGTTTCATTTGATTCTTTCTTTTCATCTAAACATAGCCAGGGAAGATGTGAATTTTCTATAGAAAGGAAAAGAAAAGTTGTGAAGATTGGGCCTTGTCAAAAGACTCGAAACACGTTGAAATTGAAACAAAAAAGCATGGGCTTTAATAAAATGGTTGTATCCAAGCCGATCAAAAATGCACTGATTCTTACTTAAGAACATAATACGATTCAGGTAAGTACATACATTGAAATGTGAAAGACTATATTGAGATGGGAAAACACGATTTCCTCCGGAAAAATAACTTCTCAAGTACGAATAAACACATTTTGCAGTATCGATAGAACCAAGGGTGGTTTCGAAGATATTTTTATTTATTTGTAATAATAATTAGTCCTACGAGAAACGGTACTGCAATGTTGTACAGCGAAAAAGAATCATGGGATTCAGAAGAACCTGTCCTCCTCTGTTTTATTTCTATTCTTCTGAAGCTGGCTGTTCTGTTGTATATATAATTTGCAAATATATACACTGAGACTTCTCAAATCTGCAGTATGGCAGGCATATAATACATTCCCCGATCATACAAAATCTGGTTGGCCCGTCGATGTCAAGCAACGATGCCACATCCGGCTATTTGGGTCCACCACCCTAGGGTAAGAAATTACTTCAGGGATGGGAAGATAGACATAGTGTGTGTTGCATATTCCAACCGTGATGCCGCTATATCCAGCAAATGCACCATGAACCTGCCAAGAACAAAAATCCAGAATGTAGTAGGATTTGTTGGATAGATGATGATTCTAAATCAATGGATTTAACGTCCACTGCCACATATATGTACTAGCTTTATGTAGAACTGTGGTTCGAGGTTTGGTATGGGGTTTTGATTAACTTTACGTTCGGTTTGATCCATTGGGATTGGGAAAAAAGACCAGGAATATCCAATGCAGAAGTTTCAATTGTTTTAAACAAGCTTTTTAGCATACTTATTAATGCCCCAAATTTACATAGCAGTCAACATCAGATGGGCTAAAAGCATCTCCACTCCTTACTCAATTTTTTTTATCTAAAGTTGAGTAAAATTTTGGGTAAAAACTTGATTTGGTATGAAGCAATCCAATGGGCAAATGCAAATCTAGGCATAAATTTGAATAAAGGTTTCATTAATGGCATAGTTGTAAATTTGATGGGGGAGAAAATAGCCTTCAAAATTTGAGTAAAGATTTGGTTCAAACCAAATTTGGGGAGAACCTTACTCAAATTTGGTGTGAGTTTGAGTAAGGAGTGGAGTGGTGTTTTGGGTGATTTTTACTCAAATTTGAGTAAGGAGCGGAGATGCTCTTAGCGGCAGAATATTAAAACCAATTTTTTTTGGGGCTGGGCTTGAAATTATCAGCCAGCACTTTCAAATATGGAAAAACAATTTAAGACGGAGAGAGCAGAAAATCAGACGTGCTACAAAAATTACCCGACCAACCCAACCCCACAGTTTCGCTTTAAAAAAAATACGACGCCAACATGTCTATTTATTCTCAGCTACTATCTTCGTCATTTTTCTTGGGTTTAATGTTTGACCCAGCAGGATAGGGCAGGGGACCTCAATTTTTCCAGCCAATTAAACTAGTTTATGACTTAGGTTTGCTCCTATGAAGGGATTCAGAATCCTAAAGAGTAGTTCACCATGTTTAGGAACTACATGAGGCATTGTTTCTATCACTAAACATGGCACACGAGAGACTAACCGCATTTTGACCGAGTACAGCACAAAGAATTCCATCTGACGCATTTGCACGGACTGCTCGGATCATGTATGTCGGATCAATGTACTTCACATCAGCTGGAGTACCCATCTCATTGAAGTATCTCTTTATCTGCAGAGAACTGAATGATATCAGTACCATAGTAGGTGGACAGAAGGCAAGGGGATGTAAAGAAATTATCCAGTTATGAAGAAAATCAATCAAGAATATCAGATGTCTTCCGAAATCCATAAAAAGCAGGGGGTTAACGTTCAATTTTGGTATCACAATCTTGTGCAGCTGCTTTAACATTACTTCAAACATCAGCACTAATCATTGCCACCCTAATAAAGAAGTTGCAAGCACCATTCATGGAGGTTTTCTCTGTAACACCCCGTAAATGGTAATATACAACTTGTTCTCTTTGTTGTCTTGTACTCTCGTGTAAATAACTCCATATATATTTGTGCTTCAAAATACCAGGAAACAAATGGAAAAGAGGTGAGATATTAAAGAGAAAAAAAGACAAGTGGAATTAAGTGAATCATCAAATCACTCCTCGTCACCATGCTAAAAAAGAAGTTGAAAGCACCATTCCTGAGGGATTTAAAAATGGACAGAAAGGCACAACCAGTAACCTCTTGTTGTAGATATACACCAATATCTCCGAGGACAATATTTCCAGATGCATCTTGGGCGTTGGTTTCTAGGAGAAAATCCTGCATCGAAGAACAATAACAGAAAGGCCCCAATCAAAAAGTCAGTGTCACATTGTTACCAATTGTCACAAAAGCTTAAGCTGTCATGAAATGGGTCCATCATATATAACAAGCTATCCAACAACATTTAGATATAACTTAACAAACAAAATTACATTCGTAAATGTTGAAAACCAATTCTTCTACTTCCAGGGGGAAACATTGAAGTTATTCTCTATAAATGTTCTTGCTTTGCAGGCTTTTTAGCAATTTCGGGTCATACTGGACCACTATTGAAATAAACATAATCCAAAGCTGGACAAAAGCATCGTTTTATCACATGAGAATAATTTCAACAGGGTGAATTCCCTGGTGCCGGAGAAGAGGGTGGTGGTATTAGAAGTATGGTTACACTATTTTGCCAAGGGATTCGTAAGTTGAAATGCAAGACAGAAGTTAAGGAACTAAGAAAGTAAAAAAATCAGCAATTCTGCAGTGACGAAGTCACAAGATTGTAAGAGCTATGCAGAACTTCTTGAATTAAACACCAGATACAGTAACTACTAATCTATGCATCCTTCAGAACCTTATTCAATTTACGGTGATGGAAACAACTCAAACAGGCATGCATATTGTGAAGTAGACCACATTTACAGGAAAGAATAAAGGAAATAGATGCATAAAGATCATTTGTTTGAATACGTTTAACCTGGAAGCCTTAAATGAGAACAAAATGAAACTGACCTGCCCAGCTCCCTCTGCTATACAGACCACAGCTGATCCCTTTTTCCCCAGTAGGTACTTCAGATGGCTCAGGACACCATGGGGTCCACGTAAATTGAAAGGCACCTAAGAGGAGAAATATAGACAGAGTAAAAAGCTAGGCTGGCACACATGAAATTGTATGAATATCCTGTGGACGTACCTCCGGGATGAGACATATATCAATTTGTCCACTAGCAAGGGAAGCGTGCATGGCTATAAATCCACTACTACGACCCATCAACTTCACAATCCCAATACCGCGATAAGCACTATGAGCCTGTCGGAGGAATCAGTGAAAATAAGATATCAAGAACCAACATTACGGAAGAATTCTAAACTTCTGAGCACAGAACTTAATGGAGAGTTTGACTTGGTAAATTGCCTTCAAATGCACAATGGACTAGAGAGGCAGTAAGACTACGAGAAACTTTACCTCAATGTAAGCAGAATTTATTGCACGTTGTGCTTCTTCAACTGCAGTATCGAAACCAAAAGTTTTGTCCATCAGCAAAATATCATTGTCAATGGTTTTTGGTACACCAACAACAGCCACCCTCAGCCGTCTTTTACGGCACTAAACACCAAAGAGTGAAGAAATTAGACTCTGTAAATGAAGTAGGAAACACAAGAAGTGAGTAAACCAAATATTTCATAACTCAAAAGATGAACACAAAAAAAAAAAAAAAAAACCATGTCTATCATTCTTTTCCTGTTTTTCTGCTAAAGATAGATAAATCACAAAGCTTTTTCATTTTGTTCTTGATCGCCCATTGGCACACTTTTCAAGTGAAACGCAATAAAATGAACTTGACCATGAGTGCTTACAGTATAGTCCAGGGATTGATAAAGTAGAAATATTCTTGCAAAAGGTAATTACTCACAAGTCACAATGCTTTGAGATGAATAAAATGAGCTGGAATAAAACTGTTCTGAGGAATGATAGTTTGCCGACTAGAATTTTTTCAGGTGAAAAACATATAAAGCGGGGTAGAGAATATAAGATAAAGCACCAACAGAGTAAAATGCTACAGGCTTATCAACCTCATTGTGTATTGCATTGGCACCGGCATGAGTTCCATTTCCACCCAACACAAAAAGCATGTTGACTCCTCTTTCCTGACATCAATTTGGAACATACATGTATATGAACACATATAAATACAGCCATTTGCAGTTTCAATAGAAACCACAGGGAAAACTTGTGAAAGATCTTCCATTGAAAAGATATATTGATATAACACCTCCATACTGTCCACGATATCACTAACACTGGGTCCTCCACGTGAGACTCCTAGCAAGCTTCCACCAGAAAGATGGGCATTTTGAACCACATTCCTGGATAGCTGATAATCAAGGAGATAAATAAGCAGATATTACTAATTATGTATGTAATTTTGAAAGGGAGAGACAATCATGTCTTATCTGAAGCCTATTGGTGGCTTTGCGGATCGAAACATGACCCATCAAAAGTTCCCTCACATAAACTGGAGCACATTGTTATCAGAGCTATTTCACTGGCTAAAGAATGGCTTGCCACGAACCATAGCCAGAAGCAGTAGGCAGGTAAGCAACAGCATGATTTAATTAGCCTTAATTTAAAAAACTGAAGCATCATCAATATGTTCTAATACAGAAACACGATCTATCAACCCACCACTCATTGTCTACCATGGGATCACCACTCATTGTCTACCATGGGATCATTATAGTTTATGGTCCTTTCAAAACATATGGCAGCCATGAAGCACGGATACTCCATATTGCTTGCCATATACGTGTCGGACACTCCGGGGACACATGACATGCCAGGGACACGTGGGGAAACATATGGGACACACCATGCGGCAAGGGACACATCGGGGACACCTGTTTCTCAATTTGGACGCGGATGGAAACCTCAAAAGGACCAATTTCAAATATTGAAAGCTTATTTCGGGGTATGATATTCCAAAAATATGAGGAAAAAAGTACGAATAAATGAGTTATGAACAGATAAAACCCTCTTTTGACTTGCAATAATTAGAATGAAACAATAAGAATTTTAAAGACACAATTAGTTTTGCTTATTTTAGTATAGAGTGGTCATATAAATAATACTCACCTCCGTCCCATACAGTTGGTCTTCTATGAAACTACGAGCAATTTTTAAGCTAAAAAATAATATACTTACCAAAATAATTTTTTTTGCAATATGAATCTTGTTTGATAGATCTTTTAAACGGTGCAAAAAAAAAAATGAAAATTTATTCTAGTAATACACTATTTTTAAGTTCAAAAATTGCACGTAGTTTTGTAGGAAACTAACTTTATAGGACGGAGGGAGTAACTAAATATCTATCCTAACATATATACACAATTTTTGCCATGTTCCCCGCCGTGTCCATGTCCCGATTTATTTAGGATTGTTGTTCCCCGTGTTTGTATCCGTGCTTCTTAGTATGGAAGTTGTAACATCAGACCATTTGTCAAGCCACCAAGTAATTAGAATTTAGGACAGCTTGGTTGTGTAAAATCCCACCAACTAAACTTTTTCTTTGTCAAGCCACCAAGAAATTAGGATTTAGGACAGCATGGTTGTGCAAAATCCCACCAACTAAACTTTATCTCAGGGGAGCTAGGTTGAGGCTAAAAACATATATGTTAAAAACTATGACTACCAAGAATTTTTCAGAAGAAACGTGAAAAGCACAACTCAAGAGTGTAAAATTTTTGTTGTCAATATATTTCTGGAAAGCTGCCTGAAGGATAGAAATAACAACTCACTGGCATTTCCCTCAAGTCTTTGTCAGCAAATCCCCGATAACCGAAAGGAATCCCCACAATCTTTTTCACACCGTATATTTCAAGGGTGATAACAATCTGCAGCAATTACCAAAACAACAATGAATGATGACAATCTGCAAGTAAAGGTTAGAATAATAACTTGACAGGAAAGGAGTGCTTTGGATCTCAAAGTATCTATTGCACTACTATAGTTAGACACATATACATTTAAAATGAAATGAAAATGTGAGGTTATATTCTTTATTCTACATGTAGACAACTGAAAAATCCATAACCACGCAATCAAGTGAAAGTTGAAGAATGCATTTTTCCACCTTTTTAGTTTAACTCAATCTTAATGTTTCCATAGTTAGGTGATCTTAATGTTTCCATAGTTAGGTGTCTGGGTGATTCGGCTATGACAATTCCCTTAAGAATACCCACGTTGATCTGGATAAAACTCACAAGCAAAAGAAAATTTGGAACAATCACCTGTCTGATGACATCATTGAGACCAGGGCAAAGTCCACCACATGTCACAATTGCTGCTTTCACTTCTTCTGGTTTGAAGTATATTTTCTCCCGAGGACCAGCTCGGTGAACCCTGGAAAGTTATCAAATTTGAGTTAAAACTGCCGCAATGTCTGTTAACAGCTATGCGGCACTATTACGACTCTCTCTCCCCCAACAAAATGATCATTCCTATTTTACCTGATTCGTTGGTTACTAACTTAGATTAAAGGTTAGATTCCACAGATAATTGGAATTCAATCTCCGTATCTTGACACTTTTCCTCTGATAAAAAAAAATAGCAAAATCTCCATATCTTGACAGATTGCTCAACGAGTTTTTGTTTGCGCTACAACAAAACGTACCGACACTCATTCTTTATTATTTTTTCTATAAGTAACAACAGACAAGTTATCCATAAGCTTCACTACTAAAAAATAGCAAATGAATAAATACATCGAACAAATGGAGAAGTCTTCATAAAAAATTTGCACACATTTTAGACATAACTAAAAACTAAACAAACCGACTAAAAAGTTTTTAAATCTCCACCAACAGAAAATTTTGAAAGAAACAAGAGTATTGGTCTGATTTCTCAAACTTTTATGAGGAAAATATTTACGATTTCAATCGCCACTACCGTTACGCCACTTATGCTTATATCCCACAAATGGGAGACCACCAAAGTTAGTGGAATGTGAAACCCCGAGGTGTGAGGTTGATGACTGGGCGATAGTATTGTATGATCTGATTCATTGTTCTATTAATTAGGGAGTTTATTGAATTAAACATTTATCTGGCCTCTATAAGGCTAGTTTGCCGTATTGGAGTGGAGTTTACTCTAACTTGGTCCATATTGGATTATGCACTATCCTGTCTTGAAGGTTTCCTATTATTATTGCGATATAAATGCAACCCATATATGGCACTTACCATTGTTCCACCCAAGTACAGTCAGAGTCAATGCACTCAGCACCCGCAGATGTAGGAGAGGAATATTTTATGACCTGAAATAAACATACTTAGAGCAAACAACATGACAGCTAGAGAGGAAAAATCCCCGTGTTCAGAAATTAACATTTCTGAGCAATTCCATGTGTGTAGTCTAATATGAATAGAGATGAAGAGTGAAAGGAAACAAATAAAGTGGAAAGTAACACTATTAAAATTGAATCCAGAAGTGTCTCGAGTGATGAGACTACGTGGAAAACACGAAAATTAAGTTTCTGCATCCTTCCTTCACCTTTAAAATCACGAATACTAAATTCATGCAAAAAAATGTCCGCAATAAGTATTCAGATGCAGATTGCTAGCAAAATTAAAAGCTGGTATAAAAAACATGAGTTCAATGGCACGTGGAATCTCTTATCTATAGATTCAGATGCAGATTGTTAGCAAAATTAAAAGCTGGTATAAAAAAACATGAGTTCAATGGCACGTGGAATCTCTTATCTATAGAATAAACTAAAAGACAGTATAATTAGTTAACAGTTTCAAGTGAACACTTGCAACAATATCTGTTTTGCTACTAATTCCAGATATTACCAACTTTAAGAACGATATCCAAGGATGTATATCAAGGAAAAGTTAGCCAGAAGTCCACACACCTTCAGAAGTACTCTGTCATTGTTACTAATGTATCCATGCCACTTCTCATCTGACGGATAACCATCAGCAAAATCTTCAGTAGGACTCCTACAACAGAGAATATATTTAGAGCAACCAAACAGAGAATGGACATATTATTTGTCGGACCGCTTTTCCACCATCTCTCCTAAAACCAATTGGTTGTAGGAAGGGTTTCAATTAAGTCTTTAATGGCATTCGACATCGCACTCGCAAGTCTGTTTTTAGAGCGGTCGCAGGGAGTGGCATTGTGTAACCAAATCCATGGGGGCACTCCGGGCCCAACAATCCCTCCCTCACGATGACGCTCCCGCGACTCGAACCCATGACTTCCTTGCTCTGATACCACTTGTCGGACCGCTTTTCCACCATCTCTCCTAAAACCAATTGGTTGTAGGAAGGGTTTCAATTAAGTCTTTTATGGCATTCGACATCGCACCCGCAAGTCTGTTTTTAGAGCGGTCGCAGGGAGTGGCATTGTGTAACCAAATCCATGGGGGCACTCCGAGCCCAACATTATTCAATGGTCCCAGTGTTCTTGCTTACAAGTTACAACCACACATTTTTGAAAGCCCTATATATTTGGCGATAGCCCCTTGCAAATTATTTTTGCTTCTCCATTTTAACCCAAACGTGAATTTGCACTAATTTCTCATCTACCTCAATCGATCTCCTTATGTCCCTAGCATATTTCTTTCATTTTCTCCTCTATGTAGTTCCTTATGATCTATCATGCCTATTGTTCAACTAATGAAAAATTCACCAATTGCATTGTAAGCCAAACTATATCAAACTTACAGGCCCTTGGATTGTGAGGAAGGGAGAGAAAAGAAAGGGTCGTGATTTCTTGTTAAACCTGAGATTTAATGAGTTACAAAATGGACCAATAAAGATTCATCTTTTTGTTTATTCTCATCCTTTCCCTTCTCTTTTAGCAATCCAAATAAGAGAAAGGGTTCTCTTTTCTTCTCTCACCATCCAAAGGGCTGTTGCTTTCGTGTTTCGAGTTCAATATGTTTGCTTCTTTGACTAGTGAAACAGGAAACGAATGATGTAGGAAAATTCTGCCCCAGTGGACCACTAATTCATTTTCCAGAGAATGCGGGTAGACAAATGCATAAGACATTTAAGACTAAGTTGAATACAAAGCACACATGTTATTTGAAGCGTACTTGTTGGGTAGCTACAGATTACTCATGCAAAGTTCTACTTTGACTAGCATTGAATAGTAGTTACAGGGAAGAAAATTACAGTTCCAGCTGACACAAATTCTCAGTCGAAATAGACCACCGGTTCCGGTTAACGTTTCTCCTCTTTTTCCTACTTCTAAAAGAAGAAGTTTGCCTATTTGATTGGTTACTTAAGAGAAATCTAGGGAAAGGTTTTTGGGATAGACAGGTGGAACTGGAGGAAGAATTGATGAAGAACCCATTCACTCGCGGTAAAGGGATTAAGCCCGTTAAGATTTGGAAGGCTTTGGTAGAGACCAAAAAATAGTATCTATGGTCTTATTTTCGCAAAAAGGACAAAAAAAACAGCACAGAAATTTCAAATCCTCAGCTAATCACAAAGAATTACAAGAATAGAAACCACTAAGAAGTTTCAAATCATGATACTGTAAGTCCCCATTAAGTTGGAGGGGAACCTTTGTCTGGTTGTCACATGTCAGTTTTGAGATAATTTTTTGAGATAAAAATGCTTTATACGTTTGCGAATATTTTCGCCTTTCTATTGACATTTTAACAAAAAAAAAAAAACTTTTTTAATAGAGGTACGCAATATACATCTAAAAAGCAAAATTCAATGAAAAATGCTGATAAAAAATCAATAAAGACGAAAAATACGAATGATGAAGCCATCAACTTTTTTCGATATAAGATTTTTAAGAGGAGAAAAGTTGTAAGACCATCAATTAACTTTTCTGCAATCAACTTTTTTGGAGCCGTCTTGCTAACCTCCGCCTGAGAAACTTTTATGTATGCCAGGGATATCAAGGGGGTTGGTATCCCCTCTTGTCCGTTTCGCATTTTTTGGCCATTTTCCAATCACATTTTGATGATCGACTCCATTCATTTTGTAGAATTCGGTGAGAACCTTATTCAGACCAAAAATCGTGTTCATCGGATTTTATTTGATACATGATTGGCACACGTGAAAATCGCAAAAAAAATCAAAATTGGGTTCTGATTCATTGTGTTTTTGGACCCAGTTTTGATTTTCTTCAATTTTCACATGCGCCGATCATGTATCACTAAAGTTCGATGAACACAATTTAAGATATGATTAATGTTTTCGCCGAAAACTACAAAATGAACGGAGCCAATCATCCAAATGTGGTCGGAAAATGGCCAGAAAATGCGAAACGGAATGGAGGGGATACCAACCCCTTGGTATCCCCGGTATAAATAAAAGTTTCTCCCTCCACCTAGTGGAAAAGGATAATACACAAATAATTTCAAACAAGTTCAAATATCAATACATATCTTACCGATGTTAATACACTTCCGCAAATATCAATACATTTTTCGCACATATCAATGCACCATTTACCTATTATCCTCCGCCCTTAGTGCGGGTGCGGAGGTTAGCATTTTCCATTTTGGAGATAATTTTCTTGCATTTTTAAAATTTTTCAATGTGCTCGGTCAAGTTGTAAGACCATCAATTAACTTTTCCTCGTAACTTTTCCGGTTCTACACTAGTTTCTACATAGTTAAACAACTAATTTCCCACTTTTCCTTCAATTTCTTGTATCATCTCATAACAAATGAACGCATAAAAAGATAAATTTTTATCGGGAATAACTTTAGTGTGCTTGAGAAGTGAAACTCTTGCAATACTCCATCGGCGGTGTTTTGAATTCAAGTAGTACCTCATCCGGAGACAAAAGGTGGAGGGGATGGGCACGGCGTCATGAATTACGTCGGTGAGGTGAGGAATATCGTATCGAGACTCGAATTCTTCCTGGAACTTGGACTTCCAGCTAGGATCGCTGTAGTCGATCGCCGCGGCGGCTGCGGAGGCGGCTGATGACGGCGGCCTCGTGTTCTCCGCGTGCGCGCGAATCCTCCGGCGAACTCTGTTCGATTTCGGCCTCCAGATAGGGAGTAACGGGGTGAGGGTACGGAGGCTGGAGAAGTGAGGAACTCTAGCCGGGACGACGACGCCGATCGCCGGCGAGAGCGATTCCATCAAACGACGAAGTCAGCAATTGCGGAAAACGCCGGTGATGAGAGCGGAGTGTAATACGTGTGTGTGTGTGTGTGAGAGAGAGAGGGAGAGGGAGAGAGAGAGAGAGAGAGAGAGCCGGAGAGACAAATATAAGCACAGTGGACAAAGAGACGTTCCTATGTTCTGACTTCTGAGTTGTTGACAGAAACAAGGAGTGTCTTTTTCAAGTTAAACGACGTCATATAATGCATAAACAAAAATACAACGTCATAAGGCGGAATATACTACTATTTAATTTGATCACAACTAATCAGATAGAATTATTTATCGGCGAAATTGCGAATCTACATGCCCTAACACTGCAGGATCTACCAAATTTTCATCTTGTCGGTCCTCACCGTCCTGTCTCGCATTTCTCGTAGAGAAAATCTCCATAAAAATTATTCGTATTTTGCTAACAATATGAATGGTTTAAGTTTACTATAGGAAGATCATATTTGACGGTTCGTGTCAGCAAACAAAGCACCATCCGTTTAATTACGCCGTCGTTATCATCTACTGTTATTTTTATATCAAAAAACAGTAGATTGCGAGCTGGCTGCGAATCCCCTAATGATATGTAAGGGTTGCTATCATCTACTTTTCAACTCAAGTTGCACGAGACTGTAAGTTACATCAGATGTATCTCTGGACCCTACAAACGGAAAAGGCCTTTTGGTAACTATTCTCTGTTTGGCTGCCTACCATGTGAAGAAGGCCCATTGATAACAGAAAGTCTAATGATACAGGTGAAAAATCTGTACCAATGGGTACAAACCTTTTTTTGGGTCTATTTTGGGTCTCAAAAAAATGATCGGAGTCGCTCATTTTGTTTGAAATACTTTACTTATGGTCCCTGCAAAAAATAAGCTCAATCGGGTATCGGTAAGAGCATTTACGAAACATCCAAACTTTGCTCTAGAATTAAGGTTTGAATTCTGGGACAAAGTTGGACGTTTTGTAGGTGTCTTAACCGATATCGGATTGAGCTTATTTTTCGCAAGAGCCGTAAATAAAGTATTTTAAACAAAATGGGCTGTTTCGATCATTTTTTTGAAACCCAAAACGGGACAAAAATGGGATTTGTACACATTGGTACAGATTTTATATTTGTACCAGTAGCACCATTCCATTGATAATGAGGTTTTAAGGCTTTTACTAACATTTCATGCTCTCACTTTCGCAATTACTCACACGCTTTGGGTTAGTTCAATCGGTTGGTGAGTTTGTTTTCTACCCGATTTAACTTAGTTCGTTCTTGGAGTTGGAGACAGGCTGTAAGAATGATAATTTTTTGTGAATCTTTTAGTCCCGGCAAGCATCTCGAAGGAAAAAAAAAATGTATCGAAGGCTTCGTACAGGGAAAGCCAGCACAAGCTGCATAAAAGGTTAGTTCCCTTATGATTCCAATTTCCACGTGCTTGCCTAATTCCAATTTCTTTTTCTTTTTTTCTTGTCTTCTTCCACTGGGGTCATTTCCATGTGCTTTTGATTTTACTTTACGAGATTATGTCGGGTAATTAAAGCTTACGCACGAAAATAACCATTCGCGGAGATTTTGAGGCATAAAACTAACAAAAACACTCAAAAGGAGGTTTTTTTTAAAAATTAATTAGCTTGAGAAAAATGCCTTCGAACTCTCGACCTTGCTGAAGTTGACGAAACCACTATGCGCATGCTTCGATCTGGTAGCTTTCGTAAGACAGCATGTTGGAAAGTTATGGAAAATCAAATGCATTTTGTTTTGCTTGTTCGCATTCTCTCCGAGTCAATGAACCTAATTGGCACTATCAAAATAAAACCGGCCAACCAACTGGGGCTAGCTTAGTTGGCCAGAACTTCTGCATCTCACTAAAATGTCAGGAATTGTGGGTTTTCTTTCTTTTGTGTTTGTTGGGATTATTTCTCCCCTTAATGGGGCTTGTAGTTGAGTTAATGTCCCATGATTTGTACTTTGTACTTCATACATGATGTAATATAATAATCTCTCCTACCGATTGGCAAAAAAATAAAATAAAACTGGCTAAGAACTTAATTGGATTCATTTGAGTAGTAGTACTATTTTTGGTCGATCCACGTTTAATTAGGATATAAAGGATTTTTCAGAAAATAAAAACGAACAGAATAAACATTTATTGAGTGAAGCCTAACATAACAAACCCATACCGTGCATTGGTCTACCATTTTTAAAAAAAACGGATGTCCGGATCGGTTTACACACCTCGACTAACACTGGGATCCCTGAAATTAAAGACCAGACAAATCATCCAGTGAATCCAAGGTTTGGAGTGTTTGCATCCGTGTGATTCGAACATTTGGGCACACGCCCCTGAAAATTTCGGATGCGCCCTTTTAAGGAAAAGTGCGGCGAAACGTTACAATTCAGAGTCGTCACTCGGGTTTTTAGCGGTATGCACCCAAGGAACCGAACTTGAAACGTTCTGCTACGTTTTGATTGGAAAAGGTTTTGGAGACTGGACCATTGTCACCTTCGATATTTGAAATTCGGGAGTCAGGTTACGAGAGGGGAAGGGTTTTATGGCACTCCTCTCGCCCAATCTGGAGATCGGTCTCTACTCGGACATTTCATAAAACATTTGCATTTTTCTCTCATTAATCATTTTTTAGCCAATTAGGACGGAGGAACAGTTAAAGGGGATTTAAAACTGTAACAAGTTGACAAGATGTGACAAAATGGTATGCTTGATATATTGAAACAATAAGTATAGATTGAAAATAGACTTCTGTGAGTGCTTTAAACAGACTAGAACACACTGGTCCGGAGTGACATGCACAAGAAGAAGCCTGCATGCACTGGCCAAACCACTGCATGCAGACTTGACCTGCGCACGCCACACAAAGACTGGTATTCTCCAGTAAGCCTAAACTTACAACTCTTATTTTCAACCCTCTGGGCTTTGAAAAGGACCAGTGCACACCCAGGACAAATCACGCAGTTTATAAAGCAGATATTAAACAGTTACAGATAGTTGAAATGGCTTTGGAGCCATAAAATGAACATAACACCCCATAAACAATGTGGGGGAAT
This sequence comes from Rhododendron griersonianum, assembly GCA_018127125.1. NCBI lineage: Eukaryota > Viridiplantae > Streptophyta > Magnoliopsida > Ericales > Ericaceae > Rhododendron > Rhododendron griersonianum. Next base: position 1,873,102 of record CM030795.1, on the reverse strand, counting down.
AAACAGAGGCCAAGGCCTAGTTGTCATGCAAGGGCCAGTCACTGGGCTAGATCTTACTGCCGTACGCCAGTTACATTCTTTTGTCTAGTGCTTGGCTTTACATTTTCTGGGCTCTGGAACATGACCAGAAGGATCCCAGAGGCATTCCAAAACAGCAAAAACTAATATTGAATACTACAACTACACAGTTCTAAATACAGAATGTTGTAATTGGTTTTTAGCATGCAATAAGGTGATGAGATAGAAAGAAGAACAGAAAATAGCTAAGCACTGAACCCCACGCCAGTACTGTACATACAGCCATGACTGGCGTACGGCTCGATACTACTGGTGTGCTCCATTGTTAGTTATATACGGCTTTGAAGCCTTGCCAACTTTAGGGCCAGGACTGGTATTGATTACCAACCTTGACCATGCCAGCCCCCCTCAGGGGTCAGAACAGAACATATACAAAAGGTGGTATACCTTTGTTTTGAGTTTATTGGAATGTTTTAAGCCTTGAGCTTGATGTTTGATGGATGGACAAGGGGTGTTTGACAGTGAGTGATGTATGGAGGAGCCTCTTGTTTACTCTTCCAAGGGATGGAAGAAGAGAAAGCAAGAAACTAAAGGAAAGAGAGAGAGAAAGAGATTTGGGAACTCTTTATGTGTGTAACCCCTTGCATATGCAAATGCAAGAGGGGTATATATAGGGAAATGAGTGAAGGAGAGGGGATGTAACCAACCTAGTTTAAGGCTGGTTGAGTTTGGAGAGAAGACTCCATGCATTAAATGCATGGGACTTGCTTGATTGAAGTTGTAGGAGAGAGGGGGGAACATCCCCTACACGTATATACCAACCAGACGAATGTACAAAATTCTGGAGGGCCCAAAAGTCTTGTGCATGTGGTTGAATAAAGGTGATTTGACTGATTTTAACTGGCGTACGCCCGTAAGGAACCTACGTGCACTGGTAACAACCTGGTCAATGGTCAAAGTTGACCGATGACTGACACGTGGCAATGTACCAGCGTATGCAAGTTGGGTTTTGTTGAGGCCTTTTGGCTCTGGCTTGAAGGGTTTGAAAAGGGGTTCGAAAGGGTTTGAATGAGGCTCGAAACGCTCAAAGTTCAAACACACTAACATTCTTGAGAAGTTCTTGACCTTATTCATCATTGGGGAATCAAAAACCGTAAGTAAACTAATCTGGACAATCCAGAATAGGATGTCTACAGAACATATAACCTCATAAAAAATGAACATTTATTTGCTTCGCCATGCCCATGGGGCTGATTGGTCTACCATTTTCATGGTTATACGAAACATGAAAAGGGCAAAACACATCAAGTCAAGTCAAATCTTGGAGCCAACCCTCTATAAAATGTTTCAGTAACCCGTTCGGCTAAATAAGTCAACTGGCTTATTTTTTTGTCTTTATTCAAATTTTTTTCGTATTTGTTAGTTTTTCGTCAATTTTTTGGGGATTATTGCATCATTATGACAAGAGGAATCTAAAAAGTAAAAAATTACGATAGAAACCTAATTTTTTTGAATAAAGACAAAAATAAGCCAATAAGCCAATTTTTCGTCTTTATTCAAAAAAAAATTGGATTTCGATCATAATTTTTTACTTTTTAGATTCCTCTCGTCATGACGATACAATAATCACCAAAAAATTGACAAAACACTAACAAATAAGAACAAAAATTGAATAAGAACAAAAAAATAAGCCAGTTGGTTTATTTAGCCGAACGGAAAAATATTCTTTTTTTATTGTCAAGCGGTATGAAAATACACGTATAAAAAAATAATAAAACTGAAAATAATTCAACAATCACTGCGAGCCTAATCCATCTACTAGCCCTATTCGTTTTAAACGATCCCAAACAATTCCACAATCACTATAAAACTGGCCCAACTACAAGCCCTAGCTCTATTACGAGGGAAATGATCTCAAACAATCTCACAATCCATGTAAGTCCAACCCAATTATAAAGGAAAGAATACCGTAAATGAGGAGATTCGAATTCCTAGTAAGATGCAACTATGCAAGAGTTTTGACCAACTGAACTAGCCTCAATGGGTTAGTATATATCTTTAATAAACATGGCTCTTATAAGACCCTAAAAAGACTTTGCTTATGCTTACTATTGTAATTTCAAAGGCTTTTAAATGTTGTTACCTGCACTTACAAACAGAACGGAACGATGGCTTTGTTCACTTGAAATTTCCAAAACCACCCTCCTATCTCTTTCTCAGCACAGTTTTCCATATAAAGTAGGTGCCCCTTTAACCAAGGTTACGGAGAAGGGAAAATACTGTCCAATGACGTTCACATCAACATATGTGGAAAAATGCACCCAAAGTAGATTGTGCTTTAAGGGCAACCCAAACCCACAATCCCTTCAAAGTAACGTAGTAGTACTAAAAACAGCAAGCATTGTCCCACTTTGAATCATATGTATTTGGCCTTAACTGCCCCTTTCAAATAAGAGATATTTGGCGCCTAAATTTGGATAACCCAACAGAAATAACTACTTCAAACGGTCAATTCTTTCTCTAAACATTCCATCTAATGGGTCATGTCTTCTTCAATGGCAGGTCCCAAAACCAAGAGTCTCATATCACATACTAGGGTTTAAAAGGATAACCTCCTATGAGTAACAGATGGAGCATCAAGCCATCCACTACTAAGCAAATTCACTAGGTTCGGTTCTGTTGTTTACCTCACACCGATAGATTGAATTTTCTGTACATGTTTCTCATCAAGATTTAATTTCCAAAAGTAAATGGGTTTTGCAGGCACATCACTTCTATAGCGTCAAGTCCTCAGCCCTAGCAACACTGCATGTTTGATCGAGACGGTAATACTTGTTTCTTTTTCCTTCTCTTTCTTCCATTTGTCTTGAACAATGCCATTCATAAGAAACTCCCATACACAAAAACACTACAAAGTGACGTTGCAGTAACATTGCCGCAATTTTGAACCACATTGATGCTTGTTTGGATCCTAGTAAATGAATGTTCTATTTGCATAGCACTACCTTTCTTGTATAGATAGTGGTCATAGTGAAACTGAAGCCTCGCAGCGTGTAGTCATGTCCATTGAGGAATTGAAGATCCGCGGCGAGCTGGAGATGGATGTGGAAAGAAATTTAGAGGCAGAGATCAAGGATGGGATCTATCATCTTGCTCTTCGCTTGCACCGGCTCTATCAACACCAAAAGGAAAGGAACGAAAGAGAATTATCCGAGCCCCGTCCCAAAAGTCAACAAGGCCTGACAAAGAACAAAATACTTTCTGAGGTGAACATAAGCATTAGAATGGATGGAGGAACCAAGGTTGAGATAAAAGAGATAAACAAAGAAGCTCGCAAACATGGCAATTTGCGGGCTTCATCAAGATCAGAAAATTCGAAAGGAATGATTGGTTCCAACGGAACGAAGTTCGACTGGGCAAAGAGTCTTCGATCAGAAGCACGCCCACATGTGATTAAGAAGAAGATTAATAACTGTGCGTAATCATGGTATTTGGGTGATAATAAGCTTCACAGACTGGGCAAAGAGTCTTCGATCAGAAGCACGCCCACATGTGATTGAGAAGAAGATTAATAACTGTACGTAATCATGGTATTTGGGTGATAATAAGCTTCACAGGCATCACTTTATTGTTCTGCTGATCTATTCTGGCTTGTAATTTTATATAGACGATTGCTTTGAATGAAATAATGTGACTTTTCCTACTACTGTACAACATGTGAGATCATAATTTTGTGCCCCTAGCATTTAGGATGAAGCTTGGGAGAAGAATTCAATGTGAATAGTTTAAGTAAATTTAGGATCTTAAAACAAATCAAGCACTTAGTGTAAGTTTTAACGATCACTAAATAGTATTAGAACACTAAGCTAAAAATGTATTCTTCCTAACTTGAGATAGCTACACTGCAGAATAGGCAGTATAAAGGAAGAGTGAGAGAGCATGAATCCAACTTCAAGAAGCCAAATGAGTTGTATTTAAAATTACAACCACATGGACTGAATACATTCAAGGGGTCAACAACCTATTTTGTCTATCATCGCAAAAATGACCCCAACTCCGCAATCAACTAATTTCATCATATGCCATAACAGAAGAATACCTCAAATTAGACATCCTATCTTCCATCTATTATCCTTGAGACTTTGAGAAAACTATAAAAAGTGATGGTACCACAAAAAGCGTACCATTATCAGACAGGCGAGTAGTGTGCTTGCACAACATCCTGTAGGCACTTCACTGCACTATCATAGTTCAGAAATCCCATGTACCAAAATTCGTGGTTATCCACTGAGATAACCTGGATGTACTTTTCAGCAGGATTAGCACTGCTTGATGAAGGATTGACTGCTTTAAGCTGGTGTAATGGGATGACTACCTAGTAAATCAAAGAGCAAACATAAGACAAGGTAAAAAGGTATCAAAATAGGATCCTGCCATCCTGCTATTGTTTGCCCACTGGGCTGGCATTAAGGCAAGAAAAAGTCCAAAAATAACACACTTCTCGATGCACACTTCACATTCTTAATACATTTTCACGATCTTCTGTACAATTTCACATAAACCAACACACTCTTTTGACTTTGATAACAATAGCCCTATGGGCTGTTTTTAGCATTTTCTGTATCAAAAATATGCTGCAAGGCACCTTAAAAAAATGAAGTCAGAATAATCTTGAAACCATGAAACTGAACCAAGCCCAACCGCGTTCTTTGGTTCTGTCTCACTGGTTCAATGGTTCAGCCCAGTGTTCAATTTTCATTAACAGTTGAAGCGATCAGTTCAGGGTTTTCAATTAAACTTAATCCGAACAGTGAATACCCCTGAAAACAATATAAATGTGCTATGAATCAATAGCTACATTGACTGGAATCAGGAAAGTGTTGCTCCATCATCTAGAAGATTAGATGATTTTGTTCGTTCTGCCCTCATGCTTTAGTTGTTATGTTCTACATATATAATGAAGTCCCCTTCTTGTACTCGTACTTATTATCCATGTGGTAAAATCTTTAGAAAATTAGTCTTAGGTCCATTATGTGAACTTCATAAGCTCACAAGTGACAAGTCCACCTATTAATTTTGTAAGGTCTCAAGTCCATTTTAGGGTACCCTAGGGTTTAGGCACTTTCATAAGATTTTAGGGTGCACTTTTTTATTATAAGATAGGGTACCCTAGGGTTTAGGCACTTTTATAGGGTTTTAGGGGGCACTTTCCTATTATAGGGCTTTAGTGGTTTATGCACTTTCATAGGATTTAGGGTTTTAGGCACTTTCATAGGGTACCCTAGGGTTTAGGTTGTGTAGACTTGTGGCTTTACAAAACTATTAGGTGGACTTATGGGCTTATGAAATGTCTATAGTGGACCTGTCACTAAATCTCCCTAAAATCTTCCCGAATTTGCCTTTATAGTTATAGAGATGCATCTAACCTTACTTATTAAACATGGATTAAACATAAACACAAGCGACATTAAGAACCCTAGATAAGGATAGAATGTATAATATGCACTTGGGTATGTATGCCGTTTCGCAAGGCCTTAATGTTTTTGGGGTCGTGGTGATATTGACATGGCTCATCTCACATCTACAAATCATAAATCACAGCAACAACTAAGGGTCAGACACTCCTGCCATTGGACGTAAGAAACTCCATTAATCATAATTAAAATTCGATCATACAGACCATAGATTCCCCTACTATAACCCTCTATTTTCTACACTCAACTTCCAGCTTTAGATAAGTTATTTCCAAAGGCTACTGGTTCTCATCCAGGCGTACCTTATAATAGCTCCACTCGGTCTTGTCCTCAGTTTTATATGACAGTGGAGCATCACTGCAAAATGCAATCTTAGCTGTAGATACATACACAGTACCCATCACTGGACCAGCTGATGTGGACAAATAACAGGCATATGAATTCTGAAGTTGCTCCTCAGGAACAGTCTCAAAAGTTTGCCTGAAAATCTTCTCGTAACCACCTTCTGCTAGGATCTTTGTTCCTTGAGCAATTCTACCAACAGCAGCATCAGCAAAACTAGGTGCCGTTTTTACTGAATTTAACAGAAAAAGGAAGACCAAAAAGAGAATTTTAAAAATAACGTGCCAACAAAATATTGTCATCATAATTTCTATCAAGTAAATATTTACATTAGAAATCAAAGGAAACGGAATTCGAGATTCAGCATGCATGTGCAGGAATCCATCAGACTCCGAAGTCAAATAGAAATAGAAGAATCAAAACACAGCTAGAGAAGAAGCACAAGAACCCTGAAAAGATGATATCTTATTGAGAAGAACATTGAAACTTCACACGAAGGCTTTGTCAAAAAGGAATGTTGGGAAAGGTATCTTTTTAAAAATTTCTCTACAGCAGAGGAGAACAACACTTCAAAATTGGTAAAGAACTTGATCAACTCATACTTCACGCCAATAGGAGGTAATAGGTATCAATAAATTGACGATCCGTATGTTTAGCCAGATACAACATCGGATTGGATGATATATTCCAAGCCAACCACATATTCGGTGTTTGGTTAAAATTTTTACAACCCAGACGGAATATCCATCGGATATTACACCCCACACACAATCAGATATAGATACAATATCATGAAAGGTATGGTATTATTAATCTCCTCACTATTAGTCGTATAGGATTACATGTCCTGCTGGATTATATATCAAACTATTAGTCTCGTCAAACAAACGGGTCTTATCAAATTTCTAGCTTTGCCTATTCAGTATCGAACAAGATGATACGGACCCCGAAAACAAAAGTTTCAGTACTAGAACATTTCGAGAGAAAGCCACAATACTTAATAATAAAGGGTTCCAGTTTCTATATACCGGAGGGCGACGAGTACATGAAAAAAATACGAATAAGTTTTGACTAACACTACAATCACACCGTAATGGGGTCTACAAGGTTTGACTAATGACTACTTTTACTAGTGAAAAACAATGCATTTCTGGCTGTGCTGCGATTTCTGTTTTAGGATTTGGTAGTAAGTGTGGAAAAGGACATGCAGTGAGGACAATTTTGCCACCAAATTCCATCACAATAAGTGGAAACGACAATCAAAATTCACCAAACCTGATGAGAAGTAAAAACCTTCAAGTGCCGTGGATTTGCATAAGTATTAAAATAGAACAAATCAGATTTTATGAAAAATACGTACAGTGTTGCCAAGTGTTTCCAGCGAGATCCTCAGCCTTCCTCGTAGCTTCTCCAACTTTCTTTCCCCATCTCCCTAGCACATCTCGAGCAGTACTCAGCGAATCTACCACAAAAATCAAACAACAAAAGTCCAAACTACAACAAAAAAGTTTCTCAAAAACTCACCACAAAAACAATCCTTAACATCCCTCTCAAATTCATCATCAATGATCAAACACATACCAAACGGAGCCAAAAAAGCGGTTTTAGTCTCGATCTAATTATTGCTAAAATGAATCCAACATATAAACATTTAAAGCCAGCACAACTCACGATACCTTGTTAGAAAAGTATATCGTCAAGAAGCTAACTTCCATTCATATTCTAAAACACAGTCCTAGCATGTCTTTATTTGGGCTACAAAGCTTGATGACTAAGAAGCTACACAAATCAATTAGGGTTGGTGGGTTTGCTCCCCACACAAATGATCAGGGTTCGATTCTTGGGGATTAGTTGATGTGCACGGAAGCTAGCCTGAACACCCGTGACCATGAAACAAAAAAATAAAAATAAAGCCTACACGAATAAGGAAAACATTCATATCAAGAAAACCTATACTAATTAGGAAACTTAAATAACAACCTAGACTATACAAGAAACATATCTTTAAGATCTAGTAGAAAATATGCCAACATAATAGTAACATCCTCATATTATGCTAACAAGTTCCAATGTTTTCAAGCGAACGATAGAGAGAATGTAGATATACATAAACAAACTCAGATATGTATATACATATATAGAAAGAGAAAAAAAGCAGCGGACTCACCCTTGAAGGAGGCTGAGCGGGAGGAGGGCGCAGGAGAAGGAGAAAACGTCGACTCCATCACCAATTCCTGACTCCAACTCACCGATTTCTTCGACCGAGTTTCGTCCAACGTCGGTTTCTCGTTATCAAGACTCCCGTTTTCGTGAACGTTACTGGCTACATTATGATCCCCCGTAATATTTTGATGAACCGGCTGTTGCATGAGGGTCTCTGATTTCTCCGCCTCGTCCTTGGCTCGAGTGGAATCTGCGCCGCCCTCGACATTCGGATCCGGGGCAGGGTTCGGATCGTGAACCGAGCTCTGACCCGCTTCCTGCTTCTTCGCGTCGCCGCTGGGCTGCTCCATGGTCTTCAATGCGACCCGGATCTCAACGGTTGGATTATGAGAGAGGAGAGGAGAGTTTGAAATAGAAGGAAACGATTGGCCTTGCCACGGGAAAAGTCCGGCGGCGCGTGGGGTTGTGCGTGGGATTTCTGCCCCCAATGGGTGGTTTAATTGATGGAGTAGTACAAATTTGTTACCCTCACGTCCGGGCTGGGCACCCTTTTCCAGTTTTTCAATAAAAATGCTCTGCATCAAATTTCTACATGTACTCATAGTATTTTTTCAAGGAACCGGGTATTCGGATCAACTTATACGCACCTCAACTAATATCGGAACCTTGAAGTTAATTTTTTTTTTGATAATCAAAAAAGGTGGGAGGGGGCAACCAGCATAGCAACTCCCATTGACAGTGACCATAGGGGTTCTCTACCCGCCAATGGAATGTCCGGTTCGAGCCATAGCTAGTTAGTTACCGTCCGAGAGGATGGGCAGGCACCACGGCACCACTTTAGTGCACAGCTGGTGAAAAGTCCCTCCTTTGGTCCACAGACGGATTTCCAGCACCTGCCGGGACTCGAACCTCCATCTGCGTTAACGAATTTGAAGTTAATTACTGGCCTGTAATCCTAAGGTTTAAAATATTTAACCTCTGTGGAACTCGAGCACTCGATCTTATAGAGGATAAACACTTATTAATTTTCTCATGTCCATCTGGCCAAATACTTTTTAATGTATTGTTAGTTATAGAATGAAGTAAAAATTTCAAATTATCTTTATTAAATTTAACAGTCGAAAATATAACAAAACAACAATATCAAAGAATTTAACTCCTAAACTATTTTCCCAATCCAAAAAAAAAACTCCTAGTCTATTTTCCCTTAACTCAACTAGGTCATGCCCATGGTCCTGTTTAAATCAAGAATTTAGTGAGGCAAAGAAGCAATAAAAAAAATTACTTATAAACTTTCATTTATACTAAATATTGTTTGATAAGTACTGCTCTACGGAATAATAGTGTTAATTCATTTATTTTCCCCTTTTTTATCGGCTTTATTTTTCCTTTTTCCGACCCACAAGTGAAACAAACAATATATACCCGAGCGGAGGACCCTAAATCGTTGTCCCAAACAGAGGATTACAATCCCCATTGAAAGGGATGTTAGTTAGCTCATGAAATGTAGTGGTAGCCAAGCTGGCATAAGAGAAGAAAAATTACAGGGGAGTAGAGATTATTGATGTTGTTTCTTGTCAATATTGGCAGCATGATTATGTACCCATTATTTTATTTTAATTAGGTCCCTTGGGGCCCATTTGGATGCAAGATAAAAATTGGGGGTATTATTTATAAAGGAAAATAAGATAGTTGTCACGCCCCGCCCCGGAACGACACCCGAAGTGGGCCCGAACCGACACGACCACGTGGCACTCCACAAAAAGATCAACAACTAAACGACAAACCATACACGAAACAGAGTAAAACCCCAGCGGAAGACTTAACATTAATATAAACAAAGTGTCTACGATAATTACAAACTTGCATTGAACAAACGACACCCAACTTATTTATAAACTTGAAGTCAAAAGTACTCGACAACATTTGCCACAAAATGAGTTTAGCAAAAATTAGAGTTTGACCCATTACAACCAACTCGACTACAAACACTAACACTCGGTACTAATCCAAGTGTCCCCAAAACGTCGACCGGTAGTGGACCAACTCTACGACCACCTGTGACCTGGCAATCCAAAAAGGAAAACCAGAGTGTGTGAGATATAGAATACATTCAATAACATACTACAATACCCGAAGGACATCTCACTTGAATGCAACTCACATAACTTAGCACAAGTATTCAATTTGAATAACACACATATAAATGCAACACATGCTGTGGCACGTCTGCCACAACCCCATATACCCCAGGAATGGTGTCCCACACACCACGCTCCCACTACCGTTAATTAGGCGGCATGGCGTACGACATGGTGTGCCTCACACACAAACCTTCGGCGGTATAATCAACACTCCACAAGTATGCATACCATTAGCTAAATTCCAAATAGCATGATACACAAACACATCCATGCAATATACCATTGAACATATCCATATCAAACACACTCACCTTCGTGTCGACCGAAGTATGCCAAACTAAGGTTTCGGCACCTCCCGAATGACCGGCTCTTTACCTAGCCACAAGTTAACTCATATTAGCTACGAATTCAACAAATACTCGACACAAGGTTATAAAGCTCAAGAAGCTAAACAATGTCTAACGGATACAAATATATCCATGTTAATACCTAGAAGTGTCTCAAGTAGATTCCGGATGACCAAGATACGCTCAAACGAAGTTACACAACTAAAACAGAACTCACAGTTTCAGCAGAACAGTCTGCGATCGAAAACCCATTAAAAATTACCTACTTAATAATTCTCAATGATTCCAACACCAAAACTTTACCAACTAATCAATGTTTAAGACTCATGAGAGCCCATGTCCACCAACATGCTTAAACTTGAAGAATTTCATGAAGAACACAAGCCAAAAACTGTCCAGAATCCTAGAACTTCCCAAAAACTGAACTTTAATTTCAAAACTGCTATAATCTAGGAAGAACCATGGCACAACCCATACATATTCAGAAAGATATATAAGTCTAGTTTCAGAATCAAGAAACGGTGCGCAAAATAGATACCCGAGCAAGAAGTTATGCCCGTTTTTCCACCACGTGTCTGTGCTGTCTGCACAGACGCGAATCTGACACCAGTTCAGTCCACGAATTTTGTAGGCCAACACACTTCGAGTTATTTTCTGAAAATTTAACACAATGCAATAGACTCACAGATGAACATTCAGGATTTATTTCAAGATTTTAGAAGGTTTCTAGGTAACTTGAATAAATTCGTCAAAAACAGGACAGATTCAACTTTGTTAACACAGTTTTGCATAACCCTAAGATGCACGAATTTTTCTGAGATAAAAACTCAACTCCAACCTCAAAAACCCTCTCCCATGGATTCAATTCAGTGCTAGCTACATGCCAAGTATAGAATTGAACAATAAAATCATAGATTCAAGTAAAGGAAAGCATGAATTACCACACAAATCTTCAATTCCTCCTAGCCCTAATTTTCTTCTTCTTTTTCCTTCTTCTTCCACGGCTGATCTCCCTCTCTCTCTCTCTCTCTCTCTCTCTACGTGTATAGATGAGTTCTAACAGAACAACACGTACTAGTTCACCGCTAATAACCTTAAAGGTAAAATTATCAAGTGTATGCTAGCCCACAAGCTAGTATACTCTCATTCACAAATAACACACAAGCCCCCATGCTTCTAATGTATGCAATTTAACCCCGAGACGTATAATTCAATTAAATATGCGAATTGAAATACTAAATATTCGGAACGGGTGTTACAACTCTCCCCCCCTTAGAAAATTTCGTCCCGAAATTGGATTACCTGACTAAAACAAATGCGGATATTTTTGTTTCATCGACTCCTCGCCCTCCCACGTTGCCTCCTCAACCTTGTGATTCCGCCACAAAACTTTCACATAAGGTATCACCTTAGAACGTAAAACTTGCTCCTTTCGATCAAGAATCTCAACCGGGATCTCCTCGTAGGACAAATTCTCAGAAAGTTCCAACGGTTCCGATTCCAGAATAAGCGACGGATCCCCCACGAACTTCCGAAGCATAGAGACATGAAACACGTCATGTAACCGAGCCAACTCAACCGGTAACGCCAAACGATAAGCCGTAACGCCAACTCTTCCAACAATTTCATAAGGACCAATATATCTCGGTGCTAATTTCCCTTTCTTTTGAAAACGAATAACCCCTTTCCAAGGTGAAACACGAATAAACACAAAGTCGCCTAGCGCAAACTCTAACTCACGTCTCCGTTTATCCGCGTAACTCTTTTGACGGCTCTGTGCAATTTTCAAACGTTCCCTAATCAATCTAACACCATCAGCTGTTTGTTGTATTAACTCTGGACCCAACGTTTCTCCCTCGGCAGCCTGCTGTTCTAACTCTTGAGACAACATACTCCTTTCACCTACATCCTCCCAACAAATCGGTGTCCTGCATCTTCTGCCATACAAGGCCTCATACGGTGGCATGCCAATACTGCTTTGGTAACTGTTATTATAAGCAAATTCCGCCAACGATAAGTTCTCTTCCCATCCGCCACCGAAATCCAGAACACTCGCTCTCAGCATATCCTCTAGAATCTGTATAGTCCGCTCTGACTGACCATCTGTTTGTGGATGAAATGCAGTGCTAAATTTCAAAGAAGTCCCCATAGCATGTTGTAGACTAAACCAAAATCTAGAAGTAAATTTGGGATCTCTGTCACTAACAATAGACATAGGTGCCCCATGCAACCTAACAATCTCATCAACATATAACTTAGCATATTTATCTGTGGTGTACGTAGTCTTAACCGGTAAGAAGTGAGCCGATTTTGTCAACCGATCAACGATAACCCAAATGGAGTCGTATCCCCCTTTTGAACGCGGCAAACCTGTCACAAAATCCATCGTCAAATGATCCCATTTCCACTCCGGTATAGGAAGATTCTGCAACAAACCCGCTGGCCTTTGGTGTTCTGCCTTCACTCGTTGACAAGTTTCACAACCAGCCACGTACTCCGCAATTTCCCTTTTCATACCACTCCACCAAAAATATTCTCTCAAATCACGATACAACTTAGTGCTTCCCGGATGCATAGCATATGCAGAACAATGAGCTTCATCCAAAATTTCCTTCTTTAGAACCATGTCATTTGGCAAACACATTCTCTTTCCAAACAAGATCATACCATCATCCCGAACACTAAACTCAGGCCTTTTCCCTTCCACTACACGCTGTCTAAAGTCTTGTAAATGAGGATCCTGCCACTGCCCATCTCTGATCCGATCTATAAACAAAGGTCGAATGCTGAAACGAGCCAACAAAGCTCCACTGCTTCCCAATGAAAACTCTACTCCCATTTGTTTCAACTCAGTAAAAGTGGAAACCCTGGAACACTGCATACACGCCAATCTTCCCGCTGTCTTCCGGCTTAAAGCATCGGCCACTACGTTTGCCTTACCCGGATGATAATGTATAGAACAATCATAGTCCTTTATCAACTCCATCCATCGTCGTTGCCTCAAATTCAATTCCTTCTGCGTGAATAAATACCGTAGACTCTGATGATCGCTATAAATCTCGCACGATACTCCATACAAATAATGCCTCCATAATTTAAGAGCGAATACCACAGCTGCTAACTCCAAATCATGAGTAGGATAATTGTGTTCATGAGTTTTTAATTGTCTCGACGCATAGGCAATAACCTTACCCCGCTGCATCAAAACACAACCCAAACCCTGTAATGAAGCGTCGGTGTAGACTACCAAGTCCTCTGTACCAACTGGAATCGTTAAAACTGGTGCCGATACTAACCGTTTCTTCAACTCAAGAAAACTGTTCTCACACTCATCAGACCATAAAAATTTCACATCTTTTCTAGTCAACTTTGTCATTGGCAAAGCAATGGCAGAGAAACCCTGAATGAACTTCCGATAATAACCCGCCAAGCCAAGGAAACTTCGAATCTCTGAAACATTTTTAGGACTTTCCCAATTCACCACCGCCTCTATCTTCTTAGGATCTACACAAACTCCATCAGCAGAGATCACGTGCCCCAAAAACTCCACACTATCCAACCAGAACGTACACTTGCTAAGTTTCCCGAACAAATGATTGTCACGTAAGACTGTAGCACGATACGTAGATGATCCTCATGTTCCTCCTTGGTGCGAGAATAAACTAGAATATCATCGATAAACACGATAACGAAAGTATCCAAGAACGGCCGAAATACCCGATTCATCAAATCCATAAAAACCGCCGGAGCATTGGTCAAACCGAATGGCATAACCAAAAACTCATAATGACCATATCTGGTACGAAAAGTTGTCCTCGATACATCACTGTCTCTTACCTTAATCTGATGATAGCCCGATCTCAAATCAATTTTGGAGAATACCGTAGCCCCGTGCAATTGATCAAACAAGTCATCTATCCTCGGCAATGGATATTGATTTCGAACTGTCACCTTGTTCAACTGTCGATAATCGATACACATACGCATGGAACCATCTTTTTCTTAACAAATAAGACCGGTGCACCCCACGGCGATATGCTAGGCTGAATGAAACCCCGATCTAGCAATTCTTTCAACTGCACTTTCAACTCAAGTAACTCTGTCGGTGCCATACGATACGGAGTAATAGATATCGGATTAGTACCCGGCAACAACTCAATAGTGAACTCGACTTCACGGTCCGGCACGATACCCGGCAACTCATCCGGAAATACATCCGCAAACTCATTCACAATTGGCATCTCCTCTAGTGCAGGTGCTTTCTTCTCAGTGTCAACAGCATAAGCAATAAATCCCTCACATCCCTTACTCAACAAAGTTTTAGCTTTAAGTGCTGAAATAAGACATGTAGAACTTACCACAGAATCCCCACAAAATTTGACCTCGTCATTGTTCGGTAGATGAAACACAACTTCCTTGCAAAAACAATCCATAACGGCATGATACCCCGACAAGAAATCCATACCCAGAATAATATCAAAATCGGTCATGTCTAATGGAAGCAAATCCACCAACAACTTCCTTCCCCCAACAACCAACTCACACCCCGAAAAACCCACGTTAATAACAACTACATCACCCACCGGTGTAGAAATAGCTAAAGCAATATTTAACACTCTAGCAGGCTTGTCTAAATATTTAGTAAAGACATTTGACACAAAAGAATGTGTAGACCCAGGGTCTAACAACACACGTGCATAAGTACCAGAAATAACCAAAGTACCTGTCACAACTCCCGGAGAAGCTTGTGCCCCTTGACGTGTGATTGCAAACACTCTCCCTGGTGCCGTAGAACCACTGGCTCCTCCACCTCTACCTCCTTGGACACTACCCACTGAAGATGCTACCGGCGTTGGCGCCCGAGGACATTGCGCCGCCATGTGACCAACCTCACCACAAGTATAACACTTGATGCTCTTAAGTGCACTTGGACAATCCCTTTTCAAATGATTCGTAGACCCGCAACTGAAACATTGACGAGACATTGTCGTAGCTCCACTCATTGTCTGCCTACTAGGTCCCTGTTCTGCTTTCCCTTTCCACCACCCCGACGAACCACCCTGTGATTTACCTAAATCTTGAGTTTTGGTAACTTGAGATTTTTGACCCCCACCCCTGCTATTACCACCCCCGGACTTACCAAATGCCGCACCTTCCGTCTTATTCTTCTTGTATGATTCCCGATTATCATTGTAGTCATTCTCAACCCGCTTAGCCATTTCCACCAACAGAGCATATTCCTCCTTTTCGTAAGTAGTCAACCTTGTAGTTACCTTCGATGAAAGCCCTTTTCGAAATCGATGACATCTTTTTGCTTCCGTATTCACCAAATCTGGAGCATATTTTGACAACTTTCCAAATCTAACTTCATACTCTGGAACAGTCATACTGCCCTGCTTCAAGTCAATAAATACCGCTTCCTGGTCCAGCTTCCAATACTTCGGAAAGTAGTGTTCATTGAACCCCTTAACAAAATGCTCCCACGTCACCACTCGCGGTACCGCCGGTATAACTCCTGGCAGAGGGGCAGTCCACTGCCTCTCAAACGACTCCCACCAATCCCGAGCATCACCTTTCAGGCTAAAAGTTGCCAATGTCACCTTTTGTGCATCTGTCACTCCCATAGCATTCAACACCCGCTCCACAGCTTTAAGCCACTCTTCAGCATCACTAGGGTCAATTGCCCCCTCAAACTCCACGGTAAATAGCTTTTTAAACCTTTCAAGTAACCCAGTGCCCGTTCCATGAGTCATTGCCTCTGTAGTCTGCCATTGCATAAGAGTTGCTTGTTGTTCTGTGAGCAGAGCCACAGCTGCAAGAAGCCTGCCAGTATCCCCCACAACCGGCTGCTGTACCGGAACTTCAGGTTGGTGAACCTCATTACCACTAGACGCAGCATCCTCGGCATGAGCTGTATGCTCCGAAGCCATTTCTCAAATATCTGTTCCAATAACTTTAACAACCAATAGCAAACGCAATTTTAGAGATATAACTCACCCGTTAGTCAATGTTATCCTTACACAACAAACACAAAACTCCTATGGTCCACTACCGAACTCCCAACCGACCCCCAACTCAGAGTCTAGAAAGTACTAGCTCTGATACCAAGCTGTCACGCCCCGCCCCGGAACGACACCCGAAGTGGGCCCGAACCGACACGACCACGTGGCACTCCACAAAAAGATCAACAACTAAACGACAAACCATACACGAAACAGAGTAAAACCCCAGCGGAAGACTTAACATTAATATAAACAAAGTGTCTACGATAATTACAAACTTGCATTGAACAAACGACACCCAACTTATTTATAAACTTGAAGTCAAAAGTACTCGACAACATTTGCCACAAAATGAGTTTAGCAAAAATTAGAGTTTGACCCATTACAACCAACTCGACTACAAACACTAACACTCGGTACTAATCCAAGTGTCCCCAAAACGTCGACCGGTAGTGGACCAACTCTACGACCACCTGTGACCTGGCAATCCAAAAAGGAAAACCAGAGTGTGTGAGATATAGAATACATTCAATAACATACTACAATACCCGAAGGACATCTCACTTGAATGCAACTCACATAACTTAGCACAAGTATTCAATTTGAATAACACACATATAAATGCAACACATGCTGTGGCACGTCTGCCACAACCCCATATACCCCAGGAATGGTGTCCCACACACCACGCTCCCACTACCGTTAATTAGGCGGCATGGCGTACGACATGGTGTGCCTCACACACAAACCTTCGGCGGTATAATCAACACTCCACAAGTATGCATACCATTAGCTAAATTCCAAATAGCATGATACACAAACACATCCATGCAATATACCATTGAACATATCCATATCAAACACACTCACCTTCGTGTCGACCGAAGTATGCCAAACTAAGGTTTCGGCACCTCCCGAATGACCGGCTCTTTACCTAGCCACAAGTTAACTCATATTAGCTACGAATTCAACAAATACTCGACACAAGGTTATAAAGCTCAAGAAGCTAAACAATGTCTAACGGATACAAATATATCCATGTTAATACCTAGAAGTGTCTCAAGTAGATTCCGGATGACCAAGATACGCTCAAACGAAGTTACACAACTAAAACAGAACTCACAGTTTCAGCAGAACAGTCTGCGATCGAAAACCCATTAAAAATTACCTACTTAATAATTCTCAATGATTCCAACACCAAAACTTTACCAACTAATCAATGTTTAAGACTCATGAGAGCCCATGTCCACCAACATGCTTAAACTTGAAGAATTTCATGAAGAACACAAGCCAAAAACTGTCCAGAATCCTAGAACTTCCCAAAAACTGAACTTTAATTTCAAAACTGCTATAATCTAGGAAGAACCATGGCACAACCCATACATATTCAGAAAGATATATAAGTCTAGTTTCAGAATCAAGAAACGGTGCGCAAAATAGATACCCGAGCAAGAAGTTATGCCCGTTTTTCCACCACGTGTCTGTGCTGTCTGCACAGACGCGAATCTGACACCAGTTCAGTCCACGAATTTTGTAGGCCAACACACTTCGAGTTATTTTCTGAAAATTTAACACAATGCAATAGACTCACAGATGAACATTCAGGATTTATTTCAAGATTTTAGAAGGTTTCTAGGTAACTTGAATAAATTCGTCAAAAACAGGACAGATTCAACTTTGTTAACACAGTTTTGCATAACCCTAAGATGCACGAATTTTTCTGAGATAAAAACTCAACTCCAACCTCAAAAACCCTCTCCCATGGATTCAATTCAGTGCTAGCTACATGCCAAGTATAGAATTGAACAATAAAATCATAGATTCAAGTAAAGGAAAGCATGAATTACCACACAAATCTTCAATTCCTCCTAGCCCTAATTTTCTTCTTCTTTTTCCTTCTTCTTCCACGGCTGATCTCCCTCTCTCTCTCTCTCTCTCTCTCTCTCTACGTGTATAGATGAGTTCTAACAGAACAACACGTACTAGTTCACCGCTAATAACCTTAAAGGTAAAATTATCAAGTGTATGCTAGCCCACAAGCTAGTATACTCTCATTCACAAATAACACACAAGCCCCCATGCTTCTAATGTATGCAATTTAACCCCGAGACGTATAATTCAATTAAATATGCGAATTGAAATACTAAATATTCGGAACGGGTGTTACAATAGTAGAAGGTATTATGTAAGAAAGGTGAGTCCGCATTGATATGACGGGAAAATTAAATAGTACTTGATTTGGATGAGGAATAAAATGAGGAGATAAGATTATTTTGTAGTTAAAATGAAAGAGAGGGGGTATTATGTAATAACACATCAAAACCTCCCCATAAATAATTCTCCCACCGGGGGTATTAGGGGGTACAAAAGAATCCGGAGCTTAGCTAATACCATGGCAAAATATGTTCCAATACCATGGCTTAACCATGGGCCCACGGTCTTTAAGAGGGGGTATTACTAAGAGTCCTGCTACTGGTACAGCATTTGCTGTACAGCAGCGGGTACAGACCCCTTTTGCTCCCATTTTGTTCAAAATACGTCGTTTAGGGTCCCTGTAAAAAATCACCTCAATCCGATATCGGGAAGGGTGTTTACGAATCATCCAATTTTGCTTCAAAATTTAGGCTAAATTTTGAAGCAAAATTGGATGATTCGTAAACACCCTTCCCGATATCGGATTGAGGTGATTTTTTACAGGGACCCTAAACGACGTATTTTGAACAAAATGAGCGGCTCCGATCATCTTTGCGGGACCCAAGATGGGAGCAAAAGGGGTCTGTACCCCACTGCTGTACAGCATAGCATTTTTGTATTACTAATACCCCTTAGCCCCCATCCAAAGAGGCCCACAAGAAGTAAAATCAAGTTTGGAGAGCTGCCATCACTCCGTTTGCCAGGAAGGTCGTACAAAGTCCATACATTGGCACTTCATTTGAGCTTTTTTGAATGCCATTTCCTTTTTTGCTTTAGTTCTATTTACTTTTTCTTTTCCTCAACAAAGTAAGAAGGAATATTTGTGTGCTTACTTTATTGGAAACTTTAAGAGAATTTAGTTGTTCTTGGGCATGAGCTTCTGTAGAACAGTAGAAAGATATCTCAAGGGTGCGGGAATTCGAACCTAGCATATTTATTTGCAGATTGCTTAAAAATCTAGTGATCGATTTCGATCAGCAGGAAAAATAGATGCAAATGAGTCAGAATATTGAAAGAGACCAATTTGCAGTATTCACATCTAAGCAGGGCTTCTTCTACCCTTCATGCAATTGCAACTTCTCTATCTTCTTGACGAAGCGAAGCAAAGTCTCCTCGCCTTTGTCATCTGTACAATTGTGAACCAATAAAGCAAAAACAAATGGATTGTTTGAGCACACTAATGATGAATACATTCACTAAGTTGAATGAAATGCAAATGGAGAGCTTCCTTAACAGAAAGAACCAAATTGGGTTGGTCGAATGAGAGCATGATAGCAATGACTTACTTTCCCAAGCTATGTTACATGGACTCGGGTGCGGGTGCAAGTCCAAGCGTCGGACCTTCCTAAACTTAAATCTTAGGATACGTGGATATGTGTCCCCTACTTGGGTAGGAGTACGGGTACAGGGACACGTCCTGAACTCTTGTTTCTATTATATATTGCATAATTTCTTCAGATTATGTACCGTAAACTATGTTTACAAATGTATTTAATCAAGAAAGGGTTAAGAAAATTATGTTTTTGTTATTTCCCTATTTCCTGTCTCTGTGAAATACTCGAATAAACGTTTTTCTAGCTAATATGATATTCCTTTTTTGTAAGTATATTAACAAATAGAGGATCCAATTGTCCAAAAGGATACGGGTGTCGGACACATCGACATGGGTACTTGAGCCAAAATGAAGGATCCATATAACATAGTTCCCAAGCTCGCAAGTTCGAATTTCACTGGCAGTGAATTTTCTTTGGGGCCACTAGAGTTTGTGTGGTCGTTAACTAAGGAGTTCGGAGTCAGTTGCTAATAAGTTGAAGTTGGCCTGGACACACGGTTATCAAAATAAATTTAGTCGAAAGAACTAGTTCGTGTGTGAGCTTCAGGCAACCAACAAGCCAGTTTTGCCAGCAGATGGGACTTGGGAGAAGTCCTTTGTTTCAATTGGGATGGAAAACTTCAAATCCACCAAAGGTCCAAAGCTATAACTGCAAAGAAGCTGGCAATGCTACTGCTTTTCTATTCTTGCCTTCTTGGGCTTCAAATAAGTAGGGGTTGGTGCAATAGTAAGATTGTTCCGTTAAGATTCGAACGGCATTAACTTTCAAACGAGAAAATAGCCTCTCTACCAACGGTGCAAGGGTTCGAGTGTTTGAACCTTAATTTTGTGCAAATCTGGCGGGAGCCTCGTGCACGGAGTTACGTTATTTCTATTGTTTTCCCTCTTAAAATTAGGAAGTATCTTCCTATATGCAAACCATAAAATCCCAAAGAAAGAGTTGCATAATACTAACCAAGTCTTGGAACCACATGTCCATTGGGGTGGTAAATTACAAAGGGGTCCTGAAATGATTCCAGTAACGCAATCCCCGGTTCCTTCAAGAAGTCTTTCTCACCTGCACATCAGTTGTAATACTAACATCAGTAAAAGCATCATGTCTCTTGGAATATATGCTTTCCCAGCCAAATTCCTTCACTGATCAAATATCTTTCATCTAGATACTCCAAGATTTATACCATTGCGCAGCAATTGCTCTCTTCTTCCTATCATGTACGGATTTCCACTACGCTTATTCCACAAAAAATAATCTAACCTTCTTCATTTATATATGGTCATTTACCGTTTTCCTTCCCCTCATTATTCAACTTACAAAACTATGACCATGGCTCCATACCCATAAAGAAAAATAGTACTCCAATTGGATGTCCATTTCAGGTTTCCACCTTTATAAAGGGAAAAATATGATTGTAACTTCTAAATTTCAACTTGCCAATAATGCCCTTCAACTTTAAGGGAAAAAATCTATCCAAAAAAGTTATGTTTGTCACTCTAAAGAGAAGGGTAAAAATGGGAAAACATTGATCTTTCATTTGAGTTTTTAATAGGATAAAAAATGTAGGACATCAAGAAGTGAACAAATGATATCCCAATCGGGACTGGGGGCGTAGGAAATGATGAAAAGCTATGTTACATGGACTCGGGTGTGAGTATCGGGTGCGGGTGCAAGTCCAAGAGTCGGACCTTCCTAAACTTAAATCTTAGGATACGTGGATATGTGTCCCCAACTTGGGTACGGGGACACGTCCTGAACTCTTGTTTGTATTATATATTGCATAATTTTCTTATATTATGTACCGTAAACTATGTTTACAAATGTATTTAAACAAGAAAGGGTTAAGAAAATTATGTTTTTGCTATTTCCCTATTTCCTGTTTATGTGAAATACTCGAAATATCGCTTTTCTAGCTAATTTGATATTCCTTTTCTGTAAGTATCTTAACAATTAGAGGATCCGAGTGTCCAAAAGGATACGGGTGTCGGACACATCGACACGGGTACTTGAGCCAAAATGAAGGATCCATGTAACATAGATGAAAAGTACCAATAATGTGAAGGGATGGCAATTTGATTGGGGAGGAATATGCATTAGCAGCTTGTTTGGGTACCCCAAATTTGATTCCCCCAAACATAGCCCCTGATATTAGTATCACAAACTTTATCATTGGAACCCTTGTTAGAGCCGTTCCCTCTGATTGCATCCCGGGAAATGCCGCCGACAAAATTGCTCCCTATATTTCATCAAATAAGCAACACATAACAACTAGAGAGAGAAAATTTCACAAAAGAGTAATGCCATAGACACGGATGAAAGGACACAGATTTATTCAGAACTGGCACATGATGCCACCCGATGCACGTGGCCTATACACGTTTGATGGTTTCAAACACATTGTGTCATTATGTCCCATCAGGGCGTGTTTGATTGCAGATTTCGTTTTGGGGGGATTCGTAATGAGGTGGGATTAGGATTGGGATTGAGAATGAGGTGGGATTATTAATGAGGGGATGAATCATTTATTCATGTTTGTTTTGCACAGGATTAGGATTGGAATTGGGATTGGGATTGGGATTGGGATTGAGATTGAGGTGGGATTGTAAATAACATGTTTGTTTTGGCTATGATTAGGATTGAGATTGGGATTGAGGTGGGTTCTTGCTCAATCCCATGGGGATGGGATTACTAGTAACACCCCCCATGGTATTGCTAATACCCCCATTTTGGGGGATTAACAATCCCATGGGACAACTAGTCCCTCCCACAAAACCCTAACCAAACAAGGTATTAGGAGCCCCATGGGATTATTAATCCAATCCCCCCTCCCAAACCTCCTATCAAACACGCCTCAGTGTCCACCCGTTTATGTCCGTAGTATTTTTGTTAATCCTTCTTGGAAAAAGACAGAACTAGAATTCAGAGCACATATCCAAATTAGGTTAACTTTAAACAAAACCCACCTGGGAAAAACCCAGCAAACCATCAAAAGGCCCATGCTTCATCATATAATCTTCAAGGTAAGCAAGACATTCATCAAAATTGTAGTACTCTGTAAAACCCTACAAAAAACCACAGGCTTCAGAAATTGCATGACATGACTCAAATAAACTAATACTAACCAAAACCATCCACAGCACTTTTAGGGCCATGTTTGGATGATGGATTCAGGCACGAATTGATGAAAAGTTGATAAGAAAATCGAAATATTTGACCTTGCTAGATTGGAACCATTCGTAGTAGGGAGGATCGAAGAGGCCTTCGATGTCGGATCTGCCACGAGCCGGAAAAGGCGCGTCGATGAAGACGAGGTCCAGCTTTCGGAGCACGGGTTCGGACCCCCTCTGGATCTGTTTCCTGAGGATTTCGGCGCTTGTCCTGAAGCCATGGAGGCAGAGGACTCTGGGTTTCCTCTGGAATTGAATTTCCATGTCGATTTTCTGGGTTTGGGTTAGATTGTTTTGGCCCTTTCTTGGGGTGATTGTCGGGTAATGAATGGATTGAAGTGGGGAGGGTTTATGGGAAAAAGCCCTGGAACTTTGCCCATCTTTGTTTGGTTTGTGTTTTAAAAAGTTTTTTGAAAAATAGTAGGGGTAATAATAAGTGGAGAGAGATAGAGAGAAATGTTGAAAATAGGAAGAATCTAGGGGGAATCTAGGAGGAATTTTTTGAAAAATTCTTTTTGAAAATGGAAGAGAACAAGGCCGGGCCCAGTACTAAAACCGTGCTTATAGATATTAGGCCTGGTTTGGCCGAAAAAATACTCTGAATTACTAGTATTGACTTATTGAAAACCAGTATTCTTATATGAATTGGCTTATTGGTTTTATTTGTGTAGCCAAATCAGGCCTAGTCTTATTACTGTATGAGACTTTAGGTGCATCGGACGACAGTAATTTTTTAATGTTTGTGTCCATAGCATTATCGATGAAAAATAACGCAGAGACCACCGGAAAATATTTTCAAAGTTGTATTTGGAGGATTTGATCGAATGGAAATATCTCATTTTAGAGGTGTTAGGAGAAATAAAATGCTTTTATGTGGGAACTTATCCAAAGTTGTTAATAAACATATTTTTCTTGTTTGAATTTGCGAAAATGAAAATAAAGAAAAGTGGGAGATTCTTCATCTTTCCTTGTTTTTTGTTGGCCCCAAAGGATTCCTAACATTTTTTCATTTTTTTTTTAATAAGCAACATTTTTAATTTCTTGTTTAGTTAGAGTTTTGCGCCTTCTTTCTTTTTCTTTTTTTATTCCTCATATTTCTTGGATATGGAACCAAGCTAGAGTAAAGTCCTAATGCTTCTCCTTTGCTTCATAGACTATTCAAATATGGAGTAACTCGGTGGCCGCAAAGTAGGATTGAATGGACGCAAGGTAGGAGTACTACAAGGCCGCAATATCTAATAACGTGGCCGCAAGGTTGGATTGCGTAGTTAGTAAACAAGATCATGGGCCTAGATTATATGGGGGAGGACAAGAAAGTCATTCACAATATAATGATTATGGAAACCGAAGATGACAAAAGGGCAAAGGTTCAGGCTCCCCAGCATGATGTTCGATCCTTAGGTATCTCGGTGTTGTTTTGCCTTGATGGGCTTTGGGTGAGGTATTTCCTTTTGGGTACGGTCTTGGTTGGCTTCTTGTCAGCCTCGAATGGTTATTTTCTCCATTTGGGTCTTGGCGGCATATGATTATTGGAGTAAGTGGAGTCTTTCACTCTTTTGTGAGTATGCTCTTGCTCTGGCTTAATGTCTTGTGTTTGGGTTTTTTTTAATCTTTGTAATTTATTTTTAAATATTAATAAAAAAAATTGCCCTTAAAAAAGAGAGAGAGGTTGGATTGCAAAACCGCAAGGTCAGTCCATCCGGCCACAAGGTCTTATGGCGGGGCCGCTATATCTAACTACGTGGCCGTAAGTCTGGACTGTGTGGACGCAAGGTCGGGGTCAGTCCTGGTTTTCGACTTTCTTCAGAGAACGGGTCCGGCCGGCCACCGGTCGAACTGTTTCCTGAGGATTCAGCATTTGTTCTGAAGCCATGAAGACACAGGACTCTGGGTTTCCACTGGAATTGGATTTCCATCTTGATTTTCTGGGTTTTGGTTAAGACTGTTTTGGACCTTTTCGGTGATTGTTCGGTCATTAACTCTATTATCTTTAAATTAATCGATGTTCGCGTAAGCTGGTTCGGACATGAGCCGCCAAAAACTTGTCATTTGCGTTGGCAGTTGAGCGTGGTCTTACGCTTCGGCGAATAGTAAAATGCAACAGTAGAGAGAGAGAGAGAGAGAGAGAGAGAGAGAGGTGAAGTATTGTAATGGATTTGGTATACCTAAAACACGTTTAACAGAGTCCAGCACGTGCATACAGCATATAAACTCCTGGCCGAGGTTAGAAATGAGCATATAGTAACACACTAACACGTTTCCCCTCACAAATGGGTTTAAGTTTTAGTATATATATATTCTCTCTCCCCAATTAATTATCTCCAATAATTAATTAAACAGCTATAATACAGCTATAATCTTTTAGATATGGAAAAAAATAATACAGCTAATCTACCAAACAAAACTCTGGAAAATAAACTAAAGCACGCTTTGAAAAAACAATTTAAACTTTCCAAACACGGATTATTCATATATATACCAGAATTGACGGCCTCTACGTAGCTGTTTATTGGTGATCCACCAGACATTTAATTTGGTCTCTAGAAGCTCCAGAACATGACAAGTTTATCACGTCGCCAATAGTGCCAGTAGAGTTTCGATTAATTTGTTAAGTGTTAGAGCAGCCTCGCGAAAAGTGCAATTTTCAAACGGACTTGTCATACGTAATATTTATCATTATAATCAAACAGAACTACGGATGAAAAGGGGCATAAATTCGTCGTATGCAAATCTCAAACGCACTGTGTCACATGCATTGTACGAAATATACCTATTTTTTAGTTTAATTATCACGTCGCCAATAGTGCCAATAGAGTTTCGATTCATTTGTTAACTGTTAGAGCAACCTCGCGAAGAGTGCAATTTTCAAACAGACTTGTCATAATATTTATCGTTATAATCAACCAGAACTACAGATGAAAAAGGGGCATAAATTCGTCGTAAGCAAATCTCAAACGCACCGTGTCACATGCATTGTACAAAATATACCTATTTTTTAGCTAGTGATGAACTTTTTCTTTGGGTAAGCATTTTGCGATTAAAAGACTCGAGGAATCTCAACCACCTTTTCTTAAAAAACAAATGAAAGACCGTTGTCCCTTCCATGATTGATGAACCCATTCGCTGTCTCTAAATGGAAAAAATTATTGGGTGGTTACCAGCTTCTCTAAAAGCTGGACTCTAACCTCCACTCCACTATATTGTAGTATAATTTCACCTCTATGAATCAAACCTCTACTCTCCTCTCCCCTTTTTATATCCCCCTTTACACTCCCCCCTCCACCTCAAACCCCACACTCACTCTCTCTCTCTCTCTCTCTCTCTCTCTCAAAGTGTGTGGAGTGGTGAACCCTCTTCCACTCTCTCTCTCTCTCTAAAACTCTTTTCTTCTCTCCCCAACACCACAATGAAGATCACTTCTTTTGGTTTCCATCTCCTCTTTCTACTTGCTCTATCCGCCACCACATGCCTGGCACAATCCCCGGCAGCCTCTCCGAAAATCTCACCCACCGCCACTCCCACTCCTTCCCCAGCGCCAGCCACTCACACACCAACTCCCTCTCTCTCTCCAACGCCAACTCCTTCCCCTTCTCCGTCGCCGTCTCCGATCCACACCCCAACCCCATCACCTGCCCCCGCGAAGACTCCCTCCAAGTCCCCGACCCCGGCGCCCAGCATCGCCTCGCCGCCGGCCCCACCCACCGTCGGCGCCTCCCCTGCGGCGGAGCCCACCACGGCTGATGTTACCCCTTCTAGTAGTGCATTTGCAGTCAGCAGAGTTGCTATTGCCGGGACCGCAGTCACCGGAATATTCCTCTCCATGGCGTTGATGTGAACCGCGCAAGGGCCCACGTTGAGGCACGTGTGCTTTAGATCTGTAGTTTTTACGGACGAATGAGATTTTTTATTTTATTTTATTTTTATTTTCGTTAAGTTGTTTTCTTTCTCCATTTTATTGTACTTCCTAAATTGTTGTGGTGCTTAATTGTTGTACAATGAATAAGGGGTATTGTCTGTTGATTATATTATTTTTTTTGGGTGATTGCGGACTCGTGTGTGTACATCAAAAAAAAAAAAAAACAAAATATAAATAATAAATCATTTCCTATTCTTTTGTAGACTTGTGGATTATTTTGTTGTTGTTTTTAATTATGATTTCACCAACAAATGGGAATTTTAACATTTTATAAGATCAATATTCGACAACCACAAATATTTATACATACTCACTCACATTGGCATTGCGGCCCACAGGCCCCACACATACTACACATCCAATGTGTATGGGCCTCACCAAAAGACGTGAGTATGTGTAAATGTTTGTGGTTGAATAATAATTATTACTATAAGATTAGCTCACTGGCATAATTAACTGAGGCTTGGCCCAATAAGTATGGGTTTGTCTCAATGAGTGTTTCTTTGGTTGGCTTCTTGGCAATCTCGAATTTGTGTCTCGGATTCTCGGATCGTTAGTTTTTGTAACAATTTCAAAGATTAAAAATATTTTTTTCGCTGATGAAAAAAACAAACAAACAAACGATCAAATTTCTTGTATAAGTTGTCGTTGATGTGAAAAAACCACCAAACCAACGGGCCGCTCAAATTAAACTGAACAAGTCATTTTGGTCAATGCACACTCCACTCCTTATCACCAAACCAACGGGCCGCTCAAATCAAACCGAACAGGTCATTTTGGTCAATGCACACTCCACTCCTTACCACTAACAAAAATTTTACAACCACACCCAAATACACACTCTCTCACAAAACAACAATTCGAGTATTTTGTGAGAGTGTATATTTGAGTTTGTAATTTTAGGTGTGGTTGTTACATATATATCTCACTAAACAACGATTCGAGCAGAACGTTGGTAACTCCTTCCAGAGTGGCGGTTTTTAATTACTTTCGGTGTGTTCCGTTGTAAAATGCAAAATGAATCAATTTCGAATTACTCCGTTTTTGATCAAAATGACTCGTACACGTGACTAAATCGAACCGACACTTCATTTGATTAATAAAACGTCTCGTATAGTACTATTATTTAATTTACTATATATTACCTGAGGCATGAGGGTACTGGACGAGTCTCCTCCCTCCCTATATTCCTCTATCTCCTCTACTCTCAACATTCCCATCTCTTCTTATTTTGGGAAGTCCCTTGGGATAAGTTTAGATTTGGTCTCAAAGAAGAAAGAGATTTTTCAGGATATCATCAATGATATTGATGATAGATGTTGGGTTTCTTTACTTCTTAACAAAGCTGGGAGAATGTCCTTAATTAAACACATCCTTACTTCCTTACTCGTTTATCATTTGTCCAATCTCAAATTCTCATCATATGTCACTAAGAAAATCTCCTCCATTTTCTCTAATTTCCTTTGGTCTGGCACAACCAACAAGAAATTCTTCCACTAGAAAAATTGGAGTACTGTTTGTTTTTCAAAAGCTGAAGGGGGCCTTGGTATTAAGGACATGCACCTCTTTAATTATCAAATCCTTTTAGCCAAACAGAGTTGGAAAATCTTTGATCATCCAAACTGTCTCTTCTCGTCTTTTTTCCTCTCTAAATTCTGTCATTCCACTCCTTTCTTGGAAGTTAAACCTTTAACTTCAAGCTCTTGGGCCTGGAAGAGCATCTTACATGGTAGAGATGTTCTTGTTAAGGGCATTAGATGCATGGCAGATTGGATCTGGGGACAAAATCTTAATCTGGAACGATTACTGGCTTCCATCCCCTATGCCCATTAAGCTGCACTCTTGTCTCTCGGATGACATTACTCTCAGTATTTTTCTCCCCCTTAGGAATGCCACTGTAGACAATCTTTTCTTGCCTGGTAAAATAGAGTAGAATAAGGATCTTATTCTTTCTCTCCTCCCCACTGAATTCTCATCTCTTATCTTGTCCATCCCTCTTTCTCAGTTCGGGTTTGAAGACAGATTCATTGGGGTCATTCCGAAGATGGAGACTTTAGTGTGAAATCAGCTTATTCCCTCCTCTTAGATCTCAAACTCGATTCCTATTCCACTTCTGTCCACCCCTTTATCCATCCCAATTGACCAGACTTCACTTGGAATTTCATTTGGTCCTTACCAATTCCCATAAAATTCAATTTTTCTTATGGCAATTGAGCCATGAATGCTTGCCAGTAGGTGACATCTTAGTTAATCGAGGTTGGAAAGGTGTTTCCATTTGTCCTTTGTGCAAACAATGCTCTGAGAGTCTAGTTCACCTTTTCCTTCATTGTGACTTTGTGAGACCTATTTGGTTTGGTGCTGATTTTGGGATTTGCATTTCTGAAACACCCAGTCATTCCATCTCCTTTTGGCTAGGATGGTTACATCATACTGTCCACATTTTGGCACTGGAAAATCGTAAATTTTTTTCAAGAATCTGTTGTTTTTTATGATGTATTTGGCTTGCTAGAAACAAGGTTGTGTTTAATTCCATATCTTCTTCACCCATGCAAATAATCTGTCATGCAAACCAATTGTATCAATCCATATTTCAAGCCTTGGCATCCCTTAAATCAATTTCATCTTTGAAAATGCATTCCAGTGGTTCTGGGGAAGCACATCATGGAGCATCTAGCTGTCTTGGGGCAACTAGATCTTCCCTTTACCCCCTCATATGGCAGCATCCTTTACTTTCCATGCCAATCCTTGTCTCTGCTCTCGAGCAGATCAGGTTTTGGATATCTATTGTGCCAATACTTCTAATTTGCAGCTCAAGATGTCGGGTTTGGGAGTAACCTTTATGGTTAACTCTAGGCTCGTGGGCTCTCTTTTTAAAAGCTCCAAATTTCAAAGGGACTGCACCTCTATCATCTCTATAAATGAGGCAGTGAGTTGGGCCATTAAAAATCATATGTTACACATCAACATTCACACTAATGACTCTTCTCTTTTTCAGCAGTTGAGAAGCACTAACGAGTTTCCAGCAATTGCAGCCCCCTTGTTTTTTGGCTTTTGTTTTCTCGCTCAATCAGTTCACATTTGCAGTATCACCTTTTGTGAGCGCATCAAAGTTCATCAAGCATACCTTTTGGCATGATTTGCTGCATCTTCCAGAATTCACTCGGAAGCTGATTTATCTTATCCCTTTGACACTACTACAATAATCGAAAAAGATGACAGTTTAAAAGTGTCATTAAACATGAAAGATGAGTCACCGCTGTGTTCGGTTTCCATTTTAGTTTTCACTTTCATTTTTGTTTTTAATCATTACTCCTATCTCTCCCCAATCATTACCCCTATTTTCAATTATTTCTTTAACTTTTTCTCTCTATATCTCTCCAATCATTATCCATATCTCTCAATTATTACCCCTATTTCTCTCCATAATCATTACCCAAAAACAAAAA
Source organism: Rhododendron griersonianum (assembly GCA_018127125.1). Taxonomy (NCBI): domain Eukaryota; kingdom Viridiplantae; phylum Streptophyta; class Magnoliopsida; order Ericales; family Ericaceae; genus Rhododendron; species Rhododendron griersonianum. The sequence goes on along the minus strand of CM030795.1, from coordinate 1,842,562 downwards.
CAAAACTACAAACCGAACAAAGCCAAGTTGACAGCTTTGAAATTGTTATCTATGGAGCTGTCATTAAAATTCTGAATCTTAAGATGACGGTTTGAAACTGACATTAATATCTATAAAGATGACGTTTTCTTAAATGTGATAGAAAGTAAAAGATGACAGTAATAAAATGTCATTAAAGTGCTTTAAAACTGTCATATTTTGAAAAGATTATGTTGTTAAAGTGAAATTAAAAAGTCAAAGATGACAGTTTTAATCTGTCATCTTTTTTGTCTTTTATCCTAAAAAAAATCACAATTCTAGTTTCAGCTCATAATCATTAAAAAGATGCATCCACTAATGATTAAAGAAGTATATATTGATAAAAAAAAATTAAAATACGCTCTAGTAATTGGTTAACATTTCTTCTAACCCCCAAGAAAATACAACTCTTGAGAATTGGAAAACTACACCAACAAAAAAAGCCACTCTAACAAGTAAGCTAATTAAGGTAACACGCCCACATCATTTGAAGCGACGTGTACTGCAAAACCAAATAACAAATAAACATTTAGAAAGAGTTACACATAAGCCATACTTAAATACTTGTACTTAAATGAACCTTCCAACAACTTGGAAGTACCTATCGGCTATCACAAAGGCACAAAGCCATAGTTGCAGACTTCAACAACACATAGGATTTGCCTTTATACTAAATCAGAAATGATAAAGGTACAGATAAAAAATCTGTACCATCATGTACAAATCAATTTTGAGTCCGTTTTGGGTCTTAAAAAAATATTCTGATCCCTCATTTTGTTTAAAATGCTTTATTGAGGGTCCATGCAAAAAATGAGCTAAACCGGATATCCTTACGGGTGTTTGCAATACATCTAACTATGCTTTAGAATTCTAGTCTGAATTTTGGGACAAAGTTGGATGTATCGTAAACGACACTACCGATATCTGATTTAATTAGCTTATTTTTTGCAAGAACCTTGAATAAAATACTTTAAACAAAATGAGTGGCTTAGATCATTTTTTTAAGACCCAAAACGGACTCAAAACTGATTTGTACGAGGGGTATGTACTAGTATATCTGTACCAATAGCATCTCTCATACTAAATAAGATGTTAAATTGTCACGATCAAGAAACTTCTTTGCTCAAGAGAGAGAAAGAGCGCGCGCTACCATGTAGAAGTCACCTTAAAAAGGACGAATTTGATCCACTCAAGTCTAACTCTCAAAGTTCACTTTCGTGTTAGGTTTTTTTCATGTAGAAGTTTCCTTGTTTATGCTTGTTGTACCAATAGCATCTCTCATACTAAATAAGATGTTAAATTGTCACGATCAAACAAATAATTAGAAGTGCAGCCATTAAGAAACTTCTTTACTCAAGAGAGAGAGAGAGAGAGCGCGCTACCATGTAGAAGTCACCTTAAAAAGGACGAATTTGATCTACTCAAGTCTAACTCTCAAAGTTCACTTTCGTGTTAGGTTTTTTTCATGTAGAAGTTTCCTTGTTTATGCTTGTTGTACTCTGTCTTTAGCTTGTAATCTTTTTGTTTGGTTGTCTTCTTTTTTTTTCATTGGAGCTGTATTATGTTAACTCATGTATTGACTCTTTTTCTATTTATGAAGTTCTTTTTTGATGTCAAAAAAAAAAACACATCACACGCCAACAGCCTAATTAAAATGGTTGTTCAACATCCAAAATGGCATTTGCAATTTAGAGGGCTACAATAACTCGCACAAGTCATTGTAGTAAAGGGGTATTATCGAGGAGACGACAAATCATCGTCGTTTCAAAAACCCGAATAAGTATTTATTTTTTAAAAATGCAATTTCAAACTCAAAAATCATGTATTTACGCAAATAATTTTTCTTATCAATATGTATCTTGTTTGATAGATCTCATTGAAATCTTTTAAACGGTGCAAAAAAAATTGAAACTTTTTTTTGAGTTTGAAAATATAAAATAAGCTAAGCATTTTTTAACTAAGGCTCCGTTTGTTTCGATGTAAAATATTTTACATGTAAAATGTTTTTTCAGAAAACAAACTTCAAACCTTTTATTTTCCGGTGTTTGGTTGACACTTGAAAATATTTTCAGAAATCAACAAAATAGTGTAGAGAGAGAGATGAGGAGCTTAAACGGTGGAGAGATATGAAATTATTAGAATTAAACGTGGATCAGGACTGACGATTGAGGAAATTGAACAAGGAGAATTGCAGTAGAAGACAGCGGGTTCATTTCGGAAAATAACTTACGGAAGATTTAAGGGTAAGTCATTTTCATCCAATTGATGGAAAATATTTTACATGTAAAATGTTTTCCTCATTTTTTACACAATCAAACACCGAAAAATAGGTAAAACATTTTACCTCCAAACAAAGGGAGCCAAAGTTTCTGAAACGGGGCCAAGTTTGGGTTTTTAGAGGTTTGACTCGGCAAAACCTCCAAAGGGAAGAACCAACAAGGCTGCTGAAGATGTTCTTAACACTCCCTCATCTTGCTTAAAGTACCCAGTAGTATTTTTATTGTCCCCTTGACCATTTCAATTGAGCTTATTAAGAAAATTTCCATACAAACAATTGGTAAGTTATTTCTATTAAATTTACAGGCCAAATCGATCACATCGAATTGCTACAATACGGAGTCGTTTTATAACATGCCTATCCACACACACAAAAAAAAAAAAACTCCATCCATCCATATTTAATTGTCCAATACGGTTTTGGTGCATTTTCAACGATTTATATCTCTCAACGTATATTGCTAAAAATATGCAATATGGATCTTATTCGATAGATCTCAATTTTTTCTATGAGACAATGATTTAAAAAACATAAAACATAATATGCATCGAGAGATATAAGCCGTTGAAAATGCACGTAAAATCGTAATGGACAATTAAATAGGGACGGAAGAGCAGTAGTAACTTAACACTGGAATTCCAAAAAAAACTTAACACTGGAATTCCACGATTCTCCATCAAGTTAAACAGGAAGTCCACTAGACATTTGCTCGTTCTCGCCGGCTACACATTCAAACGGCGATTTCACGGACGTCGGAAACACCTTAGCGGTCCCAACCGCCGTTACCTCACCATCAACGAAGCCCACCTTCGCCAACCATTGAGAACCGGTTCTAGAGAAACATGGCGGCGTCATAGTAAAAAACCACCGGTCCGGCGTCCCACCCCGGTCCACCTGCCTCCTCAGCTCTTCCGGCAATCTCAGCATGTATCTCTCACAGTCCTCCCCGAGTCGAACCAGTGAGTGACCCGTCGAGTGCGGCCTCGGAAACGTTACCCTCGCTCGCTCCCTCGGTTCCGTATCTACTTGTTGATTTTCATCCACCTCAAGTGCAATCTGATCATTCTGATTTTGTACTTCCCTGAATAATATTTCAGCCGTCGAATTACACGCCTCTGTCGACTGAGTCGACTCAATTCCTTGACTCAGGTTCGCTCGGCAAATCGGACAGGTGGAGTGAGAGGCCAGCCAAAGGTCGATGCACTCGGGATGAAACACGTGGTCGCACTTGGGCAACCACCGCAGCCTCTCGCTATCTTCGAACTCGGATACGCACACGGCGCACGATAGCTCCCCTTTGCCGAGTTTGAGGTGTTTGATCTCGGAGTAGTTAAATATCGGGAACGAATTCATCACGGCGGGATCGAGGCCGCTTGGGGAGAGCCGGCGCGGGCGGCTTGCGGCGGTGTAAAGAGGAATTGCTCCGCCGGCGGTGTCGCCGTAGTAGCATTGGTGGATGCAGACGGAGACGAAGCCAGTTATGAGGAAGGCGGCCACCACGATTACGAAAATGAGTTCTGTTTTCGAATTGAGGTCGGAGTAGGAGTAGTACGTGGGGGGATCCGGGGCTGTTTGCGCGACGGCGAATGGCGGCGCCGTGAGTAATAGGATAAGCAGTAGGAGATAGATTCTCATCCTGGAGCGAATTTTTTTTTTTGTTTTTTGATTTATTTCGAGGTGGGGTTTATGTCGCAATGATCCTGAGAGAGACCGTGGGTTTTTTCTTCTTTTTATAGTAGCACGGAACAAATTTGGATGTTGTGACAAGACCATACTCCTATTTGGTTTGAGGATAGGATTTGGATGGAGAATAACTTACTTACGGAAGAGCCGTAAATAAGTTGTATCGAGCTCAATCTCATACGCAGTGTTTGAACGATTCGGATTAAAAATAAACTATTATCAGTCGAAGTTTAAAAATATATCTCATCCATTGATCGCAAGACAAGCGAGTGAGATTGCGCAGTTTCATAAATAAATAACTTATTCGCAACTCTTCCGTGAATAAGTTATTCTCTTTTGAAAGACACTAGAATATGATAGGACCATCTTTCTTTTGTTTTTATCTTTTGAAATTATGATGGGAACACTTTGGTAGGTATAAAAACCTCGGTATTGGGTTTGATGGTTTTCTGGCGTATAGTATTATTGGATCTTGGTAGTCCGTGTGATGTGGACCGTTCATTTCCCCTAGCTGATTTGAAAATCTTGCAGTCTTATTTGATGAACCAAGTAGCTAATTTTGGATGCTTCGGTGTGAATTATTAGTAATTCAAGATAAAAATAAGTCGCAAGATTTGATGAAAAATTATATGGTTTGATGAGTAGCACCGTAATCCTCAATGACCCTAGCTTGTACACAAATATGGTTCATTTAAATCAATATGGATACTTTTTTGCATTAATAATATGTGGTGAGATCTAGAAAATAAACGACTTTAATTGTTTAGTGAGATTAAGTTGGTTTTTTTTTTCTCACAAACATATGAAGATTAATCACTTGATAAATCGTCAAGTCTTATCCTTTCCCCTTCAACTCGACTAATTTCAATTCGTAACCACGACAAACTCGTGGGTATAGTCCAGGTAAGAAAAAGGACATAAAAAAAGACAAAACCCTAAAGGATAGAGCATTCACGTCAGCCTCAACAAATCGTGGACCAAAATATTCTGCAAAATTCAAGAATTTATATCTAGTTTATTTTCAAACCATTTTATACTTTATTTATTTTTTTGAACGGCACCATTTTATACTTTATGCTTAAGTCTTTTGGAAGGCAACTGTAACGACCCTAATCCGTTCCTGAAGTTCTTAGTCATAACAAAGCGCCGGTGAAACCATCACCAAGGCCATATCATAGATTCAACTTCTCAAAATTATATAATCAGAAAGAACAAGAGTGCGTAACTAGCAGAATCATATTCTATGCAATCTAATAAAACGACAACTTACACTGACAAAGGCTAAGGATTCCCAAACACACCTCAGAGCTGTGCTTAATTATGAGGTTTAGCAAGCAACTTACAATGGTTACAGAATTTAACAAGTAATCTAAACACATCTTCTATCTATAAAATAACCATAAGACCTGACTCCACAAAACAAGTGTCACCCCATCCAACTCGATCTTCAATTCCTGAAAGGTGGAGAAAACACATAAGCTAACGCTCGTATGAGTGACCAATACATAATTTACATGCTCTCCATGGACATTGATAAAACATTTCATTGAGATTCAAGTCATAGAAACATAACCTGGATATATAAAGCACATTCCCCATAATTTGTGGATCTACCAGGCATCCCCGATAGAAGATATATAAGCTTCGACGTCTTAGTATTACCCCTAGCGTTTTATGTGTCACATTGTAGGAATATCTTTGCTAGATAGGAAAACATTTCCACCTTTCATTAATTTTCATGGAGATCATATCATTGTACAAAACATGTCTAATAAAACATTAAAGTAGAAAACTTATATAAAACTATGTAATTTAGGTATAAGTCACTCACCTTAACTCCAAGCTTTCACACAAACTCCCTATATCAAACAAGCATCAAGAATACATATTAGATACAATTCAAGATATTCCCATCGTATCCTAATGTCTCGATGTCCTAAGTATTACTAACCATGACTCTATTGTCAAAATATAAAGCTAGATAGCGAGCCTCGAAAAAACAATTACAGAATCTGCAGTTTTGACAACTTTAAACCAAAAACTGATTTTGCTCCGATATAATTAAGGAGCAACCTTTACATATTTTTAAAGGCCTATGTGTCTAGTTTCAAAATCAGAAAACGGTGCGCGTTTTCAATGCTCATGCTAAAAGACATAGCCGTTTTCCTAACATGTGACAGTACTGACTGCACAGTGACGAATTTGAGTGCTGTTAGGTTACGAATTTCTATAGAACTCAATACTTCAAGTTATGGTCTGAAATTTTTACCATATATGAAAGACACATAAAGGAAGTCTCAGTAAAAATCTCATAATTTTTAGAGTCTTAGAAGTACCTCAATAAAAATCCCTAAAATCAATCAGATGCAAGATTTTCAATTTTGCAGAATTCTTAAACTAGGCAATCCTTCTGAAATTCATATTAATCCTCAAGAGTTCACCATGAATTCTCTCAAAACTCAATTAACAAGGATTCCCATGGCCTCTAAACTCCAAACCTTATGTTAAGATATGAAATTAAACATGGAAGTTAAGAGATTAAGGACAAGAAAACATGTATTTTACCTCCCAGGGCTTCAATCTCTTCTAAGAAAGGTTTTCCCCCAATTTCTTCTTCTTCCTCCTCTAGATTTTCCTTCTTCTTCTTCTTCTTCACCGTCCCCTCTCTCTCTCTCTCTTTCTTTCTCTCCCTCAAAACGGTGAAGATAGGAACGAAAGAAAAGAACGTCTTGGAACTCCGCTTTGTTTTTTTCAGACTTGGGAAAATTATTGTGTGTGGTCCGGTGCAACCACGTGCTATCATATACACGCAGGCTAGTTAACAAACAAAATCGATCAATTCTAAAACCACACAATTAACCAGAACTCAACACGTACTCCAATTATAAATTAATTAAGGATCCAGGATATTACAGCAACACTTCTCCCTCGCGCCTGCAGTCACACTCATGCATTATGTGACTCCGGCTGATAGGAGTATTTTTTTGTGCGTGAAGGCTTTTCTTCAAATTTCAATTAACTAATTAAGTTGTGTACAGTTGTCGTGTTGGATGTAGTCTTTGCCAGATATTTTTTTCCCCGCAGGGTAGTAGCAGTTCTTAAATATTACTCCACTAGTAATAAAAATATCGGCGTTAAGTCTACCAGCTCATACGATATCCACAAACATTTAACAAACAACTAAAAGTTAAACACTCAATCATTCTACTAAATAGAGTACACCTGAATGAAATAAATTCTAATATAGAGGATAAATTTCTTAAATGTTACAAGTACAAATTCAGCGCATAATAATTTCTGCTTAGACATATTTTTTCACCACCCTACTGTAGGGAGAGTTAAATTGAACACAAATGGCAGAGCGAATCCTCAAGCGGATTTTTTTGGAAACCTTGTAGGTGTTGGTTACTCGGATTTACTCAATATATTGGTGCCACAACCGGCCTTATATAGCCCAACTCAAAGCAATTCATATAAGTCTCTCAATAGATTGGAATTAGGGTTTTTTATGAGTTGATTTGGAGTCTGACTCACGTACAGGTACTTTGTTGGAGTACTACCTTGCACTGAGCCGCAGAAGGATTAATAGCTTGGAAGTTGGAATCAATTGCAATACAAATTCCATGCTTTTAAACAGGAGATCGAGTAGGCATTTGTTCACTCTTGCCAGCGAAAACATTCAAACCGCGATTTCAGAAACTCCTTAGAGCATTTCCGCTTTCAAATCTCACTTGGCGGATTAGTTGTCAATTTTGAAACCAATACGAGTTTTAATCCAATACCATTTGAAAAGTCAAGTCTTACATGGATTTGACATGATCTTCGCCCATGTCATTACTAAAGACAATATTACATATTTATTTGTTAAAAAAAAGGGAAAAATTCAAAAAAAACCCTGAACTTTAAACTCAATGTCAAATAGACACCTGAATTTAAATAAACTTCAATTGAACACCTGAACTTTCACTCCGTTATCAATTTACCCCCTGCCGTCTCAATCCGTGACTTGCCGTTAACGGCACAGTTAAAAAAAAAAAAACTTACCACCAGTTTGCAATCCTATGAAGTAGAAACGTGATTATGAGAGTTTTAGAGACAAAATTTGATTATGTCTCTTTAAAATAATATGATCAGAATAATAAGATCTTCACACCCGTTCAAACGGATTAAAAATTGGAGCACTTAATTTTTTAACCATATTTTTTAATATATAAACGGTCTCAAAAAATTAAGTGCTCAAATTTTCACTCCGTTCGAATCGGTGCAAAGATCTTTTTATTCTTATCATATTATTCTAAAGAGTCGTAATTCATTTTTATCTCTAAGGCTCTCATATTAAGTATGTGTTCTTTATTTAGGACCCTATGGAGCAGAAATGTGATTATGAGCACTTAATTTTCTGAGCACTAAATTTTTTATGAGCACTTAAATATCTTTGTACTGATTCAAAACGGAGTGAAAATTTGAGCACTTAATTTTTTATGACCGTTTATATATTAAAAAATATGATTAAAAAATTAAGTGCTTCAATTTTTAATCCGTTTGAACGGGTGTGAAGATCTTATTATTCTGATCATATTATTATAAAGAGACATAATCAAATTTTGTCTCTAAGGCTCTCATAATCACGTTTATGCTCCATAGGATTGCAAACTGGTGGTATGAATTTTTTATTTAACCAAAACGTTGCCATTTTGGTGTGTGGGTAGCCCCCGGGTCCGGGTAATAAGTGGAGAGAGATAGAGAGAGAAATGTTGAAAGTAGGGGGAATTTTTTTAAAAATTCTTTTTGAAAATTTGAGCACTTAATTTTGTTTAGACCGTTTATATATTAAAAAATATGGCTAAAAAATTAAGTGCTCAAATTTTTAATCCGTTTGAACGGGTGTGAAGATCTTATTATTCTGATCATATTATTCTAAAGAGACATAATCAAATTTTGTCTCTAAGGCTCTCATAATCACGTTTCTGCTTCATAGGATTGCAAACTGGTGGTAAGTTTTTTTTTTTTAACTGTGCCGTTAACGACAAGTCACGGATTGAGACGGCAGGGGGTAAATTGATAACGGAGTGAAAGTTCAGGTGTTCAATTGAAGTTTATTTAAGTTCAGGTGCCTATTTGACATTGAGTTCAAAGTTCAGGGGTTTTTTTGAATTTTTCCCTAAAAAAAATGACCATTTCTCGAATTATTATGGAAGGAGATACGCTACAGGTTGTTCAATCTCTCAACCAGTTTCGATATTAAGCTGATATCGACACTATAATTCTAGATTGTATTTAGCCTGCTTTGAATTTTTCCTCTTGCACTTTCTCTCATGTGAAACGAGATGATAATAGGATAGCCCATTACATAGTTAAGCAGTCCCTATTAGCTACTGAATCGGTTAGTTGGAAGGGCGACTTTCCCCAATGGTTGAGGTCCCTTGCCCTTGATGATGTTAGGGCCTCAACCCCTCTTCCTAATTTGCAATAAAATCTTCTACAATCTCTTAACACACACATACACACACACAAAAAAAAGATAGAACAAAACTTTCCGTTAAAAAATATACTACATGTCAAATTTTGGAGTGTCGTTCGCCCGAATAATCCCCTTGGCTTTTGGAACGGGAGACCCTGCCAAGCATGGGTGCTTGGCAGGGGTGCCGAGCACATCTCGGCCGTCCAAAAGTGTTTTGGATGGCCCAGATGCAAAGGTACCGAACGGATTTAAAAAAAAAGAAAAGTTGATTCCGAGATGAACGGCCGGATTGGCCGCTTGGCACCCGCTCGGCAGGGTCCCTGGGTCCTTGGCTTTTTGGCTTTCCCGGAAAAATAAACAGGAAATTCCTGGCCGGTCCTAGTTTTGTGTGTGGGTTCCATGCAAACCCCATTTTATAAGTTCTATCTCATCTAGGCCCTTTTTAAATATGCTTTTACTATTTTGCCCTTTTCACTTTTCAGCACCCACATAATTCACACCCCAAGAATTCACACCCCCACAGAATTCACACCCTCGAGAATTCACACCTTCGAAGAATTCACACCTCCAAGAATTCACATCCTTAAGAATTCACACCCCCCGAGAATTCACACCCATTTGCAGAATTCACACCTCTTTGCAAGAATTCACACCCCAAAATTTACACCCCAAGAATTCACACATCTCAGAAGAATTCACACCCTTGAGAATTCACACACCTTCGAAGAATTCACATCCCTAAGAATTCACACATCTCAGAAGAATTCAAACCCCCTGAGAATTCACACTCATTTGCAGAATTCACAGCCATTTTGCAAAACAACCCCCCCCCCGAATTCACACTCTTTTGCAAAAATTCACACATTTTTGCACTATTCACGCCCGTTTCAATCTTGGAGGGAGTGAATTCTTGTGGGCGTGAATTCTTGAGGGGCCATTTTCAGAATTCACACCCTTAAAATCCACACTCTCCGAATTCACACAATTTTGCAGAATTCACACCTCTTTGCAGCCGATAATCGTAACCTTAGTCACATAATTTTTCAAAAAGAGTAAATTCTTGGTGTGAAACTGTGAATACTTTTGTGTGAATTCCTGAGGGTGTGGATTATTGATGAGAATTCTTTGGGGGTGAATTTTTGGGTTGTGTGAACTCTTCTCTCTGCAACACCATTTTCAGAATTCACACCCCCTAAATTACACAATTCTCACCCCAAAATTTAGAATTCACTCTCCCAAATTACACAATTCACACACTAAATCCAAAATTCATGTTTGAAAAAGACACAATTCACACCCAAACGAAGAATTCACGAACAAGAAATCCCTCTTCTTCCTAATCTCTTCATCACTAAACAAACCTTTTTCCCTGTCAGCGTTTCATCATCATCAAAGGAAAAAAAAATTCAAACAATACATACACCGCTCTACCAAATTACAGAAATCATTCCGTTTCAACAAAAAATACACAAATCATTCGTTCCTTTAAAAAATCAGTAGAGCTCACTGATTAGTCGACTCAGCACCCAATCAACTCGGCGAACAACAATAAGCACAGATCCATACCAAAAAACTCGATCGGTTCAAAGCAACCAAGTGAAAGAATCAAACCAAACAACGTGGAACAACAGAAAATACTTGACGTACACTGTTCAAGTTTCACGTTGATTATCAGTTGAAACAGTCATAGCAGTCCACTGTATAGCCTTCAGTTGAGTTGATTTCCATGGAGATGTTTGATGATGGCGACAGACTTGCCGATGACGCCGCTGACGCGAAAGGAGTGGTAGATCAAGGAGGCGAAAGAGAACACGGCCGACGGGGTGTTTGAGGGGACGCCGGAAAAGTCAATCTCGTCGATCTCGAGGAGCGAAGAAGATCGGCGGCAGCAGAAGTCGCCGGTGAGAGGCGGCGGTGGTATCGCCAGAGGAGGCAGAGATAACGAGGAGGGGGTGCCGTCGCCGGCTTCCTCTCCATGGCTGGTTTGTACGATTTTTGGGAGAAGATGATATGTATTAAAGGTGGGGTTTTCGGTGGAAGATTCTAGCATTTTATAAATGTGGGGTATTTTAGGTACCTCACTTAAAACAGGGTTTATGTGAAATGGATTTGACATAGTGTGGATCTGGACGGGTAGACCCTAACAAAAATGGCCCGGCTTGGAAGAATCCCAAAAATAAAAAGCCTCACATGACACTGTAGCTGTTTTAGCTTTTTTGGCTCAATTTTGCCGGAAAAGCCGGCTTAATTAAATTCCCGAACAGCCCCTCAATTTCCACGTAAATCCTTCACAAAAAAAAATAATTCACGCATCCAAATTTGAAGTTAAAGGTCGGAGATAGGTCCCAACCGCTATGATGTCACCATCAACGACACCAACCTTTGCTGACCTAAGAGAAACGGTTCTGGTGAAAAATGGAGGCGTCATACAAAACCACTTGTCAGACGTCCCGCCCCGGTCCACCGGCCTCCTGGCCTCCTCCGGTGACCTCAGCGTATGCCTCTCCCAGTCCTCCCCGAGTCGAACCAGTGAGTGACCCGTCGAGTGCGGCCTCGGAAATACCCTCACTCGCTCTGTCGGTGCCGTTTCTATCTCATCAACAGTAATTGAAATTTGATTCGGAATTGGTGCTTCACTGACTTCAGGTCTGGAATCACAACACTCTGCCGTCGACTGAGTCGACTTAATTGCTTTACTCAAGTTCGCTCGGCAAACCGGACAGGTGGAGTGAGAGGCCAACCAAAGATCGATACACTCGGGATGAAACGCGTGGTCGCACTTGGGTAACAAACGCAGCGTCTCGTTATCTTCGAACTCGGATACGCACACGGCGCACGATAGCTCTCCTTTGCCCATTTTGAGGTGTTTGATCTCCGAGTATTTAAGTATCGGGAACGAATTCATCACCGCCGGATCGAGGCCGCTTGGGGAAAGCCAGCGTGGGCGGCTCGCGGCGGCGGCGGCGTAAATAGGAATAGCTCCGTCGACGGTGCCGCCGTTGAAGCAGCGGCGGATGTAGATGGCGAAGAAGCCGGCCAAGAAGGCGGCGGACACGACGACTATGAAAATAACTGCCGCTGTCGAACCGAGGTAGGAGTAGGGGTAGTTGGTAGTGGGGCCCGTAGGTCTTTGAGCGGGGTCGAATGACGGCTGGGACGCCGCCACCGTTTGTGACAGTATCAGCAGTAGGAAATAGGTTTTCATCCTCAAGCGAATATGTTGGGATTTATTACTACTATTTCGAGGGGGTTGGGTCTATGTCGAATAGAATTAGAATTTTGGTCTGTTTTTTTTTAATAGGAGGGCGCAGTCCCGCGCAGTAGGTAACACAAGTGGATAAAGGGACAAAAACCATGGCCTCCAGCTGGTTTGTGGATAGATTTTGAGAGGACGCTGCTCAAAGATGATTGGAACACTTCGTAGGTATAAAAATCTGGGTTTGTTGGAGTCTTGGATATTCTGGCAGTCCTTGTGATGTGGAAGAAAATTAGTATTTAATAGTAACTAAGTTAGAAAAATGATTCTCGCACTCCATTTTGTTATTTTGTTTTAGAGAGTAATTCCACTTATCACCTCTACTAGGCTTTTATGATGGTACTCTTAAACTTGTATTTTATTGTAAAAATTATATATAGCAAAGCACACTAAAAGGCAAATTTTAGAGTGCCATCACGGGCATCATCAAAAATTCGAGTCCCAAAATCATTTTCCAATAAGTTATTCTACATGCTTTACAAACCAACATTAGTGCGTGCTTGCGAGATTTTTTTTTCTTCAAATTTTGAGATTCTAGCTTTTCAAAATTAGTTTGGAATGTTTGTTAAAATTCTTACTAAAGAGTATCTCCAGAAGGCTCGCTTAGAGCTCCAGTGAGGTCTAGCTGGCGATAAAACCTCCATTTTCCCGTTCCCAACAGCCTCAGCTGGGTCTCACCAGTTGAGCCCCTCGCTCGACCACCTCGCCCAGCCCAATGAGTACGGAAGGCTCGCTTCAGCCCCTCCCCGAAAACAGATCGGCGACGGCCTCCGACAAGTCAGATCTGCTTGCTCCGACGAAGGTAAAAACAGTTGCCGTACTTCGAGATATTCCGGCGAAGACAAAACCCCTCCTCTCATAGTCGCCCTCCTCTCTCTCTCTCTCTCATGGATATGGTTGTCGCCGTTGTCGTCTGTGGCTAGATCCGAGCAAAACCCTTGCCCTTCTAGTTTTTAATTTTCTCTATGGGTTTGTTGATTTGTGAGCATAGAGAGAGAGGTGGGTATGGCAGGTGGTGGTTGCTATGGAGGTGCCAGAGATGGTGGTGGCAGTGAAGAGGTGAAGAAGACGCCATGTCTGTTTCTTTTTTGTTTTGTGTTAAAAAAAATGTTTTTAATATTTGCATAGCCCAATTGCCTTAGCTGCTGGAGACCTCAAACCATTTGGTGGCTAGCTAAACCAGTTTTTGAGGTAATTCCTTGCTTAAATGGCTAGAAATACTTTGAGTTTGTTGGAGATGCTCAAACAAATTCTCAAATTCTACAGATTTTGAGAGTCCTAAGATAACCGTAGAACCAAATGAAAAACAGATACTTAATTACGAAAGCCGTAGAGCCAAAAATTAATCATGACCTTTTAGAATAAAATAATTAGAAAAATAAGATTTTCGCACCGGTTAAACAGATTAAAAATTAGAATACTTAATTTTTTAATCATATTTTTTACTGTAATATTTAAGCAGCTGTAGTTCGAGGAAACGTGTCATCTGTTTTCAAAATTTTCATATTTCCTACCCAAAACGGTGCCGTTTTTTGACGCTGTAAATAGCTCCTTCACGGAACAGCTGTGAAGAAGTTTATCTCCTTCTCGTATCTGTACATTGTGTTCAATTTGCCCTTATCGTTTAAATGGGGGAAAAAATTTGCACAGACTTTTTGTGGGACTTGCTTTTGAGTCTCACACAAATAACTCAATCCATTCATTAATTTGTGCGCAAATATGTGCAAAATTGTATGCGTCACTTGCACATTTTTATTTACGATAGTCGGAGTAGGATTAACAGTTTGGAATCACTTGCTTTATCATCAGTTAATACTCAAGATTTCTCTGGCCTAACTTTTCGTCGATTTTTTTGCTTGGTCTTTTTCTTATAATTTGTATGAAATTCGATTCAAATTTTTACATCATATTTTTTGTCTCGACAAGAGGAATAGTAAAATCATAGACTAAACTTGAAAAAAAACTCAGGTAAGACAACGAAAAATGCCATGAATCTTGTAAAGATTAAGATGAAAAAAATTAAAGATCACTAAGACTAGCAACATAAATTCCATCCAGTTAAACAGGAGGTCGACTGGGCATTGGTTCGCTCTTGCTCGCCAGACATTCAAAGGGCAATTTCGTAACCTCTGTTACGAAATCGCCCTCATCGACACCCACCTTCGCCGACCTAAGAGAACCGGTTCTGGAAAATGGCGGCGTCATACAGAACCACCGGTCCGACCTCCCACCCTGGTCCAACCGGTTCACCTGCCTCCTCACCTCCTCCGGTAACCTCAGCGTATACCTCTCACAGTCCTCCCCGAGTTGAACCAGTGAGTGACCCGTCGAGTGCGGCCTCGGAAACGTCCTCACTCGCTCTCTCGGATCCGTATCCATCCGTTGATGAATTTCATCAACGGTAATTGAAATTTGATTCTGATTTTGCACTTCACTGAGTTCGGGCCTGGACATACACTCCTCCTTCGACCGAGTCGACTCAATTCCTTGACTCAGATTCGCTCGGCAAATCGGACAGGTGGAGTGAGAGGCCAGCCAGGGGTCGATACACTCGGGATGAAACGCGTGGTCGCACTTGGGTAACAACCGCAGCCTCTCGTTATCTTCGAACTCGGATACGCACACGGCGCACGATAGCTCTCCTTTGCCGATTCTGTGGTTCTTGATCTCCGAGTATATAAATAGCGGGAACGAATTTATCGCCGCCGGATCGAGCCCACGTAGGGAAAGCCGGAGTGGGCGGCTCGCGGCGGCAGCGTAGGCGCGAAGAGGAATTCTTCTGTGGGTGGTGTTGCGGCTGTAGCCGCGGCTGTAGCCGCAGCAGCAGACGCAGCAGCAGGCGCAGAGGACGCAAGTGATGAGGGAGGCGGCCAACACGACTAGGAAAATAAATCCTCCTACCGCGTTGACGTTGGAGTAGGGGTAGTACGGAGGGGGAGCCGCAGTTGTTTGCGCGGAGGCGAATGGCGGCGGCGCCACAGCCGCCACCGTGAGTGATAGTATCAGCAGTAGCAGATAAATTCCCATCCAAAAGCGGATTTCCCTTTCAGATTTTTATTTAGAGAGACTATCGGTTTCGTTTTGTCTTTTTATACTACGGAACAACTCTGGTTATTGGGAGAAAACCATAGCTGGCTTGAGGATAGATATTTTGATGAGTTGAAGATGATAGGAACACTTCGTCGGTATAAAAACCTGGTTGACTGGTTCTGGGTTCGATGGTTTTCTCGCATAATGGTAGTCATTTTGTTTGGTTTAGATTTTAGAAAGTTATTTCGAGAGAAATGAGGGATAATGAGTGGAGAGAGATAAATAGAGAGATTTATCGGAAATTGTGCTGAGAGTAAAAAGTTACTCTCAAAAGTTGATCCAAGCGGAGTGACTATCTTGTGCAGTTCTTATTCACGAGGAGTTGCCGAGCGGGTATTACCGACGTGGTACCCGCTCGGCGCATTTAAGCCGTCCGATACATTTTTGGATAGTTCGGATTGAAATCCTCTCTCTCCTCTCACCCCAACACTTTCTCTCTCCAAATTTGAGCCGTTCAAACACGCAATGGACGGCTCGGATGTGCGAGCGGGCACCACGTGGTACCCGCTCGGCACTGAATTTTTTTCCCTTATTCACAATCTCTTCTATACTAATATCTATCGTTTTATACTAATATACTCCCTCCGTCCGGATTTAATTGTCCCTAATTCTATTCTAATCGGCTAAAAAATGGATTATATCTTTGAATCCGTAGGTTATTTCATATCGAATATGGATCTTGTTTGATAGATCTCGATTAGTTCTATAATCCAATATTTTCGAAATCACGTAAAATATTATAAATTAAATGATATAATCGATTGAAAAATGGCACAAACTTATAAAAATGACTATTAACTCCGGACGGAGGGAATATTACAGAGAGGGCACCCGTCAACCGATAGGTGTCTCCATTTTCGAACATACGTGTGATTTTCGTAACCACCACCCCGCTATCCCCACCCATCCCGAAAAATATGCACACACATAATCAATGTGATGTGGACCTTTCACTTGACCGTATCGACATGGCAAAATTAGAAGTACCAAAAGAATATCTAGGCATTGTAATTTTATACTGATGTTTCTTCCCATCACATGCATGTAAGAAGGTTTGGAAAGTATATGTAAGGGGAACCTTGAGGTGAGTTTAAAACTCTCAACTTGTACACTTTGTTCAAGTCATTAATAAAATCGTTGCTTATAATTTCGTTTGGATGTTGTGCAAAGATTGTGTCACTTTTTTGTTGCTCAATTTAAGCTTTGTTGGTTGCTTGATCGCTGTCTCGTTTAACATTTTGACCCAGATGCTTTACTTGAGCTTACTTAGCTTGCTTGCTTTACAATTTACAAACACACTTCGAATAAGAATTTGACAGTTTAGCGCCACAGGATCGTGTGCCCGGTTTGCAAGGCTGCCATGAGACATATTGGCATGTAGGCTGCTTACGAATTGCATTTTCACATCATAGTATATATGAAGATTCACTTGATAAATTGTCAGATGAAATAATCTTAATCTCTTTTTGCTCGGACTCAATTAGTTTCATCTCGTAACCACAGCAAACTTGTATGTATAACTCATGAAAGAAATTAAAGGGGTATAAAATGATACTCCCTCCGTCCCTTTTTAAATGTCCTACTTCGTAATTCCAACTTATTAAAAAGACATCATCATTATACCTTTCACATCAACTTTTTCCTCCACTTTCCCTACTTACCCATCATCATTACACTTTTACTCACTAACTTTTTAAAATGGAATCTACTTTTAGGGGCAAAATAGAAAATTCACCAACTTTTACCCACTAACTTTACAAAGTGAACACTTATTAAGGGACAGCCCAAAATGGAATACCGGACTCTAAAAAAGGGACGGAGGGAATATATACAAGCATTCACATCAACCACAACAAATAGTTGACCAAAACATTCTTCAAATTTCATTTCGCTTACCCGACTCGACTCACGTAACATGAATAAGCCAGCAGAACCCTACCTAAATTAAATTCTTAAATTCATTATCTAGTTCTACTCTATAAGTTCATCGATATACGTAATCATGCAACACCTCTCTCTCTCTCTCTCTTTTGCAAACACATTCACACACTATACAACTTAGGCAGATTCTTTTTTTGTGCGTGAAGATTTTGTCCAGATTTCAATTAATTATAGTTGTTTGCTTGTCGTGTTGGATGTAGTATATCCGGGTTTTTTTTTTTTCCCACTCCATAGTAGCATCTCTTTAATGTTGCTCCATTTGTCCCAATTGGTTTCTATTTAGGAATTCAACTTTTTAAGAGAACACAATCGTCACGCTTTCAAATAAATGAATTTCTCAAACTACCAACCTCTAAATTTCTTTTCCCTCTACTTTTGTGTTTGCATTTCGCAGAGGTCTCCAAATGGCTTAGAATCGAGGTTTCCAGGAGTCTGATCTGGAATCTGACGCATTTTTTTGATCGGCAAAAACAACATTTTATTAGGAGAAGGGAAATGAAATTCAATCAAAAATTGAAACGGCACAGCCAAAGGGGCAAGCCCCGTACAACTTGAGGGCCTATAGTATAGTGCCCAAATAAAACAGTGGAAAACATAAACAACCCAATTTGACGCATTGGTATTTTGTACTTTGTTCCTTGTAATTTGCCTTGTGCTTTAACATGACTTGTTCGTTTCCTTAAAAAAAAAATTGGAATGTGCGAGCGCATATTTTCAACAAAGATAACTTCGTAGCCGATGTATTGAAAATAAAAAAAGTATTGGAATTAGGGCTCCATTTGTTTCGATGTCAAATATTTACAATGAAAAATATTTTTCATGTAAATATATTTTTAAAAATAAATTTCAAACTTTTATTTTTCGGTATTTGGTTGGCACTTGAAAATATTTTCAGAAATCAACAAAATAGTGTAGAGAGACAGAGGGGGAGCTTAAACGATGGAGAGATCTGAGATTATTGGAATTGAACGTGGGTTAGGACTTACGATCGAGAAAATTGAGCAGCGAAAATTGCAGGAGAAGGCAACGGGTTCGTTCATTTCGAAAAATAATTTATGGAAAATTTAAGGGTAAATCATTTTCATTCAATTGATGGAAAATTATGTTTTACATTTAGAATGTTTTTCTCATTTTTTATATAACCAAACACCGAAAAATAGGAAAATGTTTTACATCCAAACAAATGGAGCCTAGATGGAACTCTATACATGTTTTTTTCTTCCTAGCTTTTGTATACCAGTGCTTTTCCTTTCGATCCGGCTTCTCTGCAGTTACCAGTCTTTTGGATCCGGCTTGCATGTGCGGTTCAATATGCATGACCCGTTCATCTTGATAATCAATTGTTCAGATTTGCTAAAATTTTTACCGGTAAAAGTATGTTTTTATCGGTAAGATTATGAATACAAATTTGGACCATTAAAAATATCATCCGACGATTACGATCGCTTGGACCGCATCTCCGCCGTCCAAAGCCAGATTCTTTCCTTTCGATGTTTGTAGGATGGCTACCGCGCACATTTTCATGCAGCCCACCGTATGTACATTGTTCTATTTTCGCCAATCCATTGAGCTAACCGGTGTTGACAGCCGAATTACTCTGGCAATAGAAATTCCATGCAGTTTTAAACAGGGGTTCGAGTAGGCATTTGTTCGGTCTTGACAGCCAGACATTCAAGCGGCGATTTCATAAAACCAGTTCTTGAGGAAAATGGAGACGTGATGAAAAACCAGCGGTCCGACGTCCCACCCCGGTCTAACCGGTCCACGTGCCTCCTCACCTCCTCCGGTAACCTCAGCGTATACCTCTCACAGTCCTCCCCGAGTCCAACCAGTGAGTGACCCGTCGAGTGCGGCCTCGGAAACGTCCTCACTCGCTCTCTCGGCTCCGTATCCGTCCGTTGATTTTCATCAACAGTAATTGAAATTTGATTCTGATTTTGCGCTTCCGTGAGTTCAGGCCTGGAACTCCTCCGTCGACTGAGTTGGATAAATTCCTTGAATCAGACTCGCTCGGCATATCGGACAGGTGGAGTGAGAAGCCAGCCAGGGGTCGATACACTCGGGATGAAACGCGTGGTCGCACTTGGGTAACAACCGCAGCCTTTCGTTATCTCCGAATTCGGATACGCACACGGCGCACGATATCGCTCCTTTGCCGATTTTGAGGTGTTTGATCTCCGAGTAGTTAAATACGGGGAATGATTTTATCACCGCTGGATTGAGGCCGCCGCTCGAGGATAGCCGGGGTGGGCGGCTGGCGGCAGCCACGAAACGATGTATTGTTCTGTTGTCGCCATCGTCGCCGGCGCAGTGGCGGATGTAGATGGTGGTGAAGCCAGTCAAGAGGAAGGCGAACAACAGGACCGCGATGATGGCAGTTGCTGTTGAATTGAGGTAGGAGAAGGAGTTGTCCGCAAGAGGAGGATCCGATTCATCCGAAGGTGTTTGCGCAGCAGCGGATGGCGGCACAACAACGGCTGCGCCACCATCCACCGTCATGGTCGTGGATAGTAATAATACTAGCAATAGCAGATAGATCGTCATCGAAAAGCGAATTTCTTTTCGGATTTATTTCGATGGGGGGGTTTATGTCGCTTCTTTTTATACTAGTATGGATATGGATATGGAAAGAAACGTGGATGTCGGGACAAAACCATTATATGTGGCTTGAGAAGGAAAGAATGCGGCCGGCTTCGAAAGTCAAAGATGATCGGAATATGAAAACCTGGTATTGGGTTTGATGGTTTTCTTGGAGAAGGATCTTTGGCTGCCTGAAGTCACTTGAGTATATCGCACGGTCTATCAATAATATATTAAAGAAGCCGTTCAAAAAAATTACTGTATATATATATGTATCAAAGAAAGTTTTGTGAAACGTTAGTATTTGTTTTACGGAGCACCCTAACAACAAGTCTATCTCTCTCGCTCTCTGGCGACGGATTTACAAAAAATGGCAACCTTTCCATATTCCGGCCAAGTTTTCGGCGAATTGAAGTAATTCCGATCGTCCATTTTCTTGTGATTACAATTGGATTTGATAATGTTTGATGATATGTACATTATAGCTTAATCATTTGCCATCTCCATAACCATCAAATGGATTCATCCCCATTGAAGCCCTGATTTTTGCATTTGGGGATGAGAAGTGACTATCCATCTCCACATCGAACTTGCTCTAATAGTCTATTGCCCTTGAAAAAGTCTAGCGACATCGTATTATGACACCACATTTTTTATTTCATAGATACAAGTTTGACGTCCCCACACAAGTGTTTATGTGGAGTCCACCACACTTGTGTCCATGCAGTTAACAAATATGGCTTTAATAGCTTGCTAATTGCCCTTATTAATCCTTATACCCAAACAGTGTGTTCCAATGAATAGGTATATTTTTCATCAACTTAAATTACTACTCCCTCCGTCTCATTTTTATTGTTCATTTTTGAATTGCATGTCATTTTTCAATTGTTTATATCTTTCAATCTATAATGTTTTTCATAATTTTGAATTTTTTTGTATTATAGAACTAATCGAGATGTATTAAACAAGATCCATATTGAATATTTTTTAAGATTCGCACTAAGAGATATAAGCAAAAGACATAAAAGAGACAAACAGAATAACGAATAATGAAAATGAAACGGAGGGAGTATATGTATTGAGGAATACAAAATGAACCAAATGTCAGATGAAAGAATCTTTTAAATTCATCATAGATAGGATTGAAAGAATCTGTGGGTATAATTAGATGAAAGAATTGTTTTGTTTTTCAAAAAAAAAAATTAATGAAAGAATCTTTTAATTATGGGGTTGACTACTTGACTTTAATAGATGGCCACGGATAATCCTCCTCTCTCCGACTTGTTTAATTTCATTTGGTAACTACACAACAAATCTGTGGGTATAATCCATGGTAAGGAAAGGGACCTACAAATAGACATTTTAAACTATTGCTCTCTCGGATTTTCTATTTTCCACGCTACAATATAGAAATATTCTCTTTATCAATTAAACTCTTTACCACGTCAAACTTTCAGCCCTTGAGACTCTCTACTTCCATGGACAAATTTTTTGAGTTTCTAAATAAATAACAGTAACAAAATGATTTACCCACGCTGATGTGGATGCTCTAAACTAGTAGTATATATTGCATCAATTTATTTAGAATTACTCAAATAATTAAGAATACATACATAAAGAATAGTAACTCAACAGATTGTTGTGTAACTGTTTGCATTTTCTGATTTTGGTTAGCATTAACTAGCTAGTCTAACATACAATGACGCTTTAATTCTTTTCTTAAAAATTACAGTATAAGCGGACAGAAGATATCTGTGAGAACCCAAGTCCCATATCGAATTAGAAGGAGAAGTAATATACTCCATAACGAATTATGAGCAGCTATTGTCTAATTCGAAATTAACTTTTTGAATCACGTGTTTAGGAAGTAATATGCGGGTCCTGCGAGACGTTCCTGGATGAGCCCGACAAGGAGTTTGAGGTGCTTGTCAGGCTGCTTTTAGGATGACAAAAGATCACTTCCGAGAAATTGTTAAGAAAGAAAAAATTTATGCCTTTGTTTTGGGGAAAAGAAAAAAAGTAATGCATGTTTCTTGAGGTTTATGCTGCAAATGTTGTACTCCCTCCGTCCCAAAAAGAATGATAATTTTGAAATCCGTGTTATTTTTCATCGTTTATATCTTTTAATCTATAATATTTTTCATGAGTGTGAAAACTTTGTATAATAGAACTAATCGAGAACTATCAAATATGATCCATATTGCATATTTTTTGAGATCCATATTGAAAGATATAAGGAGTTGAAATTGGCACGGATATCAAAAATTGACATCCAATTTGAGACGGAGGGAGTACTATACATGCTAAGAATCCTCACATTCATAAAAAAAATTCGATTTTTTCCCAATCGATGGAAAGCGGAAAAAATCCGCTCCCATGTACTACTGCCAGAGTGAGAAAATGTCTGCTCGACTTTTTGACTTTCCATCGAGTTAAACAGGAAGTTGAGCAAATATTTTCTCGCTCTTAGAGCATCCCCAATGGGGATGTAAAACCAGGTGCTATAGTTATAATACAACTGAGATGTAAAAAAAATTGCTTCAATGGGGATGTAAAATAGCAAAAATCTGGATGTAAAATAGCATAGATATGATGGAAAAGGGGATGTATATTTCCATCCCCTTTTGGCTACAGCTATAAATTACAGGTCATCAAATCCAACTGAAATACCAGAAAATGGGACGACTGGAGTTACCTGTTTTCGCCGGAAAGTTGGCCGGAATTTGTTCCTCATCGCTGGTTTCTGCAAATCTTCGCCGGAGTGACCAAAAATTGCAGTAGTCCATTGAGAGATAGAGGTGAGAGAGGGATCTCGCCGATGAGAGACAGAGATATCAACGGAACAGTCGGTGATCATCTCCCCTAGGGTTTCAGTCGCTCCCTAACGGGAGAAAGAGAGATCAACGAGAGAGAGAGAGAGAGAGAGAGAGAGAGAGAGAGAGAGAGGGGTTTCATCTCCTCTGGTTCGTAAAGAGAGAGAGAGAGAGGGTTCACCGCCTTTTGGTTCGTAGACAGAGTGAGAGAGAGAGAGTAAAGTTTTGTTTTTTTTTTTTTTAAGATAGGAAGAGTAAAGTTGAGTTGTTGATATGGACTGGGACTGTGGTTTCAGCCGATCGTTGATCACCAGCCCAACGGATCTTTTGCTCGTTGATCAACGGATTAATTCAGCAACGGGCTTTTTATTTTTCCTACCTATAAATGGGTGTTTTTAACAAGATTTTGCACTACAAAAAATTCTTCCTTTCTCCACAAACATCCTCCAAAAAAAAAAGTGTATCAATTATTGGCAGAGGGAAGTCGTAGTGCGAGAGGAAAATCATTCACCTCCGATCAAGATGAAGCAATTTGTAATGCTTACTTGTGTGTTAGCCAAGATCCAATTGTCGATACCAACCAAGCACGATCTAAATTGTGGGATCGGGTTGCAAAAAAATACACTGAATTCACAGGAGGTGATGTACGAACGGATGCTTCTATCAAGCACGATCTAAATGGGATGAAAGTTTTTTTTTTTTTTCAGAATATATATTTTTTAAGTCCTTGATTACCGGATACTGAAATTATTTTTCAACGGAAGTAGTACTTGAATTAGGGTTAAGAAAGTTGAGGAAAATTAAGGAGGAGGAAAAGTTAGTTAATTATCCATCCTTTTTTTACATCTCACCGTTGGATAGGAATAGGGGTGAGCATGGTCCGGTTTGGTTCGATTTTATAGTAAACCAAGAACCAAACCAATACCTACGGATTATGAATTTGGTGAACCAAACCAACCCACAAATTCCATATAACCAAACCAATCCAAACCATTAAAATACGGTTTGGTTTCGGTTTTAAACCACGGTTTGCTTTGAATTAAGCTATCATCTTTAAAAAAATTAAAATACATAAAATTACGAAGATAAATTAAAAGAAAACTTGTATATATTAAAACCAATTCCATTCAAATTACTGAAACACACTAATATCAACCAACTTATTAAGAGTAGAATACTAACAATTGTTTCAAGTCTTAAACTCAGAAAATGAAATAGTGGTAATTCACTAAAGTAAACCAACTAAGAATACCAACTACTAAACATCTTAGCAAGGAAGGAAATCTAAATATTATAGTAGATTAATAGGATCAATAAATTAGAAAAGTAGTTGAGTGAAGCTCCCATAATTATATATATAACTATAAATTTATATATATATGTATGTATATATTGTGCGGTTTGAATCGGTTTGGAACCATAACCATAAATGTGAATCCATAAACCGAACCATATAATGCGGTTTCTAATTTTTTTAAACCATGACCAAACCATACTACTAAAAAATCGAACCAAACATTTTGATTTGGATTGGTTTGGACTGGATTCACGATTTTACGGATTTTTTGCTCACCCCTAGATAGGAATGTGTTCTATTTTATATCCAACTAACTTTTAACCACTTTTTACATCTAAAATAACTATCTACCCCCTTCTAAAATACATCCCCATTGGCGATGCTCTTGGCAGCCAGACAATCAAACATCACGGACGTCAAAAACACCCTTGACGTTCCCACCGCTGTTACCTCACCGTCACCGTCAACAACGCCCATCTTCGTCTACCTGGCAGAACCGGTTCTAGAGAAAAATGGCCGCGTCATAGTAAAATACCACCGGTCCGGGGCCCCACCTTGGTCCACCTGCCTCCTCCCCTCCTCTGGCAACCTCAGCGTATACCTCTCGCAGTCCTCACCCAGTCGAACCAGTGAGTGACCCGTTGAGTGCGGCCTCGGAAACATCCTCACTCGCGCTCTCGATTCCGTATCTACTCGTTGATTTTCATCGACAGCAATTGCAATCTGATTCTGAATTTGAACTTCAGTTCTGGAGCTAGGCTCCTCCTCCTTCGACGGAGTCGACTCGATTCCTTGACTCAGGTTGGCTCGGCAAAGCGGACAGGTGGAGTGAGAGGCCAACCAAGGGTCGATACACTCGGGATGAAACGCGTGGTCGCACTTGGGTAACAACCGCAGCCTCTCGTTATCTTCGAATTCGGACACGCACACGGCGCACGATAGCTCTCCTTTGCCGATTCTGAGGTGTTTGATGTCCGAGTAGTTAAACATCGGGAACGAATTTATCATCGCGGGATCGAGGCCGCTTGGGGAAAGACGGAGCAGGCGGCTTGCGGCGGTGGCGTAAAGTGGTATTGCTCCGTCGGCAGCATCGCCGGCACAGTGGCGGATGTAGATTGTGACGAAGCCAGTCAAGAGGAAGGCAAACGCCAGGACTGCGTAGATGGCAGTTGCTGTCCAATTGAAGGAGAAGGAGTAGTCCGCAGGGGGATCCGTAGGTGCTTGCGCGTCGACGGGCCGCGCCGCCGCCGCCGCCGTGGGTAATAGTAATATCAGCAGTAGCAGATAGATAGGCATCCAAAAGCGAATTTTCTGTTCGGATGTATTTTGGCGGGGGTTTATGTTGCAATGATGTGGGAAGAGAGAGTGGGATTGCTCTTTTTTATACACCACTACTCATGCTATACTATAGTACTCCTATGTAACAAGAGAATGTTGATTTTGGGACAAAACCATTATCTGGTTTTTTAGGAAGAAAAGCGGCTTCAAAAATCAAAGATGATCGTCTTTGACGGCTTCAAAAATCAGTATTCAGGTTGGCATAAAAACCTGGGTGCTGAGTTTGACGGTTTTCTTTATAGATTTGTATTTTAGTCTACTAGAAGTACGAGTATTATATTGGAGTATTTGTTTTAAGAGCACCCATCACCCTCACCGCTATATAAGTGGATAACGATGGTTAGTAAATACTGTAAAATTTAATTTTATGTATGGATAGAAAACATACGTGTCGAGATGCACAAATGAACGACCATAAACTTGTAATGATCTTAAGGGATATTCAATTTTTACAGGTGCATATGATGGATAAGCCGGAAAATCATGAAAGGATAGTGATAGGATTGAAATGCTCAAATTATGGTGGTTGACTGGAATGGCCATATAGAATCATGATCTTCACTCCGACCTGTTTATTTCCAATTTGTGACATAAGGCAAAACTATGGGCATTTTCCACGATAGAGTAACATACACAAAAGAAGAAATACAAAGTAGGAGTAGGAGTAAAAAATAGAGCATAAATAAAAAAAATTATCAGCATGTCCTTGACGAATATTAATTATCAAAACACGTCATGGGCCCTCATTTTCCCATTACATAAACAAGTTCAAAAGCATTCCAGCCCAAACTGCCCAACAGGCTACGCATTCAACAGGGAGGAAGCCCATATGATTTGTTTGGGAAGGATCCCAAGGACTATAAACTTGAAAAGCGGGACCAACCCGTCATTTTCTCATTTGTTTGTGATTAAAACTAGTACATATGGAACCTCCATTTCCCCCAGCAAAAGAAATCTGACAAAGGAGAATAAAGCTACAATAAAAATACTTCTATCAAAATGGGATTGGTCCTGGAATTAATCAAGGTACGTCCGTGTAAGTTGGCCGGACACCTGAGAAATCACACAATAGTACTCCTATCAAAAATCTTACAGTAACAATTAAGAACGAAAATAATGAGTTGATAACATAAAAGAAATAACTGCTTAAACTTCCCGATTCCATTTAACATGTTACTAAATTACTCGCCTCGTTCCAAAACCCATTATAAGTACTTATTTTTTAAGAAGACAATTTCAAGCTAAAAAATAATGTGTTTACGCAAATAATTTTTCTAGCAATATGGATTTAGTTTGATAGATCTCATTGAGATCTTTTGAACAATGCAAAAAAAATCGAAAAATCATTTTTCATTTACATTATTTTTGAGTTTGAAAATATGAAATAAGTACTTATTTTTTAAGAAGGTGTTCTGAAACGGACAACCTAGCTCCCTTGAACTGGAAGAGGTTCCAAAATAGTTAGAAAGAAAAATGCCCAATAGAAACTGACAGTACGTTACAACAAGAAAGCATCCAACTTTTAATTATATATAGGAGACCATATCCTTTAAATTTTTATTAGAAAAGTAGTGTCTATTTACTAAAATCTTTTGGTCGATTTTCGCGGTAGGTTTGAAGTACCATCAAAGGTTTCTTCAATTCAAGTTTATAATTCAATTGATGTGGTGCTATCAATATCATCAATCAATCAATCAATATATCTATGCAAATGTGTTTGTGCCTCTCAAGCTTCCAAACCCCCATCCCTAATTTTCTAGATTTTTCTTTTTCTCTTAATTTTTTAAAATTTGGAAGGGAGAGAGAGAGAGAGAGAGAGAGAGAGAGAGAGATTTTAGGGGAATTGAGGAAAAATTATCCAATGTCCAGGTGACGTTTTTATGTGGTGGCCCAACTCATATCTCTACCACACATTTGCATAGTTTTCACTATAAAGTTCACACAAATTTTTTTTTGGTCTCGTGCATGAACATATATTGTTATGGTCACGTCCAAAGAGATTGGTCGAGATCTTCTGAGGACTCGATCGACAAGGACAAGGCAGTTAACAAAGGGACAAAACCCTAACATGGAATGGAAACATTAGTTTACGAGTAAATATCAATCAGTACAAATTAATAAGAATTAGACTCGATCGAAACTCTGTCGTTTTCCCTCCTTGCCTAAATTTGAAAGCCTATTGGTGAACAAGCAACCCAATGCGCGCATTTTTTTCTACACAAGTTTCTCATCAAACGTCTTGCCTAATAATTTGGAAAGAAGCTTCAAGAAAATTGAAACTTAATCATTATTAGGGCATTTCAAATCAAGAGCCTTTTTTTCAAATAAAATCTTTATTATAATGAACTCTCGAAGATTTCTGGTTACTTTGATTTTGCTTAACGTAAAAGTGGTTTCAAAACTTCATCAGTTTCCCGTACTTATTTTTCAATTTTCAGCTTTATCAAACAGAGTCTTATTGTTTGGCCTTTTCTCTTCCATCCTAATTACTTGATCATAATCTGAAGTAACTAATTGATTTTGACAGTCATACATTGGGAGCACCTTTATCTCACAACTTATTCTCAATATTTTACTTGTCGTTCAATTTTTTCAAGACAAACAATCTCTAATCACGTGACTCTCAAAAATTGATTGTGGTTTTTTTTTGCCCCCCCATATATGGACAGTAAGCTTTGAGAAGTACAACTCAATAAAATTTCAATAATTACGAGACCCCGTATAGTGAGTCTTCATTTAACGCATAGCATCGCACATGCTATTTTGCTCTTGCGCTCAAAAGCTTCACTGAGTTTTTTTTTTTTATGGAGATAAACACGCTATACACCTGCAGTTGTAATACCGTATTGGTACTTGAATTCCCATTGCTTCTTCGAAGCCAGAGGTTATAGAATTTTACTCCCTTGCGGTTTGGCGACGATGAAGAGATTGATTCGGCCTCTTTGTTAATGTTTGAGGACGGGAGGCATGCCCATCTATTCTAGCCCGTCGGCTTCTTGTCATCATGTTAATTTCAGCGTTTGCCAGTTGTTGCCTGTTGGGTCCGTTTAGCATCTCTTGTATAGACAGACCCCCTAATAAAAATGGAATTATGGAATTTTATCTTGATAAGAATCCATCCTTTTGACCTTTCACATATTTCATTGATCGTACTTGATGCAATTGCAAATAATAAGGAAACAGGTAATTTTACATTTGTTTGGGAAAACACTATTTAACAAGTAGCTATGAAGTTCCTGCAAGAAAAATCTGTCATAAGTTGTTAGTTTAATTAATTGAGTGCTTAATTCCTGAATGCTATTAAAAAAATTTCTCAATAATTCCTCAGCTAACAATTGATTCGTATTCTCACGTGCAAAGTTGCTATAAACACATGTGGTTGGGACAACTTGGCTTTCCCGTCTCACGAAGTCTTTGGCTAAACAGCATTAGAATAGAGGTGCGCGTAGTTAAGCGACAAGAGTTCAACTCCCCTTCTAAAACGTTAATCTAACAATTTCAACTATATTGACTTTTTTTGATCCGCAACAATATTGACTTTGTCTACCGAAAAAATAGTTTTTCCGCTTCATTGTATGCTTCTTTAAAAGAAAAAAGAAAAGAAACCAATCCTTTTACTCCACGCTCTTTCAATATTTGTGTCTCTTTCCATCCAAGAGAGAGAGAGAGAGAGAGAGAGAGAGAGAATGGACTTAGGAACTGTGGTTTTTCAACAAGACCCATTTAGTAACTTAAATAGTTATGGGTACAAAGAGGTGGAGGGGTGCCACTGGAACACCAACTCTTCTTCGCCGGAGGTTTGTACCGGCGATGGGTTACTCGCCGGAGCTTCGGTAGAGGCGCCAGCACGGCGGAAAAGGCAGCGCAATTATGAAAGCTTGAAGAACAAGGTAGAAATGGAGAACCAGAGGATGACTCACATTGCAGTGGAGAGAAATCGCAGGAAACAGATGAATGACTACCTCGCCGTGCTCCGGTCGTTGATGCCGCCTTCTTACACTCAAAGGGTCTCTCTCTCTCTCTCTCATGTTATTTTAAAAAAATTAAATAAGTTTCGAGAATAATCTTGGGAAAATTTTCTACTAATTTGATTAATTAAGGATAATATTTATATTGATACAAACTTCTTTAATAATTGCACAGAGGTATTCTATTTTTATTCAAAAAATGATGCAACATTTTAGAAAAGGCTAAAATTATGGGACAAAAGTGTATTATTCCATTACATAAAAAGTTGTTTCAGAGATGGATTTGAATTCTCTCTTCTAATCAGGGTGACCAAGCATCCATCGTAGGGGGAGCCATTAATTTTGTGAAGCAGCTAGAACAACTCCTCCAATCCCTTGAATCCAAAAATCAATTGAAGCAACAATCCGAATCCCCTCGGCACTTTGCAAATTTCTTCACCTTCCCTCAGTACTCGACTCGTTCGACTCACCAGAGTAATCTATCGCTTACGGGTCATGAATCAAGGATGGCAGCTGAGAAGGAATCCACCATTGCTGACATAGAAGTGAGCATCGTGGAAAGCCATGCCAACATCAAAGTACTATCAAGAAGACAACAAAAACAGCTTTTGAAGATGGTTTCTTGGTTTTATTCCACAGGCCTCACCATTCTCCATATCAATGTCACAAGTACTGTTGATCAGCTGGTCCTTTATTCATTCAGTGTTAAGGTTAGTTTACTGATTTACCCAAAAAGGTTAGTTTACTAAATTAGCCAATTCAACATGTCAACTTCAGCAAGGATAAATTGTAATTTGCACTCTAACCATGCATAACATTTTGCTCAGTTTGACCTGTAAATTGTTTAACTTTTATAAAGTTCGTACTTTTTTTTGTCAGACGATATGATATTTGTATTATAGTATTTGTTAAATTACCATACGTGGGCCAATATTCTGTCCAAATGAGTCGAACTCTAGATCTCACACTCCTTTGAAGCGCTACACGATAGTTGGGACAAACCCAACGTCAAGTTTGTACTTCATATGTTGCAATTTTATCAATTTGGTCATGATGATAGCTTCAGTGGCGCTGAAGCTTTATTCTACTATGGTCATTTATGTGTGACAGTTTCCTATTTTGACCCTATAAGGTTACAGGTTACGCTTTTGACCCTCATTCGTTCATGTCATATGTGTGTTTTTCATTAGAGTAGTAAGAAAAGAAATCGAACAGTTAATACCTAATTTTAATAAATGAAAGTTCAAAAACAAAAGTAGGGTTAGCGCAACACTTTGGCAGTGTCTAGAATGGCCCTACCCTGGGTTCCTCATAATCTAAAGAATTGTTGGTGCAAAGTGTAATCCATCCGAGTAAACAAAAACTAAGAATTATCCGTGCTTTTTAATCTTGGATTAGTGTTGTTTTGAGTCAGGTTGAAGATTATTGCCAGCTCAGTACGGTGAATGAGATTGCAACCGCAGTGCATGAGATGATGACAGAGATCCAAGAGGAGGTCATGCCTAGTTACACCTAAGATCAATGTTGTAATTTGCACTTGATTAAATGTTATTTTGAGATTTGGTAGGATTGAGAATCATTGGTGGGTAAAAACTTAAGTTTCAAGTTTTAGGTCTTTTGTGTCCCTGTCATATGATAAGCCTTGAATGCAATATATGCCTAGCTATGTGTGAATTCTCCATGAGTAATTGGACTATATTATGGCAATCATAGAGCTTTCTACATGAGGAGACAAGAGAATGAAACAAAACTTTCTTTTTGGGAAAATGACGGCCGTGTTTTGATAATTAATACCCGCCAAAGATATGATGAGAACATTTGTTAATACTGAAAATGTCCTTAATGAGTATTAATTATCAAAACACGTCATGGGCCGTCATTTTCCCTTTTCTTTTTTGGTTGGTTTGGATGAAGAGCACCAGCATTCCATTATTGGTCTATCACTTCCAAAATGTGGGCCTCCCTTTTTTCCAATTTTATAACCTGGGCCTAAGGGTCATCATTAATCCCGAAGGCCCGCGACCCGCCCAAAGCCCACCCGGCCGCCCGGCCCGTGAGCCCGCCCTTGGTACCCGCCCAAAAGCCCGCCACCGGGCCCGCCTATTTGCCCAAAACTCCACAAAACCCTTTCTTTTTTTCCTTGGTTTAGTTTTGCCCAAGGAGACTTGACGGGCTAGGCCGGCCCGATGATGACCCTTACCTGGGCCTTTCTATGTCGGCCAGGTTTTGTTCAGGATTTGGCCCCAAAATACATCTTTTTTCATAGGGGCCCAAAAGTACTTTATAGTTCCACATATATTTTCACATATCATATTTGGACAGCAGGTCATTATCCGATAATCGTCGGAAAATTATTTTGGCACTCCAATTTTTTATGGTGACACTCCAAAATTTGTCTTTTACAATGTATAATTTTTACACTAAAAGACAAGTTTTGGAGTGTCATCATCAAAAATTGGAATGCCAAAATCATTTGCCTCTTAATGCACTTTTTATTATAGGGCTTGGCTAGCCATCCCTAACTAGGTGGTGGATAATATTTATGTAACATTAAATATGGTTAAATATCAATATACATCTCAAGAATATGCACATTCGTGGATATTAATTAACTCATTTTTTTCAGATATCAATGCAGTTTTTAGAAATTATCCACCACCCTTAAAACGGTGGTTAACATTTTTTTTCATATCAATTTTTTGACTTCGAAAGATTCACCTACATATCGAACAATCACGTCGGATGTAGGCCTAACTCAAATGGGTAGTTTCTTCGGAATCTTTTAATATGAGCAGTGCTATAGATTTCCAAGCACATATTCAAATACAAATGTTTTT
This sequence comes from Rhododendron griersonianum, assembly GCA_018127125.1. Lineage (NCBI taxonomy): Eukaryota > Viridiplantae > Streptophyta > Magnoliopsida > Ericales > Ericaceae > Rhododendron > Rhododendron griersonianum. The sequence continues at coordinate 1,810,002 of CM030795.1, read as the reverse complement.
GTAGGCATTTTTTTTTTTTTTTGCCAAAGTTTAGGAGAGATTTTATTAAAATCAGGAAACAATGAAAATCAAATACATCAGTTGGGGCTCCCATCCTCACAAAGTGGATGGAAAAGCCAAGGGGGGGGGGGGATAAAATTCCCATGAACGAATCCCACTCCCTCTCACAGCATTCTTGGCCACAGCGTGTGCCACCGAATTGCCACCTCTTCGAACAAAGCTCGCTTGCAACCCCACAAATTCTTGCTTCAACCGGTTCACGTCTGCAATTAACACGCCCACCGACGTGATGGATTCACCTATCCTTTGGATCATGTTAACCACCTGTTGAGAGTCACCTTCTATATGTACCTTTTGTATACCAAGTTCTTGCGCAAAAATCAAGCTTTCCCTAGCCGCCATTGCCTCTATAATTACTGGCTCCATCAAATGCCCAAAATGAATTGCTCGTGCCGCCCGAAATCTGCCACATGAATCTCTGATAACAATCCCAATACCACTCGATTTCATTTGACTGTCTAATCCACCATCAAAGTTAATTTTCATCCAGCCATACATGGGTCTTCGCCATTGAGTCTGAATTCCTGTAACTGCTACCCGACCTGCTCCTACTGGTCTGTCTCCACCTTCATTAGCAACCATAAATTCAGTTGCCTCTCTAATCGCAATGGTACAAGCTTCATCAAATAAGGTGACAAAGATCAAATAAGGTGACAAAGATCATTAGTTGAGTTAATCAGTATCAGTCAACTTTTCCAGTACACTGGGTGCCAATAGTTCCAAACCATTGGGTATAGTTTTGAAGGAATGTATACCTATCATATATATGAAGCTAAAATCTCGACAACAAAACTGATTATGTGGACGTGTTTGATTGGTTGATTTTATTTTATTTTTTTTGCTTAGTCAAATCTTAAATTTTTCATAAATGAGTAATTTAATGTTCTGATACCCTCGTTAATTAGATGGTAAATAGAAACACGAGTTGATTATAAATCATAGGGGTGAGCATGGTTCGGATTGGTTCGGTTTTGTAGTAAACCTAGAACCAAACCAATACCTACGGATTATGAATTTGGAGAACCAAACCAACCCATAAAAGGCATAGAACCAAACCAATCCAAACCATATAAATACGGTTCGGTTTCTGTTTAAACCACGGTTTGCTTTGAACTAAACTATCATTTTCAAAAAATATTTAAAGTACTTAAAATTACAAAGATAAATTAAAAGAAAACTTATATTAAAACCAATTTCATTCAAATTATCAAAACACACTAACTTCAACCAACTAATTAAGAGTAGAATACCAATAATTGCCTCAAGTCTTAAACTAAGAAAATGAAATACTGGTAAGTCACTAAATGAACAAACTAAGAATATCAACTATTAAACATCTTAAGATAATTTAACCAAATAAAATGCCAAAAATAATTCCTAAAAACTATTGAATTGAAATAAGGCAGCAAAATAGCAGTGGTAATAATTAAATTATATATAATTGTATTATACGGTTCGGATCGGTTTGGAATCATGACCATGAATGTGAATCCACAAACCAAACCATATAAAGCGGTTTCTAATTTTTTAAAACCATGATCAAACCATATTACTAAAAAACCGAACCAAACCATTCGGTTTGGATTGGTTTGGACTGAATTCGCGGTTTGACGGATTTTTTGCTCACCCCTAATAAATCACATGATCCTCTCTTGTGACTTAAATGTATGCTAACCTGAAGGGGTTGGCTTGGAGGTCATGACCTGAGACTTGGAGATTTGCTCCCCCTAAGGTCTCGGGTTAGATTTTTCATGCCAGCAACTCTTAAAGTCACCTCATGCTCATGCGTAAGTGTGTGAAAAGGCCGTTGTCACCTCATCCTCATGTGTAAAGTCTCGGTTTCTCGGCGTCCTGGGATTTTCTCAACACTGAAATCATTGGCAGTATGATTCAACTTTCCAAAAGCCAAACCATGACAAGCAGAAAGGTTCAATAAACACAGCCACAGGAGCAGGGGCGGAGCCAGGAATTTTGGTTAGTGGGGTCAAAAATTATATTCATATGCAATATATTTTTTCTACGCACAAGTCCAAAAATAACTAAATTAAAAGGTTAATTATAAGATCGATATGCACTAATAATTCATTTTTGCCTCATTATTGGCCCCAAAAGACTTGTTATATTTGAAAAATAATACATGGTAGTCTCATTTCTAGCACTATCAACTCTCGAAAAGAAAAGAACGCTTGGGATTTTTATGCACTTAAAACAAGTTGGAGTAATTTATAGATTTTTTGTGGGGTCAAAATAGCTAAATTATACCTATTCCTATGAAAATTTGGGGTCAAATTGGTAAAAATTTTACTTATCCCTACGAAAATTTGGTAGCCAGTGGAGTCGGCCGCCATCCCTTGTACCCATGTGCAATATTTTGGCTTCTCGATCAGATGAGTTGAAAACAAGGACTCCTACAAAAAGTCTACAAAAGCTGCCCAACATGAAAAGCCAATTCTCTGATATATATAGCTATGATGTAGGTGATGATCATACATTGGTATCGTATATATCTTTTTTCTTCTTTTTTTGAAGATGGGATACATTGGTATTGTATAAAATAGGTAGATTCATATACATAGGACAACTAAATTGAGTTGAGCTGTAAGACTAATTGTCCTGACCATGTTACAAGGACGAAGTTATTCAAGCTCGGCATTATTTCATTTGTTAAAATTCTGTCAAAATCGACGACAGAAGATAGTTTTGAAGTTCGAAAATTTTCGAATCAAACGTCGTCAAGTACCAATGGACTCAACTTACTAAGTTTTCGATGGTTTAAGAAAAATAAACCTCTAGACTCGATTATAGCTCTCTTGAAATCGGCTCAACTAATTAGAAAATCAAATTACTATACAATTTTAGGTAGTTAAATTGATTTTAAAAATTATGCATCAAAATACTTTATTTTTATCTGATTTTTAGCACAACTTTTGACTCTCTAGAGAGCATACAAGCCCACTTTCCATTTTCAGGCCCAAGAGTCTACGCTCGGAGAAGCGTAGCCCAATATTTAAACCCGAAGGAAGCAAGACTACAAAGCCCTGGCCCATATACAAATAGGGCTTTGTTTGGATACTTCGGAAATTATCAACGACAAAGTTCTCTTTTCTTCTTCCGCTTCCACAGTTCCTTTCTGCTTCGCTTAACCCCAAAACCTCCCCCATCACTCCCTGCCTGTGCGTTGGAAAGTTCGATACGGTAACTCTCTCTCTCTCTCTCTCTCTCTCTCTCTCTCTCTCTCTCGTGCAGTGGACACTTTGTTCATGTATATGTTCGTATATATATATGAACATATACGAATTGTTTCCTTGTCATTAAAATGGCCATCATAGCTGTTGAACATTGCTCCAACATGAGGATAGAGCTGTTTGATTGGGGTAATTTGGTCCCAAGAAGGCAGAAAAGTATGAATTATTCCAGTTCTAATTGTGGTTCTGATTCAGTAAACCCTATCCAAACCCCTTTGGATGTGAATCGTGTGATAAAAAATGGGAGCCATTTCTCACCAAATTTCACCCATTTTGATGAGTCAGAAATGTGGTGAGAAAGGGAAGGAGCCAATCAGAAAAAATAAATCTGCGTTTTTCTCACCATTCTTTCCTTTTCTCATCAAATCCCTCATTCCAAAGGGGCTATAGTCACGAATTAGGAAACCTAATTCTTTCACCTGTGTTAACGAATCGCGCTACAATTGATGAATTGGCAGATTGGGAGCAAATCCAAGTATAGGAAAAACAAGATGCCTCTGGGACTACTCTTAGGTTTAGGAAGGTCGTGGAGAAGAAAGAGAACATCATCACTTGACATTCTATCTTCGAAGCGGGGCCCACGGGATTATTACAAAGGGAAGAACTGCAAGCCTACTGGTTTCCATACACGCAAAGGTTGGTTGGTTGCTCACTTACATTATAGTCTCAGTGGTGTTTAACCGGGATCAATTAGCATGTGTGTTGTTTAGGGCGAACTGAGTTTCAGAATGTTGAGGTTCATTTGTTATGTTTTTAGCGAACTTCAGCTCGAGCTCGAGCCAAATCAAAATTTTATGAGCTGAGCTAGCCTATGTGCTTGAGTGAGCTTGACAGTCTAAAGCTACAAAATAAATTTTTTATTATGCACATAACTAAGTTAATACTTATACAAGATTATAAAGAACATACATATACTCGCTCCGTCCCATATCACTTGTCATGTATGGGGAATCCAACTTTTTAAGGGGGACATGCAGTAAGACATGCAATAAAGTTTGATTACATTTCTAATATTACCCCTTATTCCCTTTATTGAGAACTATTTTCAATCATTAATCAGGGGGTAGTTTGTGTACTTTTTGGTCTGACTTTTTAAGGAGGACAAACATTTTGGGACATCCCAAAATGGGATACATGACCAGATATATAGGATGGAGGTACAAGTTTATAGTACATGTCAAAGTTTACACCTATTCAAGTTATATAAGTTTATGCACATTCAAGTCCATGCATGAAATTTTCATTCTATGCAATATACACATACTCCAGGTTTGTGAGCCGAATACTGTCTTGCTTGGGCTCGATCCATTTATTAGAGGAGCTTACAATTGAGGCTAAGGTTTGGCTTGTTTAGTCGACGAATTGAATTTGAACGTGTCTTTATTAAGTCGAGCCTCGAGCAGTTTGCATACAGCTCGGTTCCTTTGTAGCCGTAGTGCTGATTCTTGGGGATGGTTTAATTTTTACTTTTTTACTCTTATTACTTATCATTTAGTTGCTTATATTTGGATTATCATACTGGTGCAGGTGGGTATGTTGTGGTGAATGAGAAACTGCCAAATTATGTTGTCCCTGATTTAACTGACTTCAAGGTACTCTTTTCCAACCCATGTAAATGATTTATATGATAGATTTTTTGTGCAACGAGGATCAACAAACCAAACATACACACGAATCAAATCAAACAAGGAGAGACACAAGATTTTACGTGGTTCCCCAAAATGGGGTACATCCACGGGGGCAGCAGATTCACTATTTGTAGGGAGGATTTACAATCACACTCAACCTTGTAAACACTCTACAATTGTTCTCTCAACTCATTGTATACAAGCCCCAAATTATACAAGAGGAGTAAAATAGTTATATAGGCAAGAGAGGAGCCTATTTGCGATGGCTCTTAGATGATAAGGCACCCATTACAAGAGACCTTCAATGCTCTGCAACTGAAGACTGATTACCCATAACTTCTAGAAGCCCAAAAACTTGTCCTATCATTTTGAGCCAATTCTCCACAAGATTAGTGTCCAAATATACTTAAAAGGTTCAATGAATTGGATAATTTGCATCTACTGCAGCTTCACATAGTGCCCAAGTACTTCTATGCTTGGAAGCCTGGTTGATGCACAATACAAGCTTGACATTCGTGTTTTTTAGATTTCTGCTCACAAGATATTGTTTGACATTGTTTGTTTTAGATTCCTTCTAATTGCTTGACATTGTTTCATTTGCGTTGCTAGTAAGATGTTTTGACTCTTGGTCTGTCATCCTTTGTCTGAAAAATTAAGATTGTATCAGCACCTGGACTACTTGTTAGTGCTTTTTTTTTTAGATATGGGTTGTTTCCATTGGCACTTGGATTGAAGTGATTGTTTCTGTGATGCTTGTGACTGTAATTTGCTTAAGTGACATTTTAATAGAGCAAGCGATAAGATCACAACTTTCTTGTATTTAAAAGCAGAAAAAGGTAAAAGCATCCGTAACAGTTAACATCATCAAGACTCGTAGCTCCAGGCTCACTAAATCACTTAGCACACACTTAATTCTGTTCACTATGCAAGCAGAGCGAGGTAGCCCATCTATCACTCTCCTAATCGTTGTTGAACTTTGGTGGGTCTGGAAGTCTAACATAGGTGGTGAAGGTTGTTGGATTCAGATGATAGGTTACTGGTTTAGATGTCTTGGACAAAAAAACACACAATCTTTCAATAAAAGAATGTCAGATTATGTAAAGGTGACGATCCGAGTTTAAGTCCATTCCTTCATCTCTCAAAGTGTCTCTGCAGATATCGTTCACACTCTAGCATAAGAGTGCTCTTGGGAAACTGGAGCACTCCGTGAGATTATACTTTCGAACTGTCAAATAACTTTTTTGGCTTAACTCAAATTTAACAATCCTTTGTCCCAATTTGTGGTGTTAGATGCGTCAGGGATAGAGAAAGAAAGGCTATGTTGCTAAAACTTGTTATTGTGGCATGAGTTTTGCGTGACCAGTTTTTAGATAGTGTTCCATGCTTCTAAGCTGTAAGAGAAACACATTGATTTCCCATTGTGGAAAAAACTTAACAATCACAATTGTGGCAGCTTTCTTATTTTAATGAAATGTTTCACTTCTCTGCCTGAAATATAAGGTGGAAGAAGACTACACTTGTCGCTTGTTCCTCAATTGTGGCCTCCTGATTTGCTCTTTTTATCAAGAACATGATTTCGTTTACAGCAGTTGAAAATTCTCTTTTCTGATGTTTGTGCAAGCTTTTAATTGATCTCTTCTCAGATTACTTGAGTACGCTTTTATTCTGTTTGTATAGATCAACTCATGTTGTTCATTGCAATTATGCAGCTAAAGCCATACGTCTCTCAATGCCCAATAGATGTTAAAACCGCTGAGGCTGCTGATTCTGCCAAATAAATATATGTGGTCTCTCGGCATACCTCTTTCACTCATTGGAGTGGTGAAGAATAATTTTATTTTCTTTGGGTTTTTTTTTGGGCTTGAAGAAACATTGAAGAACACATGTGAAATTACCAATTTTAGGTGCCTTTTATGTCTTCTTTTTGGCTTTTAGAGACACTGAAGAACAGTTGAATGCTACTTTCACTTAAGAACTATGGAGAATTCGACTGGCTATTCAGTATTCACCCATTCTTTGATCCTTTTCATGTTGAAATAAATAATAGTGGGTTAGGCAAATATTCCTCCTCACAGGTCCCTCTGAACGGATGGTGACCAAGCTCGCTCTTCCACTCAGTAACGCTGTAAAACCGATAACTAGTTTAGTGCGTGTGCGTGTGGCCGGCTGTATTCTAGCCTGAGAGCGCTCCAATGCCCAAGTCAATTCTCACTTGAGGAGGGAAATATGCAATGCTTAGATAGCAAGAAATGACGCACGTTTCTGGGATTCATATTGTACCAATTATAGAGAAATTGTACTTGGACTCCATGTAAGCACATGCCCTCGTGACATCACTCGAAATCATTTTCCCCCAAATAAAGTCATGCGTAACGATTTGAACTATCCATGTAGTTGGCTTCCGCGAGGCCGAGCAATGCCACTCCATACCTACGCCATGCTGATGTGTCAGTCTGGCGGCCCCCGGGCCTTTAGCCATCCACCTATCATACCATGAGCAATTCATACAAGTAACGATTTGAACTATCCACGTAGTTGGCTTCTGCGAGGCCAAGCAATGCCACTCCATACCTACGCCATGCTGATGTGTCAGTCTGGTGGCCCCCAGGCCTTTAGCCATCCACCTATCATACCATGAGCAGTTCATACAAATAACAGTTAGTCTGACATCGAAGCTAAGCGGCTTTTCTTTTGTTTTTTGTTTGTTCTTGTTTTGTGTATTGTGTTTGTTTTGTTGTATTTGTACTTGTTTTGATATATATATGGGATTATCTTATTTGTCGGGGGGGAAAAAAAAGTTGGTCCGCCGGCGTTAGGTTCTGCAGTCCTTTGCCTTTCGACAAGTTGGGCTCAGCCCATTCCATGCAGCCCATACCATATCCAGTTCAACCCACTACAATTATTACGCCAAATTATGTAATTTTTAGAAATACGTAGACCACGGTACAAATTTGTGTATAGGCAGGAACTATTGCATTTCCCGCTCCTATATTCTCTTATCAATGTATAGTTTCCAGAGGAAAATGAAGAAATACCCCAAAGGCTAGATCAGCAGAATCAACTGCCAAAATGAACCGTAAGATCTTCCGTCAACCGTTCACGCGACCTGTACATCTTGGGGGGATTAAAAGTCCCATTCCCAATCTTTACAACAAGACGTAACCGATTATCATGCTTAGGCCCCTGACCTCCCGTTTTTTGTTCCATCTCCATCTTCATCACTATCATTCCCACGCTCCAAACTTGGTCGTTTCAACCTCCGAAATATTTCATCAAGAGATTGTGATGAAGAAACACGATCAAGAAGTGTAAGAGATTGCGATGACACGAGAGAGAAGCACATTATCTTGAAGTTGGCGCAGGGGAGTGAATTTCTTGGCCTCCACTTTTGCCTTGAAACTCTGGAAACCTGATTTCACGGATGCCCTGCTTTTTGTGGTATATATATATTTTTCTTTTAGGATTAGGAAAATGATAGTAGGAGTTAACCAAACCAATCTGAGCCTTATGTCCTAGTCACTTGGGGTTGGCTTTACTACTGCATCTCCTGGTCTATGGTAGACATGCCCAAACCATAGTAGGAGTTAACAATTTAAGAAAATTTAATAAAAATTTTGGAAAACGAATGAAAAACAACTGACAGATTTCTCATGTATTTTTTAAAATATTTATCAATGTGTGGTTTGTATTTGTAGATTATTTTCCGTTTTTGTTGAGTTGAATCACAGTAATTAAATACTCCGTATGTTTTACGAAATGAACTACCAACAATGAAAATAATCCACTACTAAAATAAGTTAAATTAAGCTAAACTTGCACGAATACAACTTTATCTGACTATTTTTTTTCCAAGAAAGTTTTATAATCTTGCTAGAAATAATGTGGTTATAGTTATTATTAGTAAGAACTTCTCCTAACTTAATGTTTAGGTCTATGTGTTACATGGTGATATATAATATTTGACAATGGGAAATGAAAATGCAAAAGCTGACTTCTTTAAGGTTGAGGCGATTCTCAATTGGTATGCGCCACTTATTAATTAGGAGTATTTATCTTTTGAAGTGGAAAATTTATTCCGAATCTTAAGAGACATTTTAGTGTTACGATATCACAGTCATTATCAACCCTCTGCCATGTTCAATATCATTGGCCCTGTTGTCATTTGTCGTCGTCATTGGAAATTTATAATTGATTCATAAGAGCTAGAGAAGTTGGAAAGTCGTATTCAAGAGAAGAGTGACTGTTCATCTCTATTAATTTGTTCCAAAAAATACGAAAGTACAAAAATATATTAGTAGTACAATAATAAATCTTATCACTTTCAGAGAAAATAACTAAAAACAATACTGAGCAAGGGTATATTTTTCTTAGCACTTTTCTTCTTGATCACTTTATTTTTTGTTTTGTTTTTTTTTCCTTTTTGGAAGTTCCAGACAGATCATAAGTGTAATGCTTTGTCCATTGGGGATTCCCAAAACCACCCATCTCTCAAATGGTTTTTCAATGGACTTTCTTTCCATTCATATTTTTATTTATTTTTCTCCACTTATTATTACCCAATCCCCCCCCCCCCCCCAAATCCTTTACCAAACATTAATCTCAATGTCTTGTTTTGGATAGTGATAATCCCAAAATTATTTTTGTTGGTGCCAAAACTTCTCTTATTTTGGATAGTGATAATCCCAAAATTATTTTTGTTGGTGCCAAAACTTCAATGCATAAAATTTTCTTGTTTTGACATTATCATTTTCTCTTATTATTTTTTGTTTTATTGGAATGCTATATACTATTATGAGTGTTCATTTCCGTTTTATTATCGGACTACATGGTAATGACAACAATCAAGTTATTTTTGCTAAATATATTTTAGTTAATATTTGTAAATAGAATGACCCGCCTAAAAACCCCGTAAAGACATGGGCATAGGTCATCTCAGTCCATTTATTTTAGTGGAAATGACCACAATGCACTTTCTCAATACTTGGAGGACTTCTTCCAAAATACTAAAAGTCAAAATACCACAAGATCCGACTCGGACCGGGTCACGGCCTTTTAGCTTCGCAGCACGCCAGGTAGCACACCCTCCTCAACTGCCACTACTTCCCATTGGATAACGAAAACAACCGAAACACATCAGCCAATAGAAATCCCGTATCGAACCCCATCGATCCGACTTCAAAACCTCCGACTTCGCATCTCAACCGTCCACTTCGTTACAGAAAGCACAGCAAAGCCCTTTCGTAACCGTCCGATACCGTACTGGAAAAGCACACGGATAATGAACAACAGCCGTCCGATTCACTCCCGTGGCCGTCCCCACACGCTATATATACCCGCCCACATCTCAACGTTGCAAAGTTTCGATCGCTCCTTGTTTTGAGAGAGAGAGAGAGAAAAAGGCAATTGTTTCGTGAGAGGTAAAGTTTGAATCTTTTTGCTGCGTATAGCTAGTTATAGGGTTCTGATTTGCTTTTATTTCTCGAGATTGCGTGTGCTGAGTATTTTTCCTGGATTATTATTAACTATTGATTGTGGGCTCTGCGCTTTAATTTGTTACCTAAAGGTTCGATTTTTACCCTTTTTGATTTGCAATTTCTTGAGATCTTGCGGTGTTTTGATGTAAAATGTTGATTCGTTATGAATGTTTGGCGATGCATGTTTGGTTCTGTACCTGTGTTGAGAGTTTTGGTCATACGTTTCTTGAAATTAGGGTTTCGATTAACCGATTCTTCGTATGATGCTTCATTTTGCTACAATGGCCTCTCTTTTAGGGCTTTCAGGTTGTAGTTTCCTTTGATTTTTGTTTCTGTCGAAAGAAGTATAATATATACTCCGTATAATAATCTCTTGCTTTCAATTTTTTTTGATCTTTGGGTTTTTTTTGAAACGAATTTGTGTATTAGAAAGTGTGCCTTCTCGATTCACTTGTTTGTTGAGATTTTCCTGTCATGTCGTTCATGGAATTTAAGGTTTCGTTGATATGGTTGTGGAGATCTGATAATATCTGAATTTTATGCTGGTTATATATTTCTTGAAAATGCTTCTCAGAATAGGAACATGGATGAGATTGAATGCCTATTGAATTCCTTTTCAACGCTTTTCAGAAAATGATGGGTTAGGGCTTTCAGGAGTAGGAATAAGGGTTGTGAGAATGAATGCCTTATCAATTTCGTTTTTAATTACATGTGTTTTTTTTGTTTTGTTTGGTCAGATGGCTCGTACCAAGCAAACTGCTCGCAAGTCCACCGGAGGAAAGGCTCCTAGGAAGCAACTCGCTACTAAGGTTTCTTGCATCGCCTTGTGTATTTGTAATATGTGTTAACTACTTATGGAGGTAGTGGTTGTTTCATGGTTTTAATGATGATATGGGTTGTTTCAGGCTGCTCGTAAGTCTGCCCCAACCACTGGCGGTGTTAAGAAGCCCCACAGATACCGCCCAGGAACTGTTGCTCTCCGGTGAGTTTGAACTTTAGTTTGTGAACTTACCTTTTATTTTTCCATTTGAGTGCCATAGCTGATTAATGATTCATGGTGGTAGAAGAGTTGTGTATCTCTGTCTTACAAATTGTGTGCTATTCAATTGATATGCAGTGAAATCCGTAAGTACCAGAAGAGTACTGAGCTCCTGATCAGGAAACTCCCATTCCAGAGGCTTGTCCGTGAAATTGCTCAGGACTTCAAGGTAATTGATGGTTCCTTACAATTGATTTTCAATTTATACGTTATCGGATGACTTCCTATGCTGCAATTGATTTTTGTCTGTATTGAGTGATGATCTAACGTGAATATTCTCTTGCAGACCGATCTGCGTTTCCAGAGCCATGCCGTGCTGGCCCTGCAGGAGGCTGCCGAGGCTTATCTTGTTGGTCTCTTTGAGGATACCAACCTCTGTGCCATCCACGCCAAGCGTGTGACCATCATGCCTAAGGACATCCAGTTGGCCAGGAGGATCAGGGGTGAGCGTGCTTAAGAAGGTGGGGGGCACAAAGGTGGTGCTGGTGGTTGATGGTGGTGTATCACTGTTTTGGGGTTTTCTAATGCTTAGTGTTATATATAGCTGTTATTAGTTTTAGTGGATGGGTAGTTGTTGCTGATGGTGTTTAGAATATTTGTGACTCTGGTGTTTGTTCTTTAGGGGATGGAAAGCTTGCACCTTCAAAATTTCGTATTGTTAAAACTGGTTTTTTGTTGACACCAATTGGTGTTGGAACGATCTTATCTAATATTTCTGTGTTAATTGCGTTTGTTTGGTTGATTTGTTTGTTTTAGTCGTTCCTTATTGTTATACACTTCCTTAATCTTCCCTGTTAATTGCCATTTAACTTTTTGTTATGGAAGGGAGTTGGAGTTGGTATTTCCGATCTGGTTCTTTCTGGTAGCTGGATAGCTTGTAAACTTCAACTTGGAATATGCTCTATAACCTGCAACACGTGTTTGTGAGATCCCTTTTTATGGAGTACTAGAACCGAAGAAGTTGAGTTCTTATACGTCGTTATATTGGCCACTTGGATGCCTCGATTAGGTGTTCTTCTGGGAGCATATCCTTTCATGTTAATATCAGGAATTAGGAAATCAAACATCCCAATCAAGTAATATATTTGAAATTAAAAAAGATTTATGTTGATTCAAACCATTGTCCATTTTTGGGTTTTACTCATTTTTTCCTCCCAAATTTGAGACAAGCTAGACTCATATCCAATTTTCTGCCTCTCTCTCTCTCTCATTGTAGATGCATATTCACATCCACATTTCATTGTATGTTCATGTTTCAAAATCTAGTCCCGCTCGAGCTCTTTCAATTTGCTCTATGATGCTCTCAAGCTCAATGATGCCGACATTTCCCTCTGTTGCGACTCATCGAAAAATGGTCCCAATGACTTCCACCTCATCTCTTCCGACCTGCACGTGAGACATTCGAAGCTTCGTCGGAGCTGCTAATCTGAGGATTCTCTTTTGTCTTATTTACATGAATGCCATTGGGTATTTAAAAAATGATAAATTTGGATCAAAATAGGATTTTGCCATTGGAGATGCTTCTATCCAAAATGAGTTTTTTCTCAAAATTTGACTCAAATTTGAGGAAGGGTAAGGATCGGAGATGCTCGTATGGTTATCCAATCCCAAGGCCTAGGCACTTTTTATTAGAATTGCTGAACTTACACCGCAATGTCCCATAAGCCTCCAAACTTAATGTATATTCAATTTAACCTCCAAAGTTTAAAAAAAAAACTTACAATTAAGCCTTTGTCGTCAAGTTACAAACGGAATTGTGAAATGTGTACTATTCATCCAACGTTTAATATTTATTTGGACCCATTACAGATCTTATAAAAGATGATTCAAACTACAAGTCATTCTCAAAATATTTTTTTATAGGTTCCCTAAAAAAATTAGCCCAATCCGATATAGGTAGGGCTCTCATATGAGTTAGGGCTCTCTTAAAGCATCTCCAACCCATGCTTTATTCCTGCATTTGAGAGTATAAAATTCCTCCAACCCATCCTCTCAAGCCTCATCTATTTGAAAGGATGGGATTTTGATCCTCCATATTTAGAGGATGGGAGAAAATATGGAGGATCTCCTCTATAACACTATTCACCTTTTAAAATGGCATTTGTATCCTTAGAGCATCTCCAACTCATGCTCTATTCCTCCATTTGAGAGTATGGAACTCCTCCAACCCATCCTCTCAAGCCTCCTCTATTTTAGAGGGAAAAATTTCAAAAATAGAAGGTTTGTGGTTGGAGTAAATAGGAATAGTGATTTCCTCTAAAATCACTTTATGAATAAAATAGAGTATTTTGATACTCTCAAATAGAGTATTGGATTGGAGATGCTCTTAGGGTGCTCATTGAAAGGTCTTAAAGCCAAAAATTCATTATAACCATCTAGGATAAAATTATCAGAAAAATAAAATTTTCGCATCGGTTCAAACAGATTGAAAATTTGAGCACTTATTTTTTTAACCTTATTTTTTAAAAAAATTCACAAATAGATTGAACCAGATAAAAAAAATTAAGTGCTTTAATTTTCAATCTGTTTGAACCGATGCGAAGATTTTATTTTTCTGATCATTTTATCCTAAATGGTCATAATAATGATTTTTTTGCTCTAAGACCTTTCAATGAGCATCTTAAGAGAGCCCTAATTCATATGAGAGCTCTACCGATATCGAATTGGGCTAATTTTTGTAAGGAACCTATAAAAAATATTTTAAGAATGACTTGCAGTTTGAATTATTTTTATAGGATCCGTAATGGGTCCAAATAAATATTAAACGTTGGATGAACAATACACAATTCCGTTTGTAACTTGACGGCAAAGGCTTAATTGTAAGTTTTTTTTGTAAACTTTGGAGGTTAAATTAAAAATACACAAGTTTGAAGCCCTATGGGACATTGCGGTGTAAGTTCAACGATTTTTTTGAATTTTTCCCTTTTTTTAAACTTTGAAGTCAAATAGAAGCATATACTCACTCGTACATTGTCTACCATATTGCTATTTTAACTTTGGAAATTGATATTCGCGCTCCACTTTTTATTGTTGGCTCTCCGCTTTCTTCGTGAAGTTACTAGTAACTTCACGTTAAAATTGGAGCGCCATCTGTAAAAAATGTAGCGCGAAAATCAATTTCCTTTAACTTTCAACTAAACATATTGATTGAGAATTAAAGTATATTATTATTTTCAACGCCGATATTTTTTTATGGAAAATAATGACGTACATTTGCTGTCGGGACAACGACTTGGCCAAAACCCCAATTGCAACAAAGACTTTTAATTGGCTTACTACTTTTAATGTTCGTTTTTTTATGACCGGTAGACTAGTCGGCAAAATTAAATATTTTTCTCTTTTATTACCTGTAAGTTTCCCAAAATTAATAACAATTTGTAGTAGTATTTTCGTCGAAAAAGTATTGTGCATTTGAATTATTTTCTTAGCCTCACATTGGGAAATTCCTCGGTTTCATCGGTAAGATTGCTACTCCATACAGTATATTTTTTCAAGCATGTGGTGGTTATAAACTACCCCTATTTTTCTTTCAAGCTAATCTCATTCTTCTTTCAAGCCCTACGGCTGATTAACTAACCAAGCATGTGGTGGTTATAGCTTGATTTGAAAACTAAAAAAGCATTAAAAAATATGGTTGCATTTAATTTGTTTATGAGACGAGTTGATCTAATAGAGTTTTTCGTGTCAAACATGAGTAGCTTGAAATTTTAATACATAATAGTAATAAGATGAACGAGTCGAGTAGTAACTTGTGCAAGTATGATTTTAAAGCTTAACGAGCTTCAGCATAACGTTTTAGTTTGATTTGTTTATCTAATAAACTAATCTTAGACAAGATTTTAACCAACGAACACGAGCTCAAACTCAAATAGCTTGGTTAGTTTATCATATGTCGTCCTTATGAATAGTTTTCTCAAAAGTAAATAGATCCCAGCCATAATAACTTGGACCAATTCCGAAAAACTTCCCCCTCTTCCTCTCTCTTGCCGTGGGGAACTTGTCAATATCGTGTCTTTGTACTTATACAAGAGCGGTAATCGTGCTATGCAAGGAAGCACAAAAAAAAGTCTATTATGTTATTCGTTTCTTATTGATGTACGATTTGACACAAAATGTGAAAACTTTGTTAAGAGAGAAAATGTGAAGGGAATCGTGAAAAGAAGTTTGAAATGTTCCTTTTCCTGTTAATTAAGTGGGAAAACTTACAAAGGGAGGGATGAATATTAGTGGCTAAGATGGATTTTTGTGAGACTTTCTAAATTTATTTTATTTTTTTCAGAAAAAGAGATTGTGCCTAGTGTCACACACATTATTAGTATAATACCCTATTAGTCTCAAAAAGATTGTACGGTCCGAAAATGTAAACTTAAAAAAATTCATCTTTTATCGAGAAAAATTCGGACTTGTTTTGATAAATTAAAATAACTAATTGATATTTTGTAACTAGTGGTAAATATTTGATTTATTTTCACAAAAGTAATTTGAAGTATTTTTTAATTCTTATTGATAATTTTTTTTTGGGTACGAGGTAAGATAGATAAAAAAAAAAAAAGAAGAGGTAAGATAGATAGAGACGGAGACAGAATAGAGGAATAGAGGAAGGATCCGTCTATAAGAGGAAAAAGCCCGCCAACGCGGTCTTTGTTCGTAGCCGGCAATAACTTTCTCTCTCTCCCTCTCTCTCTCTCTCTCTCTCTGAAACGTATATACATGTCTTAATTTTGCCGCGTACTTGCCTGATTTCCCAATGACAGGGTGGGATATTTAACAAGAAAATCCTGTGCATATTCAACAAAGTACGTTCCAAATCAAGGTATCAAACCTCTCTCTCTCTCTCTATCTCTCTGAAATTTGGTGTCGATATTAACTGTCTTGTCTGAATCCTCTTGCTATTTTTTAGCTTCGCCGTTCATGCATAATTGGCGTGATTGTGCCTATTCGGGTATCCATGCAACCATCAATAAACGTGATCTTCATGCGTTTTGGGCATTGAATTTGTGTGATTTGCCCTGTTTTGTAGATCGATTATGGGAGAAAGAACCACGCATCAATTCTTCCCTTGACTATCTCTAATTCAAACGCCTCCCCCCCCAAGGTTTCTAATTTACCCGAGGTACTTGTTTCGATCATCGTATTTGTTGGAATTTGTCCCATATCGATTAATTATCTCCACGAAAACCAGTATGTGAACCTGGACAGCCTCTCCACCCACTACGAATTGGTTCTAAATTGGATGCTTTAACAGTATTCGTATTCATAATTCTTTGTTCACAAGATGTTAGGAACAGATTTATAAAGTTCTTTTTTTATCGTGTGATTGAATTGAATGGAATTGTTTTGTGCAAATTGATGACAGGGCTTTTGTTTCATATGATCGGACTGAATTGAATTTGTTGGTTGGGATCATCTGTTATGCGATTTGATATCAAACTATGAACTTTTGTTTCACTTTCATATTATCGGATCAAACTCAATACGTGGGTTTGGATTGATGATGGGTGCTGTACGCCTGTACTGCTGTGCAATTTGATTTCGAGACAGATTGATATTCGATGGATCTTTCGTATTAGATCGAATTGAATTTGTTGGTTGGATGGATTTCTGATGGGTTTTGAGCAAGTTGTCGTAGAAACAGAGATTTTTCTAGAACATTTTTTCTCTTCAATTTATTGGATTGAATTGGGTTTGTGGGCATGGATTGGTGATGGGCGATATGGCTTTGTGAAATTTGTGGATGGAGCCTTGTAAAAAATCTAACATGGTATCAGAATTAGGTTTTAGGTGGCCTCACCTGAGTCACCTCATGTGGTCGAGTTTCCACTTGAGTCAACCACCTCACCTCATCAATCCATACCTCCAGTGCATCCGAACAGCACGTGAGGAAGTGTTAAGACTTTATCTCACATCGCTCACCTAGTCCACCCAAGGCTACTCTAGCTATTGCCAATCAATTTTAGGTTGGAACCTGCAAGAAATATAACATGTTTCATATCATCAGATTGGATGGAATCGAATCTGTGGGTTGGGATTTATGATGGGCTTTATGCATTTGATGGACAACTAGATTGGAAGAGCTTTGTTTCCAATGAATGTGATTTTGTGCCGCATGAATCATGTAAGTATTGAATTGAATCTGTGGGTTAAAATTGATGATGGGTTTTGTGTTTCTTGATGTAGGAACAGTTTGATAGAGATTTGAAGATGCTGCAAAAAATGGGTCAGATTGAGGAGGAGCTGAAAATGACGAAGGAGCAATTAGGTTTGGCTCACAAACAAAGAGATCAAGCCCTCGATGAGCTCAGAGAGATGAAAATGGTGGCTCAGGAGACCAATATGAAGCTCAGCAACGATTTTTCCATTCGTAAAGTGGCAGAGGAATTATTGAATGCGAAAATAGAATTGGGTGCGAAAGAGAAGACAATAAAGTCATTGAAGCTTGAACTCGAGAAGGCAAAGCGATTTGAAACCAAATTGTCAGAGAGGGATGCGCTGTTTGATGAGTTGAAGGAGGAATTGAGTGAATCAAAAGCCTCTGAGGCTCGCGCGATGGGATTGTTATCTGAAGGGAGGAGAAGAATTCAAGAACTTGAGGATGAAGTGGAGAGAGGAAAGATGTCCGAAGCTAAAATGTTTGAATCAGTTGTTTCCCAAACCAAACAGCTAGAGGAAACCAAGATTGAGCTTGAGGAATCCAAGATTGAAGTCATTTCTCTTCGCGAAAAGTTAGAGAAGTTTGACAGCAGAAATGGGAATTTAGATTCCACAAAAGAAGCATTTGAAAGTATGAGAATCGAGCTTCAATTGGCGAAAGATGGCGAGGAAGTTGCCTCGTTGAAAGCCAAGAGCTTGCTTGAGGATGTGAACTCGCTTAAAAGTGAACTGAATTTAGCTTTTGAAGCGGAGGAGAAAAGTAAGAAAGCCATGGATGATCTAGCCTTAGCGCTAAAAGAAGTCGCGACAGAAGCCAGTTTGGCGAAGGAGAAACTCATTTCCACTGAATTGGAGCTGGACCATGTAAAACAAGAGTCAGAACAATTGAAGGAAATGGTGAGGAGCACCGAGGACGCGTATACGAAGTTGTTAGATGAAGCAAAGAAAGAAACCGAAAAGTACAAAAACACGATCGAGAGACTTAGGTTAGAAGCAGAGGAGTCGCTCTTGGCGTGGAACGATAAGGAAGTAGGGTTCGTCAATTGCATAAAAGGGGCTGAAGATGAGATGTATCTTGTGCAACAAGAAAACATGAGATGTGTTGAGGCACTACAAGAAGCCGAGAATAAGGCCAAGGCAGCAAGGGACGAAACCTTCAAGTTGAGGGATATTCTCAAGCAAGCGATCAACGAAGCCAATGTTGCGAAAGAAGCTTCGGGGATCGCTAGGGCTGAGAATTCGCAACTCAAGGATTCCAACGCGGAAAAGGACGTGGCTTTGGAATTTCTTACACGGGAAAATGAACGGCTCAAGGTAAACGAGGTTGCGTCTACTGAGAGCATCAGGGAATCGAAATCCGATCCTTCTATGAAGGACTCAAAGGCCGATGAGAAGAACAAAGGAGGGAGACCCAAGTCCAGGAAAGCGACTGATCTTAAGGAGCTTGAAACCGGAAAGAATTCGAACAAAGCTTTGAGTTTCGATCTCAGTGAGATGAAAGTTCACAACGAAAGAGAAGAGGTAAATGGGAAGGCTGGGGATCAAAAAATGGGAATTTCAGAAGATTTGGAGGGTCTACAAGGGTCCCGTTTGGAAGATGCAGAAAATGATAAGAATTCAGTGAGGAAAAAGAGAGCATTGTTGCATAGGTTTGGGGATCTCTTGAAGAAAAAGAGTGAAGCACAAAAATGAGTCATCCCTTGAATATATAGGTCCTTCGTATAACTGTTGAGTTTGTATTACACATATAGTACTATTTGTTTGTATTTTCGCCTTTGAAATCGAAGTCTTTGTGTATATGAAAAACAAAGAAAATAGCATGATGAACCAGAAGTGATCCAAAGTATTGATGATACCCAATGGACGATCCAGATTTGGACTGTCTCATTCAATCAAAAATTTGGACCGGAGAGGATCCGAACTCTTTTATCAATCGGGTCATGACATTGTTGCACCATGCATATTGTGTATGCAAATTTATATTTTTTTCCCCAATTATGAAGTGTGATAAAGTGTCTTTTTGAAAAAGAAATTAATACGCCTCCAACAATAGGTGTTCTACTACATAAGGATTGTAGTACTAATGTAATTACTCTAACTAAAGGGTTGGGATCTAGTCCCGTCCAAGTTTTGGATAGGACGGGACAGTCCAAATTTGGATCATACATTGGTATAATCAAGGGTTGGGTGGACCTCTTATTGGTAAGAATCTCTTAGCAAATCCAAACCATTAACCGCAGCAATAGACGATTCAAATTTGGACTATCTCGTCCGGTCCAAATTAAGAACCGGAGAGGATCTGACTCCACAACTAAATACTACAGATTGCTGGCACAATGTTAAGGAGATACTAATATAAAGTTTATTGTGCCGATTAGCTGATTGTTCAAGGTTAATTTGGAAACTTAAATCCAACTTAAAAATCTTTATAAACTTCGTTTGTTGACGTAATGAACCAGTCTCAAGGGAGCTTAATTTTAGCAAAATACAGTTCGAGCTCAAGCAACTTTTGATTTTTCTAAGATCTAGCTGGTCGTTACCTTTAGGGTTCCGGAATTAATCGAGGTGCGCGTAAATTGCCCCGGACATTTGGTTATCAAATAAATAAATAAAAACTTGAATTTTCTAACCGCACTCATCTTATTTATTTTGTTTTTTGTTTTTAACTTGAATCAAACTGGCCAAGATCTTTCCCCACGTTGGGATTTTTTCTCCCTTTGGGTTTCACATCTGGAAGACTGGAACCGATGCCAAGAAAAGTAGTACAAGGTAACAAACTTCAAAAAACCTAGAGCATCTAAATGGTTCAATTCGTAAACTTGTGGATTTGTATACGATCCCTAGTCGTTTTATTTTTCACTGTCACTTTTTTCTCAAACCTTTCGTAAAATCATAATAGCAGATGATTGGACACAAATAATTCGTTTATTTTTATACAAGATTGGACACGGATTGAGAAACATCCGTAATGCGTGACTTCTACATAATGCACGTTGACGTACACGTCAAACTCACATACATCGGACGGCCTACAAAAGACATGGTTTCCATTAAATCTCGAAACCACAATGGACTTGGATCCTAAAATTATTAAAGTAGATTGAGACAATGGGGTCCCAAACGGGGGAACTGATTGAGACTGAGACGGTGTTACGGTGTGCGTACCAGGGCCCACTTGGCCTTAGGTTTATATATAATGAAAAATCTATCCGAATGTCCGATCTTATCGTGGATCGGCTCCACATCGTTCGTATTATATTTCTAAGGCTGTGTTCCAGAAACAAAAAAAGAACTTATTTTTTGTTGAATAAGAAGCCTTGTTCTAAGAAGGTTGCTAATTAGTATTTGGGAAGAATTTGTATAGGTACCTACGGGCCGGGGGCCAAAATCGTACCGGCGGCCGCGCCGGGCCGTCTCCGGCCACCGGACGGCCGATTCGAGCCGTCCAAAAATTCTTAAAAAAAAACCCGAGGGGGCCTGCGCGAGAATCAACTGCATCCGAGGTGTGTAGGGTGCTTGATCGGAGCACCCCTTTTTCGTGTATATATGATTGCGTCCGGTGGCCGGAGACGGCCCGGCGTGGCCGCCGATACGATTTCCGTCCGCCGGCGCCAATTACCATACCAACAGTCTTATTTTTTTGTATAAGGCAACTTCAAGCTCAAAAATCATGCGTTTACGCAAATAATTTTCTTATCACTATGGATCTTGTTTGATAGATCTTATTGAGATCTTTAATACGGTGCAAATTTTTATTTTTTTTTCATTTATGTTATATTTGAGTTTGAAAATGTGAAATAAACTTTTTGTTTGGGAAAAATAAGAAGGTGGTCCTTATTTTCGAAAAAGAAATAGTGAAATAAGTACTTATTTTTTAAGAAGCGTTCTGGAACGGAGCCTAAACCGCACAAGAATCTTGTGAATTTTTCGCGTTTCATTTCGATTCTTGTTTCTAACATTTTCTCTCACAAACACCACCGAAGCAATTTTCTATAATTTTTAATCTAGTACTCCGTATAAATAACTTCTTTGAAAGAAGTTCTTTCCACTCGTGGTTAAGGTGGGCTTATTCATGGAGGCTCCGTGAATCCCTTATTCACGGAGTTGCGCGATTTCGATCGTTCATTTCGGCTTTAGACGGTTCGAATTTAAATGAAACTTAACTCTTCCTCCGAAAAAGTTTCATTAACATTCGGACCATCCAAAACACTTTTGGACAGTCGCGATTCACCTCCGTAAACAACACTTCACAAACCCTCCGTTGTCACGGGAAACTACTGGAAGTTGTGTAGCTTGCCGGAAACTCCACTATTTTATTTCACTTTTTAGTATGAGATAGTCTTTTTCACGGAGGTTCCGTGAACAACTTGTTCACATAGCGGCGCAATCTCATCCGTTTATTTACGTAATCAATGGTTGAGATTCGTTTTCAATTATGACCGGTCACAATTAACTCCTCTCAAAAAAAGTTTCATTAACATCTTCACCGTCCAAAAATACTTTTGAATGATCACGATTAAATACAGTAAATAGGTGTTTATAGCCCTTCCATAAAGAATATTTTCTCTTTTAGTACTACTACCTAGCTTCTTTCCCCGCACCGTTCACGTCACGTGGGAATCCAACCACCGCGTTCCTACTGCCACTCCCTCCACCCACGTCTCAACACCTTTTCACGCGGCAAAATTTTACAGAGACATACTAGTAAAAGTTTTACAGATTCACGTATAAGGCTCCGTTTGTTTCGATGTAAAATGTTTTTTACTCCGTATAATGTAAAATGTTTTATGATGTAAAATATTTTTCATGTAAGTATTTGTTTAGAAAATAAACTTCAAATTTTTATTTTTCGATATTTGGTTGGCACTTGAAAAATATTTTTTCGAAATCAACAAAATACTAGTGTAGAGAAAGATGGGGCTTAAACGGTGGAAAAATCTGAGAATATTGGAATTGAACGTGGGTCAGGACTGTTGATCGAGGAAACTGAGCAGTGAAAATTGCAGTAGAAGGCATTTGATTCATTTCGAAAAATAACTTATGGAAGATTTAAGATTCAGTCATTTTCATCCAATTAATGAAATACTATGTGTTTACATGTAAAATGGTTTCCTCATTTTTTACACAACTAAAAGTAAAAAATGAGGAAAACATTTTACGCCAAACAAATGGAGCCTAAGGGGGTGTTTCACTAATAAAAACCACAAAACTTAATGCATTTTACTATCTTGTTTCGACTAACAAAAAACTTTCAGCATTTTACCATCTCGTTTCCACTAATAAAAAAGTTGTCAATAAAAACAGTTCTTGCTACAGTAACTCTACTCACAAACCTATCAACAACTTATTCATTACCGGAAACACCTAACAACTTCTCAACCACAAAAAAAAATCTACAAATTTTTCACTACCGGAAACACTTCCTATGTGTGATTACAAACATTCCATGCCGGTGATTGTAAGTTTTAGACTCTAGAGTATAATTTATTCACATGTATCAAATAACGATTTTACATAAGGACGGAATCATGATTTTACCCTAATAGTGGCGAAATGTATACTAAAAAAATCTAGTGGTGGCGAGACTATATAAATTGAGGATAATTTTTTTTTTACATATAATAATTGCATTTTCTAAAATTCTTGTCATGACGGTTGCCGCCCCTAGACTCCTTGGTCCCATCCTTGATTTTACACATATAGTATTTTCAAGTTATGCACTTTTTCTGTGTTCATAGCATTGTACCATCGCACATCTTTGTTCGCGTGCGGGTGTGACCATAAATGTGTTCATTATCATTGCAAGCCCATATTTTTACGCTAAAGCAATTAGTAGTTTTGGTACCCACTGATATTCAGACAAATTCATATTTTTAGGGCCTTGCTATTTGCAGCCACAAATTTTCTGAACGTAGTCTGTGTACCATATTATAAACAAGTGTGTACTATATTATATACATGCTACATTCAGGAAATAAGTAGCTGCAAATAGCAATGCCCTTTTTATACAGATAATATGTAGTAAAAGATTTCTTTCTATAGAATAATTGATTTTGAATCATCATGATTATATCACAATGACTTTCATTTGAAGACACAAGAGAGGTGGACTTCTTTTTAAACACGAGAAAAAAAAACACACAAAAAAATTTACAATTATCTAAATCTACCCTTCCTCTCGGGCTTGGATCTCAACTAGTTGGCTTTCAACTGCTCCAGTTATGGACCGTCTGTGGGCTCTTCCTGGGCTCACAACAATGATCAGAACCGTTCACTTTTTAGAGCTCGTCGAGAACATTGACTATGCCAAAAATCATGTTGATCGAATACCGTTTGACAAGACGTTGAAATGCATTAAGTTTGTAAGAAAAAAAAGTGTGTAACATTGAATTGCAACCCATTTAACATAACTATATGAAGATCAATGCCTTTCGATATCATATCAAACGGGATTCGATCAAATTGGTTTTTGACATTGTCAATGTTCTCGATGTGCTCTAAAAAATGAACGATTCCGATCATTAGAGCCCATATACAATCCATAACTAGACCAAACTGGTTGAAAGCCCAACTGGTTGGGATGCAAGCCCTTTTCCTCTCACCGTTTTCACGGACCACACACAGAAATACATGTGAACTTCCATTGGATGGTGTCACTCTCGAATTTAACATCTCACACAATCACCACCCCCACCACACACACTCTCTCCGCACCTATATAGTACTCCGTATTTCACTACTCCGAGGAGGAAAAATCACACACTTGCATTTGGCAACATCCGAAGCAAAAGAATTTACAGTCTAGTCAGTGTGTTTGAGTGTGAGAGAGAGAGAGAGAGAGAGAGGAGAGAGAGAGAGAATGTCATCTGTGGTTGGGTTTGCTTCTCAGGAAAGCAACGGCCACGAGGACGGAAACGAGCGCTTCGATTTGCATCAGATTCCCGATACAACGGTCACAAATCTCTCACTTCCCGTCGAGACTTTTCTCAGAGCGGCCATCTCTCTCAAGGACCAGGTACGTATCAAGCTCGATTTTCATAACGGACGGTGGCGTAGGTTTAGCCCGTGTCACCCGTCGGAGCAGGTTAGCTGAAACCCCGCTCGTGACTTTTTAGGTGGCACAAGTCACGTGGAAGGGACGCGGCAATAATATTGCCGACCCTACCGTCTACAGTGGTTTGCTGGGGACAGCTTTCGCCTGCTTGCGGTCGTACGAGGCTACCGGTAGTCACCGGGACCTGCTGTTGTCCGCCGAGATCGTCGACGCCTGTGCTTCCGTTGCTCGTAACTCCACCAGGTATGAATTATGCGATTTATTAACATAATTTGATTTTAACGTTTACGATTAACTACAATCCGGATAAAATACTGTAGTAATTGTTTAGGGCAGTATTTCGTGAGATCAGTTTTATGAGTATTTTAACCGAGAACATTTCACTGGTTGTGCGTGACAGTCAAAGGCAGAATATTTGACGGAGTTGTAGTGGAGATTCAAATGAATTGTTGTCTGACATGTTCAAAGATCAATAGTACTGTATATTTTTTTCATTTTAATTATTTGCACGTACAAGCAATTAATCTTGTCAAAATCTTATCTTACGATTCGATTCGTTTGAAGAAAGAATTGATAAGTATCTTATGAAAAACTATTCAGTACCCCAAGGGCAATGGCAAGGATACATACGTGGCGCTCCAGCCCTTTGATTTCACCACACATTTGACCACATAGATGTGTGGCAGAAACAAGGGCTAGGGTGCCACTCCGTGCCACATGTTCTTGCCCTGGGGCATTGAATATTCTCTCGTATCATTTGGGCATTGAATATTCTCTCGTATCTTTTGTTTGAAAAAATCGTACATGCGATACAAATTAGAAGCAATAAGTATCTTACGATTCGATATTTTCAGATGTAAAATAGATACGTATCTTAACGTATCTTAAGCTTAAATAAATTTGTTGGTAGCGATACAGACAAATGTGATAAACGGTAGATGACATCATAAATTTTGTTCCTTGACCATATTAGAGGTTGAAGACGTGAAATTATTTATTTTCATTGTCTTTTTTACAACATGCAAGAGAATTTACGTTTTATATTGGGTATAACTATCGAGCTGATAATTGATTAAAACTAGAAAATCAGTTCTTGTTTGGTCTTTACTCTTCTGTGGAATTTAAGTAGAACATCAGGTATGCACATAAAAATTAAAGACATGTTGGCTTGAAAGGGGAAAATGTTAACAAAAACTCAGAAAGGAGCTGACTGGTACAGAGATCTAAACATGGCTCTTTTAAAAAACCGGTTTTCTGAAACTACTCTGTTGGTTATGAGTCTTTTGACTATATCTCTATGCTCGGCATGACAGGCATGTGACATTTTTGTGTGGAAGAGGTGGAGTTTATGCGCTTGGTGCTGTGGTTGCAAATATCAGGGTGGACCATCACAAACGTGACTTGTTTCTGGATCTCTTCAATGAGGTACAGAAATGTCCATTCCTCGTCACCGTCATTGAGCTAGACATTGCATTCTTTTTAAGTATCGCAACAAATATCCGATAAGGGAATGTCTTTATCCATTTCTGTGGGAAAAATATCCATACGAATGTATCTGATGGCCTAGGTTGAAGTGGACGTATGATTTCAGGGGTGATGAGCATACATTCAACCAAAGATAATTTGAAATATCTATGGGTGGAGATGGTAATTTTTTTTTTAAAATATTTAAGGGTGGAGAACCGATTTGGTTGAATATATGCACAACAAAAGCTACTTATATAAATCAAAGGACAAAGATGGAGATTTGCCATGCCCTTGGATGGCCTGTCCATTTGCTTATAATCATTCAAGCTAGGCTTTTGAGCTATCTGATTTTTCCTTATGACTCAAGTGGTTGGCCAAGTTTGCGCTCATCTTTTATTTTTTGTCGCCTTGTGGATGTGTTTAACTTTAACATCAACTGTTCTAGTTGTTCCATGAAAGATTTTGGTCCATAATTTGGTTCTCTCTCTCGTAGTGTTGTGTAATCAATTGTTTTCCTTGAACGTCCTGTATAACTGTTAATTATGTTCTTGTTATGTTATCTTCTTTCTGGTAACAGCTAAAGAAGTGAACTAATTGTAGCATTTATGGACCTCATGCGTAAGAATGGACTCACATAATATTTCCAAGCTAAGAGAAACACATTGAACTTGAGAAAAACTTCAAACCCCAAATGCGAGATGATATATTGTTTGGATTAATTGTCAAACCCCTCACACGTTTTTATTTCATTGGGGCTGGGATGTGCGATACCCGTGACTCATCTTAATGAAATGTCACTAGCATTAGCATGTGTGATGCCTTATGCAACACTTGGCACACCTTGTGGAAGAAGTTCCTTCTTGACTTTACAAGAGAATCTTTTTCTTTCCTTATCAATCTGGTCCCGAACCTTATCCCTAGCCATCCTAGTCTATGGGGGAAAATGTGTGTGAGGAGTCTTGTGTAATCTTGTGCCACTCTCCTCAACTTTGGTAATAAAGAAAGGATACGATACTAGGATTTCACTAATTAAAGATAATCTAGGAACCTAAAATTTACTGGTAGAAGTTTTTGCAATTGAAGTATGTTGGAGAAGGTGGGTAGTGGCAAAATAGAACCACTGTGTTGATCAATCACCTCCGTATGTTATGCCTCCACCTAAACTTTTACAAAGGCTGATGCAATGAACAAGTTGTTGGATAGTAGAAATTCTGCTATACTCCAGGGTCAATGCAGGAGTCACCATTATGGTCTTCAGTCTAGGGCCCAATTTGGTTCAACTTCATGCCTTTATGGAAAGATATCCAAAGCATCAGAGAGGTTGGCTAAACCATTGCTTTAGCCAAGTCTAGATGTCCTGTTCACTAAGCATTTTAAAAAAACTGTTTCTGTTGATCGTTCTTCAAATTCGCTGCAAAGATGTAAGATTTGTATGAAAAAATATGAGCTTGCGCCATACTTTTTCCTGCTTCTGCATGTGAATTGAAGTTTTGCCAGTTGGGACTGAATAGAAAGGGGAATGAAGATCGGATGCAAACGTTGCCACAAATTAGGTTTGTTGATTTGGCATGACTCCCATGGTCTATTGCTGCAAGAAATCCTTGACTTCCAAGGTTGTTTTTCATTTTCCATTTTAGCTTGATTGGTAAATTTGTGGTGCCTAAAAAATTGGCCAGGGTGCATTGGGAATTCGAATCAAATGCATGGAATTTGTTCATCTTATACAGTTTCTACTTCTTTATGGACAACCTTTGTCTAATCTAGGTTGCACAAGAAAGAGCCCTTCCAGTTGGCCCTGAAGAAGGAGGTTTCGGAATGTCATACGATCTTCTTTATGGGCGAGCTGGGTTTTTGTGGGCTGCTTTATTCATAAACAAGCACCTCGGACAGGATACAGTTCACAATGACCTCCTTACCCCAATTGTTGAAGCAGTTTTAGCAGGAGGCAGAGCTGGGGCATCTGACAACACAGCAAGCCCACTGATGTATAGATGGCACGGAACAAGATATTGGGGTGCCGCCCATGGTCTCGCGGGTATATTAAATGTTTTGCTTCATTTTCCACTCTCCGAAGAGGATGCGGAGGATGTGAAAGGGACGTTACGATACATGATGAGTAACAGGTTCCCTCATAGTGGAAATTACCCATCAAGTGAAGGGAACCAGAGAGACAAGCTGGTAGAATGGTCTCATGGAGCTACTGGCATGGCCATCACCTTGTGCAAGGCATCACAGGTTAGTTTACAATTCATTCAGGAGAATCAGGAATAATAGGGAACATAAGTGCACTGTGCATTGGCACTCCCTTTTT
Organism: Rhododendron griersonianum; assembly: GCA_018127125.1. NCBI lineage: Eukaryota > Viridiplantae > Streptophyta > Magnoliopsida > Ericales > Ericaceae > Rhododendron > Rhododendron griersonianum. Next base: position 1,781,574 of record CM030795.1, on the reverse strand, counting down.
AATGTGATTTTACCGTGGCATTCCATTTTTTTTTCCCGGTCGAAAGTGGCATTCCGTTTGTCGAAGAATGAATTAGGATTTAATAAATGGAAGGACAGTTGATCATTTTACGTACTAGAGATAGAAAGAGTGCATATGCAGAAAGGGCTAGTGCGAAAATCATTTCTCTGTTCTCACAAAAAACTACTACATGGCAAGTGGAGAAACCAATTCTTAAGTTTTGATAGAGAAGAATGGGCTGTGCATTAAGGGTTGGGTTCTGAGACTTCACTGCAGAGGGGGTCTGACTGCATAAGTTCTGAGACTTGAAAATGGAACCATTATTTATGCCAGGGATTTTCGAAGTCGAATAGGGACAAGGAAGTACAAAGAATTTGTATTGGAACTTCACTCTAACGAATTCTCTGTGAAATTCTTCATTGGTTTCATAATGAAAAGTCGGGCTCCAAAGACTTTAACGTGGTCACTTTTATGGTGTTGATAAATGCATCATATTTTGCCGCAGGTATTTGCCACCGATAGGGAGTACCGCGATGCCGCCATTGAAGCTGGAGAAGTAGTTTGGAAAAGCGGGTTGGTGAAGAAGGTAGGACTTGCCGATGGCGCGGCTGGAAATGCCTATGCTTTCCTTTCCCTCTACCGCCTAACCGGAGATGTTGTATACGTAGAGAGAGCCAAGGCCTTCGCAAGCTTCTTGTACCATAATGCAAGGAAATTACAGTCTCTGGGAGTTGAACATAATTACTCTCTTTTCCAAGGACTCGCTGGAACTGCTTGCCTGTGGTTCGACTTGCTTGCACCCGAAAACTCGAAGTTTCCCGGGTACGAACTTTAGCCCGCATGGAAGGCACAAATTCTTCCGCATCGGAACCGCTCATTGGAGAACCTTGTGTATAGCCGAGAGAAGTACGAGTATATATGTATTGTATAACATGTTTTTATTATATGTATTGTATAACATGTTTTTATGATAGTACGAATTGGAGTGGGTTTAAATTACGGCTTTGTTCACTTGGGGTTCCGAGAACCACGCCTCCCTCATCATGGTTTTCAATTTGTTTTCCTAGTACACGAGGAGATGTTTGTGTATGTTCGATTATTGATGAATTCCTTCTAATAATGGAAATAGAGAGGTTCCTCTCCTTTATGGTGTCTAAATGCAGAATCTGTTTCTTGAAACTAGCTTCTCTTCACTTTTTATTATTGTGGGGAAGGAGGATAATCATGTGGATTTGGTGGGACCTTTTGTGCTTAAAGAAGTGGGGACTAGGTGGTAATTGATTTTGGCACTCCAATTTTATCCACTAGCACTCTATTTTGTGTCTTGATCGTGTGAGATTGTAAAACAAAAAGTGGAGTGCCACTGGCTAAAACTGAAGTGCTAAAATCACATCCCGAAATAGGTGCATCTATCCCTTTGTTTCTCGAGTCTTGGACAAGAAGGTGGGGGAATAGTTGTACCTATAAATTTTGAAGAGTAGGAAAATATGTGACATCAATGTCAACAAAAATTGCGGGTAAAAAAAAAAAGTCAACAAAAATTTTCATTGGAATTTTAAAAGTTTCACGTAGGTTTAGTGTTCAAACCAGTGTCCTGCATTGATGTCCTTAAAATACCCGAAAGCCTTTTATCACTGGAAACTTTATATTCAATTAAAAACCAAATTAGTAATAAGTGGAGAGGTCCCGCATTATATTAACTGATCACTCATTCTACTCACAAATAATGTGAAACTATATTTCCTTAAAAATTCCCCTCATGTGCAAACTGGCTTGAACATGTTGTTCGATAAAATCGAACTATATTCTTCAGGACCCCGTAATAAATTGAACTATATTCTTCATGTACAAACTGGCTCGAACTATATTTTTCAGGACCCCGTAATAAATTGAAAAACGCACAAATTGGCTCGAACATCTATTTTTTTTTATTAAAAGACTATACTTATATAAAATTAAAGACAAGATGAACTATAAATTCCAAAGCCCACCTTGCTTTTGCGTTTGGTTTTAGTTTTTGGGATACAAAAACAATCGCTGTATGGTCAAGTACCGTCCAATTGCTCCGTTCCTCAGTGACATCAAATCTGTGCCGTCCACGTCAATTCCCTCAATAACTTGGGAGAAAACGACGGGTTTTTGTTTTTTAACATTATCTCCATCGCCACGTCCCTCTTTTGCCTTTCCTTCTTACTGTAAAATTACCATCATTAGAGGCTTTTTTTCCCAATTACTATCATTAGAGGCTTTTTTTCCCAGTTCGACGATTATCAGCTTACGCTAAACTCGACTAATCACTTTCTCGGTTCGGTCAAAGGTAGATCATTCACGCTAAAACTAGAGACATTATAAGAAATTATTTTCTTGCAGTCTGATCTCAAGATTTGAATCCTGGTGAATTGTGTGAAGAGCAACATCCGTCAACCAATTAAGCGGACTACCCATCGGACCATTATATCGGCTTACCATTGCGCTAAATGTCATGTCAAAATTAAAATTTGAAGATATTTCAAAGTACCAAAAAAAAAAAAATTTGAATTTGAAACCAAATTTGACAAACGTCTTTCTATTCCTGGTGGGCATGACCATCGTCATAAAACGTATTCTGTAAGTTGGGAATAGTTAAAATGTGCATAAATTGACCCGAATATGCTATTGCATGCGCAGTAGGGAATCCACATTGGCCGCACTTTGTTGAGAGATGAGTTCATCCTTTTTTTGAAAACGACGAGTTCATCCTTTCAACTCCTCTTTTGTGGCCACATTGGGCCAACAACGACAGATTCGAATTATTCATCCCCATAATTCTCATTGAAAAAAAAAATGTCTGAATAATAAACTTGATCCAACGTACACAAATGAATATTCGTACAAATTGCATTTAATTTTATAAAATGGATCAAGTTGACTGTTTTTATTTTGTAAAACAGAATGCAACTTTGTTCACATTATTATTTTTGTTCGATCAAGTTGATTTCTTATGAACATATTATACTGTGTAAGAATTATGGGTTGAATGGTTTGGTCCGTTTGGATCTTTATTGTAAGCTCACAATATCGAAGATCAGAAGGGTACGGAGAGACGAGGTTCCAGAAAAGAGCTGATGAGTTGTGCCTAAGATTTTATTTTTTTTATAGAGAAGTTGTCCTTAAAATTATACCTTCTAAAATTGAGACATTTGATTTGTCTCTGGTCTCATCGCTAGTTATGAGTAGTTATTAGTGGCCTTGGGGCACTGCGTGCTCTGACACACCTGATATCATTGAGCTAATTTCAAGTAGCTTGATTTTCTTAATATCATTAGTTGAACATGCGGAGGATCCTAATTGTTGGAAAGGCCCCTCTAGTAATTCATAATTAATCAGCTCATAATAGTGTCATAGTGTGAAATATGTACTCGAGTATTTCTCTTTAAAAAGTAAGGTGTCCATATTCGTGACCAATATCCGTATTTTTATTTATTTTTTGATTACTCAGGGTGTCCAATATTCTCAGTTGTTACATTGTACTTATCAATAATCTCGCTATCACTTACCATATAGAGTAATACAAAACTATTACATCATAGTATAATATCGAAATGTTTTCTTATCAAATAAAATATGCTAATCATGTGATATAGGTAGGGACACGTTAGCAAACCATTATTTATCGAATTATAGTATATAGTCTAGCCTTCAGCTTTGGAGAGAAGCGTGAGTTGGGAGGGTTTATTGGTTCATAGGGATTGAGGAGTCATCAGAGATCTCTACAGCTAACCCTTTGAAAACCAATTTTTTTTATTCTTTTATTTTCTTGACATCAAAACCTTTGAAACTTGAAAGCAACAGAATTCCCAGCAAATTGACGTGTGTAGTCAGTTGTGTACACACATACATATATGGACCCCAAAACATACACATAAACAAGTTTAGAGAGAGAGAGAGAGAGAGAAGGGTGGGTAGATCAGAACTTGTATTTATAAAAGTTTGGTTTGCTGGGCTTGTTGATTGAAGGTGTGTTTAAAATGGAAAGGTACGAGATTCTCAGAGACATAGGCTCTGGTAACTTTGGCGTAGCCAAGCTTGTGCGAGATAAGTGGAGCAATGATCATTATGCAGTCAAGTTTATTGAGAGAGGCGATAAGGTCTCTCTCTCTCTCTCTCTCTCTCTCTCTCTCTCTCTCTCTCATTTGTTTCTGCATAACATGGGCTTCTACATCATGTATTTTTCTGGGTTGGTTTTACTTTTTGGTGTTGCTAGCCATATGGGTTTTTGTCAATTTCTTTTTCTGGGTGTTGGTTTTAAGGGATTGATCTTGTTGGGACTTGGGAGGTTTAATTTGCTCTGTTTTTATTTTTTATGCAGATTGATGAGCATGTTAAGAGGGAGATCATGAACCACAGATCCTTGAACCACCCCAATATAATTAGATTTAAGGAGGTATGTAACTTGACTAGTTTCTGATCCATTAGTTAGCTGAATGGTTAATTTTTTCCTTTCTCTTTTCTGTTTCATTTTTGAACTCAAGATACCAACATACCAATTGGCAATTCCTATATATCTGTTAGTATACTTTGTTCACAGGTATTTAAATTACTATTCGTTTATAATTTTCCGTTCATCCCGGTTAATTTTAAGATTCTGAAATTAACGACTGAACAAGTCCACTTCAATAATCAACTATTGAGTATAAATTTCTTGTTTATTGTGATGCTTCCACTTGAGTATAGTAGAATTCTCTGCCTGTGCATTTATCCCTTTATTTATTGCAGAAAATACATGTTTTCAAACTTGTGGGGTTGGATTCTAGACGCAGACACCCATGCGTGTGTGCATTTCTTGTTGACCTTTCAGGAGCAGCTCCCCGTAGAGCACTGTAGTGCACCACCACAGCCGTTTAAAAGTGTTTTCAACAGTTTGGATTAAAAACAAATTTTTCCAGGAAAAAAAATTAACTCTTTTCTAGAATAATTTACTTTCAATCCGGATCATTAATTGCCGAGATGGACGGTCCGAATGTGCCCTGCAGGATGCTCTATAGGGAGCTGCTTTGCAGCATCCCCATCCTTTCAATACACTCCTTTTTTTTTTTTTCCTTTTTTACATTTCTTTCTTCTGCTTTCTTTCTTTTTCTTTTTCTTTTTCTTTTTCTTTTTCTTTTTTGCGTGTTTTACAGGAATTCATTAAAGGAAAGTTTTTTTTTAATTACAAAATTGGAGTGTGAAAATCACATTTTGGTGAAATTTTAACTCTCCTTTGTTTCGTTGGCTAAGTACTGGTACAGAAACAAATTAAACAGGGGTAGTTTGAGGGTATTTCACCCATTGGCAATTTGTCTATGACCCTCAGCTACTTTTTTTTTTAATCCGCAAAAATGCCCAGAGGGCTACCCTCAGCTAGTTGGAGAACAGGTCTTTTTTTTGTTTAGTTTTGTTTCTTCTGAATGCTCAGCTGGGAAATCTTTTCTTTCCTCTCAGGTGCTACTAACACCCACTCATCTGGGCATAGTCATGGAATATGCAGCTGGAGGAGAACTTTTCGAAAGAATATGCAACGCCGGTAGATTCAGCGAGGATGAGGTAGAAGGAATCATTCAATCCTTCGATATCAAATGCCGTCTTCAAAAATTCCGAATCAACTATTTTAATCAGTCCTCGAAATGTTTAATGTTAGTTTTGATTTCGTATTTTCATTTGGTTTCAGTCAAGGTTTTTCTTTCAACAATTGATATCAGGGGTCAATTACTGCCACTCCATGGTACAAGCCCTCGTGCATTTAAATTCTTTCACTTATTGCATAAATTTTCGCGCGGGCATGAAAAATTCGAATGTTTACTTTTTGGATGCAGCAAATCTGCCACAGAGATCTTAAGCTGGAAAATACACTCTTAGACGGGAGCTCAGCACCGCGTCTCAAAATATGTGATTTCGGCTACTCAAAGGTAATGAACTAGCAAATTGGATCATAACCGATTTGGGGTGTTGTTTAGATATATCATGGTTAATGCTAACTCATTTAAAAGTAAGCGTAAATGAGAAATGTTAACAAACAAACCCTACTACGAATCCCCATTTGTTCGATCACTAAAAACGTTCTAAACAGTTTGAATCTTGCAGTCATCGGTGTTGCATTCCCAGCCAAAATCCACGGTAGGAACTCCAGCCTATATTGCTCCAGAAGTCTTTTCCAGAAAAGAATATGATGGGAAGGTAACTAACTTAATTTCCTCCCTTGTATGAATTTTTTACTTCGATTTAGGACTAGTTTGGTCACCTAAAATAGTTACTATAATGGTAAGTTTGGTAACTGTAATAACTGTATGTCATTGTTGAGATCAACAGATTGCAGATGTTTGGTCATGTGGGGTTACTTTGTATGTGATGCTGGTTGGCGCTTATCCATTTGAAGATGCTGAAGATCCGAAAAATTTCAGGACGACAATCACTGTAATTAACCTCACTGATTTTTGAACAGTTACGGATACATCTGTGTGTATGAATGTGTGTCACTCGTCTTTGTCCGTGGCGTTTTTACTTTGCTGAATGTATGTAACACATGAAATGGTCAATGGCAGCGGATACTTAGTGTCCAATACTCGATTCCAGACTACGTCCGGATCTCTATGGAGTGCATACGTCTTCTGTCTCGAATATTTGTTGCCGATCCTGAAAAGGTCTGATTACTTTCTCAACCATTTTCATTTCTTCTTCCAGAGTTCGATCTACGAATTCGTTTATTTATTGCATCAAGCGATTTTCTTCTTTGCAGAGAATAACCATACCGGAAATTGAGAAGCACTCGTGGTTTCAAAAAAACTTGCCTATAGAACTGACAGAAGAAGGGGAAGCTAGTTTACAAACGAGCAAGAGCAACGACAGTAATCCGTCTCAAAGTATCGAAGAAGTATTTGCGATTATACAGGAGGCAAGCAAATCTGCGGCCTTGACAAAAGGAGGAGGGGGTAGTTTTATCGGAGGCAGTATGGATTTCAATGATATAATTGACGACGATACCGACGTCGATGATATCGAGACAAGCGGAGACTTTGTTTATGCATTGTGATTCCGGCCAAAAAACCAACCTGTATTAGCTCTGAAAAGTTCCACATTGTTTGTTTTAGTTTGCACACTGTGTGTTTTGCTGGTAAGCAAATGAGGAATATGTGGTCTTCTGCACTTTTTGATTGTGTAATTTTGTAGAATTTACAACAATAGAGCAGTTAGATAAATCAAGTTGCTCAAGCTTGACCCGGGGATGTTGGGGTATTTGGCAGCGGTGCCGTTCATCTCAGCATGGACAATTCGGATTGAATCTGAACGCATACAAATCTGAGCCGTCGATTGCTCGGCAAAGATCCGAACCGTTGATTGCCGAGATGAATGGCCGGATCGGCCACTCGGCACTGCTTGGCAGCATCTCCCATTCTGAGCTTGAGTACTTTTGTTTGACTCATTAAAAGCTCAATTCAGATCGACCCAAGCGAACAAGCAAACTTGAACGCATTTTGGAGCTTATTTGGATATCAAGCAAATTTGAACAATCCAATATTCCGAAGTTCATACATCCAACTTAAAAAAATAAGATAATCGAGCTTAGCTCTTGATCGACTCGATTAAGATTTTCTTGAAATTGACTCGAATTACACACAAAAAAATATATATATGAAGCTTGGATGATTTTTTTTGACCTTGTTGAGTGTGCAATGTGAACGATCCACTACTTAGCTCGGCTCAACAACAATTTTACGTATACATAACTAAATAAAGTCATAAACATGTTCCGAAGTACCAAAAAACAAAAAGTCATAAATACAGATCCAAACACATACTATTTCCAAGCGAACGCGGTGAGTCCCATAAAAGAGCTTTGGGATTCACCCAGGCCGGCCTTTTGTACACTTTCTCTTTTCTCAAACAACAAAATGATGGGAAGTTGGATCATCATGCGACGTTTTATAATCCATCGTCTTGCTAGCGGAGTATTATATATATGACACCACGTTTTCCATGCAATTACGTAGATTGCTATTGCAGTGGTTGGATATTTGAAATAATTTAAACATGTAGTTAGGGATTTGGATCTCTGCATTAGTCCTCATGGACGACGTATATTTTACATTAATCCCATAGTAATGTCAGTGGGATTGGTTTCTCAAAAATTAGTCGAGGTGCGCGTAATCTGCCCCCGAACACCCGATTCATAAAAAAGAAAAGAAAAACACATTAGAATAGATGTAAATATTGTTGATGATCTGTTCGGCAATAATACGGTAGTACTTGCTCGCCGAATATGATTAGACATCCCTAGCCTCTCATTAATTAATGTAGTGAAAGTATTGGCTGAAACATGTTATTACATGTATATATCCCCACCTCTCATGATGGAGTAGTAGTCTTTGTTGCAGTGTTCCACACTGCATTGCGAGAGGAGACGAATACATACTGGTTCCATGTGATATCTCTCCTAATTAGGAGTATCATGAGCTAATTTGCATACGCAGCAGCGCGTGGGTGTCTTGTACGAAATCTTTATTCAAAAAAATTAGGTTTCGATCGTAATTTTTTACTTTTTAGATTTCTTTTGTCATAACGATGCAATAATCCCCAAAAAATTGACAATAAACGAACAAATACGAAATTTTTTTGAATAAGGACAAAAAAAACCAATTGGCTTAAAAAATTGGATTTCGATCAAAAAATGTTATCAAAGTAGAAGACGAGAATTAACAATATGAAATGTTATCATGGCTGTTACAACTTACAATGATGGAGAGTGTGTTGTATCAATTGATGAAAGCTTTTCCAAATTTGGTGTAGGAGGTGTCGAGTCCAAATTTGACATAAACAAGTCCATCCATTGTCGTTTAGGATGCCCAAAATCGTAATTTGGTAATTCTTAGACAAAATTGAAGTCCGCTCCTTGATATCGAAATATGACAATTCTATCTTTGATACCAAAGAAGATGCGCACATCTTGACCATTTCTTTTCCGGTCTGATTAAAGGCAGACCATCTATACCGAGTTTAAGAAATCCACAAAAAATTACTTTCTTATAACCTAACCCAAGAAAGTACATTTAAATTGGACAGCGGGAGAAATTAAACCCAAGCCCAGTTGAAGACGGTTAAACAGTATCAGGCCGAAAAGGCCAGATGAAAAGAAGCCTAAGCCCAAGATGATTGAGGATCAAAACAAAAAAGCCCAAGATGGTCCAATAACAAACGACATCGTTTCTGGATTTTCCCAGGACAACAATCGGTTTGCAACTTTGCATAGCGAGCAGATCAAAAAACAGGAACTTTGCATAGAGAGAGAAAACAGGGGGCGGGGGAGGGAAAAAGACAGAGAGAGAGAGAGAGAGAGAGAGAGAGAGAGAGAGAGAGAGAGAAAGTGGTGGCAGAATAGGAACACTCGGTGTACGGAAGAGGAATCCCAGAGACGAAGGTGCGAAAATGGAAGGAGATATGGACCCCCAAAAGGTTCTCTCTCTCTCTCTCTCCGTATATACAAGCAGACACATTTTTATCTACGTTTTGAACTTTGAAGTGTAGATAAATGTATGAGTGGATGGAGGAGATAAAACAAGCTGGAGGATAGCGATTTGAAAAAGCCCTAATATATCGGAAATGTGATTATTGCAGGAGCTACGTGAGCTGAAGAAACGGTTGGATAGGATGGAAGACGAAGCCGCTGCTCAAGGTTTGAAGTGCTTGTTTTTTGGCCCTCTTCTATTTCGTTCCTTGAGTGATCTCTTGCACTTTTTATGGCTTCAGGCGTTGAACATTTTTGTAGGCTTGGGTTAATGTTGCTGACGTGAAAACAACCCATGTGGGTTTTCCCGTTTTTTGTCCATAAACCCTCTTGAGGGCAGTGGGGGACTCCTTAATCTTTCTAAAGAGACGTGCATGGTAGATTGACAAAACTATGAACTAGGAGTACTACGGGATGTTTTTTTTTTCCTCTTGAAAGATGCAATGTAAATATAGTTCCTCACTTTGGGTAATAAGGTTGTGAGGGCTCACCTATTCTACAATTTCCACTCCAGATTGCCACTCTATGTTGTAAACATCAGCTAAAAGAGCTTCAATGCCGTTCCAAAATGAAGCCTTTTTCTAATGGTTCTGCGCGTAGTTGTTAAGGGTGAGAGGCACGCTGAGGTGGCGAGGTGCAAAGTTCTATTGGGTCTAGGCGCAAGGCGAGGTGCAGGTCTTTTTGAAGCGGGGCGCACTAAGGTGAAAAAAATAGCGAAATAGCATACACCAATACTTCAAATAATAGACACTAAGTCAATGAATTTTAGAAAGTGTACCCTCCAAAGGATCGATAAAGAAGAAGAAAATAAAAAAACAAAAGAAAAATAGAAAAACAGAAGACAAAGAAGTATTAAAGAAAGTCCTTTTTTTTTTTTGCCAATATTGTATACATCAGCAGGGTGTTAGTATGTTAGTCCACGAGGGGTTCAGAGGTTGTCCATAGACTTGAACCCCAAACCGCGCCTCGCGGGGCTCGAACCATGCCTCCACTGAGGGAGGCGTACCAACTGAGCTAAGAGCTCATTGAGAAGAAGTCCATTGATGACTTGGGTTTCTTCTATCTCTGTAAAGTGCTATGTCAATTCTCAATAGAGGTGTAAAATCGATGTGTTTGCTTATATTTGGATCCTCTATTTTTTCTTTTCGACTGAGATTAGATCCAACATGAAAAGGCCCATGTTTATGTGCCTTTGCGCCTCCCCTTCAAGACAAGTGGGGGCATGGGCCGCCCACAAAAATACTGTTCTTTTATTTTTATTTTTATTTTTTTTTCAGAATCTGTATTTATTCCTATAAATTTGCTTCTTAAATTGTTCTTTGTTTAATCACTTTAATACATTTTGTATGTCATTTCATTCTCAACTTTTTATTTCAAATATTACAACAATTCCACTACACTTGCGAAGTGAGATGTTTAATGAAAAAAAGCCACCACTTACCATTTGAAACTCTCCAATGCATAATGTCCAAATTAGTAAGTGGCTAAACCATGGGTTATATGCATTATGCTTTAATCATTCACAGTTTTGAAAGTAGTCTTGTTTATGTCGATAGAACCCCCAACGCGTGACAAAGTTAAGGTTTAAGCATAAAATTTGAAAAGAAAAGTATATTTTTTCTAATTGGCTCAAGATTGCTAAATATTGACATTTTAGTTGTATTGTTTATCCAACTGCTATTAGACTTGATCCGCTGAGACAATTCAAACAATTGATTTATTTTGATAGTTTATGGAACTACTACCTTTATTAGTAAATGAGTGAGTTTTTTTTTTTTTAAAATTTTAGCACAAGCATTCTTTTATTATTTTGGTGTTGCTTATTACGATTTTTTTTTTGGTTGAAGTGTGTTTAAAAGGTGCCCCCACTATCATTAAATTCTGGCTACGCCACTGCCCGTGAGCCTTTTCTAACTGGCCTCACCTGTCCCTAGTCAAAGCGCAGACATGGAGCCTTGATGCACGTTTTTGCACCTTTGACAACTATGGTTCAGCAACACAACCAGATTTTTGTAATTCATTCATGACGTCAGTGGAGAAGTCTATCACACATTGGGCAATGGGCATCTGAACGGGTGAAGATTTCAGAATTTGCTGATTGCTGTAGTTGCTTTTTGCCAATTTCAGTTTTGCAGAAGTCCTTGTAAAACCAAGTCTTTTGTTTCTCACAGGTGCATTTTCTTTGATTTGATGAACTATTAACTTATTACAGGAGAGGGTGTATCCAAAGGTACACTAGTGCAGTTAAAGTTGAATAGGTCTAAGCCTCTTAGGTATCTTATAGAATTGAGTTCCTATTTAGAGCTATGGTGATTGGACTGACACAACTCAAAAGAAGAGTTGTCGAATCATTCAAGGTTTTAGTTGAGGGAAGGAGTCCATTCGACGTGGTGATGAATATCAGAATATGTCATCTACTGATGTCGGTCTTTAGGTCTTGATTGTTAGTTACTATTGTTCCTTTGAAGCTAAGAGAAATAACTGTGGCACTCTTAATTTGTGACCCAACAAGCACGGATATTGATAAAGAAATTGACATGAGACACTGATTTCCAAAAAATCAAGATACGGATATGAAGGGACTTGACAAATATTTTTAACTGCATAATGTCAGCCATTTTTTATATGTTTTGTTTTCTATGAAGGTTTGTTATTCTTAGGAATGCTTCCTGAACCAAAGGCTACAACTGCTGTGGCTGCTGGAGGGAATGTTGGTTCCTCCACTGGAATGACTGCTGCTCCGCTCACCGTTCAAGTATACAAGAGGAGGAGGACCCATCCTATTGCCGCTGCTGCTCCAGCTGCCGTATGGAAGCCCGAATTCAAGGTCGGCAGGAGATTTGTTACTGAAGCTGACCTGGCGATGGCCAACGCTGAAGTGTCCCTTGCTCTTGCTCAAGGCATGATGCTTCCAGGTGATATGTTTCGTCATACTAATCTGGGTGATGAGGAGCTGGCCAAGTCTGCCATTCAGGGCTCTGTGGTGGTAAGTTTCTTCGCTCCTTTTTTTCACGCATAAGCCTCAGTTGTCCTTTCTCTGTTATTACTCACAAAATTTTCTAAATAGCTGCCATTTTTTCCCTTGTTTTGCAGACTTTGCAAAAGCTGTGTGTTGTAATGGAACGATTCCGCGAAAAGGATGCTGCATTGGTCCATGCAAACTCCATGGTCACCTCGCTCTCCAATCAGGTCAAGGAGCTTAAGAGAAACCTGTCCACAGCCAGGAAGACCATTGATGCTGCCCTGCTTGCTGAGGCTGAAGCCAAGTCTGCCCATGCCCATGCTAATGAGAAGCTGAAGGAAGCCGAGGTGGAACCCCATAGAGCCTCGGCCCTACTAAAGCTTCAGGTCAAGACAGGAAAAACTGCGGAAAACTATTTAACCGAGGTGTGCGATGATGATGCAAAGGAGTATGCGAGGCAGCTGGTTGTTAGATGGGACAATTGGTACGAGGCTGGGTGGGTGGCTGGTTTGAAAGCAGCCAATGTTCCTGCTGACTCTCGTCTTTACACATGGCATACCAACATCTCGCTCTTAACATGCGACCTGAAGAGGGACGTGCTGAGCCGTATATCAGACCCCACTCATGCAGGATATACGATTAGAAGTACACTAAATGGTATGACGTATCACTATCTGTTCCCTAGTCTGGAATAATCCTAAATAGCCATGAATATGAATTTAGAAAAATGTAACTATTAATTGAAAAACTCAAGCTAAGTAGTACATAAGAGTTTGAGGCCCAATGTTATTAAATAAGCTGGGGGATTCATAATCCTTTACTGCCACACAAGAGGATACTTCATCCTTGTTTAATCATGCCAAACTCACAACCAACATCTACATACTGCATCTGCCAACTACCAAAAGCTATAAAGCAACCTTCTGCTTAATGTCTGACTGGCACTGTGATGAACCGACCACTATCTCAATCAATATCTGCCAACCAAAAAGGTTACAGGAGAGTCTACATCAGCAACATAATAAATAGGTTTTACATAAAATAAATGGATCAAAACTTTAAAATCAACTAGATCTTCCACAAATTTACAACAGGACAGCAAAATTGTCATACTTCCTGAAAAGAATATACTTCCCTCAATTTAATGAAAAGTCTCTCCAACTTGCAAACCCATCTCAACAGACTACAAAGCAGTTATCTTAAATGACAACTTCTCTTTTGAAGCTCAAAACAAGATAACATAATTATCACCATTTCTAAATTATCTAACTCATGACAGAGATAAGATGGTACTGTTGGCTCACTCACAGGCTTACAATATAGTGGTGGGGACAAGAGCCATGCACCATTTATATAGGGGATGTATTTCAATTTCCGGGAAACTTCTCTAACTTGAAATCCAATCTCAAGATATTTTTAAAGTAGTCATCTCAAATAAAATCATCTTGATAAACTTACTAAATCATCCCAAATAAATTATCTAACTCACGACAAAGAGTTAAGATGGTACTGTTGGCTCACTCACAGTCTTACATATAATGGTGGTGACAACTGACAAGGGCCATGCAGTCTTTATCTCCAATGTGGGTGCTAGGTAGGTAGGTTAGTAATCAACCAATTGGGTAAGCAACAACTAGGCTTACCGGCAAAGAACCGCCAAGTTTGCCAATCAACCAAATGCAAGCAACGCCCCAAGCTTGCAAACTAGCACATCGGCACAAGAGGCGTAAAAATTTACTTTCGATTCATGAGATATCATTTAATCCATCCAAGCAATGATTGTCTCTAAACTGTTCTCTAATCAGAAATAGTCTTTTCAACCGATAAATAATACATGACATTTGAACAACTAAGAAAAAGAATCATTTCACTCTCATCATTCCAATCAGATATCATTTGAATCCATTACTTAACCAATCAAACTTACTCACACTAACTGCCTGAAACTGAGCAGAATTCACTAAATTTACCTAGTCTACTCATTAGGCTATTGTGTCTGTCGTTCAATAATTCCATCTAACACATGACATGTAATTAGGCGCACTCCACTTAGTTAATCATTTCACTTAGTTAAACAACGTTATACTGCATAAACCGAGTACCGTTCATAAGAAAGAATGCAATAATCCTAAGCTATGTCAATTAAGATATTATTTGCGCAATTTAAATGGTTGGGGCGTTACAGAGCATGTGAGGCGGCAGGCTGCTCTTTGGGGAAATTTCTATGGGGCTGGGTGGAGTGCTGCTTTGAAATCAGCCAATGTTCCTGCTAACTCTCCTCTTTACAAAACAAATGTCAAATACCCGTGGAGAAAGTCTGTTGTTGCTGCTGCTGCTCCTCCTCCCTAAGTAGAGGAGCCATCTCCTCCTGCCTCTGCTGCTGTCCAGAACTAGCTTCCAGGCGTTCTATCTTCTTTTTGGAAAACTATGCCCACTAGATGGTGCAAGGCTGGAAAGATTAGGTCAAATGATCAAGGACGTGACAAATTAGGTCAAATAGTGTTGTATGTATGGAACATCATGCTAAATTTGTGTTGCTAGTTTGAAGGATTGGTTGGGGCAGGAATTGAGTACAGATCTTTTTGGTATTTGAGTCTGTAAAAAGAATTTTTCCTGCCTGATTTACCTGAAATAGTCTAAGGAAACTGCAGATTAATGAATTTGGCAGGAATTATTTTTGCGAATTAGTTGCTCACAAAAATCCTTAAAATAAACCTCCTGAAATTACAGGAAGTTTGAGGTTAAGGTCTTGCAATTACACCTTTCTCTACTGTTGGTGTCAAGCACTTTTCTCCCGATATAGTTGATTGGTGTCTGCAGTACCTAATGCTGAGACTTATGTAACCGTTACAGAGTCCTCGATTTGTACATAAACGTATGTTATCCACTGTACACTTCTTTTTTCAGGATTTCTTGACCGTGTGTGCTGTGACTATAATAGGCTTGATGAGTTTCAAGCATTGGCACAATGATTAACTTTGTGTGGTTGCGATACTTCTTATCCACACACAGGTCAGATGGTTTGATTTTGTGCCTTACTGAATGGTAACATGTACCTCGAATGAGGAAGGAAGTTGTTCTGGTTTCAAATAAATCCTCGTTTAGATAGAGGAAATATAGAACCTTTGTTTGAGACTCAGAGGGAAAAATTGATTCCGATTTGACCTCTGCTTTACACGTTTTCAATTTCTTAGAAAACATTATCATTTTCCAACTAGATTGCTTTGCGATTGCTTGGCATATTGCAGGTTGGAAAAAAAAAAAAATGCACCCCTGAGAAGTTCAGCAACATTTCCACTCATGTTGCTAAATCTCTGGGTTAGCCAACATTCTTACAAGAAAGTATCAAAATTGCCATACCAAACTTTTGAACAAATGTTTCCACAAAAGGATGTGTCCGTAGCATTTTTGTTGGAGGCGCAGTGGCCCCAGAGATTCTCTGCAATGATAGGTAGCCACGTGCCCAACGCTCATTGTGGCCTGAAGTTCAACACTGAAAGTTGGTTCCCACCTCTAACACTGGAAGAACGTGGCCTGTTCTGCATCACAATTGGCTGCCATTCTCTCCAATAAAAATTTCCCCATGGCCATGCATGTCGCCCTCCTGTTCTTGACAGAGAAATGAGTACCCTGTTAAAGGGAAAAAAAAAAAGACACAGAAATGAGTAGTGATATTGGGAGCTTTTGCCTGATTGGTTCACTGCAGTTTGGTGGAGTAATTAAGTGTTCAAGTCTCACAAGGGAATGAGACTCGTGCTCATTATTCCTGTATCCCTGTGTAGCCTGGCCCATTTAGGACCTGCTTGTCTGAAAATTACACGTCTTTTCGTAGGGGACCAACAATATGGGTCGGATGGAGTGCTAAAGAGTAGAGATCACGATAACCCACCTGCTATAGCATTCTGGATAGTGTTTTGCATTCGGAAGTTGTGCACGTTGAAATGCAGATTTCACATGATCATTCATACCAGAAAGGGAGGCGATTCAAATCGGTTATTGGGTTTTGAGCTGTGAACTAAACAGTCATAATCAATTAGATGAGCTTCCAACTTGACATACAACTTGAACTCGTATTATATCAAGTTGCTATTCACATAAAGGTTCTACCGTTCTAGTCTATAACACATGCACGGCTGATTGAGTGGACCTATGCAATGGATTCACCTTGTGACTGTCTGTGTCTGGCCAAATCAAGTCGTGAGAGAACAGGACCACCTGCTAGTCCAATTCCACTTAACCTAATGCTACTGAAAATGGTTTGTTTTTCTTGCAAAGAATTCAACTCGAACGGACAAGTTTGACCTTGAGCTTTGCAAATTTATGGACGAGTTCGACCTCGAGGCCCTTGCAAGGCATGGTTCACAAGTTCGAGTCGCATGAATCAACCTCCCTACTAACAAAACCCCAGTGCCATTCCATTTCGAGTTACAAAATTCAGTCTCTCCTCAAAAGAGGATGGTAAGGTTGTCTCCCAACTACTTTTTTTCAGACACAACTTGATGGAGCCTTGTGTGCACTAGTTACTGTATATATATGTTAGACGAGTTTCTTTTGAGCTCTTGGCATGGCCAAAAATGTTAAAGAGTACCTGTCACTTATAAAACTACACGATTCACTAACTAATTGTATCACCAATGAACATACTCAAGTAATCCCCCTCGCTATGAACACGGGCTGGAGAAGATTCAAGACAGACTTAGCCTCTTAAAAATATTTACACCTTTGAAAGCGAACATTATGCTCTACCAACAGCCAATTGGAAGTGGAACCCAACAACCCTTATGGATAGATTTTCTGTTTTTACCATGTTTGAAGAGGACAAAACCAAGAAAGGGATCGAAAGAGGGAGGTAGGCTATAAGGATAACCCATACCATACGATACCATGTCAGAGCAATAATCTACCTTATCCCTAAGAAGCAGAAGTGACATGCCTCCAAAAAAAAATCAGAATGGGTCCAAAAAATCAATGCCAATATTCCAACAGGTTGTGAGCAAATTAATTGCAGCAGCAGAGGCATTTTCGCCCGGGCACAAGAGGCATAATAATTTACTTTCGATTCATTAGATATCATTTAATCCATCTGTAGTAGGCCGAACCAAATGGCTTTGACCACGTGTCTGGCAAATACTGACCGAGGCTATACCGAAGGGGACCCCAGTACCCTTGAAGCCCAGGCTCGGCAATTACCGGAGCTCGGGGAAGGGTCCCACCTCATCTACCCAACGCCCCGGCCGAGAAGTGAGTTCTCCGGTTCGGCCAAAGTCAAGACTTAGATCAATGACTTCATCTCTTCCTCCCCTCTTCGAGCCACCCGCCCTTAGGCTCGGCCGAAGACGGGGCTCGGCCCACCTCAGTACCATGCTCCACCCCATGCACTGAAGCAGTTACGCTAGGTGATAATGATTGGCGCACATGGGGGGCGCCAGCTTACACCAGAAACGGTTACCAGATCTTATCGGTGACGCCACAATGACGTTAGCCGACCCGTGCAAGGCACATGTCCGTACTTGGAGAGCAAGCCAAGCAGACTCTATAAATACAAAGTGAAGCAGCCCTAAAGAGGTACACCACAATCTCACACAAAAGACTCTAGTCTCTTGCTTTGCTCTCTGCACATTCTCATCCTCTCACCGGAGGGCCTTGCCAGGTAACCCTGGCCAGGTCTTAGTCGTGCATTCACTGTGCAGATTAGGGCAAGAAGGCTAGGCGACTCACGAACTAATTGAAGAGGAGCTCAGACCAAGGATTAACGGGCTACACACCATTTAAGCAATGATTGTCTCCAAACTATTCTCTAATCAGAAATAGTCTTTTCAACCAGTAAATAATACATGGCATTTGAACAACTCAGAAAAAGAATCCTTTCAATCTAACTAAGCTTATATTGAGTTCCAATCCTCCTTTTTCTTAGCCGCTCGGCAATAATAAAAGCCAGCTCAAGAGATTGAGAAGCATTGAGCCTTGGATCGCAATGGGTATGATAGAGTGAGCTGAGATCGTCAAAAGTCACAGTTCGGGAGCCACCAATGCATTCTGTCACATTCTGCCCAGTCATCTCAAGATGAATACCTCCGGGGTGGCTCCCTTCTTGCTCGTGCACATCAAAGAAGGCTCTAACCTCAGCCTGCCAATATAGGTAGAACAAAGACGATGCTATAAAGATTTGAACTCATGCATGAAAGAGGACGAGAGACTCTTTAACTTCTACATCCTAATGGACCGCCAACTACACGAATGACATACTTGTTTGATTTTGAACAGTTTCTTACTCACAGAGACCTTGATTTTTACTTTCAAACAAATTTCAGGCAATGTGAAATACATGCGCCATTTACCAGAACTATGCAGGCAGTGCACATGATTGAATTGGCATCTCAAAGGCCTATGTCTGATCACTTATTCAATGATTCAATCTTTTCCCCTCATCTGAAATGCCAATTTTTGGTCCTAACTAAGCCTGTTCACCTACCTAAACATGTTGGTTGGAGAATTCAGTCCATATAAGTAAGAAGTTTTGAACCATATGAAAACAAACTTCACCCATTGTGCCCAAGAAATAGGTTTCAACATCATTTCATTGCAATTCTCCCTCTTTTACCTATATCCTCATCACTTCAAAATTTAATTCTCACTAAATATTAATGACTTTATCCTACCTTGGGATATAGTCTAATTTCTTGGTGATTCCATTTACATTCCAACAATAGTTGATCCCATAACATAGGTATCATAAATGAAATGTTTCGTTTCACATGGTTGCTGGATGAGTTAAAATTGCAACGAGGCAGGCTATTGTTAGCTTAAAGCAAATCAAGGAAGTTGATATATGAGTGAGTTAAAACATGGGTGACAGAATTGTACCAAGATTGCATCAAAAGGCCGTGTTTTGAGTCCACAAGGTGCCTTTATGGTGTTTCCATGCATTGGATCACAAACCCAAGTCACAATTTGTCCTGCACTACGAACAGCCCTAATCAGATGCGGCAACGTGATTCTCATGTTCTCAGCACCCATTCTTGCAATTATAGTTATTCTTCCTGGCTTGTTAACGGGATTTAGGATGTCAATGAGATTGACTAGCTCATTGGGATCCATCTTATCGCTCACCTGCATCATAACATATACTTTAGCCACCACATATCGGCCACTAGAGGTATAAGATACCACCCAACATGCAATTGGCAGTTCTGCTTCCAGTGCCAGAAGAGTAGGGTGAGATATAAGGGTAGTTTCAGAGTTCGAGATGTATTAATGGACATTAACTAGAAGGGAGAAAAAATGCATAAACTGTCACCACATCTTGGTGATTGAGACAATCCAGAATCTTAAAGATTGTCCAAAACTCATACATGAATAGTTTGCCAATACTTCATGCTGGAAATTTATTATTTTAATATTAAATTTCTGTACATCTTTTGGTGCTAGACTTTTACAAGTCACGCGTATATCTGCGTGAGAGACTCTTATCTTAGCGTTAATTTGGATATCCACTTGCAAGATCATATCTAATCTTGAGATCACATCATTTAATTGGGTGTTTCTAGGCAAATCTAGAAGGATCAAAGAGAATCTCTAGTAAATCTAGCAAATCTAGAAA
Source organism: Rhododendron griersonianum (assembly GCA_018127125.1). NCBI lineage: Eukaryota > Viridiplantae > Streptophyta > Magnoliopsida > Ericales > Ericaceae > Rhododendron > Rhododendron griersonianum. Next base: position 1,761,498 of record CM030795.1, on the reverse strand, counting down.
GAATCGGATTCATATCTATCCTATGGGATTTAGTCATTAATGAAAAAATATGATTTGGATTCTTTCTTGCCTATATATAGCTTGCATAAGTGGTTTTGTAAGCATATAGTAATACTAAGACACTTAGCCTTTCATGCTCAATTCTCCCCTCCATCTTTGTTCTCTAAAAAATTAGTCAGTGAGTTTTTAATATGTACGTGAGAGTCTTGGGCAAAGTGTAAGGGTGTTCTTTTGTGGAGCTTTGGGTTCTCCTACTTGTGCAGAATAGGTCCGAATCATACGATAAATTATCGGGCTGTTTATATCCTAGAGGGGATAAGTCAGAGATTTTCTACTGCACCGGTTTGTTACCGTAGAGGGCTTGAATCTCCTTAAAGAGAGCGAGATTTCCGCGACTCAGCCTGTTAATTTGTCTATTATATTTTTATTCTTTGGTGTAAATTATTGTAATTTCACCAACACTTCACACACTAATTTCAGCGGTTGCATATATTGCTGCACTCAAGTTCTCCTATGAAGTCTTAGATTGATTGAACAAAATATACTTAGTATACAAGCCTATATCACTGATGGGTGACGCAAAAACTAAAAGATAGAGTGACTCATTGCACATACCTTGATGCCGAGGGGATTGGCAACTCCTCTTAGAAACTCGACATGGGCGCCGTCCAACTGTCGGGTGCGCTCCCCAACCCATACGAAGTGAGCAGAGCAATCATAGAAAAGGCCAGAGGTCGAATCCTGTCTGGTAAGTGCTTGTTCATAAGGTAAATGCATGCACTCATGAGATGTCCAGAACTCAGTTGTGGTCATGATAGGGTGCTCAACTGTGAGTCCTGCTGCAGCCATGAATCCTAAGGCCTCATCAACCCTGTGAGCTAATTCCTGATACCTGTTACAGCATAAAAAATATAAGATTGGTTAATCAAAGAAATCAAAATGTGTTAGAATTGATAAGATGAAATCAAACAAGAAGAGTAAATATTCCAAATAATCCAACAGAAAGAACGCCTAGAAAGAACTTGAACATTGGCAGGGAAATGCCTGAGTAAAATTTAGCTACATTGTCAAATTGAAATGTGGCCACATTATGAAAGCTCAGAAAAGGCATATACCTATCTCCTTGCTTGCTATTCTGCGCAAAGTCAAGATTCCAGTGGGTAACCCTCTGCATCGCAGCATACCCTCCGGTTGCAAAAGCTCTAAGAAGGTTCTGGGTCGCGGTAGATTGGCAATAAGCCCTTATCATCCTCTCTGGATCTGGAATTCTCGACTTCTCATTGAAAGCATGACCATTTATGATGTCCCCTTTGTAAATTGGCAACTTCACACCATTTATCTCCTCATATTGTGTAGATCTTGGTTTTGCAAATTGACCAGCTATTCTGCCCACCTACATTGCAAATTCCAGGATACCAAATCAATTAAATCAGTTCCAAAATATAATTATTCAGATTATTAACCCGTAATCTTTGTTGGAAATGAGAATTTGATTGCTAGGAATCCTATAGCTGGTACTCAAGTAGTCCAGTCCTTACATAATCAAAGTCAACTGTTTGCATAACTCCAAAATCATATGCAGGAAAACTTTCATACAATTTCCTTTTTTGAATGGATTGGATCAAGAATGTATGAGTGTCATGGATAGGGTGGGATTCAATTCCTCCATTACTCTCAAGATTCCTCCAGTTATGTAAAACGAGCAAATTTTATCATTATGGATTAAGAAATCACTTGAGGGACCTCTCCACTACTTGTTATCAATTGGTTTTGGCTTGGACATAAAGTTTTTAAAGTTCCACATAGTATTAGAGCGGTGGGCTCATTCCATCCCAAATTAAAATTGGAAAAGCCTACACTCCACAATGAAAAATCAAAAAAAAAAAAAAAAAAAACATGTCAAACCTTAATGCAGATGCACATGACGGGCGTTAGAGAATTGTCCCACAATCCTTTGGGCTTTGGGTATGAAATGGTAGATCAAATTATAACATGAGAGACCTCTCCACTTATTTCCTATTAGTTTTGGTTTAGCTATATATAAAGTTTACACATGCACATCATTCAAAATAATTGAATTGCACAACATAAAAAAAAAAAAAACTCATCTATTCTATATTATAAAGGGAGAGCAACTTTTGGTGTGTACAAAGAATTGAGGCTGGCTCACATTTTCACCTTCCCAAATTGGACAAACTAAATTCTAAAATTCATGAACTCTATCACAGCCCATTAAATAACCGTATGTCTAATTTAGGTAAAAAAAAAAAAAAAAACTTTATTACTTTCACCCTCGTTCCCCTTCTCTCTCTCTCCCACTTTGTTCTCTGGTCCCCCCTCTCTTCAAGTATGTACAAGTACTTTGTTTGAAAATACTGCTACTCATTTTCCATTTGGAGCTGATTCATGTTTTATTGTTTTATTTGATCACAAAATAAAGACATATTTTCCAGAATCCAGTGATACGTGAATGTGATGAGAGAAAATTGAATAGCTTTGAAAGGAGTTATTGTTCTTAGGTTTCTTGCTCATCACTTGCACACGCATCGCGTCTGTCCCAAAGGCTAGTTACTTAATAAGCACAATGAGACTTGAAGTTTATCACCTTGATCACAGGCACTTGGCCACCAAACATGAGAACAACCCCCATCTGAAGCAAAACTCTTAAAGTATCCCTTATGTTATTAGCACTAAACTCCTTGAAACTCTCAGCGCAATCACCTCCTTGCAAAAGAAAAGCTTTCCCCATCGCCGCCTCCGCCAGCCGCTCCTCCAACGTCCTCGCCTCTCCGGGGAACACAATGGGCGGAAACGACTCGATGGTTTTGAGCACCGTTTCAAGATCATCTTCTTTTGGGTACTCTGGAAGTTGCAAGGCCTTCTTCGATTTCCAGCTGTCTGGGCTCCACCGCCCTGGCACCGCCATGGACGGCGGAGATGGAATTGGGGGGGTGGCGACGGGGGTTTTGGATATTGATAGAGCCATTGTTGGTTGAGAGAGAGAGAGAGAGAGAGAGAGATGTGGAGGCAGGGTCTGGGTTTCTTTATATAAGCAAAGAGAGAGAGTGTGTGTGTTTGGTACGGTCAATTGAAATGTGGTTAGCGGGAGAGAGAGAGAGAGAGAGAGAGAGAGTTTGGTACGGTCAACTGAAATGGTGGTTGGCGACTTGGCGGGCGGTTTGGAAGACGGGGGGAGGGGCATTTGCATAAGTTGGATATGCAGCAGGGTAATTAGTTTGGGACCCAAAAACATGCATTTTACGCTCTTTTTCTGTCTTACCTTCGGACCGCTACTGCCGGCGCTCACTCCACCGTGTCTGGCACTTTCCATATGGTCGACGGTGGTGAGGTTGCAAATTGCTTTGCTGGCTTTTGGTTGGAGTTCAAATCTTTTTGTACACGATGACACGGTTTGGACCGCCCTCGATGTTATGATCTGCAAGCAAGAGCTAAGATATGTGTTGGCGCCAATCAACAGTACTTTATACTTAAAAGTCAGTTGAACTGTAGCTATGTATTGTCGAAAGAACTCAAGCAGTGGTTTAGCAAGAGTTAACGTACTTGTAAAGGCATTATGGAGTGTGCTTATACAGGCAAAAGATATAGAATCCCAGATTTATGTAGTGTACATGTTTATAAAGACACGAGAGATATAATCCCATTATGATCATTAGGTCCGTGGGTTGTGTTGGCATTCAAAGTGCCCAATGACCTTATTGCCTTAGGGTTCCTAATTATCCACATAGGGATTTGGGGTGGTGCAAGAGAGTCCTCACATGCCTTTATCTTTTTCGGGACGCTGGGCCGATCACCCGTTATGAATCTCTGCTCCGAGCAGATACTTGTCTGGGTAGAGTGTACTTGTCTGTTGTCGATTCTTGACCTATCAGTATCAAAATTATCATTTGAAAAAATTGTTATACCTCACATTTGGGCCACCTTACGTGCCCCCGACGCTCATTGTGGCCTGAAGTTCCAACACTGAAAGTTGGTTCCCGTCTAAACCACCTCTAACACTGCCCACTAACTGTTCTGCATCGCAATTGGCTGCCATGCTCTCCAATAAAATTTTCCCTATGGCCATGCATGTCACCCTCTTGTTCTTGACAGAAAAATGAGTAGTGATGTTGGGAGCTTTTGCATGATTGGTTCACTACAGTTTAGTGGAGTAATTAAAGTGTTCCGAGTCTCACAAGGGAATGAGACTCGTGCTCATTATTCCCGTATCCCTATGTCGCCTGGCCCGTTAGGACCCGCTTCTCCAGAAATTACACGTCTTTTGTTAGTGGACCAACAATATTGGTCAGATAGAGTGCTAAAGAGCACGATAAGCCACCTGCAGTAGCATTCTGGATTGTGTTTTGCGTTCGAAAGTTGCACACGTTGAATTGCATATTTCACATGGTCATTCATGCCAGAAATGGAGGCAATTCAAATCGGTTAATGGGTTGTGAGCTGTGAACTAGTTACCAGTCATAATCTGTTAGATGAGCTTCCAACTTGACATACAACTTGAACTCGTATTATGTAAAGTTGCAATTCATATGAAGGTTCTAGGGGTTCTTCAAAGCCGATCCTATTAGGGGTTCTTCAAAGCCGATCCTATTTTGTCACTGCCTACCCGTCCAAGCCTACCGCGTGTCAAGCCCATCCCACATAAGCCCCGTTTTAAGTAAACTGTCGAAAATACCCCCATCTCATCCGCAACCTTGGTGTGAATTATTGGGAGTGTGAATTCTGCAAAGGGGTGTACTGGGACCGAATTCACACCTCCAAGAATTCTGCAAAAGAGCAAAATAGTAAAAACTTCTTTAGAAAAGGAGTTGCACGGAATAGCGCAACAAAAAAGAGTTTGCGCGAAAAATGGGACCAGCCAGGAATTTCCCGAAGGTTCTACCGTTATAGTCTATAACCCATGCACGCCTGATTGAGTGGACCTATGCAATGGATTCACCATGTGACTGTCTGTGTCTGGCCAAATCAAGTAGTGAGAGAACAGGACCACCTGCTAGTCCAATTCCACTTAACCTAATGCTACTGAAAATGGTTTGTTTTTTTCTTTTTTGCAAAGAGTTCAACTCGAATGGACAAGTTTGACCTTGAGCTTTGCAAATTTATGGACAAGTTAGATTACACGAGTGTAGAGTCCCTTGCGAAGCATGGTTCACAAGTTCAAGTCGCATGAATCAACTCCCCTACTAAGAAAACCCAGCTCCATTCCATTTCGAGTTACAAAATTCAGTCTCTCCTCAAAAGACAACGGTAAGGTTGTCTCCTGTTAGATTGTATTAGCAAACATGTAATGAGACATGTCCCAGATGGTTAGATTGTATTAGCTAGGGTGCTATTTGTTAAATTCTTTGTACATAAGGGTACTTTAGTCATTTGTATTGTAGGGTTGTATATATTCTCCTTTTCTCTGTTAATGAAAGAAGAAGAATGATTTTTACGCTCAATCCTCTCTCCCTCTAAATCTGTTCATGGTATCAGAGCAACACGATGCCTGGAGGCTTCTTTTGTGATCCGACCTTCCGACGACCCTCGCCGGCGGTCCTCTAGCTTCCAGCGACCTCCAGCAGTCCTCGTCGACCATTTTTTCTGACTCATATCTTGAGTTTGATCTATTTCCGACACCTCTTCTCGCCGGGAACTATCCAGCCTTTTGCGCCATCTTCTGTTGCTACTCCGATCCCGTACAGGTGTGTTTGTCAGTTATTTGTGTTGCCTAAGGTTGTGTCGGCTTGTTTTATTGGAATTTTCAGATACTGGGTCTGTAGATTTCAGTTCATATAGTTGGGTTAGACTAGGTTGCTGCGGGTTCTGTTGGCTTGAGGCTGTTTATTGCTGGGTTGATTTGGTCTTGTGTATTTTCTGGAATTGCTGGTCTACTCTTAATATGTCAGAGGGGAATCCATTTTCAAAGGGAGACACTGGTAAGTCTAGTTCAAATAGTGAAATGAGTTATAGTCCTTTTCTTGACAACACTCCAATGGACATTTGCCGCGTCAAGTTAGATGGTTCCAATTATCTACTTTGGTCGCGTGCGTTTACATTGGCTATCACCACTAAGGGTCTCCTACACTACCTTACTGAGAATGTGGTGAAACCCACGGAAGGACCAGATCTCACAAAATGGACCAATCATAATGCGTTGGTCTTGACATGGTTGTTTAATTCGATGTCTCCTACTATTCAGAATAGCTTTATGTATCTTGATACGCCAAAGCAGGTTTGGGATGCCGTGGCAGAGACTTATTCTCAGAAAGGGAATGACGCCCAAATTTTTGAGTTGAGGAAGAAACTCAAGGCCGTGGTGCAAAACAATCGACCAGTTGCTGACTATTATGCAGAGATAGTGGGGCTCTGGCAGGCACTTGATTTTTATCAAAGTTATCGGCCTGTTTATGCTACTGATGCTGTTGCTTTCCAACAAATGGTTGGGAAAGATCGTGTTTATGACTTTATGGCGGGTCTTGATGTGGATTATGATCAGCACCGTGGGCATGTGCTGAGTCGTACCCCCCTTCCCTCTCTTGGAGAGGCTTATGCAAGTATCCAGCAAGAGGAGACTTGGAGAAATTCTATGGCTCCTCAATTGATGGCATCCACTCCAGATCACTCAGCCTTGGTATCCATTCCTTTTCCACGGGATGGTAAAACAGGACAGAGCCAGTTGAAGACCAAAGGTATTTCGGTTGATCGAGCCTCACTCCATTGTGACTATTGTGATAAAATTGGTCATCCCAGGGAATACTGTTGGAAGTTACATGGTAAACCTAACTCACGGGGACGCCGAGGTGGTCGTAGTGGTGGTTCTATGCGCTCTTATGCCAATGCCACAGAGTCTACTGGTGACTCTATATCTGATGCTTGTGATTCTTTTTCTCCCGAAGAGATACAATTTGATACCAACATCAAGATACTTCGTTGTGACAATGGGACTGAATATATGAACGGTCCATTCAAGTCATATCTTGATGGCAATGGCATTCTTTTCCAAACTACTTGTGTAGATACACCGCAGCAAAATGGAGTCGCGGAAAGGAAGAACCGGCATCTTACTGAGGTGGCTCGCTCTCTTATGTTTACTATGAATGTTCCTAAACATTTTTGGGGCGAGACCATCCTTACAGCTTCTTATCTTATTAATCGAATGCCCTCCAGTGTTCTTCAATTCCGGACTCCCTTGGATTTCCTTCCTGGTAACTTTCGGGTCTCTACTCTTCCTCCTAAGATTTTTGGATGTGTTTGTTATGTGCATGCTCCTCACCACCCCGGTGGAAAGTTAGATCCTAAAGCTCGCAAATGCATTTCTTGGCTACTCCCCTACTCAAAAGGGGTATCATTGCTATGACTCTCTCTCTCGGAAGAAATTTGTGTCGATGGATGTCACTTTTTGGGAACACTAACCCTTCTACCCTCTCTCGTCCCCATCCCTTCAGGGGGAGAGTTCTAGAGGGGAAGAGATGTTGACATCTTCTAATTCGTGGTTATTTCCCCCAATTGACAGTACAGAGGAGAATGTTGGTACAGGGGAGAACATTGGTGAGGGGGATGACGCATCTCCTAGCCCTAGTAATCCTGAAGGGGAGAGAGAGGAACCTGAATCTGGAGAAAGAATAATGTCGGATGCAAGAGAAAGATTGGACAGACCTAATTTAAAAACTTTCACTCGCAAGAAAAAGGGCCAACCTGGTGCATTACCACAGTACCAATCATCATCACCAGTCCTAGTTCCTGACGCTTCAGCTGAGTCTTCTGGTAATTCTCCTTCCTCTATATCTCTTCCTTTTGATGATCTTGATGTACCTATTGCTAATAGGAAGCCAGTTCGAACATATAAAGTGCCGGCTCGATTATGTACTCAACATTCCATTTCGCAATTTGTTTCATATTCTCGTCTGTCACCTTCGTACTCTACCTTTCTTTCTTCTCTTTCTTCTATACCTATTCCACAGGGTTGGAAGGAAGCTTTTGCAACTCCTAAGTGGAAAGAAGCTATGGTAGAGGAGATGAAGGCCTTGAAGAAAAATGGCACCTGGGAGTTAGTGTCTCTTCCTCGGGGAAAGAATGCAGTGGGATGTAAATGGGTGTTCACGGTTAAGTATAAAGCTGATGGCACTGTTGAGAGATACAAGGCAAGATTGGTTGCCAAAGGCTATACTCAGACATATGGCATTGACTATGAAGAAACCTTTGCTCCAGTGGCCAAAATGAACTCTATTCGCACCTTGTTGTCTTGTGCTGCTACTCTAAACTGGCCACTTCAACAGTTTGATGTGAAGAATGCTTTTCTTCATGGTGATTTGGAAGAAGAAGTGTATATGGATATACCACCTGGTTTTTCTTCCCCTACCACTGAGGGCAAGGTGTGTAGGTTGAAGAAAGCTCTCTATGGCTTGAAACAATCACCAAGAGCGTGGTTTGACAGATTTCTCAAGGCCATGTTGAGACTTGGGTACACGCAGAGTCATGCTGATCATACTATGTTCACCAAGAGGAGTGATGGTAAGATTGTCATCCTTATAGTTTATGTGGATGACATAATTATGACAGGTGATGATGTGAATAAGCTTCAGATGCTTAAAGTTCTTCTTGCCAAGGAATTTGAAATTAAGGAGCTGGGGGCGATGCAATACTTTCTTGGCATGGAGGTGGCTAGATCTGAAAAATGGATCTTCATTTCCCAAAGAAAATATATTCTTGACCTCTTGGAGGAGACAGGGATGCTGGGGTGCAAGCCCACCGATCCTCCTATTGAGGTCAATCATCATCTTGGCAGCGTGGGAGTGCATGCGGATAAGGAAAGATATCAGAGACTTGTGGGTCGTCTGATATACTTATCTCACACACGTCCAGATATTTCTTATGCGATGGGGTTTGTCAGTCAATTTATGCATGACACCCGTTCTTCTCACCTTGATGCTGTTTATCGTATCTTGAGGTACCTAAAATCCTCTCCAGGCAAATGTATTTTGTTTTCAAACCATGGTCATTTGAGGTTGGAATCCTTCACTGACGCAGACTGGGCAGGTTTGATTGATGATAGACGTTCTACCTCTGGCTATTGCACTTTCCTTGGCGGGAATTTAGTTACGTGGAGAAGCAAAAAGCAATCTGTGGTAGCGAGGTCAAGTGCAGAAGCTGAGTACAGAGCCATGGCACATGGTGTTTGTGAGCTTTTATGGCTTCAAACCTTTTTGCATGATTTGGAAATTGTTGATCACAGTCCTATGAAGCTGTACTGTGATAACAAGGCTGCTATCAATATCGCTCATAACCCTGTTCAACATGATCGGACAAAGCATATAGAGATTGATAGACACTTTATCAAAGAGAAGCTGAGCAGTGGTGTAATATGCATGCCTTATGTGAAATCCGAGGACCAATTAGCTGATGTGTTTACTAAAGGTCTTAGTAGTAAGGTGTTTCACCATATCCTCTCCAAGTTGGGCATGATTAATATCTATGTACCAACTTGAGGGGGAGTGTTAGATTGTATTAGCAAACATGTAATGAGACATGTCCCAGATGGTTAGATTGTATTAGTTAGGGTGCTATTTGTTAAATTCTTTATACATAAGGGTACTTTAGTCATTTGTATTGTAGGGTTGTATATATTCTCATTTTCTCTGTTAATGAAAGAAGAAGAAGGATTTTTACGCTCAATCCTCTCTCCCTCTAAATCTGTTCATCTCCCAACTACTTTTTTTCAGACACAACTTGATCGAGCCTTGTGTGTACTAGTTACTGTATTTATACGGTAGACGAGTTTCTTTTGAGCTCTTGGCAAGGCCGAAAATGTTAAGAGTACCCGACACTTATACAACTACACGATTCAATAACTAATTGTATCACCAATGAACATACTCTCATGTAATCTCCACACGCCGTGAACACAGACCGGAGAAGATTCAAAACAGACTTAACCTTTGAAAATATATTCACAAAGTAGTTGGTCTCAAAAAGTTTTGACCGCTGGCACCCTACACCTTCGAAAGCGAACATTATGCTCTACCAAGTTACCAACAGCCAATTGGAAGTGGAACCCAACAAGCCTTATGGGTAGATTTTCTGTTTGAAGACGACAAAACCAAGAAAGGGAAAGAGGGAGGTAGGCTATAAGGATACCCCATACCATACCATACCATGTCAGAGCAATAATCTACCTCTGAATTATTATCCCTAAGAAGCAGAAGTGACATGCCACCAAAAAAAATCTGATTTTGTCCACAAAATCAATGCGAATATTCCAACAGGTTGTAAGCAAATTAACCCCAAAAACATAACTGAAGTGTCTAAGAAATATGAATTTGACAGAAATCATAGTCGAGCTTACTGTAACGTATCTCTGGCGGTCCAATCGAGGAAAACGAGTCTCGCATATCCCTTGTGGTTTTGTAGCTTGATTTTATGACCTAATCAAGCTACAAATTCTACTTTTCTAGCTTAAGCTTTTGAGTTGGATATAAAGTTTTTACAAAAACGGAAAAAAAAGAATGAAAAAGGCAGATATCCAATTGGAACAATTCACATCAACGTTCGAGAATGCCGTGTTGGCGTTTGGTTCAACTATTCAAGCCATGACTATCTTGAATGACATGCATACTTAGGTTCATAAATATTAACTTCCAATCCACAAAACCAATAAAACATTATTACAAGGCAATCCATAATGTCCAGCTATTTGCAGCTTACAGTCGTACACTACAATATAAAATAAAGGATTCAAATCTTGATAAGGCACATCCGCTCCATACTCAAAAGAAAATCTGAACACAAAAAAATAACTTACCATTAACAGCTTCACACGGCTTCAAAGTCGAAGGGGTTTTCGGCAGAGTTTCCTTCGTCCAATAAAAAGCACTCCATATTCAAGCAGTACCTGTCTTGGAACCTGGTACCCGCAAAGGAAGCTCTGGTGGATAGCTTGAATTGAAGGCACAAACTAAAGAAATTGGATGACTCGTGAATCCATCTAAAGACTCAAAGAAAGCTTGAGTTGAGTTCCAATCCTCCTTTTTCTTAGCCGCTCGGCAATAATAAAAGCCAGCTCAAGAGATTGAGAAGCATTGAGCCTTGGGTCGCAATGGGTATGATAGCGTGAGCTGAGATCGTCAAAAGTCACAGTTCGGGAGCCACCAATGCATTCTGTCACATTCTGCCCTGTCATCTCAAGATGAATACCTCCGGGGTGGCTCCCTTCTTGCTCGTGCACATCAAAGAAGGCTCTAACCTCAGCCTGCCAATATAGGTAGTACAAAGACAATGCTTTAAAGATTTGAACTCATGCATGAATGAGGACGAGAAACTCCTTAACTTCTACATCCTAATGGACCACCAACTACCCAAATGATGTACTCGTCTGATTTTGAACAGTTTGTCTGACCACTTATTCAATGATTCAACTCTTTACCCTCATCTGAAATGTCAATTTTTGGTCCTAACTAAGCTTGTTCCCCTGCCTAAACATGTTGGTTGGAGAATTCAGTCCAAATAAGTAAGAGATTTTGAACCATATGAAAACAAACTTCACCCATTTTACCTATCAAAAAAAAAACTTCACCCATTTTGCCCAAGAAATAGTTTTCAACATCATTTCATTGCAATTCTCCGTCTTTTACCTATATGCGCATCACTTCAAAATTCAATTCGTATTAAATATTAAGGACTTTATCCTACCTTGGGATATAGTCTAATTTCTTTCTTGGTGATTCCATTTACCTTCCAACAATAGTTTATCCTCACATATGTATCATAAATGAAAATTTTTGTTTCACATGGTTGCTGGATGAATTAAAATTGCAACGAGGCAGGCTATTGTTAGGTTAAAGCAAATCAAGGAAGTTGATATATGAGTGAGTTAAAACATGGGTGACAAAATTGTACCAAGATTGCATCAAAAGGCCGTGTTTTGAGTCCACAAGGTGCCTTTATGGTGTTTCCATGCATTGGATCACAAACCCAAGTCACAATTTGTCCCGCACTACGAACAGCCCTAATCAGATGTGGCAGCTTGATTCTCATGTTCTCAGCACCCATTCTTGCAATTATAGTTATTCTTCCTGGCTTGTTAACGGGATTTAGGATGTCAATGAGATTAACTAGCTGATTGGGATCCATCTTATCGCTCACCTGCATCATAACATATACTTTAGCCACCACATACCAGCCACTAGAGGTATAAGATACCACCCAACATGCACTTAGCATAGTAAAGAGAAAAGCAAAATGTTTTGTAGATGGATTAAGTACGATAAGTACTCAAAAGAAAGCAACTGCCATTAACAATAATCAACTCAAAGCTAGGATTAGCACATTCAGGACTTGATCGTTTGGTATACCTTGCTTGTTTCGAAGCTACCGGAGTGCTTGTTGACGGTTAATGCAAGACAACAACTACGATAAGCAATTGGTAGCCATAACTTTTTGTTTATTCTGGAATTTTTGTCATCACATATAGGCAGCAATAACCCATAAGCAAGTTACCTAAAGGGGCCCTCAGTGGAACACACAGGTAACAAGTACTGGACAATTTTCTAGTGAATGAGGGACTGACGTAGACGGGGCACATGCGCAGGCACATGGAACGACCCAGCCTGTTTTGTCTATTGGCAAAAAGAACAACCTTGCTTAATTTATCTGTTGACCTCTTACTACATTTGCAAAATGGAAACCAGTAAAACCTGATAAGATTTAACTAGGAAATATCTATTTTTTGACCTATTCTACTAATGAATATCACGAACAGTATGTGGCTTCTAAACAATTACTGGTAAAGATCTTTGGTAACCAACCCTCCAGATATGTGGGAGATTCTGTATCACCTACACCTACACCTAATTGTGAGCATGAAACAGATATGACCGTCTTCCTGTCCTGTCTATCTCCTTTGGTTAGGCAGTTCTGCTTCCAGTGCCAGAAGAGCAGGGTGGGATATAAGGGTAATTTCAGAGTTCGAGATGAATTGGACATTAACTAGAAAGGAGAAAAAAATGCACATACTGTCACCGCATCTTGGTGATTGGGACAATCCAGAATCTTAAATTAATATTGTCCAAGACTCATACATGAATAGTTTGCCTATACTTTACACACTAATTTGAGCGGTTGCATATATTGCTGCACTCAAGTTCTCCTATGAAGTCATAGATTGATTGAACAAAATATACTTAGTATAAAAGCCTATATCACCGACGGCTTACGCAAAAACTAAATAATAGTGACTCACTCCACATACCTTGATGCCAAGGGGATTGGCAACTCCTCTTAAAAACTCGACATGGGCGCCGTCCAACTGTCGGGTACGCTCCCCAACCCATATGAAGTGAGCAGAGCAATCATAGAAGAGGCCAGAGGTCGAATCCTGTCTGGTAAGTGCTTGTTCATAAGGTAAAAGCAAGCACTCATGAGATGTCCAGAACTCAGTTGTGGTCATGATAGGGTGCTCAACTGTGAGTCCTGCTGCAGCCATGAATCCTAAGGCCTCATCAACCCTGTGAGCTAGTTCCTGATACCTGTTAAACCATCAAAAATGTAATATTGGTCGGAAATGGGAAAAGACTTAAACCATCTAGCTTAATACTCCGTATGAGATTGAATGACCGTATAAGCCAACAAAAAAGAAAAATCCAGCCATTACAGGTAAAAGAACAAACAATAATCAAAGAAATCAAAATGGTTTAGAATTGATAAGACAAAATCAAACGAGACAAGTAAATATTCCAAATAATCCAACAGAAAGAACGCCCAGGAAGTACTTGAACATGGGCAGGGAAATGCCGAGTAATATTTAGCTACATTGTCAAATTGATGTGGCCACATTATGAAAGCTCAGAAAAGGTATATACCTATCTCCTTGCTCGCTATTCTGCGCAAAGTCAAGATTCCAGTGGGTAACCCTCTGCATTGCAGCATACCCTCCAGTTGCAAAAGATCTAAGAAGGTTGAGGGTCGCGGCAGATTGGCAATAAGCCCTTATCATCCTCTCTGGATCTGGAGTTCTCGACTTCTCGTTGAAAGCATCACCATTTATGTTGTCCCCTTTGTAACTTGCCAACTTCACACCATTTATCTCCTCATATGGTGTAGATCTTGGTTTTGCAAATTGACCAGCCATTCTGCCCACCTACATTGCAAATTCCAGGATACCAAATCAATTAAATCAGTTCCAAAATATAATTATTCAGATTATTAACATATCACGCCTGTAATCTTTGGTGTTAGATACATGTCAGACCTTTATGCAGATGCACGCGACGGGTGTTAGAGAATTGTTCCACAATGGTAGATCACATTATAACGTGAGAGATCTCTCCACTTATTTCTTATTGGTTTTGGATTAGATATAAAGTTTACACATGCACATCATCTATTCTAAAATATAAAGGGAGAGCACTCTTTGGTGTCACTCAATTTTGAGGCTGTGTGGACTTTTGAATAATCCAATATTACCCTCACCAAAATCACTTAATTCCATTTATTGGTCCTCTGTTTGATCTGTGGATTGTCTTTGACGTGTTCAATAAAACGCTTCAGTGAGTATGTTGCGTGGCTTTTGGTTTGTTAATTTCATGACAGTGAGGCACAAAAAATAAACTTAATCTGAACGCCGTTGGCACATCTCGAAGTACCGTTACTACTAATGGACAACACTAGAGGTCGGAGCACATGTGATTTGTGCGCAAGTCGGATTTGGATAAAACTTGTGAAAAATCGATCAAACATTAAATGGGAAGCTATTGTGCAAATTAAAATTTTGACAAAATCCGACTTGCACATAAACAAAACAACAATAACTTAATAAGGACAATGAGACTTGAAGTTTATCACCTTGATCACGGGCACTTGGCCACCAAACATAAGAACAACCCCCATCTGAAGCAAAACCCTGAAAGTATCCCTTATGTTATTAGCACTAAACTCCTTGAAACTCTCAGCGCAATCACCTCCTTGCAAAAGAAAAGCTTTCCCCATCGCTGCCTCCGCCAGCCGCTCCTCCAACGTCCTCGCCTCTCCGGCGAACACAATGGGCGGAAACGACTCGATGGTTTTGAGCACCGCTTCAAGATCATCTTCGTTTGGGTACTCAGGAAGTTGCAAGGCCTTCTTCGATTTCCAGCTGTCTGGGCTCCACCGCCCTGGTGCCGCCGTGGATGGCGGAGATGGAATTGGGGTGGTGGCGACGGGGGTTTTGGATGGCTGGGCGGCATGGACGCCGGAGATGGGGTGGCGGGATTTTTTGGGGAGGAGAGAGAAAGTGGGGTGGTGGGTTTGGGAAGAAGGGAAGGGAGGTTGGGATTGTAGGAGGGGTCTCGGAGAGAGTGATGTGGTGTTTGATAAGGCCATTGTTGGTTTTGTGAGAGAGAGAGAGAGAGAGAGAGAGAGAGATGTGGAGGCAGGGTCTGGGTGAGGAGAAGAGTTATTAGATGGGTTTTCTTTATATAAGCAAATTGGTAACCCAATTTCAAAACCGTGAAACACAACTATGAACAGGGTGGGTTGGATGTATGTGAGCCTATGTGAATACAATTGTATTATTGGGAGCGAGTGATGTGGTGTTTGATAGAGCCATTATTGGAGTTTTGAGTGTGCATGAGAGAGAGAGAGAGAGAGAGTGAGGGAGACAGAGGGAAAAGATGTGGAGGAGGCAGAGGAGGGTAAGAGTTACTCCTATTAAATGGGAACAATGATTGAGGAAGAAAGAACGTGCTTCATGCACGGAGAGAGAGAGAGAGAGAGAGAGAGAGAGAGAGAGTTGGATATTAGTAGTATGCAGCAGGGGTTAGTTTGGGACACAAAAACATGCATTTCACGCTCTTTTTCCGTCTTACCTACCAACCGCTACTGCTGGCGCTCGCGCCACCGTGTCTGGCACTTTCCATATGGTTGACGGTGGTGATGTTGCAAATTGGTTTGCTAGCTTTTGGTGGTACACACCTGGTATAACTAAAAATGTTACGCTTTTTAATGATTAAAATAATGTAATTTCAAAGGTTAAGTTATGTCTTCCAATGGTTAAGAGCATACAGTATACATGCACGGTTACGTCTATGTTACGCCTCTCAATAGTTTGGTTACGTCTCTCAATAATTTAGTTATACGAGTGCATATGATACGTACTTGTGTATCGTAATTTTTTCGATTGGAGTTGTCTGCAAATGCAGTATAAAACGTAAAACAAAACAAGTAATTATTCAATAATCTAAGAGTACTGTCGCGTGGTACTTCGAACCATTTTACAATCACACGTTTCTAACTTTCTATGGAATCCATACACTTAGTGATAGATCCCATAGATACCCGGCCTTTTAAATGAATTTCAGCAACAACAACAAAAAAAAAACAGTTACCGTGAGGGAGGTGGTTATTTTATGCGGGTACAGAGGGTAGATACCGTTGATAAACAAGTTGAATGAGCCAGGCAATTGATTGTTGAAGTTTGTTTTAAAAATTTAACGAGCTTCAAAAAAATATTCAATATTAGCTCGTTTATGAAAAATCCGATCTCAAACGAGTTCTAATTGAGCCAGACATAACCCAATCTCCAGTTGTTTAAGTTTCTTTATACATCATAAGTCGAACTAGCCGAGTAGTGGTTCGTCCGAGCTTGGTTGAAAAGGCAAACGAGTTTTAAAAAAATGTTATTAAAGGTTGATATACTTATGCAATGAACCAAATCAACCAATCTTGAATGATACTTTGACGAACTAACATGTACTCAAACTCGAGTGTTTGGTTCGTTTATTAGCGCCACAAAATCGTGGGTAAATGCGGCTGTGGGTTGAATGCGGACCAAACTTGAACCTATACGAGGAAAAGGCTGGCTTCTACCACTGGGCCGGATGGGCCTCCGGTAGCAGTGTAGCCCAAAGTACTCAACACAACCTTTAATGGGCCTCGGCGCATCCTAATGGTAACGCTCTGGTAAAGACTAACATGCACAGGATATACCGTTGAAGTATCCCTTGGAAGTATCGTCACTCTCTCTCTCTCTCTCCTAACTGCTCAGAACAAACCCAGTTGACCCTCACTCTCCTGAGAAACAAAGAACCCTTAGAACCATGTCTTCAAGACTGCGCATTCAAATCAAAACCCTAACCCACTGATTAAAACCACTTTCAATTTTCCAATTTGACAATGTCCCGCCTTTATTCCCACTTCATCTCTCTCAAATCCCCAAATTACCCCCTCTCATTACCCCCAAAACACTTCTCAAACCCTCTGCATTTCTGTGCCCTAAAACCCAAATCACCAAACCCTAGAAATTCCCTTTCTTGGAGTAATACCAGTAATACCCTCCATTGGCCTGTCAGATCTTTCCAATCGGATATAACGGTAAACAAATCAGACGGTGCTGATAATGTTATAAATCTTGATTCTTTTCTCTCAATTGTTGAGATTCTATGCCTGGCTTCGTCGGCCGTGATTTCGGTTGGGTATGTTGTGGTTTCGAGCTCGAAAAAACTGGTTTTCGAGTGGTTAGGGAATAGGGTTTTCGTGTGGCAGTTTGTGCTGTTGGCGGGTGCGGTGGCGATTGGCGCGTCGATACGGAGGCGGCAGTGGAGGAGGGTGTGCGCGGGCGTGGCGAAGGCGGAGGGGGGTTCGGGTGTGGATTTTGTTGGGAGGATTGAGAAATTGGAGGAGGATCTTAGGAGTTCTGCTACTATCATTAGGGTTTTGTCGAGGCAGCTTGAGAAGTTGGGGATCCGGTTTAGGGTTACAAGGAGGGCTTTGAAAGACCCTATTGCTGAGGTATTGTTGTCTTTTCCATTGTTTAGTCATTCTATTGTTGTTTTTCTTTGCATTATGTTGTAAAAAGGAACAATAAGAGATCAAAAACATCAACATTGATTAAGAACTCTGAGTGTTGGGAAATTAATTCTGTATTTGGCTGCATGGATTAGAAATTGCATTGGAACAGTAAAACTTTGGAAGTGTAATTCCTGGGATTGGATTATCATAAAATCAAAAAACTACTCTTTGGTCCAGCTTCAGAAGTCACGAGGGTTACATGATGATTTACCTCCCGAAACCCCTTTACTGTGATTAAGAACCATGCATGCCAGAATGGGCCTCCAATGCCAATTGCAAGCTTCTGAGCGGACTCTACATGTCCGTTTGGCGTTTGGCAACACATTCCAGTTATTCCACCCATTGGTATTGGTAATTGAAGGCCACCTTAGTGGAAATTTGTCAAAAATGAGTTCTTGGGTCTTCGTGTTTGGGTTGTGTAATTCCTTGCTCAGTTGTTTGAGAAATTGGGAGCGCTAGCCTACGCTTGTTTGCGTTCATCATCCATATGATGTCCTTGTCCTTGCCTGGTCTTCATACTAGTTAGGATTCTCTATCCTACTCCTTGCCCTCACTCACTGACTGCAATGAAGTTACAACCTCACTTCATAGATTTTCCGGGGATTATGAGATGGAATTTTCATGAGATTCATAATATTTTGCGACCCAATATGTTTGCAGTTTTGACTCGTAAGTTTTGGAATTGATTGGTTTAGACTTTAGATTGTTCATAAGGGTTAGTGCCTTTGGGGTAATGCAGCTAATACCCCTAGGATTGTCTGGGTCTGAGGGGCTTGGGTTAAAATTGAGCCGGAACCAATCAAGAAAGCGAAATCGACTGTTACAATCTTAGGGTTTGAGCCAAAGGGTCATGAAGTCACCAACACATTGGTTCTAATGCACGTTGTTGACGCAATGCCCAAGGAAATAGACTAGAAAGTACATACGGGCGTTTTAGCGTGTGGAGCCCAGCTCATTATGTGACCTTATTGGAATTAAGGTCACACTTTGGTATCACAAAGTTCAAGGTATGAAGCCCTGCGGGTGAGACCAGCACTCGTGACCGATTGAGATGACTGCAAGTGAGCTAGATGACTACAGCTCGGGGAGGGGTGGTAATTGGTATTGTAAGTTGAACATGTTTCATCAAATGGCCTTCCCAGGTTTATTTGCCCCCTCTCAACAAAAATAAGTATATGACTTACTTATAAACATAGTGGACTAAAAATAAAAATGAAAATAGGAAAAGATACACAACCATGTATATGGATTGACAATAACTTCCAAATGTTGGACATTCAGGCGCAAAGATAAACCATGTTCTAAGTTGGCTTATTGAATCCGGAAACCAAGAATTGAAGGAACAGTTCCTAAAGGCACGTTATATCTACTTGTCAAAAAAGAAAAAAAGGGACATTAGATATACTTTTCAAAAAAGAAAAAGAGACCTTAGATATTGCTCCATTAGGTGATCAAACAAGAATGATGAGTAAGAGGACCTAAATGTTACATGGAAGACTTGGACTTGAGATGATGTGACTTGTGGATTAAAGGTACTTATTGGAAATGACATGAGTATGGTTAGACTGCATTGAAGCTCCCATCATAAAAGGAAATGGAACTTTTAGCAGGTCGAGAAAATGGAGTTGGATTCTCATTGCTTTTTACATAACAATTGGGATCAGTCACTGTGCATGATTATTTAGGTGCGCTGACTTCGGGAAGAAGTTCTATTAGTTAGTACCTTATTTGCAAGAGTCTCTTGTTTTTTGTAGCTTCTAAGATTTTTCCCTTCTAAAGGCTGCAGCTTTGGCTCAAAAGAATTCAGAGGCCACTCGAGCATTAGCGGTGCAAGAAGACATTCTGGAAAAGGAGCTTTCTGAAATTCAAACGGTGCTGCTTGCAATGCAGGTAAATCTGACACCATGATTTTCGTTAGCTATTCACTTCATTTCATTCGTTTTTTGCAGGAGCAAAATTATATTTTCTTAGCAGTTAGCACTGTTAAGTTGCAAAGAATTTCCTATTAGAGGTTCACAATAGAGGCACCAGTGTCAGACTAAGCTATGCCAACCCGCATTGCCAGAAATTATTGGAAGGTTTCAACAGTTTGGATTGAGCACTATGTCAATCACCAGAATATGAGTGGGCGTTTAATACACTGGAAGACATTTGTTTGAATTAAGAAAAGAAAGAGAAATAGATGCTTCTATTATGAACCTGACTTCGTAATTTGTAATTGTATAGTTGGGACAAGGGAGAATGTAATCCCTCTCTTGATCAATTTTTGAATTGGTTTGAGCTTTTCATTTCAAAGGGTCGTGAATAGGGCCCTTTTGTTCTGTGACCTTCTTTTGTATATGGGCGGCATTCCCTTAATGGCTTCTTTCTAATATTATTTACTTAATCGGAAAAAAAAAAAAAAAAAGGACCTGACTTCATATTTGTTTGTTCTCGAGTCTTTTCTGTAGGAGCAGCAGCAAAAGCAGCTTGATCTGATTCTTGCAATTGCGAAGAGTGGAAATCTATTTGACAAAAAGCAGGTACCTGTTCAAAAGAAGGAAGCAGTTGAAAAACGTCATTCAGCTGAGAAGGTGGTGAAACAGACGGGAATCCCCCAAATCCAAGCTTTGGCTTCACAAAAAGAAACCAACAAAGAAGCAGCATAGCCAGATCAAAAAATAG
The DNA here is from genome assembly GCA_018127125.1 of Rhododendron griersonianum. Lineage (NCBI taxonomy): Eukaryota > Viridiplantae > Streptophyta > Magnoliopsida > Ericales > Ericaceae > Rhododendron > Rhododendron griersonianum. The sequence continues at coordinate 1,741,020 of CM030795.1, read as the reverse complement.
GGAAAAAGCAGCAGCATATGATTTTGTTGTAGGGAATCCAAATGCTGTTTAATCATCTTCTTAGCTGCTGAAGGAAGAATAGTTGATCTTGTTTCATCCGAGGCGTTTGCGTCTCAGCCATATTGTTGGAATCATCACCACAGACGGATCAATACTTCTTTTGAGTCTCTGAAGTTTTCCTAATTATTGGGGTGAGTGTAAGACAGCGAAAGAAAAAGAAAGGGAAGAGAGAATTTCAAAAGCTTTTTGTTGTCTCTGGCTATTGCAGAGAATTGTACCAATAAGAATGCCATTGTTGTTTGTAATTGTTGGTTTGTGGTACTTCTACATTAGTTGTACTGCAGAGGATTTGGCAGTGGTGAATTTGATGCAATGAGAGTGAAAGTTTGTGCAGCATTTTTAGGACTTCAATGCAGGGAACTAATTGGAAGGTCAATGAGCCTTACAGTGGCATCATGGACTAATACCTATCTTTCTTTCTTCTTCTTTTTGGTACAAAAGGACTAATACCTATCAATGATGAAGGGACAGAGCTGATCAAGCATTGTACACACAATTATGTGTCTACCTGCAAATCTAGCTTTTCTTCCCTCTCTATTAAGGGATGCGCTTCGAGGACTCTTAACTTTCAAATTGTGCTTCCATCAAGGACACTTATTTTCAGAATTGTGATTGCATCACAGAGTCTGTAAGTTTCAACAGGTACGAATTCTTTGTGAGCCACTATAAAACAGCCCTACCCGCTTGCGGGCAAGGCTATATACCTAACCATATTTCAGACTCTATAGTAGCAGGTGTCGCGTGCATTAGTGGCCTTTTACTTGATATGTGGTGTGGATGTGTTTGTATGCTTACAGTCTGTTTAGATTTTTATTTTCCTTAAATTGGTGCTAATCAATCAGTAGCCAATAGGAGGTGAAAAGGGGAAGTAAAAGCAGCAGGTGCGAAGATCCTCTTTTCTTTTCTTTTTTTAATTGGAAAGATTAAACTTCACAGATAACTAGAACCCAGTACAATAATACAAGAACCTTGAACACAAGTAAATAAAGCTACAGAATACACACTATAAAAGTAAGCAAGAGGAATACTCCAACAATCAGACCCCTTTAAAGCATATAAATTATGTGTTCGTTCTCTTGAATGCGTACTTATAATTTTTGTGTTTGTCTTTTACCGCAAGGCTCAGTTTGGACAACAACAATCGAGAATCAGGAATGAATATTCTATTCCGAGCGATGTGATTTCCAGTGATTCATATGAGTAAAATATCATTCAAGCGTTTTCCTTGTACTTACGTTGCTTGAATATTTGTCGACGACCTTCAAGGAAATCCTGGCCCAGGGTCGGACTTGTGTTTGAATGTCACTGCCTAATAAGCCCAAAAATCTTACGGGCTGGCCACTGGTTGATTGGACTGGGCCATCTCTCTCTCTCTCTCTCTCTCTCTGGTAAAATAGAGATGCATTAATAATCTCTCTCTCTCACACAGAGTTGGAAAGGTGTGCATCGAAGTGTTGTGGTAAAAATACTCTTGTATATACATTCGCATATACGTTCAACCAGCTGCGTAGAAATGGAAGGACTTAGAAAGCTCGAAGAAGTACAGAGGACTATACTACTGATGCAATCGGAAGGGTTTATGTCTTCTTCTAACAATAGCAGCAACGACCCCGACTCCGATCGTTTCCTCTCCAATTTCATCCTCCTTTTGGTAAGAATCACTCATCTTTCAACACAACTTAATGCTTTATCTGTTCAGTTTTTCAAATATGTGAAAATGGGATTTTGTAAAACGTGTTTATTTAAACAAGTCGACAAAAGCTTCATGAAGAATCGGGGAATTAGCTCTTTATCCGTTCTAGTTAGGGTGGGTTAAGACGAAATTAATTGTTCTATCAACTATTTGGTATAATTGCTATTTAGTGGATTATTTCAGCTTTTTGTTAATTTTTTGGAAATAATTATTTGTCATTATAGAAATTGAAAGAAAATAAAAATATAGAGCAAAATTGTTTAAAGTTTTGAAAGACGAAAAAAAACGAAGTTTTGAACTTTTTCCCTCTGTAATAATTTTTTTTTTCCTTTTGATCATAATTGTGTACGTTTTAGACGAATGATTGATTCAAAATATTTGACGTGAATCTGAGTCCAACTAAAATTTAGAAGGACGACTGAAATGCAGTTAGGCTCTTACCCAGTTTGTATCTTTGTTTGGGTGTTTTGGGAGTAAAATCTCTTCTATCTTGGAACTCCACTTCAATTAGCCTTTCTGATTCTTTCTGTTTTGATATGAAATGTTGAAGATACATCCATGTGGTGGACTTGATGTGGAGAAGAAGTGCCAATTGATATACGCGAACTTGCCCAAAGTAAGCATGAATTTTTTGTTTTGAAATTATTTCTCTAGGAATCAGATAAAGGAAAGTGTAGCTTATGTGGTTTGTTTGCTTGGCAGCTATCGGCTGTGTTTGCTGAAGAAGCTATGCCCTGCCTTACTGAGGAAGGTAACTTTATGTTTATATTACAGCCCCTTTGGATTGAGTGATTAAAGGCATTGTTAAGGTAGCCATCATCATGTAATTCATCTTTTGGACATCTTGCTTCAGGTTGTCTGTGGTGAACTTTTATCAACCTATCCTTTTGCTTGTTGGTACTTATGCATGCAAGGGGCACTTCGTTGTGCTAAAAATAAAATAACACGATAGATACGCAGTCACTGGAGATGCTCTTAAACCATTGAGCTACCCTGGCAAGTGAGAAGACGTTATTTCAAATACATTTCTCTACTCGCTAATGTACACGTATCAACACTTTCTTTCAGGAAATTGTGAGAACAAATCGGATTTTGGTGCATTGCAGACTGATTATGAAGACATGGCTATGGTTGGGCTGGGAGCAATGCAAGATGCAAACTCTACACTAGAAGATTTCGTAAGCAATACTTCTCATTTACAGACAGATGTCACTATTAGATTGAATAGTGAATCTTAGAAGAAAGGTGAATATACTGATCATTACGTTTGTGGCCTAACATATTGCCACACTCTTGCATTTTTTATTTTTTTTTGGGTAACTTAGCTTGAAATAGAAAAAAGGTTAACCGAATATACAGCCTACAAGGGCATACCCCAGGAGGAAAAGAAAGTAACAAAAATCTAAAACCTAAATAAACTATAGCAGATATTCAAAAACGCTCAAAGCACCCTTCAAGAAGGCAACACAAAGGACATGCAGTCCTTAACAATCATCTCTCACACAAGAAACTAGATCATTTTGTCTCTTGAAGCCTTCAACATCTTTATTTTCTCTTGAAGCTTCTTTCTAGTTTCACCTCTAGCAGGCGTAGGTGATTTGGAATCACCCACTATCTGGTTCAAGTTCTGTCGAGGTCCAATGAAATTGCCACTCTTGCATTTTTGAGTGTTCCTTTGTGAATTACTGGAAAAATGACTTTATACTTGAAGAGTGATAGTTGGCTGTATTTATGTTCAGAGTCACCTAATCAGACAAGTTCACTTGTTATGGAATTTGTTCTAGTTGATATCATCAGTTAGCTAATGTACAGGCATTTGTTAGAGAAATCTCATGTGAAAGCAGTTCTTTGAATCTTTGATCAACTGAAACTTCTATAGGCATATCTGCCCCGTGTGAAATTGTGGTGATTAATCAAATATTCTTCCAAAGAAGTTTGTCATCATCATTTTCCAAACGTCTAACTGCACTTGTCTTTGTTCCTTTATGCATTTCCAAAGCGACACCATTTAACCAAACCAAACAAAACCGAGCCTTGTGTCCCAATCAAATGCTATGTTACATGGACTCGGGTGCGAGTATCGGATGCGGGTGCAAGTCCAAGCGTCGGACCTTCCTAAACTTAAATCTTAGGATACATGGATATGTGTCCCCAACTTAGGTACGGGAACACGTCCTGAACTCTTGTTTGTATTATATATTGCATAATTTTCACAGATTATGTACCATAGTTTATGTTTACAAATGTATTTAAACAATAAAGGGTTAAGAAAATTATGTTTTTACTATTTTCCTATTTCTTGTCTATGTGAAATACTCAGAAATATCGCTTTTCTAGCTAATTTGATATTCATTTTCTGTAAGTATCTTAACAATTAGAGGATCCGAGTGTCCAAAAGGATACGGGTGTCAGATACATCAACACGGGTACTTGAGCCAAAATGAAGGATCCATGTAACATAGATCAAATGGGGTCGGCTACATGAATCCTATTTTTCCATTGAGCTCTGTCTAGGCCCTAGGGCTACCTCTTCACTTAGATCTAGTAACCCCAAGTCCTTCCGTATCACGGTATCCAAAGTTAGTTTAGGTCTTCCTCTTCCCCTTGCCCGACTATCCATTACTATCATGTCACTCTTCTTGACTACTGCGTCTGCAGGTCTACGGTAAATATGTCCAAACCACCTTAATCTAGTTTCTCTCAACTTATCATTTATAGGTACAACTCCTACCGTCTCACGAATAGTTTCGTATCTAATTTTATCACCCCTAGTCTTACCACACATCCACCTCAACATCCTCATTTCAGCTACACTCATCTTACTCACTTGCTTCTTGATAGGCCAACACTCTATCCCGTATAGCATCGCTGGTCGGATAGCAGTTCTGTAAAATTTCCCTTTTAATTTGTTAGGTATCCTTCGATCACATAATACACCAAAAGCGGCTCTCCACTTGAGCCACCCAACTTAGATCCTATGGGTTACATCGTCCGTAATCTCTCCATCCTTGCTAAAAATTGAACCTAGATACCTAAAATGCTCACTTTTTAGTATCTCCTGATCCTGAATCTTCCCTTGACTTCTATTATCGCTAAACTTATAGTGCATATACTCAGTTTTACTCCTACTTATCCTAAATCCTTTGGATTCCAATGCTCTCTAACTTATAGTGATTGTCAACAGTGCAGATCATATTTTATGTTCCACGACATGGATGTTAACAAACCACAATCAATCTTTAGATATTTGCCAATGCTCTCATTCACAGAAAGCTACATTTATCAGGTGACAATCTCTTCAAGACCATCATTTTACGCTATCTTGTTCCTACCTTGATTGATTAAATTTTTTTAAGTCTGTTGGAGTCTCCAAAACTAAAACCTTGCAGGCTTTGGTTTGTCAATCGATGTTGCGGCATTCCATATCTGTACTTACATATTTTAGGATGTGTTGCCTTTTACATAATGAAATTATGGCCAGACTATATTTCTCCACCATTCTTTCTTTGCTAACCTCGAGTAGAAGAAGGATCCGTTCCTTGAGCAATCAAATAGAACTATGTAATCATGCTTCTGAGTCTATGCAATTGTGGTTTGAGTGTTGCAACTTTTGGGGAATATGATATCTTGGACCGTGTGGTGTTAGATCTATTTCTGGTTCCTAGCACTCAATATTCTGATGGTTTTGGTGATGCAGTTGGATCGGTTAAATGAGAAACTAGTCAAATTACCAACCGAAGGAGTTAAAGGTTTAGAACAAGGGTTTCATGTGGTAATACTGAAACTTATGTGCACAAGTTCCAATGTGGTTCATCAACTCTTACTTGTCCCCCTGATTCGACTGGATGCAGGGAGCTAATCGGAGCCGGGTTATTAAGTTCATAGAACTGTTCAAAACCAACCCATTCAAACCTCTTATTCTTCTACTTGAGCATCATGGACTTTTCACTGAGCAGTATGAGATTTTAGCTTACGTTTGAAATTTTATATAAGGAATCTGGTGGTGGGTTATGCATCGGGGACGTCTTTTATATTTTGCTTTGTATGTTCAGGATAAGAGAAGAGTTTAGGTGCGGAGAAGAATACTGGAGACTAGAAAGAATGCTCTGTGGTGCATTAACAAGCAACAAGAAGGTATGAAAGTGATGCACCAATACATGTCTAATTTTCTCTTTAAGGGAAAGGGACATGTCTATGTTGTTCCAAATTATCATTGGAAAGAACTTGGGAGATATCAGTAATAAATCTCTTCTCTTAGAGGTACAAATGTTAATGAGCTAAGAAATTAGCAAAACAAAAGCATTCTTCCATGATTTCAAGTTCAACATCATTTTGTAGTTTAAACTTAAAGATCCGTATTGCTGTGGTACATAAATTTCCATAGAGAACCAGGGTCTGTGTTGGAGTCTTGACAGTTTTCAGATGATGTTAAATAAGATTCCAACTTATCAACGTGATTGAAATAAACAGATGCCCAGCACTTCTGGAACCCTTGGTTGACAATCGATAGGAATACTTCTCGGATCATAAATTGGCACTGAGCATCATCTAACACTCTTGGAATTCGGATGAGATTCATTGAAGTGTATGGACTATTGGACTTCGTAAACGGAGGAAAAACTTTACATGTAACTCTGCTGCCACGATTCAAGCATGTCTTGTAACAAAGGAGAAGAGTAAAATGATGAATAAACAGTGTAATTAGTTGTCGGTAGTAGTTTGTGATGATGATGGAAAGTGGAAACTAAATTGTTGGGCTTAGTCATATCTTTACTGTGATATGAATATAAAACAAGAAAGATGGAGCTCAAAATGCAATATCGAGAGGCGCAGAATCTACTTGTTGCCGTTCTGTTGATTTACTGGCAGTTAAAAAGAACTTGGGACCAGAGAAGAATATCAGTTTTATGCTTCTGCCAGTAACAGTGGGATGAATCCATGCAGTGAGTGTGGCACACGGGCCCTTCCACTGGGCCAACACTGACATTCGATAGAGAATAGAGTTATGCTCAGAATCATGTAGAACTTGGAATGAGCTAGCAGAAATCTTCTCAAGGTTAAACCTGCATGCCCTTGTATTATTTTCTGAAGTTACAGTAAAGCTTGACTATGCAACTCAACTACTCAAGGGCATGTTGTATTCTTCAAAATACCTGTGATAGTTCTAGTTTAGGGAAGGCATGAGCTAGTTGTTGTAAACCTGTCTTTTAGGAGTCTGGAGTCCTGTTCAGATTAAGATTCCTTTTCAGAACCATACGCATTGCACAAATGTGCTTTTGATATTGTGCTTTCCTGATTGTGGTGGAAGATGCTATACAGATTGAAGTTGAAGATGTGATGAGGGCGGTTCATCTGAAATCATTTGATTATCGGGTGCTGAATCTTCTTTTGTACCAGTTAAGAAGTGTAAAGGTATATTCCTCTGTCTACTTGGTTAATAGATTACATATGTTGTTTGCATGTTGTGATCTCAGAGTTGTAGTTAAATCATCATCTTTCTTTTGGAGCTTTACTCAAAAGCATATTTGGTTGTCTTATGAATACTGATGGCATGAATCAACCATTAGTCAATTACAGATTTTCCTGCTGTTGAATGCTGTGGGTTCAACTCTTTCTAGCTACGGAAACATAAAGCAAAGAGTTAAATTTCTGTAATCCATTCCATTTGATAGCACGGTAGCATGCTGGAAACATGATTTTAACTTTTGCAGATATTGTTGTTTTAATTTGGTGTCAATCTTATGATAATTTTTGGATACTATTCGTCTAAGGAGTGTCAAATTTCCATGCCATTTGGAAGTACTGTATTTCACGAGATTAATGTATCCTTTTGAAGCTGTTGCAAAGGTTGATGAAGTGCACATGGAATTCTTATCAGTCTCAGAGTTCCTTGTGGAGCTGTCTGATGATTTGTAAGTTTTTCACTTTCCAGCTTCCAGTTGGTTGTCTCTACTTCGGATTTCCTGTGGAGGAATATTAGTTTTTCCCGTAATATTTCTCTTTTGCTATGTTATGTGTGATCAAAGAAATGGATTAGAACTATATGCAAATGGTTTGCCTTGGTGCCTCTGTGCGTTTTTCTAGCATCCTATTTGTTGATATTTGTCTTGCTGGAGTACGTGCTCCAGCATGTCTTCATTCATGTTCATGTATTGTTGTCATGTACTGCTTTGGGGCATTATGTATTGACCTCTTTTTTTTATATTGGTGTTTGACTTAATTCTCCTCTCTTTTTTTCATGATTTATAATGTGTGGAAGCGTATGACAGATGTACTCTGTAACGAGATGTTCTCTTAATGCTGTAGGTTTGATTATGAGGTGAGTCCTTTTATAGTGGGGTCTTTTTCTCCGTTTGCATTCAGCTTACTTTTTCTTTGAATAGATAATATTTTAAACAATTGTCTCTTCTTCGTGTAGGATGATGTTTTGGAGAATAATTTTAATGTTCTGCGAATGTTTGTTGGAATTCATGGAGCTTCAGAAGCACCAACTATGCTGGTGGGTATTTGTGGACTCACTAATTGAACATTGTCATATACGCTCTCACCATACCTTGCCTTAATATTGCCTATGAATTTCTAGGGTTTTCCCACTTGAGGTCGTGATCATATATCCTTAACTCTGTAAGGATTTTTGAAATTCTTCGTTAGATTGGAAATTCCCAAGAACTTGCCTTTTAGCTAGATGTTCTTAGTTTGGTAGTCACCATTTTGATTGTTGTGCTCCGAAGTTGGTGTTATGAGTTATGCAAAAACTGTCATTATCTCCTACTTGTTCATACTGGTATATGGGGTTTGATATGACTAGATGGTAACTGTGGAGTTATCTATTATCTGTCGTTTTGGCAAGTACATTTTACTGTCATTTTGTCTATAGGACTGCGTAAAGGGTATTCAACGAAAGTCATAAAATCAGTTTCTGATCCATTTGCATAAACCAACATGCAACGTGGTGTTTCGATCATCAGAGGGCCTTGATTTGGATTTATAATGGTATTGCAATAACTTTTTGCCTGTTATTGTTTATCTATTTTCTTCACAAGGCAAAATGCATTAGTGATGCTGAAAAGAAGTATGATCGTTTATTAAAAGCTCTGGATCCCAATCTCTCCTCAAATTATCAGAAAAGATGTGAAGAAGCCACTAAAGAAGGTTACTCTTAGTCTGTTTCTTCCGATTCAGATTAGCTAAAACTTCTCACTCATTATTTGCGTTTTTTGACGCAGATTTCTTTTTACTATGGGTCCGACTCTAATTTGGCTTCTTGTAGGAGGGAAGACATCAGGACCTTCTCTTGGCACATGGAGCATTCCTCCAGTAATTGAAGACGAGGATTTCTATCGGTCGAAAATCCTACATTCCAATTGACCAGGCTTACTTATCATCAACTACTCCCAGCAGTTCTGCAACCAAATGAATAGAGCATTATGATTGCTGCTCTTTAAACCAGAACTGGAGTTCTTCATTTTTCAAGTGTGCCATTTTTTGGGTCAAATAGTTGAGAAGACTACTTCCGTACTTCGTTTTGGGAGAGAAATTTATAAACTGGTTTCGGTAGCAAAGCCAATTTGCTACCGACGATGATCCTCATTTAGAATGAACATAGATTCATCGAATCATTTTTTGTTCCTTGTCAGATTATACATATTGTGTCTTTAATTGTTTTGAGCCTTTGTTGGATTATGTTGAGCATGTTGAATATAAAAAAAAATAGCATTGGGGCTGCTGGAGGGTTGGCTTGGTCGTTAACTTCAGGTATCGGAAATAGTCGATATGCTTTCAAATTGACCAGGAGGTCCAATTATTGAATACAAAAAGGTATACAAGTTATGATGAATGTGAATCATACCTTTACAAGAGAGTGTCAACACATGCATGCACGGACATGCAAATTTTACATATGCTTGTGGAGAGAGAGTTTCGGGAGATGTTGAAGCACGCTGCCTCGACCAGGCTCCTAGCTTAGTTGGTTGTGTATCAGCAACTTAAATTCCTGCACACGGTTTTCAATAAATTTTTTCTATCTCTCTCCACTCGTTACACTTTAAAACCTTCTTTAAAATTCAAACCAAACAAGCCCTTCAGGTTTGTGTTGATAGAATAGTTCAATCTCTCTTAGGGGTGTGCAAAAAAACCCGCGGACCCGACCCGAAGGGTCTCTGGCGGGGTTGAACATGTGGTTCGGACGGGTGCGGGTTTACTTTATGTTAAAAATCAGATTTCGGTTTTGTAGAGACCCGTAATAAATTCTTTTAATTTCTAAATGTTTTTAATTGTGAAATAATGGAAAAGGAAATGAATTATTGATTTTATGTGATTTGAGGCCTAAGTGTTGAAATTGATTGTGGAAGGGGTGTAAGTGTAATATGTGGATTTTAGAGCATAAATAGGAGGGTGAGGAGTAGGAGATCATTTTCCCCTCTCCACTCCCCACCGGCTCTCACTCTCTCTCTTGGCTCCCCTCCTCTCTCTTGCTCTCTCTCCAAAATTCCACCCAAAACCCACCAAATTAACCTTCAATCTTGCAATTCTACGCGTATTGTGGTCCGTATCCCACCGGTTGGAGCTCGGTGGAGTCGTCTTGCTCTCGGTTTCGATTCTTGGAGGGCTAGGGCTCGAATCTTCTTGGGTCTCGTGTCTCGGCTCGAGGTAGGGATTCTACCTCTCAATACATGTATTAGACGTGCTTCTATCCTTGAATCCATGCTTGTAGTTGTTGTAGTTGTTGATGGCATTGAAACCCAGAAAATCTGCTGTTTATCTGCTCGAAACCACTCCGTATCGATACGGGGTTCTTGCCGTATCGATACCTCATTAACACAGAAGTTTTCACTGCTTTGTTCCAAACTTCATCGTTTTGACCCCCGATCACTTCTAACTTGTTCTAAACACTTCCAAATCACCTTATAACATGATTAATCGTATCCGTTGAGTTCGAGAGATATCTATGCTCCTTTTGTTCTTGTTCGGTGAACCTTACTTAAGTTCCTCATGTTACTATAGAAATGGAAAGACACGATATGAGAATTTGTGATACGTGAAACCTTGTTGACACAACGCGCGAACATTCAGAACCCATCGACGGGTGGGTGCCTGGCAGGGGATATCGGGGTCCCATAAATTGCCTGGCGGGAGCTAATGCTCATATTGATAATTCAAGACCCAACCTATACGGTGGGTGCTTGGCAAGGGATATCGGGGTTCCATGAATAGCCCAGCAGGAGCTTCGGCTCATGACACGTAACGCGAGATGGTTTGGACGCGCGGGATATGAGAATGGTTCAAAGTTGAGTTGTAATCTAAGTCTCATGACTCGCTTGTCGGATTGTTGATTCCTATCGATCGTTAAATGTTTGAGCTACCTTTGGACACGCCGTATCTTCATTCTCGCATTTCTATTGCATATATCGTTTGAGTAGAATTTCTACTGGGCTAGTGTAGCTCAAGCCTTTTTTCTTTTCAGGTGCTAACTCAGGACAGTAGCGACCATGACTGGAGTGCTTGGACATTGGACACAACTTTTTGAAAGCTAACATCGTAGAGTTACTTAGGCATCTTTGTAAACTTCTTTTGAAGATGTATTTGTAACTTGATTAATGATTTCTTTGATTATGGGACGTTTGTAAACTCTAAATCCCTGGTTTATCGACGTGAAATCTGATTTGGGGCCGTTGTGCCAAAGATGTAATATTTGAAATACTGTGGACTCGAACTATGATTATGGGAAGTTAATGATCTTTTGGGTATCGTATGGATCGTTGAGAGGTATTTTCTTACGTAATTCCTTTATAATTTATGTTGAAAATCGAGGACGTGACAGGTTTGGGGTTCGGGTTGTTGCATTCCTTACCCGTGGGGTCGGACTAGACCCGACCAACCCGAAGGCTAAATCCAATTTTTAATCGGACCCGACCCGAAGTAAAGAATCAGGCTCCCGGACGGTTCTTACCACCTGTTCGGTTCGATTTGCGGGCCTAAATATTCTTACCCGACCATGATCGGGGTCGGGGTCGGTTTTAGGTTCAAAACTGGCCTGCCCGACCCGTGCACACCCCTAATCTCTCTGGTGGTACTCTACTAATTTAACTGAACTAAAATACTAACTTCTTATTGTTTTTTTTTTTTTGAACTTCAAAAGAGTGGGAGGGGGTAACTAGGGTAGCAATCCCCTTTGGGCATGACCATATGAGCTCTCTGTCCGCCAACGGAATGTTCGGTTTGAGCCATAGCTACCGTCCAGGAGGACGGGCCGTCATCATGGCACCACCCGGTGCACAATTGACATATGCTCTCCCCCTCAATCGTCCAAAGACTCATCCGCAGAAGTAAGGCCCAACCACCTGCCAGGACTCGAACCCACGTCTCCTCTCGAGTTAATGCTATTTTTCCTTCTCCTAATAGGCTAATACTATTCCCATGATCAGAAATTTTAATGAAAAATATCAAAAAAGTACTAAAAGATCTCAGGAGCATCAAAACTCAGAGTAACTTTCTTCTTTCTCTTCCCTTTTCATCATCACTGTAAAAAAGACGTTACGATGGAAACGTCAGCGTCACTACTCTCTCTCTCTCTCTCTTATACATATCTGTGATCTGTATGCATATATATTACTATCTCTATCTATCTACTATTTATGAATGTCTGAAGAGACTGTGAGGTTCTCTGCCATCTCTCACTGCCAAATTTCTGGCTGCTTGACCTAATTGAGATCTGTTAGAAAAAAAACAGAGCAACGAATCAAAACAGTAGAAAAAGTGGGAAATCATAAATAGCTAAACAAGGACGAGTTTAATCCTATGAGTGAATGCACGCCATTAGATTTGTTACCTACTAAAAGTACTATTTTTAAACTTCTACTTGTACTGTCCACATAAAAGATGCTAGGGGAATTTCTAGGGCACGAAAATTTTCTAAAAATAGATTTTGAGATTTTAATTTTTTTAAAAGTTATTGTGGGTGTCTGTCAAAAATATTTATGGAATTGATATTCACACTCTTTTTTGTTAAAAGACAAAAAAATAGAGTGTGGATAACAAAAAATGAGTGTGAATATCAATTTCCAAATAATTATCAATTACCTTCGTAATTCTAAAGGATTCTTAAAACAAAAATGCTATGCTACATACACAATCGTTGTGCAAAACTCTTTGCACAATCTAAAATCTAATTATAAAATTTGATTATAGAAAAACGGGTTACTAAGGGGGCGTTTGGTAACCTTTTTGTTTTCTGTTTTCAGTTTTTGGTTTTTGTTTTTATTTTTTTGAAAACTACTCTAATGAAAAAAACTTGTTTGGTAACAAGTTTCTACTTTTTTATTTTTCATAAACTTTTTTAGAATTTTTGTAAACTATGGAAACTACAAAAATGTGTTTTTCCCAATTTTTTTTTTAAAATTTTAGAAACACAAATATTACCAAACATATTTTTTGTTTTTGTTTTTATAAAAAACATAAATCTGTTTCTACTTCTAATCTCTTAAAAATAAAAAAACTGAAAAGGTTGGCAAACGAATCCTAAGTTGTTGCATGAATTTACACTTCTGTACATGGATTTGCAGTTTTGCTATCTCCATGGAGTTTTTAACAACAAAATGTGAGTAATGATTCTCTACCACTGTTGACAAACAGAGGAGGGATTGTACGTGTTTCGCCCATTTTCTGGGTATTAAACTGAATCCACAACCACCTTCGTTCAAATTTCTCACTCTCTCTCTCTCTCTCTCTCTCTCTCTCTCTCTCTCTCTCTCTGTTTTGCTACTAGTCTAGTATATATAACTCAGTGTCCGGGCCAGTTTATGGGGGGACCAATCAACCAATCTCACCGCTTACTTGCAGAGGCTTCAATTAAAGCAAGAGTAAAACTCTATATGTATAAACTGGCATCAAAAGAGTTCGCAGCAATTAAAAGATCGATTTCGAATTCATGAGACCTTAGGAGAGAGCAAATTCCCAAGTTTCAGAAATTGAAGACGCTCTCTTGATCTGGCTTCAATGCGCGCAATGGTTCCTTACCATATTCATTGAATAATTCATCATTCCTTTGTCCTTTAATGAAGCCCCCCCAAGCTCATGATCATGTACGTCCCTACGTTTTAAATTCAGGACGGGCCGGGGCTTTCAATACGGTTGGTGGCTCTGGTCTATCCAGAGTCGACGCATGCATACTGCCCGTCTTTTTGTTTTGTTTGTTTGTTTTTTTTTTTTATCCAGCTTCTCTATAATTGAACGGCCAAGATTATCCGATTGTAGGGAAGCTTTTTGCATTTGCGCTCGGTAATCTAAAAAGGTTAAGAGTCAGAAAGTTTTTGGCCCAACGGTATCAGGGATGCACTTAAGTGCTAGAAGAAAAAAAGTCAGGAGTTCAACTCATCTTTCAAAGTGTTAATTTAATTATTTCAACAATACTGATTTAATTTCACCGATTAAAAAAAAAGGTTTAGGTTTTAGAAATGAGTCTCCCCATGAGGATCATACAGGTTGCTTTCTGCAATTTCAACCTAATTTTTTTTTCGTTTATGGTGTCTAGAGTTGTAAATGAACCAAGCAGCTCGCGAGCTGATCAGCTCGAGTTTTCTGCTTGTATAGTAAATGAGCCGGGTGAAGCTCATGATCATGTACCTACGAAAAAGAAACACGTAGAATAAAGTTTTTTAGTTGTGCAAAAAAATACCGACTGGTATATATTGGAGTAGAAATATAGGAATTGTTGCCAAAAAATGGGTTTCGATGCAATGTTTCTCAAACTTTAATTTCCTAATTTTGTGCGACGTAAACATGTTTGGAAAACATTTCAATTGATATCTGAAGAAAATGATTTTTTTTGGCGTTAACTGACTCTTCTGGCTCAGCCATGTATATACGCCCTTGGTGGCCATCTCGACATGTTCTAGAAAATGAACGATTCTGATCTTCAAAGTGGGTCCTGAAAGAGCTCACAAAAAGGCAACTTTCACGTAGAAAATTGAAATCCCTTTTCTCATGTCTTAAAGGTTGGAATCATGATCTGATATGAATAAGTAAATTAAAGCTTGGTACTAGTATTTGCTCCTATTTCGGGCAATTAAAAGGACAAATCTGGTAGTATTAGCTAGCATTCACTACTATTGACACAATTTATAGCTGGGTCTTCTTTTGAATGCTGCATTCCCAACTATCCCCATCACTGTATAAGTTTCGGCAAATGGCTGGCAGTTTCCAACGCCAAAAAACTCAAGTAGAGTATTTAAAAACTCAAGTAGAGTATTTCACTTTCACAGTTTCACCATCACCATTCATCATAGCCATAGGTGACAGTTACTTCACAAAGAGAGAGAAAAAGGAAAGCAAAAAAAAAAAGTAATTATTTTTGCACTTATTTTTTTTTAATAAATTGAGCAAAATGAACGAAGCAGATCACTTTTTAGACCCATAATGAAACTATGATTGGGTTACAGTAGGGTCTGCTCAACTTGAGGCACAAGCAGCACAGAAGAACCTAATAACTCGTTTGGCAGCCGGATAAGGTTTGGGGGATATATAAGATATAAGGGTTGACAAGAAGTGGATGTGTTATAAGAAGAAATTAGTTAAGAATGAGGGATTAACTAGGAAACGGTTTGTGTGGTAGTTGAAATAGATAAATAAGGAGTGAGTGAACGTAGAAACAATTGCCTAGGTGAGTTTGATAGGTGAAATTACCCTCTTGCCCTCCCTCAAAAAAAAAAAAAAACTAAGTGAACGTAGAAATAATATGAAAGTTTACTTACTTGTCCCGATAATACAAAAAGGATTTCAAAAGGTTGGAAAGTCAGTCACTATGGTAATTACGTACACCCACTCGGACAAGCTTATCCTAGGTGGTGGGGTGGGTGTGATAAGAGTGATCATGAACTTATCTTCCTAAAGTCCTCTATCCCCCTATTTTCTCCACCCGCCAAACGGGTTGTAAGTTGTTTATTTAGTTATATATGCTCTTTTCTTAAAAATATTCATGTGAAAATTACCAATGTGTCCTCGTACGTATGGAAGTATAGGTAGGAATAATTTGATTAAATATAAATTAAACATGTGAAAAATGCAAAATGGATAAAAAAAAGAGTGCAAAAATCAAAATCAAACACTTATTATTTCCGCTATGAGAATATTTAATGCAGAGGTTGTGACGTTAATGTTATTTGTTGAGAATTTTTTTTTTTTTTTTTTGTCATTCGTTAAACTTAATCCACTCTATATATCCTAAGAGATTTGGAAAGAGGGATGAGTGTTTACAAAAATCGAACTCTACCCATATATATACACGGGAGTATGAGGAAGGCCGTGTGGAGAATGTTTAACGAGGATGATATACTATTACAAATCACAATAGTGTATACTGCAAATCATAAGCTACTCTTCTGATGTGGACCAAACCTATGAAATTGGGCCAAACCTATGAAAGTCAGGAGTATAGTGCTAGCTAGAGAGGTTTAAATGCTTTGAATCCTGTCTGTAGACCAGATTTGACCATTTTTTTGTAATTATTTTGTTTGTGTGATTGTCCTAATTGAAAGCCTGCATAGTGCACGTGACTGGTTGGATCCAAGGATCCTGTAGGCACAACACTACTACCTGGGGTCTTCAAGTCAAATTAAGTTCTCGATTCCAATAACAAAAAACATTAAAAATTTAACGCATTTTATTATCTTAATAAAAAAATTTAAGCATTTTACCATCTTGTTTTCACTACTAAAAGTTGTCAGCAAACATTGTTTTTGCTACGGTAACTCTACCCACAAACCATCAACAACTTATCACTATCGGAAACAACTTGACATTTCTCAAAAACTTATGCATTACCTGAAACACCTAATAACTTTTCGACCACAAATAAAAATCTATAAATTTTTCACTATCGAAAACACCCTCAATACTCATATGGTCACAAATATGTACTGCCACAAAGTATGGGATATTGAATACAAAGGAGTGTATCATTAATACATTTATGTGAATATACAGTGGGAGTTTTTATTCGGACATACACAGATGATGCGGTCGCATCAGGCTCCCAATTCTTGCCTATTTTTAAGGGCCCCTAGATATATATGCTCTTGTATTATGTATGTATATGGTTAAAAGGATAGTAGAAAAATGTTAGGCCCCAATTTTAATAGAAGTTCAATACAGAAGGCCCAAAAAACAATGGTAAAAAAAGAAAATTTTGAAGTTTGTGGGCTTCGTTTTGTAATAAGAATAGTATTCTTCTTTTTTGGGTAAATTATAAGAATAAGTATTCTTGTCATAACATATTTCAAGAATACAAATCCTAACCCTCAGTTTTTCTTTTTTACACTGTTTCCAAGGATCCAAGCCTTAGCCTTAGCCTCACCCTTAATTCGAATCGACGAACAATAGCAAGGCGTAAAAAAATTTGAAGTTGACTATACCAATATCAATTGCCTCTGGGCTCTGGAGAAAGAAGCTTTTCAAAGTGAAATTGATCAAATCTTACATTCAGTTAGCTAGGTCGCAAGAAAGGCTAAATGAATTAGCTATAGTTTTCATTGAAAAAGATTTGGTGGGTAAAGCTTAATTACTACTTTGCCGCGAAAAATGCAAGAAAAGTGATGTTTAAGTAATACATTTCAAATTAATAGAATAATTATCTAGCTTTTAGTTATTTTGGTTTTGAACACTTGTAGCGTTTTCTTTAAATTCTTTTTTACAAAAATTATTTGTAAGTTATATAAAGGGTCTCATTTAAAAAAGTTCGCGCCGGGGCCTGGAAAACGAGGCCCAGAAAATTCAGAGCGAGCCCTGTATTCAATACAATTATACACTAATCTCTTACTAAACTCCCTTTGACAAAAATTTTATAACTAATTGCGATTTGCGCAGACACAAGTAGAGAGAGAGAGAGAGGGGAGAGGGAACTTTTTGTGGAGCCATTTTTATGCCTAGGAGAAATCAGAGGCAGACACGATGAAGATTAGACAGTAGAAACAATCTCACTCCCCGTCTTCCTCTGTTAACTTATTGAAACTTTCAATCAATCGCAGTCCAAGGCCATGTTCTGCTGCTGAAACCTGGAAACCAGAAAAATGTGGCTGTCTGCCTTAGAAAATGACATTTTCAATGTTATCCCTATCCTTCAACAATACAAAAAAGTGGGTATTAATCACGGAATGGGCAGCGCAACAATTTCGGCTGGAAGATGACTGTTCCGACCAGTGACCCTTATGGTTTTGTCTATGTGATCTGTTAGCTTTTAGTTGATTTGTTGTTGTTTGCCTTCAGATTTCAGCGATGCTTAATTGTTTAGGGTTTGAACTGTGGATCCCTTTGATTCTCTGTTATCTAGACCGATATTGGTTCTTATGTATCGGAGTTATCGCGGGGCCTGCTTCGGCAGTAGGTACCTGAGATCGACGTTTAGGTTGCTTTGGTTCTTTCCTGTATTTGTTCTGGAATCTGTTTGCCCAATGGGCTTGTGATGAATGAATGACTCTTTTCAAAAAAATCACGGAATGGGAGATGCTGATGTGATTAGTTCGATGTACAAGAACTCTATTAGTATCATGTTTTGTACGCTTTATACGAATCGGGCAATTTTAGATACATCTCTATCTGAATTTGTGTACGTACGTATGTTGGGTACTGATTAGACCATCTCAAATTCAGGTGCCATAAAATAGTTGTGCTGGGAAATCACCTATATTTTGTATCGTTCCAATTTTATCGGATGCCTCCAAAGGGACAATTACCTGTATTTTGTAGTAGTATGATGAAACTGCAAATAAACTGTGAAGATGAGCACCGAATAATTACTTCACAGCAATTGCCATGTATGTTTCCAATTGTATAAACCAAATTTACGCAAGCTCAAGACAGCTCAGCTCGTTGAATTTATTGGAAATCAACTTGTTACCTGTACTATGCAAATCAAGTTTGAACATACTTTCAATCAAACTTTCAAGAAAAATAATTTTTTTTAAGTGCGTTTCCGCTATGTTATTGGATTACAGGCCAATAATAATAATAAAGTTATTTTCGCTAAATGATATTTTAGTTGATGTATGTGAGGAGAAATAGAGGATGACGCATAGAAATCCATGAAAAGATATGAAAGTTTAGCGGAAATGCCCTCACGGCATTGCTTAGGACTTGTTCGATGTCATAATTATATTTGTGGAATTGTATCCACTTATTTCGTGCTCACGAGACATTCTCATAACACCATTCTACGAATCAAACTTTTCTCATGTAATAATTCCTAGTGTGAAATAAAATGAGAGACTAGGAGTAGTTCATTTTGTAGGTCTCGATGTTTTTTTATCTTTCATGTTAAAAATTACTTGGATTGAATATTGGGAAATGTTTTGTTGAATCATGATTGTTTAAAGAGAAATGAATGGTCAGAGTCAAACAGACCATTTCTTTCGTGACAGATGTCCGATGTGTTTCGTTCAAACAAAGACCGATGTCCGATCAACATAATTGTTTGCATGAATGATAAGCATATCAAGGTCTAAAATGAATAGCTAACTTGAATTATCAAATGGGATCTTGATGAACCATATTTATGTTGAGATGATCTCGATTCATTTAAACCCTACTTTCTTTTAGTGAATCAATGCAGGAGTGTTAGAGTAAAGGTCCACCGCGTGAGACCAACCCTCATGAAAGCAAGATGGGAACCAATCTCGGATCCGATATAAATGATTTGAACGTCATTTTGTTTAAAGAATTTTGTTAATGTGTGCCCCTAAGGCATATGATAAGGCACTTGATAAGATTCATTAAATGAGATTAATTAAACCTCACTATTATAGAAAGTAGTTGGAATATTGGAAATTTGGATGAAGAGTAAAATTTATTTTGGAGACCAAACTACCCCTTAATTTTTTTCTCCACTCCACTCCATTTCATTTGTTTTCTCCGAACTACCCATAGTTTTATTGTTAAAATTAAAATTAACCTTCGTCAAATTTACTCCACTAGGGCCATACAAAATTGCCAGGAGAAGATTTTCAGGGTGGGTATATTCCACCTGGTGTCCGTTCATGCATCCAAGTCATTCAAAAGTGTTTTGGACGGTCCAGATTTTAAAAAAGTTTTTTCAGGGAAGAGTTTAACTTTTCTAGGGAATTTTTTTTTTCAAAATTCGGACTGTCTAAAACACTTTTGGACGGCCTTGATGCGCCGAATGGACACCACATGGTAGCAGGGACGAACCCAAAAGGGGTCACGCGGGGGCACGTGCCCCCACTCGAACGCGTACCTCCACTTGAAATTAAAATATATTTTTTATATTTTTGTATAAATTATCATAATTATAAAAGTGTGCTAACATATAAATATACACACTTGCATATATCTCGAAAATACACGTATAGAATTGGGTTTTATGCCTAAATTTCATCATACGATACATTTATACTTGTTGCTTTAGGAGATGTTTGTCTATTTAGAACTATTCTTTCTTGATTTTCTTTATTTTTAACCGTCTGGGAGGAATATTTCAAGATAAAGCCACTAACAAAACTAGCTCAATCATTCTAAAATTTGTTGATGTTCATTTAAAACATACTTTAAAATTTGTCTGAGATTTTGTGCTCATTTTTTCCTAATTTAACTTAAAATAAGCGTCATAAACTTTTGTAGGTTTGTATGCCTTAATTTTGTACGATCTTATCGTGGTTGACTAAAAAAAATCAAATTTCTCTATTATAATTAATAGGTGCCTCTATTAAACTATATTTCTGGATCCGTCCCTCTGCGGTAGTGTGGTATCCACGCGGCACTGAAAAATTTCTCAATTGCCAGAGTATAGGACACAGTCCTCTCACTTTCTTTTTCTTTTTCTTTTAATTTCTTTCGGGTACGTCGGAAATTCACAGTCCTCTCACTTTCGGCACAGCTACTACTAGCTTATAGGCCATTAGGGGTAGAAGAGACACTGTGAACCCCTCAACGTTCGTTCCCCCTTCCTCCACGGCACCATCTGATTTCCTTCCCAATAGTTTTTTTTTTTCGTCTCCCGACTGGTTCTTTTCACTCTCTCTCTCTCTCTCTCTCTCTCTCTCCAGTATTTCAAGCCAGACCCCTACCCCCTTCCTTTTATCCCACAAAATAGAAAAACTTATGACATTTTACATCCAACAGTGTTGTTAACTAGCTAGCCTAGCTCATAGCCAATCAGCAAGCAAATGGGATTCGTTCCATCTTTGAATTTGTTTACGGCCTGTGAGAGTATATAGGAGATGAGATGCTTCAATGGCCATGAATATTTCACCACTTCAATTGTCTCTCTTACGTACCACTAGTACCCTTATTATTACACTTGTTATCATCATCCATCTTCTCCCTCCAGTCACTTGCTTCACTCCTCCAATACAACCTCCTGCAGACACTTCTCGGGTAATTAACTCTTCCAAACTCTCTCTCTCTCTCTCTCTCTCAATATATGTATATATATAGTACTGTATTATGTGTTTTTTTTTGTATTATCAGCACAATAAAAGTACATTCAAATGGATTTACTGGAGCTTTCCACAAAAATATTGGTTGGCACACAAAATCAGCATGGTGCTAGCTATCTCGTATTTTCGATACTCCTTTCGTCCTATTTTCCTTTTTAACGCCATAACAATAACAATGGTATTCATGTAATCCCGAACCGAAGATGTATATGAGCACGAGAGGAGTGAAACAGATCTAACATTTGGTAATATATGCACGAAGTGTCATGTTCTTTGAAATTTTACCACACCACTGAATTAGCAGTCCTTGTACGTACCTTTGTTCTTTTTGTAAGATTATTCTTTAAAAATTTAAAGATAAAGGATGTTCATATAAATTTGTAATCGTTTTGACCAATTTAAAGAATTTATTGAGATATTTAAATTAGTAGTACAAATTTTTAAGAAATACTCGCGAAAAACCTTACAGTAATTTTTATTTCGAAAGGTGCTGTCTCCGTCATGAATCATGTCCCTCTTGAAGATTTTAACTTATTGAAGGGGCGAAAATATATAATTTAAGTAGTTTTGACTTTATTTATTTATTTATTCACCTTTGAAATGTTTCACTGTGTTTATTTGAAAATGTACTGTAAAAGAATACTGTAGTCACTGATTTTTGTCATTGACTTTTCAAGAAGTACGTGTACACATCTTTTAAGAACAACAGAAAGCGGAATTATAAACCAATAAATGAAGGCTAATGAATATTGTTAACAGAGTATCATTTTGTTAAGGGTAGTGAATTTCACTCTCCAATTTTATTTTATTTTTTTTGACAAATGCTCTATTTTTTTTAGTAAAAGACAAGCTCAGTGCATTTATTCAAAAAGGAGTAAAATTAATTTTCCTGTTAAAAAAAGAAACTATATGAGAGAGAGAGAGAGAGAGTCTTTTTTTTATTTTTTTTTGTGTGTGTGGTTAAATCTACACCTAGTTAGTTTTAAAAAAATTATACTAGTTCAACGGCCATGGTAATAAAACTTGTGGAGTCACAAGAATATGTAGATTCTATAGACTTTGTTGCGATACGATATTTTTGTGGATTGTAAAGGAGAACCTCTTGAAATTATTTTGGAAACATTAATTGCAAGCGGGAATGTTTGTATTATCTTATGCACGCCTTGCTACCGGTAGACGATTGAGTTGGGTTAATCGTGTTGGTTAATAACGTGTGCAGGGTTCGTTACTTGAAGGGAAGACCAGATTGGGTTCAACCCCGCCCAGTTGCCACAACAAGTGCAACCAGTGCCACCCTTGCTTTGCAGTCCAAGTACCAACCATGCCGAGTCACGACCGGTTCCAACCAGGCCTCACCCCCACGGAGTTCTCCGACGACTCGTCTCCATCGTCTTCATCTTTCACCAACAAGTACACCAATTACAAGCCTCTCGGCTGGAAATGCAGATGCCGCAACCACTTCTTCAACCCTTAATTCCACTAGAAAATCCCAATTTTCCAGCCTTCATTAAAATTCCTTAAGTAGTTCTACTGCTACTTAATGTACTACTATATATATATATATATGTATGAGTTTGTTTGTTTGTTTGGAGACGATTTCTCTGTCGTGGGCTAATTGATCTACACATGTGCAGTCCGGCCGATCGGGATCCTCTACGAGGATTCTCTCCGTGAGGATGGTGGCTCCAACCGCATATCGGTGGTACTTATAGTCCGTTCTCTTCTTGAAAAGGGCGTTGTTCGTTCCATCAGTGATTGATTATTATTATTTTTCCCTAGAGACAAGACATAATGAATGGGGAGGTTGTGTGTACGTAAGCAAATTAAAGTGTGTGTGTGTACATTGAGGTGTCAAACAGATTTGTACAGAAGTTGTAACAGACTTTCCCAGTCTCGTTTTGGTATGCTGCTAATGCTTTTTCGTAGTATTTGGTAACTTTATGTAATTTACTCGGTGTGCGCAGTGCACCACCCCAAAACTTGATTCCAGAAGCTAGTATTCGTATTTGCTTGGTTTTGGTCAGTTTCGTTATCCTCTCGGGATCCTCAAAAGTGCCATTTGAATAATACTGTAAGAGCCAAATTCAATAATGAACGTGAGCTGAGCGAGGATTGATACCGAGAGTAGAAATTGAGAATGAGAACGAATACAATTTTGCGTAGGAACTCATGGCAGGTTTAAAATCAATTGTGATGTAGCTATTATGAAGAATGGGCAAGAGGCAGCGTGTGCCGCTGTGGTGCGTAATTGGAAAGGCAAGTTGATTGATGGCCATGTGATTTCTGCTAAAGTCTCAAGCTCTCTTCAAGGAGAACTTTTAGCCATTCGGCTTGCTTGTGGGATGGCGAGTTCTCTGGGCCTGTTTGAAGTAGAGATTGAATCGGATAATCAATTGGCTATAAAGCTTAGTGTTTCAGAGTCGGTTCCTCCCTGGGAAGTTGGAGCGGTGGTTCAAGACATCAAGCTTTTGAAGCAGAGTGGTGGGTTTTCTTTCAAGTGGGTGAAGAGGGAAGCCAATGGGTTGGCTCATTTGGTTGCTTCCAAATCCCTTAGGAGACTTCTACCTAGAAATTGGGTGGCTAGTCCCCCATCTTTTGTTGCTTCTATTTTAATGAGTGATTGTATTTCGCCCTTGTAGCCGTGTGGGCAAGGTTTTAATGATCAAAAAAAAAATGTTTAGAGCAATATACTGTTTGTCTTTGTATTGGGCAATTTTTGACTATCAGTGCATGAGACTTAGATGTGTAAAATATTACTGTAGTACAGTAGTAATTAGTGAAAATTACTTGTAATTTGAGAGATTTTCCTACTTAGTGGGGTCGCTTGACCAAACTTTTTAACACCTCCCTCCGCTCTTGGGAGCAGTACTGGGTGATTTTTGACGTGGTTGAATTTGTAAAACACAAAAACGGATTGCAACACTTGACTGGAACTCAAGTAATTCCAGATTAATGTATTTTAAGATTTCTGATCAACGCGATTTCTGACATGGTTTATGTACTCAACAAGAACGATTTGAATCATCGAAGTGAGTCCGGAAAAGACCCAAAATGATACTCCTACTAGCTAGGGTGTCCAATTCTTCTGGAACGGGGAAGAAGGATCCAAATCCTATGCTCTATCTAGCAATAATGGAGACCATAGTATACGATACGGCTTGAGAGCATGTTTGGTCTGGTTGCTAGGCCTTGTCCCTTTCTACCAGTAGGAGCTTTTGTCCTGAGATGGGATCGCCAAGTTCCAATATTGGTTACGTAGGGTAAGCAACACTATGGACAACCGCAACTCTAGCTTCACGTCTATGGCCGCTGGGCCTCGTGGGATCACCCCATGCTCATTAATCAACCTTCATATTCGGTATTGCTAACCTTCGCCTACTAGACGGAGAATAATATGTCAATAATTCCAAATAAGTTCGGATATTATTTCATATCTGTCGTGAAATTTTCATGTACTCATAGATGCACGAATCAAATCGAAGTATAGTGTGATGTCGAACCCACAGGGACTTGTGATTTTTAATAGGAAAAACAAAATAACTCAAAGTGATTAAACCCTAACCTAGTTAACAAAGTGTGATTAATTTTTTTAACTAAAAAATAAATAAACAATGACAAAAGAAAACTATATTAAGCTATCACGGCAAAGTAGTGGAGATTACCTGTTGAGAAAAACAACTAAGGTTTTGAAATCCATACCCACAAATATATGATTTTTTGCACAATGATTTAGAGGCTAATTAATCTTAACCACCATGGATAATATGTCGTTAAGGCCTTTTAATATATATAACAAAAAAATGCTCCTCCTTTGCTTCAAGGCTTAAGCCAAAATTATTATACTAGCTAGTAGATATCTCATATTTAAATACTATTAATTTTGATAAACCAAGTCATTCGATTTGACTAATAGGTTGATATCAAATCATGGAAAAAACCCTCCACTTGTTATATATATCTGCCCAGCTCATAAAGAAAACAAATCCCCTCTAACTCTAAACTCTCGTTTTTGGTCATTAAAATCTATGAAGAGATTGTCTTGCCTAATTGATTTGCTATCTACTACTATTCAAACTAAAATTCCTTTGTGCCCAATTGGCTTACAACTCTAGCAAATGGGAATTAATTAGGAGAAAATGACGGTACATGACGTGTTTTGATAATTAATACCCGCCAAAGATATATTGAGAACATTTGTTAATGCTGAAAATGTCCTTAACGGGTATTAATTGTCAAGACACGTCATTGGCCATCATTTTCCCATTAATTTGATCACGGACTTTGACCTAATACCAAGTAAAATTTGACTTCCCGCACTTTGAATATAAGTTGTTTAGGTGCTTTTAGGAACTAACAACATGTTATATGGGACTTCAATTTGTCAAAAGTTTGCGGTCAACAATATCTCATGGAAATTAATATATTTTTATAAATATCAATACACATCTCTCGAATATTAATTCACCTTTACCTATTATGCTACACCTTTTGGGAGGATTTTAGAATAATCCTAATAATAGCAATCACTTATAAGAATTTTTGAAAATTTAATTCTGATGGAAAAGCAAAAGCTGCTACAAACACACTACACAACTTACGAGGAATCAAGATTGAGAACAACAATCTCGATTCCTATGCGGATCAACGTGTTTTTTCCTCACGCTGATCCGAATAGGAAAACAATCAGCAAAAAGGTCCACAAAACCTATTCTGGGCCTAAATTATTGGGTTAAAAATGTTTTAGGCCCATGGATGTGGGCTGGACAGTTGATAAGGTGCACTTCACTTGGGCTGGGCTAAAACATAACCCCCGCCGTCAGAACAAAGCTAACGGCCGTTGAATTCCGTTACAACCGAACAAACAACTTCTCCCACCACACAAACGATACCCGCCATAACTCCCACACTTCATTCATGGCCTTCACTCGCACAACTCTCCTCGTCCCTCTCACTCCCTCTCTCTCTCCTCGCTTCTCTCTCCTCACCTCCTCTCTCTCTCCTCTCCGAACTACCACCAGGATTAAACCACTGTCAGTGTCGGTTTCCTCGCGGTCACTGCAAGCTCTGATATTCGACTGCGACGGCGTGATACTGGAGTCCGAGCACTTGCATCGACAGGCTTACAACGACGCTTTCTCTCACTTCGACGTCCGCTGCCCCTCCTCCGCCACGTCTCAGCCCCTCAATTGGGACTCCGACTTCTACGACGAGCTCCAGAATCGAATCGGCGGTGGAAAACCTAAGATGCGATGGTCTCTCTCTCTCTCTCTATAGATTTCTCGAATTTCGCACTTCTGCATGTTTCATTTACAAGCGCGTTACGAAAAGAAAAAACTGTTTTTTTTTAAATATTTTTTTCGGTAAGTAAAACTGTCATTTTTAATTATAGTTATCCCTCGTCGATGCACGATTTAAAGACAAAGTTTGAATTAGAGGGAAAACAAATTGAGGGAGAGAGAATGTTAGTGGCTGAGGTAGATTTTTGTGGGATTATTTTTATTTTATTGGAAAAAGGAGAGCATGCCGTGTGCCATACACATGCTTAGTATATAGTATTTTCTCCGTTTCAAAATGCTTGTCCGGTCCGCAAAACGATAATTTAAAAATAACACAAAATTTTCATGAAAAATTCAAACTTTTTTCAGTAATTTACTAGAGACCAATGGGTTCTTTTAATTTATGAAAAAAGTTTCAGTTTTTTTTGTAAGAAAATTATTATTGAGAACGGAGGTAGCAACATAATATAGAAAGAGAGATAGAAGTATAGATAGATAGGTAGGTTGGCAACAAATTACTATTGTGATTGGAATTTGAATGGTTTAGGTACTTTAAGGAGCATGGTTGGCCGTCTTCTTCTATATTTGAGAAACCTCCGGAGGATGATGCTGCCAGAGCGAAGTTAATTGATACTATTCAGGTAGGCCAGCTTGAAGTATATTTCTATGGGCAAAAAGATTGACAGAGAAGATTCATTATTGATTGGACATGTGGGAATGACAAGTCGCACATTGGATAAACATAACAATGGTCGCTCTTAACATATGAATGAACTCAGATCACTTTAAAGGTTAAGCCGTGATTTTCATAACACGGCTGAGGGGCTTGGACCCGGGACCCCCATTTTTCTGTTGTGCTGCTTGCAATACGTGTTATAATTGTAATTTGGGCTGAATCTGAGACCACTTGAGGACTTATTTGGCTTTGTGATAAGGTTTCATATGTTCGAGTTTCTATGCTCATTTTTTAGTTTTTTTTCCCTTGTTTCGAAAGATTGATGAGGTTTTAAACTCGTACCATCTACTCTTTGGTTGTACTAATTATTTGAGGGTTATCTATAGGATTGGAAGACTGAAAGGTACAAAGAGATTATCAAATCTGGAACTGTAAGGAGAGACATGTATCTCAGTATTTTATGATCATGTGGTAACTCGTCTCTGGGACAAAAAATGTTGTCCATGAACGATTGTGGAGAAAATGATTTCTTGTTATTAATGAGCAGGTGGAGCCTAGACCTGGAGTTTTGAGACTGATGGATGAGGCAAGGGCTGCGGTAAGATTTACTACCTTTTAAATGCAATTACACTTTTATCATTCTACCGGAGTTGTCCAACCTTTTTGCATCTGTAAGCCAGAATGTATTTGGGTTAGGGAAGAATTTTTGTGTACATGATGGATTCTTTTTTGGTGTATGCTATAATCTTTCATCTCAATTTTGAATAAACGGTTGTGGTTATGGTTATAGGGTAAACAACTAGCAGTTTGCTCTGCTGCAACAAAAAGTTCTGTCATACTATGCCTAGAAAACCTTATTGGAATGGTAAGTCCAGTGTAAATTCTTAGACAACTAGACCTAGTTCCTTTGTTCTCTCCATTTATGTTTTATTGTTTTTCTTTTGTTATAGGACCGGTTCCAGAGTCTTGATTGCTTCCTCGCAGGTAAGTTCATATAAGCTTCGGAAGTGATTTTTTTGTACTTGTTCTCGCCTTGTGATCAAGTACTTGTTGATGTCCTTGAGGATTTGCGTGCCTAAATTTCACAGTAGCAATTGATTCTTCTATGCCCAAATCAGTACCAATCGTATTTGGGGGTTGTGCGTGTGCATGTGTGTGTGTGCACGCGTGGGTCCATTTCCTAACAACTTAATCTTTTGGAACCATTGGCGACCGAAGAATATAACGTACCTTCAACAGTCATGCATATGACATAATGACACAACATGACTTCAGTTCGAGCTAAAGAGGATATAGCACATTATGTTTAATTCTGTTACTTAAGTCTTTTAACACCATGGTATCTGTTGCTCCGTGATGTAGTTCGGTACAGCTAAAGAATATGGGTTTGTGCTGGTAGCAATTCTGAAGATAATAGTGACAGTGGAAGTACTGGTCTTGGTATTTTTTTGACTTTTAAGAATGTAACCAATGTTTAGGTTGCAAATTTTTTCTTGCGTAACGAGTTCGATAATTCCCAAAGCAACCAATGTAATTGGAAATTACAGGAATCAAGCTGGAATGCGCATTCAGTCTCTAAAGATGCATTCTTACCTTGATTAACCAAACTTCTTGGAACATGATTCATTGACCATATAGTATTTTCACCCAGTGCATCAACTTAGTTGAAGGAGACCAAAATGGTAAACGACCTTGAATTTAAGCTACATTAGATACACAATGAACTCGTTGCAAGTATCATTCATTATCTTTCCCTTTTGTTCTACTTTTTGGAGAAGTTTTATTTCCAGTTCTATTTTATTTTTGTAGGCGATGATGTGAAAGAAAAGAAGCCTGATCCTTCAATTTATTTGACAGCTGCTACGGTAAGCTGGCGTGTGGGATTTTGTGCATATATGTCTAAGATGATGATTTATTTGGTGTTTGTCATAATTATGATCTCTTACACCTTGCAGAAGCTGGGTGTTTCAGGGAAAGAATGTTTGGTGGTGGAGGATTCTGTTATTGGGCTACAGGTTAAGCTCATACTTTATGATGACGCTTAAATCTACGAGTTATTGTTTTCAAAACATAAATGCTCGTACATCAAGGAATGAAGTTATGGGGTTACAAATTTGATTTATCTGTTACAATGCCTTCATGTTCACGCCATCTATTCTGTTTGGTATTTTGATCCTGAACTACCTTTATACGGCTTGGCTTCGCAATTGCTCCCCGGTTCCTCATGGTCGTTTAGTTTAGTATGGCCGCAAAGAATTACTATTGGCCACTAAGTTTTACTCGTGGCCGCAAAGAATTACTCCTGGCCGCGAAGAATTACACCGGGCCGCCAAGAATTACTCTTGGCTACAAAGAATTACTTCTGACCGCAAAGAATTACTCCTGGCCGCATCTCGCGGCTGGTGAACCAGCCCCCACGCAACCCATACCAAGATTTGAAACGTGGTTTTGCCAGAATGCCCGCTCCATGTAGAGACACTATTTTTTACTCAATTGCAAATAATGGAGTACAATTTACAAACATGAACTCTCTCTCTCAAGCACTCTGGTCTCTCTACCACTCTCTCTGTTTCACCCTACACATATATACACACACAGAGAAGGAAGAAGAACACAAAAGGCCATTGATGGCCGGCAACGCATGCAAGAAAAACACAGCGTCGAAGGGCGCACGAAAAGCAGCTGTCGGCAGCTGATCTGGTTTGGGGACCACTCTCTCCATGGCCTCTCTCTTGAACCAGTCAACAAAAACTTCTATCATTCTTCCATCACATGTCCTTGATTGGTCCGACTTTGCCCCAGAGGCCTCCTTCTTGTTCAAAATATCAGGAAATTGCTTCATGGGTATTGAACCCAAGATACTAATTTAGTTTAACCAATGCAGGCTGCCACAAGTGCTGGGATGTCATGTGTTATTACATATACTCCATCTACAGCTAATCAGGTGAGAGAGCCGTAAGGTATTTTACTAGGATGGTGTTTGTTATACTCCATTTAAAATGTCTGTTGCAACCTAATGTCTTCAATTACTATAGGATTTTGAAAACGCAATAGGAATCTACCCTGACTTGAATAGTGTAAGGTATAGTACCTATTCAGTTTCTAAAGACGGGTATTTTGTTTTGTGTGTTCACATCCTCTTCATATACTGTTGTTCATATGACCCCTGCAGATTGAAGGACTTAGAGTTGTTGCTTCAGGATGCTGTTGCTGCGACTTAGGGAACTAACAGATTCCGTTGCTCATAGCTCGTCTGCTCGGGTTGTTACTTGCTTTTAACAGATTGCAGGTATCTTTGGTTTCTCATCATCACAACGCGGTTACCAACTTTTTCTTATTCCACAAAATAATATTTGGTAACCTTAATTTTTGTTTTGATAAAGAAAAATCCTAAATTTGAATGGTTCCTTGTTTTGCATTCATTGACTGTTAAATTTCTATTTCAAGGTTTATATTTGTAAATATTCAACGATTAATTACTACGCAATAAAGGCCTCTCTCTTTCTGTCCTGTGTGTATGGTAACTATCAATATATCTTGACAGAGTAATGCTGTACGAAGAAACAAATTTTAGAACATATTAATTTGCGGTGGCAATTCAGCTGTTCTTATGGCGTTATTTTATATGGGGTTCATTTCAAATTCCAAAACTTTATTAATGCAGTATAACAACTATGAATTAGAGGAGTTAGTGAGATATCATGTAACAATTTCCATTTCAGAAGTCCGTCATCACTTCTTTCTATTGTTTGTCATGACTCATGATGACTAGTTAGTACAAATGATATAAAATACTTGGTAGAACTGGTATAAAAATTATAGTAAGTAAAATACTACACACAAGTGTGTATTGAAGCCGGCTTTCATTGCAAAATAGATAGTGCTGAGGTGTGGTGTCAATAAGCGTTCGACAAGGGCTTTGAGCACTAAACTAGAAACCTTCGCTACTCACTATGTAAGTGTTCGACAAGGGCTTCGAGCACTAAACCTGTAAAGCTTCACTGCTCACTATAAGGAAGAGCTTCTTTGATGAACCTATCAAAGTTCTTGTAAGATGAACCTCCAACAGCTGTGGCCTCGCCTGCTTTCTTCTTCCATTCCAGAGCCTTTCTCCTCATTTGTTTCCCTTTGTCGCCTTCCATCATTTCATTAACAAGTTCTTCAATTTCTCTGCGCTTCACATCATCATTAACCTCCATTCCAACCCCCCACTCGGTGCAAATATACCAACAATTTGTCTGTTGCTCGGCAAAGAAAGGCCAGCACATCATGGGTACTCCTCCACATATGCTTTCCAATGTAGAGTTCCAGCCACAGTGTGTTAGAAAAACACCAATTGATGGTGGGAAAGCACTTGTTACTGTGGGCACCAACTTGCTACCATTCCTCGATCTTTAGTCTCCTCAAGAAAGCCTTGGGGCAATATTGCAGAATCGCCCATTACAACATCTGGTCGAACAATCCACAGAAATGGCCGCTTGCTATTTGCAAGCCCCCATGCAAATTCCTTCAGATGCTGATCCGTCATTACGGTCACGCATCCATAGTTTACGTACACAACTGACTTTGATTCTCTTTGATCCAGCCATTTGAGACATTCTCTGTCTTCCTTCCATAAACTTGAATTTAGCAACTTGGCTTTGTCACCAATCACATTCCATGCTAACAAGGATACTGGCCCTGTAACGTGTAGGGAATGATATAGTTACCCAATATTTACAAAAAAAAATTATATGGACTTGTCAAATCATTTCGTATTGATCATCTATGAAGCACCAACTGTCGGACACACCCGGAAAATGGTGGGATACGTATGGAAGGTGCCATTTCCAATTAATTAACTTTCTTGAATTTTACAAAGGGTGCAGCCCTGCAGGTATACGTTTTGTAAGTCGTAGTATTGAAGTTGTAAAAGTATGAATTACAAGTAATAGTAAAAATTGTTTCTGCACATGGGTATTCATATGAAAAACAGCTAAAAAGATGCAAGATATTTGTGCATATTCTGTCATGTCCCAAACCTTGCAATGTGTGCGTCCCTATTAACAAAGAATTGTCACTTCCAGTACTAGAACTATCCACTCCTGCTCTCAATTCTCGGTCCACACTCCACCTCTCATGAGTTTTAGTAGTTCAGGATGTTTTTGAAATGCGATTTGACGCTCTCGCTCCCGCTTTCGCTCACACTCACACACATGTTTAATGTGACTTAAGTCCCTTATCAGCCTCAACGCTTCTTTGTTGAATATTCATTGAGTTTTTCTGTTTGTAATGGATTACCCAGAGTGTAAATGTGAGGGAACTTCGAAGAGATAGCTTGCAAAACTTCATCCTCCAAAGCGTCGAAAGTGTTGAAGATGATTGCAGATGATTTTAAGCAATTTTGCGCTTCCTCTTTTAAGTAATTGAGCAAGATGTCTTCAGGATCTGTGGTTCTGATGAAGGAAGGGATGTCCTTCAATCGGATGTTTCTCATGCCTTGGATCCAATCTATTCATGTATCAAGAGAGCCATCACTTGTGAAACTCTCATCTGGCAAAACATGAAGGATATAAATTAGCTTAGATCACCTTATTCGTTCCAAAAAATTGAAGGGACAAATTAAGAATGCAATACATTATAAGTGAGCAAATGTTGAAATTTTATGGCATAATGTTTCGATTTTAGCTCTGTTACACAGATTCTGGTACGGGTCAGGTGCAGATATGTATCAAGGTATCAAATTCGTTTGTTGCTTACTATGATAGATACTGGAACACAGCTAGTTTCCAACAAGACATGCCTCTTACATGTAAGGTACTTCACAATTTAAAACAGTCCAGGTGACACGCTTAGGAGCGCTCGAAGGAATTATTAAGTACCTTTGAATGAGACAATTCCTTTTTTGATAAGTTCAGGGTATTGAAGATACCCCATGAGTCCACAAGCGGAGGCAGTCCAAAACTGAACCTCCGGAATCCCCAATTCTTCTGCAGCTTCTCTCCCGAAGCCCATGACTCCATCAGAAACCACATACGAAACCTGAGGCGTTGTTGCTGATGAATTGAGCTCGGTCAATAAAGCCCGAAACGGCCCCAAACAATTTGTTCAGAGTGAAGCGTAGAGCGCCGGAGGGTCTTGAGTCGCATCACGATCGGATGACGGAAGCCCGTCTGGAATGGTCTTGAACTGGAAACCGACATAGCCCTCGACGTACTCTGGTCCTCTAGACCGGACCAAGCGTTTGTGGTTGAATTCTGTGTTGACATAGGTGATGAAGAAGCCTCTAGAGTGCAGAAGTTGGGCTAGTTTCATCATGGGGGTTACATGCCCTTGTGCCGGAAAAGGTACACAAACTGCATGGGGCTTTCTTTCTGATGTTTCGGCACTCATAGTTACAGTGACTAAAAGCCTCTGTTGAAGGAAAGCTAACCATATGTGGTTCTTAAATAACCAAAAAATCTCTTGAGTATGTCCTGTCCAATTCTGCCTCTGTTCTCCAGGTCCTTTTGGCCGGAAATATTGTAGGGAAAAGTAAGACCCAAGAACGTGCCTTAAGTGGGTTGCTTGATCAAGTGAGACAAAATTAGCTTCGTCAGGGTTGACTAAACTACAATTTAATTTGGTGGAAAACCATTCCAATTAGTCCACCGAAACTATCAGAAACCTCTGTTATACTAAAAAAATGTTGAGCCGAGCCGAGAGAGTTCTGGAGGGAGAGAGTCTCGGACAGGGGCGGAGCTAGTTGGTGGGGGTGTGTCACGTGTCACCTCTGTTTCAGAAATACCCAAAAAGTTTTTTACACGAAACCGTTAAATTAGAATCATCGTTTGTAAAGTGTAAAGATGGTGCCAGTAACTAGTGCTCCAAGCACCAAACAGGGGTTTCGAGCCTCCCTGTATATAATTTTTGGAAAAACTCCTCTCAGCTAGTGCGTTCTCTCTCTCTCTCTCTCTCTCTCTCTCTCTCTCTCTCTCTCTATATATATATATATATATATATTTGCATAAATTTTCCACTAATTAGAGAGGATTGTGACCCATTCATGTATTAAAATTTTTTCCACAAGTTTAAGTATTTTTACTACTTGTTTCTTTTCAGATCATGGTGCGTGTGAATAAATTTATAGGAAAAAGAATTCACAAACATGTCGATTTATACTTGTATGAATAAGTTACGGATTAATCCTTTTTCTACACTTGGGGTGAAAGAGGGAAGCCCCATTGCCCTCGGCATATATCCCCGGAAACTTGCCAACTTTTTTTTTATTTTGGTGTTGTGCTTGCTAGGGGAGAAAGCGGAAGGCGATAGCTCCCCCCTATTGGAGCTACTTGTCAACATAAATTTGTAACAGTGTTTACCTAAAGAGAAAGCGAGATGTAGCGGTTTTCAAGAATTCCATTGGTGCCATCCCGTATGCCAGTCCTGGCTCCGCCCATGGTCTTGGGTAGGGTGAGTCTCCACCATAGACTTGATTTACTCCTTTCCTTTTTAATATTTTTGTTGACTATGGTTTAATTGCACAATGGTTAAAGATGAGATAAGATGTAAAGTGATAGTATAATTACCAACAAGGAGATAGATAATGTTCAACCACTTTTTAGGTGGGTGAACAAAATCGCACTCGGCTTTATTGGTCGAACCATGAAAGAAGTGGGTCTGTACTTTAAATTCTTTTCTTTGGCAGTTTTATTATTTCACAAAAGCTCATGTACTCCAGTTATTTAAAATCACATTTTCTTTCGATTCTGAGCATCAATTTTGATTAGTGCCAAGTACCATATACTGTTAAGGAAATAGATACTATGTAAGAAATTTTATATTTATCTCAAAATCAATTGGTAATGAGCGGAGAGATCCCAAATGTTATTAAGTAATCACCCATTCCACTCTCAAGCAATGTGAGATTCTATTTCCTTAACATCCCCCTCACGTGCAGCCGCGTTTGAGGTCTGTCACGTGTGGCCACTTTTGGGTCCTATAATCGTGCAGCCTTTTTGCTGGTCTGTAATCGTGGGGTGTAGATTGTAAATTTTTAAAATGTGGTGTGAAATGGGCCCCGCTCTGATACCATGTAGGAACTTTATGTTTATCTCAAAACCAATTGGCAATGAGCCCATGAGTGGAGAGGTCTCAAATATTATTAAGTGATCACCCATTCCACTTCCAAGCAATGTGAGACTCTCTTTCCTTAACATTCCCCCTCACGTGCAGCCGCGTTTGAGGTCTATCATGTGTGACCACTTTTGGGTCCTATCATCGTGTAGCATTTTTGCTGGTCTATCATCATGGGGGTGTGGATTGTAATTTTTTAAAAATGTGGGGTGGAACAGGCCCTGCTCTAATGTAGAAACTTTACGTCCATCTCAAAACCAATTAGTAATGAGTGAAGAGATCCCAAATGTTATTTAGTGATCACCCATTCTACTCTCAAGCAATGTGAGACTCTATTTCCTTAACATCCCCCCTCACATGCAGCCGCGTTTGAGGTCTGTCACGTGTGGCCACTTTTGGGTCCTATCATCGTGCAGCTTTTTGCTGGTTTGTCATCGTGGGATGTGGATTGTAATTTTTTTAAAATGTGGGGTGGAACGGACCCTGCTCTGATACCATGTAAAAACTTTATATCCATCTCAAAACCATTTGGCAATGAGTGGAAAGGTCCCAAATGTTATTAAGTGATCACCCATTCCACACCCAAGCAATGTGAGATTCTATTTCCTTAACATATACAACTCCTTTTATATAGACATATGGAGTAATAGTATGGAAAGCTCTATGATTCAAGATAAACAGATTGAGAAAAATGCCCAAAATATTAGGCTCCGTTTGGTTGGACGTAAAATGTCTTACAATTGAAAATATTTTACATGAAAAATGAAAATTTACAATTATTTTCCGGTGTTTGGTTGAAGTCAAAATTTATTTTCACAAATCAATAACTCGTCTACTTGTCCTACGCATTGGGTACTTGGAGGAAAGGCAAGTAGAGGAGAAGTTTTTTAGTGCCGAGTGGGCACTGGCCACGTGATGCTGAGCACCATCTCTGTTGTCCAAACGTGTTTTGGACGGTCCAGATCTATTTGGGTAATTTTTAAGTGTAAAATTATCAAAACACCCCCTCAAGCCCAAACAGATCTGGACCGTCCAAAACACGTTTGGACAGCCGAGATGTGTGCTCGGCACCACGTGGCCCGTGCCTGCTCGGCACTGAAAAATTTCTCCAAGTAGAGAGATGAAGAACATTTCTGCCCTGGCTTGGTGCACGTGGGTAGAGGGAGACTTATTTAGAGAGAGAGAGAGAGAGAATCCTCCATTGCAAAGCTTTTGCAAATGTGTTCACATGGCCACGCAATAGAGGAATAGAATTCTTCACTGGGGCACAACTAGTCCAGCGAGATGATCGGGTAAAATAACTTACGGGGCTTTTGGCGGTAAATCGTTTTACACCCAAAGTTGCAAAAGATTTTCCCAAAAAGTTCATTTTCTGGAATTTTCAACAATCAAATATCGGAAATTATGTAAAATGTTTTTGACAAAAATATTTTACATCCAATCAAACGGAGCCTTAATCACTATTAAGGGATGGACTCATTGAATTTTGGGCAGTTTTTGAGGGGAGCATTTTTCTTGGACTGCAGCACTTTCTCCAATTATTATCTGATTTACTCTTTATATAGGAGAGCTTCCTTTATGAACCTATCAAAGTTATTGTAAGATGATCCCCCAACGTCTACAGCTTCTTCTGCTTTCTTCTTCCACTCCTTAGCTTTGCTTCTCATTTTCTTCCCCCCTTCCCCTTCCATCATTTCCCTAACTAGAGCTTCAACCTCGCCGCGCTTCACATCATAATTCACCTCTACTCCCATGCCCCAATGCGTGCATGCATATCGACAATTCGTTTGTTGATCTGCGAAGAAAGGCCAGCAAATCACTGGCATGCCTCCGCACACTGCTTCTGTCATGGAATTCCACCCACAGTGCATCAGAAATGCCCCAACAGACGGGTGACCAAGCACTTGTTCTTGAGCGCACCAACTCACTAGCAATCCTCTATCCTTGGTTTCCTCTAAGAAATCTTCAGGCAGTTTTGCTGAATCACCCATGACAACATCAGGCCTAACAACCCACAAAAATGAGTGGTTGCTGTTTGCAAGCCCCCATGCAAATTCCTTCAAGTGTTGCCCACTCATCACTGTGACACTTCCATAATTCACATACACAACTGAGTTAGGCTCCTTTTGGTCTAGCCATTCAATACATTTTGGGTCCTCTTTCCATAGACTTGAATTCAGTGAATTGACTTGGCTATCACTCACTTGCTTGCACAGCAAGCTAAGTGGTCCGACGGTGTAAATGTTGGGAAATCTTGAAGCGATTGCCTCCAACACTTCCTGTTCGAATCCATCAAAGGTGTTGAAGATTATCGCCGGAGAATTCAAGCAATTTTGTGCTTCCTCTCCCTGGAAATCAAACATGATATCATTGGGGTCGGTGGTTCTCAGAAAGCTCGGGAGGTCCTTGAGTCGTATGTTCCTCATGCCCGGTATCCAATCAATGGGAGTATCAATAGTACCATCGCTCATGAAGTTCTCATCTGTAAACGTCGAAGTTGAATTTGAGTTCTTACGAAAATCTTGAAGTCAATAAAATTGAGAGCAAAGAGAGCATTGTTAAAATAAATCATGTATGGATGCTGATTTTGACGCTTCACTTTTGTACGCAATAACATAAAGTGACTAGTAATTTCATGTACAAAATAGAGCGCCTGCGTACAAAAGTGGAACACGAAAATCAATTTCCAACATGTATAACACTTTGTTAATTAGGTTCCCATCTCAGAAATATTCTCTTCAAATTTTTTGATTGTTTCATCATTCGTGTTTTTTCGTTTTTAGTGATTTTTTAATCAAATTTTCTACTAATTTTTTACTTTTTTTGATTTATATACTACTCCATATAGCGTACTTCTATTTAAAAAGTAAAAAAGTTTATTAAAATGTTAAAAAATTTGACTAAAGATGTAAAAATACGCAAATCTATAAGCATTTTTTATCTCAAAAATATAGCTCAAAATTAAACAGACACACAGACAAAAAAAAAAACTTAAGAGTTATACCTTTCTTTTTACTTATCCGCTTTCTAGTGAGCATTTTTTTAGTTTTTGTTAAATTTTTTGGGGCTTCTGTCATTGAAATGAATAGAAACGATATAGGAGTAGAATTTTAATCTATTTTTTGTTTTTTATTATGATTCTTTTCTACGAGACAAGTCTAAAAGAGTACATGTACAATAAACTAAAAAAAAACTGTTTTCACTCAAGTATTTCTTTTCTAACGAACTTGTTTTTAACTCTGTCACTTTTTACTTTTTGAATTCTTTTCATCTGTATAAATAAAGAATTGGAACTAAAGTTTAGAAAAAGGGCATAAATAAGCTGTTTACATTTAGAAAATACAAACACATACTGATAAATAGGAGTAATTGGAACCAAAACACATGTACCTTTCAATGGGAAAATGCCTCTTTTAATGAGCTCTCGAAAATGGAGGTACCCCATGAACGAACATGCAGAAGCAGTCCAGAACTGAACCTCTGGAACTCCAACCTCTTTGGCTGCCTCAATGCCAAAGCTCATGAGTCCATCAGAAATCACGCACGAAACCGGAGGCACCCCCGGCGTGGAATTCAGCCTGTGCAACAGCTCCACGAATGGAATAAGACAGTTCTTCCGGGTCGAGTCACACAGCGGCAGCACGTCCTGTGTCGCGTCCCGGTCGGATGGCGGGAGCCCGTCCGGGATGGTCTCGAAGCAGAAGTCGGTCAGTCCCTTGACCGACTCCGGTCCTCGAGACCTGATCAGACGTCTGTGGTTGAACTCGGTGTTGACGAAGGTGACGTGGAAGCCTCTGGAGTGGAGGAGCTTGGATAGTTGCATCATGGGGGAGACATGGCCTTGCGCTGGAAATGGGACGCAAACTACGTGAGGTTTTGGTGTTTCAGAGCCCATTTTCCAGCTAGCAAGTCTCTGAGCAACACGGCCGGGTCGTATTAGAATTCTGAAAATTGGAGAAAAGGAGGCCTTATTTTTTGTTGTATATATGGGTATGGATGTAATATTTATTGGAGAGAGAATGTAAGAGTGGCCTATGCTTTATTAGAGCAGGCCATATCAGTTTGTCTAATTCTGGAGAAATTTTTGGGTGCCGAGCACGTGGTACCTCAGCACGTGGTACCTCATGCACGATCATAGATGTTCAAACGTGTTTTGAACGCTTTTCAAAAAAAAAAAATTCGTGTTTTGAGCGGTCTAGATTTTAGAAAGAGTAGTCGGGTGAGGGTAGAGAGAAGGTATATAAATTTGGGTCGTCCGAAACATGTTTGGACAGCTGGGATGTGCGCAGGGTACTGTCACGTGGTACCCGCTCGGCACCCAAAAATTTCTCCCAAATTGTACACTTATAAGAAGTCATTGGTGTAGTTTAACTACTTAATTTTTAAATGTTTACAACACCAGCCTCTGTATTATACCTCCATTCTACTAAAATGTTTTTTTACTTAAATATATATTTTTAATTTTTTTTCAAAGCAGTGGTTGAGAGTAATGAAAGAGACAAAAATTTACTCCCTCCGTCCCATAAAGTTTGGCACTTTTACTATTTCAGCCCTATGAAAAAATTAATTATATCTTTTAATCCGTAAAGTTTTTTATAAGCAATATGAATTTTGTTTGATAGATTTTAATTTGTTCTATTAAACAAAGTTCAAAAAATTGCCTAAAACATTATGGATTGAAATATATATATGCAATTTAAAAATGGCATGCATTCCTGAAAATGCCAAACTTTATGGTAGGGGTGATACCGGTCCGGTTTCGATCGGTTTGGGCATATTTTTCGGTCAAAACCGGTTATCCGGTTTGAGATTTTTAGAAACCGGAACCGGTTGAGATAATCCGGTCCGGTTTCGATTGGCTCAACCGGTTTCGGTCCGGTTTATCCGGTTTTCATCCACGGGACATATTTTGGGTCCAACACATCAAAAAAATCCACAATTTAACCCACAAAATATCAACCAAAAACCCATAATTCAACCCTTTTTTTGGACCCAACAAAAAATGATCAATTTTGAACCCAATACATAAAAAAAAAACCCATAAAAATATAATTAAGCCCATAAAAACAGTTTATATATGTATATATATGGTTGATTTTATATAATAAATATTTATTAGACCAATATACATATATATAACCGGTCCGGTTTCGACAGGTTTTTAAAACACATAAACCGGATCGAAATTATTCAACCGGTTTAAAAAATTCGGTCCGGTCCGGTTTTTCCGTATTCGATCGATTTTAAGGTTTTGGCTGACAGCCCTACTTTATGGGACGGAGGGAGTATAAAATAATACTCCCTCCGTCCCTTTTAAGTGTCATGCTTTGTAATTCCAACTTATTAAAAAGACTTCATCATTATACCTTTCACATCAACTTTTTTCTCCACTTTCCTTACTTACCCATAATCATTACACTTTTACTCACTAACTTTTCAAAATAGCATCTACTTTTAGAGGCAAAATAGACAATGCACCAAATTTTACCCACTAACTTTACAAAATGGACATTTATTAAGGGACAGCCCAAAATGGAATACTGGACTCTAAATAAGGGACGGAGGGAGTAGTTGGGAGTGACTAATATCTTCTTATTTTTTAGGGGGCACTGTAGTAAGGATAAATTGTTAAGAGTATTTTAGGTAATTAAGAGCTTGTTTTGACCACTGCATAGCACCATCCCATTAATTCTTTTATACCGGCCATGAGATTTAGAGAATGAGATGTGGTGGATGCTTTTAGTTATACTAGGTGCATGCCGGCGTGCTCGCACAAGGATTTCGTGCCCATGAGCTTCTTTTTTGGTGAATAAATTGGCATGATATGAAATAACTAAACTGGAATAATTGGAGGGAGAACTGTGGGTAAAAGTTATTTACATAAATTTACAAGTGCTTAATAATTCCAAAGCCAAAGTTTCTGCCATCCTGATGCATTGTCAAGGCATCCAACCGAACATATGGAAAAAGTTCCGAAAAAACATAGTTGTTGTGCAATGTAAAGAAAATGCCAGCATGACTATAGTATTAAGACGGGTTAGGTGACTGGGAAATCAAGAGTCAAACTGTCCAAAATGAGAATTGATTGTCTGGTTGTCTCCATTGTCAAATTCCCAGGGCATTTGAAAACTGCGAGGAGAATTGCCCGAGCAATTTTCTCAGTTTGATAACAAAAAGTATGAATGTTATTGTAGGACGATTTTGGAAAGTGGTAAATCTTCAAAGCTTCATTTTGAAGCAAACTCCAAATGGGTATTCCCTTAACCTAGTATTTCGATGTATGTCACCAAGTCAGAGAGTCCCACTGGAAAGCATCCATGGGACAATAGCCGAATCTTTTATTAGTATTGTCAATTGGACTTTCTACCGGGAAATTTGACATCTCAACAAATCTATTCAAATGTGTAACTGAAATTAATACGATGATACTTGACGCCAAGTTAAACACAAAAGAGTAGCTCTCTCATGTAAAAAAAACCGCAACCACCCAAAAAATTAAATTCAGAATTCACAAATTCAAATGCGTACACAACCAAATCAAAAATAAGAGTATGGCAAACACTCAATATAGCCGAAAACGTAAGCAGTTGAAATAGCTACTTTGATTATTGTGCTTTCAAATGAATCTTTATCATCAATTTTTTGTATTGTATGCACGATCTTCTTGTTGGAAGAATCTTGTATTTTTCTAACCATGCAAAGAAAACCATTCAAACATTTCAACAAACATGCAAAGTGCTAATGCTACATAACTACATTCACTTTGTAGAAAAGAGATGGCAAAAGTTTCTTGTGGGAAGAATCTTGTATTTTTCTGACCATGCAAAGAAAACCATTCAAACATTTCATCAAACATGTAAAGTGCTACTGCTACATAACTACATTCACTTTGTGGAAAAGAGATAGCAAGAGTGGGATAGAGCTGGTCTAATATTATTTTGCATTCTCATCCACCTCTTTTCTTTTCTTTTTTAATCTTTATCGGCCAAATCGCCCACCAGTGGACTCCAAACCAGCCTTCTAAAACACCAGCATGGTGAACTACACTTGATGTCGTTCCAGAAAGCACATCACCATCAAAAACATGATTAGGGGGAAACATTCGCTGAACTACGTAGAACCGTTCAATCAACTGAGTACCAGAAATCACATATAATAGAATATCTATACCCTTCGCCGTAGCTACCAAATTGGCTCAAAATCCCCAATTCCAGTTAACCCTAACCCTAATTCGAATTCCAAACAATCGAATGAACAAGTTATAAACAATCGATTTCAGTTTAGCCACAACCCTAATCTGAGAAAAATCGGAACAATGGAGAGAGAGAGAGAGAGAGACCTTGTCGGCGGATGGAAGGCGCTAACGGAGGTGGCGGTTGCCGGCGGTCGCGGTGGTGGTTGTGGTGGTCTGGTCGGCGGTGGCGGTGGCGGAGGCGGAC
Source organism: Rhododendron griersonianum (assembly GCA_018127125.1). Taxonomy (NCBI): domain Eukaryota; kingdom Viridiplantae; phylum Streptophyta; class Magnoliopsida; order Ericales; family Ericaceae; genus Rhododendron; species Rhododendron griersonianum. Next base: position 1,698,340 of record CM030795.1, on the reverse strand, counting down.
GCAATGGTGGTGTTCGTTGGTGGGGTCCTCCTCCTCTCTCTCTCTCTCTCTCTCTCTCTCTCTCTTTCTTCGTTTAGAACCAGAGACCAACGCTTTTGATTTTAGGTCTCTCTCTGTGAGGAAGCAGGGGAGTGGGAGACGTGGCTTGAGGACTGGACGGCAATAGGGCAAAATCAAGGGGCAAATTGGTCCCAAATTGAAAAATGTCCAAACCCTTTCAATGTTCTTTTATTAACAGGGTACAAAAAGTTACTTCATGCTCCTATAGCAATGCTCCGAAGGCATTCACCACTACACATCGTTGTGAGTTTACAATAAGGCATGTGAATCCAACCGCCAATAAGAGAGCGGAAATGATATACAGAGTTTTTCCGATAACATCCCAACTATAAAAATTTGTGAGATGAAGATCGAATTAAGAACAGAAACTTTGAGCGAGCTAAACCAAGAATCGATTGATCGGAGTGAAAGATTATATGTGACTTGGAACTAACAATACAGAACTAGCACACTCAGATAATCTACGGGCACTCTCTTCAACATTGTCTCGTTAATTAACTTGTTTCATGATTTGTCATTAATTTTCTCCATAATAAGACAATATGTAACGTTGGTCATCTCTTGGACTGATTATTAAATGCCAAATGGGTCAATATTTAGGCCATCAAACTGGGTCTAGATGCGGATCAAAAAAAAAACTGGGTCTAGATGGATTTATTTTTTTAAAAGAAGAAGATCGATGTCATCTATTCTAATATCTATTCTAATATATAAAGGGAGAGCACAACTTTAGTGTCTCCTTGTCATGTATTTTCCTTTCCCACAAGTGCCCTCTTAATTTTTTTTAAAACAAATCAAAACAATTAACTCTGGGGATATATTGGACATTTCAATGCCAACAAAAAACTGCCGAAAACAGTTACAATCTCCCTTCCTATCCTCCTACTCCACAAACTGCACACATTTCTCTGTTCTTCTCCCCAATTTTTTTAAAACAATACAAAACAGTTCTTTTCTGTTCCGAAAGTCCTTCATTACAGATGCCAAACAATTCCAAGGTTAGTTCTTCACTAATGTCTAATTTTATTGGGTGTGGGTGAGTACACAGGTTTTACTGGATTCTTGATTTTGCCGTCGTTGTATGCTCTGATTGGTCATCATAATTCAATTAGAATTTCGTTGATTAGTGATAATAAACACTGTTTGTCATTCTTTGTATTGTTTCAATCATCATTTAGGCAAAACATTCTCTCAAAACATTCAACCAATGCCTAAAAAGGAGTAAATTTAATTGTTCTTTGAATTGGCCGTAGACCTTGAATTTTATTTTGAATACAAAATACCTCATGCACTCATGCATTTCTAAATCCTTAGTCTGGTCATTTATAGTATTTGTGTGGAACAAAAGCTAGAGTGAAGTGACAATAATTGTTTTTAAAAAAAAATCTCAAAACAAAAAAGGGGTGAGGAGGGGGTCACTGGGCATAGCAAGTAGCAACCCTCCCTCCCTTAGGGCTACCATAAGGACTTCAGACCCGCAACGGACCCTGTAAGGGACTAAAGAACCATAACAACTATCGCCCTACCAGTATCTATAATTTTGACGTTCTTTAATTTGTATTCTTTTAATTTAATTCGGGTTCTTCACCATCCTCTTATTTGTATATCTGTATGTTTTGCAACATAAGAATCCAAGAGCTAATCTCTTATTCTCTCTTTAATTTTTCCACCTTCTCCGTTTCTTTTTTCTTTTTTTATAAGTACAGGATTATGAAGAATATTTGATACTCTAGAGTGAAAAAAAAATGATTATTTGGTTGTTTGTTAAAATTTTAAAAAAAGAAGAGACCAAGAATAGGGGACGGAGGTTTACATAGTTGTCGTGAGTTAAGAAGAGGTTTTTTCTAAATTATTTTTCGACTTGCACATGCTTATCATGTTAATTTATCATACTACACGTCGGGCCACACGCGATACATGTGCAAGTTGGATTGTACAAACTTTGTGAAAAATCAATCAAACATTAAACGAAAAGAAATTTTGCAAATTTAGACAAAATCCGACTTGCACACGCATCGCGTGTGCCCCGGCTTTTAATAGCTACAGAAGCGATCGCCTAGATGGAATCATTGAACGGACTATTTCAAACTGGGCCAGAAACCTCCAATCGCGATCGCCTAGATGGAATCATTGGAATGGTCTATTTCAAACTGGGCCAGAAACCTCCAATCGTTGCTTCATTATCTAGATGACAAGTCAAAATAGTGTGTGGACCAAATTCGTCCACTACATATGTAGAAACTTTATATCCATCTCAAAGTCAATTAACAATAAGTGAAGAGGTCCAAGATGTTATTAAGTGATCACCTATTCTACTCCCAAACAATGTGGGATTCATTTTCTTAACATCCCCCCTCATGTGCAGCCGCGTTTAAGGTCAGTCACGTGTGACCACTTTTTGGGTTCTATCATCGTGCAGCCTTTTTGCAGGTCTGTCATCACAGGGTGTGGATTGTGAATTTTATAAAATGTGGGGGTGAAACGGATCCCGCTCTGATACCATGTGGGAACTTTATATCTATCTCAAAACCAATTGACAATGAGTGAAGAGGTCTCAGATGTTATGATCACCCATTCCACTCCTAAGCAATGTGTGATTCATTTTAAACATGAGGAGCTTCTATACGCACACCATTTTTTTCTAATATTCAGACAGCCCTCCAATGTCCATTTTTTAATTATGCATGCTTTGTTTTTAGGAACATAACTTTTGAAAGTCAGAATACAAAATATTCTCTCCACTCTGACGGTCCCATCCCATTGGCTAACATGGCTGGTTGGTGCTTCTACCATCTTTGGTCCTCCACTGCCACTGTTGCCTCTCCTATCGTCCCCTGTAATATACTTTGACTCCTCAATATTTGCACAACTCTAAACTTGGAAGGTGTAAAGATGTTGTGCATTTAGAATCTCTCGATAACATGGAATTTGCGTCGTCCAAACCTTATCCTTGAAAGTGAGGACCATATGCATTGAAACTTTTCCATTGATTTTAGAAGAATAAAACAAAATTGAGGGACATTTGGCAAATCTTCCAATGTGAACCTCTCCGTGTTGGAATTAGAAGTGGAAAGAGAGAGACGGGAAAAATGCAAGCTGTCGTGGGGAAGGACGACTACAAAATTTTAGTCATCGGGTGACAAAAATGTATATAAAATTAGTTTTGTATATAAAACACTCTATAGAATAAATATTTACGTATTTTGGTTGTAACTTATATATCAGGCCAAATTTATCATGTTTTATTGAGCCATATGAATTACTTACAAATTTAATAAGTTCTCAGTTGAGGTAGGTGCTTTTGATTTCCTCAAGAAGAAGCTGCTCCTAAGGTTGATACTTCTTGTGAAGTGCAAAAAGAGATCCAAGGCCTAAAATCAATTTCCAATAAAGAGGAATTGCAGTGAAATTAAGGAGTCTCTCGTGATATTAGACTGATCCCAATAGGAACTGCAAGAGTAAGTGAACAATTTAAGTGAATTTTTATTTACTCTTATGGTATTATACAAATATCCGGTGCAGACAATTAATAATAAAAAATAAAATTATGTACAAAAATATTCTATTAATTTAAGTGCATATTTTGAACCTTGGGGGTTCGTTTAAACCTCCTCAAAGACTAGTACCACGGATATCTCAATCTCTTTAAAGAGATATAGCATATGCGGTGGGTGAACCCAACATATAAATGTTTGGATCACACCAAATCCGTTTGTAGTCTAGTTGGTTATTTTTTAGGGGGCACTGTAGTAAGGATAAATGCTCGTACATCAAGGAATGAAGTTGTGGGGTTACAAATTTGATTTATCTGTTACAATGCCTTCATGTTCACGCCATCTATTCTGTTTGGTATTTTGATCCAGAACTACCTTTATACGGCTTGGCTTCGCAATTGCTCCCCGGTTCCTCATGGTCGTTTAGTTTAGTATGGCGGTAAAGAATTACTATTGGCCACGAAGTTTTACTCGTGGCCGCAAAGAATTACTCTTAGCCGCAAAGAATTACTCCTAGCCGCATCTCGCGGCTGGTGAACAAGACCCCACGCAACCCATACCAAGATTTGTAACTTGGTTTGGCCAGATTGCCCGCTCCATGGAGAGACACACTATTTTTTACTCAATTGCATGCAAATAATGGAGTACAAACATGAACTCTCTCTCTCAAGCACTCTGGTCTCTGTTATGGATTTTACGCAATCCTACAACGCCCCTACGGATCTTGAAACAATGGATCACAGAATAAAGCAAACAAATACGTGCGTAATGAAAACTGGAAAGAAAACGAGACACAAGATATACGTGGAAAAACCTCAACGTGAGGAAAAAACCACGGGAGCCACACCAGTCCACTATGAAATCAATCCAAGAGTACAAGTCTTCTCACAATCTCTCTGAGATGTGTTTTCTCTCGCCTCTCTCTTTTTCACGCTCAGAAAAAGTGATTACAAAAACCCTCACATGCGCAGCTGCGCACAAAACCCTAAATACAATTTAAGGCCCGAAGGCTCTCGGTAGCGCTATAGCCATTTTGCTATAGCGCTAGACCACGCGGTAGCGCTACACCAAAAATGGTGTAGCGCTAGGAAACCCACTGATCAAAAGGTTGCTGAAATGTTGTCTTACCCCAACAATCTCCCACTTGAAGATAACCTGAAGCATCCGCAAACAATCAACTGCAAACCCAAATAATCTCAATCAATCATGGACGTAGTCATCTGACCCCTCTTGGTGTGGCTCCAGGCCCATCATCTCTTCAAGCATGAAGGCCAACTGAAGTCGAACACAACTTCAGTTTCTGAACAGTAACAGACTTGGTCAACATATCTGCCGGATTTCGTTCCCCCAAAATCTTCTCTAGCAACAAATCCCCATCTTCCAAAAGCGAGCGAATAAAATGATACCTCAAATCAATGTGCTTCGTCCTGGCATGGAACACTGGATTTTTGGCAAGGTGAATAGCACTCTGGCTGTCACTGAAAAGAACACAGTTCTCTTGCTTCAAACCCAGCTCCTCCAAGAGGCCCTTCATCCAAACCATCTCCTTTGCAGCCTCAGTCACGGCCACATACTCAGCTTCTGTAGTAGATAATGTCACTAATTTCTGCAGACGTGAGACCCAGCTCACCGCTGTTGAACCCATAGTATAGATATATCCTGTGGTACTTCGCCGCGTATCATGATCACCGGCAAAGTCAGCATCCACATATCCCTGCACTGTCAATTTCCCTCTCCCAAAACAAAGTGGCAAATCAGTGGTACCTTTCAAATATCGCATAATCCACTTTACTGCTTCCCAATGCTGTTTCCCCGGATTGCTAGCAAACCTGCTCACAACTCCCACTGCATGGGCAATGTCTGGTCTCGTGTTCACCATCGCATACATCAGGCTACCCACGGCCGAGGTATACGGAACCTTGGCCATGTACTCTCTTTCTGCATCTGTCTTGGGTGATTGCCCCTGAGAAAGTTTGAAATGACTTCCTAAGGGTGTGCCAACTGCCTTAGCACCCTGCATATTGAACCTCTCCAGAACACGCTCAATATACTCAGCTTGACTCAACCGTAAGGTTCCCTGAGCCTTATCTCTGCTGATTCTCATCCCAAGTATCTTCTTAGCTGCACCTAGATCTTTCATAGCAAACTCTGTTGCCAACTGCTGCTTCAATTTGTTGATCTCCCTAACACAGGAACCTGCTACAAGCATATCATCTACGTAGAGCAATAAAATGATGTAGCTAGACTCAAACCTCTTGAAGTAACAACAGTGATCCCCATTGCACCTTGTGTAGCCATTGCGCTGCATGAAACCGTCAAACTTTCTGTACCACTGTCTGGGAGCCTGTTTCAAACCATACAGACTCTTCCTGAGCCTGCACACCATCTCTTCCTTGTCTTTCACAATGAAGCCAACAGGCTGCTTCATGTAGATTTCTTCATCCAAGTCTCCGTGAAGAAAAGCAGTTTTAACATCTAACTGCTCAAGGTGGAGATTTTCAGCAGCAACCATACTCAGCACCACTCTGATAGTGGCCATCTTCACAACGGGTGAAAATATCTCTGTATAATCAATCCCCTCCTTCTGTTGGAAGCCCTTTACAACCAATCTTGCCTTGTACCTTTTCTTGCCATCACTCTCCTGCTTAAGCCGAAAAACCCATTTGTTCTGCAAGGCTTTCTTTCCTGCGGGAAGCTGAGCTAACTGCCAAGTACCGTTGGAATAAAGAGAATCCATCTCTTCCTGCATCGCAGTCTTCCACTTTGCTGACTCAGAAACCTGCATAGCCTCATCATAGCACTTTGGTTCTCCACTGTCCGTCAAAAGCAAGTAATCAAGCGAAGAAATATATTTCGGATTCGGCTTGTGTACTCTAGTTGTCCTCCTCAACTCTCTGACCGCTGAACTAGTCCCTGTCTCTGGAGCTGCCTCATCTGAAACTGTCCCCTCTGAAACTGTCTCATCTAAAACTCTCTCCTCTGCCTGACCAGACCCCTGTTCAACCCCCTGTCACCTGGAAGATCCTCCAACCCAAAGTACTCGGATGTATCTCCATCCAAAGTGGTACTCCCACTGCTCAGTTTGCTGTCCCTGTCTTTGTACATCACCTTCTCATCAAACACAACATCTCTGCTTCTGATTATCTTCCGGTTCTTGTTATCCCAAAAACGATAACCAAACTCATCTCCGCCGTATCCAATAAAGGTGCACTTCTGTGACTTAGCATCAAGTTTATCCATGTCCTTGTCGCTAATATGCACATAGGAAACACAACCGAAAACACGTAAGTGTGAGAGACTTACCTCTTTACCACTCCAAACCTCCTCTGGTATGCCAAAATTCAACGGAACTGATGGCCCAAGATTGATCAAATGTGCTGCTGTGCTGACTGCATCTGCCCAAAACATCTTGGGCAACCCTGCGTGTAACCGCATGCTCCTAGCACGCTCAGTCAAAGTCTTGTTCATCCTTTCTGCAATGCCATTGTGCTGCGGAGTCCCTGGAGGTGTCCTCTCTAAACGAATCCCGGATAGAGCGCAGGCTTTCTTGAACTCCCCTAACTCATATTCTCCGCCGTTGTCGGACCTCAACCTTTTCACCTTCAAATCTGTTTCATTCTCAACCATGGCCTTCCACTTCTTGAAGACTTCAAAGACCTCTGACTTGTGCTTCATGAAGTATACCCATACCTTCCTCGAGTGATCGTCGACAAAGGTAACATAGTAATAAGAACCGCCAAGAGAAGACACTGTAGCTGGACCCACACATCTGTATGGACAAGCTCTAGCTTCTGAGCCCTGGGAGGCCTGCCGCCTTTCTGAAAGCTAACCCGTTTCTGTTTCCCGAAGATACAATCTTCACACATGTCAATATCCACTGACCCTAAACCCGGTAGCTTCCCTTTTGACTGCATAACCTTCATTCCCTTCTCACTCATATGCCCCAATCTATAATGCCACAGATTTGAACTCTCCTTGCTGTCTATAACTGCAAGTATGTCGCTACCATGTGAAGTCAAGTAAAGTGTACCAACTTTCTTGCCTTTAGCCGTCACCATGGTACCATTGGAGACTTTCCACATGTCCCCTGTGAATGTCGATGTATAACCTGCTGCTGCAAGCTGTCCAACCGAAATAAGATTCCTCTTCAACTTCGGAACGTGCCTGACATCTTTCAGACACCATTTGAACCCATGCGTTGCAATCTGAACATCCCCTTTTCCCACAATACTGCAAGGCTCGTCGTCCCCCAAGTATACTTTCCCAAAGTCCCCTGCTACATAGTTCTGCAGAACCTCCCTGTTAGCAGTGGCGTGGAATGAGGCACCCGAATCAATCACCCAAGATTCAGTGTCGCTGTTCATGGAAAGAATAAGTGCATCGTGCACAACGTGAGCCTCCTGCCCACCGTTATTCTTTTTCGGTGCTTTGCAAGTTTGTGACATATGGCCTGTCTGACCACAATTCCAACATTCACCTTTAATGGGCCGAACTTGAGATTTATCTTTATTTCCATTGCCCTTGCCCTTTGATTTCGACCTATTCCTGTTCTGATTCTGACCACCTTTGGTTTGGCTTCTGCCCCTCTGCTCAAAACTTAGAGCTGAACCTGAACTACCTGAACCATCGATCGAACCCCTTCTGACCTCCTCAGTCAGAATCAAACTAACAACCTCACTCAGTTTCAACTTTTCTTTCCCTGCCGAATTACTTACTGCTCTCTTGCAACTGAGACAGTATTAACAAGGCTTGAACCTCATCATCAAACTTGATTTCGACAGACATAAGTTGATCAACTATCGTATTGAACTCACTGAGATGTGACATAAAGGAAACCCCTTCAGCCATAGACAGATTGAAAAGTTTTTTCATGAGATGTACCTTATTCGCAGCAGACGGTTGCTCGTACATCTTTTTCAGTGCTTCCACAAGACCCTCCGTCGTTTTCTCCTTCAAGATGTTGTGGGTGACTGACTTTGAAAGAGACAGGCGAACAACCCCTAACGCCTTCCTGTCCAGGACGTCCCAATCCTCGTTGCTCTCATCTTTCTTCTTCCCCTTTTCTTTACCCAGCAGCGGTCGGTAAAGATCTTTCTGATACAGATAGTCCTCTATCTGCGTTTTCCAGAACGCGAAGTCTGACCCGTCAAACTTCTCCATCCTCTGCTTGCCTTCTTCAGAACCCATAGCTCCCACTGAACTCTGGCCTGCCCGAACGAGATTAAACCCTAACTTGTCGAACAAAACCTACCGCAACCGCGGCTCTGATACCAGTTGTTATGGATTTTACGCAATCCTACAACGCCCCTACGGATCTTGAAACAATGGATCACAGAATAAAGCAAACAAATACGTGCGTAATGAAAACTGGAAAGAAAACGAGACACAAGATATACGTGGAAAAACCTCAACGTGAGGAAAAAACCACGGGAGCCACACCAGTCCACTATGAAATCAATCCAAGAGTACAAGTCTTCTCACAATCTCTCTGAGATGTGTTTTCTCTCGCCTCTCTCTTTTTCACGCTCAGAAAAAGTGATTACAAAAACCCTCACATGCGCAGCTGCGCACAAAACCCTAAATACAATTTAAGGCCCGAAGGCTCTCGGTAGCGCTATAGCCATTTTGCTATAGCGCTAGACCACGCGGTAGCGCTACACCAAAAATGGTGTAGCGCTAGGAAACCCACTGATCAAAAGGTTGCTGAAATGTTGTCTTACCCCAACAGTCTCTCTGTTTCACCCTACACATATTATATATACACACACAGAGAAGGAAGAAGAACACAAAAGGCCATTGATGGCCGGCAGTTAACGCATGCAAGAAAAACACAGCATCGAAGGGCGCACGAAAAGCAGCTGTCGGCAACTGATCTGGTTTGGGGACCACTCTCTCCATGGCCTCTCTCTTGCGCGGGAACCAGTCAACAAAAACTTCTATCATTCTTCCATCATATGTCCTTGATTGGTCCGACTTTGCCCCAGAGGCCTCCTTCTTGTTCCAACTATCAGGAAATTGCTTCATATGGTTATTGAACCCAAGATACTAATTTAGTTTAACCAATGCAGGCTGCCACAAGTGCTGGGATGTCATGTGTTATTACATATACTCCATCTACAGCTAATCAGGTGAGAGAGCCGTAAGGTATTTTACTGCGATGGTGTTTGTTATATTTAAAATGTCGATCTGTTGCAACCTAATGTCTTCAATTACTATAGGATTTTGAAGGCGCAATAGGAATCTACCCTGACTTGAATAGTGTAAGGTATAGTACCTATTCAGTTTCTAAAGACGGGTATTTTGTTTTGTGTGTTCACATCCTCTTCATATACTGTTGTTCATATGACCCCTGCAGATTGAAGGACTTAGAGTTGTTCCTTCAGGATGCTGTTGTTGCTGCGACTTAGGGAACTAACAGATTCTGTTGCTCATAGCTCGTCTGCTCGGGTTGTTTCTTGCTTTTAACAGATTGCAGGTATCTTTGGTTTCTCATCATCACAACGCAGTTACCAACTTTTTCTTATTCCACAAAATAATATTTGGTAACCATAATTTTTGTTTTGATAAAGAATAAATTTGAATGGTTCTTTGTTTTGCATTCATTGACTGTTTCTATTTCAAGGTTTATATTTGTAAATATTCAACAATTACTACGCAATAAAGGCCTCTCTCTTTCTGTCCTCTGTGTATGGTAACTATCAATATATCTTGCCAGAGTAATGCTATACGAAGAAACAAATTTTAGAACATATTAATTTGCGGTGGCAGTTCAGCTGTTCTTATGGCGTTATTTTATATGAGGTACATTTCAAATTCCAAAACTTTATTAATGCAGTATAACAACTATGAATTAGAGGAGTTAGTGAGATCTCATGTAACAATTTCCATTTCAGAAGTCCGTCATCACTTCTTTCTATTAATTGTTTGTCATGACTCATGATGACTAGTTAGTACAACTGATATAGTAAAATACTTGGTAGAACAGGTATAAAAATTATAGTAAGTAAAATATTATACACAAGTGTTGTATTGAAGCCGGCTTTCATTGCAAAATAGGTAGTGCTGAGGTGTGGTGTGAATAAGCGTTCGACAAGGGCTTCGAGCACTAAACTAGTAATCCTTCACTACTCACTATGTAAGTGTTCGACAAGGGCTTCGAGCACTAAACCTGTAAACCTTCACAACTCACTATAATGAAGTGCTTCTTTGATGAACCTATCAAAGTTCTTGTAAGATGAACCTCCAACAGCTGTGGCCTCGTCTGCTTTCTTCTTCCATTCCAAAGCCTTTCTCCTCATTTGTTTCCCTTTGTCGCCTTCCATCATTTCATTAACAAGTTCTGCAATTTCTCTGCGCTTCACATCCTCATTAACCTCCATTCCAACCCCCCACTCGGTGCAAATATACCGACAATTCGTCTGTTGCTCGGCAAAGAAAGGCCAGCAGATCATGGGTACTCCTCCACATATGCTTTCCAATGTAGAGTTCCAGCCACAGTGTGTTAGAAAAACACCAATTGATGGGTGGGAAAGCACTTGTTCCTGTGGGCACCAACTTGGTACCATTCCTCGATCTTTAGTCTCCTCAAGAAAGCCTTGGGGCAATATTGCAGAATCACCCATTACAACATCTGGTCGAACAATCCACAAAAATGGCCGCTTGCTATTTGCAAGCCCCCATGCAAATTCCTTCATATGCTGATCCGTCATTACGGTCACGCATCCATATATAGTTTACGTACACAACTGACTTTGATTCTCTTTGATCCAGCCATTTGAGACATTCTCTGTCTTCCTTCCATAAACTTGAATTTAGCAACTTGGCTTTGTCACCGATCACATTCCATGCTAACAAGGATACTGGCCCTGTAACGTGTAGGGAATGATATAGTTACCCAATATTTACAAAAAAAAAAAAAATATGGACTTGTCAAATCATTTCGTATTGATCATCTATGAAGCACCAACTGTCGGACACATCCGGAAAATGGTCGGATACGTATCGAAGGTGCCATTTCCAATTAATTAACTTTCTTGAATTTTACGAAGGGTGCAGCCCTGCAGGTATACGTTTTTTAAGTCGTAGTATTGAAGTTGTAAAAGTATGAATTACAAGTAATAGTAAAAGTTGTTTCTGCACATGTGTATTCATATGAAAAACAGCAAAAAAGATGCAAGATATTTGTGCATATTCTGTCATGTCCCTAACCTTGCCATGTGTGTGTCCCTATTAACAAAGAATTGTCACTTCCAGGACTAGAACTATCCACTCTTGCTCTCAATTCTCGGTCCACACTCCACCTCTCACGAGTTTTAGTAATTCAGGATGTTTTTGAAATGCGATTTGACGCTTTCGCTCACACTCACACACGTGTTTTATGTGACTTAAGTCCCTTATCAGCCTCAATGCTTCTTTGTTGATTATTCATAGAGTTTTTCTGTTTGTAATGGATTACCTAGAGTGTTAATGTGAGGGAACTTCGAAGAGATAGCTTGCAACACTTCATCCTCCAATGCGTCGAAAGTGTTGAAGATGATTGCACATGATTTTAAGCAATTTTGCGCTTCCTCTTTTAAGTAATTGAGCAAGATGTCTTCAGGATCTGTGGTTCTGATGAAGGATGGGATGTCCTTCAGCCGGATGCTTCTCATGCCTGGGATCCAATCTATTTGTGTATCAAGAGAGCCATCACTTGTGAAACTCTCATCTGGCAAAACATGAAGGATATAAATTAGCTTAGATCACCTTTAACGTTCCAAAAAATTGAAGGGACAAATTAAGAATGCAGCACATTATAAGTGAGCAAACGTTGAAATTTTATGGCATAATGATTCGATTTTAGCTATGTTACACAGATTCTGGTACGGGTCAGGTGCAGATATGTATCAAGGTATCGAATTCGTTTGTTGCTTACTATGACAGATACGTACTGGAACACAGCTAGTTTCCAACAAGACGTGCCTCTTACATGTAAGGTACTTCACAATTTAAAACAGTCCAGGTGACACGCTTAGGAGCACTCGAAGGAATTATTAAGTACCTTTGAATGGGACAGTTCCTTTTTCGATAAGTTCAGGGTATTGAAGATACCCCATGAGTCCACAAGCCGAGGCAGTCCAAAACTGAACCTCCGGAATCCCCAATTCTTCTGCAGCTTTTCTCCCGAAGCCCATGAGTCCATCAGAAACCACATACGAAACCGGAGGCGTTGCTGCTGATGAATTGAGCTCGGTCAATAAAGCCCGAAACGGCCCCAAACAATTTGTTCGGAGTGAAGCGCAGAGTGCCGGAGGGTCTTGAGTTGCATCACGATCGGATGGCGGAAGCCCGTCTGGAATGGTCTTGAACTGGAAACCGACATAGCCCTCGACGTACTTTGGTCCTCTAGACCGGACCAAGCGTTTGTGGTTGAATTCTGTGTTGACATAGGTGATGAAGAAGCCTCTTGAGTGCAGAAGTTGGGCTAGTTTCATCATGGGGGTTACATGCCCTTGTGCCGGAAAAGGTACACAAACTGCATGGGGCTTTCTTTCTGATGTTTCGGTACTCATAGTTACAGTGACTAAAAGCCTAAGTTGAAGGAAAGCTAACCATATGTAGTTCTTAAATAACCAAAAAATCTCGAGTATGTCCTGTCCAATTTTGCCTCTGTTCTCCAGGTCCAACTCCCTTATCTCTTCAGATTAGTTTTGGGCAGAAATATTGTAGGGAAAAGTAAAACCCAAGAACGTGGCTTAAGTCGGTTGCTTGATCAAGTAAGACAAAAGTAGCTTCGTCAGGGTTGATTAACTACAATTTAATTTGGTGGAAAACCATTCCAATTAGTCCACCGAAACCATCAGGAACCTCTAAAGTCCCGTTCCATTTCCTCCCAAAATCTTCTTTTTTAAAAAGAAGGTAATTTCAAATTTAAATATAACGAAAATGAAAAATAATTTTTTAATTTTTTTTGCACCGTTTAAAAGATCTCAATGAGATCTATCAAACGATATCCATATTGGTAGAAAAATTATTTGCGTAAATACATAATTTTTGACCTTGAAATTACCTTCTTTTTTAAAAAGTTCTTTTTTTTTAGAAAGTGGAACGGCCAACAAAAACATGTTGAGCCGAGAGAGTTCTAGAGGGAGAGAGAAAGTCTCGGGTCAGGGGCGGAGCTAGCCGGTGGAAGTGTGGCACGTGTATCCTCTGTTTCAGAAATACCCAAAAAGTTTTTTACACGAAACCGTTAAATTTTAGAATCATCGTTTGTAAAGTGTAAAGATGGTGCCAGTAATTAGTGCTCCAAGCACCAAACAGGGGTTTCGAGCCTCCCTGTATATAATTTTTGGAAAAACTCCTCTCAGCTAGTGCATTCTCTCTTTCTCTATATATTTTTGCATAAATTTTCACTTGTATTTTTTCCCACTAATTGGAGAGGATTGTGACCCATTCGTGTATTAAAATTTTTTTCACAAGTTTAAAATTTTTTATTGCTTTGTTTCTTTTTAGATCATGGTGCGTGTGAATAAACTTATAGCAAAAAGAATTCACAAACATGTCGATTTATACTTGTATGAATAAGTTACGGATTAATCCTTTTTCTACACTTGGGGTGAAAGAGGGATACCCCATTGTATATATCCCCGGAAACTTGCCAACTTTTTTTTTTGTGGTGCTTGCTAGGGGAGAAAGCGGAAGGCGATAGCTCCCTCCTATTGGAGCTACTTGTCAACATAAATTTGTGACAGTGTTTACCTAGAGAGAGCGAGATGTAGCGGTTTTCAAGAATTCAATTGGTGCCACCCCATATGTCTATCCTGACTCTGCCCATGGTCTTGGATAGGGTCTCCACCATAGACTTGATTTACTCCTTTCCTTTTTACTCCCTCCGTCCCGATTTATTTGTCCATTTTTTGACTTTTAAGTGTCCCCAAATGTTTGTCCATTTGACTTTTAATTGTATCACTTTTCCCTTTTTGCCCTTTATTTAGCGGAGTAGAATAAATTAACTTTTGTAAAAAAGTTGAGGGTAAATGTGAAAAGTTGTATATCTTTTTAGGTGTAATGATTGTATTCCCTAAAAAAATTGGATTTTTTAGGTTGGACAAACAAATTGAGACGGAGTGAGTAATATTTTTGTTGACTATGGTTTAATTGCACAATGGTTAAAGATGAGATAAGATGTAAAGTGATAGGTATAATTACCAACAATGAGATAGGTAATGTTCAACCATTTTTTAGGTGGGTGAACAAATTCGCACTCGGCTTTATTGGTTGAACCATGAAAGAAGTGGGTTTTGTACTTTAAATTCTTTTCTTTGGCAGTTTTATTATTTCACGAAAACTCATGTACTCCAGTTATTTAAAAGAAAATTTCTAAAATCAGTCCAATGGGCTGACAATAATTAGTGTGTGGGTGTGTATTCAAGGGTATAAAAAGTTCACAAAAATACGTGTTTTCCTTGCCTTCTAATGTGCTTATCGTTAGTTCAGTGGACTGACAATAACAAGAGGCCGCATTTAAAATCACATCTTTCTTTCGATGCGGACGATCGCTTTTGATTAGTGCCAAGTACCATATACAACTCCTTTTACAAAGACATATGGAGTAATAGTATGGAAAGCTCTATGGTTCAAGATAAACAGATTGAGAAAAATGCCCAGAATATTAATCACAATTAAGGGATGGACTCATTGAATTTTGGGCAGTTTTTGAGGGGAGCATTTTTCTTGGACTGTAGCACTTTCTCCAATTGTTATCTGATTTACTCTTTATGTAGGAGAGCTTCCTTTATGAACCTATCAAAGTTATTGTAAGATGATCCCCCAACGTCTACAGCTTCTTCTGCTTTCTTCTTCCACTCCTTAGCTTTGCTTCTCATTTTCTTCCCCCCTTCCCCTTCCATCATTTCCCTAACAAGAGCTTCAACCTCGCCGCGCTTCACATCATAATTCACCTCTACTCCCGTGCCCCAATGCGTGCATGCATATCGACAATTTGTTTGTTGATCTGCGAAGAAAGGCCAGCAAATCACCGGCACGCCTCCGCACACTGCTTCTGTCATGGAATTCCACCCACAATGCATCAGAAATGCCCCCACAGACGGGTGACCCAGCACTTGTTCTTGAGCGCACCAACTCACTAGCAATCCTCTATCCTTGGTCTCCTCTAAGAAATCTTCAGGCAGTTTTGCTGAATCACCCATGACAACATCAGGCCTAACAACCCACAAAAATGGGTGGTTGCTGTTTGCAAGCCCCCATGCAAATTCCTTCAAGTGTTGCCCACTCATCACTGTGACACTTCCATAATTCACATACACAACTGAGTTAGGCTCCTTTTGGTCTAGCCATTCAATACATTTTGGGTCCTCTTTCCATAGACTTGAATTCAGTGAATTGACTTGGCTATCACTCACTTGATTGCACAGCAAGCTAAGTGGTCCGACGGTGTAAATGTTGGGAAATCTTGAAGAGATTGCCTCCAACACTTCCTGTTCGAATCCATCAAAGGTGTTGAAGATTATCGCCAGAGATTTCAAGCAATTTTGTGCTTCCTCTCCTAGGAAATCAAACATGATATCATTGGGGTCGGAGGTTCTCAGAAAGCTCGGGAGGTCCTTGAGTTGGATGTTCCTCATGCCCGGTATCCAATCAATGGGAGTATCAAGAGTACCATCGCTCATGAAGTTCTCATCTGTAAATTAACGTCGAAGTTGGATTTGAGTTCTTACGAAAATCTTGATGTCAATAAAATTGAGAGCAAAGAGAGCATTGTTAAAATAAAACATGTATGGATGCTGATTTTGGCGCTCTACTTTTGTACGTAGGGACTCTCAGTAGCAGACCCAGGATTTGCCTTACGTGGGGGCACATTATACTAATAACCTTAAGCAAAAATCGAAATTAAGCACACAAACGATGGAAAATTGAATTATAAATTTCATTCATCGGGTAAAAACCAAGTAAAGCAATGAATGCCTAATTTTTCCCAAACAATCAAGATATATATTACGAACCTTAAAAGAAAAGAATAAAAAGTCCTAAATTATGTAGCCCCAAATTAAAAGTCTTTTCAATAAAATGTTACTTTTGCCATGTAGTTCCAAATTTAATTGATGATTAGTGAGGAAAACGGTGAGGTGGTGGGCGACGACCGCAGAGACGAGCGACCGGCAACGACAAAGTAAATCAAGCCTCGAGCGAGTTCTCCTAGTCGAGTTTTCTGTGTAGATTTCTCGTTCTCCCACTCATTTTTGCATTAAAAAAATAAACTATAAATTTTAAAAAAAAGAAAAGAAAAAGGGATGGGGTGGGGTGGGGTGGGGGCACATGACCTCACGTGCCCCTTACTTGGTCCGCCCCTGGGCACTCTACTTTTAACATGAAGTGACTAGTAATTTTATGTACAAAATAGAGCGCCTGTGTACAAAAGTGGAACACGAAAATCAATTTCCAACATGTATAACACTTTGTTAATTTTGGTTCCCATCTCATAAATATTCCCTTCAAAAAAATTTATTGTTTCATCATTCGTGTTTTTTCATTTTTAGTGATTTTTTAATCAAATTTTCTACTTATTTTTTACTCCACTTTTTTTATTTATATACTATTCCATATAGCGTACTTCTATTCAAAAAATAAAAAAGTTTATTAAAATGTTAAAAATTTTGACTAAAGATGTAAAAAATATGCAAACCTATAAGCATTTTTATCTCAAAAATATATCTCAAAATTAAACGGACACACAGACAAAAAAAACTTAAAAGTTATACCTTTCTTTTTACTTATCCGCTTTCTAGTGAGCATTTTTTAGTTTTTGTTAAATTTTTTGGGGCTTCTGTCATTGAAATGAATAGAAACGATATAGGAGTAGAATTTTAATCTATTTTTTGTTTTTTATTATGATTCTTTTCTACGAGACAAGTCTAAAAGAGTACATGTACAATAAACTAAAAAAAAAAAAAAACTATTTTTCACTCACGTATTTCTTTTCTACCGAACTTGTTTTTAACTCTTTGTCAAAACTTTTTACTTTTTGAATTCTTTTCATCTGTATTAATAAAGAATTGGAACTAAAGTTTAGAAAAAAAGGCATAAATAAGCTGTTTACATTTAGAAAATACAAACACATACTGATAAATAGGAGTAATTGGAACCAAAACACATGTACCTTTCAATGGGAAAATGCCTCTTTTAATGAGCTCTCGAAAATGGAGGTACCCCATGAACGAACAAGCCGAAGCAGTCCAGAACTGAACCTCTGGAACTCCAACCTCTTTGGCTGCTTCAATACCAAAGCTCATAATCCCATCGGAAACCACGCACGTAACCGGAGGCACCCCCGGCGTCGAATTCAGCCTGTGCAACAGCTCCACAAACGGAACAAGACAGTTCTTCCGGGTCGAGTCGCACAGCGGCGGCACTTCCTGTGTCGCATCCCGGTCGGACGGCGGGAGCCCGTCTGGGATGGTCTCGAAGCGGAAGTCGGTCAGTCCCTTGACGGACTCCGGTCCTCGAGACCTGATCAGACGTCTATGGTTGAACTCGGTGTTGACGAAGGTGACGTGGAAGCCTCTGGAGTGGAGGAGCTTGGATAGTTGCATCATGGGGGAGACATGGCCTTGCGCTGGAAATGGGACGCAAACTACGTGAGGTTTTGGTGTTTCAGAGCCCATTTTCTAGCTAGCAAGTTGATCTCTGAGCAACACGGCCGGGTTGTATATATTAGAATTCAGAAAATTAATTGGAGAAAAGGAGGCCCTACTTTTTTTTTTTCAAAGTAGTAGTTGAGACTTGATAGTAATGAAAGAGACAAAAATTTATAAAATATAAGAGTTGGGAGTGACTAATATCTTTTTATTTTTAGGGGCACTATAGTAAGGATAAATTGTTAAGAGTATTTTAGGTAATTAAGAGCTTGTTTTGATTTCTCCTCATTTAGTTTACCGGCCATGAGATTTATTAGAGAATGAGATGTGGTGCTGTGGATGCTTTTAGTTATAAAAAGTTACTTCATGCTCCTATAGCAATGCTCCATGGGCATTCACCACTACACATCGGTGTGAGTTTACGATAAGGCCGGGCATGTGAATTCAACCGCCAATAAGAGAGCGGAAATGATACACAGAGCTTTTCCGATAACATCCCAACTATAAAAATTTGTGAAATGAAGAATTAAGAACAGAAACTTTGAGCGAGCTAAACCAAGAATCGATCGGAGTGAAAGATCATGTGACTTGGATCTAATCATTAATACAGAACTAGCACACTAGCTCAGATAATCTACAGGCACTCTCTTCAAGATTGTCTCGTTAATTAACTTGTTTCATGATTTGTCATTTATTTTCTCCTCTGCGTTCTTATGAACTTAACTTAAATTTGAGAATTTTGTTATTTTTTAAATTTTTTTCGCATTTGTTAGTTTTACACCAAATTTTTGTCAGCTATTGAATCATCTCGACGAGACGAATCGGAAAAGTAAAAAAAATCACTTTTACCCAAGTATTTTGTGAAATAACCATTTTTTAGCGCAAAAATATCACTTTTTGCGCTAAAAATGGTTATTTCTCAAAATACTTGGGTAAAAGTGAAATTTTTTTACTTTTCCGATTCCTCTCGTCGAGACGAATGAATAACCCACAAGAATTTAGCGCAAAACTAACAAATGCGAAAAAAATTCAATTAAAAACAATTTTCAAATTTAAGTTAAGTTCATAAGAACGCAACAAGACAATATGTAACGTTGGTCATCCCTTGGACTGATTATTAAGTAAATGCCAAATGGGGCAATATTTAGGCCATCAAACTGGACCTAGATGGAATCAATTTTTTTTAAAGAAGATCGCTGTCGTTGATATAAAAGAAGATCTGAGGATTGAAATACAGAGATACAATATACTAAAGAACACAGAGAGGCATGCATCCCACTCAACCTAATAACCCCGTAAACAATCCCGAAAAGACTACTAAAGCGGAAGCGGGGGCGCTGTTGTTCCCTTGGGGCAGTAGCGCGTGGCTGTGCCCAAATTCTGGGCCCACTCCGGTCTCGGTTCGATGATCGGAAGCGTTCACTTCGTAGAGCTCGTCGAATAGAACAACCATGCAAAAAATCAGCGCAATTGGATATCATTAAGTGCCTGATCGGAACCTTTTTATCTTGAAAAGAATGAATCCGAAATACTGGATCAAATCCACTGTAACTCATGGACCGAGAGTTATATGGGTTCCGATCAGACACTTAATCCTTTCTTTCTTCCTTTTCTCCTTCCTCCAATTAAGCTAATTTTTTGCATAGTTGTTCGACAGCAGCGCCCCCGCGTCCTACTAAAGCACACTTAATAACAACAGAAGCGATCGCCTAGATGGAATCATTCAAACGGTCTATTCCAATCGTTGCTTCATTGTCTAGATGACCAGTCAAAATAGTGTGCGGAGAAAATTCGTACACTACATAAACATGAGGAGCTTCTATATGCACACCATTTTTTCCTAATCTTCAGACAGCCCTCCAACGTCCATTTTTTAATTATGCTTTGTTTTTAATAACATAACTTTTGAAAGTCAGAATAAAAAATATTCTCTCCACAATGACGGTCCCATCCTGTTGGCTACCGTGGCTAGCCGGTGCTTCTACCGTCTTTGGTCCTCCACTGCCACCGTTGCCTCTTCCATCGTCCCCTGTAATATACTATGATTGCCCGTTCGCACAACTCTAAACGTTAGAAGGTGTTTGTTGATGAGTAGAGATGTTGTGCATTTAGAATCTCCCGATAACATGGAATTTGCGTCCAAAACTTATCCTTGAAAGGGGGGACTATAGGCATTGAAACTTTTCCATTGATTTTAGAAGAATAAAACAAAATAGAGGGACATTTGGCAAATCTTCCAATGTGGACCTCTCGGTGTTGGAATTAAAAGTGGAAAGCGAGAGATAGGAAAAATGCAAGCTGTCCTGGAGAGGGGCGACTACACAATTTTAGTTATAGGATGACAAAAATGTATATATAGAAATAGTTTTGTATATAAAAACACCAAATTTATTATGCTTTATTGGGCCATATGAATTACTTATTTAAAAATTTAGTAAGTTCTCAGTTGAGGTAGGTGCTTTTGATTTCCTCAAGAAAAAGCTGCTCCTAAGGTTGATACTTCTTGTGAAGTGCAAAAAGAGATCCCAAGGCCTAAAATCAATTTCCAATAAAGAGGAATTGCAGTGAAATTAAGGTGTCTCTCGTGATATTAGACTGATCCCAATAAGAACTGCAAGAGTAAGTGAACAATTTAAGTGAATTTTTATTTACTCTTATGGTATTATACAAATATCCGGTGCAGACAATTAATAATAAAAAATAAAATTATGTACAAAAATATACAATTAATTTAAGTGCATATTTTGAACCCAGAGGGTTTGTGAAAATTAACCTCCTCAAACACTAGTGCCGCTACCCCTATCATGAAGCATTATGTTGGTTTCGTAGATTATACTTAATAATTTTAGAACAACACCAGAATGTCTCTCGCTCTCTTTAAGGAGATATAGCTTATGCGGTGGGTGAATCCCAATATAAATGTTTGGACCACGTACACCAAAACCAACTCCAGGTGTAAATTAGCAAACTTTACTATGTAGCCAATATACGTTTTACCCTTTTAGTTGCCACACCAAGTAGCAACTCCGTTGTAGTCTAGTTGGTTAGGATACTCGGCTCTCACCCGAGAGACCCGGGTTCAAGTCCCGGCAACGGAAAGTTGTTTTTTTATTCTCTGGTTAGATCTTCTTCTTAATTTCTCTTTTTTTTTTAAAACTTAGAGGATTTTATCACAAAAGATTGGAAGGAGTCTGATCAGAAATACTATAAAACCAACTAGATACACAAACTTCATGCTCGATCTTCTAATATATAGTGCAAAAGCTAGCAGACTGAAAAGTGAGTTTTTTTTTTTCCTTTTTTTTTTTTTGAGTTCAAGATGGTGAAACTTTGGTTGAGTCGACAGTAAAGAACCTAGAAAATGAAAAGCTCAAATCAAAGGAAATAAAACTCATATGAAATTCACAAACATTACCACAATCCCTATGGATGGAAAATCGTCACAAAAGGGGGAGGACCATACACTCCACATAGGGAGGGGAAAAATAATAAAACCGAAAAAGATAAATGAAAACAACCCTTATTTAATTCTTGTTCTTCATCAAATATGTCGCTATTTTGTCGCATTTATGACCTAATTAACAGATATCGTCGTAGACTCGTAGTTGATGTCATTTTTGCCGAATCCGATACCGTTGTGGACCTGTGGCTAGCGATGAAGAGGATGAAGAGATGGCTCGAGGTGGAGTTGAGAGTGGAGGGGGTGGGGGTACGGTGGAGTTGGAGATGGCAGCCTCCACCCCCATTCCCAAACAAAAAAGCCAGAGACTTCACCATCGCTTGTTTTAATTTGTTACTAGTTATATGCCGAAAGTTTTTGGGAGGGAAAGGTGCATGTTTGATTGGGGATATTTATGTCTAAAATAGAAAAAGTTGAGACTTTCAAAAATAATTAATGAAGAGTTTATGGCTAGCGTTTCAAACTTAGATTTTCCATACAAACAAACATAAGTGAAGGAGAATATATAGTTTCTATCATATGCCTATGGGGCATCCGTTAACAAAATCTAAAATATATTTGTGGTTCTAGCAAACATGTCAGCACCCCCACACATTGGCTCCTGTTGCGGCGTTGCGTGCTACAGAGGGTTCAAATCGGGAAAGAAATATGCTCTCTTGGAATGTCGACTGATCGCATCAACTGGACAACTGAAGCAACTTAGATTGATTGGTTGATTTCTTACCCCCCAAAAAAAAAAAAATTTCTTACCCAAAAAAGCTTAGATTGATTGGAAAATTTGATCAAGAAAGTTACACAAGTAGTATCATTAGGGTTGATTAATAAACTTCAATTGATTTGATGGAAAACCAATCCAAAAATTTCACTCTATTTGGGCATCTCTTAATTTGTCTTATACTGATCGTCCACTTACATAGACATGTTTCCTTTCGATGTCGGGGGTCGCTTTTGAATTAATGCAAATCCCATACAATTCGATTTAACATTAAGTCTACATTCATCCCATGAGCTCGGTCCACTGCACACCTACGTAGGATCCATTTCGAACTCCACAAAAATACAGAAAAAACATTCATTTCGCCCCTATGAATTTAGAAAATCTACCTACCATTATACGATTGAGCTGATTTTTTAAAGAGCTCCATAAAAAATATTTTAAAATTCATGGGTATTTTTCTATATTTCAGTTTTGCCTTTACGAATTCAGAAAACATATTTACCGATATGCAATTGAACTGATTTTTTTACAGTGCCCTATAAAATGATATTTTAAGATTTATGAGTATTTTATGTATTTCTGTAGGACCAGAAGTGAACCGCACGTAAGTGTGCAGTAGACTCGTGCGGTGAACTAGCATCTCGGATAGACTTTATTGGTCACACGACTCACACCAAAATAGTGTTGGTGGTGGGAGTTGGATGGCAATGAGTAACCGGAGAGAATACACACAATCACACACACAATTTTATTCAAAACAAACTTACAAACTTATTACTAAAAGCTTCACAGAACAATTTCTCATGGATCACACTTGCACCCCTCGTGTCTCACTCTTTCACAACACAGCACAAACTTTCTTTTATTCTCTCTCTCTCTCTCTCTCTCTCTGAACTCCCACACACACAGAGCTCTGCAAATATATATATATATATACACAACAAACAGAGAACACTCACAGCCACTCAACGTCTATAGCTATTATCTGATTTACTCTTTGTGCAGGAGAGCTTCCTTTATGAACCTATCAAAGTTATTGCAGGATGATCCCCCAACGTCTACAGCTTCTTCTGCTTTCTTCTTCCACTCCTTAGCTTTGCTTCTCATTTTCTTCCCCCCTTCCCCTTCCATCATCTCCCTAACAACAGCTTCGACCTCGTCGCGCTTCACATCTTTATTCACCTCCACTCCCATACCCCAAGTCGTGCATGCATATCGACAATTTGTTTGTTGATCTGCAAAATAAGGCCAGCAAATCACCGGCGTACCTCCACACACTGCCTCTATCGTGGAATTCCACCCACAGTGCGTCAGGAACGCCCCCGTGGACGGGTGCTTAAGCACTTTGGCCTGAGTGCACCAGCTCACTACCAATCCTCTATCCTTAGTCTCCTCCAAGAATTCTTCAGGCAGTTTTGCTGAATCACCCATGACAACATCGGGCCTAACAACCCACAAAAATGGGTGCTTACTGTTTGCAAGCCCCCATGCAAATTCCCTCAAGTTCTCCGCACTCATCACTGTGATGCTTCCATAATTCAAATACACAACTGAGTTAGGCTCCTTTCGGTCTAGCCATTCAAAAACGTTGGAGTCCTCTTTCCATAGATTCGAATTCAGTGAATGGAGTTGGCTATTAGTACTCACTTGCTTGCTTAGTAAGCTAAGTGGTCCGATGTTGAAAATCCGAGGAAATTTGGAAGCGATTGCCTCTAAAACTTCCTGTTCGAACTCATCAAAGGTGTTGAAGATTATCGCCGAAGATTTCAGGCAATTTTGTGCTTCCTCTCCGAAGAAATCAAACCCGATATCATTAGGGTCGGTGGTTCTCAGCAAGCTTGGGAGGTCCTTGAGTCGTATGTTCTTCATGCCCGGTATCCAATCAATGGGAGTATCAAGAGTACCATCAGTCACGAAGTTCTCGTCTGCAAATGTCCAAGTTGAACTTTGGTTCTTAGGGAAATCTTGAAAAATGTTTATTTGCGTCTGGAAACTTCAAATAACATGTACTTTCCGTCCCGACAAAGTTGAAATGGTGGAACTTAATGGAGTAATTAAATACTGTTTCCTCAGGACTTTTTAAAGCATTAAAACAATTATAATCGGGACTTTGAAAGAGTTTGGGACATTACGTGGCGGTGCCACCACAAGGATAATAAATAATCTTTCCAGAAGGCCAGGTTTCGTTGCTAAAATGGAACGATGGGGTAATTATTCAGTGGTTTTATAAGGTGCTCCAACACAGCAATACCTTTATATACTTACCCATATACGCAGGGGTGATTCTAGAATGTCAGTTCAACGGTCACAAAAACTTTCTAGAAAATCTTAGATACAAAATAGCATACAAACTAATTAAAGATGTTTATTGTGGTTAAAATTTTATTAGGCCTAATTTATTTTGTTTTGGTAAGCTATATATTTTGGGCTTCTTCATAATTTAAGTTAATTCTCCTTCTCTTTAACTTCGTCTGATGATCCAACAAAGATAGTATTAAAAAATTATATAATTATATTATATGTAATTAAGAAATTGTAAAATTTTAGTGCATTTTTTGAATCCATAGAGTTCGCCCCCACAAACCATTGTGGAGTCGCCCTTGCGTATATGCGTTTATTACGTTGGTTTTAGGCCTGTCAATGGACCGGATCCGATCCGAAAAATCCGATCCGAATCCGATAACGTCGATCCGATAATCCGGTAATCCGAATCCAATAACGGATTCGGATCCGGATCGGATCGGATTAAATCCGTTATCAATCCGAATCCGAACTTAATTTTTTTAAACTTTTTATAAAAAAAAATTTAA
Organism: Rhododendron griersonianum; assembly: GCA_018127125.1. NCBI lineage: Eukaryota > Viridiplantae > Streptophyta > Magnoliopsida > Ericales > Ericaceae > Rhododendron > Rhododendron griersonianum. The sequence continues at coordinate 1,673,165 of CM030795.1, read as the reverse complement.
AAAAAACTGTAAATTTTTTATTTTGAAAAAAAAATGTTTAAGAAGTTGTATTTTTATTTTATTTTATTTTTGGAAAATAATTTTTTTTTTTTTTGCTCAAATTTTTGAAGTAAAAAAGTTTTCGGATCGGATCCGGATTACCACTATCGGATATGAGTCTTATCGGATTCGGATCGGATCCGGTCCGTTGACAGGCTTAGTTTGTTTTATCATCACTTGCAAATGTAACAGTAGATTAGAATACATGCATGGGCGGGTCTACCATGCAACCAGAGGGTTCAAGTCTTCATGATAATTTTTTAAGTTTAAAAAATGTGCTAAAATTATATATATTTTTTATACGTACTTAATTAGGATTTTCTTTAATATTGCCTGTCTTGGGTGCTCCCCGGTTTAGCACAAAGAAAATATCAGAGAAAAGATCAAAGAACTAAAATAGTAACAAAGAAGACTTTTCTTTTCAATCTGCACAGAGAAGACATAAATAAGCTATTTACATTTAGATAATAAAAACACAGAATGAAAAATAATTGCTAAAAAACAGAAATGATTATACCTTTAAACGGGAAAATGCCTCTTTTAATGAGCTCTCGAAAATGGAGGTACCCCATGAACGAACAAGCCGAAGCAGTCCAGAACTGAACCTCTGGAACTCCAACCTCTTTGGCTGCCTCAATCCCAAAGCTCATGAGTCCATCAGAAATCACGCACGAAACCGGAGGCCCCCCCGGCGTGGAATTCAGCCTACGTAACAAACGCACCAATGGAGCCAAACTGTTCTTCCGGGTGGAGTCACCCAGAAGCGGCACGTACTGTGTCACGTTCCGGTCGGACAACGGGAGCCCGTCCGGGATGGTCTCGAAGCGGAAGTCGGTCAATCCCTTGACCGACTCCGGTCCTTGAGACCTAACCAGACGCCTGTGGTTGTACTCGGTGTTGACAAAGGTGATATGGAACCCCCTGGAGTGGAGGAGCTTGGATAGGTGCATCATGGGTGTGACATGGCCTTGTGCTGGAAATGGGACAATAACTACGTGAGGTTTTGGTGTTTCAGAGCCCATTTTCTAGCAAATATATTAAGCAAATTAACTATAAGAAGTCTGAGCAATCACGGGTGGTGATTCAGAGATTGGAGGAAGGAGGCTGTATTTGTTGTATGGGAATCGATGCCATATTTATAGGAGAGAGAATGTAAGAGTGGCCAATGTATTATTAGAGCCGCCAATTATTGGGCTCGTTGAGTATTATGTACGTACCATTGACGGACGATACTTCCCGCAACAAAAATATATTCTCCAAACAATTTCGATCACTCATTGTCTTCCAACCACCTAACAAAAGTGAATGATATGTCTCTCTCGCATAATCTGTCGCTAAGTAAATAGTTGAGTATCACATAAGCAACGCCACGTGGTACGCCGCGAACGCTGAATAATTGTACTAGATCATTAGAGCATCCACAGTGGTATAATCAAAACTAAAATGTTGCTAAGATTAGCAACATTTGCTCAAAAAAGAGCTCACAGTGGAATAATCAGAATCAGCAACCTCTTAGCAACTCATCAAATTTTGGCCCTTGAATAATCAAAACTAGCAATTTTTTGCCAATAATCAAATTTAGTTGTCCCCATATTTCCTCAATCAAATACACCATTATTACACAAAAACATTCTTTCTCTTCCACTTTCAACATATTTCTAAGAAAAATACTTTTAAAAAAAGTTTTTATTTTTTTTGCAAAAACTGTTTTTTTTATGCGAAAACTATTTTATTTTTATTTTTTTACAAAAACAGTTTTTTTATTAAAACTTTTTTTTCAAAAACTGTTCTTTTTTAAAAAAATTCAAAAACTGTTTTTTTTAACTTTTTCCCGAAAACAGTTTTTTTTTAATCAAAGTGTTCTAAAAACTATTCTCTTTTTCTAATAACCTATTTTTATTAGTTTGAAATCTATTTTAAAAAAATTGTTTTCTATGTTCACAATTTTTAGATTTTTATAAATTGAAAATGTGATGTGGCAAGTTTTGGTTATTCAAATTTGATTGTACCATTGTGGACCTCTACATTGCTAACCTTAGCAATCTCTTAAATGCATAACCAAAAGATGATGTGGCAACTTTTGATTATTGACTTTTGGTTATTCCACTGTGGGTGCTCGATCTTATGTCTCCGAACCAAATTAATTGTACACTCAGCTAGTCATTATTGTAGTTTAGCGCTTGAAAATGCCTTATATACATACTCAGGTAGTGGACAATGTGCAAAAAGTGTATAGATCTATGTGGAAGGTGTATCAATATCCGGAAAAGTTTGCATTGATATATGCGGAAAGTACATTGAAAATCTAACTTTTTGGGCACTAAGTGTGGAAATTCACTGCCTAACTAATAAGCTGAGGGCTAACAAAACCGTTTACGCTTTAACTACTTATCTTTTTAAATGTTTACAACACCATTATAATACCTCTATTATATTAAAATATTTTTTATTTAAGCATTTTTGGATTTATTTTTTCAAAGAAGTGGTTGAGAATATTGAAAGAGATAAATTTTAATAAAAATAAGAGTTGGGAGTGACTAATATCTCTTTGTCTTTTAGAAGACGCTCTAGCAAAGATTACTATTCGATTTAGGTAGAGTATTTTAGGTAGGCAGAGTTGGGACTTGGGAGTGACTAATATCTCTTTGTCTCTTTGTACAGTATTTTAGGTAGGCAGATAAAGAGCTTGTTTTAATTCCTCCTCATTTTAGTTTACTATTCGATTTAGAGAATGAAATGTGGCCGAGCAAATAAATAAATAAATTGTGGCCGGTATGTCACATAATGCAAGAGCGTTTGCAAGTGCGTGGGCATGTGCGAGAGCTCGAATGAAAGAGCATCGATATTTGAGAAAAATGCAAGTCGGAGTGCCAAAGAGCGTTACAACTATATGTGTATATCTTCGTATGGCATGTATAATTTTGTCTTGATTAAAAAATGTATAATTCCGTTAACATTAATAACTTTTTCATAAATGAGACTTGTAATTTATGTGTATATGTATGTCTTTTCGGATCAAATGCATAATTTCTAGGAAAATGATTTTGCCACTCTCTTTTTTGTTAACGCCACGGTGCAAAAATACACTTGCAGGGGAGTGGCATTAACAAAAAAGGAAGTGGCAAAATCAGCAGCCAATTTCTATAGACATTTCCCCAATAATGTAGGCATTCATTTTTATATATTATATACCCGGTGATAATATGCATTATAATAGAAACGTAAATAAGTTGTAGAAACGCATTATTTTCGGGCCCCCCAATATTATTGGATCAGTGGTTGATGCTATGTCCACATAATAAAATGCATTATTTTCGGGCCTTGTATAAAGTATTAAAGTCCAACTTGAGTGCTCTCATCAATTTACCATTTTACAAGATTAATCAGTTATTGGTGTAACTCGTTTGTCGGTAAAAATTTGCCACTCATTGTTTTTGCCTTTTCTCACTACTCCATTCAATTATAAAAAAGACAAACTAAAAAGCAAAATGATATTACTAAGCATGTTTTATGTTGTTTTTATTTGTTACAATTTACATAAAAATGTTTTACTAAAAATGTTTCTTTTTTTTATTAAAAATAAGGGAAGTGCTACAATACACACCCCTTATTTGGATGTGTATCATATGCACCCTCATTGATTACCATTGGATATTTGAAAAATGATCTGGACCCTTTAAAATGTTATGATAGGTTACTAACAAATAACCTGTTACCAGTGCAACAGGTAAACCCTATGAATTAACTAAAATGGAAAGAAAATCCCCTCAATCCTCTCACTCTCTTCCCAAACTTTCTTTTCCTTCGAAAAATTAGGCCCAATTTTATTTTTGATAATTAATTTGTGTTAAAAATAATAATTTTATTTTTTAAAAACTTTGAAGCTAAAATTATTTCAAGTGAAAATAATTTACTTCTTTAAAATACATTGTTCTCAATAATTATTAAAGAAAAAAGATACTATCATTATCATAATGTAATAAAAAGTCAAGTTAAGGCATTTTTTTACAGGATTTTTAAAGGCCAATGATTTTGGCACTCCCCATTTTGTGGAGTGCCATTAACAAAATGGGGAGTGCCAAAATCAGCACCCTTTTTAAAGTGTTACATTTATGTAGCCAATTTTTTTTTTTGGAATTTTTTGAAATATTATGATGTTTAACATTTTTCACAATACCTTTAATTGCATAGTGAACTTTCACATGCAGATCAAAAGAAAATTATTTCACACAAATAGTCCAATTAAAAGGAATAGTGAAGTCGATCATCCGTATTAATCAAGTAGGAAACACTAACAAAGTTAATGGGTGATCAAGAGAGTGATGGTGGCGAGATAAATTTACCAATACATTTTAGAGTTATGTGTAAAAGACAACAATATTTAGGACGTGCTATTTATTTTTTGGTAATAGACATACTACTAGAGTTTTGTAAATTAGTGCTCGCATCCGAATTAGTGAATTACAAATAACTAATACTCATATTTGATAATGTAATCAATTATAAGTGTTATCGATACCAATCAATTACGCAATTGAAACCGCAGAGAAATATAATCTATCATGTAATCAATTATTTGTGTTATTCAGGACAATTGATTAGAGGACTTACTGAGACCCATCAATTAGCAAATCGATTGAGTAATCGACTTCACATTGTTTCCCAATCGTACTCAATTCAATTACAAAATCGATTATATTGTCTAATCGATTACATAATTGAACATAATAGAATTGATTACATATTCGATTATGATGTCTAATTTATTATAATTTCTATTTACAAAATTGCAAAATCAATTATATATTTGATTATGATGTCTAATCAATTGAAAAATAAATTATAAAGTTTAATCGATTATGGAATTGAACATTGACATAATAGATTACATATTTGATTAACTACCGTTAAAAAAATTAATTAAGTAATTGATTGCACAATTGATTATACGTTATTAAAAAGTTAGGAAATGGACTAAAATGTTACGATTCCGTAGTGAAAATGTTACGATTTTTTTTATAAAGTTATGAAACACACCAAAATGTTATGATTCTAAAAATGTTACGAATCTGTTGCTATAAAGTTACGATTGATTAGTGTAAAAGTTACGAATACACTAAAAGGTTATGATTTGTAAAAAAAATATTATGAATGAAAAGTTACGAATTTTTGGTATAAAAGTTACGATAGACCTAAAATGTTATGAATGACCGGTTCAGCAGGTAATTTTTTATGAGGTGGCACAATATGGACCACACAATAGATGCATATGATACACACCTTAAAGGGGTGTGTATTGAAGATTTTCCCTAAAAATAAACATGATTCTCTACTTTTAGTTTTTCTTAAACAAAAAATTGAAAACGTTATCCAATGCCCCTTTACGGCCCTTTTTTCCTGAAAAGATAAGATTTTGGGTGAATAAGGAAGAAGGGTGGATAAGAAGGGGATAGTTATAAGAGGGAATTATTTAACAAGGGGGGATTACCTAATACTTGGTTTGGGTAGTAGTTGATTTGGTAGATAATGTGATAAATTACTTGATTGCCCTCATTTAATCATTTCATCGAGAATACAAAATGATTTGAAGGGTAATTTGGTCTTTTTCTCTACGTGGATAAGCTAATCTTAAGATGTGAGGTGTTGTTAACTAACACCATTGGAGGATAAGCTCCCCCCTCCTCCCTTTGCCCTCCTCCTCAACCCTTATCCTCCCAACAAGCCAGCTCTTGATGTTCAAGAGAAAAGAAATGTGGTTTAATTCGGTGGTTGATCTACAGGATGTTAGTCTGCTAGCCAACACCCAAACCTATACAAAGCCGGGGGCGTTTCCACTAACAATTTTGGACTATAATTTATTGTATTTTGACAAGTCGTTCACACTAACTCACAATTTTCATTACTTAATTATGGTTAGTGGAAACAACTTGACTTTTTTTAACAACAAGAAGTAGGCCATACTAACAATTATAGACCATATCTTATTGCATTTTGACAAGTCTCATAGTAACTCACAACTTATGAGTTAGTGAAAACAACTTGACATTAATTTTTCAACAACAAAAAGTGATCCATATATATACAAGTTATTGGCAAGTGGAAATACCCCAACACACAAGGATAAATTACACTTTATAATCTTATTTTTTGTGTTGAACTCCACTTCAGTGCCTCCATTTCGAACTTGGCAATCATTCCCCAATTTAGTTCAAGTGACAATACTATGTTTCTATCAACTCTCTGTCCAATTGCATGACAAAAAATGACTTCTTTTCATGATGATCATGTGGGCTCTTACTAGTACTGCTTAATTGAATGGGAAAATGACAGTCCAGGATGTGTTTAATTTGATAGTAGGACAAGTTGAGAACATTTGTTAATGCTGAAAAATGTCTTTGACGAGTATTAATTATCAAAACACGTCATAGGCTGTCATTTTTCCTGATTGAAAGGCAACCTAACAGAAAGATCGCATCGCGTTGGCAAATGACTTAATAGTAGGCTAGACACAATATTCAAATTGAGGTACTGAAGTGGAACTCAGTGTAAATTTTAAGAATGCAAAGTGTAATTTTCTCGTGAAAGCTTAGACAGAGTCAGAGTTTGGACCTACCATGTGTGACGGGATCCCCACTTGATCAAAAATGTTCAATCCAGAGAGACCGAGAGAGATGTACTCCTATCATGTTGCAGCGGAAACACATGCAGAGAGTACAGATATTTCATGGTTCCTAAAGTCCACTTGTGAATTGAGAGAGAGAGATATATATATATATATAGGGAGAGAGAACGGATCCGGATCCTATGTAGGAATTCACCTTGTGAGGATGGTGTGAGAATTTTTATGGGATTTGCGCCATCCATCTTGACAATCAATTATTCGAATTGAAAATAAATTTTTTCAGGGAAGAGTTAGAAAAGACTTATATAACTTTTTCTTGAAAGAATTTGTTTTTAATCCAGATCATTGATTGTCAAGATGAACGACTCAAATCCTATGAAAATTTTCACACCATCCTCACCGAAGAATTCTCGTAAAGGATCCGGATCCATCATGTAGTGGTGGAAAACAGAGAGTACATGATGCAATCGTTTCACTTGCATCATGTGAGTTGATTTCGAGACCATCCACCAAAAGTCCTTTGTATTATTGCACAAGTACGTCCTTTGTCGTCTACGACTAAAAAACTGGTTCTTAAATCAGTTTTTTTTTTACCAGATTATTTTACTCGTTTAGACTCGCCTCTAAGAAACGAATCGTAAAAATTAACATTTGTTTCAGGTTATTTTCCTCATTTTTTTATTTCAATGATTCGAAACAATAAATAAATAAAATTCCCACAACTTTAAAAAAAAAAAATTCACTAGAAACGAGACGAGACAAATAAAAGGAAAAGCAACTTTTAAGTTTATTTTTTCTTTATGGTTTTAAAATTAAAATAGGGCACCTCAATTATAGTGAACACGTTTAGAACCTGTAGAACAATGGGACCAAAATAGCTTTTTAACTTTCTGGCTCATGACTTTCTGGCTCTAATACCATTTGTCGGACCGCTTTTCCACCATCTCTTCTAAAACCAATTGGTGTTAGGAAGTCTTTTATGACATTCGACATCGCACCCATAAGTCTGTTTTTAAAGCGATCGCAGGGAGTGACATTGTGTAACCAAATTCATCGGGGCACTCCGGACCCAACACTTAGAAAGTATAATGGTACAGATGAAAAATCTATGCCAATGGGTACAAACCCCTTTCTGGACCTATTTTGGGTCTCAAAAAAATGATCGGAGTCGCTCATTTTGTTTAAAATACTTTGAATATGGTCCCTGCAAAAAATAAGCTCAATCCGGTATCGGTAAGAGCATTTACGAAACATCCAAACTTTGCTCTAGAATTTAGGCTTGAATTCTGGGACAAAGTTGGACGTTTTGTAGGTGTCTTAACCGATATCGGATTGAGCTTATTTTTCGTAGAAGCCGTAAATAAAGTATTTTAAATAAAATGAACGATTCCGATCATTTAAAGACCCAAAACGGGACAAAAATAAAATTTGTACACACTGGTACAGATTTTATATCTATACCAGTAGCACCATTCTATTGGAAACTGTAAAAGTAAACTGCAGGAACTTTTTTGTAAGACCAAAATACCTTTTTACTTTTAGGCTCCATTTGTTTCGATATAAAATGTTTTACAATGTAAAATATTTTCCATGTAAAATATTTTTTCAGAAAACAAACTTCAAATTTTTATTTTCTGGTGTTTGGTTGTCACTTGAAATCATTTTCAGAAATCAACAAAATAGTGTAGAGAGAGAGATGGGGAGCTTAAACGGTGGGGAGATATGAGATTATTGGAATTGAACGTGGGTTAGGACTAACGATCGATGAAACTGAGCAGTGAGAATTGTAGTAAAAGGCACCGAGTTCATTTCGGAAAATAACTTACGGAAGATTTAAAGGTAAGTCATTTTCATCCAATTGATGGAAAATGTTTTGCATGTAAAATATTTTCCTCATTTTTTACACAACCAAACACCGAAAAATAGGTAAAATATTTTACCGAAAAATATTTTACGTCCAAACAAACGGAGCCTTACTTTCAACACGTTCTCATTTCTTCCTTTTCAACTTCCACAAACACGAGCTTAGAAAAAAAAAAACCACCCACGAGCTAGCTTCCTATTTTTATATACTAGTGTCGGGGTTCGTGCTTCGCACGAATCACGTGCTCAGTAAAAAATTTCAAAGCAATGTCGTTTTTTTGAGGATTGGAGTATGATGACGTTTGGTGCGAATTGAAGGATGATTAATTTTTATACATGCATTCATTAGGTAGAAGTTCAATACCAAAAGTAGATCCATTCGCAGTTGTTCGGATCAAACACCATGGTATGTAATTCTATATGTACATTAGGATTGAGTACTAATCTGCGATAAATTGATAGAGCACCATATTTTGTGGGGAAAATGGCCACTGGTCCCTCCCTTCCATCTTTTCTGAGCAGTTATGGGAAACAAAAAAGTAAACAAGTACCAAATATCATATAGCTATTTTCAGGTTCCGGTTGGAGCTTGTTCACGTCCTCATTGTTTGGCTACCGCTACCGCTATATCAGAACTATGTTCAATCTGCTTTGCAATATGTGATGTTTCGGGTCTTGGTATAGGTTTTGGCTCTTTCCTCTGTTTATGTCACAGATCCCCTTTGTAGATCTCGCATGGCTTTTTTGAATGAATCTCCGATGCTCAAAGAAAAAAAAGAACTATCAGGGGAAAAAACCATTGAGTAGAGAGAAATTAAGTAGTTGATATAAGAAAAATGGAAACTGAGATCACAATAAGAAACTTATGGAAAAATCAGGTGTATCTAGGTACATGAGGGATACACACAAGACCGCGAAACTCACTTCCATTCTTAAGATGTTTTGTAACCCTTGAAAACATTTTTGTGATCTACCCTCATCTGTACAATCCTCTAAATCTCAATGGCACAAAGCACTTAAAAAGCTATTATTACACGAGGAGAGGGGTCAAAAAAAGGATTTGAACATAACATACTGACATGAGACTATGCTGCAAAATGATTTAGGGTTGCTCCTCATGCAACCTCAAATATAATTTCAATGTGCAGTGATCCTTTGCACAGTTAAGTGGTAGTTGCCTGTTTGGGATGCATCTCGAGTTGGGCAGGCATTTTGTCCCCCAACCGCAAGATTTTAGTTCCGTTGTCTGGGGACACGAAAAATGAGCTGAAGATAAAATTCGTAGAGCTGGTTTTCTTTCAAGCCTTCTAAAACGAACAAGAAGAAACTCCATGAAGAAGTCTGACAAACCCTAGGAAACTAAGTTTGCCGTCTGCTTGTCTTATCCAGTCTTGGAGAACTACATGAACCGGTATTGACGGGCTAAGTCCAAGTTCCTGGTAGGAAATGGAAAATCATAAGCATATCTGAGTTTAGATCCATATGGAGTAAAAGATGCAGAATTTTGAATCTTCAAACATTTGTGTCCCAAAATCTAGAATGTATGATAAAAGCTACAATTTCTTCTCTGTTGTTTTCTTCGTAGGCCAAAAGTGACTTAAATATACTACTAATATATATAAGGTCATAATTGTAACTTGCAGTTTATAGCCAATTGGTTTCTATTCAGTTTAACAGCCAAAGATAATTTGATAAGAACCAAAATTTTATAATTATGCTACAAAAGATTTCTCCAGTTGGACACAGGCATTCAACAGTGGCTCTTTTCTTGCAGTATCTGTGACCAATTTTATTGCAGTATGTATGACCAATTTTGTGCTTGCACTCTTATGAAAATCTATTTAAGCACGACCTTATACGAACAAATGGACAAAATTTACGGAAAAATTCTGTGCTTTGAGAGCGGAATGAGTAAACATATCCATTTGTTTATTGAAAACCACAAAAGAGAGGGAAAAAAGAGCATACCGAGGCTAATTCCTCTATCATAGTAGGTCTCTTTCCATCCTTTTCAATAAACAAATGGATGTGTGTGTGTGTGTATTGTCACGCAGAAGCTTTTCCATCCATCCTGTGGAAAAGTAAGGCAAAAGCATTTCTAATCCCTTCCTATTCTTCATTTTTAGCCAATAGATAACCAAAACAAAAAGATAACTAAAAAAAAAACTTGCAACATGTAAGAAAGTAAGAATATGCAATACCTTCTTATTCTTCATCTTTAAGCACTTTAAACATGATAGGCTAAGCAACTGCTTTACCTCGCTCACATGGAAAGGATGATATATACGAATCAGTAACTCGATATACCTGAAATGACCTGAAAGGTAACAATAACAAAACTTTAGCACTCCTCCACATAACCACAGGCGGAAAGCATGTGAATACATCTCTTTCGAACTTTTCAGCGTAATCACCAATAAAGACCAACAAAAAACGTGAAAGTCTTAATGCTATGAATAGATTCATTTCAGATAGGATCCAGTATTCTTTACGTCAACATGGTATTCAAGTAATTAGTAAATTATAATCAGAGGCCTATTTTTCAAGAGAGGAATACAGAGACACCTCACAATGTTTCCAAATCAGTATAAAATTATGATTATTCATTCAGTACCATATTCATCTCTACCAAACCGAAGGGGAAAAATATAAGAAAGGATGGCAATAGTACCAACATAAGTTATATCCAAATAGGACAATAATCTCAAAGGATTGGAATTTTAGAAGTCAAATGATAAATCCATCGAAACAATTACAGTCAGAAATTAACGTTAAATCAAAATATTCTTCCATTACCTAGATTTGTATTTTTGGAGATTCCAACTCTAGTCCTCTGTTTGCTTGGATATTGTATTGTGAAGCCTGCAATATGAGAGAACCAGTAAAAAAAATAAGATTTACAGTTTATGTAGCATAGAGAATAGAGAAATAAAGCTTAGGGTTTATGTAACAATCTCTAGCTGATCAAAAAAGAAAAAATCTTGTTTTCACCAATTCTGCATTAGTTTGAAGTCATTTCACGAGTTGCTAAGAACTAACCATCAATTTCTCATGCCAAACTTTATCAGTAATAGATCAATCCATGAAGACAAAGACAATTCCAACCGCAATTATGTGAATGCATCTCTCCATAGGATTCTTACGAATGGATTTGGGTATAAGTAACTACGCAATTAAAGTCAAGTTTAGGGTTCTATCTAAGTTGGGTATTCGAGAAAGCAACTATGACTAACACAAGGTATTTGTCTATATTCAAGGTCTTATACAATATATGCTGACAGGAAAAAATGATTAGACTAACATATCACATACGACATCAATAGTTAGAGAAGATCTCATATACCATTTTTTTGGAAAAATAGGAAACAAATAATTGATGATATGCATCATTGCACTCCGAAAGATTGGATGCCTAAAAATTGAAGCATAGTTTCTCGAAAACTATGCATATCTTATACAAAATTTCAATTGGCTAGCTTTCAATATGTTGGAGCTCCATTTGTCCTTCATATCCTCCTTGTTTACCAACAATGCACCTAGGCCAATCCACATTACTAAGTGAAGTATGGGAAAACACCAATAGCTAGTAAGGCTTGAATGTTTGACTAATTTACCAAAGCAAATTAGATTAATAACAAACCAACGTGGCAAAAAAAAAACATCCAGCTCTAATTTCTCAGAAAATTAAAATTCTATGCCTACCAGTCTCAAACGCAAAAGGTATAATTTCTATAACTAAGAAAATTAGAGAAGTATAAGAGGCATGGAAACGGTTTTTCTATTTTGATAGAGGAAGAATAATTACACTCTGACACACCACTTTTGGAATGACTAAATCGCGGGCAAAGAGAGACTTTCCAAAAGGGACTAACCTGCAAAAGAAATACACATGCAATTAAAAGCGGACACGTTATTCCTTTAAAAATTAGGACCCAGACACGTTGGGGACACTTCAAACATAGAATATCTTTTCACTGTAGGTGTATCTATATGAATTCATATAGAAGTAAAAAAACATTGTCTCTATCAATTAAGACCAACATCATGAAGAAATAAATCACTGTCCCTGTACAAGTACCCTTGAACCATACAAATATGAAAATTTTCATTCTGGGTCAAGTCTTAAGCTTTTTAACCTCCTAATCTATCCTTAGCATGTCCCAACATTGTCCCCAACTTTTCCTAGAGTATCAACACAATGTCTAGAGTAAAAGAAATATAATGAAAAACCAAACATGTTCTTAGGCATATTTGACATGTGTTCAAAGAGTGTCATGTCGTGTCCGTGACCAACACTGATACGTGAGCCCAATAAACGTGTCCGTGCTTCTTAGGTTAACACCCAAACCCAACATTTTTTCAATCAAACATCCTGAATGTCAAAATGTAAAGGTCACATGACAGCACAACCCATCCTAGTTTCATAGAATCTGAACTCTGCAATTTGCATAGAACCCAAATACAATCAACAACAGACCAAATCAATTCACAATCGAAAAAGAGCCATAATGAAATCAAAAATAGAAACCAAGTTGACGATAGCCACTCAACTACCCCACCAACATTTGAACTTGTAATAAGTTTAAAAGAAAAACGATAACCCTAGCTTCCATCTCGTTGGAAGGGTTATCGTTAAGCCTTGGTCCATTTAACCTTATGCGGATTCTTCTTCATTTTAAAGTTCTTGTGACATTTTGACCGAAAAAATCGGAATATCTGAATTTCGGAGTGATTGTCAGTGGTCTTAGGTCAAGAAGCTTTATTAGCTCTAACTTGAACATTGACACTAACACTGATTATTATATTTGCATTGTCTATAACATTAACACGTCATGAGATAGCCCCTAAATAAACATACTCCAGAATCTCACAAACTGTAAATGCAAATAGGAACAACTGTTAAGCCCTGAATAGTCCATAGGAAGCATTAAGCCTGTTGCACCCACTCTCTGAAATTACTGATAGGACATAACCATGTAAACAAACTTTCAATATCTCCCTATGGAATTGAAAACCAAGCTAGGTCAGGTTTGTGTAAATTGCAAAAGTTCATACATAATAATTGATTTCCAGACAATTAATTACTTTGTTTGATCAGACAATAGTAACTATGGAACACCATTGTACTGTGGTCATATACCCCAAAAACGAGAATAGAAGGACAAAGAGTCGCACAACGCTACCTTTGCATCATTCCTAACAAACTGAATACCATGTCCAAGATACGCAGTAGGAGGAGCATAACCAGCACTTTTCCAATCTCATGGCGGCTGTGGGTTAAAAAAACCTTCTATTTCCTGAAAGGGACAGTATGTATTATGTAAAAGGTTTACCAAACCCATATTAGTTGATTCTGAATAAATTCCTCGTAAGGGTCAAAAGGACACCAAGCAAAAGCCATGCTCACATATACAGAATTAGACATTCCAAAAAAGGATATCCCCAAGTCTTGAACATCACATTGTGACATTAAAACCAAAAACAGATACAGAGAATCGCTAGCTTCTTTAGTTGAGAACTATAACAATCACATGGTTTAGTTCAGTTATTAGAGTGTTTTAGCTAAGCAGACTTAGGAACAATATCATCGGCAGTTACTTTTCAATCCCTATAGTTGAGATGGTATGGTTATATATACGTTAGGTATATGTGTATATGCCCTTACTATTTTGAATTTTTCTTCTCCTTTCCTTACATCAAGGATTTCTCTTCCTAAAATTAGGGTCTCCCTCTTTATTACCTGACAAAAACCATACTTATGGTTTTTGTAGAAATAGTCCCAATTTGATCACTTGGCTTCTTGGGTTCTCGAATTTCTTTCCGAATTCCATTCTTTTCTATGCGATTCACTATTTTTATCATTTTCAATCACAAATTATCTGTTTTGAAACAGGGTTTCTCTACCTTTCTGAGTCCCAATTAATACATGTTTCTTCCAATAACTATTAAATCTCCTAAAAAAATGGAGAATAAAACCGAAGAGAAAACACCCGATTTGGGACTACAGATTATTGAGAACCCTTCAAACTACAATACAACAGGATAAATGCTCACCTCCAAGAAATCTGGACGAACTTCAATTAATTGAACGAATGCCGCACAGACCTAATTTAAATACAGAAAGCAACAAAACAGATGAAAGCAAGACAAAGCCTTGTAAAACATAATAGATTTCAATAGCCATTTCGTTGAATAACTCGGAAGCTCGAGGTTGCAATCTTCACAACTATCTAAACTACTTCAGTTATTCATTTTAATGACGAACCACCTCCCAAGAATCCAACATATAGACCATGTGGTAGTTTCAATACCAACGCCTAGCTCCCACCACCAACCCCTTCCCCAGCCTAGCAAAAAGAACAGAGGAAAGGGAAGAATAGAAACCACAAAGATAAAATCAATAGCATCCCATGATTCTAATCATGAAATTGTAAAATGAATTTCTACATCCTAGCACTTCAACGCATTTCTTGGAAAAAATGCAGCACAAGTATCATACATGTCATCTCAAACTATAGTTAATGCTGCAAAACACCATACAAGTCCGCAGCACAAGTGGACAGATAGTGTAGAGTGTGACCCACAAAAGCAAGGATTTCAACAATGAAACAGTAGTGTAACAGAAGCGCCATTCCATCAACAACTTACCAACTTCCGCACCTCCGCAGCAGGGTCATTAGCAAGAATGAACAAACCTTGCAGATATTTATCCATGGACATATATAAAGCCTACAAGGAGATAAAACGTTGTAATAAGTCCCTGGGAACAACAATTAGCAGGAAAAAATGCACATAATACAAAGGAATAAACAACAAGATGTACTCACTTCAGGCATCAACATAATGTATTGATTCACAGAACCCAAGGAAAGCTTTCTTAGTGAGGCATGCGGTGACTGAAAAAGCTGTTTTAATAGAAACCACATGTCAAAAGTTTAAAAGAAGAAGTTATAACCAAACGTCTCTGACAACAGTAATAGCTCAGTCATCTGCAATAATCTAGGAAGGAAAACATTGATGGGTCGCTCAGTTAATCCAGGCATATCTACATCAAGCACTTGAGGAATATCCTCACAAATCTGTCCTACACACATCATCCATGTGTTAAAGAGAGGCATTAATCGAAAGAGGAAGAAACATGACTACTGTAGCAGGTACAAACAGCAGGTCTAAAGATCTTATCGTAGTCCCTCGTGATATTCTATAATTTGCCACAGAATAACCCCATCGCCATTCTTTCCAGCACCATAACTCAACATCCGTAGCAAAATAAGGAAACATGATCTATAAATGCCCTTAAGCTGTACTTTTTTGTACATCCATGGCCAGTACCACATGTTATCATGGTAGTAGTCTAAAATGAATGAGACACTGACAATCATAATACCATCACAGCATGAACAAAAGATCTTATACAGCTAACAAAGTAAGACCGGGAAAGTTGAATGAACAATCTCACAACACATACCTTGGACAAAGCATCCATACCACCTTCCATGTGTTTTAATTCATTACTCTCCAAGCACTTAACAAGGGTATGAAGCAGCTCAGGCTATCCGAAAACCCCCCCAATCTGAACAACTACACTTATAATGGTCCCAGCAGTAGACCTTATATGCCTATCAGCTGCTCCCAAACAAGGCAACAACTCCGATTTGATTTACTGCTAATATGGAGGAGCCATTGATTTGAAGGCAGTTCCAACATTTACCAACAAGCCGATACAAAAACTCCAAGCACTTCATCCTAATACAAAAGTAGTTCATAAGATCCTAATACAATAGCAGTTCACAAAAGCACTTCATACAAAAACTTATATCCCTGGAAATGTCATTGCGACCTTACATCATACACCTTATGCTCTTAGCTCACTCAATAAGCCAGTAAAAACAAATCTGTTTGATGTGCCAAGTATTTTGTATTTTCATCCTCAACTATGATGTTTTTTTCACCCTCCATATTCTTTGCAATTATACTACTCAAGTTAATAAATTATCTGTTCTTATACAAAAAAAGAACCTTTAAATCTACAATAAAAAGTTGAAAAGAACTGAATCAATATTGATGTAGAGGAGTAATAAAGTCGCCTCAGGCTAAAATTCCATTATACCAGTAAAGTCCTAGATCTAGTAAGAATCTAAATGCGTGTTTACAAAAAAAAAAAATACAGATTCGAAATTTCTGCAGTCACAAACCCTACACTCTAATACAGATTCGCAAGGGGAGAGAGAGAGAGAAATACCTTCAGTCGTTCTCTTCTTCGTCGATCTGAAAAAAACCCTAACTTCTGAGATAGAGAACGAGCCACAAAGAGAGAGAGAGACCTTGTTCTTAGTCGATCTTCTTCTTCTTCAGTCGTCGTCGTCTTCTTCGGTCGATCGATTTCTCTGTTCTCTCGCTCTCTCTCTCTCTCTCTCTCTCTCTTCGTCGCGCATTTTGGAAGCGAAGAGCGGTAGACGGATGGATGGAAATGGGAAATGGGAAGTGGGAAGAAGATGTGAACACACGAATTGGGAAAAACAGAAAAAGCCTTGATTCCAGGAAGGATCCACGTGCGCACAGTAACCGGAGGATGCAATTTTACCGGAAAGCCCCCAAGCCCAACACCACTTCGTGACAAAATAGTGTAGAAAATTCGGGACGCAGACGGAAAACATCGAAAGTCCGAAAACCCGTTAAAGTAATTCGTAAATAACCTAAATAGTGTCTATGGCCCACCACTTTTAAGCGCAAAATGACGGAAATGCCCAAAATCCCAAAGAAGTAAATTCAATCAGCTAGTTTCCGGAGCGAGGGGCATAATCGTCCGAAGATGGCCAAAAAATGTAAGCCACTTCTAGGAACTCCATTCCTTTATAGGCGCCTGTGGATTATACTATAAAAAAGCAAGAAGACAAAAATAGAAAAGGGGCTACAGTTTTTGTTTTGTTTTTGTTTTTGGGAGGGGGTGTAATTAGACTACGTCCCAGAAACCTTCTTAAAAAATAAGCAGGTTAATTCACATTTTCAAACTCAAAAATAATGTAAATAAAAAATATTTTTCTAATTTTTTTTGCACCGTATTAAAGATTACAATGAGATCTATTAAACAAGATCCATAGTGATAGAAAAATTATTTGCGTAAGCACATAATTTTTGAGCTTGAAATTGCCTTTTTAAAAAATAAGCACTTATTATCCGTTCCAGAACGGAGCCATATTATAGCACCAAAGGTCCAAAGGCAACTACAAGATCAAAGGGGGGCATCGATGCCCCGAAAAAATAGTCAAGCACATGCGCAAGACTAATAGGATAGGTTAGAACATAACAACAGAAAGAAAAGACCCTAGAAATCCACCAAAATTACAGGACCTCAAAGATCTTAAGAGAGCATCCACAGTCGACTAATCAAAATCAAAATGTGGCTAAAGTTAGCAATGTTTGCTTAAAAAAGTGCTCACGTTAGAAACTTAACAACTAATCAAATTTTGACCATTGAATAACCGAAACTAGAAACCTTTTGCCAATAATCAAATTTAATTAATCTCACATATTTCCAATCAAGTACACTCATCATTACAGCCGACTAGAAGACGTTGCTAAAGAGAAGCATTACTAGCTAAAAGGCTCAGAAAAATAAGTATTTATTTTTTAAATATATTTTTTGAATTAAAAGTGGTGTATTATGAGAGAATAATCTATCTCGTAAAGCGAAAAATAAATACTTAAAAAATAAAAACCTTAACGGAACGGAGCCTAAAAATTTGTGTGACGGGGAATTAGGGGTTGTTCGGCTAAATGAGTCAAATGGCTTATTTTTTTATCCTTATTCAAATTTTTTCAGCATTTGTTAGATTTTTGTCAACTTTTTGTGAATTATTGATTCTTCTTGATGAGAGGAATCTAAAAAGTAAAAAATTACGATCGAAATCCAAATTTTTTGAATAAAGACAAAAATAAGTCTTATAGCTAATTTTTTCGTCTTTATTCAAGAGGTGTGTGGAGTAAAAGAATATGTGACGTGACGTCCTAGATCTAACGATCGATGCAGAATTAATTAGCACACCCATATCAGAATCCGCATGCGTCATGCAATTACTTGTTTAAACTTTACCATGATTTCTCATCTTCTCCAAAATACGAAAATATTTAACGTTGGTTCTCTCGTTAGATTGATACCACCGATAGTGGTAGCTCAGTTGGCAGGGTTCACTATCATCCTCAACGGAGACCTGAGTTCGAGTCACGGCTCGGCCTCATGTCTGCGGATGAGTCTTTTGACCATGTAGGGGGAGCTTTTGCCAACTGTGTACCTAGGTGATGTTGTGATGACGGTCTGTTCTCACGAGCAGTAGTTATGGTTTGAACCGAACATTTCACAGCGGGTATGGAGCTCCTATGGTTATGCCCAAGGGAGTTGCTACCATGCTTGCCCCCTCTCACCCTTTTTCTGATTTTAAAAAAAAAAATCTCTTTAGACTGATTAGTAAATGCCAAAATGGAGCAATATTTAGGCCGTCACACTGGGCCTAGAAGGAATCATTGAACAGTCTGTTCTAACTTGGTCCAAGTACAACATCCACTAACGCAAGCAGCTGGAAACCTCCAATTGTTGCTTCATTGTCTAGACTCTAAGGAGAAATTTTTCAGTGCCGAGCGGGTACCACGTGGTGCCCGCTCAATGCATCCAAGCTGTCCATTTTGATTTTAGATGGCTCGGATTTGGAGAGAGAGAAAGAAGAAAGAAAGAGGAGGGATGAGAGGAGAGAGAATATTTCAATCTGAGCCGTCCAAAAGTGTATTGGATGGCTCAAGAATGCCGAGCGGACACTACGTGGAATATACCCGCTCGGCACTGAAAAATTTCTCAAACTGTAGACCTTGATGACCAGACAAATGTGCAGAGCAATTCGCCCTTTGCATGAGGAGCTCCTAAATGCACTTATGCACACCATTTTATTTATTTATCTTAAGACATCCCTCCAATATGCGTTTCTTTTAGGAACATAAATTAATCTTGAAAGTCAGAATAAAAAATATTCTCTCCACACCGACGCTGCCACCCCGTTGGCTACCGTGGCCGGTGCTTCTATCATCTTTGGTCCTCCACTGCCATGTCGACGCCTTTCCCTAATTAACGCTCATTTTCCATCGTCCCCCTGTCATATACTACAACTCCCTGTTAGCACAGATCCTAATCTTGGAAGGTGTGTGTTGAGAAGAGATGTTGTGCATTTAGAATCTCCCAATAACATGGAATTTTCGTCCAAACATATCTAATTGAAAGGAGAGACCATAGAGTATTAAAACTGTCCTGTGACTTTTCCAAGAATAAAACAAATTTGAGGGTCCTCTGGCTAATTTTCCAAGAATAAAACAAATTTGAGGGTCCTTTCGCTATATTGGAATTCGAAGTGGAAAGTGAGAGACGGAAAAATGCAAGCCGCCATTAAAAGGGACGGCTGCAAGATTTTAGTTATGGAGTGACAAACGCGTATAAAAAATTTTTGTATATAAAACACTCTACAAAATAAAAATTTAGTTTGGTTAAAAACTTATAAGACCTAAGTTGTTATGTTTTATTGAGCTATTGATTTACTTGCCTACAAATTTAAATGAATTTTTATTTTTTCTGGTCTTGTAGTATAATATAATCTAGTGCAGACAAAACCAAAAAAAAAAACTATGTACAAAAGAGTATACAATTTATTTAAGTGCATATTTTGAACCCCCAGTTGGTTCGCTTAAACCTCCTCAAAACACTAGTTCCACCGCCCATGTCATGAAACATTACAGTAAAGATAACCAACTAGGACTAGCCTAACACTCTCTCTATTTAGAGGTTAAGAGGTCAAATCTTGTCGAATACTAGAATTGTTGAAGTAATTAATTAGTTCTTGGTGTCTTTTGGTTTTAGTTTATTTCTTACTTGTATAAGACTATTTCTTGGGGGATTGTTATTCAATGACCTTGATTTAGTTGTTTTGGACCTCACGTGATTGAGATAGTGTAACGTTATCTTAACTCTTTCTAATTTTCTACCCTTACATTCAAAGATAAAATAAAATATAGTAAACGTATGTATGGAAGAAAAAGATAGAACAAGTGTCAGTCGTACGTCATTTCAATTCTGAATTATTATTTTTTTTGGCCCATCAATCTAATAAGAACCAAGAAACCACGCAGAAATTCCTTGCCTCTAGAAATCCCTTAACAAGAGACCATCAGAAATTAAAAAATAAAACAATTGAAATTGAGAGAAGTTCCAGTAACACGACTAGTACAATAAAAGCTAGGGTAAATTTCACTTACCTCCCCTTAGGTTTATCACGACACAAACTTCCCCTCAGGTTTATGAAATTGTACTAATCTCCCCTGTGAGAGTTGTCGGGTAACTTCTATTAACAGAAGTTGTGCTTTTACATTTTTACCCCTTTAAAAGAAATTTTTAAAAAAAAAACCTTACTTGCCAAAAAAAATTCATATGAAATTCACAAACATTACCACAATCGCTATGGATGCGAAATTTTCACAAAGACAAAGAATACACTCCACATGGGGAGGAGAAAAACAAATAAACTAAAAATAAAAAAGAAAAAACAACCCTAATTTGGTTCTCGGTCCTCATCAGATCGATATGTCGCTATTTTTGCCAAATCTGATAAATATCGTTGGAGTTGATGTAGTTGTTGTTGAATCTGATACCATCAAAGTCGGAGATGAAGAGACTGGAGAGATGAGCTAGGGGATGAGTTGAGAATGGAGGGGGGTCGGGGTGAGGTGAGATCAAGGATGGAGCCAGGGAGGGGCCTGTAGAGGTGATCTCCCTTGCAAGAAGAAAAAAAAAACTCTACTTATTATATGTTAAATAAAAATTTTCTATGAAATTATAGAGACTCGCCCCCCTCTAGTATTTTGAAAAAAAAAAATCAAATGATAGTAAGTAGTTGGTAACCTTTGAAATACAAGATACCAACGTTAATTTCTAAACGTTAAGGGTTAAATATAACAAAACATAAAATTTGAGAGTTAACATAGTGAGTACTCAATTATTTAACTCCCAGTTTTTACCCACAAAAATCCCCAATCATTAAGAGGATTTTACACGTTTTCTTTTTGCCTAAAAAATCTCCATGGCACACCAGACCCCCCTCTCTCTCTCTCTCGACACAAAAATCCCGTATCGTCAAGACTTTGAAAGCAGTTTCGAGAAAATAAGAACACTAGGAGAAGAGATTTTGGGAACTCTAAGTAATCTTGGTGAAATCTAAGTTGTAACTATGAAATGTGTAAATACTAGACTCCGCAACACGTTTGGGGGATAAACTTTTAGCAAGTTTCTAAATCACTTATATAGAGAAGGATATTGTGAAAAGGTTTGATGCTGATTCTATCATCAATGCTTTTAATGACATGAAAGAGCGTCGAGTGCAATTGAAGATGTCTGGTTTTACTAAATAGGTTAAGGTAAGTCGTTAATGCTTTTGCAATATGTTAATTTATGAAAAGCATAACTAAGTATGGAGTGTTGCTATTTTGTATTTTTTTGGGTATTAATGTATTCACGTTGTTATGCACGTTTCTCTTTATTTTTTTGTCTTGCGTACATGGTTGCCCCTGTGTGGTGAAATTCCTAGCTCCGTCCCTGAGTGAGATGGAGAACAGGCCCCCACATTAGGGTT
This sequence comes from Rhododendron griersonianum, assembly GCA_018127125.1. Lineage (NCBI taxonomy): Eukaryota > Viridiplantae > Streptophyta > Magnoliopsida > Ericales > Ericaceae > Rhododendron > Rhododendron griersonianum. The sequence continues at coordinate 1,650,980 of CM030795.1, read as the reverse complement.
CGATTTGACTTGGTTGTTATGTAACGTACAAATATACCCCATTTAATTAGTTCAGACCACAATGATTTTGAAGTAAAATGGGTTTCTAACAAAAAAAATAGATATGCAAATATGCTACTTTAAATATTCGTCACATAATATTGCCTTCAACAAAATATAGCATTTGTAGGGAACTCATTGCACCTATATTGGTGCTAAATTGTAGGGGTGTAAACGAGCCGAGTTAAGCTATGGCAAGCTCGAGCTCGGCTCGTTTACTTAACGAGCCAAAAACTCGAGCTCGAGTTCGGCTCGAGCCTTAACGAGCCGAGCTTAGTCATTTACTAAATGAGCTTCTTTAATCAAGTCGAGCCTCCATTAACGAGCCGAGCTCCATTCGGCTAGTTTAGTAAACGAGCCGAATAGTCGAGCTCGAGCTCAGCTCGTTTACTAAACGAGCCGAGTCGAGCCGAGTCTTAACGAGCCGAACCGAGCCGAGTTCGCGAGCTACTCGGTTCATTTACAGCCCTATGCTAAAGTTAAGATTCCACCATATATTTAGGAGCGCTGAAAGATATGTTTTAACCCCACTTCAATCAATCCTTCATTTCTCCATATTTTTATATTCTGGTCCTCCACTGCAAAAAAGTGTTTTGGAAGATGTGTGTTTGCTCCAACATCCTCCAAAACACTTTTTATTATTATTTATTTTATCTCCGTTCCTTCAAATGTGGGGGGAAAACCTTTTTTCAAAAAGGGCCTTGAAAGATGTGTTGGAATTGATTTTTTCTTCCATAAATGGAGGAAATTTTGAAAGAATAGAGCATGCATGAGTTGGAGATGCTCTTATAGAGATTTAAGTCCAAACATTTGGGTGAGAAACACCAATGTACCTTACCTACCCGAAATGGACTATTTGAATCCAAACATTGTATGCTATGGGCACCCCCCCCCCCAAAAGGGCCAGGCCCATTTTACATCGACTTTGAACAAAAAAAATTGATTGGGCTATTCTTTATGTTCTTATCCAATACAGGCCTTTTAGTTTTAAAACCCGAGCCCAATAAATTGAGCTTTTGTTCTATTTCTGTAAAATGGGCTTTCATTTTCTTTTACTCCTACTTTTCTTCATGTTCTTGTCCAATAAAGGCCTTAAGTTTTAAAACCTGAGCCCAATAAATTCTGCTTTTGTTCTATTTTTGTTAAATGGGCTTTCATTTTCTTTTACTCCTACTTTTCTTTATGTTCTTCTTTTCCAATAAAGGCCTTTTTAGTTTTAAAACCTGAGCCCAATAAATTGAGCTTTTGTTCTATTTTTGTTAAATGGGCTTTCATTTTCTTTTACTCCTACTTCTTCTTTTTTTTACAGCAAAGAAAGATTTTAACATTTTCTTTTATACTTCTACTAGTATAAAAACTAAAAACTAATTGTACTCTTAAAATTTCAAGAAAAGCATCGAGTTCTATTTTGATATGGTTGATTACGTATTCAAAATCTTCTTATTTTGTTGCCGTCTATATATATGTAAAACACTTACGTGAAGCTTATACTTTTTGGCATTGTTCGTTTCCAAATTTTACTTTATTTTAACTTTGCTTTCTAATAATTATCCTATATCTTTCTTCAATCATTACCCTACTTCTCCAATTATTAATTTCACTTCTCTCTTTATCTTTTTCCACTCATTACCCATTTCTTTAAACATTATTTTATTTCTCTCTCTATCCACTGACAAAACTAAAATACCCAAAGTTATCAAACGAACAAGGCCTTTATGGATAGAGATGTAGTCCGCTTTTATTAGTTTATATATTTTGTACTTGCACTTCTAAATTTTGTCACCCCAGTAAGAAAAATCATGATTCCACCATAATTTCTTGTTGGACGAAACGACTTGCATTACATAAAAGTCACACTAGATGATGACTAGGAGGACCTTTTACTGCTCGGACTGTGTTCCCCCTTCAGTTTGACGACTCTCTCCAGTTTGTAGTAATTGTTTGGGATCGGAAAAAAAAAACGATCGGAATCAATTATTTTGTAGCACTCGGAAAAAGATATTCCTGATAAAAATTAATTTGATCTGATGTAGTTTGATATATGAACGAATTGCGTGTGTGTGAGAAAAGAAAGAAAGAAAAATATGGTTTGTAACTTGAACTGTCTATTTTTTCTCGCACAAACACGATTTGTTCACGTATCAAACAAAGTCAGATCAAATTGAATTTTGGCGTGAATATTTTCCCAACAAGTTCTGCAAAGTAACGATTCGAATATTTTTTTTCGATCCAGAATAGACCAAAAACAAAAATTAAAACTGGAAGAGCACTGGAAAGTGGAAAGTTATCTAGCGTAAAATTAAAACAAATATTTTTTTTGGTCTTTAATTCTTTTATAGGAAAAATTGTCCAATGATCTAGAACTTACGGCCCATTTTGCTACTTAGATGAGAAATGAAAAGAAAAGGGCGTAGTTTTCCTGAATGATGGAAAAAAAAAAAAAAAGAGAGTAAGTTTTTTCATCATTTCATTTGGATTGACCTTCCACTTTCTCTTCTCAATAAATCTCACTCCCATGGGTGAGAAACAAAATTGATTCGATAAGGAATTCTTAGGCTCTGCTTGGAACCTATGGAAAAGAAAAGAAAATAAAATAAAATAAAATGGGAAGAAAATGAGAGGAAAAAGGAAAGAAAATTTACTATTCACAAAACTGATTTTTTTTTTTTTCTCTTTCTCTTTAAACCAAATAATAGAATTAATTTTCTTTTCTTTTTCTTAAGTTCCAAACAGAGACTTAATTCTCATCCTTCCTCACCTCTTTAATTATCCAAACAAAAGAGGGAAAGCGCTTGACGCTTCCCCACCCGTTCTTTCCGGTAAGTCTACTAGTACATAAATTCTGAACAGATTTTGCGTACAGATTTTTTGTGGGGCCCACTACAGGTCTCACATAAATAATCCGAGCCGTTTATTAAATGTAAAAGAGTTTTCAAGGGCCCCCACATGAAAATTCAGTTCAATCCGATACTTATAGATACTCAATCCAATCATATAATGTTTTATTATCTGGGAATTTAAATCAAAAGTTAGATGATTGGATCGAGTATCTATAAGTATCAGATTGAACTGATTTTTCGAGGGGGCCATTGGAAAATTGTTTTGCATTTAATGAATAGCTTGGATCATTTGTGTGAAATCCGTAATAGACCCCATAAAAAATCTGTACAGAATTTCTGTACCAGTAGATACTGTAGATTTACTATTTTCCTTTCTGTTGATAACCCTCCGGAGGGGCTGTTGTCTGTTGACCTTGGTCCCAGATCTTTCTTTGTTTTACTGTCGTTTCTTACTAGGGAGTAGTTTACAGTACTACAGTATTATTTCCATAAAGCCGCCAAAGTGTATTTTTGAGAATACTAAGCGACTAAAGTTTACCGGTCCAAAAGCCGCCACCACCACTACCAGCAGATTAGGTAGAGAGAAACTCTATTTTTTTAAGAGAGAGAGAGAGAGAGAGAGAGAGAGAGTACTGTTTGCATTACAGATGTGTTTCTTTTAAAGACAATCCATATTTACAGGCATTAGCGAAAAAGAATCTTCTTTTGTGGTATTCGATTCTCAATTCTTTTCTTGCTCCTCGGAAGCCCGAACGGTTGATTCTTCTCGGAGGTACATCTTCTTCCTCTTCTCTTTGATTTGTTCGTGTGTCTATATACGTATGTGTGTGTGTGTGGATTTGTACTTTGTTGGTAGATTCAGTAAGAGTTCTGTAGCTGTTTTAAGTTTTAGATTCATTTATGATCTGGGTTGGTTTTCAATTCCATTTAGCTTGAAGGGTAAGTTGAGGAATTAGTGCTTCAATTGGTTAGGTATGAAATTGAATTGGTGGGCATTCATTGCTGTATTCTCTCTTTTTGTTGTATGGACTATAAATGTGTAATTTATGGCCTTAGTTGACTGAGAAGATGAGATCGGTTTCCTTGAATTTACTGGGTCAGCACGGGTAGACTCGTGTTTTGCAAGTTGTACTAATATACTAATAAAAAATGCAACCTTTGGATTGAGATAGAATGATTTGGCAAGAAAAGAAAAGAAGATATTTAGAGTTTCTCACCAAATCAGTCAAACAAATAAGTGATTTAGTGAGACATGTATCAAAATGATATTTTTTAATTGTTTGTCGTGCAAATCCATAGGCATTATTCTAAGGATATTACGACTCACACCTGCTGAAAACGGCCCACACTAATTTTCTTTCGAGCAAGGCTACAGTTCCCGACGGGAGAAATCCCGATCGGAATCCCGACACCCCGCCGGGCACACTCCGGCCACCGGATGACCGATCCGAACCGTCCAATAATTCTAAAAAAAAAAATCGAGTGGGCTTACGCGAGAATAAACGGCATCCGACGTGTTTAGGTGGCCGATCCAAGCACTCCATTTTTGGCAGATCCAAACACTCCATTTTTGGCCGATCCAAACACAAAAATGGATTGTTTGGATCGGCCACCTACACACGTCGGATGCCGTTTATTCTCGCTTGGGCCCACTCGGTTTTTTTTTATAGAATTTTTGGACGGCTCGGATTGGCCATCCGGTGGCCGAGTGTGCCCGGCGGGGCGTCGGGATTCCGATGGGGATTTTGGGTCGGTAAGCTTAGACTTTCCGTTTTCTTCAATTATTAGTATAATAATATTTTTTTTGAACGGCTAGTATAATAATTTTTTTACATTATTCGCATAAGTCAGCTGAAATAGTTGAAATCTAGGATGCTAAAAAGCATGAAAGTGCCTTTGATCAGAAACAAAAAAAGTTTGTGCTAACGCTAAAACCAAACCAAACCGAGCCTTATGTCCCAATCACTTGGGTCGGCTACATGAATCATTTTCCCCATTGAGCTCTGTCAAGGGCCACTTGTTCACACAAACCCATTATACTCATATCTGTGCGCACAACATCTAATGTCAATTTGGGTCTACCTCTTCCCGTAGCATTGCTACCCAAAGTTATCTTATCCGCTCTTTTAATTACTGCATCTCATGGTCTACGGTAGACGTGCCTGAACTACCTTAGCCTATTTTCCCTCAACTTCTCATCTATAGGTGCTACACCTACCATCTCACAAACCATTTCATTTATAATCCTGTCTCGTCTAGTCTTACCACACATCCACCTCAATATTCTCATTTCCTCTACACTCATCTTGCTCACCTGTTGTTTCTTAATAGGCGAACATTCTGTCCCGTAAAGTATCGCTGGTCTGATGGCAATTCTATAGAATTTTCCCTTCAATTTTGTGGGTATCCTCTTGTCACATGGTACACCAGTCCACTTGAGCCACCCCACTTGGATCATATGGGTCACATAATCGGCAATCTTTCCATCTCTACTAATAATTGAGCCTAAGTACCTAAAATGATCACTCTTTGGTATCTCCTGGTCTTGGATCATCACTTTTTCTTCATGCGTACTGCTGGCACTACTAAACTTGCACACCATATACTCAGTTTTATTCCTACTTATTCGAAAACCCTTTGACTCTAATGCTTCCCTTCAAATTTCTAGTTTCGTATTAGCACCTCTAGCGGTTTCATCTACAAGGACAATGTCATCTGCAAACATTATACACCATGGGATATCCTCCTGAAATTGTCTACTCAATTCATCCATAACTAAGGCAAAGAGGTACGGGCTCAAGGCCGACCATTGATGCAATCCTGTAGTGATTGGAAATTCACTCGTTTCCCCTACTGGTGATCTAATGGTAGTGATGACACCTTCATACATGTCTCTAATCACCTCGATATACCCTTTGGTTACTCCCTTTCTCTCCAGAACCCACCATATGAAAACTAGGGGTGAGTATGGACCGGATTGGTCTGGTTTTACAGTAATTCAATAATCAAACCACTACTTACGGATTATAAATTTAGAGAACCTAACCAACCCATAAAATTTATAAAACCAAACCAATCCAAACCATTCAAAGGCGGTTTGGTTTTGGTTTTGAACCACAGTTCGCTTAAAATTGAGATATCATCACTATAAACTATTTTAAGTACTTAAAATTGCATAGATAACTTAAACTAAAAGTTATATTGAAATTAGTATATTAAAATCATCAAAACTCACTAACATCAACTAACTAAATAAGAATAGAATACATTAGAAAATAAGTTACCGAGAAAAAAGAGTAGGAAATCACTTAGACTAAGCCCAAACTGTGTATGTTTAGCGTAATGAAATTGTAGGAATAGGAAGTTTAGGAAATTAATATTGGAAGTGAAAGAAAAGAATAGGGTGGTTGTGGTGGAATAGAGTATTAGATAAGGAAATAAAGTTTATTAAGTATATCTAAACAAATTATATATATTATATATATGTATATATATCACACGGTTCAGATTGGTTTGGAACCAAAACCATTAATGTAAATACATAAACCAAACCGTTTAACTCGATTTCTATTTTTTTTAAACCGAGACCTAACCACATCATTAAAAAACCAAACCAAACTATTCGGTTTGGATTGGTTTGGACTAGATTCACGGTTTCATGGTTATTTTGCTCACCCCTAATGAAAACCATATGGAGATCCTTCTTCTTTGCTCTGTGTTTTTCTACCAATCTCCTTAATAGGTAGATAGCTTCCATGGTTGATCTTCCAGGCATGAATCCAAACTGTTTCTCTGACACCATAGTCACCATCCTCAAACGATGCTCAATAACTCTTTCCTACAACTTCATTATATGACTCATCTATTTAATACCTCTATAGTTGTTGCAGCTTTGAATATCCCCCTTATTCTTATAGATAGGTACTAAGGTGCTCCTTCTCCAATCGTCGGGCATCTTCCGAGTCATAATAATCTTGTTGAACAACTTCGTCAACCAAGTCACCCTAGGTCACCTAGACTTTTCCACACTTCAATAGGGATACCATCTGGTCTTAAGGCCTTACGCGGTTTCATCCTTTTCAAAGCTTTAACGGTTTAGCCACTTCGAACTTTTGTCTTCTCCGATAAAACTCTTATTCTATGTTCTCGCCAGGTATATACACTTCCTCCCCACCAAAGCCTCCTTCATGTTTCTTGTTTAATAACTTCTCGAAATACGACTTCCATCTATCACTGATAGCTTCGTCTTTTACCAACGCCACCGAATCAATACCTTTTATACACTTAATTTGAGAAAAGCCTCTAGCTTTCCTTTCTCGCAGCTTGGCAAGTTTATAAATAATCTTTCCTCCATCTTTACTATCGAGTCTAGCGTAGAAATTCTCATAGGCTTTCAACTTAGCATCCCTAACGGTTTTCTTAGCTTCCTTGCTAGCTTGCTTATAACCCTAAAAAAATTCCTCATTCTGGTCCTTTTGCCACTTTTTAAAGCACTCCTTCTTGGCTTTTATCATGGTTTGAACCTTGTCATTCCACCACCATGTCTCCTTAGAAATTAGACCTTTTTCCTTCGACTCCCCAAGAACTTCTTTCGATATTCTTTTAATACTGTTAGCTATGGTATTCCACATATTGTCGCTATCGTCTTCCACTCCCCACCGTACTTCTTGAGACATTCTTTCCTTGAATACCTCTAGTTTCTCCCCTCTTAGGCTCCACCATTTAGTCCGTGGGGATCTAGTTTCATCTAGTTTCCTTTCTCCTTCTATTATTCCCTTTGAGACAAATATTTAACACCAAAAAGTCTATGCTGTGCTACTAGACACTTTTCAGGAATAACCTTACAATCCTTACATGTCAAGCGGTCTGCCCCTCTAGCAAGAAAATAGTTGATTTGGCTTCTTGAGAAAAAGGGTTTAAAGTGCACCTTGAGAAAAAGGTTTAAACAAAAGGCAAAATTTTAACCACTAGGACTCAGTTTGGAAAGCAACTCAAATAGACCCCTTTGTTGTACATGTACTAGATTTGATACAGTACAACAGCAAGAAAGACTAGCCGTAGCAAGGCTATCAAGTTTGGGACCTTTGGCGGCCTTGGCCTACCACACACCCTATAATCAGGAGATTCATAAAATCATGAAATTGTATCCGGAAGAAAGGCCAAAGAGATATTACAAATCATGTTCTTATATCTGAAAGCTGAGAGACTAAGGACAGTTAATCAAGATTAATGGGATGAGCCTCGCCCCTCCATTAACCACCATTGAAACTCAAACCTGTGACCTATTGACCACCAAAACCCGTGACCTCTTGACCACCAAACTACTTGGGAGTTGGCCTAAACATTCATTTTTCGCATGAATGCTATTTTTATCCCTAGTGTTCTTATTTAATGTGGGTATTGTGATTCCCACCTATGAGTTTTTAGTTCTTCCCTATTAAGTGCAATACCCTTAACTATGAATTTGAAGCAGGGGATCGGCAGTGAGGTAAATGAGTCTTTCCTATTTTTTTTGGGTTTGCTTAGCTGAAGTAAATGAGTCAATGTACCCAAGTGGGTTGCCTATAAGAAAAGGGCCAACTCCCAAGTAGTTTGGTGGTCAAAAGGTCACGGGTTTGAGTCCAACTAGTGGTTAGTGGAGGGGCGAGGCTCATCCCATTAATCTTGATTAACTGTCCTTAATCTCTCAGCTTTCAGATATAAGAACATGATTTGTAATATCTCCTTGGCCTTTCTTCCGGACACAATTTCACGATTTTATGAATCTCCTGATTATAGGGTGTGTGGTGGGCCTGGCCCGCCAAAGGTCCCAAACTTGAAAGCCTTACTATGGCTAGTCTTTCTTGCTGTTGTACTGTATCATTTCTAGTACATGTACATCAAAGGGGTCAATTTGAGTTGCTTTCCAAACTGAGTCGTTAAAATTTTTCCTTCTGTTTAAACCTTTGTCTCAAGGTGCACTTTAGGCCTTCTGTTTATAGGGTGTGTGGTAGGCCTGGGCCGCCAAAGGTCCCAAACTTGAAAGCCTTGCTATGGCTAGTCTTTCTTGTTGTTGTACTGTATCAAATGTAGTACATGTACAACAAAGGGGTCTATTTGAGTTGCTTTCCAAATTGAGTCCTTGTGGTTAAAATTTTGCCTTCTGTTTAAATCTTTTTCTCAAGGTGCACTTTAGGCCGATTTCCTACTTCAAGAAATTAGTTGTAAACACCATTTTTAAATTGGTCATTGTGTTTTTGTTGTTTTGAAGACTTTTTGCCCTGGCAGTGGACTCTCAACCTTGTCCCTCTTAAACCTGTTTGGCAATTATATGTTTCTCATTTCATTTTCTTCCTCTGGCAACTTCTCCCTGTATCTCCAAAGTCTTAAGACATAGATGTGAAGTGTGAATTCCAATAATCTTGTCTACAACTTGTGTTAGACTGGTGTAATTCATTACTTTTTTAGTTGAGTGACCCTGTGGCCCCTTTCCTTTGCCCACATACTGGCACTGTGGCAGATTACATTTTATGAGATTCATCTCCACGGGTTAAATATGTCAATATTCTTGATTGTATCTGGTTTGCTGTTTTTTTGTGTGTACATGTCAGGTGATAAATTTCATTAGAAACCTGATGCTGGAATATTCTGCAGAGATGAAGTTCACTCATACATTCAGAGAGGAGAATGCGTTTTCGTGCATTGAGAACTAGGAATAAAGTCTCATATAAGAGAAGCCATGTTTTTCGGGCTGAAGTTGGTTTTTAGAGTTCTAATATTGGCTTGTTTGCATTCTTTTGTATCATCCAATGAACAAGGTATCAATAATATTTTAACTCATTTAGACACAATGTTGTAGGCTAAGCATTGTTACTCATTTTTTCTGGTGCCCTAGCCCTCGTCATTATTTTTCTCGTTCGAAATCATTATTGGATTTTCATATGCATAGTCACTAATGTAGTTTATTCCATTTACTTAGAGTTCTGTTCGTGCCCTGGCTTCTTCCTTTGAATTTAAAAAAAAAAAATTTAGAATACGAATTGATAGGGGGTAACCAAGAATAAATTGCTTTTGGATCAGGAATGTGATGTTATGTCCCCAAGAATGTGCTATTAGTTAGCCTAATATGGTGATATAAGTTTTGGACACTCGCTCCAAAACATCTTACAACTTCTTGCCTAAGGGTAAATCAAGAGATTCATAGTGAAATTAATTCGTGATATCATTGTCATTTTTCTCATGAAAAAGTAATCACATTTAATGAACTTCAATTAGTGAGTGGAGTTTTGAAGATACGAGTGGAAATAAGTTGATTAGTTTTAGAAAAACGGACTACGTTGTATTGGGGGTTCAATTTGTGAAAACAGTTGCTCTCGTGTTTAGAAGGTCCATTGTTTCTAATGATGTTATTTATGCAAGCCTATCTCTATCTGGGGTGGTTCCGCGGACAACCAATTAAACACCTAAAAAAACACCCCAAATCTCATAGTTTCCGATCAAATTTTTATGATCCGAACCGTTCAATATGTATAGAATGTGATTTTAAGGGTGGCCGCGAGAAATTAGTAAAAAATATGACCGGGAAGTGCTTATTTTGAGCAGTTTTTAATTGAACCGTTCATCAAAACTAAGCTAAAAACTGTGCAGATCAAGCCCTTCCCGGTCTTTTTTTTTGGCTGATTTCTAGCAAATACCCTTAAAATCGCATTCTGATCATATTGAACGGCTCGGATCATTAAAATTTGATCGGGAACTATGAGGTGTTTTTTTAGGTGTCTAATTAGTTGTCTCCGGAACCGCCTCGATCTCTATCTTAACACAATCTAGGACATGTGGCATATAACATCCACTCCTTGTTTTGGAGCAATCCAACATGAATTAGATATTTTGGAAATAGTTGTTTTATGTGTTAAAATAATATTTCAAATCTTGTTATGTGAGAAACTGGTGCTTTTTGATGACATGTTGTCACTTGGTTTTTTGAATAGGTGGGAGTTATTTCATACATCTTACTTTACCTCTTCTATTCTAATGTGCCTGAGTTTCCTGAATATAAGTTGAAATTCTCATTGGTGAATGTTGATAGCTTGTATAGCTTGTTTTAATCATAATTTCTGTCCAGGGGATGCCCTCATTGCTTTGAAGGCTTCTCTGGATGATTCAGCTAATCAGCTCTCAAGTTGGAATCAAAATATGGTTGATCCATGCACTTGGTTCAAAGTAGACTGTGACGACAACAAAAATGTCATTTCTTTGTAAGTAATGCGCGCGCTTATTTTGCTTTGCTTCTGCCTATGAAATGCTTGCTATTATTGCTCCCAGCATGGATCAAGGCTTTAATCTGTAGTTGCCATCATAAGACCTCAAATGTGGTGTCTGATTGTGTGTTTGCAGATCATTATCTGATTTGGGGTTTTCTGGAGTCTTGTCCCCTAAAATCGGAGCTTTGAAGACCCTTCAAACACTGTATGTTTAAGAATTACAGCTCAGTTCAGTTTAATTTGCCTGAAGCCATTTTTGGAATTTTTAGAAAGGAAGTTTTGTGACTGGTAGGGTTGAAGACTTCATATCCAGAAATCCGGTCAATGTATAATCTGCTAGTGTTGTTCGCTTTTTGGGTGGAACTCTATGATTCTACATTCTTTTTGAGATCCCGTCTGACAGTCATATATTCGCTGGATACCTTAATAGTGACAATAATAATTAACAAATGTTGTACGAATTCTAAAACTGCACCCGATGATGAATTAAAGGAAACAATTCGCTGGATACCTTAATAGTGACAATAATAATTAACAATTGTTGTACGAATTCTAAAACTGCACCCGATGATGAAATAAAGGAAACAATGCATTTGAGAGCTTGAATGTGGACTCCCAACGCCTAAAAGCTCAGAAAAACCCAAACAACCCAAAAGCCCAGGATTGAGCCTGCAATACCGTACAGGACACCTATACACCGCGCGGTGTAATAAAATTTAGTACACCGCACGGCGTTTCAGGGAAAAGTTCTGACTGGCTCAGAAAGCTGTCGGCCACACTCACTTGAGCCACAGTTAGAAACGGCTTGGCAAAAAATACACTTCTAGCCGGCCTAGAAAGCACCTCCCCCATTTGCATTGATATTCTTTGGCTCTTACCTATAAATACACCCTCCTCTCAAGAGAAAGGGGCCCGTACACCCATTCTCTACTTCCAAGTCTTTAGAAAGTTGTTCTAAACATTCTCCAGGCATTTCTCTCTCTCTCTCTAAAACATCCCATTTTTCTCCTCACCATCAAAGCTTAGTGCTTCACTAACTTTGAGACCCCACCACTCAAAAAGCTCAAACACTCATACTCACATATACTCATCCAAGCTCAAGATCAAAGGTAAAAGCAAGTTTTCTTGGGCTAGGCTCTGTTTTGGTCCTGAGGGGACTTTTTGCAGTCACGCTTGACCCTTTTGGTCAAGTATTGACTTAAAAACCATTATCAGAAACTAAAGTAGCTACTGTGCCAGGTCTGCTATACTGTACGGTGTCGTGGTACACCGCACGGTATAGTATACTAACTCGCACGGTCTTTTAATATTTATTGTTAAGGTTGTCTTGATCACAACCACTCGCTATCTGGACTGTTGATATTGCTCAGGATATTTTCATGGTGTATTCCAGAATAAAACTTAGTTTAAAAATCATGTTTTATCCTTCCAAAGAAGCTCTCTAGATCATTCTAAATGATCAAGTGCATCAAAAAGTGTTTATAAACTGTTTTACCAGCAATAAGGGCGATAAGAAAGCTTCTTTGAATTTATGGTTTAAAGCTGTGAAATCATTCTGGAATATGTCGGGAGGTATACTGAATGATGTTTTGTGGAACATTGTACGGGGTATCTAATACACCGTGCGAGGTTCTGAGCAATAGTAAGTAACCTGACAATGGGATGGTACACCGCACGGTATATCATAACACCGCGCGCTAGGTCCGGATAAATCGTGCGGCATTTCTTGTGATATAGACAGTTTATTGTTAATCTGTTATTTCATTTCTGCATACCATTCGTTTGTCATCCCCTGTACAGTAAGCACCACAAGCACATCAACGTGATATATATCATCCCATGTCCCTTTCCCTTACGTGTTTATTAAGAGTTTAGCCTTCCAAATGATATTAAAGCTTTTCCCCTTTAAAAATGTCAAGTAGAGACCGGTTACCACTGGGTGAATGGGGTGTTTTTTATTTATTTATAAAACCTTCCCCGTTCGTAACGTGGCCCCTGAACCCAAAATCTCAATGTTTTCGCTAAACCAAAAGCCTTTTCTCAAACAAACTCTCGGTTTCTAGGATCATCCATCTCAAAAATCCGGGTGGCGACTCTTCAGGGCGCACCGGTCGGGGAGCCCACAAGTTGGAGGGATAATTAATCGGCTTAGGCCAAGCTTTTACATTGATAAACCTAAACAAGATGAAAAAATTGTTTCATCATCTAACACCAAATTTGTTTGGCCTAAAGGACGACAAGAAGGGATTACTGTTTACAGTTCTATATAGTTATTTACTATTGTGTCCTGTAAGGGGAAGAATCCTCTTAATGTATAACTACACTCTTTGAGATCTAACCGCACGTGACAGCCTCGCCGGAACCCTAAGACCTGCAACACAAACACGGTGAGCCCACCCTTGCCTCTCGTCGGCAAAGGCCCTCCGATGCCTAAATTAGTATTCGCACTAAAACCCTAATTTCGTAAGGAAGACAGTAATATCACAATTGCATAAAGCGTACCTCTCTTATTAGGTTTACCTCATATTTATAAGTTCTACACAACTTGCTCTCAAGTATTCTCGTTGCCCTTGGTTTCCTATCCCGTATAGGAAACCCTGCCTTTCTGGGATTCTCTCCCCCAATAAGCCGAAGTCCTGCTCTCATTAAGAGACTCCTCTAATATGGAATTCGTTCCATATTAGAGCTCTATTTCTGCCCATTATAGCAGAATATATTATTCCCTTTTTCGCGGGAACCATCCTTATCACGTAAGGAACTCATCCAGAACATTCCGGATCTAGCCACCCATCTCATTGGTCGGCATAGCTCGGGTCAACACTCTCGTGGTTGTCTCCTTGCTCGGCATTCATGCCGTACACTGGTACACGTTACTCAATCAATTTCCTTGCTCGGCCTTAAGCACCCTAGCATGGTGCTACCACGTGTCTAGCATACACCCCCCATGGTGCTCCCATGCTTCGTACGTGGTCGGCTATTATCCTCTGCAACGCACCCTTACATGGTGTTCTCACATGTACCGCACGTGTTCGGGTATGGTTTCCCTAGCTCAGGGAAAACCCCACTACATGTCCCTTTCATTTTTACTGTGTTTCATTTGTTTATAAGTGAGGGATGTGTGGTCCCTCAAGTGCCAGTAGGATTCCCAGCTTTGAAAAATTGATAAAATGGGGGGCTTTTGGAAGAGTGTCCAACACGCCTCGGGGAGTGTCCAACGTGTTAGGGATGTCTCCGACACGAATACACCAGCTTCCTAGAAGTGCGTTTGCTTATTAGTTGCGAGATATGTCAGAGGGTGCATGAAGTATGATAGAGCTCACTAGACGGAGGATTCAAAATTTTGGAGACTTGATGCCATTTTAGGTCTCAAATTTAAGTAGTTAACTTGCTAAATTTCTGGACAGCAGGGAGGATTCAGTATTTTAGAGATAGAATGGTTAACTAGGGTTGGGGTTTGGGTTGTAAGGGTTTTTAAGGTTTTAGGGATTTGATTATGCAAAAAGAATGTTGCTTGTGGCTGTAAATATTGCGCAAGAGTGCTGGGAATCAAAATAAAGAAGATGAAGATAAGAAGAAACATTGAAGAAAGGAACCTTATAGTCGTTTTAGAAACCTATGTCAATGTCCTATTTTATATGTTTAAATTTTATTGACTGATAGTTGTTAGAATCATATATCCTGCAGTGTACTGCAAGGAAATGCCATAACTGGTGAGATACCGGAGGAATTTGGAAATTTGACAAGCTTGACCATGATGAATCTGGATAATAACCATTTAACTGGTGAAATACCACCTTCTCTTGGCAATCTCCCAAAGCTTAAGTTCTTGTATGTGTTACTTTCTGCGTCTAGTTCAATTTTTTCTCTATGTAACATTTGGCGTTGTTACTGTAAATTTGTTTTAGAAGAATATCATTACAAATGCATTTTCTTGACTATGCAAGCAGGTATTTGAGTCAAAACAATCTCACGGGGACCATCCCTGACTCACTCTCGCATCTTGCAAGCTTGACTGAAATGTAAGTAATTAAATATTATATGGATTATTCCTTGGGTTCCTTGATTTTATGGTAGAATTATTTATATGGCTTCTGTAATTAGAATACTTTAAGGTCGTATAGCCGTAAACCTTTTTTCCAGCTTCTTACTGCATAATCAATAATTCTTTTGTAGTCAGCTTGATTCGAATGGTCTGAGTGGTCAAATACCTGGGGGTTTATTCAAAGTTGCCAAATACAAGTATGTTCAACTTTTCTAAAGACACGAGCTCCTAATTATGACAGTCAGCAGAAAATAGTTCACTGATTTGATCTCTCTCTCTCTCTCTCTCATCTTTGTTCCTATTGATTTGACTTCTGTTACCGATTTCAGTTTTACAGGAAACCATTTGAATTGTGGCATAAATGTTCCCCAACATTGTGCATCTGATAGTGTCGGTAAGAGGATTAGATATTGTTTTTTAAACTCTACTCAGCTTTATTTGCTGCTGTATAATAATCTTTTCGGGAAGCTTATTTCATGACTTGGGTTTGTTGACAGGCTCTTCTAATAAATCAAAGATTGGAACTGTACTTGGAATCATTGTTGGAATTGTATGTCTTCTTGTTTTTGGAGGCCTGCTGTTACTCTTTTGGAAGGGAAGGCATAAGGGATACAGGCGTGAAGTTTTTGTCGATGTCGCAGGTTTGTGTTGCTTGTTAGTTTAAACTTTAGAACCAGATTGAATGCCAATGCTTCCAGATATTTAGGATTAAGCTCATATCTGATTAAAAACATGAATCTATTGTCTAACCCCATCTAAACATTGAGTGGCATAAGAGAGTACTCAAATGTTTTAACAGACTTGTTTCTATCTGCTCTCTGCACAAGCCTAACATTTTCTTTTGGTATTATGATATGTAGGAGCTGGACTGGAAATTTAGCCCTTCATTTCAAATTTTTGGTGCCAGATTTGTAGATCAAAGTTATGATTCATCTAGTTGTGAGATAAGAGATTAAATTACGACTGCCTGTTTGCCTGATGTCAACCCTTAAAGTAATTGACATGTTATTCTCGGACGGCTAATGGTGGAAGCAGAGAACCTTCCATAAATAGCAGTTTGAGCCCCATCACAAAAACCTTGGTCAATGCTTGTTTTTATTTTGGGTAAATCAAGGTCAATGCTTGTTAGCTGGTTGTACTTGGTGTAATGTGACCTGTCGGTTGTGAGTTTGAATTTCAAGTGCACAACACTGCTTTTTTCAATGGGGAATGAGTTTGAGGGCAGAGTTGTTCAGTCAATAGTTCCAGAGGTTAGCAAGGAATACCGCGTTAACCTTTTATTTATTTTCAGATTTGACGTTGTGGTGTGAGGAGTCATTTACGAGTTTGTTGGTGCTTTTTCTGTTTTGCATTAATTCTCTATGTGGGTTATAAAATTAGCAAAATATCAAAAAAGTCGTGCATTTATTTTTTAAGAACAGAATGTGAGAGCATATGTAACTTAGTTTGCAATCGTTAAGGTTAGTTGATATTCCCCAATGAAGTCATGGAGCATCTTTGATGCCGGCAGACCAATTGAGAAATTCAGAGAATATGGATTGTATGTTTCAACAATTTCGAGGTAAAACTAGGAGTAATAAACTATAATCAAACTTGAAATATGATTAGTTTCTGATTTGCATACTTGGTTACTGTATTTTAGTTAGTCCCATGGTGTGTGATATGGGTTCCTTTGTCTATTTGCTGGTGGAGTGAATCTAAAAAATATATATCTTGCATGCCCAGGTGAAGTTGACAGAAGAATTCCATTTGGCCAGTTAAAAAGATTTTCTTGGAGGGAATTACAGCTAGCAACAGACAACTTTAATGAGAAGAATGTCCTAGGACAGGGGGGTTTTGGAAAGGTTTATAAAGGAGTGCTTTCTGATAATACAAAAATTGCTGTGAAACGATTGACTGATTATGAGAGTCCTGGTGGAGATGCAGCATTCCAGCGTGAAGTTGAGATGATAAGTGTAGCTGTTCATCGGAATCTATTACGTCTGATTGGGTTCTGCACTACACCAACAGAACGCCTTTTGGTGTATCCCTTCATGCAGAATTTAAGTGTTGCCTATCGTCTACGAGGTAATAGACTTTAATATATCTATCCAAAGAAAGGATACTAATAGAAGTCCTTTAGCCATGTTTCTTTCCCCCTTCTATAGCGATTCTAGTTTATTTTGTGTTCGATGTCAGTATACATTCTAGACTTCTAGGTATATATTCAATGGTTTGTGCCATTTTTTTTAATCTATGAGTTCAATTACTTAGATATTTAGATAGAGGGTCCCAGTGTAAGGAGAGTAAGTACTAACTAGTACTAATAGTGATGCTGCACGAGCAAGAAATTAGAGAGAGCAGCAAAGCCAAGAAGCAAGAACTGAGAAACAGTAGATATTCTGCGATGCTTATCCAGATCCTTCAACTTTTATATGTTTGGAAAAGCAAGCATACCCTTCGTATGACATCTGAGTTCTTACTACACCAGTCAAATGTTTGTACCTTAGCTTTGGGAATTCGGAACAACATGATGGTGTTGGCTAACTTGGCGCTTTCACAAGTACAATTATTTTGGTAATCAAAGTAAACAGGGTAAACCGATGAAGATAAGTAGCCAGACGCTATTTTCCAATAAAGGAAGCACTATGGTTTACTTCACAGTTTACATGATTAAATTGCAAAACAATTCTGCACCCCACAACTTCAGCATCAAGCCAATTGCATTTTGAAAAATTCCATTTTTTGTAAATCGTTGAACGATGCAGCTCATTGTACTGATTTTTAGTTTAGGTTAATGGAATATTCTAGGGGTATCTACTTGAAATCTTCAAAAAGCAGGATTTTTTTTTTTTCCAAACAGCGGGATTGATAGAACTGTTTGTATGCATTTATCCAGTATGCCTATTGAGGTAAGAATAAATCTTGCAATCTATTCCTTTTCTAGTGGTGAATTAGGTGAAGTTAGAGTATGTTTGGTTCGATGGAATGGAATGGAATTGAGGTTGGAATGGAATTGGAGGAAATGAGATTGGACTATCCTTTCCATTCCCAAGTTTGGTTGTACTTAGGAATAGCCATTCTCATCCGCAGGTGTGGCAATAGTAATTTTTGGAGTGGAAGTAGTTATTTTTGGAGTGGCAATAGTAATTTCGGTGTGGCAATAGTGAATTTTGGAGTGGCACTAATAATTTTGGTGTGACAAAGAAATAGAATGACAATTTCTTTACTAAGATGAATAGTGATTCCATTTGGAAAGATCATTCCATCATTTAATGGTGAACCAAACATGGGAATAAGCATTCCATTCCATTCCAACGTTGATTCCATCGAACCAAACATACCCTTAATGTCTTCAAATTTGAGAGAGATTCAAGGAAGAAGGGAGGGGAAAAGATATAACAAGGAGATGGCATTTCGAATTCTTGATCGTGCTGAATCTACTGATTCTTTTAAGGGTAATTTGTACATTCTTATGGACATGAACCTTTTTTTATTTTGGAGATCAGCCTTTAGTGGATATTCTCATGATGTTTATCTGTCTCTATACATTGAACCCAGATATAAAACCTGGGGAGCCTGTTTTAGATTGGTCTACAAGAAAACGAGTGGCTTTAGGCACAGCTCGTGGGCTAGAGTACCTTCATGAACATTGTAATCCCAAAATTATCCATCGGGATGTTAAGGCTGCTAATGTGTTACTGGATGAAGATTTTGAAGCAGTCGTTGGTGATTTTGGCCTGGCAAAGTTGGTGGATGTAAGAAAGACTAACGTGACAACTCAAGTTCGTGGGACAATGGGTCACATAGCCCCCGAATACTTGTCCACTGGTAAGTCATCAGAACGGACGGATGTTTTTGGTTATGGGATAATGCTTCTGGAGCTTGTGACGGGTCAAAGGGCGATAGACTTTTCACGCCTGGAAGAAGAAGATGATGTTTTATTGCTTGACCATGTAAGTTAGCCTTCGTATGGTCCTAGTTCCTTATTTGTGTACCATCTCTGTTTGTCTGTCTCTCACGTCTCCCCAGTGGGAGTTTTGGGTGGGAATGGGGTGTGGGGTGGTGATAGAACTACAGACATCTTGCTTGTTTTCTCACACTTACTATATCGAACATCTCTATGCATTAGCCCCTCCCTTCTCAATGGTAGCCTTGGCAATCAACTTTGACAATCCTTTTTTCATTGACGGTCCTCAGAGACCGCATGGAAGGACGTTGTTGTCATTTTTGTTTTCTTATTGTTCTGAGTGTGTTTTCATGTTTACTCGTGACACTAATAAGTTTCACCATGATAAGATGTTGCTGATTCCTTAAAATGGGGTCACCGCTTCACAATACTTTCAGCATGACATTTGCGTATTTGATGAAACAGAAATTGGTTACAAATTTTCTATAGAATGAACTTTGGGGGCATTGGAATTCCACGTGGTATTTGAGCAGAATATTGTGTCACAGACTCACAAACTAACGAATCTTACTTGCTTTTCTTCCTGGTTTGAGACTCTGAGTTGTTCCTATCACATTCTTCCTGTGGTTTCCCTGTCAAATTCCATAGTTCCATTACTGCATTCCATGTAAAGTAAGAAACTTTAGGGTGGTTTGCTAGTTGTGCACCGTATTTCCCTTTTTGGGCTACTGTTGCTCAGCCAATCATCTTGTCTGCTTGAAGGTCAAGAAACTGGAAAGGGAGAAAAGACTTGATGATATTGTGGACCGAAACCTAAACAAGCACTACAACATACAAGAAGTGGAGATGATGATTCAGGTTGCTCTACTCTGCACCCAATCATCGCCTGAGGACCGTCCTTTGATGTCTGAGGTGGTTCGGATGTTAGAAGGTGAGGGACTGGCTGAGAGGTGGGAAGAATGGCAACATGTCGAAGTTAACCGTAGGCAAGAGTACGAGAGACTACAGAGAAGATTCGACTGGGGAGAGGACTCCATTTATAATCAAGATGCTGTTGAGTTGTCTGGCGGAAGATGACCAGACACGGAAATCTGAAGCAGTTACATATATGATCTCGCAGTTACGTATATGATCTCTTTGTGGTCTTATTCCTTTTGGCATAACAAGCATTTCAGCCTCTTAATTTCGTGGGCCGTCTGTAATTGTGTCAATAACTATAATTGTTCCATACCGGGAAGGAAAATGGTACTTGATTTTTTCAGAGTGAGAATTGTAGTTATTGTGTAGTGTTTCTCATGTATTGTGATCTTGGTTCTGTGAGTTGTGTAAGATCTAGTACTTACTGGTATTTGGTATTTCTTCAGGGAAAAATGTTTTATGCGCCGCACATCCTTAGAGCATCTCCACTCCTTAATCAAATTTTTATTCAGATTTGCGTAAAGTAAAAGCTTGATTTGGTATGGACTTCTCCAGCCCTTTACTCAGATTTCAAACCCTAACCACTGTCCTCCGCCACTCACCGCCGCCAGAACTGCAAATCTACTGCATCTCTCTACCTGAGTCTCGGGTGGGCCACGTTTACACATTCACAAACGCTTTGCAAACACACTCTCTCTCTAGCAAGACTCTTTCTCTCTCTACCACATGGACTCCTTCATACCCCAGGCCTGGGTGGAAATTCCCTTGGCTTTCTTCAAATACCAAATGCTACAATAGGCCAAGACGCCAAGTAGATGAGTTACTGGTTTGTGAAATAATAAAATTGGACCTCAACCAGAAAAATGTTGTAAAATTTATTTTTTCCATGTAAAAATATTTTTCTTGGAAAATATAGTAATTATAGAACATTTTACATTCAACCAAACGGCGCCGAAAGGAAGGGGGTCAACAATAGTCCTGAGTGCATCAAAACTAATATCTTCCAAAAAAGAAAAGAAATCAAGCCGAACTAATAGTTCCTTCAAAAAATAAACAAAACCAATGCTTTTCAGTTTTTTGGGTTACTTCGGCTTCACCCGCTTTATTACATGCAATTGGACCGAAAAAGTAAGTCCTGGTTTTGGAATTTTTGCACAGAGCTGCCGTTTCTATCGACTGCCAGTGTAGCAAGAAACAACAGGATGGAGTATTACATTATGGTTGCCGTATGTGAAAACCCACTTGTAGATTAATCTGTAGCGTTGTATTTATCTGTAGTATTTATCTGTAGCAGCGTTGTATTCATTCGATGTACGGGGACAACAGGAAAAAAAAAAAAAGTTTAATTGAAGTTAATTGTCTAAAAAGGGGTAAAGCAAAAAAAAAAATTACAAATTTTGAGACAAGTCATTCTCATATACAACAACTAAAACTCTAAATAGCGGGACAACTCAAATTTTATCTATGTTGGACGGTCTCAGGTTCAGCGAAAACTCCTTGTCTAAAACCCATATATAAATTATAGATGGGCTTTTATGGGAAACTCATTCTCAAAATAAAATAAAAATACAGGAAAATTAGGGATTGGGATTTGGAGTTGAGAGAAGTTCTACTACATTTGCTGTATTTTTAGAAATTTCTTTGTTGCTGAAGTTAGTATTTATCTCTAATTCATGCCGACCTGATATATCTATACAGAGAGATTGCTGCTCAAAATTGTCTCTTCAACCTTGCAAAATCTCCATGAAGCCCAAGTCAAGATAGCTAAACCATAAAAACTCCCAAATTCAATGCAAATTGAAGAGAACCCAAAACATATATAACTTCATGGATATTGTCTCTACCTCAACTCTTCCATGACTCCTTCCTCTTCTAATCCTCTTACTCCTACTCCCTATTCTCTCTCTACAAATTCTTCTCAAAACAAAATGGAAGAAACCAAACCTATGTCCCAAGCTTCCACCATCCCCTCCACGGCTTCCCATCATAGGCAAACTGTATTGAGAATACTAAACGACTAATAGTAAAAGTTTACCAGTCCAAAAGCCACCAGGCCCACCACTTCCAGATTAGGGAGAGAGAAACTTCTTCTTTTTTTTGAGAGAGAGAGAGATAGTGAGTACTGTTTTCATTACAGATGTGTTTTTTTTAAGACAACCCAGATTTACAGGCATTAGCGAAACCGAATCTTCTTTTGTAGTATTCGATTCTCAATTCTTTTCTTGCTCCTCGGAAGCCCGAACGGTTTGATTCTTCTCGGAGGTTCATCTTCTTCCTCTTCTCTTTGATTTGTTCGTGTGCGTATGTATGTATGTATGTGTGTGTGTGTGGATTTGTACTTTGTTGGTAGATTCAGTAAGAGTTCTGTAGCTGTTTTAAGTTTTAGATTCATTTATGATCTGGGTTGGTTTTCAATTCCATTTAGCTTGAAGGGTAAGTTGAGGAATTAGTGCTTCAATTTTGGTTAGGTATGAAATTGAATTGGTGGGCATTCATTGCTGTATTCTCTCTTTTTGTTGTATGGACTATACATGTGTAATTTATGGCCTTAGTTGACTGAAAAGATGAGATCGGTTTCCTTGAATTTACTGGGTCGGCACGGGAAGACTCGTGTTTTGCAAGATGTACTAATAAAAAATGCAACCTTTGGATTGAGATTGAATGATTTGGCAAGAAAAGAAAAGAAGATATTTAGAGTTTCTCACCAAATCAGTCAAACAAATGAGTGATTTTGTGAGACATGTATTGAAATGATAATTTTTGATTGTTTATCGTGCAAATCCATAGGAATTAGTCCAAGGATATTTTGACTCACACCTGCTGAAAACAACCCACACTAATTCTTTCAATTATTAGAATAATATTTTTTTTGAACAGCTAGTATAATAATTTTTTCACATTATTCGCATAAGTCAGCTGAAATAGTTGAAACCATAGGACTCTAAGAAGCATGGAAGTGCCTTTGATCAGAAACCCAAAAAATTTGTGCCAATGTAAACATTCTTTTTTGGCATGAATGCTATCTTTATCCCTAGTGTTCTTATTTAATGTGGGTATTGTGATTCTAACCTATGAGTTTTTGATCCTTCCCTATTAAGTGCAATACCTCTTATTCCCTTAGCCATGAATTTGAAGCAGGGGATCGGTAGTGCGGTAAATGAGTCTTTTTTTTTTTTTTTTTTGGGGGCGCTTAGCTGAAGTAAACGAGTCAATGTACCCAACTGGATTGCCTATAAGAAAGGGCCAACTCCCAAGTAGTTTGGTGCTCAAGAGGTCATGGGTTTGAGTCTCACTAGTGGTTAGTGGAGGGGCGAGGCTCATCCCATTAATCTCCTTAGTCTCTCAGCTGTCAGATATAAGAACATGATTTGTAATATTTCCTTGGCCTTTCTTCCGGATACAATTTCATGATTTTATGAATCTCCTGATTATAGGTTGTGTGGTAGGACAATTTCATGATTTTATGAATCTCCTGATTATAGGTTGTGTGGTAGGCCTGAGCAGCCAAAGGTCCCAAACTTGAAAGCCTTGCTACGGCTAGTCTTCCTTGCTATTGTACTGTATCAAATCTAGTACATGTACAACAAAGGGGTCTATTTGAGTTGCTTTCCAAACTGAGTTCTTGTGGTTAAAATTTTGACTTCTCTTTAAACTTTTTACTCAAGGTGCACTTTAGGCCGATTTCCTACTTTAAGAAATTAGTTGTACACACCATTTTTAAACTGTTCATTGTGTTTTACTTGTTTTGAAGACTTTTTGCCCTGGCAATGGATTCTCAAACTTGTCCCTCTTAAACCTATTTGGCAATTATATGTTTCTTGTTTTATTTTCTCCCTCTGGCAACTTCTCCCTGTAGCTCCAAAGTCTTAAGACGTAGATGTGAAGTGTGAATTCCAATTATCTCGACTACAACTTGGGTTAGACTGGTGTAATTCATTACTTTTTTAGTTGAGTGACCCTGTGGCCCCTTTCCTATGACCACATACCGGCACTGTGGCAGATTACATTTTATGAGATTCATCTCTTCACAGGTTAAATATGTCAATATTCTTGATTGTATCTGGTTTGCTGTTTTTTTTGTGTACATCTCAGGTTATAAATTTCATTAGAAACCTGAAGCTGGAATCTTCTGCAGAGATCAAGCTCACTCATACATTCAGCGAGGAGAACGCGTTTTCGTGCATTGAGAACTAGGAATACAGTCTCACATAAGAGAAGCCATGTTTTTCGGGCTGAAGCTGGTTTTTGGAGTTCTAATATTGGCTTGTTTGCATTCTTTTGTATCATCTGATGCACAAGGTATCAATAATATTTTACGTCATTTAGACACAATGTTGTAGGCTAAGCATTGTTACTCATTTTTGCTGGTGCCCTAGCCCTCTTGATTCTTTTTCTCGTTTGAATTCATTATTGGATTTTCATATGCATAGTCAATAATGTAGTGTATTCCATTTACTTAGAGTTCTGTTTGTGCCCTGGCTTCTTCCTTTGAATTTTTTTAAAAAAATTTTAGAATACGAATTGATAGGGAGTAACCAAGAATAAGTTGCTTTTGGGTCAGGAATGCGATGCCATGTCACCAAGAATGTGCTATTAGTTAGCCTAATATGGTCATATAAGTTTTGGACACTCGCTCCAAAACATGTTACAACTTCTTGCCTAACGGTAAATCAAGAGATTCATAGAGAAATAATTCGTGTATGAAAAGATAATCACATTTAACTTCAATTAACGAGTGGAGTTTTGAAGATAAAAGTGTAATCAAGGTCATTATGCTCTTAGAAATGAGTTTTCGAAGGATTATTTTTAGAAAAATGGACTACATTATATTGGGGTTCAATGTTTAAAAACAGTTGCTCTCATGTTTAGAAGCTCCATTGTTTCTAATAATGTTTATGTCTATCTTGACACAATCTAGGACATGTGGCATACCACATCCACTCCTTGTTTTGGAGCAATCAAACATGAATTAGAAATTTTGGAAATAGGTGTTGTATGTGTTAAAATAATATTTCAAGACACAATCTAGGACATGTGGCATACCACATCCACTCCTTGTTTTGGAGCAATCGAACATGAATTAGATATTTTGGAAATAGGTGTTGTATGTGTTAAAATAATATTTCAAATTTTGTTATGTGAGAAACTGGTGCTTTTTGATGACATGGTGTCACTTGGTTTTTTTTGAATAGGTGGGAATTATTTCATACATCTTACTTTACCTCTTCTATTCTAATGTGCCTGAGTTTCCTAAATATAAGTTGTAATTCTCATTTGTGAGTGTTGATAGCTTGATTTAATCATACCTTCTGTCCAGGGGATGCCCTCATTGCTTTGAAGACTTCTCTGAATGCTTCAGCTAATCAGCTCTCAGATTGGAATCAAAATATGGTAAATCCATGCACTTGGACCAAAGTAACCTGTGACAACAACAATAATGTCATTTATGTGTAAGTAATGCGCATGCTTATTTTGCTTTGCTTCTGTGTATGAAATGCTTGCTATTATATTGCTCTCAGCACTTCCGTAAGCTTGTGCTTATGGATCAAGGCTTCAATCTGTAGTTGCCATCATAAGACCTCACTCAAATGTGGTGTCTGATTGTGTGTTTGCAGATCATTATCGGCTTTGGGTTTTTCTGGAGTCTTGTCCCCTAAAATCGGAGCTTTGAAGACCCTTCAAACACTGTATGTTTAAGAATTACAGCTCAGTGCAGTTTAATTTGCCTGAAGCCATTTTTGGAATTTTTAGAAAGGAAGTTTTGTGACTGGTAGGGTTGAAGACTTTATATCCAGAAATCCGGTGAATGTATAATCTGCTAGTGTTGTGCGCTTTTTGGGTGGGACTCTCTGATTCTACATTTTTTTGGGATCTGACAGTCATATATTCGCAGGATACCTTAATAGTGACTACAATTAACAAATGTTGTACGAATTCTAACACTTCATCCGATGGAGAGGTAGAGGAAGGATCTAGAAAATTGAAACTACAGCTGAATATGTGCACTTAGGGCACAAACGAAAGAAGGAACAATCTTCCGAGTCTTGTGCAATTGCTTTCGAAAGCCTGGCTCTGTTACCATGTCAAAGCATTCAATTGAAAACTAATTGCCAATGAGTGTAGAGGTTGTCTGGGTTCATAGACTATTAATTGGAGGGATAATTAATCGGTTTAGGACAAGCTTTTACATTGATAAACCTAAAAAAGATGAAAAAATTGTTTCATCATGTAACACCAAATTCTTTAGGCCTAAAGGACGACAACAAGGGATTACTGTTTATAGTTACATATAGTTGTTGTTTACTATTGTGTCCCTTTCACTTTTACTGTGCTCCATTTGTTTATAAGCGAGGGATACAGGGTCCCTCAAGTGCCCGTAGGATTCCCTGCTTTGAAAAAGTGATAAAATGGGGGGCTTTTGGAAGGGTGTCTAACACGCCTGTCCAGCGTGTTAGGGATGTCTCCGACTCCGACACGAACACACCAGCTTCCTAGAAGTGCGTTTGCTTCTTAGTTGCGAGATATGTCATAGGGTGATAGAGCTCACTAGACGGAGGGTTCAAAATTTTGGAGACTTGATGCCATTTTAGGTCTCAAATTTAAGTAGTTAACTTGCTAAATTTCTGGACAGCAGGGAGGATTCAGTATTTTGGAGCTAGAATGGTTAACTAGGGTTGGGGTTGTAAAGGTTTAAGGTTTTAGGGATTTGATTATGCAGAAAGAATGTTGCTTGTGGCTGTAAATATTGCGCAAGAGTGCTGGGAATCAAAATAAAGAAGATGAAGATAAGAAGAAACATTGAAGAAAGGAACCTTATAGTCGTTTTAGAAACCTATGTCAATGTCCTATTTTATATGTTTAAATTTTATTAACTGATAGTTGTAAGAATCATATATCATGCAGTGTACTGCAACGAAATGCCATAACTGGTGAGATACCGGAGGAATTTGGAACTTTGACAAGCTTGACTATGTTGGATCTGGATAATAACCGTTTAACTGGTGAAATACCACCTTCTCTTGGCAATCTCCCAAAGCTTCAGTTATTGTATGTGTTACTTTCTGCGTCTAATTCAATTTTTTCTCTTTGTAACATTTGGCATTGTTACAGTAAATTTGTTTTAGAAGAATATCAGTACAAATGCATTTACTTGACTATGCAAGCAGGTATTTGAGTCAAAACAATCTCACGGGGACCATCCCTGACTCACTCTCAAATCTTGCAAGCTTGACTGATATGTAAGTAATTAAGTGTTATATGGATTATTTCCAATGTTCCTTGATTACAAAAATGATACTCACACAACAATCCAAATACAACAACTTACACAACCTCTCACATACATGTGGGCTCCACACACACTACTATGTGTGGGCCCCACATGTATGTGAGAGGTTGTGTAAGTTGTTGTGTTTGGATTGTTGTGTGAGTAGCATTGTTGCCTTGATTATATGGTAGAATTATTTTTATGGCTTCTGTAATTACTTTGTAGTCAGCTTGGTTCGAATGGTCTGAGTGGTCAAATACCTGGGGGTTTATTCAAAGTTCCCAAATACAAGTATGTTCAACTTTTCTAAAGACACGAGCTCATAATTATGAAAGTCAGCAGAAAATAGTTCACTGATTTGATTTCTCTCTCTCTCTCGATCGATTGATCATCTTTGTTCCTATTGATTTGACTTCTGTTACTGATTTCAGTTTTACAGGAAACCATTTGAATTGTGGCATAAATGTTTCCCAACGTTGTGCATCTGATAGTGTCGGTAAGAGGATGAGATATTGTTTTTTAAACTCGACTCAGCTTTATTTGCTGCTGTATAATAATCTTTTCGGGAAGCTTATTTCATGACTTGGGTTTGTTGACAGGCTCTTCTAATAAATCGAAGATTGGAACTGTACTTGGAATCATTGTTGGAATTGTATGTCTTCTTGTTTTTGGAGGCCTGCTGTTACTCTTTTGGAAGGGAAGGCATAAGGGATACAGGCGTGAAGTTTTTGTCGATGTCGCAGGTTTGTGTTGCTTGTTAGTTTAAACTTTAGAACCAGATTGAATGCCAATGCTTCCAGATATTTAGGATTAAGCTCATATCTGATTAAAAACATGAATCTATTGTCTAACCCCATCTAAACATTGAGTGGCATAAGAGTGTACTCAAATGTTTTAACAGACTTGTTTCTATCTGCTCTCTGCACAAGCCTAACATTTTCTTTTGGTATTATGATATGTAGGAGCTGGACTGGAAATTTAGCCCTTAATTTCAAATTTTGGGTGCCAGATTTGTAGATCAAAGTTATGATTCATCTAGTTGTGAGATAAGAGATTAAATTGTGACTGCCTGTTTGCCTGATGTCAACCCTTAAACTAATTGACATGTTATTCTCGGACGGCTAATGGTGGAAGCAGAGAACCTTCCATAAATAGCAGTTTGAGCCCCATCACAAAAACCTTGGTCAATGCTTGTTTTTTTTTGGGTAAATCAAGGTCAGTGCTTGTTAGCTGTTGGTACTTGGTGTAATGTGACCTGTCGGTTGTGAGTTTGAATTTCAAGTGCACAACACTGCTTTTTTCATTGGGGAATGAGTTTGAGGGCAGAGTTGTTCAGTCAGTAGTTCCAGGGGTTAGCAAGGAATACCGTTAACCTTTTATTTATTTTCAGATTTGACGTTGTGGTGTGAGTAGTCATTTACGAATTTGTTGGTGCTTTTTCTGTTTTGCATTAATTCTCTATGTGGGTTATAAAATTAGCAAAATATCGAAAAAGTCGTGCATTTATTTTTTAAGAACAGAACGTAAGAGCATATGTAACTTAGTTTGCAATCGTTAAGGTTAGTTGATATTCCCCAATGAAGTCATGGAGCATCTTTGATGCCAGCAGACTAATTGAGAAATTCAGAGAATATGGATTGTATGTTTCAACAATTTCGAGGTAAAACTAGGAGTAATAAACTATAATCAAACTTGAAATAGGATTAGTTTCTGATTTGCATACTTGGTTACTGTATTTTAGTTAGTCCCATGGTGTGTGATTTGGTTTCCTTTGTCTATTTGCTGGTGGAGTGAATCTAAAAAATATATATCTTGCATGCCCAGGTGAAGTTGACAGAAGAATTCCATTTGGCCAGTTAAAAAGATTTTCTTGGAGGGAATTACAGCTAGCTACAGACAACTTTAATGAGAAGAATGTCCTAGGACAGGGGGGTTTTGGAAAGGTTTATAAAGGAGTGCTTTCTGATAATACAAAAATTGCTGTGAAACGATTGACTGATTATGAGAGTCCTGGTGGAGATGCAGCATTCCAGCGTGAAGTTGAGATGATAAGTGTAGCTGTTCATCGGAATCTATTACGTCTGATTGGGTTCTGCACTACACCAACAGAACGCCTTTTGGTGTATCCCTTCATGCAGAATTTAAGTGTTGCCTATCGTCTACGAGGTAACAGACTTTAATTTATCTATCCAAAGAAAGGATACTAATAGAAGTCCTTTAGCCATGTTTCTTTCCCCCTTCTATAGCGATTCTAGTTTATTTTGTGTTCGATGTCAGTATACATTCTAGACTTCTAGGTGTATATTCAATGGTTTGTGCCATTTTGTTTATCTATGAGTTCAGTTACTTAGATATTTAGATAGAGGGTCCCAGTGTAAGGAGAGTAAGTACTAACTAGTACTAATAGTGATGCTGCACGAGCAAGAAATTAGAGAGAGCAGCAAAGCCAAGAATCAAGAACTGAGAAACAGTAGATATTCTGCGATGCTTATCCAGATTCTTCAACTTTTATATGTTTGGAAAAGCAAGCATACACTTCGTATGACATCTGAGTTCTTACTACACCAGTCAAATGTTTGTACCTTAGCTTTGGGAATTCGGAACAACATGATGGTGTTGGCTAACTTGGAGCTTTCACAAGTACAATTATTTTGGTAATCAAAGTAAACAGGGTATACTGATGAAGATAAGTTGCCAGACGCTATTTTCCAATAAAGGAAGCACTATGGTTTACTTCACAGTTAACATGATTAAGTTGCAAAACAATTCTGCACCCCACAACTTCAGGCATTAAGCCAATTGCATTTTGAAAAATTCCATTTTTTTGTAAATTGTTGAACGATGCAGCTCATTGTACTGATTTTTACTCCTTTAAGTTTAGGTTAATGTAATATTCTAGGGGTATCTACTTGAAATCTTCCTTCAAACAGCGGGATTGATAGAACTGTTTGTATGCATTTATCCAGTATGCTCTATTGAGGTAAGAATAAATCTTGCAATCTATTCCTTGTCTAGTGGTGAATTAGGTGAAGTTAATGTCTTCAAATTTGAGAGAGATTCAAGGAAGAAAGAAGGGGAGAAAACATTTCGAATTCTTGATCGTACTGATTCTTTTAAGGGGAATTTGTACATTCTTATGGACATGAACCGTTTTTTATTTTGGAGATCAACCTTTAGTGGATTTTCTCATCATGTTTATCTGTCTCTATACATTGAATCCAGATATAAAACCTGGGGAGCCTGTTTTAGATTGGTCTACAAGAAAACGAGTGGCTTTAGGCACAGCTCGTGGGCTAGAGTACCTTCATGAACATTGTAATCCCAAAATTATCCATCGGGATGTTAAGGCTGCTAATGTGTTACTGGATGAAGATTTTGAAGCAGTCGTTGGTGACTTTGGCCTGGCTAAGTTGGTGGATGTAAGAAAGACTAACGTGACAACTCAAGTTCGTGGGACAATGGGTCACATAGCCCCCGAATACTTGTCCACTGGTAAGTCATCAGAACGGACGGATGTTTTTGGTTATGGGATAATGCTTCTGGAGCTTGTGACGGGTCAAAGGGCGATAGACTTTTCACGCCTGGAAGAAGAAGATGATGTTTTATTGCTTGACCATGTAAGTTAGCCTTCGTATGGTCCTAGTTCCTTATTTGTGTACCATCTCTGTTTGTCTGTCTTTCACGTCTCCCCAGTGGGAGTTTTTGGGTGGGAATGGGGTGGGGTGGTGATAGAACTATAGACATCTTGCTTGTTTTCTCACACTTGCTATATCAAACATCTCTATGCATTAGCCCCTCCCTTCTCAATGGTAACCTTGGCAATCAACTTTGACAATCCTTTTTCCGTTGACGGTCTTCAGAGACCGCATGGAAGGACGTTGTTGTCATTTTTGTTTTCATATTGTTCTGAGTTTGTTTTCATGTTTACTCGTGACACTAATAAGTTTGACCAAGATGTTGCTGATTCCTTAAAATGGGGTCACTGCTCCACAATACTTTCAGCATGACATTTGCATATTTGATGAAACAGAAATTTGTTACAAATTTTCTATAAATGAACTTTGGGAGCGTTGGAATTTCACGTGGTATTTGAGCAGAGTATTGTGTCACAGACTCACAAACTAATGAATCTTACTTGCTTTTCTTCCTGGTTCGAGACTTTGAGTTTTTCCTGTCACATTCTTCCTGCGGTTTCCATGTCAAATTCCATAGTTCCATTACTGCATGCCATGTAAAGTAGGAAACTTTAGGGAGGTTTGCTAGTTGTGCACCGTATTTCCCTTTTGGGCTATCTATTGTTTAGCCAAATCATCTTGTTTGCTTGAAGGTCAAGAAACTGGAAAGGGAGAAAAGACTTGATGATATTGTGGACCGAAACCTAAACAAGCACTACAACATACAAGAAGTGGAGATGATGATTCAGGTTGCTCTACTCTGCACCCAATCATCGCCTGAGGACCGTCCTTTGATGTCTGAGGTGGTTCGGATGTTAGAAGGTGAGGGACTGGCTGAGAGGTGGGAAGAATGGCAACATGTCGAAGTTAACCGTAGGCAAGAGTATGAGAGACTACAGACAAGATTCGACTGGGGAGAGGACTCCATTTATAATCAAGATGCTGTTGAGTTGTCTGGCGGAAGATGACCAGACACAGAAATCTGAAGCAGTCACGTATATGATCTCTTTGTGGTCTTATTCCTTTTAGCATAATAAGCATTTCTCGTGTTCATATTACTGGTTAAGGTCACTTGATGCAGCCTCTTAATTTTGCGGGCCGTTGGTAATTGTGTCAATAACTATAATTGTTCCATACCAGGAAGGAAAATGGTACTTGATTTTTTCAGAGTGAGAATTGTAGTTGTTGTGTAGTGTTTCTCATGTATTGTGATCTTGGTTCTGTGAGTTGTGTAAGATCTAGTACTTACTGGCATTTGGTATTTCTTCAGGCAAAAAATGTTTTATGCGCTACAAATCCTTTGAGCATCTCCACTTCTTACTGAAATTTCTATTTAGATTTGTGTAATCTAAGTAAAAGCTTGATTTGGTATGGGCTTCTCCAGCTTTACTCAGATTTCAAACCCTAACCACCGTCCTCCGCCACTCACCTTCGCCGGAACTGCAAATCTATTGCATCTCTCTACCTGAGTCTTGGGTGGCCACGTTTACACATTCACAAACGCTTTACAAACACTCTCTCTCTCTCTCTACCACATGGACTCCTTGATACCCCAAGCCAGGGTGGAAATTCCCTAGGTGTTCTCCAAATACCAAATGCTACAATAGGCCAAGTAGATGAGTTATTGGTTTGTGAAAATAAAATTGGGCCTCAACCAAACAACGGAAAAAAATTGTAAAAGTGTTTTACATGGGAAATATTTTCAATTATAGAACATTTTACATCCAACCAAATGGAGTTTCGACAGGAACAGTAGTCCGAGTGTATCTTCCAAAAAAAAAAAAAGAAAAGAAATCAAACCGAACTAATA
This sequence comes from Rhododendron griersonianum, assembly GCA_018127125.1. Classification (NCBI taxonomy): domain Eukaryota; kingdom Viridiplantae; phylum Streptophyta; class Magnoliopsida; order Ericales; family Ericaceae; genus Rhododendron; species Rhododendron griersonianum. Next base: position 1,618,261 of record CM030795.1, on the reverse strand, counting down.
ATACCTTCAAAAAATAAACAAAACCATTACTTCTCAGTTTTTTTGGGTTACTTCGGCTTCACCCGTCTTATGTGACCCTAAGTAACACGTACCATGCAATTGGACCGGAAAAATAAGTCCCTTGTGTTGGAATTTTGGCACATTGCCTTTTCTATCGGCGGTCAGTGTAGCAAGAAACCCAAAAACTGAATGTTGCCCCCCACTCTCTCTCTCTCTCTGTTCTTTATTTGTATCCTTTATTTTTTGAAATTTCTCGCAAAAACATAACTTCTGCTAGAGAAATATATGGTTTGAGTCATTCGGCATGTGTTTAAACGGTGGGTGTTTTGATTTGAAAAGAAACTACTATTACATTAAGCCGTACGTGAAAACCCACTTATAGATTAACATTGTACCACAATAAGTATTTATCTCTAACGTTGTACTCATTCAATGTACGAGACAACTGGAAAAAAAAGTTCAATTAAAGTTCACATGGTTCCCCCCGCTCATCGAATATCATATTAATATAACTATGATTTTTTTTGGTTTCTTTCTTGTTTCTTGTTTGAATATTAATTAGTAACACACATCCTCAACCCTCTTCCACTTTCTCTCCCCCCATGTAACTCTCTCTCTCTTAATTCAAGGCAAATTTTCCTAATTGTCTAAGACGGACTAAAGCCAACAAAAATACAAATTTTCTTAATTGTCTAAGACGGATTAAAGCTAACAAAAATACAAATTTTGAGACAAGTCATTCTCCTCATATACAACAATTAAAACTCCAAATAGTGGGAACTCGAGGACCATGGGGACAATATGGATGTTGTTCCCATCCGGACCGTCCATTTCGGATCGACTCTCATGTTGGACAATAGGGTCCCCGGGTTCAACGGAAACTCCTTGTCTAAAACCCATATATATACTATAGACGCTTTTTATGGGAAACTCATCCTCAAAATTAAATAAAAATAAAAATTCAGGAAAATTAGGGATTGGGATTTGGAGTTGAGAGAACTTCTACCACATTCGCTTATAGTATTTAGGGCCCTAGTATTTATAGATAGATTTTTGTTGTTTCTGAAGTTATAAGTATAGCCCAAGTCAAGATAGCTAAACCATAAAAACTCCCAAATCCAATGCAAATTGAAGAGAACCCAAAACATATATAAGTTCATGGATACAATCTCTACCTCAACTCTTCCATGGCTTCTTCCTCTTCTAATCCTCTTACTCCTACTCCCTATTCTCTCTCTACAAATTCTTCTCAGAACAAAATGGAAGAAACCAAACCTATGTCCCAAGCTTCCACCATCCCCTCCACGGCTTCCCATCATAGGCAACTTGCACCAACTAGGCAAACTCCCCCACCAATCCTTATACCGGCTCTCCCAAAAACATGGCCCCATAATGCTTCTCCAACTAGGTTATATCCCAACCCTAGTCGTTTCCTCGGCCGAATTCGCCAAACTAGTCTTGAAAACTCATGACCTCCATTTCTGCAGCAGGCCTCGCTCGCCGGGCCCAAGAAGACTCTCCTACGACTTCCTCGACGTGGCCTTCTCCCCCTACAGCGATAGCTGGCGGGCAACGCGGAAACTCTTTGTTTCCGAACTTTTTAGTGCCAAGAGATCGAAATTGTTCATGCGTGCTAGGGAAGTAGAGATTGATCATTTGATCAAATCTTTGTGTCAATCCCCTCCAAACTTAGCTATCAATTTTGATGAGAAGATTTTTGCTTTGGTGGATGGGATTGTGTGCAGGGTTGCCTTTGGTAAGAGCTATGGGGGGAAGCAATTCAAGGGTCAAAAGTTTCAAGAAGTTATTGGGGAGACCATTAAAATGATGGACAGCTTCTCAGCTGAGAATTTCTTTCCATCTTTTGGGTGGATTGTGGATTTGTTGAGTGGGCATAGAGGGAGGTTAGAGAAGCGTTTTGTGAATCTTGATGAGTATTTTGAAAGGGTGATTGATGATCACCTTGATTTGGGGAGGGAAAAATTGGAGCAAAAAGATCAAGACTTTATTGATGTTTTGGTTGGATTATTAAAGGAAGATGAATCTAGTGATTTTCGCTTTACCAAAGACCACATCAAGGCACTTATCCTGGTAAAAACTCTCCCTAGGCCTTTCTAAATTAAATTTTTTTTTTTGGTTGTTCTTTTTGTAGGAAAATGATGTTTTCTTTGAGATTTTCTGGTGCAGAATCCTCAAACATCTTAATTTAAAGGCGTCTTAGTGCATTTTTTTTTAGGTATGTAATTATAAGCTAAAGTACTTTCAGTGTGTGTGTCTATAAACAATTTTAGTTGCAGATTTTAGGTTTTCAGCTTTCAAAAATCTGTTATCATTCTAGGAGCAGAATTTGTTTTTGAATTTTTTTTCGGGTTTCAGTATTATTTCTTGCTTCTAGGTAGCCGTCTTCTGACGGCATATATATCTTTTGTTGTTATTTTTTACTGGGCAAAAATATCATTCTTTTTTTTATTATATTCTTTTAAGTTTTGGCATGAAATTCCATTTGTGAATATTTTTTCCTACAAATAAAAAATGTACTTCATCCAACTAATTAAATATGTTCCATTTCTCAGAATACCTTTATTGGAGGCGTAGACACTATTGCAGTGGCAATGGTTTGGGCAATGTAAGAATTCACATGTCATGGAAAAGCTACAAGAGGAAATCAGAAGCGGCCTAGGAAAAAAGTCAACACTTGATTGAAATGATCTTTCAAACCTCAAATACCTTAAAATGGTGGTGAAGGAAACCCTAAGGTTGCACCCGCCGGCCCCACTACTGATCCCACACGAAACCCTACGCCATTGTAAACTTGGGAATACCGATGACGGGTACGATGTCCTTGCACAAACGAGGGTCTTGATCAACGCGTGGGCCATTGGCAGGGATCCGCAACTGTTGGAAAAACCCTAATGAGTTCTTTCCAGAACGGTTTGAGGATAACGACGTGGATTTCCGAGGGCAACATTTTGAGCTGATACCGTTTGGAGCTGGCCGAAGGATTTGCCCTAGCATAGGCATGGCGAGTTCGACCGTGGAGCTGATTTTGGCCAACCTTTTGTACCATTTTGATTGGGAAATGCCTTGTGGTATGAGGAGGGAGGATATTAGCATGGAGGAGGAAGGTGGGATTACCACTCATAAGAAGGCACCCCTTTGCCTTGTGCCCATTAGGTATGATTTGGCAAGAGTCGTGAGATAACAAACCGTGATGCGTTGTACATATAGAGCTTGTCTTGTGTATTTGTGTGTGTGGAGAGAGATATTTTTAATTTACTTTTGAGAGAGAGAGAGAGAGATTTTTATTTTACTTTTGAAAGGGATATAGCTTAAGATGAATTAAGGTTTTACACATGTATACAGAGTGTCATGAATACTATGCCTTGTTTGGATGGTGTTTTGAAAATTTTTGAGTTTCGTTTTTGGATAATGAGTGAAGAAAGAAATTAGGATAATAATTGAAGATATGGGTAATGAGAATAATGATTGGAGATAGGAGAGAGAAATAAGAGTAATGATTGAACATAGAGACAATGAGTATTTTTTTGAGTTCAAATTTCTTTTTTCAAAATACCATCCAAACAAGCCACAAGAAGTTGCAAAATACTACTGTACGTGTGATTTGATGTTAAAATACTTGGAAACACCAACATTACTTGCATCAGTTGCATGGAAGCAATTTAAATGAATATGTACATATTGTGATAAATAACATTAAAAAACCGATTAGTTAGCTAGGTAATTGGCTATTTAATTAGATTATCTTTACAGTTAGTGTAAGATAAAAACATCCCCATAATAAATCAGTTTTACGTGAAAGGATATTTGAAGGATAAATCCCAATAATATAGATATGTCTGATATCTTCTATGCATGTGACCCCTTCCCTATGTCGTGAAACTTGCATGTATCAAACAATTTCAAATACATTTACGTTCGAATTTTTATACATAAATTAATTTGCGAACACAATTTTTCTCCCAAAAAATACTCGTAATTAAATGCATGAAACGGATACATGAAAGTGAAATGGATGGTCCAGAACCATCCATGTTTCCTTCGGTAGTTATTATAATTCAAGGGGACGCATGTCCATCCCTCCTAATCTCCTTCATTGGATCCACCTATACAATACTCGTTGAAACCAAAGGATCCAAACCTCACCACCTGAGGAACCGTGAGGGCACATCCTACGAAGTTAGATAAAAAGCTAGAAAACAATCCTCCATTTTTTTTTTTCTTGAAAATGACAATCCTGTCATTATACTGTATGTTGCATCTAGCTACCCATCACACACACAAACGTATCGGTAAAAGGTAGTAGTAGTAATTTGATTATTCCAATTTTTGTCAACTTTTCCATGAAGACATAGATGCATTAGTTACCTGGCTGCTTACATTACATATCTAGTACTACTATCTACTACTTGCAAGAACCACCATGCCAGAAGATGTAACCCATCTTTGAATAATCAAAAGCTTAGGTTTACAAAATTGCAAGTTGGCCCAGTTGATTGAGTGCTTGTTCCAAGTTCACCAAGGTCTCGAGGTTAAGACTTGGTGTCTAATAATTTACTAACCTTCTAACTTATATTTTATGAGTTCTCCGCTATTCCTATAGAAAAAAGAAGTTGGGTTGACAAGAATTTCTGAAAAGAGAGAGCAATAGATATGAGGGTTAAAAGGTTGGGCAATTGTTGAACTAAAAATACTTTCACACCATTAATGCGTAGAGCCTATTAAAAAAACAAAATTTGCTGGTGTAGAAAGGTCCAATCGAACTCAGGCACCATACCTTGCAAGGGATTACAACACCCACCTGTTTCCCTTTGTCTAGTCCAATCCGGGCTCAAAGTATGGCTTTTATTCTTGGGATTCAGCTTTCAATAACCTGCCCTTTCTGCCCAAAAACCTAAAACGCCAGAAGCGCAGATTGCTGGCTATTCAACCTTTTCTGGATGTAGTTATCAAATTGAGGATCTACTCCAATGAAAGTTAATTTCGAAGTTCCTCAAATGCCTCCAAATAAATAAATTTCTCAACAAAACTGCCCTTGAGCAATTTGCAGTTTTCTACCCGAGCAAACCGAACACAGGCTTCACTACGCGAGGAAATATGCATTTGAATCATTTGGTTGTTAATGGGAACACATCATTGCGGTCGGCAAGGAAGCTAATGAATTTACACCGAAAATTCCTGGAAAAAAATGTTACTGTAATTGGTAAGCAAAACAACATGAAAATGCAAGCCTCTCTACCCTGCCAAGGTGGATATTGTCAACACACCTGGAACAAATGCAACTATAGACCTTCAAAGTATCTGGTGTGGTCTTCAAATGTCTCCTCATGTCGAATCTTGGCCACTGATCCATCTCGGCAGACCTTGTCTTTATTCTTTTAAACCCAAGAGGAGGTAGCTCGCCCCTATAAATCCAAAAGTAATACTTACCGGTCTTCATTGGAGCTGATTTTTTACATGGCCCCATAAAATAATATTCAAAAATTTATGGATATTTTTTCTAAATTTTTGTGGGACCCGAAATGGACCCAAATGCGTTTTTTCTTGCGTGATTCACTGCAAATCTTCCTTGCAAATAGCAATGCCGTTCTTGAATATAAAATAAAATAAAAAAACCAGAAAATTGATCCACCATTAGCTCAAGTGAAACTTCTCAAAAAGTAAATTCAAAGTAACCTTGTTAACCAATTCAAGCTAAATCAGCAATTGAAAACAGAAAATTTCCTCAAGCATCAAACCAAATCCCAGAACCAGGAAAAATATGAATTTTATTGCAGAATCTAAACAGGCAGAAGAATATCAGCAGAAACAACAACAACAGAAGCTATAAGGAACAAAAAAACACAAACTCCACAAGGAGAACTGTAATGGTTATTAGTACAAACAATACAAATATCCCTAAATGCTAAAAACATCAGATACAGCTACACGTACATACAGTAAAAGAATAGCACCTGAGCTATGTCAAAAGTTAAAGAAGTCATTCATTGTAGCACCTAAACCATAAGGAGATCCCAATACCTCCTGCAAACAATATCCCTCAATCGAATCAAACCCATCAAGCAATCCATCAAAAAACCCATTCTCCCCTGTTTCAACCTCCCTCCTCTGATCATCATCATCTTCATCCTCCTCTACCACCACTGCGGCCACCGCAGCCACCCCTTTCCCCTCCTCCTCCACCACCGCCGGCATATGGCCTTCAAACAGCGCCATGTGACCAAACAACTTATCCTTGCGCGAAAACGTGGTCCCACAAGTACACTTCCACTTGGTCTCCCCACAATGCTTCAAGTGGCTCTTCAAATCGGCCACCACAGAAAAACTCTTCTTGTTGCATCTATTACACGAGTACATCTTCGGGCAGTGGCTCCTCTTGAAGTGATTCTTCACGCAAATCACTGATTTCAGCGGTCTAAACTTCTTGTGCGCCTTATTCCTGTTACACCCCGAGAACGGACACGAAAACCGGGTGGCTTTACTCCTCCGGTTATCAAGCTCACACGAACTCCTCTCCGGTTTTGCCAATGCCTCGGGGGTCTTGAACTGGTTCCCATGGGCCCGCATATGCATCCGAAGATTTGCGTCACGCTTGAATCCTTTCCCGCATATATCGCAGAAATGAATGTGTTCTGCTAGCAATTCAACTGCATCAAGCTCGATGATATCCCAGTCCTCCTCACCCGGAGTAATAATCTCCTCCTTCGTCTCTTCCTCCACTTTCATTCCCACAACTCCTTTCATGTCCGTACCTAAGTCACATATAGGACCCTTCGCTTCCGCTCGCATTTCTAGCTCTACGCTCTTGCTCTGAGTCTTCGCTTCTGCCCCTTTGAAATGTTTTTTAAAGACACTTTCAGTCTCGTGCTCCTCACGCTCACGCTTTCGATCATGCTCGCGCATGCGCATTATGTGACTAAGGTCCATACCTATCGAATTACTCAAATCCATGGGAGTCTTCATTTCAGCAACGCCTAAATTACCAGGAACTTTAACATCTATTGCAGTATCCCTAATTGAACACCGATCCATCGCAGAAATTGAAATCTTCGTTTCGACATCCCCTAAATCACCTAGAACTTTAAGATCTGTCGTAGTTGGGCCATCCGCAAGTGGACGGTGCGATTGGTCCTCCAGGAATAGTCTAGGTGCTCCTAAACTGACCTCGACACCTGCATTATTTAAAAAAAAAAAAACTTTAAGATCTGTCACGGTATCGATCATTGAAGAAATTATTCAGGCACGGAACTTCACCACTACACATTTATTGCAGAAAGTCAAGGACGACAATTTCTGGATACAACTGAGTTCGGAGCCGTCCAATGTATGCAGGCTCACCCACATTGAACGGCTCTAGATGCGGTTGTGTATTTAAAATGTGTTCCTAGAATTGCTTGCTCTACAATTTGTTAGGTCAATGTATGGTGTTAAAGGGGCCTGGTACACCACGTTGCGTACCGAATAATATTTCCCATCATTGGAATTTCAGTTCAAGATCGCCAAAATTACCTGGAACTTGAAGATCTGTCGTGGCATCTTTAACTACTGAACTCCGATTCACCGCGCTAACCGAAGCCTTCGTTTCCACATCGGGTAAATCGACAGGCAAAAACTTCAGATCTGAGGAAGCACGATTGATTTGGGCGGTGGACGCGAGGAGGGCGGCGCCGTTGACGATGATCTGGTGGATGGCGGCGGAGATCTCCGTGGACACCATCTCCATCTGGTCCTTCCCGATCAGATGATTCCTATTGACAGAATCGGAGAGGAACCGCTGGAGCGAGTCCATTCGGGATCGGACGGCGGAGAGGTTGAGCAGCGGGTCCCGCTGGTAGTTCTCCGGGGGCCTGGGCGGGGACTGGAACGGGATACGGTGAAAGTCGCCGGAGTCTGACATCGTAGTTTTAGGAGTGGGGCCGAGAAAATTTGTGGTTAGGGTTTGGTCTCTCGGTGAAAGTTTTCTCTCTGGCGTTTTTGTTGCTTATATATCATATTGGGGGATTGTGAATGTTTGACTTTGGGTTTGGGTGGGCAATTTGTTGACGGAAGACGGGAAGTGGGGCCCACTGCACACGCATCGTCTGATGTCATTTGGCGCAGCACACGCGGCGCGGGTGGAAGGATGGTGATTTGGACAACTACTCTGGTACCATCGAAATGACATAATGTGATGCGTAAGATTTGGGGGCCTGTTTGGGTCTTTTTATAACTTAGAGTATTCGTGTTAGCTTATGCGCGACTCGACTAAATTTTGAGGGTTCAATCCCATCATACACTTGCGGAAGCCCAATTATAAGGAGCATCTCCAAAGGACTTGATGACAAAGGTTTTCGAATTTGGAATATTAGAAGTAAGCAAACTCTTAAAAGTCCTAGATTTTGACCACCAGGCCAATTCCTTATAAATTTGGATTTTGATGGTTTGCGAGCTGCTAATTGAATTAATCCAATTGAAATGCATTATTAAAAATAAATTAAAAGAAAATGAAATAAAAAAATTTACTTCTTGGAAGAAATTTTTGAATTATAATTATACTTTCATTTGTAAAATCTATTTTGCATAGTATCATTCAAACATTTTTATGAAGTTTAAATATAACCAAAGATTTATAATATTCTGCATGAATCATGATTGGCCCCCAACCCCAAACATCCCCTAGCATCTTTAATTTAATTTGTATTAATCATTCTTTTTCTTAACGTGAACTTATAGCCCTTAAGCCGCATACAGCCAGAGTGAAAGAAAAAACATAGTAACATAGAAGGATTTTTTCAGAATTCTAGAGGACGAGAGGTTGAGATGGATATACGAGAATAAACTATGAGTGCCAAAATCACTAAACTCTGTATTTGTCACGATTGAATAAATGTTCATTATCATTGTGAAATTAGTGTAGCTTTTATTTTTCATTTTTATCTATTTTTGGCATCTATTTTTGGCTTCTTCTTAGAAGCTTCAATATTAAGATTCGTACATGAGTGTTGTTTTTCCTTACAAATGTTAGGAAAACTTACATTACTCTATATCTACGGTGAATGAGAGGAAAACGCGGGGTATAAACACCAGGTCCAACACTGCAACACTAGCGAGATAGTGATTAGAATTAGGGCGCTGCTATTCGCACCCCTCAATTTTCTCTCGTAGCCCTTTAAAAATTTCCATATGTTTCGACAGTTAGTTACCGAAATTGAGATACATTTTCGACAGTTAGTTACCAAAATTGAGATACATTTTCAGCATCCAATTACCGAAATATATGTTTCTTGTGCATTTCCGACATGTAGTTACCGAAATATAATCTTATTTTCAACAGCTATTTACCGAAATGTATGTTCGGCAGTTGTTTACCGAATGTTGAACATATTTTCGACATGTAGTTACTGAAATATAATTTTTTAAAATTTTTAACGGGCTACGGGAGAAAATTTGAGGATTGCGTATAGTCGCCCCCTAGAATTAATGCACTTCTTTATTTTGATAATTACTATCAAAGTGACATAATGTGATGCGTAGTGTTTGACTAAATGATTATTTTCCACATAATTTAAATAAGAACTGCATTGTCACATGGTCCAAAGTGGCCCATCTTTTCTTCTCCTTTCATTATGGCCCTTTGACAAAATAACTAAACGTTGACGTTCACTGCACCGTCCTCCATTATGACACAGTAGTATATAGAGTTTGATAAAAGCTCTTCGATTTTTTATTTTTTTTTGAGAGGAAAAAAATCATTGATAATGGAGTAACAAGAATGAAGTACGAGAAAATGCGGATCAAAAAAAAAAAAAAAAAAGAGAAACAGACCATATATGAAGGTGGTCAGAACAAAGACCAAACAAATAACCAAAAAAGGACGCCTACGCTCAAGAGGATTACAAAACCAACTAAAGTGACTTTTTCTTGATATTTTCAAAAATTAATGAGTAAATGTTATAATATCAATAACCACCGAGTGCAATGAACAGTCCTTAACACCCTCTATCTTAATATAAAATGCAAAACTATTACTCCGTAAGAGCTACGGCCACCGACGGGTGGCTTACTGATTCTGCACTGACGGCTATACAGGGTCCATTCCGGGCTCCGCACGGAAAATTCTAGCCGTTCAATAATTTAAAAAAAAAATTGAGTGAAATCGCAAAAAATCAATTCAATCCGATATGTTCAGATACTCGATCCAATCTTCATATTTTCGACAGAATCGATAAGCCACCCGTCAGGTGGGTGTGGAAGGACCGGTAGTTAAGTATTCGACACTTCTTGAAGTTTCGTCGGTATTTTCATATACTGCTTCAGTTTTTTTTATTTGTCAATCCTTTTCAAGGACTACAGTTTTACTAGTAAAATATCCCACCGTCTGTCGTGTAAAGCAACCCAATGGAGTACTTTTTAGTCTTAATCTTGTTGCATCTATTTCGCATCTTCTATTGTACTCAATTTTTTTTATTCTGAGGGGAAAGGAAAAGAAATGAGACGAAAAATTCGGACCAGTTTCAAATACCATAAAAAAAAAAAGAAGGAAATGTTACAAATACAAACACCGACTACGACTACAGATCCGACCACACAAATAGTTTCACAGCCGTCAGTTGTTATGGGTCCCACGTGCATAGGACAGCTTCGAAGCCATTTGTAGTCGTATCTGTGTATGTAGTAATGCTATAAAAAAGGGAACTACTTCCTCCGTCAATTTTTAAGTGTTCTGCTTTGTAACTTCAATTTATTAAAAAGATATTATTATTACATTTTTACTCACTTATGCTGTGTTTGGATTGGATTTTGAAATTTTTTTTGAAAAATAGTAGGGATAATAAGTGGGAAGAGATAGAGAGAGAAATGTTGGAAATATGGAGAATTCTTTGAAATTTTTTTTTTGAATTGTAAAGAGAACAAGGCATTACTTTTTAAAATAAAATATACTTTTATGGGTAAAGTAGACAATATATCAACTTTACAAAATAAATATTTATTAAGGAACAATTTAAAATAAAATACTGAACTTTAAATAAATAACGGAGGGAGTAGTAAGTTGTGGATAGCCATGAAAAATAGTACCACTAAAAGACAACGCACAATACCGCGTGTGGAAGATATGGTGGACAACTGGATTATTAAACTTTTATTGCCTCTTGACTTTGTGTGGAAAAACGAAAGATTAACTTTTAGGCAGAAACAAATCTTGTTTATATGAAATAGTTGATCCTCATCAATAAAAGAATTCCTATTTTATTACTACTCCACTCTTTAACCAAAAAGAAAAAACAGTAATTCAGCATTCAGATTGCTTTTGGTCTTCGAGTTTGTGGAAAAACAGTAACCCGCCCCTGTTGTCAAGAATGGGACCGGGGGTTTAGTAGTGGCGACCGCCACGACAAGAATTTTAGAAAATGTAATTATTATATTTAAAAAAAAAAAAAATTATACCTAACTTATCTAGTCTCGCCTCTACTAGATTTTTTTAGTATACATTTTGCCACTTCTAAGATAAAATCTTGGTTTCGTCCTTGCCTGTTGTCGTCTCAAAGTCCGAGCGCCTTTTCTTCTTTCATACTCTCCTATGCAAGTCACTTCTTGGCTACCGGCTCTTCTCCAACACATAAATAACTCTTGTGTTTTGAAATGTGAAGGAGCACAATGCTAATTATCTTGTGGTTAGATAAGATCAACTTCTCACACCATAAATACATATTTAATCATTCTCTCACCATCACCTTTCTATTATGCCCTATACTGCCATTTGGATCGTAGTAACTCTGATACCACTTTGTCGGAGACAAGAAAGCATTATAATCAAACACTCGGAAAAAAGAAAAAAAAAAAAGAGGAAGATAATTAGAGAAGTTTAGAGCTCTTTCATTCACTCTATTGTTCCCTCCATACATTGCATTCATACTTCCAACACTCTCATTGAGTCTTATGACTCACTCCTACACTACTTGAAGACCAACACAACACTAACTTGCAAATACTACGCATAGCAACACACAACCCAGGAGACACAATTACAAATTTATTTCCTCAGCACGTAAACAACGAGCACGTTGAATTTCACCATCAAATAAGTTAATCCAAAATCACTTGGAATTCTTCAGCGGTGGTGTGTCTGCAAACTTATAGGTGGCTCGATAATAGGCGTCAAACATCCTAGGCCCTGCGACCTCGTGGATGGGCACTGCATCAGTAATCTCTTTCAAATCTTCTTCTGTGAGCTTCACTCTCAGAGCTCCAATGTCCTCATCAAGGTTTTTAACCTTAGTTGTTCCTATGAAATGTAAAAGGAGAGCTCAAATTCTAACTTAACCATTACAGCCAAATCAAGGTATGAAGAGATAGAAGAAGGACAACACTTAGAGCAGATTCAACAATGATGTGGAGTGAAGGGATACTAGTTGGCGTTCGCCGACTTTGGGCAGGGTAACTCAAAATGATCTGGCGATGTTACTTACAAACAAGTAGACTAAAATTGACAAGAACAAAACAATGGGCTTGGTGATTTTCTCCGGCCCAAAAGCTTGTTACTGTTGCATAAAGCGAAACAACAAAATAGACAAAAGAAAACACTTAGTGTTTATCTAGATTGAATATCGGAGTTGTAGCACACCAGTTGTACCTTCAAGTGTGGAGGAAAAACAACTTTGTGACTTTGAGTACATGCCTCCCAAACTCACAGACCAACCTTTCGTTTATTTTTTGCAGAATTTTTAACAAGGTTCATTGGAGCTATATTTCTATGCTTCAATCAAATGGAAATTGAACTTTAGTGCTCAATTTGCTTAGTCTAGAACGGAGACAACAGTTACCAGCAAATCCTACTCCTCCTGCTTAATCTGGATTCTTGCACTAATGAACCCAGTGGGAAATCTTTTCAAAAATAAAGGAACACAACTTCACATTCTAGCACTTCAAACTTGTGGAATCAAAATTTTGATGAGTCACTCACCAGGAATAGGAACCATATCATCACCTTGATGAAGAACCCATGCAAGTGCGAGCTGAATAGGGGTGCAGCCATGCTTTTTTGCCAACTCTTCTATCCGATAATAGAAGATCTTGTTGCGCTCTAAATTCTCTCCTGAAAACCTAGGATGTGTTTGCTGATGGAAAGAAAATGTTAGCCATTCATTTATCTAGTTTATTTGAACCGACCAAAATGAACAGCTATCTGAATGACAAATAAAATACGTAGTTCCAGTTCACTACCAAGGTGCTACTTTCAGGGACGTCCTTCACAACTCTCTTGCCGCCAAAAAACCCTCGAGCAGTGGCGCAATACAGAACGAACCCAATTCCAAGTTCCCTGATAACAAAAAATGGTTCGGGGGAAGGAGAGATCAAACAAAATGGAGGTGTAACAAACAATAGTGAATGACTGGAAATTTTGAGATGCAAACTCCAACGGAGAAGAAATAACAAACATGAGTACAAGGAAATTGAAGGTTACACGTAAAGTAAGGTGTATTCTCCTGATAAACATCACTCTGTGGGTGAATTTGTTGTCAAGACGAAGAGTGACATTCAAACAGGCATCTCCAACTTTTAAATCAAAACCTCAGTAAAATCAAGATGAACATTCTAGCACAATCTTATTGGATGCATTATGGAGCACCTGCAAACGGGGATTATTTCTTCCTCAATGTCACGAGTCAAAAGGGAATACTCCATTTGTACAGCAGAGATAGGATGCACGGCATGCGCCCTCTTTATTGTGTTTGGGCTTGCTTCTGATAATCCAATGTATTTTACTTTACCCTCTTCCACCAACTTCTTAAGTTCCCCCATCTGTTTGTCAAGAAGAAAATTCAAAGGGAAAAAAAAAAACCTAAAGTTAGAAGTTGGACTAACAGTTCCCAAAATTTAGGGGTGGGAAATAAAGATCTCACTAAAATTTTGCAGAGAATTTTTCGAGAAAGCATGAAAACCATTTACAATAATACAATGAACCCCACTTGTCTGAACATGGCAGCACCCATGCTTGATGGTGTTCAGTGAAATGGAAAAAAGAAACAAGACACTTACGGTCTCCTCTATAGGTACAGTTTTGTCAATCCGGTGTATATAGTAGAGATCAATGTAGTCCACACCAAGGCGCTTCAAGCTAGCCTCACAGCAGGAGCGAGTGTACTCGGCTGTACCTTTCACCACAATTTCAGTAGGGATAGACGTGACGCATCCAAATTTTGTGGCTAGCTGGATCTTATCGCGAGGCAAGTGCTTTAATGCCTGCAATTTTTTAGGTTCTACACATGAAATATCGCACCTAGAAACCAAAAAGCAGATGAATTTCTTCTTTGGAAAATACCTAACAAATATAATGTCCCGAACATACAGATAAAAGTGGTAGATAAGGAGGCACTCACGTTCTGTGCCAAAAAATCAAAACAGCAATGCAACTAGTAAACTATAAGTACGTGCAAAGTATATTCCAGCTAAATCAAATTCTCAACAATAGTCTGGTCGTCTTCTTCTGAATCGAGAAGATCTTGTTCTTCTGAATTGAGACGGTCTTGATAAGTCGGGTCGTCTTATTCTGAATTGAGAAGATCTATGTAGACAAACCACTTCGAAGACATGGGTTAGCACTTGGTAACAACGTTATGATAAACTGAATACGACGTTTGAAGTACATCGCATCTGTCCTACTTCAGGACAAGAGCTCCATCAGATCTCTCCAAAACCAAATATTTTTAGATTATATTTTCTTTCCTGATATCCTTCATTAGAGGCATACGATCTCTATTCAATATTAAGTGCAATTATAGCAGGCCAGTATTTTTCGAAAGTTGAAGTACTGGCTGTTCTCAGCACCAATACATGAATATTTGCAACATGTCTTCAAAATTTGGAAGACTCGAGAAATAGGCTATGATCATGTTCTACAAGCCTACTTCAAGTAACTTCTTCTACATATCATAGTATACTTGATAGATCATGTATGGCAGTTTACAAAGCATTTTCCTTTTCAACTTTATAGGAACAAAAAACAGTTAGAACTTAGACCAAAGTATCCACCAAAACCAAAAGAACAAACATCATCCTCCAACATTTCATTTCTTCAAGTGCTTCCCTTCAAACCCCATATATAAAAAGAACAACATCTCCCGGATGATGCTTCGAGGTGTAAATACATAATTTTCACATTCAATGGTACATCACATCTCAGTCAATGAGGATAGAACTGGTAACAAACATGGAAAAACTTGAGTTGCAAGATGTGCTTGTTTGGTGAATGTGAATTAATAGAAGCCAGGCATAACCCATATATCATCCAATGGCAAGTTATCAAGTGATGATCGTCCGACACTGTCACACAGGTCTTTAGCACAATACCAAGAAGAACTCATGCTCAGTTTTTCATGACTTCTTCAAAGAAACAACTGTAATTGATTTCTCACAATTACAGAGAGTTCCCTTCACTAGTTTCTCTGTATATTGAATGTGCACGAATGGCCACAATATAACCAAGTTCAGAACAAGCCAAAATACACACGTGTCATGTACAGATGAAAGCATGTCCTTGTATACCCTTACCTTGGCAACTAATATTTCATTAGCATGGTCAGCACCATAAATATCTGATGTATCCAAGAAAGTGATTCCTTTACTAAAGGCATGCTTGATTACTGCAATGCCATCCTCATCAGAAACAGGAGGGTTGTAGACTCCAGTAAGCCCCATACAGCCGTAACCGATTTTTGAGACCTGGGAGAAACAAGGGTTGCCCAAGTTTAGATAATGAATGACAAACAAAAGTTCATTGCAAAACTCAAAGATTGTGAAAACACACACTGACACACACACACACACAGAGCCCCACCACCCCATAATTTGACTAAACGCAACCTGTTAGTCAAGAATTTGGCTTCCCTATCCCAACCCTATAAAATCTCAGAGATTGTGAAAATCCATTGTCTAACTCAGCCTGAGGAGGATTAAATGCTTGATTTGAAGCCACTCCTGAGGAAGATCCTCTTGTTGAAAATCCCCCCCTTGAATTTTCTCTGGGTCCGCTACATTTTGTATCTATGATCTGAACTGTTCATTTAGGCAGCTACCTCCTAGGATTAACAGCTATTTCAAAGAAATGGAAGCCAATACAACAACTATAACAGAACTCATCTAGTCCCCAATATTGGGGGTATGGGCGGGGAGGATTGGAGACGGACCTAACTTTTGGTAATATATGCACAAAGTGACTGCTCTTAGAATACCGGCCCTGCCTCCAAAAATCAAGGAGCTAAACGGACATTTTGTTGTGGAACCATGCCCCAAATGGCCAAATCAAAGCCGAAAAGCATCAGATGCCGGGCCGAGAGACCCAAGTCAATTTATGTGCACATTGCGGTGCTTCCTTCATTCATAGTCCAGAGCACCGGACAAATGGGTCACCCATCAGCCTCTATTTCCGTGGAATACAATCAACGAACCCCACAGTTGAGAGGTCTGCACTGAAGCAACATGCTTTTTTTTATGCACAGACCCACTAGTTTCTGGAATCCCAGATAATCGAAATGGCAATTAAGTACGATAGAAATAACTTCAAATTAGCAGTTCCTTGTCTCCTAATTAAACAGAATCACCATAATCCATTCCTGGTGTAAGTTGATATAAAAAAAAAAACCATAAATTAGCTTGTTTTTGGTTTACCTCAAGTCCCTGGTTTCCGAGCTTCACCACCGGCATCTCGACCTCGGCCATTTTCGCATAAACACTTTCCCCTTTCCTTAAAAAACTGGAAGTGTTATTGTGTAGAACAGCAGGGGAGTCGTGTGCACGTATCACTAAGTCTAGGTACACTGCACTAAACCACTGCACCATCCACTACCTTTTTTATGAGGCTCATTTCGGGTCTCGCAAAAAATACAGAAAAATATCCATAAATTTGAAAATAATATTTTAGGGGGCCTTGCAAAAAATCAGCTCTAACGGGTATCGGTAAGTATTATTTCTAGATTTGTAGAAGCGAAAATGTTCAACTGCGCAGTTTCGGACATACGAACCTAGAAATAATATTTACCGATATCCGTTAGAGCTGATTTTTTACAGGGCCTCATAAAACATTATTTTAAAATTTTTGGATATTTTTTTGTATTTTTTTGAAATTCTGAATGGACTCTACAAAAAATATAGTGGATGATGTAGTGGTTTGATGTAGTGTACGTAGCATCTCTCGTGTACATATATAGGAGTACTGAGCTGACTAGTAAAGAAGCGTGGTGTTATCATGCGATTGGTGCACCCAAACTACGGGTGGGGTCTATCTGACGTTACGGATTACATTCGGGTTCGATTCATCAAGAATGCTGGCATCATGGATGACGTCAGCTTTCTTCCACACCCCAGCACTATGCACGAGTCCTGCCATTGGTACAAACGAAAGGGTGTACATCGCCGTGTGGGGCCCACTACGGGTCCCATACGAATGATCCGGTCCGTTGATAAATTTTAAAATATTTTTACTAGTGGCCAAACGAAAAATTGGCTCAATTGAATATGTATAAGTACTTGATCCGATCTTCTAACTTTTCATTCAGAAGTTAGACAATGAAAAGTTAGAATATTGGATCAAGTACTTGAACATATTCAATTGAGCTTATTTTTTGGCAAAGGCACTCAAAAAATTATTTTTAAATTTATCAACGGACCGGATCATTCGTGTGAGACCCTTAGCATTTTCCTCCAATGAGATTAGAATCAGGATTGTCGCATTAAATTAGCGATTTATAGTTATTCGATTGAGTTGTAAAAAAAAAAATTACAAGCTCCTCTGAAAAAGTAATTTAAAATTAATGAAGGACTCGAATAATTTGTCTAGATCTAAAAGTGGCCCCGCCACCCATTGGTCCAATTCCCACACCATGCTTGTTCGGCACCCAAAAAATTATTCGGGAATACATCCACCATTTTCTTACTGACAAGTATCAGCTCATCCTCCCTCACATTTTTGTGTTTTGGTAGATTTGTTTGTCTTTTATGAATTTTTGATAGATTCGATCTTAATGAGAGTAATATCAAAATCAAAAAATTATGACCGAAATCATAAGAACATCTCCAAAGAGAGGTCAAAAGTAAAGATGTCAAATTATTTTGAAGGCTTATGTGGCAATTTGACATCGAGCTCCCTCTCTTCAACCTTTGTGTCAAATTATTTTGAAAGCTGAGTATCTCCAATGGGAGATGTCAATTCCTACGTGGACATTCTAACGGTAAAAATTGACACCAAAATTCAATCCAACCTAACAGCCTTCTTTGATGTCAAAATCTACATGGCTTTGAAGGGAATGGCAAACTTGCCAACTTTGACAACCACCCTCCTCCATGTCAAATTTTAAAAAATGACCGTTTGGATTTTGAACTATATTTTTCTCCCTATAAATTGACATAAGGATTGACATGAAGGATTGAAGAGAGATAGCTTGATATCAAATAAATAGAATTTGGTATAAGGGTTGGAGGAAATGAAGGCTTTGATGTCAAAATGTCACGTAAGCCTTCAAAAAAAGTTTGGCATCTCCAATATGAAGTCAAGAGTTAGAGATGCTCTTATGGTCAATTTTTGAAAATTGGCAGTTTAGAAAGTTGATGTCAAAGTTGACATTTTTGAGACTTCTCTTCAAAGCCACGTCACCTCCCTTCAAAGTCATGTCACTTTTGGCATGATAGAAGGCATCATGGTTGGATGGTGACTTAATGCCAAAACTAGCCGTTTGATTGTTCATCTAAGCTTTGACATCTCCCGTTGGAGATGCTCTAAGAGCATTTCCAACACTTGACTTCAAATTGGAGATGTCAAAATTTTTTTTGAAGGTTTATGTGGCATTTTGACATCTCAAATTTGACATTAAAACCTCCTTTCCAACCCTTATGCCAAATTCTATTTATTTAAAAGAAAAAAAAAAACTCAAACAAGTAGTACGGGAAGGTTTTAAACTTTCTAACAATAGCTTTTTACCTTCAACGGTTACTTTTTGAAATTTGGCATGGGGGATGGTAGCTGCCAAAATTGGCATACAGGAGGTTCATGCC
The DNA here is from genome assembly GCA_018127125.1 of Rhododendron griersonianum. Classification (NCBI taxonomy): domain Eukaryota; kingdom Viridiplantae; phylum Streptophyta; class Magnoliopsida; order Ericales; family Ericaceae; genus Rhododendron; species Rhododendron griersonianum. The sequence continues at coordinate 1,599,220 of CM030795.1, read as the reverse complement.
AAAGCCATATCATGTTTGACAGATGAAGGCAGATGAGTTGGAAGGTAAGTTGATGTCAAAAATAACCGTTGCACCGTCCACGTCATGTTTGACATCCCATTGGAGATGCTCAACAACCCAAATAGCTTGGATTTTTTTTTTGACTAACTTTTCGTCTCACAAACTTTTTTTAGCTTTAATCCCCATTTCTATGGAGTAATACAGACAGTTTTCAACCAAAATTAATTTAGTCCAAAATCCACCCAAATGGAATGTGTGGAAACAGAACCAAAAGAAAAAGGAAAGTTAAAAGATGAAGGAAATTACAGTTTGAGACTTTTCTGTTATTTATCTGCCATTTTTTTATTGGGAGAATCAGTTATTAGTATCTATCTGTAATTCCTTTTTCCGTGGAGTACTTTCTTGTTCCCGTGAACAAAAAAAAGGTTACTACTAGCCCTCGTCTCCATGTCGCGCTCTCTCGTTTTGATTCTCCAATCATCTGCCAAACCCTAACTAACCATTCACTCAATTTCTTACACGTATTCACGTACAGAGAGAGAGAGAGAGAGAGAGAGAGAGAGAGAGATTCCGATGTGCTAAATGGGTGCGACGGGATCCAAGCTCGAGAAAGCGCTGGGCGACCAGTTCCCCGAAGGCGAGCGATACTTCGGACTCGAGAATTTCGGCAACACGTGCTACTGCAACAGCGTTCTGCAGGTGTTCCAATTCTCTTCGATTAATGCTCTTTGATTTCAATGCATCTGTCTTGTCTTTTTTTTTTCTGTTTACATTACCATTCAGGTTGCTACTGTTAAAGAAATCGGCCAAACTAACAAACACAAGAACAATCAAGAAAACGGAACAAAGAACGCAAAAGACAGAGACTTTTACGCGTACATACACGGCTCGCACCAGTTCCATTATGTATAGAGCACAAGTTACATCAGCTGCGTATAGCTTGTATTTATAACTTAGGGTTTACTTAATTTGGTGGAACCCTGCATAGTCAGCGAAAGTGCAAATTAGACCGAATAGGCATTACAAAACCAGCAGATACTACGATTTTTCAATCGGTAAGAGATTAGCTAATTGCTAGATTTTGATAGCTGATTAGTAGTTATTGTGCTTGCCTTGAATTTGAGACTTTAGGGGTTCAGGGGTTGTTCTTGTTTGATTGATAAGGGTGGAAACATTTTACGTATTCAGTTGTCTTCTCAAATTGAGGTCTGAAGAGGTGTTTTTTTAACAGTTCGTGGGTTTCACTTGTGTTGGTTATGGGTTTCCATGCTGTGGGGGAGGTGCACCATAAATGAAATTTGAATCCGATTTTATTTTATAAACGACTAAACATTAACTTTACTGAATGCTAACTTTTTAAAAACTTAATCATCACAAGTGTTCACCGTTGATGGATGATGGATGCCATATCTCATCATGATTCTCTTGACTGACGAATTTGTTCTCAATTTGCAGACTTTTGGCATTTTAAATGTAATCTTAAATGACAGGAAATCCAACATCCGTGGAACCTCAAATGTTTGGTAATAAATGAGCTTGATGTTTCAATTCAACTAGGCAAGGCTCAGGCTCTCCATGCACCTATTATGTTTTGAACCTTACTAGTGGTCCAACTTCAACTCACGGGTGTCGATTGCTTAGGGAGCCAAACTTTCTGCAAAAGTAATCCGGGATCCTTGGAGCATAGTGGTATCGTTAGATGCACGGAAAATATTTACCTGTAGATTGGCCCTATTTGTAGAGTTTCGGTGTCCCCTTCTGATGAAATTCACGAGCTTGGGGTAAGGTCAATCGTTTGGGACACCTTGATTCGGGAACTCTGAGGTTAGAACTTAATTGGATGTTGATTGGCTCATGTTAAGTTGTTTGTAGTTCCTAGGAGATGTATCTAAAAACCCAAGTTCCTACCTGGATTACCTTTGTGCGTGGTTGGCATCTCGTCATAAGATCCTTCTAGTAAATTGCTTGAAAACATAGGGGGCTTGGTGTCACATGTCTATGGAGGTAGTATAATTGGTCTATAATTTTTACTTTTTTCGTAGACTTATACCTTGGTTTATGTAGCAAAATCTGGCGGTATTACTTGACTGTTAAGATGGTGGAAGAAAGAGGAAACAAAGAAACTTGGGATTTGGATCTGCTTTGCCTGGTTTAGTATATGTTGGAGAAAGGATTGGCTTCTATTTTCTTGTGGCAGTTGCTGCTTCATGTTCTATGTGCACCCTTTGGGGAAGTGAAATGAGCTTCAGGGCCGGCTCTGAGCCGAGATGAGCAAGGTGGCAGACTTAAGCCCCCGAATTTTGGATCAAAATTAGGGCCCTAGATAGGTATAGCCAGATATGTAATATATATTTAATCTAGCACTTATATAACAAATAAGCTAGCTAGCCTAGTGGAAAAACTTAATTCCTCTATCCAAGAGGTACATGGTTCAAGTCTTAGGGGCCTCTTTTTTTCTTCCCCATATGAATATTTTTTTTCCCTCATAAGTTCGTCTTAGGCCCCAAGAATCTCAAAGCCGGCCCTGATGAGCTTTTTGTAATATCTAGTTTTTGGTAACATACTAGCCACTTACCAAAAGAAAAAAAAGGTGACAGAGAGGGTGAACGCATCTATTGGAAATCTTTCGGATTAAATTACAGTATAGAGGCTTACGTAGGTTGCTTGTATATGTCGTGTTTTTGCATAGCAGCATAGGGCTCATGTACATAAATTATGCCCCCATTACAAAGAACTTTGTCTTTGATTACTTCAATTTTGAGGTGTATCTACAGATTCCCCTACTTTCCTTAACCATTGCAAATTTGCAACCAGTTATAACGGTTTGCTTGTTAGCATCTAGGTTGGGTAGCAGGAGAACATTCTGCAGTAACTCTATTGGTTGCTAAGAAAGTAGAGAAAAAGGTAACAAATTCATATGTCCCGAATATTATGGATATCAGAAATACTTTTGGAAAAGATTTTACAATGACCCATTTATGTGCCTATTTTCTGCAACCATACTGAGGTTGAGAAATAGAGATTAATAGCCTTTAGAAGCCCATGTTTATTTCGTTTGTAGTCATTAGAAATTAGAAGGGCTTCGGGCATCACAAATTTTCCTGAGGACTATTCCAATGATAGTATGCTTTCATAGGAGTTTATGGAACTGTTTGCCTTTAGATACGTCAAACATCTCCATCGTGTTCCTTTCTTATATTCTCCCTTGTTTTATGCAGGCTCTGTATTTTTGTGTTCCATTCCGCGAGCAGCTATTAGAATATTATGTGAATAACAAAAGTCTTGCTGATACAGAAGAAAATCTTTTGACATGTCTGGCAGACTTGTTTTCACAGGTACAACACTATCCACGGTTGATGGATAGTTACTTTTCTACTTAGTGTACAGTCATACTTCATTGACATTTGGTGTAATCAAATGCAGAAATTTAGCACACAAAAAACAGGATAACGTTGATGCTATTGGGTTTCTATTTATCCACATAAGGACACATGCACGTACTCATGTTTATTTAGTAACTCACTTGCTTGACCCAGAACTTGCTCATGTGTAGATAAGTTCACAAAAGAAGAAAACAGGTGTCATTGCTCCAAGGCGTTTTGTGCAGAGATTGAAGAAGCAAAATGAAATATTTCGCAGCTATATGCACCAAGTAAGTTTTTTACAAAAAAAAACCCTACCTGCCGTTGGTTGTGTCATATTTAGATCAGATGCTAGCACCAGGAATATTGCTATAGATGATTATATGAAAGGCATGAATGACAGATGTATTCCATCAGGATTTCATCTTAGTTTGTTTGTTGAAAGTTTGGAGAGGAAGAATACTTTACCTTCATAGTTTAGTCATGGGAGCCTGCTACTATGGGATATCCTTATTCCTTAGTAGTTGGCAGTTCCATTGCCTCTTGGGATGTTTTTCTGGATGGGTCAATCTTTCCATTGACTCTGTTTTGTTGTGTTTGACTTCAAATTGGGCTAATTTTATCAGTTGACTGTCATTATGCATTTTATCTGTGGAATCCCAAACTTTTGGCCTCTACATTTGATAGCTACATGTAGCTTATATTGGCACTCTCGTTGAATACCTCCTTAGAAATTCTGCAGAGCATTTCTTGTTCCCTGCTTGCTATGTAGCTTTGTTTCCACCACTATCTCCTGACTGTGGTATGAGGACGTAATGATCTTCCTCTTTTGTGTAGGATGCCCATGAGTTTTTGAACTATTTGCTGAATGAACTTGTTGACATATTGGAGAAAGAATCCCATGCTGCAAAGGGTGATGCTGAAAATTCATCATCACCATCTGAAAAGGTTGCAAATGGGCCAAAGGCTATTCATGAAAATGGTGCTAAAAAAGAGCCTCTTGTCACTTGGGTGCACAAAAATTTTCAGGTCAGTTCTGGTTACCGTTAAGATATTTACTGCTATGATGCTCATGTTATTTCTTGTGGCGGGATCAATTCAATTCGATGATTTTATCAGATCAATTTATAAAGTTCAGTTTCTTTACATTTTGTGATTATTTGTTCTTTACATTATCCTTCAAGGATCTCATTCACTCTGTTGGGTGATCATTAGGGTATACTCACAAACGAAACACGGTGCTTGCGATGTGAGACGGTAACAGCAAGGGATGAAACCTTTTTTGACTTGAGCCTTGATATTGAACAGAACAGTTCCATCACGAGCTGCTTGAAAAATTTTAGTTCCACAGAGACTTTAAATGCTGAAGACAAATTCTTTTGTGATAAGTGCTGCAGGTATGTATCATTTGCTTGATTCTTCTTTTACGTCCGTTTTGCAATTCATCATTGCTGATTACTTTGCAGTGGGTGCATTTTAGCTTACGGTCTTTTCCTGCCTTTTACTGATGATCTCCTCGTATTGCTTCTTAAGTCCATTGCTAGCGTTGACTGTGGCATGATTGCTGAGATTGATAGGATCCCTCACATGAGGGATCCTTGTGGAATGCTCATGTGGGGGGAAATGGAGCCCACAACGGTTTTATTTTGGGGATCCGAGTTGTTTGTTTTGTGCTATGATGTATAAATTAACCATGCCATAGAAATCATATAATCGGATATTTAGCCTGGTCCCATCATGTTTATCTTGAAGATTGACATTAGACTGTCAGAGTTTGGAGGTAGGATTCAACTTGGGTGGTCGTTGGGCTATTGAACACACCCTACAAGATTTCACCAGGTAGCACCCGTAGTTTCACTACCTAACCGTTGGTAAGTTCATCCATACCCCAACAACCCAAGAGAAAGTTAAGGACAAGTCCAAGTTAGGTGTTCACGACGAGGTTAGTCAAGCACAAGACCTGCACTGATAACATACATACATTTATATATGCCCCAAAATCATAGTGCGTGACTTTAGATCACAAATACAAGAGCCACAAAACAGCCTTTCCAACGGGGTGATTTTTCCTTCATGATGGTTTTTGATAAGTTTACACAAGGTCGTTTCTAAAACAGTCTATTGAAATTTTGAGCATCCTCGAATCCTTCATGCCTTCCTATACTATTTAGTTAAAGGGTTTTTATTAATTGTCTGTGAATATGTGGTTCCATAAGTTGGCTTCATCATGAATGAATGGTGTCATAATGATGAACTTAAAAGACTAATTGACATATTTATGGCATTAGTTTGTCGTCTGTCAACTGAGTTTGACCCCTTGTTTAATAATTTAGTTTGCAGGAGGCCCAGAAGAGAATGAAGATAAAAAAGCCACCTCAAATTCTCGTAATTCATCTAAAGCGGTTCAAGTACATTGAGCAGCTGAGCCGGTACAAAAAATTGTCGTACCGTGTTGTATTTCCACTTGAGCTAAAGTTGAGCAATACGGTGGAAGATACCGATTCAGAGTACTCCCTATTTGCTGTAGTCGTTCATGTTGGGAGTGGACCCAACCACGGACACTATGTCAGCCTAGTAAAAAGCCATAATCATTGGTTGTTTTTCGATGATGAGAACGTGGAGATAATTGACGAGTCAGCAGTGCAAACTTTCTTTGGTTCGGCACAGGAGTATTCCAGTAATACGGATCATGGGTACATCTTGTTCTACGAGAGACTTGGCGCGGTTTCCTCCGAGGGAGTAATTTTCTAATTTGAACTAATTCTTGTTATTGCTTGTACTCTTTTTTGAATCCTTACATGTTGTTGGAGAGCTCTTGCGTTTAGTTTAGGTGAGATGAAATGTGAAGGAATATATTCAGTTGGCTGGTTGCCATGTACAGTGGATGGTGGAAGCTCACTATCCTTTGATTTTCCAAGAATAAGGTGAAAAGAAAAGGTACTAGTGTATATCAGGGTGTGGGAATTTGCGAGTTTTCAACTTGGAGTAGCTATGCAATGGTATCCTATTACTCCTTGACATTCTTCATTTGTGGTGTTGTAAGGTGTAATCTCAATGTCAAGATTTTGTAGTGTATATGGATTTTGGCTATCTAAAATATTTTCCTTCTCAGTTGCCTCTTGATACATTTTCGAATCAACAGCTTCGGGTAGTGACCTCCTGCGATTGTGGATCCTTATATCTCAATGCACTTTCTGCCGCATGTAAACCATTCAGCTACACTATACACCACATTTGTAAACAAAAAAAAATCATCCTACCCTATACAAGAGCCACAAGAAGCTATCAAACTGTACAGTAGCAATTCTAACCGGACAAAACAGCTTTCTCAGACAACCTCCAAGCTGTACAAATTCTCTTATTAACCAAAGAAGGCTTCACCTCCTTAGCTAAGCTTTAAAAAGCTTGGATGGATTCAATGGTCAGTAAAGCCACCTGATGAGCTGGAAGAATTTTTTTGCTGGAATACCCCGTAATTCCTCGCCATCCACACAAATATATAGTAGCGGCTAAAGACCCTTTCATAGCTGATAGCCCTGCACCCTCTAGTTAAATGTTGGGTAAACCAATCCATGATTTCTGAGAGCTTTGACCGTCCACCTGAACTAAACAGCTTGCTCCACACTTCAAACTAGACAGATCGTGAAAGTGGATACTCAAAGAACAGGTGTTGGCGAGATTCTGTTGCCGTAGCACACAAGGAGCAGTTCACATCCACAGCCATCCCTCATCTATCAAGTTTGTCTTTGGTACTCAGTCTATGTTGAAAAGCCAACCAAAAGATGAAAGCCCACCTAGGCACATGCTTCTTAAACCATACAAACTTTGTCCATTGCTGCTTAGGAGATTTCTGCCTGATTGCTTCCCATGCAGACCTAGCAGAGAAAGATCCGTTAGGGCTGGGCAACCAAACCGCAGAGTCTTCAACTTCAGGATTCTTCTTGGACTATTTGAAGGTCTTTGGGCTCACGCTGAGAGATATTGGCCAATCTCTGATTCTCGACAAAACTGGAAATGGACAAGTCCACCTTTTATGGCTTGATAATTGGCATGGTCTTGGGCCACTCTATAAGAAATTTGGGGCTGATATTTTGCATAATGCAAGAAGATTCCAGGCAAAGGTGTCCTCTATTATTCAATCTGGGATGTGGAGATGGCCTAGAGCCAGAAACGGAGTGATGCAAAGCATTATTGCAAAGCCATGAATTTGTTAAGTTAAATCAACTTGTGAGACAGATAGTAGCCCAGTCCTAGCTTATCCTCAAAGCATTATTTTTGCATGTTATCATCCCCTTTTTTCCCTAAATCTGATCAACCACAGGGGCATAGTTAGATCAGCACACTGCTAGTCAAGTCTGCAACACTTAAGCTCAAAAGGCATTTTCAAATCAAGCTTCAAAGCCCTAAGAGCATCTCCAATCCATACTCTATATCTCTATTTGAGAGTATCAAAGCACTCCAACGGCAACCCATCCTCTCAACCCTCCTCCATTTGAGAGTATTGAATTTTGATACTCTATATTTAGAGGGTGAGAGAAAATATAGAGGCCATCTCTAAAATACTATTCACCTTTTTAAAAGATATTTTTGTCCTTGTTTGCTTTTTTTACTTAATTTTTATCCTCATGAGAGTATAAAAAAAGGGTTTTTTTTTCGTAAAGTGATTTTAGAGACAAAAATAGAGGGTTTGTGGTTGGTGTAAACATGAATAGTAATTTCCTCTATAATCACTTTATGAGTAAAAAATACTCCTATTATTTTGATACTCTCAAATGAAGTATTGGATTGGAGATGCTCAATATCCATCAATTACCACGTTTTGATTCCACAATCAGCTCTATAAGAATCAACCCTGCATCCAAAAGCATACAAAACCGGAAGAGTTCAACACATTTTTTTTTTAGGAAAAAAAGAACCAAAGGATTAAAATTCAAACCAAACCGAGCCGAGCCTTGTGTCCCAATCAATTGGGGTCGGCTACATGAATCCTGTTTTTCCATTGAGCTCCGTGCCGTCTAGGGCTACCTCTTCACTATGGAATAATGAATCAAAGGTTCTTCATAAACACGCATCAAAAACAACACATCCTTGGTAAAATTCCTGGTCACAATAAATCAAGAATCACCTTAAATCTTGCAAGTAAATCTCTCAAGTTGGTCTAAAGTCACCCAATAAGCATTCTACCTTAGGCTGAAGAAAACACATATTTCTACCAAAACTAAACTTTTTATGATGGATAATTCTCAAGGGAGCAAGAAGGAAGCAATTCTATAGGACGTTCGAACTTTGAATGGCACTACTGATAAACTCCGTTTCCTGCATTCACATTTCTACCAAAGAACCAATGCGAGCGTACGAAACGGCAAAACGGCTGTAGGAATTAGTCCGAGACGCGCGTAAAGCGGCCCGGGACACCCAAGAAAGAAAAAGTCCCAAACAGAGGAGTCAACTCAACTGAAAACGATGTCTGCGAAAAGCACTCCGACTCATCGCCGATGACTTGGGAAAGCCCTTGGGGTTGAGACGGCGGCGCGTGGTACGTGGGTAGACGAAGTGTGAGCGGCGTGGAGGTCAGCAGGAGGAGTCCATAATATAGGAACTTATAATGCAATAAGGACATGTATAGTTTCTGTACTGGCACCAGGACTTCTATCCCCTGTTTTCCAAAAACACCCCTAACTCATAAAACACGCTCAAAACCAAAATAAACCCACGTTAGAGAGAGGGAGAGATCTGTTGATGTCTGTGGACCAAAGAAGACGCGGCAACGGTGGATAGTGCCGGCGGCGAGGAGAGGCGACGTTGGGCACCGGCGATGATGACTGAGAAGGAGTCGCCGGAGCCTTTTGTCGGAGATGGAGTTGTTGCTGAAATCATCGGCACCGAAACGTCGTCATGTGGGGAAACTCATTCTCTTCTTCAGAGCCAGACAACTTGGGCCGACTGGTTTCACTACAGACATTCTCAAATTCAGACGTTTTTTAAAACCTCAATGGATGATTCTTACTATATAATTTTAAGAAATGAAAGTGATGGAGCAATGGCTTTTTGTCTTACCAAGTATTGGCTGTGATGTCTTCGGTGAAATAATAAAGAGAACAAGGGTGGGTGGGGGATAGTGGAAAGGGGACAAAGTTCTCTTGAGAAGAACTACAATAGTAACTTTATAGGGATTACTATGGTACAATCACCACATCCCTTTTGCCATACAATGAGACAATTTACTATTATTTTTTTAATTAATGCAATTTAATTTTTCACAAAAAAAGAACTACAAATGGCTTTGTTTGTTTGGTTACCCGTTTAGTTTTAGTTTTGTTTTCAATCATTACTCTATTTTTTTTCAATCATTACCCTATTTTTTCAATTATTACTTTCTCATCTCTCTCTATCTCTCTCCAATCATTACCCCTATCTTCAATCATTACTCTATTTCTCTCTCCACCCACTACCAAAACTAAACTAAACTAAACTCTCAACCAAACACAACGAATATCTTTTGGTTGCCATGTTTCTTTTTGTTTTTCACCTAAGTAATTTTTCTTGTATACATGTGACATTTCTAGTAAGCATAACATTTTTTTTTTCTTTTATGCAACTGTAAAAAAATGAAACACAAGAGTGGGTTTGGACAGATAACCTTATTTGTCTGTCTTTTGGGGATAATAAAGAGTATAGATTTGAATAGATAACTAAATCTGTTGATTTTATTACGATTATACATAGTACAGAATTTGCAGAGATAACATTATCTATTGGCCTTTTTGGAAAAAAATTGATAGTATGAATTTAGACAGATAACATTATTTGTCAGTCTTTTGGGGGTATTAAAGAGTATAAATTTTGATAGATAACCATATCAATTGATTTTGTTTGTGATTATATAGAGTACATAATTCGCAAAGATAATCATATTTGTTGATCTTTTTTTAAACAATATACAGTATAAATTTGAACTGATAACCATATCTATTGGTTTTACTATAATAATTCATATAATGTTATATATGTTTTGGTTTGGAGCCACTCATAAAAAAAATTATAAGGTTATCTGTGTGCTTTATGTTATGCATATAACTTTGTTTATGGGTTTGCTTATTTTGTTATTAAGATGACAAAATAACACCTTATAAGATTATCTGTATGTGTTACTTTGTCAGACAACTAACATAAATAAACACATATCGATTGTTGGTTCATCTCAACAAGAGAAATCTAAAAAGTAAAAAAATTATGATTTTTACCCAATTTCTTTCATAAATATCCAAAATGTAGCACTTTTAGCCCAAAAACCGAGCTAAAACTACTAAAATTTGGATATTTTAAAAAATATTTGGGTAAAGTTATAAGGTTTTCTTTGCAAAATATTTAGTCTTTATAATTGCAATAAAACTAATAAATGTGGTTATTTGTCCAAAAATAAACAATGTATTATCCCAAAAGACTCTACAGATAAGGTTATCTCTGCAAAATACGTACATTTTATACTTGCATTAAAATGATAGATAAGGTTATTTGTCCAACTCTATATTCTATATTTATTCCCAAAAAACCACACATATAAGATAATCTATGCAAAATCTATACTCTTTATAATCACAATAAAATTAACAGATGTGGTTATCTGTTCAAATATATACTCTGTATTCTTTCAAAAAGACTATATGAGGTTATCTCTATCAATTCTGTACTCTGTATGATATAATCACATCTGTTTGTATTTCTTATTAAGATTCAAAGAATATATTTTGACAATTCTGGTTATCTATTGATATTGTTGACATACCACACAGTCCAGAATTTCACAGTTAACCACAGCTGTCTGTGTTCTTATTAAGATTCATAAAACATATTTTGACAATTGTGGTTATCTATTGATGATGTTGGCATACCACACAATCCAGAATTTCACAGTTAACCACATTTGTCTGTAAATTAAATAAACTCTCACAACCAAGTGGTTACTCATAGTGAAATCTTATATAGTCTCATAAGTTATATTGGAAAGTGATTTTGGCAATCCCTAAATTGATAACCGTACTCCCAAAGTGAAGTGTCAAAATCAATCCCTACATGAAATTAATTTTGACACTCCCTTAAGGGTGTGATTAGGGATGCCAATATCAATTTCTGTTATACTCCATTTCATTAAATTAATAATACTCCCTTGAAGACATAAGATTATTGAAATGCAAAACAAATTCACAGTTTCCGTAGCAGCAAAAATCCCATAGAAATGTAACCAACACACAACTTAGTGGAATCAGCTCCAAACCCAACCAATTCTGTAAACACCTCTACAATAAGTGAAAAAGCGGTCCACAAACAAACCCAAAACAACACCCAGTCAACTCGGCAAACAACAACTGATCCATACCCAAAACTCAATTAATATCGCCCAATCTCAGCGACAAAATCTAACCAAACACAGCAATCAGCGAAGAGAAGCAATAATTTGGAAGACGAGCGGAGAGCGTGGGGTAACTCCACAGGAACTCCGACGTCACGCCGTGCGATTTGGAAGACGATCGATCAGGTGGTCTGGGAATCAATGATCTGTGCTATGGCTTTCAGACTTCAGTCCGACAAATCTCGCCATCGTAGTCTTGCTTTTGAGAGTCGGTGAGTGTCCGTCCTTGAAACACGTAGTTAAGGGATAAAAACAGTAGATCGGCGGGCCGACGGTGGATATAAAGTTGCCTGTGAAGTCGACGGAGGTGGTGAAGTTCACTGGTGAGAGAGTTTTATGTTTAATTCATCCTTAATCTATCGGTTGAACCAATTGAATCCTTAAACTATCCAAACTGATGTCTACTTAGTCTGGTTTGAGAATCTCCATGAATTTAGTGGACGGCACTCGGCAGCTATGATCGAGAGCACCTCCTGTGAGATCAGCTTTAGTTACGGTAGAATAAATGACCCAATCATAAATCTTTTAAACTTTTTTGGAACAGTGCGCGTTTTGAGTTCTATTAAGGGCATTTTTGCCTTTTCGTGGACTCTAAACTCTAAAATATTTTTATTAATGGACTCTAAACATTACAAAAATTTAGGCGGGCCTAAATGTGCTTTTGGGCCCTTCCTTTTGGATCTTAGACCAATTTACAATACTGGGTTTGATTCTCTGTGACCAAATCTATTTTCGTAAGAATAATTTCACACAAATCATCTCCGATTATAAACTAATCAATACTCGATTGATATGATATTCAATATGGTTTATCTTCTTGACACGATCTACAATTTGAATAGATTCGATCATAAAAATTAACCTAAATGAGTTCACAATAATTTCACACAAATCATCTCCAATTATAAACTAATCAATACTCGATTGATATGATATTCAATATGGTTTATCTTCTCGACACGATCTACAATTTGAATAGATTCGATCATAAAAATTAACCTAAATGAGTTCACAATTTATGAATTACACGTTGTAAAGACTCCATAACAGTATTGGGTTTGATCCAGTGAGACCAAACCTATTTTATTAAAAATAAATTCGCACAAATCATGTCTGATTAAAAACTAATCAAAATTAGATTAACATGATTTTCAACAAGCTATATAATCTTGACAAGATCTAAAACTTGAACAGTTTCGATCGTAAAAATAAACCATATCGAGTTCACAATTTACCAATTACGAGTTTCAATGTACTTCTCATGTTCAACCTGAGAAGTCTTAATTAACCCGAGCGACGTCGTTTTCACACCTCGCGTCTGTTGAACGCGAGTTCGTGTTGGATTACTCTCTCCCTCTCTCCAAAAAACTATACATCGGTGCGATCATGAACTTCGCGGATCCATCTACGGCGTTCTTGGCGGCTGCCGGCGGCCACACCGTCAAGCACTTCGACGCCTCCGTCGAGTCCGGCGATCCTTGCACCTTGAGCTACACTCCTTCGCCCGGTTTTCAAGTCAATTCGGTCAAATGGAACCACACCAGTGAGGACTCAATATTCCTTCGTTTTTGAACTGATATTGTATTTAATTGTTTCGAGGTTTTTTTTTTTTTTTTTGGGTAATTCGAATTGTTTCGAGTGTTAGCACCCTCAGTCACGTAATCCTTAGAGTAGGGCCCTCCGCGCTGTGTGCCCGCTCTCAATCTCGCTTTCGCGAATTTTAGTAGCCTGGAATATTTTTAAAAAAACGCCTTCGCGCTCCCACCCACCCACTTGCACACACGCACGTGCATTATGTGGACTTAGTTTGCAGGGGCGGCCCTAGCATGGGTTTAGGATGTTCAAGCGAAACCCCTGGTTCAAAAAATAAACATAAATTATATATTTTTCCGTTTAAGTTTTTTTTTCCTATACTATTGTCTGCACTGGATCATCTGAAGTTAAAGTAAATAAAAATTCACTAATATTTGCGTGTAAGTAGATAATATAACTCAACAAAACAAAATAGGGAGATTTTCAACCAAAATAAATATCAAACATTTTTGTCAATGCTGAACTAAAATCATGGAGCCGCCCCTGTTTCCGAGTGGTAAATTGCGGAAATTGTGGTGCAACTGTTGCAGATTTGGTTGTGGCGAGGGCCGGAGACGATAAGAAGATCTCTTTGTGGTGGAAGAATGGGGAGAGTATGGGGACCATTCCAATGGCCGGCACCGACACTATCGATAACATTGAGGTGATTTTTCATCTGTTAACCATTTGATTTCAGTGAGATTTATTCAGAATTTGTTTCTGTTTCATTTGGCATCCACCGCCACCAGAAGTTGGGCACACTTCCATGTGTGCATGTGATTACGTGGGGTGTGGGAGTGGGTAGTTGAGCTGGGGCGATTTTGTAACACTTCGATCTAACAGTTAATTCATGTTATAATGAAAATAATTGTGAAATTTTATTTTTACTGAGGCAATACTTGAAATCACTCTTGTGATGCAAATTCAAAATGTGCCTCTTCCTTTGCAGTCAATCTTTTCCTCATTGAGTTTTACGTCATTGAGGCAATGGCTGCTTTTTTAACATGTAACCGCGTAATAAGGATGAAGAGAGATTATGGGGATTAGTGCCCCGTTTGAGTTTAATTCCTATGACTCCGTGTGTCTAGAAACAAAATAGGAGCAACAGCTATTGCCGAAGCAGGCAGTTGCAAAGCAGGTCATGCTTTCTTCAGTCGATACAGATGATTAAAGAATGGTTTATCTTTGGCGAGATCCATGTTTGCTTTGACAGTAGATCAAGAGGGCCCAACATAACGATGCCCAGGTCCTGAAGAGGTTTGATCCGAGTTCATAAAACCTGTTGGTTGGAATGAGGGTTTCATTCTAACCCTCCAAAATCCCATAGACGTGGTCTAGGGTAGAACAAACTAGGACACATGGCGGATGGTGGGAGAATTGGGGACATGATCATGAGGAGAGAAGTGGTCACACATTGTAAACCTATATCTCGGAAGGTTCCAATAACAGAATGGAAAAGGACCAATACCCTTGACTCCAAAAACTCAATATATATGAAAAATGAACCCGAGCAGCAGAATTCTTACTTAAAATGTACTTGAGGCCCGGTTCTGCTCTTTCTTTTTGCTCTATAGTGTTCAATTGTAATTGTAAGTTTGCAACAGTTAGTGTTATCTATTTCTGACTCTAGGTTTTGATGTCTATTTTACTCATTTCTGTTTTTGGAGGTTGATTCTCTGTGGAAAAATTTGTTTCCTCCAGGAAACTATGATGGCCATTAGCTTTAGCAACAAGTCATGCAACAAGCCACAAAACAGCCTTTCCAACGGGTTGATATTTCCTTCATGATGGTTTTTGATAAGTTTACACAAGGTCGTTTCTAAAACAGTCTATTGAAATTTTGAGCATCCTCGAATCCTTCATGCCTTCCTATACTATTTAGCTAAAGGGTTTTTATTAATTGTCTGTGAATATGTGGTTCCATAAGTTGGCTTCATCATGAATGAATGGTGTCATGATGATGAACTTAAAAGACTAATTGACATATTTATGGCATTAATTTGTCGTCCGTCAACTGAGTTTGACCCCTTGTTTAATAATTTAGTTTGCAGGAGGCCCAGAAGAGAATGAAGATAAAAAAGCCACCTCAAATTCTCGTAATTCATCTAAAGCGGTTTAAGTACATTGAGCAGCTGAGCAAGTACAAAAAATTGCCGTACCGTGTTGTATTTCCACTTGAGCTAAAGTTGAGCAATACGGTGGAAGATACCGATTCAGAGTACTCCCTATTTGCTGGAGTCGTTCATGTTGGGAGTGGACCCAACCACGGACACTATGTCAGCCTAGTGAAAAGCCATAACCATTGGTTGTTTTTCGATGATGAGAACGTGGAGATAATTGACGAGTCAGCAGTGCAAACTTTCTTTGGTTCGGCACAGGAGTATTCCAGTAATACGGATCGTGGGTACATCTTGTTCTACGAGAGACTTGGCATGGTTTCCTCCGAGGGAGTAATTTTCTAATTTGAACCAATTCTTGTTATTGCTTGTACTCTTTTTTGAATCCTTATATGTTGTTGGAGAGCTCTTGCGTTTAGTTTAGGTGAGATGAAATGTGAAGGAATATATTCAGTTGGCTGGTTGCCATGTACAGTGGATGGTGGAAGCTCACTATCCTTTGATTTTCCAAGAATAAGGTGAAAAGAAAAGGTACTAATGTATATCAGGGTGTGGGAATTTGCGAGTTTTCAACTTGGAGTAGATATGCAATATTGGTATCCTATTACTCCTTGACATTCTTCATTTGTGGTGTTGAAGGTGTAATCTCAATATCAAGATTTTGCAGTGTATATGGATTTTGGCTATCTAAAATATTTTCCTTCTCAGTTGCCTCCTGATACATTTTCGAATCAACAGCTTCGGGTAGTGACCTCCTGCGCGATTGTGGATCCTTATGTCTCAATGCACTTTCTGCCCGCATGTTCTGATGGGAACTTAATAGTTTTGCAATAAATTCCTCCCACAAGTTACTGTGTGGTAACATTTCTTGTGTAAGAGAAAATTATAGGCTTAAAATCTATAGAGACCGCATTATCTACACCGAATAGCAGACGTGATTTCGAGTTGTTCAAACAATTTTGGGGTAAATAATTTCGTGTCTGTAAGTTCTCATGTTCCAAAAGCACACATTCAGTCAGATCATAAGACTATTTCATCCGTTGGCCCCAGCGGCCTTAGTTTTGGACTGTTGGTGGAACTTCTCTGATACACACCCGTGAGTTCAAAACACGTACGAACCCCTACCCCTACCGACCATAATTGCAGTGCGCCCCCACTGTGGCCTCATCTCGCTCGCCCACCCACAACCACCCCAGCTCCTCCCCCACCCTTCACCACCACTCCTAGCTCCTTCTCTCTTCCCCCAAACTCTGGATCTAAATTTCCACCTTTGGAATCCTCCACCTCCCCACCCCAAAATCCTATATCTAAAATGGCCTTGTTTGTGTGATCGCGCATGGGAACTAAATTGAGGGGAGATGGGAGAATGATTTTGTTCACCCTCCCTAAAAGAGGGTTAGGGAGGGTGAATGTTACCTTGCTCTCATTGAGAGGGGGTATATGGTTTGTATTAGTTTGAGATTACAGTAGTGCAAGTACTGCAGTAAGGTGCAACAAACTATGTGCACGGATATGCAAGTCAGTTTATGTGCCTGGTACAAGGATCATATGTGGTATTATAGTTAGGGAATGAAGGTTTGGGAAAGGGGATGGACGTATTAGAGGAAAGAAGAGGGAGGTGCCGGAGGTCGTGGTGGGAGTACTGCCACCAAAAATGATGTCTTTTTGCATGCATCGTTTTATTTTTATCCTACTATTAGGTCATATCTATTACAGTAGATTTCTTGGAGGGTGGGCGGGGATAGTGATCTATCAAGAGCTCAACTACTAGGAGTCCTCATATGACCTTGAGTTCTTATGACAAATTTGAACCTGCATTTCCCATCTTAAAGGGACAGGGAGCATAATTAGTTAAATTTATGGCAAAAAGGGTATGAGAAGGGTCCATAACAATACCCAAAGTGATAAACCATTCAAGTATCTACCACATTTTTCATCCTTAGGTAAAAATAAACGGATTTTATGTACGATCATACATTAATCACTTGAATTATTAGGTGAGTTTTTGCTCCTTTGGTTTGCCAATATAAAGCAAATTGACTCTCCTTTTTTTTTTTTGTGCTAAACCTACAGGTTCCTTGGAGTTGGGAACAATTAAACATGATAGGCCTTCCTAGAGTGATTGTAGGGACTCTAGATCAGCGGCGAATTCTGAAATATAGCAATGAGTTGTAACAATTACAACCATTTAGCCAAACGGCCAATAGGCGGCGGAAGACTGGAGGGCAGGGTGGAGGTGTCGATGCCACGACTCGAATCCATAATCTCCAGGGCCAAACTCTAGGGGATATTTGAATCACTTCCAACGTCAAGGAATCGGTAGGAATAGAGTTAGGTAGCAAATGGCCTGAACAGTTGAAAACCCGTGACTCTCTTATGAGTTTGATTGGCTTGTCTCTAGCGCAAAAGCCTTGCGAAATTCACATGCACGTATGTGACAACCAGACAGAGGACTGAGGAATTACCCACTACCCAGCCAGATTCCCACCAATGATTCTTGTGCTAACTCCAAAATACCCTTCTCCTTTGACAGAAGTCCCAAATCATATTTGCCAAATTCTCTATGTCGACGGAGAAGTAATTTTCACGGACTGGGGAACTATGCGTGCTGCACAGCCTCCGGCGAGGCCTTGCCGGCATCGGTCTGACGATCGGAGACGTCCACCGCGTAGAGCTCGTCGAGTACTACAAGTGTCCCAAAAATCAACTCGATCAAATATTGTTAAGTGCCTCATCGGAATACATATAACTTGGAAAAAAATGAATCCTAATGGATACGAAACACTGGATCAAAACCACTGAATCCATTTTTTTCAAGTTATATGTGTTCCGATGAGGCACTTAAATATATTTGATTGAGCTGATTTTTGGTGCACATGTGGAACTCGACGAGCTCTACGCGGTGAACGTCTCCGATCGTCGAACCGATGCCGGCAAGGACTCGCCGGTGACTGCGCAGCACGCTGCACAGCACAATCCCCCAGTCCAATTTTCACACACCCTTTTTATCCAGTGAGAATCTTTTCTTTTCTTTTTGTCTTTTTACTCATGTGAAATTACTAAATTACCCTTATTTCTAGAGTCACTTTTTTCATATGAAGAACAATTTGATACTTTTACGTGAAATAAAAAAAGAGTGCCAATGACTAAAAAAAGAGCTAAAATCATTTCCAATTCTCTATATATTTGTTACCCTTTTTCTCTAAATCCAAAGGTAAAACCATGAATGCCTATGCTTATGTTCTCAACAGCATTTGACAAGTATGGTAGAAGTATAAAGGGCAACTCTTGTTTACCGGAGTTGAATATCATATCCAAATAAGTAGGAGTGACAAATTTAGCTCATATTCTTGAATAGTTTTCCGGATAACATATCAAGCTTGTAATTAAACTTATTTCCAAGACTTTGCCAAAAGAAATACAACTATCTAGAAGAGAAAAATGTTATTTATTGCTTTGAAGAAGTCTAATTTCATTTTTTTCCTTTTTTCCATCTCTTTTTATTTAATTTACCGAGCAAATACAACCGTATTAAAAGAAATGCATGGTCAAAATACTATTTTTCTAGGCAGCCGACTCTCGATTTCGGAGGTTGTAGAAGTTTAGAAAGTTGTTTGTCTCATGAAATTGGAAAACACAAAGATTTCTGTCCCCCCATAGCTTTTGAAATCGATGACCATAGTTCCTTCTTACTCCAATTTTAGATTTCTAAGGTCGTTTAGAAAGAGAAAATGGGAAGTCAAGGATAACAAAAAGAAATTAAACAAGAAGAAAAGGGAAAAATATTCAAATCATTACCCGAAATTCCCAAGGGCATTTCCGTCTGAGTAAAATTTTGGAAGTTTTCTCCCGGTCATCAATGTCGCTATCAGGGGGGGACTCAGGAGCCTCCAAATTCCAATGGAACGTTAGCTCTCTCTCTCTCTCTCTCTCTCTCTCTCTCTCTCTCTCTCTCTCTCTCACACACACACACACACACACTATCCTATACGTAAAGTCTATAATCTACACAGCGGATTTGGAAAAATGTAACACAAACCAGAGCTCTCCCTTGGAATCTCGCATGTGCAAAGGAACCTACATCTCTCTCTCCTACATCTCTGTATCTCTCTTTCTCTCTCTCTCTCCAATGGCGGTCAATTCGTGCGAAGAGGTAAGAAAGATTTCTCTTTTTCGTTGCTCTGTTTCACAGTCAGTGGAATAAGGTGAAAGCTTAGTTTCTTTCAAGAATCTTACCTGCATTCGTGCTTGTTAATTTCCTTTCAACGATTGATTCTCTTTGGCGTTTTACTCTTCGATTACACGAATCTCTTCCCAGTGATAATTTCTTTTTCTAAGACTACTCTCAGTGATAATGCTCTGAAGTTTCTTTTTTTTAGGTAAATAATAATGCTCTGAAGTTGATTCACTGATAGTGTGTTCTTCGCTCTCTAAATTTCTCTTCTTTTTTTTTTTTTTTTGTTTCAAAAGAGAATGATTTCCTTAACTTAATGAAACTACTGAAGTTTTAGGAGTAACATTTAGTTGGGTAAATTAATCGGGAAGAATTTTTTATTTTATTTTCAAAAACTACAAGACATATTCAGGGTGTTTGTACATATTTTTTAGTTTATCTAAAACAAACTATTTTTTTTTCCCTTTTTGGTTTACAACGAACAGGCCTAAGGAGAGAGATAATTTTTTTTTCCTATTCTGGCTGGCAATGGGGACATTATGGGAAGTTCGTGTAATCTGGACGACTGGACCATAAGGAGATGCCTTCTGGACAGGGACTAATAGTGGAGGGAAGATATTGCATCCTACACTTTTTTGGAATTATATACTCCCTGATGCAGGTTTAATCTGGACCATAAGAATTTATACAAGATACCGAATTTATAGTTCCCTTGGGTATTATATATTAGAACCATACGGTGCTTATATCCGGTTATACAAATGAACCATGTAAGTTTTACCTCACAAAGCTCCATTCGAATAGGTACATTGCGATAGGACACATTCCCGGTATAATTCCCTTTGCCCCCTTGAGCTTTGCTCTGCGGTTCGCTCTTGGACATTTGGAAAAAAATCCACCTTTTGCATTGTTGACGGATTTACTCAAAAAGTCTTCAATTCCCATCTATGTAATAGGTAGGCTGTTGTGGTTATGGTGATGGGTGGGTTTGCGGCGGTGTGGGGGGTGTCAATAGGCTGTTTTTTTAACCTTTGGTGGGGATTGTTTGGGTTTATTTGCTGTTGATGGCAATGGTTTGGCCCTCATGCCTTGTCTGCTCCGGCCTTCACTGTCGTAGGCCGGTATCCGCCGCCGGTTTCTACATCTGGGAGAGGCTGGCTCGGCTTAACGGCGAGGCAGGACTCCGGTGGTTTGTACGGCGGTGGCTGCCGGTGTAGTTAGGGTTTTGGAGTTTGGTTTGGGTGGGCCGGTTCAGGCTTGGGCCGGATTAGGGTGTTGGGCTTTCATTGTTTATTTTGGGTGTTGGGCTGAACATTATTGTATTATCTGCTGTGGACCCTTGTAGACCTTTGAGTGTTCTGGGCTTTGCCCTTTTGGTGTATTGTCCAACTATTTGTTGGATCTCCTTTCCCTGTTTTTAATAAAATTCATCTTTTGCCGATAAAAAAAAAAACTTACACTCAGTTTATTATTCCATTTCTGCAGAGCCAAGATGCCCGTAGCATTTTGGTGTTAACTGATGAAAGCATTAGTGATCCTCAATGCGAATCACAGTTGGTTACCTTAAGCCACTCAGAAGTTTCCAATCAACTCAATAACAGGATGTGCTTGGATTCTAAATTGAATTGCCAAACTTATATCGAACAAGAGATAGTAAATACAGATGCTGTTTCCCCATGCATTGTGGATATTTATGTCGAGAAGGGACATTCAGGGATGCCTAAAGCCAGCGAAACTGGGGAAAAGTTGAAGATTGAGGGTCCATTTACTGTAAGTTCCATTTTGTATTGCCTACGTAAATTTTGTATTGTGTATGTGCATAACATAATATCTCCTCAGTTAAGAATAAAAGTGAAGTATCATTGGGTGGAAACTGCGGTCTCTTACAACATTTGACGCGTTACCTTTTGACTAGTTGTACGGTTGAGGGGTGGGACATCCTATATACCACTTTCCTAAGTTTCCTTAGTCTATAATTTGGATACAACGTTCGATGGAGGTGTGTAATATTTACGTAGGTCTATATTCATCACGTGAAGTTTTATGATTAAACAGGATTTGAAGAGGGGACTGCAGAAACAGATTAGCTTACAGATAGGGGAGAGGCTGATGCAACTCCTAATGAATGGCAGCATTGGTTTACCCAAATTCATTTCTAGAGGTATGTAAGATTGTTCACTGCTATTTTCTTCGTGGAATTATCCACATTCTACATGGTCAAAAATGCAATACATATTTCCTACATGATCCCTAGTGCGTTCCACACTCGTACCATGGTTTCGACTTTCTCCACAGTCCACAGATCATTGTGCCGATAAGCTAGGTGTTCTGAATAAAGCTTAGCGACAGGCATTTATAGTGCACCTGTGATGTGACCTGGCTGATTAATACTCGTAAGATGTCACACAATTTTGTTGGTTTTCTCTTGGCTATACGATTCTTCAAGGGATTCTGCAGCTAATGCCATGAATTGCATCTGCAGCATTCTGTTTAATTCTTCGTATTAACAGGAGAGGCTTCTTGTTTTATCAGTACACTCTGCACATGTACCCTCCTGCATCAACTACTATTGGGCATATGGCATTAAACATGCATGTTTAAATCTGTACATATGATATGTGACAAAGCAATATACCTTTGATGCCACAGAAAAATCTGCCACTGAAAGGGTTCATGAAACTCCTAATAGCAGAACAAGGAAATACAAGCGCTCGGCTTCATTCAATTCAAGAAAAGTGGCTCTCCTCTTCTCGGTCTTGTAAGCTAAACACTTATCACTTCATGTATTCTACTGATCCATAGAGTTCATTAATTATTAATCTAGTTTCTGATTAGCAGCGGTGCATTGTTCATTTTTAAATCCGAAATATTAAGGACTTCATTATTTGCCATTAATATCTAGAGCCAGATCATTCATAAGTTCCGCCTATTCTCCTTTTCAGATCAATCGTAGGAACCATGGTGCTGATATGTTTGACACTGAGAGTGAGACATATAAGCGACGGTTCTGTTCACATCTGATAAGTTCTTCATCTACATGCCTCCAGTGCTTGATCATCCTCTTCTGAAAGAGTCTCTCGCCAAGATTGCTGTTGTTAAATTTGCTGAGACACTCATATTCATTTTGCTTTTCCGATTTTAAACGTTTGAGGTTCTTTTTCTTGAATGTACACAAGCCAATTTAATATCCATAATCCTAGTTGATGCTCTCTAGTGTGCCGGTAATCTATTCTTGTAACAATTCATGCTTGTCTGATAGGAGTGTGTTGCTATAGGTACATACACTCACGTACATACATTGCGTACATACGCACTTTAAATCCGTATCAAGTCCTACAAAAAATATCTGAGCCGCTCATTTTGTTCAGAATAGTTTGTTTATGATCTCTGTAAAAAATTGACTCAACCCGATATCGGTAAAGGCATTTACGAAACATCCGTTTTTGCTACAGAATCCAGGTTTGAATTCTAAAGCAAAGTTGGATGTATCATAAATTCTTTTACCGATATCGGGTTGAGTTGATTTTTTACGAGGACCGTAAATAAACTATTTTGAACAAAATGAGCAGTTCGGATCATTTTTATAGGACCCGAGACAGGTCTAAAGTGCGTATGTACAAGGTGTATGTACATAATGTACCCATAGACTTTCCGGTCTGATAGATATACGCATGGTGAACCTCATTATTCAGATGTTGCATATGGTGGGTAAGGTGGATCAACCAGTTACAGATCAAGATGGGGTTCACTATCCACATGATGGTTTGTTACACTGTCAGCACCATACGTGATGCAACGAGTTAACCAAAAATATCCTCGTTTGAGACGCAAGCGGGTATATTATGTACAAGAATTGCGTGAAAAAAGTCAAAATTCTTTTCTGAAAAATGATAGGTAGCCCTTGCCATCGGGTGAGGTCACGACAACTATCCTGTGCAAATGCAGTTGGTTCTTCAAGAAAATATATACATGCAATCTGGTAATACAGATATAGAGAAATTGGCAAAAGAAGAATAAGCAATTCCAAGGAAACAGCCATATCCCATACATTTACTACGGAAATTAGAACTTAAGAGTAGATTGATTACAACAAATCGAATGACATGAATTGACCTGACCCATGATGAACTGCATAAGAAACACTTGCATAACAGACTTCAGCTTTTACAAAACGTTGTCATCCTAAAGGGGAAAGAGGTTTCACAAAGGCTAAATTTTGACCAAAAAATGAGTTTATATAGCAATAGTGATCTCTATAAAGACAACTACTGGTATCTTTAGAGCATATCACTGCGACTTTCTCTCCCTGAGACTTTAAACAGTTGTTATATGGAAGAAGTACAGAGGCACCAAAACGGACGCAATCTCATATTACTTCAATAGTATCTAAATTCAAAATCATCCTTGTATCCTTCTTACTATTTGGCTATTCAAATTGCTTCATTCTCTCCTTCTCTGCTAAATATATGCCTTAGCATGCACAACCTCCCCCTTGCTGCTCTGTGCTGGACGTGTTCACGGTAGGTTTCAAATTCACGTCAACCATGTCTTCCTGTTTCGTGGAGGAAAGGGCTTCCATCCCTGGCAAGGCAGCGGCGATCTTTCGGAAGAGAGGCTGTAATTGTCGAACAGAATTAGGATATCCCAAAATGTGAAGGAACAGAGGAACGAGCAAAACGAGGGGGAAAGAGAAAAAGAGTGTAGCATTTTTGTAAGAATAGGAATATGGGAGACAATGTGATTGGCACATACGAATATGGGAGATCACTCCCCATTAATGCAACCAAAATTGCTGGATACTTTGATTCTCTTATGAAAACTACAATGGATAAAGGACTCTCTTACCTTGATATTGAATCCTGCTTTAGCGCTGGTTTCTATGAACATGACTCCAAACTCACGAGCCTTGCCATCTCCTTCTTCGATTGACACTTGCCTGTTTGATCACAAAAAGAGGGCCATCAGAATATTTTGAAAAACAAGAACTCTGATCACCAAAACCTGGACTCTGGTGTCCATTTTCCTTCTTTATACTTTATGGATACAAAAATAATTGCCATACGGATGTTCTATTACTACAATGTATGCAGAGTCCAGACAAGAAAACTAATACTAGTATACTACTATGTGTTTCTAAAACACATAAGAGAAGGTATAAGCTGCCCAAAGGAATAGGCAGGAAAGAAACCAAAAGAATAATCGGAATATGGTATATTCATGCACTTTTTAGGTGAATAAAAGGGAAGACATCTCTCAGATGTAACTGAGAGTCTGAGAAGTGACTTTGTTAAACAAAATATATGGAATACATCAGTCCATTCTTCACCTTTTATCAACAAGGTCAGTCTTGTTGCCAACAAGAACAATAATGACATCACTGCCTCGTTCAGTACGTACTTCCTCAATCCACTTGGAAGTGTTCAGAAAAGATTGCCGATCTGCATTGTAACCATTAGCATGAAAAATTAAAACAGAAACTTTCTCAAAAGAAAATTTCAATATTTCATGCACTGTGAAATTCTGAGTATGAAATCAATCCATGAAGTTGACATGCATTATGTATGAGTATTCTGTGGAAACGTGTTGCGGATTTATCAACATGCAAATGTGTTTCTCGCAAACAGCTGTTTCTGAAAGAGTCTCAACCCTTGTCTAAACAAATCCTTTGATGCACAAAAATGGAGCTAGGTTGAAATAAGCTCCCCTTTCCTTGTTTCAGGCCTAGCGGGCTCGACTTGGCATGAAACTTAGCAGGTATAATAAAGGAGCATTAACAAAAAAACCCTTTTTCCTTTAATCAGATTAATACTCACTGGCAACATCATAGACGATCACTGCAACGGAAGAATCTCTAATGTAGCTCGGAATAAGACTCCTAAATCTCTCTTGTCCAGCAGTGTCCCTGTGAAGTTACGATATTAATTTTAGGAAGACGAAAGAACCACTACAAAAGTGTACCACATGTATCCTTCAAACCCCAATACATGTCCAAGAAATGTACTCTCAATGATTCTGCTATAAAACATTCCACTACAAAATACATGTACAAGGAAGTGGGAAGATTATATAACGAAGAAGGTGGTATTATCTTGCTGACCAGAAATATGTATGGTAGAACAAAGACATCCTACCAAAGTTGCAACCGGACTGTCCGATCTTCAAGATACATGGTCTTCGACAGGAAATCAATGCCAATGGTAGCCTGTAATCCAAATTCCGAAGAACAACCTTAACAAAATCTTCAAATCAATACGTAAACTCAGCTTGAACAAATTACTCAGGTTGTTGACTAGAATCATATGGTAAATCGGACAACAGTAAAAGATGAAAAGCATTACTAGACGGCAAAGAAATGTTTCCAAGAATTTCGCATCTAATGTAGAAACTAAGCGCGCCAGGCGCCACCTCAAGCTGTAGTAATTCTGATATAGCCATACAGGAGCGTGATCTCAGTTCTAAGACTTCATCACAGAAGTAAGAATGCAGTCTGATATCATCTACTTACTCGTATTTGGATCCGAATTTAAGGTCTTATATCAAAATTTAATAGGATATCTATCGTCTACATGACAATGCTTGGCGATTATACCCAAGCAATTCTAAGAAAACTAATTTACATCAAATATGATACGTACTACGTTATGTTCTCAAATCTCCCCCCTCTGTTTTTGCCAAATATAACTGGCCTTTCAAACACACAAAAAAACACGTACAGAACTCACACTAATTGAACCTCGTTGGAAACCAAATCAACGCATTGACGCAGCAAACCGAAAGCGAATTACGTTGACATTCTCGCGAATTGATGATCATGTGAGGAGGAGAACAATTACATACATGTTGAATGGATTTACCTGATAGGTGGTGTCGAATTTGTCGTACATGAAGCGAGTGATGATGCTGGTCTTCCCGACGGACTGATCGCCCAGGAACACCAGCTTGTATTTCGCCAGAGGTGATACCACCGCCATTGGACTCTCTTTCTCTCTACGTTTGAGACGACGAACAACAGATCTGAATCTAATCCGTTGTTTTCTCGAATGCAGAGAGAGAGAGAGAGAGAGAAAGAGGGGGAGAGGGAAATTCGGAAGAGAGAGAAAGATGATGGATGGAAGAAAGGAAGGAATGATAAATGATTTTGATTTTAACCAATTTATTTATTTTTAGTCCTTGGAGAAGAAACCGCCAACCTCTCTCTACGTTGAAGCCGGCAAGTCAAGGGGGATTTTATTTCCACACACAATTTATCTAAGTGCACACCCCGCTTTAAAATACGCTCCCTCCGTCCTAATTTACTGGTCCCTTTTGGGAATGAGCAATGGTAGGGTACGGAAAAAAAATTCTAAAAATGTCCGCCAAAAAAAAATAAACATTTCAGATTCATTTTGATGTTTGGATCCTCCACATCAAAGTGAATCTCAATCATTAATTTTACTTTTACCAAACATTTTCGAAAAAAACTTTTCCTCGATCTTATTATTTTCGTTTGGGAATTCCAACATATTAGGAGAAATATCATTATTACACTTGTCATATCTTTTTTTCTCTTTTTACTCAAAACATCATCATTGCATTTATAATTACTTTCGAAATACTCCTATAACGGTAAACTCATTACTTTTCAACTAGCACAATCTTTTTAGGACACTAAAAAATGCTAACTAGGATCGAAAGTAAGTTTGGAAGGTCGTAGTAGTGGTGGTTGTGAAGTGGTGTTGTTGAGAAAGTCGTGACGTTGGTAAAATGATTGTAGATTTGTAGTGGTGTTATATAGCGATAATAATCTAATAGTGGTGAAGTGGGGTGGCAGTGTGTAAGTGAGGTGGTGGAGCAATTTGTTAAGTCACATGCGCCTCAGGCGCAATTTGGTTGCGCCCCTGAGCGCATTTGAATTCATGTAATGCGCCTCAGGCGCGATTTGGTCGCACCCCAAGCGCATCCAAGTATTCGTGTAGTGTGCCTCAGGCGCAATTTGACCACGCCCCGGGTGCATCCGAGTATTCATGTTATGCTCCCCGAGCGCATTGAAGTACTCTCTATTTGATATATGATGTGCCTTAGGTGCATTTAAATTGCGCACCGTCTCATGAATCATAAGTCATGAGTATTTAAATTTGTTGGTTAGGGAACTTAGAAAGGAAAAGGAGATCCTGGGAACTGAGTATTGGCATAATTTCCTACATAATGAGATGCTTAAATTGTTGAAATGATTATTCGCCAAAATGCATGACGTTCCTTTGGAAAAGAGGTGTCACATTTTCTGTCATTAATGCCATGTTTCATAATTTATGCTACAATAAACATGAAAAGTGATTTTGGGACACTTCCGTGTGGTACCCAAGACGATGAAGAACTATTCAAATCGATAGCACATTATCGTATAAAATTCAGGTTTCTTTGTAAAGAGAAAGCGCGCTCTCTCTCTCACTCTAATTTGTACCGAGTATAAGTGAAAGAGATGAATTGTGCGCTGGAATATTGGACTGGCCAGGCTTCTTTTCCTTAGGCGCGAAGGGAGCTAAGTCAACTCATCCAAGAACGTAAGGCACAATTAATGGATTTTATTTTGATGATTTTACAAAAAGAAAATTAAGATAAAGGAAGAGACAACATGAGATCTCGAACATATAATTTTGCTTTTTTTTTTTTGTGAGAAAAACATACAATATTACAGCCACACGCAAATACTTACACAAATTCACTTACATTATATGTGAAGTCCACCTCAGGTGGTATTTTATAGTCCCTTGTAAGAGCATGTGCATCAGTTGAGGTAAAAAGGCTTTTGAGCTATTTTGGAGAGAAAAAATACAAAAAAACAGGCTGCATCAGATGATGTAAAAAGGAAGGTAAAAATGATTTATGAATAGTAGTTCGGTACTTTTAACTAAGCACTGTTCAAAAGCCAACCTTTATTTTATTGTTTTTTTCTCTCTCTCCTCCCTCCTCTCTCTCTTCTTGAATTGTGGGGTTTTCAATTTAAAAATAAAGGATAAAGAAAAAGAGTGAAAAATGTATATTTTAATAGGTGTTAGGTAAAATAGATAGTGTTGGAGTAATTGTGAAAGAAAAAGTTGATAGTTAAATTAAAATTGTGAACTATTCACAAGGTAGTTTAGCTACCTATTGGTGTACATGCTCTAAGAAGTCCAAAATAAAAAAATAATCTCACCATAATTCAACCTCATTTTCATGCCTCATGCGACAATCAATAACTTATAGTTATTGCTGTCCCTGCAAGGGTACTCTACAGGGGTGTAGTGCACGATCCGAACTGTCCACCTCGACAATCAACGCAAATTTCATTTCGACCTTTGGAAATCCGAGCCACCCATTACCAAGATAAAATCTATATCACTAATAGCCGAGATGGACAGCTCAAATTGTGCACTACACCACTACGGCCGTTTGTTTAGGGTCTTAAAAAGGTGAATAAGGGAGGGAGGTGGTGTTTGGTAGGGGGAGAAGAAATGGGGGTAAGGGAGAGGGGGAGAGCTTATCCCTTTGGAGGTGTCTTAGTTAATCCCACCCCCAACCCTAGAAGAAGCTAATCTGGGTGGGGACAAAAACCAAATTGCCCCTCAAACCTTTTTGTATTCTCAATGTAATAATTTCTTGAGGCCAACCAAGTAATTTTATACACCATCCACTCTAATCTACCTACTCTTATCCACCCATATCAACTACTACTTCAACCAAGTATAAGCTAATCCCCCCTCCTTAGCTAATCCTCTCTTATAACATATCACTTCTTATTTACCCTTCTTCCTTATCCATCCAAAACCTTATCTGTCCGGCAAACGGGCTGCTATAGTGCACCTCTGCACTACAGGGACCTGGTTAGCATGTTATCCGGGCCCTAACCCCCCTCCTCCTTAATTCGGAACTTAAACCAGCCCGTAGGATCATGGGCTTTGCACTCAAGAAAACCCATCAGTTATCTAGACTGCACAAGCTTCTGCAGATTGTCTTGACTTCATCTAGGTCACGTTCTAGAACACCTTCTAAAAAAATAAGTACTTATTTCACATTTTCAAACTCAAAAATAATTTTTTGATTTTTTTTTGCACCGTATAAAAGATCTCATCGAGATCTTTCAAACAAGATCCACATTGCAAATTTTTAGATTTCATTAAGACCATTATTTTTTAGCTTGAAATTGCCTTCTTAAAAAATAAGTACTTAAAACCCGTTTTGGAACGGGGCCTACGCCCACCCAATCATCGACTGGTCCTGATCTCATATTTTATTTGGGCCTACCATACCCAACATTCTCTTGGCAGTTGGCATCCCTACCATAATGAGACACTGCAGCCTGATTTGTCTCTTTTCCTTTGTAAACGATGTTTGTGACTTAAAACCAACAAGAATTTAAGAATCCCATCCACCTACCCTATTGACACTATTGCTCTTTCAGCCACAACTCACCTTTCATACATTTACTCAAACCATGCCCCTTGCCCGGCCACCACATTATAGAGACTCCTCTGCATGATTGCTAAGGAATGTAACCCTAATTGCCCGAAATTATCAAAAAATACCATACGCCCGGGCTATTCAATAACTCGAGATTACTAAAACCGCATCCCCTGTTATTCACTATCTCAAAGTTTTGCGAGATTATTTTTCCAACTGGCCAAAGAAACGTGATACTCCACAAATTGTTGCATCCAAATACAACAAATGTGGTCCAAGTGAAACTTGTCATCCGAACCCATGCTCTATCAAACCCTATATACAACACAACGTTTACCATAAACCAATAAGTATATTAGGAAACGAAGACTATTTTGCCGTATGTGTCATTAGCCATGGAATCAGATGAACCTGACACCTAGACACGGCTATTTGAAATCCGTACCGAGTCAAACATAGTGCCTCACTCACTGCATTTTGCCCTGTCAAATTACACCAAGACCTATCCCACTACTAGTCTGCAGCTAGGGAGTCACCGTGTAGTTCCCTCTCAATGGCTCAACTACAGAGTCCTGGAAGCGATTCTGATGGCACCTACCAAGTTCACAACCAAAGCATTGTAGTTCCTGCAAACCTTATTTTTGAAAAGAACGAGCATTCATGGTAATAGCCTCTGATCTCATCCCACTGTCTCTAAAACAAGATCGAAAAACAGCCTGAGGAAAATTTTCCATAGCAGGTTCTATTTGTATTTCTCCTTGGTTCATTCCTTTGGTTTTTGTGGTATTTGTTCAGGTTTGCCTCTTCTCAAATCCCAACAGATCTATCAATACAAGTTCAAGACATAACCTTTCATGTTCACAAGGTAACAGCGCAGACACAAGTTTAAATATCAAAACAAACAAATTGTTTTGTGGAAACATGTAGTCGTTTAGACGTCGAGAACATACTAAAATGATACTTAACTCGAATTCTTCTATCTTATTACTTCCATTCAATTTTCTAATCGATCGAAAAAGCTATTAGGATACCAGTTGTAAACAAAGTTCATAAGCTTGCTTTCTTTTTCTTTTTCTTTTTTGATCTGCCAAAACGCCCCTCGGGCTTGCATCATAAGCTTTCTAAAAGACCAAAATGACTGCCGTAATGAAACCATGAAACATCGCTGAACAATCTACCTTGGGATACAAGATAGAGAACAATTAATGAAACGGATTTAAACCTACAATGATACTTTTTCATAGCATATTGAATCTGAAAATAGATTCCTCCTAGGATTTTGTAGTCCAGACTTGACGTGTCCTGGATTAATAAACATAATTTTCGCTTAATGAACCATTTCAATTGTTCAGTGTCTTATCCAATTCTCATGAAACAGTTTCCCTTGGTTTCAAGATGTGGCTACCTATCCCAAGTCAATCTCCAGCCAACGAAATCAAACCCAGGATATGATCTCAAGTTTGAAAAGTTCCCAGGTGGATCGGAAACATTCGAAACCATTGTCAAATTCTGTTACGGTCTCCCCATAAGCCTAAACCCTAACAACGTAGCAGCACTGAGATGCGCGTCGGAGCTTCTGGTGATGACTGAAGCACTCGAAGATGGAAACCTAATCTCCAAGACAGATGCTTTCCTCACTTTTGTGGTCCTTTCCTCATGGAGAGACTCCATAACAGTTCTCAAAACTTGTGAATCTCTCTCTCCATGGACCGAAAACCTCCAAATCGTAAGGAGGTGTTGCGACTCAATTGCTTGGAAAGTTTCCCAAGTAAATCCAACAACCAGAGATATGACTTCAACCGAAGATAGCTGGTGGTTCCAAGACACATCTACCCTCCGCATTGATCATTTTGTGAGAATTATAACAGCCTCAAGGGCTAAAGGGTTGAAACCAGAAATTGTTGGTTCTTGTATAATGTATTATGCGGGGAAATGGTTGCCTGGCATGGATGCAGAAATGGAAAGACTAAGAAGATACAGCTATAGCAAAACCGAAATGCAGTTAGAAATCCTGAGCGGCAGGACCCAAGAAGCGCAAGTTGCGCACAATAAGGAGCAGAGAATGATTGTAGAGAGCCTAGTGAGCATTTTACCTCCTCAGAAAGAAACTGTTTCGTGCAAGTTCTTATTGGGAATGCTAAAGATGGCTCTGGTTTATTCTGCATCATCGGCTTTGGTTTCGGAACTGGAGAAAAGAATCGGGATGGTTCTGGAAAATGCCGAGGTAAATGATCTTCTGGTTCCTAGTTGCACAATTGGCGATCAAGGGAAGGCATTGAGGTGAGTAATCCACATTTTTCATCATAGAATGGAGAAAAGATTAGTCAATTTCATAAACATCCACAGCTGAGTTTGTCCTATGGCTAATTTATGTCTCTTGAGAGAGATTTTTTTTTTAATTTGGATCAATCCTTTTTACTCTTTCCATTCATTGTAACGAGAGGAATTTGTAAATAGTACAAAATACGGACCAACTTTTTTTTTAAAACCGTAACACAAATTTGTAAACTTATTTTAAATTGGTCCATAATTTTGACTTTTTTTTATTCTTTTGGTCGAGATGAATAGGAAAGGTAAACAATGTCGACCAAAGCTAAAACAAAGTTCACTGAAAAATGAAAGTACGACAATTATGAAAGGATAAGTTACAACACCCCTAGTGAATTTTCATCAACTGCTAGTCCAGTTCACCAGATGAATGCACAATGCACAACATAGACGTGGTTCAAAGGATTCTGGAATACTTCCTGATGCATGAACAACAACAGCAACAAAAGTCAGAAAAGTTGATCAGCAAAATTTTAGACAGTTACCTAGCTGAGGTCGCAAGAGACCCCAATCTACAGATCACCAAATTTCAAGTCCTAGCTGAAACATTGCCAGAAAATGCTCGAACGTGCCATGACGGTATCTACAGAGCCATTGATACCTACCTCAAGGTACTCTATAAACTCCCTTTCTATCGGTATACTTCTTTTCTTCCTATAACGCAAATATGCCAAAGCCTAATTATCTGATCTCCCCTTCAGTCACATCCTTCTTTGTCAGAATACGAGAGAAGAAGACTATGCAAAATAATGGACTGTGAGAAACTGTCACTTGACGCATGCATGCATGCTGCACAAAATGATCGTTTACCACTAAGAACAGTCATGCAGGTAAATTTGCCCTGTGATTAAGATGGTCAATTTTCATATTCATATATGTCTGTTTTACTAAAAATCTTTGATTAAGCTCCTTCAAAAATCATAAAGTCTCCCTGAACACTGGCCCACACAAATGAACTAAATGCAATTATAAAATCACCAGACACCTCGCTGATGGGGCAAGAGTACACCAATCCGATTATTTCTTAAATTCCGGAATCCCCACACTAGTCTGTAACGTCGCAGGTCTTGTTATCGGAGCAAGTAAAGATGAGAGAAGCAATGCAAGGGAAGGAGCAAACAGCAAGCAGAGACCATTCAGACCAGGAAGAAAGCTGGTCGTCTAAAAAGGAGATAACTATCCTCAAAGAAGAACTTGAGAAAGTAAAAGCAGAGCTGCAAGAGCTGCGGAGAGACAATGCTGAACTACATAATGAATACAAGAAGCTAACCAACAAGCAAAGAAATTTCTCAGGTTGGACCTTCGGCTGGACAAAAGTCAGGAACCCCAGTTTCTTTAACAAAACGGATGGGGATGAAACTCGAGGGGGACAGCAGAGATCCAAATCCGGTCACCAAAGAGTCAGCTTCCGGCGAAGGCTCTCTCTCTCCTAGGAATTCTGAAAATAATAAGCCCACACTATAATTCCCAATGATTAGACAAAATCATCTACATCTTCCTCCCATTATTGGTTTGTTTCACATATAAGAAACAAAGTGAACAAAAACTTTCTATTCAGTCTATTTATATGCTGTCCTCACTTGTTCAATGATGTAAAAGAGCCCCATGCTTTCCGATGCATAGCCATAGTTCTAGCAGAAAGACATGCTTCAATATGTCTTATACATGAAAGTCAGACTATCATTTAGCGTAGTGTTTGCCAGCATTTGTCCGAAGCTGTAGATCATGCAAAGTGATAAATTATTTTATTTAGCCAACAGGTCATACAAAGTCTCAACGGATGAAACACGAGTTCTGCTTAAAGGCTCAACAAGCTAGGTGTTTCGCTGAGGTACTTGCAATGATGTATTCCCTTGAAGCACGGAACACATTTTCTACGTCAGTTGCATATGTGAAACGAATTGCTTTCTTTTTTCTGCAATTTACAACCAGCTTAAGATAACTTACTGAGCATATACACCATGAGTTCTGATAGAATTACAATGGATAAGCTCATGGCAAATGCACTACAAATGAAGTCTCATCATAAGGCTTTTCAAGAAAACTCTCACGTCGCCCTTAATTAACAGTTAACAAAGATCCAAAATGAGTTTTTTTCTCTTTCTAATTATACCCGATCTTGACCTCATTGTTTTAATTGTAGACAAGATTCTAGATTTACGGCCAGTTACCACAAACACCTAGTTTCAAATATATGTGAACAATGATGCCTTCCCCACTAAAAAGATCTAAAGGAAAAACGTAATCTCTAAACCCTACGCATATTACAGAAGTCAACACACACCATTCATTTTTAATTAGCTATAAATGAGGCATTCACTATCCGTTTCCATTCACTACTAGACATTAGTTAATTGCAAGGCCTGTGCTTGTTATCTTTGGACTTGGGGGAAGGGAAGATAAGGTAAGGGAGAGAAAAAGGAAAGAATCGGGAGACAATGTGTTAATGAAATGAAATGGAAATGGAGAGAAAGTTCAAAGGCATAATTTGCTATTTTGTTTATTCGGAGGCACGAAAGGAAATGGGTTGATCGAGTAAGAGTTATGAAATATACAATCCTCAGTTTTCGTTCTTTTACTCCTGTCACATCTGGGAAAGTGAAGGAAGGCAAGGAAAAAGAAACATTCATTTCCTTTCTCACAAAACCAAACATAATATTTATCATTTTCAACAGGCAAATAGCAACATCATTTACGACAAGAATGACACAAAAATCGGTCTTCTCAGACACCGAGTTAAACCAAAGGATTGTTTGACAACCTTGCACTGCTAGTTGCTCAACTTCCAAAATGCTACAATGTGATGAGAAAAGGAAAACTAAATAAAAACAACATGACCAAATACTAGAACCTCTACGAGTACCTAGACTTCTAAAGGCAACAACTTCAGCAGAACTATATGCGATACGTAACATCTAAGTGGTTAACTCACTTACATTACATCAAGTCTAATCCTAAATATCCACTCTAATCCTAATTCTAGAGTGACATTATCTTCCCAAAGCTCAAATTCAACAACTAATGAACAGAACTTGATGGTCTAAAGCTAAAGCTAACAACTTCCTAATCAAATCCAAAAAAAAACCTCATAAGTCATAACCCAATCGGCCATGCCATATGACCCAGAAGATAGAAAAAGAAACTTCCACTGAAAATAAGCCCAGAGAGACCAAAATCACATCATTAAGCACGAACATTATTGAACTCATGCAATATCATATTCATCTTGTACTGAAAATTCTACACCCCATAGAAATACCCAAAAAGTTTTCTCAACATATCAATCACTCACCATCTTTGACATACATCTAGATGCTAGATGCCAATTCAAGCAACAACAAGAAAACCAAACAGAACCCCATTTCTCATATGCTAAACCAAACCCTACCTAGAAGGCCGCATGCTGCTCCATGGGAACTTGGCAGCCCCAGCACCACCACCATCACGGCCACGGTACCCGCCCCAACCACCTCCGTGATGCCTGCCCCAACCATCACCACCATCGCCACTCTTCTCCACCCCAGCACCACCTCCACCATCACCATCACGGCCGCGATATCCACCCCAACTGCCGTGGCCACCACCACCATCACGGCTGCGATATCCACCCGAACCGTTGCGGCCACCACCGGGAGTCTTCTCGGGGTTAAACCTATTGCCACCGCCATCGAGCCAATGCGACCTCACTTCCCCCTCCTCAACAATACTCGACTTGTTGGATTTTGTCTTCGACTCCTTGATCAAGCTCCTCTTATCCTCTTCAATAATCTTAATCGGATACAAATCGGTTGATATCGACAATGGACTCTTCAGAGTCACGTACGCCTTTTTGTAATCTGGATTTGCTATCAAAATACCTCCCCTCTTCTTCTTCTTCCCGTCCCTATTTAGGGTTCTCACTTTCTCCACCTCAAACCCGTACAGTGACTCCAAAACTCTCTTGATTTCAATCTATAAAAGAAATCCCACCAAAGCAGAGTTATCATAGGTATTGATAATGAACTTTTAAAAACAAAACGTAAGTACAAGTGATAAACCCTAGGTCACCTAGGTATATAGATTTGCTATCTTTCGATTTCATCCGATAATGAACCACCAACCAACATAAGTGGAAACCCCAAAATGGGCAAAAACCAACCATAAACAGATGAATAACAGATCGCTTAGGTATATAGATTTGCTATGTTTCGATTTCTTCCAATATTCAACCACCAACCAATACAACTGGAAAACCCTAAATGGGTAAAAACCAACCAGTGGAAAGCAATAAACAGATGAACACCATATATAGGTGGAGAATTCCTAAATGGGTAAAAACCACGGGAATGAATTAATGCACTACGCTCAATGTGCAGCTATATATATGCATACACATATATGTAGAGAACAAGGAATTGTTGGGTTATATTACCTTGGTAGCGGAGGGGATGGTTTTGAGGGAGATTTCGGTGATGTTGGAGAAAGAAGAAGGCATGAGGAGCTTGATGGGGAGGTTTGCGAAATTCACTACTCTTCGACCTAATCTACTTCCCATTTTTTTAATTGTTTTTCGTTTCTGTTTTTCTTCTGTTGTTCGTGTGGTTTTCCAGGGGGAAGAAGATGAACTCTGTGAAGTTACACAGCAAAAACCCTGAAAATGCTTTGAGAGTTGAGTGAAGGTCAGTTTTGTGGGCTGGAGCTATTTTCTTGTTTTTCTCTGGACAAAAGTGGGGAAATGATGGCCGGATCGTTGGCATTAATAGTGGGCTTGTACAGATATATGGGCCTACTAACATAATCACACCCAACTGATCTCTTAGAATGGGCCTCAAATTACACTTTCAGCAAGTTTCTTAACAGGTTTTTGAATTGGAAAACACCAGTCATTTATCATATTTGGGTTTTTGGCGCTTGGATGGTGGTGGACTCCTGGGCTCTCCATCAACAACGGTGGAGGGTGGCGGACTCCTGGACTCTCCATCAACAACGGTGAAGGCGTTATAGCGGCAGCCACTATGACAGGAACGAGTTTCAATTGGATGCACATCTTGATTTTTACACCTATCGAGACGAGCTAATTTAGGGGTTCCAACACTGGAGCTGATTTTTGCGCCTTTTTTTTTTTGTCTTGTTTGTTTTATTTTCTTGTATTTTCCTGGACCTCTGAGTCCTTTATATTTGTTGTGCTATCAAATATGTTTCTGTTTCCCCAAAACAACAAAATCATGAGGTGAAGATCACCATTTCACACAAGAAATGGAAGGGGAGCAAATTCCTCGAATAAGAAAATGAAAAGCAGGAAAATGTCATTCCCACTTGCATTGTCACTAGAACGCATGTACATGTTACTGTGCTTCATAATCCTTTCAGGAATGTTGGTACAAATTTTAGCGTGCAGTCTGAAACAATACAAGGTCTCTTTTGCCCCAAACTGACGCCAATTTCCTGTATCCCTTTTTCCTTCTCTTTCCCTAAGAAAGTTGCCTTCGAAAAATTTAGGGAAAATAAAAGGCAAAATAATGGAAAATAAAAGAAAAATGCATTCCTTTATGACAGTAAGATCGCTGGACTAGTGTCATTCAGACCTCTGATGGATATCATTAATGTCTTGCAGTTCACTACACAAATGCCAGTTTGGAAGGGACCATAAGCCCAATCAATGTACAATTCCAACGGTAATGAATCTGATAAAAGCAAGCAAAGATTCCCTAAGCTAGTAGTAGTAGTCACTTGTACACCTCCAAACGAACTTCAGGAACTCCCTTCCACAGAAAGTCAGAAAAAAATTGAACAAAATGTAATGTTGGCCATAACTTCTCGAGTCGCGACAGTTATGATTCCTTCTTCTTGATCCGGTATGGGTATTTCTGGTATACTGAAATGCTAGTAACCACAAGTGGAAAAGCCACAAGGCAGTATGGTGAAGGTGGTTTTCCATCAAACATAAATTGCAGCAAGGCTGTGACAAGAAGTGCGGAAACAATGACAAATCCCTGCACGCATGTAGAGATATGATTAAATACATCCAAGAACCGTTGCAACAGTAAACCGAAGTCTGAAAGTAGAGGATGGATCTAAACTGAGACAATGCTGCAAGGCCATCGCCAAACATGAGCTTGTCCCATGTAGCTACATAAAGAATACTGTTTTCAAGCAATTATTGCCTTATTTTTCCAGCAGATTATCCATTTATGGATTAAATGGCCAGAAGATCTATGTGAAATATCAAGAAAAAAAGTCCATCTCCGTCAACTACATGTAAAGACAGCACATCTAAGCAGCTTGACTTATCAGAGACTTAAATGGAGGGCTCCAATCTGAGACTCAAAAGTGCTTAATTAAGAACATTGGATTTTGTAGCTTGATTCCAACCAACAATTTAAGACAAACAGATAAATTCCGATCTCCATTCTTGAACTAATTCTGTATTCCAACCTGGACAATCATCTATGCTTGAATGGGTAGGACCGTAAGACTTACCTTTCGGACGCCACCAGCATAGGATGTAACCAGGCCAACAAGAATTCCACCAACAGCATTGACTATCACAGGAATCTGAAGAGAATAATACCGACATGTTTAAATCACTGAATTATTGCCTGGCACGAAGTACAAAATGACATGCATCAAAAGTATTTTTGACAAAAAAAGAAGAAGAGGCAAATCTGACTTTTAACAGCCCCAACCCGCATAAGAGAAGGGGCAGGGGAATACAATTTTGCACTGCCTAACATATACAAGCATCTATTACTTAATGAAACTACAGCACTTCAACCTTCAAGTATCCACTTAGTCAGAGAGAATTTTTCCCACAAGTAATAACCTCCTATAGAATAAGAAAATAATCTTGAACTTCAGAGATGGAAGCTCAGCAACATGTGTCTAAAACCAAGTGCTTTATCTAAATCGAAACATAGAAGCATTGCATATGCTCATGAATGCTAACATTACTAAGGGAACATCAAATATTCAAATATCATCAAAAGACCATTACCAAAGTTAGCGGGGTCCAACCATAGAAAAATCCATGTTGTCTGATCGCTTCCCCATCTGGAGACTTGAAGGTACTAGCCAGCAGGCACAGGCTTCCAACAACAGACATTTCCACAGTCATCATGTATGACGTGTGTTTCTTAACCTGTAGAAAGAAAAAGAATGTGTGAAGGGTAGAACTTAGAAATTGTAATACATTCACTAAAATCACAGTTACAGACTTAAGACAACCTGAGAAGCCCACTGACACAGAGCTGAAGCCAGGCCAGATAGTACAGATGCTACCAAGATAGGAATTATTCCATTGAACAAAATCTGATCAGGGTCACTACTAGTTGAACCTTTGCCAGAGCCTTCACCGATGCTCAGAAGAACAGCTGCCATTATCAACAAAAATAGGGCCCCAATTTGCTGAATTGATTGCTTCTGCCTACAGAGAGAATCCAGAAAAGAGACAAAAAAAAAAAAAAAAACTATCAGAAACCTCGGAAGTCAACAGTCATAGTATTGCGTGTTAGAACCATAGATACAAATAGTTCATAATAATGGCCCACACAAAACATTCACGGCAAGTGCTTTTCAGTCTCATGCAATCATGGTCCAGAAAAGCAGATCTAGCATGTCTCGTTGAAGAAATTAATATACCCTTATTAACAATCAAGAGATGATTAGAAGCAAAAACTTAACAAACACTGTCATACTTCACTGGGAAAAAGTGATGGGAATATCGGAAACATGAATTGCAAAATGCAAAAGAATGACTCAGAAACTTTGTTTGGTTGAGGTTTTAGAAAGTTATTTTTGAGAGTTGAGTGGTAATGAGTGGAGAGAGATAGAGAGAGAAATTTATTGAAAATTGTGCCGAGAGTAAAAAGTTACTCTCAAAATGATGAACCAAACGGAGTGATTGGAATAAGCCAATGAAAAGGGCTTCTCGAACTGCAAATGACAGGCTATCTGGGGAATAGGGGTTGCCATAAAGTTTTCTGAGGTCTTGGGGAAAACCTGAATAAGGTTGACAGGAAAAGTTTTGCTTTCCATTGAAGCTTGATTCTTACATAGACTCATAAACCTGAAGCATACTTCATACATTTGGTCAGACGCATTTTCAAATTGAAAGGCCATCGCGAATACAACAATATCATCAATAAACAAGGAAGAATTGTTTCAACAGACTTAACCACTTGCACCCAACAGGCATATCTACAACAACCTACCCCAATATTATATACGTGAAAAGAGCAGTGAAAAATAGTTTCGTCTGGTTCAGCATGGAGAACGTTAGCGAATCGAGGTTTTTGTATGAAATCTGAAGCAAACTATTTTGCAGTGCATATATAGCTGCTGGCAATCCTGATGCAGTAAGTGAACCAACTAAAGTCCACTCCTTCAATGATCTCTTCAAACCACCTTCTCTTGCAATGAGTATAAGAGCACACATAACCTGTAAACAAATGAGAAGAATATGTCCTTGAATATATCAGAGCAAAAACACACAGGAGTGCAGGAGAAAAGATGAAGAAGAAACCTTTACAGCCTCACATGCCACAACAGATGAAGTCACAATAACCTCTCGTCTGCAGGAATTAATCATAATAGTGGATAATTAGAAAACAAAAGGCAATGTAGATGATGCATATTGGGGAAAAGCTGTCTACAATTCACAGTGCAAGGTACTCGGTAACGAAGAAAACATGTAAATAATGAGAAAGTTAACTAGTTTTTATTCTCTTTTCTTCTAATTTCCTTTTTCTTTTTCTTTTCCACTGTTAGGGGTGGGGAAGGTGGGAAGTGGTTTTTCACAATGAACGAAAAATCAACTAACAGATAAAACTAAGGAATTTTCAATGAAGTAAATGCGACAGTTGTCAATGTGTTATAACTTAGACGAGAACCATCATCAACTTGAAACCCATTGACAATGAGTGGAAAGGCCTGCAAGACTCCTATACTAACTTGGGATGTGGTATTATACAGATGCGGGGCAAGCTAATCACTTGCCCACACATGCAAAGTGCAAACCCAAATAAGCATGTGAAGAGTATCGAGAAAGCTGGAAGAACTAGAGGAATTAATCCGAGATACCGGACGAAGCACCTACTGACCTACAGCTTGAACAAAGAGAGAACAAGTAAACTTTAAGTGGATACTGACAAAAGAATCCTGAAACCATCTCTAACACCATGTTAAAGTATCCATCACATAGTCAATTCGCAATGGGAGGCAAGGCGAAGGCCCACAGGGATCATACACTGACTACAGTTGTGCTATTACATTGATGTGGGACAAACTCTAGCAAATGCACATAACGTTTTCCAGCATGCAAACAATGGAATATGGATACTTTATCAGAAGTGAGATTATGAGCAAACATATTAGTATATAATCACAAAGCATAGATATCCGTGATTAACTTGTCATTCTTCCCAAATGCCAAACTTGGCATCAGCAAACTGCATTCATGCTATATGCAGTATGCAGCTCTAGTCCATTTCTTATAAGATAGTTGCCCTCCTTTTGAACCTCTCGTCACAAGAAGGACCGACATATGGAACCGCATAAGCTAAAGCCCAGAAGAATTAATCACAAATTTCACGACTAAATCATCATTTCATATGTTGCAATTCAATTCGCAAAAGCACATGCCGAATTTCCACCAAAACCTCTCATCACAGCAAGGAACAACGTAAACCCCGAGGGGTTGGCCTGGTAGTTAAGGCTTGGAACTTAAGAGTTTGCTCCCTTCCAAGATCTCAAGTTTGATACCTCTCAGGTGCTATCAACTTTTGTGGGCCTATTTACCCCAAAAAAAAAAACTTTTTTGTGCCAGTCCACACGGGGATTAACCCTGGCTTAATCGGACTCCCCGCGAGTAGACTCAGGTGCTATCAACTCTTGTGGGCCAGTCCAGATTAACCCGGCTTAATCGGACTCCCCGCTAGTAGAAGGTGAGATTGGGTCCTAGCCTCCTAGGGATTAGCTGATGCCACGGCTTTAATCGGACTCCCTACTAGTGGACAATGAGATGGAACTCATGGATTAGCCAAGGCGTGCAAGTTGGCTCGAACACTCTGAATTATCCAAAAAAAAAAATGAAAAACAAGAGACCGATGTAATAAACCGCATGAGCTAAAACCTAGTCGAACTAATCAACTCTACGTGACTAAATCAAACGCTGCATTAGGTAAAGTGTCGCCATTTCCATTCGAAATCGAAAAGACTACGGTGTATATGCAACAATAAGAACAATACCGATTGAATTAAATGGGCGATTGAGGTGCAATTTTACCTAATGCAGCGTTTGGAGATCAGAGGCTGAACACCGTACTGTATGGTAAGCAACGAAGAGTAGAGCCAAACTCTCGAGCTCGTGGCCTGTGAGCTCCGGGTCGAGCCCTTGGGTTTGGTCACCGCCATGGATGGGCGACCTCGTCGTTGCTTCTTCAATATGCTTTGTTCTTCTGTGAATGATTGATTAGGAGTATCTCTGCTGATTCAAATCGGCTTTTGTGCGAGTAAAGTGGGATCATCGGGCCAGCCCAGCCCGTTAAGTTACTATCCTTAGACAGAAACTAAATCAAGGGAAAAAAGAAAAGGGTTTTGTGGGATTTCGGATTAATGGACAGGTTATTGGGCGGGTACCACGGGCGGGCTCACGGGCCGGTCCTACGGACGGGCAGAGTAAAAATTCATAGTTCCAAGTCCGCCCATTAAAAACTACGGGCGTCACGGGCCTTCGGGCTTAATGATGACCTTAGGAGATGATCGGATCATAACTTTACATTACATATTGCACCCTTAAACTATCACATTTTTTATATTTATATCCTATCTACAAAATCCTACATTATCATTTGCCTAGAGAAATCAGAAAAGTATAAGATTATCAAGCGAAAAAATACAGCAATTTGAATACCAAGCATCTATTAAGGAAACTCTAGGCTCATTTTTTTGACCCTATCTCTACTTGACTCGGTACTCTATCTTCGCACACGTCTTCCCTTCTTTGTTCTCTCAATACTCTCTAGCAAACCGGAAATCAAGATTGACTACAAGTCTAACCATATTTTCGAAATAATTAACATTTTGAAAGGGTGGAGTTTAGGGAGTGTTAGGTAACCCATCTTCGTAATTTACAGCCATGCTCTGCTGCACTAATCAATCTTAGTACTAATTACGACATATCTAGTATTACAGTACTGAAAATTAGGAAATTGATTTATACACTCTCTTTTTTGATAACCACACTTCCTTTTTTGGATTTTAGTATTCAAAGTGTATGTAGTTTTTTTGCTAAAAGAAAAAAAAAAGAGTGAATATCAAAAAAGAAAGTGTAGAAATCAATTCCCAAAAATTATAGTGAGAATAAAATGTAGGAACCAATCAGAAAACAAATTAATGCAGAAAAATTGCTTCTTATACTTCTTTCATTTGTGTCAATCTGCATTGATTTCACCCCTATAGTTTCAAATTTTTTTTTTTTTCAAAAGTGAGAAGATTGTATTGATAAATGCCCAACGGCACTTACAAAACGGAGATCATTACAAAGAACTTGGACAAAGCCAAACTAACCGTCTAACAAATACAAAACAAGTAAATCACAAGACAATTGATATCTTTTATCCTAACCTAGACATGGTCTGACACTTTTAAACTGCATAAAATCTAATTAGGAGTCTCAAACGAGAAAAAGTGCAAAGTTAAGGACAAAAGACACCAAATACCCAGATGATTAGATGCACTCTACCCAAGTATGAACGCACCAATGAACTCCCAAGAACTACAGATCTGTCACACGGGTTGCCTCGCTAAAGACATCGTGTAGGGATAGAACGCTGAAGCACATATATCGTTGTGAAGCAACCTCGATTAATAGAACTCGATCTGTAGACAAAATTCGTCCAAAGACGAAACTAATAACTCTCGTAGAACGAGAGATAAAATTCTCACAGACAAACGACAAGTCGTAGATCTGGAGAGACGGAAGGAAAAAAAACAAAAGTCGGTAATACCATGGCCTCCCTCTCCCGCCGCCGCACACGGGTATGAAACCCACGGAGGGAGAAAAAGGGAGAAGATCGAGGAGTTGTGGTGGCTAGGGTTGAGAGGGTGGGAGAGAGTTTCAATGTTGACAGTGGGTTAAACTGCGTAGATGCAATAGCGGAGATGACTAATTTAAGGGCCAGTGGGGCCCGAGAGTACTCCACTGGAATTCCTTCTTCTTTTTTTTTTGGGAAAAATTCAAAAAAACCCCTGAACTTTGAACTCAATGTCAAATAGGCACCTAAACTTAAATAAACTTCAATTGAACACCTGAACTTTCACTCCGTTATCAATTTAC
The DNA here is from genome assembly GCA_018127125.1 of Rhododendron griersonianum. Classification (NCBI taxonomy): domain Eukaryota; kingdom Viridiplantae; phylum Streptophyta; class Magnoliopsida; order Ericales; family Ericaceae; genus Rhododendron; species Rhododendron griersonianum. Next base: position 1,554,528 of record CM030795.1, on the reverse strand, counting down.
CCCCTGCCGCCTGAATCCGTGACTTGTCGTTAACGGCACAGTTAAAAAAAAAATACTTACCACCAATTTGCAATCCTATGAAGCAGAAACGTGATTATGAGAGCTTTAGAGACAAAATTTGATTATGTCTCTTTAGAATAATATGATCAGAATAATAAAATCTTCACACCCGTTCAAACGGATTAAAAATTGGAGCACTTAATTTTTTAACCATATTTTTTAATATATAAACGGTCTCAAAAAATTAAGTGCTCAAATTTTCACTCCGTTCGAATCGGTGCAAAGATCTTTTTATTCTTATCATATTATTCTAAAGGGTCGTAATTCATTTTTATCTCTAAGGCTCTCATATTAAGTATGTGTTCTTTATTTAGGACCCTATAGAGCAGAAATGTGATTATGAGCACTTGATTATGAGCACTTAATTTTTTATGAGCACTTAAATATCTTTGTACTGATTCAAAACGGAGTGAAAATTTGAGCACTTAATTTTTTATGACCGTTTATATATTAAAAAATATGATTAAAAAATTAAGTGCTTCAATTTTTAATCCGTTTGAACGGGTGTGAAGATCTTATTATTCTGATCATATTATTATAAAGAGACATAATCAAATTTTGTCTCTAAGGCTCTCATAATCACGTTTCTGCTCCATAGAATTGCAAACTGGTGGTATGAATTTTTTATTTAACCAAAACGTTGCCATTTTGGTGTGTGGGTAGGGGCTGATGTGCCTTTGGGGCAGCAGAGCCCCCGGGTCCGGGTAATAAGTGGAGAGTTGCACTGATTTAAACGGAGTGAAAATTTGAGTACTTAATTTTTTTAGACCGTATATATATTAAAAATATGGTTAAAAAATTAAGTGCTCCAATTTTTAATCCGTTTGAACGGGTGTGAAGATCTTATTATTCTGATCATATTATTCTAAAGAGACATAATCAAATTTTGTCTCTAAGGCTCTCATAATCACGTTTCTGCTTCATAGGATTGCAAACTGGTGGTAAGTATTTTTTATTTAACCAAAACGGCAACGTTTTGGTGTGTGGTAGGGCTAGATTCATGTGTGGGGCTTACTCTAGGTCCCACACAAATGTAAAATATTTTTTTAAGGACCCTCGCGAAAAATTAGATTAATCCGATACCTATAGGTGCTCGATTCAATCATCTAACTTTTCATTATCCTAAAATCCAAATGAAAAGTTAAATGATTGAATTGAGCACCTATAAGTATCGGATTGAGCCAATTTTTAGTGGGGACCGTTGAAAAAATGTTTTACATTTAATGAACGACTCGGATTATTTATATGCGACCCATAGTGGGCCCCACAACAAATCTATGCACAAAATCTGTGCACTTTTGCTGTATGTGTAGCATTACTGGGGTTTTTAAAAATTTTCCTTTTATTTGTTAGTAAGCTCTTATATGTTGATGCCTTTCTTTTCATTCTCCCTTGAATTTCGATAGAGGGAAAAGGGAGGGAAAAAAAAACCCCACCCGAATTGAATCAAAATACGTACCGGAGTAAGAAATTAAAAAGGAGTAGAACATGATGAAGGGTGGATAAGTCATGATTTGCTTTTGTTGACTTTTTTGTCCTTATATGAGTTATGAAACTTATTAGGATTGAGAAGTTCAATGTTTAGATTTGGAATGGGTCGTAAACCCTCATCCAAAAATAATGATATCGAGAAGTCAATGTATCTATCCGTTTATCCAAAGTCCATTTTTTCAACCTTTAACAATAAGAGATCGATTTAGATGCTAAACATTGTATAATCAACAACTAAATACTGGTTTCATCAAGCACTTCAATTGGTACACTCTCATCTAAGAGTTATTACTGCTAATATAGAGTTCATCAGTTCAAATACAAATTCAAACACATAGTTTAACATTTGAAATCGTTCAATGCATGCACGTACGTGAATTTAGTCGATGGACACGAAATACATGAACATTGGATGACTGCTGTGCGCAGAAAAATATATTTCTAAACATTTTGGATCCCGATCATTTCCTCAACCAATTGATCGAAGAACCGGCATTTACATTGTTTCCATAGAGGGATCAAAATACCCTGGCCTTCAAAGAGAAAGAATGCTAGAAAACCACGCAAATCTTAAACTCGATGACCGGAGTTGGTAGTATCTTAGAAAGGCAAATCAATTGAAGGAACACAACGAATGAGGGTTTAAGGGACACCACGCTGTCGGTTAACCCATTGCGTACCGGAGTCTTTTGAGAAGAGGTGGAGACAGTAACGCAAAACTCAGTTAGAATGGAGGAAGAAACGAGAAGGCAGTCGTTGGAGGTAAGCCCACAGTAAGTTGAAGAGAAAGTAGAACCATTAACCTTGAAAGGTCTAAGGTTACTTCTCCTCGTTCTCTAGCTTCTTGTCCCTTCTTTCCTTCTCGTATGGAGCCACAGTATAGTATAGTAATGCGTGCGGAATGGGGTCCACCACTTTCCCAATTACGCATGCGGAATGGGGGTGCACCAGTTCCCCAATTTCAACTATATGGACTCAGCCTCACATTTTCAGCCATTCAATCCTTTCCTAAAAGTGGGCGCTACTAGATCTCTTCTGGTTTCTCTTTATCGTAACCTTCCAGCATGTGAAAATAGAGAATAAAGAGGACATACAAAACGCATGTAATCTTATCCTTCAATATGTTGACCACCCCACAGCCAAAAAATCAATTCTGAACAACTGTACTCTTCTATATGGAATTAATGAGAATTAATGATAATGTGTGTGGATGAGACAACGACGATGAGGGGTTTAACTTCTCAAAAAATGAATTATTAGTTTGTCTATTTTATCTTTAATTAATAGAGCGAAATATGACAATACACATTTCTGTTTATAATTAAGATAAGATGTGTACGCTGTGTATTTTTGAATTCATTACCTTTTGGGAAAAAATTATTTGGTGGTCTTGAAGTACCATCACGTAAAGTCCTATCTAACACCCTTTAACATGACACATTTACGTAGGACCAATACTAGTAAGATTTCAAACTAATGGTGAGCGGACCACAATAAAAGTGAATAAGGTGCGAATATTTCTATTCCGGCTCAAGATTTGGACCGCAACAAACAAGTTCAATTACTAGCTAACTTTGAAATTCATTACCACCAAACAACAACATATGAAACTAGAAGCACTACTTTTCCAAGTCTAATAACAAATCCATGACATAGTCAATGTCGTGAATATTTTTGCTTGAAATTTAGTTACCCCCATGAACTTTTGCACCTCTAGAGATCTATAAATAACTTCCTCGCTCGATCGATTCCATAAAACAATATCAAGTAATTATCAATATACTCGAAGTATATATGCATAAGCTTTTCACAATGATTAAGACACCAACCCCATTGCTATTCCTCTCACTAATCCTCCTCTCCTCCATCTTCGCAACATTTCTCGTCGCAGTTGATTCCGCCACGAGCCCAGTACTCGACACGGAAGGCAACGAGCTCCGAACAGGAACTGACTATTACATCCTTCCCGTGGTCGGCGGAAACGGTGGTGGACTAACCCTATCAACAACCACCAGCAATGGCACCATAACTTGCCCAGCGAACGTCGTCCAGGAGCAAAACGAGGTTGACAACGGCCTCCCTCTGACCTTCTCCCCTGTGGACCCTGAAGAAGGCGTGATCCGAGTCGCCACTGACACGAACATCAAGTTCTCTGCCGTGACTATCTGTGCTCAATCAACCGTGTGGAGGCGGGATGATGGATCCGCGGGGAACTACTTTGTGACAACTGGGGGTGTCGAAGGAAACCCAGGTCGGCAGACCGTAAGTAACTGGTTCAGGATTGACGAGTACGAGGGTGATTACAAGCTTGCATTTTGTCCGATGGTGTGCGACATATGCAGGATTGCATGTGGTGATTTCGGGGTTTATGTCGATGAGAATGGTACGAGGCGTCTGGCGTTTAGCGATGTGCCGTTGAAAGTCATGTTCAAGAAGGCTTAATTAATACTCCTACTAGTGGTTGGTTGTTATTAGAATAAGCGTACGTACGTACGTACACTTTGTTATTCTTGAGGTGTAACGTTGGAATAAAGGTGTGCAAGCCATGTCCAGTAACTAAGTAGTTCTATTGTACTACATGAATAAAGAAAACCTATTGTCTCATTCAAATTCATTAAACATGAATTAGCTACTTTCAATGCGCCTATTCTTTATTTCTTGGATTGTTAGAAATAAGCACGTGCAGGAGAATGGAAAACAAAAAGTGTACCTCAGCTCTGTTTCACCGTTGTCTCCGTCGCTTTTAATTAATCTCTGGATTTTAAAGGACTCTTCCAGGATTGGAAGAGTTTTTTTTTAAATTTGTACCGTTGATTATCGAGATGCACGATGTCACGGTGAGATTAAGCGCTGCGATGGAGAGCGGCACCGCTGAAGGAAAAATGAAATGTTATGTTCAAGGCTTTGACTTTTGACTTGTCATGAAAATGCATTATTTGCCTTTGTTACCATTCGGATATGAAAACTTCGGTCAATTGTGTTTTTTTTTTAATTTAATTATTTGTCTTTCTATTTCCATTATTGAGATATGAGAGAGAGAGAACAAGCATGACCCAAATATTTATAGTTTGGATAAAGTTATTTTATTTTATTTTATCTGGTTTGGATAAGGATTTGAAGAACCTTTTTAATTAGTATTGAACAACGAATAAATGTATTTTTGTTTTGTTGGTTATTCCAATTTTTGCAACTCTAGATCTCTATAAATAAGACCTTCCCTTTCAGGCATAATCTCCCAGCAGTTAGCACACTACGAAGTTTACATACGCAAAGCTTTGTAAAATGAAGACAACAAGCCCATTACTGTACTTCCTCTCACTAATAATCTTCGTCTTCTCCACCTTCACGACAAACCCAACAAAATTTCTCATCGCGGCCGATTCCGCACCGAATCTGGTACTCGACGTTGAAGGCAACGAGCTCCGAAAAGGAATTGACTATTACGTACTTCCTGTGATCCGCGGCAACAGCGGTGGACTAACTCTACCGTCCACCAGCAACGCCACCACAGCTTGCCCACTAGACGTTGTCCAAGAGCTACACGAGGTTGATAACGGCCTCCCTTTGACCTTCTCCCCTGTGAACCCCAAAAAAGGCCTGATTCGCGTCTCCACGGACACGAACATCAAGTTCTCCGTCGCGATTGTTTGTGTTCGGTCAACCGTGTGGAGGCTCGACGGCTACGATGAATCTGTGGGGAAGTCATTCGTGACGGCTGGCGGCATCGAAGGAGACCCTGGTCGAGAGACCGTAAGTAATTGGTTTAGGATCGACGAGTATGAAGGTGATTACAAGCTTGTTTTCTGCCCGATGGTGTGCAACGTATGCAAGGTTCGTTGTGGTGATATAGGTGTTTACATCGATGTGCATGGAACGAGGCGTTTGGCACTTAGCGAAGTGCCGTTGAAAATCATGTTCAAGAAGGCTTAATTGGTTGCAGTGCTACGCCCACCACTTAATATTTCACCGTCTGTCTCGACAATTGGATTGTTCGAAACACTTTTGGACGGTGAGATTGAGAACAGTAGGAGAGCGGTGAATGTTGAGCGGGAGTAGACTTTTGGCTTAATTGGTCCGTTTTCTTTGAAATTCTTGTTGTGAACGTTGCAATAAAGGAAACACAAGCAATATCCATTGACTCCGTGATCCTATTGTAGACCACATGAATAAAACCATCTTTTCCTATGAAAATTTAAATATGAAGTGGATACTTTTAAAGTGACTACTTTATGTGGATAAAGCTTTGAGACACACCTTACATTTTAATGTGGGTATGGTGGATATGAAACCCTTGTAATATATAAAAAAAATCATTTATTTGTGAATTCTTGGTGTCGATCCTGATGTCATAACATTGGTGTAAAAGTTTATACGACATTTGCACATATTTCATAATATCAAGACAAAAACTCATTACATACTTTTCTATGTTATAACACAATTTTAACATATTAATTATTACACATATCTACTTACATCCAATAAACTGTATGTATATATGTATATGCATATATATTTTTTTGTTGGGTGATAAGCTTAATTAACACTAGTATATAAGAGTGTGGGTGTGTGTGTGAGCTGTAATTCGGTGGTTTAATGGGGGAGTAGTAGTTGAGAGTTGTCATAATGGGTGCAAAATCTGTGTAAAAGTCTGAGTGCATGTGTTTGTGGAGAAATTAATGGGAGTGAGAGAGAGAGGATGAGAGAAATAGGGAACCCCTGTGGCCTGTGGGGGTTTCCCCCACCGTGTATGTGTGCAGGAGCGGACCCATTGAGAGGCACGTGGGGTCACGTACCCCCACAGTTATGCAAGTTTTTTTCCTTCTTTGGTTATGCTTTCAAGCACTGTAAAACAAGTTTGTCAGTTTTTATTACACAGATACCCATCTTTGACTTTCCAAGGGGTTTGCTGACACACTTTCCACGTACCCTCTCTCTCTCTCTCTCTCTCTCTCTCTCTCTCCCTCTCTCTCTCTCTCTCTCTCTCTCTCCACAAGGGCTTTTGATTGAGCTTTTTGCTATTGCAACTTCAAATTAAAGATTTTAAACTTAAACTACATCCAAAATACTTTGCATCATAACAGTTAAATTAGATGTAGATAAATTAGGACTTCTCATTCATTTTTTTTGTTAGAGTTTGGGATACATCTTTTGATTGTTTGGAAAAATTAGTTTTTACACAATTTTGCTTCATTTTGATTTTTTGTTAAGGTTGTTAATGATATATATGTGCCCCCACTTGGTGCAAATCCTGAGTCCGTCACTGTATGTGTGTGAGAGAGTTTGAGTGTGTTTGTGTTTTTTGTATTATTTCAGAAGGTGAATAAAAGAGAGTTATGTGTGTTTGAGTGTGAAATAACCTCTCATTTCCCATCAACATATATATTTACCCAAACTTGGACGGAGGGATGGAAATATCGATCGCTGTCTTATTATAGGATATGTAAGTCCTCCGCAGTTAAAAAAGTCTTGAACTAATGATGTAGCAACCCGATCTTGTGACTTATCCCGCTTCACGATCAACCTGATTATTAGTTTAATTCGTAGGCTCAAATCATGCATCTTCAAATATCCGATGCAGCAACCACAACATATTATATAATCAATGGTGTTGCATGAAGCAGCTGTCGAGGTGAATAATACTTTTTTTTTTGTTGATCCGCCGGTGAGTAAGACTACGCATGGGAATCGTTTATCAAGGTAGAAGCCAAAAGCCAACTTGAGTACTGGGTGTTTTGAAGTACGGGGAGACTTCAGTTCTTCCTTTTTATATATAGGAGCTTAATTCAGTTTCACACCTAGAGGAGAAGTTGAATGAATTAAGCTCCCCTCTCCGTAAACACCATAGGATTTTAATTGAATTTCACTAATCCATTAATATATTTTTCGATCAATTTGTGTAAGCTGGAGAAAGAGAAGAGAAGATCGATATTGAAAATTAAGATACAAAACTCCCAATTGAAACTCAAATGTCAAAGCTTAAAAGCCTGAGAATTCATTCTTAAGTGTACATGAGATGAGAACATTCCTGGGGTCCTATTACGAGTTTCTCATAACATTTACATAACTCAGGTTGTTCAGATCAGTTTATGCATAAATTATAGCGAGGTTAATTCCTGAAACATAGCCATGTATAAATTGGCCCCATCAAAAATGATAACATCTAGGAGGTCTCAAACTTGAGATATTAGAGCGGAGCAATTCCTTAAATCTCAAGCTTGATGGACCAGGCTCACATCTGATATACTCCTATTCACTAATTGGTATAAGCCTTACAAAGCTGCAGCTAGTGTAAATATTTCGTTATCTCCACAACTGCACCCTTCACCACGCACACACCCAAACTCATCCCACTTCCTCTCTCTACGGTACTGTCTCCGCCTCGTCGCCACCGTCTCCGCCACTGCCGGAACTCGAATCTTCATGGCTACTTCCAACGCCGGCGGCTTTTCATCTTCATTACCACGTCTACTTTTCGGAACCATGAAAACCCATCTCTCAATTTCCATTTCCGGGGATTCGAAAACGGATTTCCATGGAACCTCGGCCTTGGCCAAGAGATCTGATCCGACCTTCCCAAGAAAGGGTCGAGTCGTCTTTCTCTGCCGGAGTTCAAAAACGGCGGTTCCTGATTCCATGAGCTTGGCCATGGAGTCTTGGGGACATGAACAGTTCAATGAAAGGGAGTAGTTGAAGAACAAGTTGGATTTGGACGAGATTTCCAGTGTTTCTAGTCGAACTCTAGTGTTGTTTCCTGCACAGAGATAGCATCTAACAAACACTTGTCCACTGGACTTGATCAAGTAGTCAATGTTTTTCACTCTTGTGATTCTTAGCTCACAGCTAAAAGAGGTGAGATGTTGAGAAACACCCATTTTTTTTGGAGAGGGAGTGATTAGTATTGTTTTGTGATAGAGAGGTATTGGGGTGGTGGGAGTATATATAGAGTTTGCTATAATGTGTTATGTGAGGAATTATTCAGTGTTGTGGGAGCACCGCTACATAATACCTGAAGTTATTTCACCGTTACTTGTCATATGTACTAATGATCTTAATTAAGTATGTGGTGTTGTGCAGCTTTGGACCACAGCGTCACGGTGTCTTTGAAGCACTGAATATTTTTCGTAGTATGGAGGCCAAGGGATATGAACCAGCTGGGAAGGTGGTATTTATTTTGACACCCCCACTGGCACTGAGATCTTGGTTTTTGTCGTGGAATATCTTAATTAGATCGTTTATCACATCGTTTGGAGTATTATATTCTTGCAACTGGGCATGGAGTGAACCACTTGGAAATACAATACACTTCAAGTTGCCCCACAAAGTGAACCACTAGACAATACAATAAACTTCAAATCCTATGAGATTTTGCGAAAGATTGCACATATGATTATTTTAGTGGCTTTTATCTATAGGTTTTTTAGTTGGCACAGTGGCACTTAGTCAATTATTGGGGTTAATCATGGGACTAATTTAAGTTCTAAACCGACTGTGTTGAAGTGAAAAGGTCCAATGTATTGCTGGAAGAAAGCCGAAGTGGCAACAACGGGAAACGCCACACTTAGTGTGGTTGGTACGTTACTCTTCTTTTTAAAGAAAAAGTCCCGAGTTCGAGTTCTCATGAAATAAGTACTCGACCCCGTCGCAACCTATAATAGCTAACCCTAACATCTTACATACCGTTTGGCAACAATGAAGAAAAACTACAAAAGATAAAACAAAACCGAACAATAATAAGGCATCGAGAAGTGGAGAAAACTATGAAGGCTCGCATCGACGATGCAATAAATGTTCTTGTGGAGCCTTTGTTGAATATTGAAAAAAGAAACTTTCTAAGAATTTTAGCATCACCGGATCGAATAGGTGGTCTAATAGTTGTATGATTACTTGATGTCGTGAGATCAATTCTTATTAATTAAGGAGAGGTTGATCATCCAAATTGTTGGACTGAATTTTCATGTTTTCTTGAATGATATATAGCTAACTTTTATCTCATGTATGAATTTCTACAAATGTTTGCAAAGATTTTGCAATTACTTTCCGGAAAATTCGGTGCCTGAAAAGAAAGGGGGAAAAAAAGACTTGTATGTTTAAATATAACCAGCTGGTAGCCCCCAGTGAAGATTCAAGTGGATGCGATAGACTTTTTTTTTTTGGTAAGCAGATGCGATAGACTTTACAACTGAAAAGAACTTAATTATTAAACCGTAAGATCATCCTTTGCAGATACTATGGTATGTCAATTATTATATACAACATAGTTCCAGGTTATTTTAATTAATTTGTATGGAGAGAGAGAGAGAGAGAGAGAGAGAGAGAGAGAGAGAGAGAGAGAGAGAGAGAGAGAGAGAGAGAGAGAGAGAGAGAGAGAGAGAGAGAGAGAGAGTGATTGCCAAAGATCTTATGTACACATTTGATTTTCCTTCGCTGCCTTATCCATTCAATGTGCCTATTCTTTATTTCTTGGATTGTTAGAAATAAGCAAGTGCATGAGAAAGGAAAACAAAAAGTCTACCTCAGCTCTGTTTCACCATTGTCTCCGTCACTTTTAATTAATCTCTGGATTTTAAAGGACTCTTCCAGGGTTGGAAGAGTTTTTTTTTTAAATTCGTACCATTGATTATAGAGATGCACGATGTTACGGTGAGATTGAGCGCTGCGATGGGGAGCGGCACCGCCGAAGGAAAAATGAAATGTTATGTTCAAGGTTTTGACTTGTCAGAAAAATGCATTATTTGCCTTTGTTGTCATTCGGATATGAAAACTTCGGTCAATTGTGGTTCCTTGTTTTATTTAATTATTTGCCTTTTTATTTCCATTATTGAGATGAGAGAGAGAGGGAAAGAACAAGCATGACCCAAATATTTATAGTTTGGATAAAGTTTTTTTTTTAATTTTATTTTATCTGGTTTGGATAAAGATTTGAAGAACCTTTTTAGTATTGAACAACGAATAAATGTATTTTTGTTTTGTTGGTTATTCCAATTTTTTCAACTCTAGATCTATAAATAAGACCTTCCCTTTCAGGCATAATCTCCCAGCCAGTTAGCACACTACGAATTTTACATACGTAAGCTTTTGTAAAATGAAGACAACATGCAAGCCTATTACTGTACTTCCTCTCACTAATAATCTTCGTCTTCTCCACCTTCACGACAAACCCAACAAAATTTCTCGTCGCGGCAAATTCCGCACCGAATCCGGTACTCGACGTAGAAGGCAACGAGCTCCGAAAAGGAATTGACTATTACGTACTTCCTGTGATCTGCGGCAACAGCGGTGGACTAACCCTATCGTCCACCAGCAACACCACCACAGCTTGCCCGCTAGACGTTCTACAAGAGCAACACGAGGTTGATAACGGCCTCCCTTTGACCTTCTCCCCTGTGAACCCCAAAAAAAGGCCTGATTCGCGTCTCCACGGACACGAACATCAAGTTCAAGAAGGCTTAATTGGTTGCGGTGCTATGCCCATCGCATAACATTTCACCGTCTGTCTCGACAATTGGACCATCCGAAACACTTTTGAACGGTGAGATTGAGATCGAGTAATGGGAGAGCGGTGAATGTTGAGCGGGCGTAGACTTTTGGCTGAATTGGTCCGTTTTCTTTGAAAATCTTGTTGTGAACGTTGCAATAAAGGAAACACAAGCAATATCCATTGACTCCGTGATCCTATTGTAAACCACATGAATAAAACCATCTTTTCCTATGAAAATTTAAATTTGAAGTGGATACTTTTAAAGTGACTACTTTATGTGGATAAAGCTTTGAGACACACCTTACATTTTAATGTGGGAATGGTGGATATGAAACCCTTGTAATATATAAAAAATTCATTTATTTGTGAATTCTTGGTGTCGATCCTGATGTTATAACATTGGTGTAGAAGTTTATACGACATTTGCACATAATTCATAATATCAAGATGATGAAGCGGTTTTGGGTTACCTCTGGAGGAGGGGTTCCTCAACCGTCCATCTGATCCTCCAACGGATGGAACGGTTTTCGGTGTGCTCGATCTGTGACCTGCGAAATAGAAGTAGTAAACTATGGGCACCGGCGTGGCTGTTGCCATCGCCCCTCTGATGCCTAAGTCAGTCGATTTGCCTTAGCTAAATAGAATTGATTGTGTATTAACTGCGTACCTTTGTGATATGGAGGTGTGATCTTTATATAGGCAACTTGGGAGGAGTCCCTTGGGTCTCATGAGACGGGAATTGATTGGTGTTCATGGTGTCATCCTTACCTTAGGATTCCCCTGATCCTTATCAGGTTTGAGGAGTCCCTTCGCCTTTGGACTCTATGATTGTCATCAAGATTAGGAGTCTTCATAGTGGACAAATCTCTGTGGTTATCCTCTAAGACTCGTGGTCTGATCTCTTCAGACGAGATAAGGTCCTAGCTGTTCTATGAGTCTCATAGATTGCACAGGTTTCTGTCGCGGAGTGTTTTATAAGTCTCTGGCTGCAGGTTTGCCATCTTTGCCGAGCTCACCTGGTGAGCTGAGCTCGGTATTCTTCTATGAGCTGTGCTCGTGAGCTGGCCTCCATCCTTGAGCTGGTTTAATAGAACCTTGCTCTTATAGGCTAGATTATGTGTTCTTGAGACTCTAGCTTGAGCCCTTAGGGCTGTGCTCGTCAGCTCTTTGGCTTGGGTTGACCTTTGCCCTTGGGCTGGTCCTATGAGCTCAGCTCTTCAAGCTAAGCTCCACGTCATTAGGTCCCCTACATGGCCCTTCGTGTTGTGCTGGGCTTCCTGGTCTGGGCTGACCTTAGGGAGGTTATTTTATACTTACCACAAGACAAAAACTCATTACATAGTTTTCTATGTTATAACGCAATTTGAACATATTAATTATTACACATATCTACTCACATCCAATAAACTGCATGTATATATGCATATACATACAGTTTATAAGATCTTGCGAGGGAAAGCGTAGACAGCCTAGAGATCTTATTAGAGAAAGACTAGACAGATGCCTTGCTAACGTGGCATGGACTCTAGCTTTCCCTGAGGCTTCGGTTAAACACCTTGCGAGGGTCCACTCGGACCACTGCCCTGTCCTCCTAAATTCTAACCCTCCCCCTCTCCTTACTTTGGACCGACCCTTCCGTTTTGAACCCATGTGGTTTTCTGACCCTTCTTTTATTCCCCTTGTTGAGCACTGTTGGGATAACTCTGACACCTTTAGCTCACTGGCTTCAAAATTTGTGGACAAAGTTCGTGTGTGGAATAAAGATCATTTTGGAAATATTTTTCATAAGAAAAAAAATCTCAAAGCTCGCATTCTGGGAACCCAAAAAGCTTTAGATTCTAACCCTTGCCAATTTCTCCTGGATCTTGAGGTTAAACTCACTAAAGAGTTTAATGATTTACTTAAATTGGAGGAAGATTTCTGGGCCATCAAATCCAGAACAAATTGGCTCCTCGAAGGAGATCGCAACACAAAATTCTTTCACTTATCCACGATCAATCGTCGAAGGACCAACCGTATCCTTAGCCTTAAGGATATCTCTGGAAGGTGGATCTCTGACACAAATGAACTGCATATCTTGACCAAAGCTCATTTCTCTAGCCTTTTCACCACCGAGTGGGAGTTAGATCTCCTTCATCCCCCTCCCATTCTTGTCCCTCAGATTCCCGTCTCGAAGCATGACCGTTTATGCTCGACTCCTAACTTGCCTGAGATCAAGGACATTCTTTGGTCCTTCAACCCTTGGAAATCCCCTGGCCCTGATGGACTCCATCCGGGTTTTTTTCAGAAATGTTGGGCTTCTGTGGGAAACTCGATTAGGACTACCATCTGCGAGATCTTCTCCTCAGGCATAATGCCTCCTGACCTCAATGAAACTCTCATCTGTCTCATTCCTAAAACCCAAAACCCTGAAACCATCTCCCAATTCAGACCGATCAGCCTTTGCAATACCATCTACAAGCTAGTTACTAAGCTCCTTGTTAATCGCCTCAGACCCATGTTGGATGACCTTATCAGCCCCCTCCAAGGAAGTTTCATCCCTGGTCGTCGAGCCATTGATAATGTTATTATTGTTCAAGAGGTAGTGCATAGCCTCAAACACAAAAAAGGAGCAGTTGGAAATATGGCCATCAAAATCGACCTTGAAAAGGCCTTTGATCGTTTGGAATGGGGATTTATTCGGAAAATGCTCTTATCTTTTAATTTCCCTCAACTTTGGATCAATCTCATCATGTCCTGCATCTCCTCCTCTTCCTCCTCTGTGCTTTTCAATGGTGGTAAGACGGAGACCTTCTGGCCATCTGGTGGAATTCGATAAGGGGATCCCCTTACCTCTTCATCTTATGCCTTGAGTACCTCTCCGCGCGTATCAATGCGGCCACCCAGGATAAATCTTGGAAACCCATCAAGGTTGCTAATAGAGGTCCCTACTTATCTCACTGTTTTTTTGCCGATGACATCGTTCTTTTTGGCAAAGCCACCCCTGGCAACTGCCACGTAATTCGTGACATTCTCGCTGACTTCTGCTCGCACTCGGGACAGCGTGTTAGCTCCTCCAAATCCAAAGTTCTCTTCTCCAAAAACACTGCCCACGCGGACCGAGTTAACCTCGCTAGAATCCTCCAGATTCCCATAGGTATATCTTTTGGAGATTACCTTGGCTGCCCCATCCTTGACAAGAAGCCGAAGAAAGCTGACTTCAAATCCATCCTTGACAAAATTAATTCCAAACTTGCTGGATGGAAAAACAAAATCCTTCCCATGGTGGGACGAACTACCCTCATCAAATCGGTTAACTGTACTATCCCGACTTATGTAATGCAGAACTCCATGCTCCCCAAATCGGTCCACAAAGCCATTGACAAAGCCAATCGAGACTTCCTTTGGGGTTCTTCTGCTGAGGCGAGAAAAATCCACGCGGTGGGTTGGGAAAAAGTCACCAAACCCATTGAGCTTGGGGGACTTGGCATTAAAACCTCTCTGGAAGCAAATACTATTGCCATGGCCAAACTCAATTGGAGAGTCAATGTGGAAGACAAAACTTGGTCACATGTTTTACTCTCCAAATACAAACACCGCTCCATTGCTTATAGCCGTCCCTCTCCCACATGGAGAGGATTGATCAAAGGGGAACACATTTACAACGCTGGCACCAAGGTTGCGATTAGAAGTGGCAGCAATACCTCATTTTGGTACCATAACTGGACTAGCCTTGGCCCATTGAGATCCTTAGTCCAAGGTCCTCTCCTGAGAGAGGAAGCTAACCTCTCTGTTCGAGATGTTTGGGGTTCAACAATCTGGGATCTCTCTAAGATTTCCTTTTCCTTTCCCTCCAACATCCTTTCCCACATCTTCCTCATTCAACCCCAGAGGTTGGACCCCCAACCGGACATCACGGTCTGGAACTCCCCTCCAAATGGCACCTTCTCCTCCAAATCTGCTTGGCTCCTCACTAGGAACTTTGCCTGCACCCCCCCCTTTGATAATTGGACTTGGGTTTGGAAAATTAAAGCTAATCCCAGAATCAGAAATTTTTTTTGGCTTGCTGCCCATAACAGACTCAAAACAAAACTTCTGCTTTTCATGAGAAATATTTCCCAAAATGATCTTTGCGAAATTTGTAACTCTGAGAGTGAAAACGTGACTCACGTCCTCCGAGATTGCCGTGTGGCCATCAGTGTTTGGGAAGGTGTTGGTATTCCCAGCAGTGCTCTCCCCCTCTTCTCCTCTCCTCTCCCCACCTGGCTTAAACTAAATTGCCAATCAAAAATCAAACACCAGTCGGGAAATCCTTGGTGTATTGTTTTCCCCTTCACTTGTTGGAACATTTGGCTCCTCCGAAACAAAACCCTTTTTCAAAACGATCCTAGTCGAGCCAGAGAACACCTTAAATCCACAATTGCTTCTTCAATTGCTCTAGCCACTGAATGGAACCATGTTGCAATTCCGGCCTTGGAACCACGAAATAGAGTCACTGTGCTCGTGAAATGGTGCACTCCTGGCACGTCCTTCTTTAAATTGAATACAGATGGTGCATGCAAAAAAGGGCTTTCACAAGCACAATCTACGGGAGGTGGTCTAATCCGAGACGACAAAGGAAACTGGGTGGTTGGCTTCCACAGAACTCTTAGGCAAATGACAGCATTGGAAGCAGAGCTGTGGGCTCTTAGGGATGGCCTAGAACTTGCTTACAACAGGCGACTTGTTCCCTTGTGTGTGGAAATGGATGCAATGGCAGTCATTCAACTGATTACAGGCCCAAATCAACCCAGACATGTGCTAAATAATCTTATACATGATTGCAGATGCTTGATGAGAAAGCTGGGAGTGGAGAAGATTGACCATATCTACCGTGAAGGAAACAAATGAGCTGATTTAATAGCAAATATGTCGTTTGATGATATTTTAGACTTTCATGTTCTTGATGTTGCTCCGGCCTGTATTAATTCGCAACTTTGCGAAGATGCTAATGGGGTGGAATACCCTAGACTCTTGTATGCTTCTTAGTTTTTCTATCTAATGTTCCTGGTTTACCAAAAAAAATATATATATATATGCATATGCATATATATATTTTTGTTGGGTGATAAGCTTAATTAATACTAGTATATAAGAGTGTGGGGGTGTGTGTGAGCTGTAATTCGGTGGTTTAATGGGGGAGTAGTAGTTGAGAGTTGTCATAATGGGTGCAAAATCTGTTTAGAAGTCTGAGTGCATGTGTTTGTGGAGAAATTAATGTGGGAGAGAGAGAGAGAGAGATAGGGAACCCCTGTGGCCTGTGGGGGGTTTCCCCCTCCGTGTATGTGTGTGTGAGAGTTTGAGTGTGTTTGTGTTTTTGTATTATTTCAAAAGGTGAATAAAAGAGAGTTATGTGTGTTTGAGTGTGAAATAACCTCTCATTTCAATTCCCATCAACATATATATTTACCCAAACTTGGACAGAGGGATGGAAATATCGATCGCTGTCTTATAGGATATATGTAAGTCCTCCGCGGTTAAAAAAGTCTTGAACTAATGATGCAGCAACCCGATGTTGTGACTTATCCACTTCACGATCAACCTGATTATTAGTTTAATTCATAGGCTCGAATCATGCATCTTCAAATATCCGATGCAGGAACCACAACATATTATATAATCAATGGTGTTGCATGAAGCAGCTGTCGAGGTGAGTAAGACTTTTTTTTTTGTTGATCCGCCGGTGAGTAAGACTACGCATGGGAATCGTTTATCAAGGTAGAAGCCAAAAGCCAAATTGAGTACTGGGTGTTTTGAAGTACGGGGAGACTTCAGTTCTTCCTTTTTATATGTAGGAGCTTAATTCAGTTTCACACCTAGAGGAGAAGTTGAATGAATTAAGCTCCCCTCTCCGTAAACACCATAGGATTTTAATTGAATTTCACTAATCCATTAATATATTTTTCGATCAATTTGTGTAAGCTGGAGAAAGAGAAGAGAAGATCGATATTGAAAATTAAGATACAAAACTCCCAATTGAAACTCAAATGTCAAAGCTTAAAAGCCTGAGAATTCATTCTTAAGTGTACATGAGATGAGAACATTCCTGGGGTCCTATTACGAGTTTCTCATAACATTTACATAACTCAGGTTGTTCAGATCAGTTTATGCATAAATTATAGCGAGGTTAATTCCTGAAACATAGCCATGTATAAATTGGCCCCATCAAAAATGATAACATCTAGGAGGTCTCAAACTTGAGATATTAGAGCGGAGCAATTCCTTAAATCTCAAGCTTGATGGACCAGGCTCACATCTGATATACTCCTATTCACTAATTGGTATAAGCCTTACAAAGCTGCAGCTAGTGTAAATATTTCGTTATCTCCACAACTGCACCCTTCACCACGCACACACCCACACTCATCCCACTTCCTCTCTCTACGGTACTGTCTCCGCCTCGTCACCACCGTCTCCGCCACTGCCGGAACTCGAATCTTCATGGCTACTTCCAACGCCGGCGGCTTTTCATCTTCATTACCACGTCTACTTTTCGGAACCATGAAAACCCATCTCTCAATTTCCATTTCCGGGGATTCGAAAACGGATTTCCATGGAACCTCGGCCTTGGCCAAGAGATCTGATCCGACCTTCCCAAGAAAGGGTCGAGTCGTCTTTCTCTGCCGGAGTTCAAAAACGGCGGTTCCTGATTCCATGAGCTTGGCCATGGAGTCTTGGGGACATGAACAGTTCAATGAAAGGGAGTAGTTGAAGAACAAGTTGGATTTGGACGAGATTTCCAGTGTTTCTAGTCGAACTCTAGTGTTGTTTCCTGCAGAGAGATAGCATCTAACAAACACTTGTCCACTGGACTTGATCAAGTAGTCAATGTTTTTCACTCTTGTGATTCTTAGCTCACAGCTAAAAGAGGTGAGATGTTGAGAAACACCCATTTTTTTTGGAGAGGGAGTGATTAGTATTGTTTTGTGATAGAGAGGTATTGGGGTGGTGGGAGTATATATAGAGTTTGCTATAATGTGTTATGTGAGGAATTATTCAGTGTTGTGAGAGCACCGCTACATAATACCTGAAGTTATTTCACCGTTACTTGTCATATGTACTAATGATCTTAATTAAGTATGTGGTGTTGTGCAGCTTTGGACCACAGCGTCACGGTGTCTTTGAAGCACTGAATATTTTTCGTAGTATGGAGGCCAAGGGATATGAACCAGCTGGGAAGGTGGTATTTGTTTTGACACCCCCACTGGCACTGAGATCTTGGTTTTTGTCGTGGAATATCTTAATTAGATCGTTTATCACATCGTTTGGAGTATTATATTCTTGCAACTGGGCATGGAGTGAACCACTTGGAAATACAATACACTTCAAGTTGCCCCACAAAGTGAACCACTAGACAATACAATAAACTTCAAATCCTATGAGATTTTGTGGAAGATTGCACATATGATTATTTTAGTGGCTTTTATGTATAGGTTTTTTAGTTGGCACAGTGGCACTTAGTCAATTATTGGGGTTAATCATGGGACTAATTTAAGTTCTAAACCGACTGTGTTGAAGTGAAAAGGTCCAATGTATAGCTGCAAGAAAGCCGAAGTGGCAACAACAGGAAACGTCACACTTAGTGTGGTTGGTACGTTACTCTTCTTTTTAAAGAAAAAGTCCCGAATTCGAGTCCTCATGAAATAAGTACTCGACCCCGTCGCAACCTATAATAGCTAACCCTAACATCTTACATACCGTTTGGCAACAATGAAGAAAAACTACAAAAGATAAAACAAAACCGAACAATAATAAGGCATCGAGAAGTGGAGAAAACTATGAAGGCTCGCATCGACGATGCAATAAATGTTCTTGTGGAGCCTTTGTTGAATATTGAAAAAAGAAACTTTCTAAGAATTTTAGCATCACCGGATCGAATAGGTGGTCTAATAGCTAGTTGTATATATGATCACTTGATGTCATGAGATCAATTCTTATTAAGGAGAAGTTGATCATCCAAATTGTTGGACTGAATTTTCATGTTTTCTTGAATGATATATAGCTAACTTTTATCTCATGTAAGAATTTCTACAAATGTTTACTTTCCGGAAAATTCGGTGCCTGAAAAGAAAGGGAAATTAAAAAGACTTGTATGTTTAAATATAACCAGCTGGTAGCCCCCAGTGAATATTCAAGTGGATGCGATAGACTTTACAACTGAAAAGAACTTTATTATTAAACCGTAAGATCATCCTTTGCAGATACTATGGTATGTGATCAATTATTATATACAACATAGTTCCAGGTTATTTTATTTTAATTTGTATGGAGAGAGAGAGAGATTGCCAAAGATCTTATGTACACATTTGATTTTCCTTTGCTGCCTTATCCATTCAATGTGCCTATTCTTTATTTCTTGGATTGTTAGAAATAAGCACGTGTAGGAGAAAGTAAAACAAAAAGTCTACCTCAGCTCTGTTTCACCGTTGTCTCCATCGCTTTTAATTAATCTCTGGATTTTAAAGGACTCTTCCAAGGTTGGAAGAGTTTTTTTTAAATTCGTACCATTGATTATAGAGATGCACGATGTCACGGTGAGATTGAGCACTGCGATGGCTAGCGGCACCGCTGAAGGAAAAATGAAATGTTATATATGTTCAAGGTTTTGACTTGTCAGAAAAATGCATTATTTGCCTTTGTTGTCATTCGGATATGAAAACTTCGGTGAGATTAATTATTTGCCTTTTTATTTCCATTATTGAGAG
Source organism: Rhododendron griersonianum (assembly GCA_018127125.1). Taxonomy (NCBI): domain Eukaryota; kingdom Viridiplantae; phylum Streptophyta; class Magnoliopsida; order Ericales; family Ericaceae; genus Rhododendron; species Rhododendron griersonianum. The sequence continues at coordinate 1,534,773 of CM030795.1, read as the reverse complement.
AGAGAGAGAGAGAGAGAGAGAGAACAAGCATGACCCAAATATTTATAGTTTGGATAAAGTTTTTTTTTTAATTTTATTTTATCTGGTTTGGATAAAGATTTGAAGAACCTTTTTAGTACTATTGAACAACGAATAAATGTATTTTTGTTTTGTTGGTTATTCCAATTTTTTCAACTCTAGATCTATAAATAAGACCTTCCCTTTCAGGCATAATCTCCCAGCCAGTTAGCACACTACGAATTTGTAAGGACCACATTTCATAGTCTTATTAGTATTGGCAATTCCGTACGACAAAACACATATTTTATATCGAGTTGTAATTTTATTATTTTTATAGGCTAGTGAGTCTGTATAGTATTAGAGTGGAAGGAGTCTCTTTATTTGTAATTAAGAGCGAGCGCATTGGATAAAAAGGAGGTCGATTACAGCAAGACGGATTTCAGTGAAGACGGGTCGATGGAGGAATCAATCTATTATCAATCGGCATTTACTGTTTTTGTAAAAATAAAGCAACGTGAAAAGAAATCCATATATGGACTTGTTATTTCCTACTTAGGTTTAGAGCTCAGCCTTGTAAAAAGGGGAGGACGGCAAAAGAAAAGGGTTAGCCACACACTGCATATACACGGTCATTAGAAAAAGAAAAGGTGAGCGGCAGCAGAGGATATTGAAGCAACTGGTTCTTTTGAGAGCCATTCCGAAGGCAGTTTTTTCCGTTAGGTTAATTGGAAGGCTTGTGAACTCAAAGCCGTTGGCGATCAAGATTACTGGATGCAGTGTACGTGTGATTCGGCAGGTGATACTTAGAACGTTGTGAGGATTTACTACGTTTGGATAGGTATATCTGTAACTGCACAATGATTATAGTGATCTGATTCCTTCCCGTGATTTTTACCCATTTTGGGGTTTTCCACGTATATCTTTGCGTTGTGCGATTAATTGCTTTGCGTAGTTATTGCTGATAATTTTACGTAGTGATTTACGTTCATACTGTTAGGGTTTTTTACGGATTATTAGGGAACCCTGATTTTTCAAAATTTTACATACGTAAGAGCAAGTTTATCAATAGAAAGGTAAAAAAAGGTAAAAATGCTAATGAACAGTGCAATTTTTTCATTTTACCTACTCACATCTCTCTCAACACTACACTTATACTATTTATTTTACCTATTCTTTATTAAAATATCAATTTTTTCCAAGTCTTTCTTCATTGGAGAGAGAGAGAGGAGGAGGAGAGAGAGAGGAGGAGGAGAGAAACTAATTGTTTACTGGGTTGCTCATGAACAGTTGTTAGGCAAAAGAAGCTAACAACTGTAGCTGAATGGATTATAACGTGAGTTTTACCAAAGCTGATGCAGGTGAAAACTTCAGTCCTTGGTGAGCTAGAGTACCTTTTTCGGCAGTTTACCTTAGCTGGTAAACTTGCTCTAAGCTTTTGTAAAATGAAGACAACAAGCCTATCACTGTACTTCCTCTCACTAATAATCTTCGTTTTCTCCACCTTCAAGACAAACCCAAAAAAATTTCTCGTGGCGGCCGATTCCGCACCGAATCCGGTACTCGACGTAGAAGGCAACGAACTCCGAAAAGGAATTGACTATTACGTACTTCCTGTGATCCGCGGCAACAGCGGTGGCCACCAGCAACACCACCACAGCTTGCCCGCTAGACGTTCTACAAGAGCAACACGAGGTTGATAACGGCCTCCCTTTGACCTTCTCCCCTGTGAACCCCAAAAAAGGCCTGATTCGCGTCTCCACGGACACGAACATCAAGTTCTCTGTCGCGATTGTTTGTGTTCGGTCAACCGTGTGGAGGCTCGACGGCTACGATGAATCTGTGGGGAATTCGTGACGGCTGGCGGCATCGAAGGAGACCCTGGTCGGGAGACCGTAAGTAGTTGGTTCAGGATCGACGAGTATGAAGGTGATTACAAGCTTGTTTTCTGCCCGATGGTGTGCAACGTATGCAAGGTTCGTTGTGGTGATATAGGTGTTTACATCGATGTGCATGGAACGAGGCGTTTGGCACTTAGGGACGTGCCGTTGAAAATCATGTTCAATAAGGCTTAATTAGTTGCGGTGCTACGCCCACCGCTTAACATTTCACCGTCTGTCTTGACAATTGAATCATCCAAAACACTTTTGAACGGTGAAATTGAGAACAGTGGAGGAGCGATGAATGTTGAGCGGGCCTAGACTTTTGGCTTAATTGGTCCGTTTTCTTTGAAATTCTTGTTGTGAACGTTGCAATAAAGGAAACACAAGCAATATCCATTGACTCCGTGATCCTATTGTAAACCACATGAATAAAACCATCTTTTCCTATGAAAATTTAAATATGAAGTGGATACTTTTATAAAAGTGACTACTTTATGTGGATAAAGCTTTGAGACACACCTTACATTTTAATGTGGGTATGGTGGATATGAAACAGGGAACCCCTGTGGCCTGTGGGGGGTATGCCCCCCCCACCGTGTATGTGTGTGTGAGAGTTTGAGTTAGAGTGTGTTTGTGTTTTTGTATTATTTCAAAAGGTGAATAAAAGAGAGTTATGTGTGTTTGAGTGTGAAATATATAACCTCTCATTTCCCATCAACATATATATATTTACCCAAACTTGGACAGAGGGATGGAAATATCGATCGCTGTCTTATAGGATATATGTAAGTCCTCCGCGGTTAAAAAAGTCTTGAACTAATGATGCAGCAACCCGATATTGTGACTTATCCGCTTCACGATCAACCTGATTATTAGTTTAATTCGTAGGCTCGAATCATGCATCTTCAAATATCCGATGCTGGAACCACGTATACGTACACAACCTATTATATAATCAATGGTGTTGCATGAAGCAGCTGTCGAGGTGAGTAAGACCCTTCTTTTTTTTTTGATCCGCCGGTGAGTAAGACTACGCATGGGAATCGTTTATCAAGGTAGAAGCCAAAAGCCAAATTGAGTACTAGGTGTTTTTAAGTACGGGGAGACTTCAGTTCTTCCTTTTTATATATAGGAGCTTAATTCAGTTTCACACCTAGAGGAGAAGTTGAATGAATTAAGCTCCACTCTCCGTAAACACCATAGGATTTTAATTGAATTTCACTAATCCATTAATATATTTTTCGGTCAATTTGTGTAAGCTGGAGAAAGAGAAGAGAAGATCGATATTGAAAATTAAGATACAAAACTCCCAATTGAAACTCAAATGTCAAAGCTTAAAAGCCTGAGAATTCATTCTTAAGTGTACATTAAGTGTACATGAGATGAGAACATTCCTGGGGGTTCTATTATGAGTTTCTCATAATATTTACATAACTCAAGTTGTTCAGATCAGTTTACGCATAAGTCATAACTAGGTTAATCCCTGAAACATAGCCATGTATAAATTGGCCCCATCAAAAATGATAACGTCTAGGAGGTCTCAAACTTGAGATATTAGAGCGGAGCAATTCCTTAAATCTCAAGCTTGATGGACCAGGCTCACATCTGATATACTCCTATTCACTAATTGGTATAAGCCTTACAAAGCTGCAGCTAGTGTAAATATTTCGTTATCTCCACAACTGCACCCTTCACCACGCACACACCCACACTCATCCCACTTCCTCTCTCTACGGTACTGTCTCCGCCTCGTCGCCACCGTCTCCGCCACTGCCGGAACTCGAATCTTCATGGCTACTTCCACCGCTGGCGGCTTTTCATCTTCATTACCACGTCTACTTTTCGGAACCATGAAAACCCATCTCTCAATTTCCATTTCCGGGGATTCGAAAACAGATTTCCATGGAACCTCGGCCCTGGCCAAGAGATCTGATCCGACCTTCCCAAGAAAGGGTCGAGTCACCTTTCTCTGCCGGAGTTCGAAAACGGCGGTTCCTGATTCCATGAGCTTGGCCATGGATTCTTGGGGACATGAACAGTTCAATGAAAGGGAGTAGTTGAAGAACAAGTTGGATTTGGACGAGATTTCCAGTGTTTCGAGTCGAACTCTAGTGTTGTTTCCTGCAGAGAGATAGCATCTAACAAACACTTGTCCACTGGACTTGATCAAGTAGTCAATGTTTTTCACTCTTGTGATTCTTAGCTCACAGCTAAAAGAGGTGAGATGTTGAGAAACACCCATTTTTTTTGGAGAGGGAGTGATTAGTATTGTTTTGTGATAGAGAGGTATTGGGGTGGTGGGGGTATATATAGAGTTTGCTATAATGTGTTATGTGAGGAATTATTCAGTGTTGTGGGAGCACCGTTACGTAATATCTGAAGTTATTTCACCGTCACTTGTCATACTGATGATCTTAATTAGTATGTGGTGTCGTGCAGCCTTGGAGCACAGCGTCACGGTGTCTTTAAAGCACTGAATATTTTTCGTAGTATGGAGGCCAGGGGATATGAACCAGCTGGGAAGGTGGTATTTGTTTTGACACCCCCACTGGCACTGAGATCTTGTTTTTTGTCATGGAATATCTTAATTAGATCGTTTATCACATTGTTTGGAGTATTATATTCTTGCAACTGGGCATGGAGTGAACCACTTGGAAATACAATACACTTCAAGTTGCCCCACAAAGTGAACCACTAGACAATACAATAAACTTCAAATCCTATGAGATTTTGTGAAAGATTGCAAAAGATTGCACATATGATTATTTTAGTGGCTTTTATGTATAGGTTTTTTAGTTGGCACAGTGGCACTTAGTCAATTATTGGGGTTAATCATGAGACTAATTTAAGTTCTAAACCGACTGTGTTGAAGTGAAAAGGTCCAATGTATGGCTGCAAGAAAGCCGAAGAGACAACAACGGGAAATGCCACACTTAGTGTGGTTGGTACGTTACTCTTCTTTTTAAAGAAAGTCCTGAATTCGAGTCCTCATGAAATAAGTACTCGACCCTGTCGCAACCTATAATATACCTAACCCTAACATCTTACATACCATTTGGCAACAATGAAGAAAAACTACAAAAGATGAAACAAAACCAAACAATAATAAGGCATCGAGAAGTGGAGAAAACTATGAAGGCTCGCATCAACGATGCAATAAATGTTCTTGTGGAGCTTTTGTTGAATATTGAAAAAAGAAACTTTCTACGAATTTTAGCATCACCGGAATAGGTGGTCTAATAGTTGTATGATCACTTGATCGATGTCGTGAGATCAATTCTTATTAATTAAGGAGAAGTTGATCATCCAAATTGTTGGACTGAATTTTCATGTTTTCTTGAATGATATATAGCTAACTTTTATCTCATGTATGAATTTCTACAAATGTTTGCAAAAATTTTGCAATTACTTTCCGCAAAATTCGGTGCTTGAAAAGAAAGGGGAAAAAAAAGACTTGTATGTTTAAATATAACCAGCTGGTAGCCCCAGTGAAGATTCAAGTGGATGCGATAGGCTTTACAACTGAAAAGAACTTAATTATTAAACCGTAAGATCATCCTTTGCAGATACTATGGTATGTCAATTATATTATATACAACATAGTTCCAGGTTATTTTAATTAATTTGTATGGAGAGAGAGAGAGAGAGATTGATTGATTGATTGCCAAAGATCTTATGTACACATTTGATTTTCCTTTGTTGCCTTATCCATTTGATGGGAGAGAATGGGGGGGGGGGGGGGGGGTGTGGCCGGTTAACAAGTTGGTAACAAACTAATGCTGGCCACATATTTGAATAATCAGTAAACCATCAAATGGAAAAGGCACCGAAGGAAAATCAAAAGCGTAGAGATCTTTGGAAATCTCTCTCTCTCTCTCTCTCTCTCTCTCTCTCTCTCTCTATCTCCCTCCATTACCACAAAAGGAGATAGCTCCCTCTCCACTTATACTTGGATTCGATTTTTTTAACAGCAAAAAAGAAAGGTTTTATTAATCAGTGTAAAAGTTACAAAAATTACAAGGACAAGAGTTAGACAACATCATGACCAGAGGAAAGTATCCCAATGGCTTAAGGGACAGCACGCGTGTTGGCTCCATCCGGACCGTCCATGTTCGGCAATGGATGGTTCAAATTTTATCTCGGTCGAACAGATCCCAATTGTTCATCTATTCATTGCCGAGATGAAATCTGAGCCGTTCATTGCCAAGCATGAACTGCCCGGATGGGCCAACACGCAGCATGCACCCTCAGTTCCATATTGCACCCGAACCTCAAGATAGAACAAGGTTGACAAAAACAAAGTAGATTTGAGCTCTTCGATTGAATATTTGATCTCTTGGATCAGTTACGGGTTTTGAGGCCCAAGAACTAGATTTTTCTAGGCCGGAGTACGTGGGCCATGTAAGAAAATTGAGGTCTATAAAACCAATTTGGGCAGGGCCGAAGAAGTTAGAGAGTGGCCGAGGGCTTATTATCTTATATACTTCTGTTTTGGGAAATGATTCTGCCACTCCCCTGCAAATACACTTACAGGGGAGTGGTGTTAACAAAAAAGGGAGGGTCAAAATCAGCAGCCACTATTTTTTACCTTAAGAAAGGGCCGAGGGAAGGCTGAGGATCACTTCGCAGATAGATTTTTGTTTCGCAACCTAGGTGATGATCAGGAGATCACCAGACTTTATTTTTGTAGGATCACGAAGATTCAGAACAATGACATCCATCAAGTTCACTGTCTAGCACAGAGGGAATGGGAGACCCTGCCAAGCAGGGGTGCTTGGCAGGGGTGCCGAGCACATCTCGGCCGTCCAAAAGTGTTTTGGACGGCCCAGATGCAAAGGTACCGAACGGATTTAAAAAAAAAGAAAAGGAAAAGGAAAAAGATGTTTCGATCCGGACCGTTGATTCCGAGATGAACGGCCGGATTGGCCGCTTGGCACCCCGCTCGGCAGGGTGCCGCTCGGCAGGCACCCCGGGTCAGAGGGGGCTCTGGCGACTTTCGGGCATCAACCAATTATAGGAGAACAATTGAAAAACGTTTAATCGCGTAATTTATCCTGAGCTACTAAAGAATTATCGGGCTCCAAGTTTTACGATTGGGATCACCAAAGGTCATTTAAATTTTGCGAATAATTCCGTGGTCTAAGACCTTAGGTTTTGGAATCCTCACGCACCACAAACGGGCTAAGACTAATTGAGGTACGCATGAACCGAATCAACCGCTTTGAGACATTATGAGAAAGAAAATTTATATGCACGTATAGCATGCAATTTTTAAAAATTTTAGACCAAAGATCTCCTACAACCAATTGAATTTTAATATAATTTTTCAGTGCCGAGCGGGTATCATGTGGTGTCCGCTCGCGCATCTGAGCCATCCATTTCATTTTTGAACGGCTCAGATTTGGAGAGAGAAAGTGTTGAGATGAGAGGAGAGAGAGTTTTAATCCGAGACATCCAAAAATATATCGGACGGCTCGAATGTACCGAGCGGATACCACGTGAAATATACCCGCACGGCACTGATAAATCTCTCCTTCCAGCATGGTAGAACTAGTGATTACTGAGTTGAGACAAAACCATCATTGCAGCTTCAATTCACTGGCAAGGGCCCCCCTTTCCCCGGAGATGCTAAAAAGAGAGTGCTTTGCCATGGCCCCATAAAATCTCACAAAATCCCATGGTTAATAATATCTCTACCTAGCAATAAAGTCCTTTTGTAGCATCATTTGAATTTGAGTTTGGAGGGTAAAAATATGCGGATCAGTGTGTCCAATGTGTGAATGACTAAGGCCCCGTTTCTACCGACAAAAAACATTAAAAATTTAGCATTTTATTATTTTGTTTTTACGAATAAATTTTTTTTAGCATTTTATCATCTTGTTTCTATTAACCAAAAAGTTGTCAACAATTTTTTTTTTGCTACAGTAACTCTACTTACAAACACATCACAACTTATTCACTACCGGAAACACCTAGCAATTTCTCAACCACAAATAAATATCTACAAATTTTTCATTACTAGAAACACCCCCTGACTGTGTATTGTGGTAGTAGAAAATAGAAGGGAATTTTTCTCCCCGTTGGAAAAAAGTTTCCCGCTATACGTGGATCAAAATATTCCTTTTTTGAAGAATAATACTCCAGTAACTCTTAGGAGTAATTTTTTTTTTTTTAAAAAAAAAAAATCTCACTCGTTCTTTCTCACTTTCTCTATTGATATTTACTGTTGGAGTGAAAAAGTTCATGATCTATCAATCAAAAAAAATGCGAAAGATAAGTAACTTTATGATGGATCAACATTGATATTGCAAAAGAAGGGAAATCCGGCCTGCGTTGTATCCCCTACTTTTCGTGACCAGAAACTTTAACCCTAAATTTATGCTGTCTCTCTTTTTTTTCTTTTGCATTAATGAATTTCATGTCAGCACTTAAGGATTTGATCACGCTTAAGGTCTCGCCCTCACGAGCCTCACGCGTAAGCGTGTAAAATGACGGTAGGTATGTAGGTGTGATTGTAGGGATTAGACTGAAGTGCATATATACAAATTAGTCCTTGCATTACTCGGGAAAAAAAAAATACTTACTTAAAAAATCATTCGAAAGAATGAATATCTAACTTTTACTTTGATGGGAATTGTCTTTTAAGACCTGCTAGAGATTGATATATACCAAGTGAATCGATCTAATGCGTGAGATGAATTCCCAAAGATATGTTAAGCCATATGGATCGTTATCAAACCCCATCAAACTCTTGTTCTGGCCGATATTTTAATTACTTCTAGAAATATAGGGATTTTAGTTTCTTATTTTGAAGTTAGTATTTTGGTAGTAATTTTTTTGTTCTAGCATAAATTCATAATCCGATCGATGTTATGTTACGTTCAAAAAGGAAGTCAGCAGGTTCCGATTGACTGCTGATTGATAATCCGATCTATCGGTCGATCGATTCGTCTAGTTCCACAAGTCAATAGGTTACGATTGACTGCCTTGCCTAATTTGGCATTTTGGGAAATAATTGATTTGCTTATAACTTTTAGTAGAAAACTCTATTTCGGTTGCCGTTTGTTTTGATAGTTTTCTTATTTCACCTAGTAGTATTTAATTCTGCAGTCTATTTCCATTTTTTTTTGTTGGTAACTTAGGTAATTCCTTTACTATTGGCTTGATTAGCAAGTTTGTTAATTTCTCTGCCCTATAAGTATCATTGTAAGTCCTACGGCAAAACTTGGTTGGTTTTTGATTTGATTATGAGAGTTTTCACTATTCGTGATTTTGTTTCAGAGAGAAAATATTTAACATAAGTAAGTTGATACTCCTAATCTCTTATTGCACAGGTTTTTCGGCTCCACCAAGGGTGTAAGATTATGATTCAAAACTTCCTTCTCATAGGTAACGCAACAGAAAATATTAACGTATAAAATCAGCTAATATCATGAGCACATGAATGAATTGAAGTGTTGAAAACTTTACCCGTGTAAAAACCCATCAAAATAACCTCTCCAAAAGGAAGGGTTTTTTTTTTTTTTTTGGGGTTTTCAGTGCCGAGCAGGTATATCCTATGCGGTACCCGCTTGGCGCATTCGAGCTGTCCGATACTCTTTTGAACGGCTCGGATTGAAACTCTCTCTCTCCTCTCACCCCAACACTTTCTCTCTCCAAATCTGAACCGTTCAAACACGCAATAGACGTCTCGAATGCGCGAGCGGACACCACGTGGTATCCGCTCGGCACTGAAAAATTTTCCGTCATAAATGGTTTGTAAAAAACAAATGGAAAGTGACCAAAATTGAGGTGATAGTTTTTGTCCACAAGTACAACTATGAGCCAGAGAAGACACTTGCGTAAGGGAATAGCTAATGCCTACTAGTAGTAGGAGTACTGCGCTACTACTAATTATTAAGCCTATGCCACCAGCCACGTTCATGTAATATGACTCACTCGTAGGAGTATCTCCCTCCTCCGCACTATACGTATAGCCATAGGTCTGCACATATGGAATAGTACTATACTACTTGGACACCTGTTGCGTGTGTAGTGCGGCACACGGACCGTCGATCTCATAAATCAACGGTTGCGATGTACTTTTTAACTTTGACCGGTAATAAATATCTTTTACCGGTAAAAGATTATTTTTAATTTGAACCGTTGATTGATGAGGTCGACAATTGTGTGCCGCCCTACTTGCGCACTATACAGAGGTGCACTACAGCATCCCGGATAATGTCCATTTCACCCCTCACGTCCATTTCACCCCCCCAATGATGTAGGGTTCCTGCTTACGTAGCCTAAGATGTAAGGATAATGTCCCAAAGAAAAATAAAATAATACTTCCATGTCATTCTCTTAAGAGTACTTAGGAAGATTACATAAGCTTAACCAAAAGAAATACAGGAGCATATAAATTACTTTGAGACCTGTCTTGGATTTAACCACAAAAAAAAAAAAATAGTATGCAACCAATTAACAGTTATTAGGCCCCATTTCGCCAAAATTATTATTTTTTAAGTATTTATTTTTGTTTTACGAGAGAGATCATTTTCTCACAATATATCACTCTTAATTCAAAAAATAAGAAGTTATTTGAAAAATAAATACTTATTTTCTTTAACGAAACAGAGCCTAAATTTTCTTAGGCATATCAAACTTCGCGTGTGCTGTGAACCGTAGGAGGTTTAGTTAATAGTAATAAGACAATAGTAAACCATTAATATGAAACAAAGAGGGCGTAAGTCAAAATATGTAATAGAAATATTAAAGTATTTGTTATTAACCAAGATAAAGATAGTAGTACATTTAAAAATACTATGGTATAATTTTAAAAGGTTTTTTGGTTTACAAAATTAGCTTCGAATTATAAACGTCGTTTTTTTTGTTTGAATTTTATTGTTTTCCTCGTTTATCATTACTTCATACGATCGATATAATAATATGCAAAGACCTAATTTAAAAAAAAAGGGAGGGAAGAGGAAAGATGAGGAAGCATTCTAACATGAGATTGCGGCGCCTAACTATTCCCTGAATCTCGCCACCAATCACTCCACAATATTTATTCTAAAGCATGTTTGTTTATCGCAGTACAATAATTTAAAAACCAATAACCAACAACTCTAGAGAGAGAGAGAGAGAGAGAGAGAGAGAAACAGTGGTCTTTTTTTTTTTGTTCTTTAAAATTCAGTGTATAGATGAGATTGAGAGAATCACAGAACATGAGGTACGAGGAAGAACACTGTTCTCATAACCTGAAGCAATGAACACATAAGTAATTTTTATGATTCGGGTTCGCCATAACCATAAAGGAGTACGATTGTACGAATGTACCATATATATATATATATTGCTCAAATAAACCTAAATTTACCGAACCAAAGAACATGTAAATGAGCAGTGGTAATTCACTATCTGGATATTATACATAAATTATATCCACATACATCCAATCCAGAGTTGGATACTTGTATGATACAGTATAAGGCGTAGCCCAAAAAATAAAAATAAAAAGATCTCCATCACACTACACCTTTTTATAATCAGAAATACTTTGGCAAAAACTACCGTGTTTTAAATACAATCGAAATTATCTTGTTTTTTCAATCAAACAAGACTTCCGTTTCCCTCGTACAAAATTGACACAAAACTAATCGGAGCCGTTCAATTCATTTAAAATAGATTTTTAAGAGTTTCTATAAAAAATCAACTCATTCCAAATATCAATCAGGGCTTGATCAGTTTATGCAATTCTATCCTGTAAAAATTCGAGAAGAACCAACTGAATAAACCGATTAAGCACACACCGATTATCCGAACGAGCTAATTTTTTACGGCTCCAATCATTTGCGTGTGACTACAAAATGAGCCCCTCAAAAAACTTGTGTCAACTTTTGTGCGAGGGCAACCAGACGGGATTTTTATCTTCGGATGTTCATGGATTAAATGGCTAGATAACACTATTAATAGTATTGATGGCACTCCATCAGTTTTGAAACTAGAATTTCAAAGAGCGCACACATAATTTTAAAACACAACTAGGAACCCAACTACGTCTAAATACCATTTGAAACACATAAGTCTACATGCATCAAATGGTTTCGGACACAACTGTGTTTCAAAATATGTGCATGAACTTTATGAATTTCAAAACAAAAAAAGTTTTTTTATCCATAAGGAGAAACATCAAGTAATAGAACCCCATTGGATATTGCATGCACTAATCATTATGTGAGGCCATGCCACCATGTGATCTAGTTTGTACTCCTAACACATAAAGACTTCACATAAATGTGTTATCCAAACAAAATTGTAAAAACAAGATTATGAATTTTTCCCATAGCTTCATTAAGAAAAAAAGACACTAAGAAAACTAGCTAGATATTTACACATACTCCATGATTTAGATGATAAGGGTAAAAGACACATACATATGGTTAATTAAGACGAAGAAAATACACCAATTAATTAACCTCTTCAAGTAATTAAACTCTTAATGCAACCACAATGAGGGTGGTTTTTTTAGTACTAATGATCAGAAGAACATATCCACGATTCGACCATACCTCCACCTCTACCGGCACCAACATTCTCAGACCCTTTTTCGTAATTTCCCTTCCCACCACCACCACTCTGCGAATAGTCAACGTAGCTCCCATTGATTGTCCTCAAATGATGACTCTGATCTCCGCCGTTCAACCCCACTCCACCGCCCCACACTGTCGGATTGACATCATCGCTGTTCCCCGACGGAATCTCCAGCAAATCCTGACCGCTCGATCGGAGGACGGACGGATTCGCCATTGGGGATTGCAGCAGGGACTGGAACGTCAGGATTTGGTTTTGCATTTGGTAATTAACAGAATTCGAATGGGAACCGGTTGAATTGCCGGAAGCGACGTCGTTGCTGTTAGGGCTGAGGAACGACGACGGCGGCGGCGGGGGTTGGAATTTCTGGGCGAAAGGCCGGAGGAGATAAGGCGGCGGTTGCAAGGCGTCGGACAATGGATAGGATCTGGTGGAGGAGGGTGCACCGAAGAGATCGAGTCTGTTTCTAACGAACGGCGAGGAAGATGATGTGAAAGGTGGGGCCGGGATGCCGGTGAACTCCTGAACCATGGCTCGGAAGTTAGTGGTGTCGGTTGTTAGGACCGTTGTGGGAGCACGCCGAGAGGCTCTGGACCGTTTTTTGGGGTTCCGTGCGAGGTGGGGTTGGACCAGGTCGGTTTTCGGGGGGTCGAAGGGAACCGTAGGGGATGAGGAGGAGGAAGTGAAGAGGGCGGCACCGGAGGAGGAGGGGAGGGGGAGGGAATTGTAGGTGCAGTTTATTGGGGACTTGGACCATATCGGGTCGAAATTGGGCAGTGGGTTCGGGTCGAAGTAGTTCGGGAGCGGGTCGAAGAGGGTTGAGTTGTGGTGGTGGTGCGGTTGTGATGGTGGTGGAGGGTTGGAGAGGTGAGCGAAAGCCGAGAGCGAGTCGGCGCGTGACGAGTCGTACTCCTCGTCACCGCCGCTGGATGACTGGATGCTCCCACTGTTTCCGGAATCCATGTTCTAGAAAGAGAATAAAGTAATGGAGAGAGCGAGAGAGAGAGAGATTCGGGGGGGTGGAGAGGGATTTTGCTTACAAGTTACAAACTGAATTAAAGGAGAGAGAGAGAGAGAGAGAGAGAGAGAGAGAAGGAAATTCTGGAAGGGGGAATTCAGAAAGTACCTTTGCCTTTAATACGGTGTGATCTGCAAAAGAAAAACAGATGCCTTGGAATGCTTTATTTTACCTTTGACGTTGTGGGGGGGGGGTGAAAAGGGTGTGGCGTAAAGAAGAGAACAAGCGACCCACGGAAGGTGTAAATTGAAGGTTGCAGAAGAGAGAGATAGAGATATGTGTTTGGGAGTGATGGAGGACTGTGTTTTGGGATTTTATATGGGTTGGATTAGGGTTTTCAAGGAGGGGAGAAAAGGGGGGAAGAGAGTAGAGAGAGAGAGAGGGAAGATGATAGTACTAGTATGTACTCCGTAGGTTTTAACCATTTTCATCTGAAAAAGTGAGGCGGCTTCCGCTCATGTTTCCCACTCAAAGGATCAAAGTGGGGTCTCTCTCTCCATATGAGGTTGGATAACAACCGGTCAAGGAGAGAGAGAGAGAGGGTTATGGTTTAGAAGATTATGAGAGCTAGTGTGAACAAGGGTGGAGAAAGATCATCCATGGTTTACAGTACTAGTAATAAAACGGACTTGCTGAATTACGAAAATTACAGCCAATTAAATAAACCAGTCCAGTAAAATTACTTTATCTCCCATCTGGGAGGGAAGGAAGGAAGGGTTAAAAAGTGAAGGTGGGTAGGAAGTAGACACCAAAAAAGTAGCGGTTATGGGTTGTTGAAAGCTATGGCGGAACAAGGACCCAACATCACCATCCTCGTCATCAATCATCATAATCACTCTTCATTATTATGACTAAAAAAACACCCACTAAAATTACAGTACCAAATTTAAACCAAAGTTACCAATACAAAACTTAATTAAATAAACACAAATAATTAAGTTGAACTTAACTAGTACTCTATGATGATTAAAAATATAAAAAGAAGAAGAAGAAGAAGAAGAAGAAGAAGGAGAAGAAGTTGAACTAAGGATGATGATTACAAAAAAGAAAAAAGTTGAACTAATGTCCTTCCGGTCATTTTTGTAATCCATGCACCGTGCTCACGACTTAGGGTTCCTTAGAAAATTAGAGAAAGAAATTGAAGGGAAGAGAAAATTAATCCAAAAAATGTTCCTCTTAGTTGAGATTAATCACTTTCGCTTTTTTTTTCCTTCTTATTAATTTTGTCTTTCATTTCATAGCTTTCTAAGAAAATGTAAAACGTCGTGAGTAGAACCTTATTCTCCCAGTTTTGCAACGAACTATATTGTTTGATCTCATTTTATTTCCCCTTTAATAGTATTAAGTACTTACACTCCATACTACTAAGGGAAATAAGTAATTATTTTTAAAAGAAGTAATTATTTTTTGAATTAAATGTGATATATTGTGAAAAAAAAAACCCTTTCTTGTAAAATAAAAACCTTAACTGAACAGGACCGATGGTCAGAGCTTTGAATTTCACAGTGAAAGGGGATGATTGTTTTCATGTTTCCCTGCCAAAAGCGAGGTGGATGATATTAGCTGAATTTGTGTGGGTAGTTTGGTACCTTCCTAGGAACAAATATGTTGACTTTCTTGGTTGCTTTTTCTTTTATTTCCTTGTTTTTTTTTTCTTGTGATGTTTCTTTATTAATATTAAATTAATATTTTCTCTTTGAAAAAGAAAATACTATATCATGAGTTGTTGTCTCTATTTCATTAATGTATATTAAGCTTAAATTAAATACTATCAGGTTCCTTAGTTACCACAGTCATTGACCCAGTCACGGAGGTTTGATGACAACAGTGTTTTACAGGGGAGATAATTAAAATGAAAATATTCTGTGAACAAAAAATTACTTTTTTATTGGTATGAGAAAAACTTCAGAAAAAGGAACCAAGAAAGACCGGGGTCATAATTGAGAACCCACTGAGAATCTTTTTACCACAGAGTATTCCTCCACTGAATTATACTATATAGGTGCAAAAATCATGACAAAAATCTCTCGTTATTTTATACTTTTACCACCCACTATTCAACTTTCTTGTATAGCAACCAAAGGGGTTTATCTGAACATTAACTTCTGGACCCCGAAATTAATCGATTTGCGAATAAGCTAAGGCTGGGTTTGGCTTAGACTTTTTTGTTTGTCTTTATTCATTTTTTTTTGTATATTTTAGTTTTGCATCAAATTTTTGTGACTTATTGACCCGTCTCGACAAGAGGAATCAAAAAAGTACAAAATTATGATCGAAAGTCATAATTTTTTGAATAAAGACAAAAATAAGTCAAAAAGGACATTTTTTTATTTATTTTTGTCTTTTTGAAAAACTTGGACATCCATTTATGAAAAGGGCAAAAAAGAAGAAGACAGTTCTTATACAGCAGTAAATGCTATCAACATCAAGTTGCTAATGTTTTTGCAACTGGGGATTTAGTAATTAATTACAACCTAATTAAGCTTTTGGATGGATAGATCAGCTCAACCAAAACCTCTAAGTTCGCTGCAACCATCAGAACTAAAAGTGAACCAGCATAATTAATTTCCTTGCTTCAACCTAGTTTCCAAATTAATTTATGGGAACGGCAGGTGAGACGTTGAGAAAAGATTGTCTAATTATTCTAATTAAGCCAAATAGTAGCCGCGTATTAACCAAAGAAATAAAATAATATCCGAGTACCAGCTGGTTATCGAAGTCCAAACAAATTAATCCGAGACCCATAAGAGCTACAACGCTAAGAATAATTATATGCCCATTCGAGACCTAAACCCAAGTTAAGCAAAAAGCCAAACACGGAAAAACACCCATTGGGACAGATGGGTGTTCCCAATAAAAGTCCAAACAAACTACGAATCATCTTCTTATTAACCCGATCGAACAGATGTATGGTTTCTATTCGCCGTAAGTTGACATTTCAATCTTTCTGTTCTTGTCAAATAGATGTGTTAGAAAAATTATACTACGGAGTAGTATAATTCTTGTATTACTGTAATAATCAATGAAACGAGGAAACAAATATCGATAGAAGCATAAATAGGTAAAATCTTAAAATAGTAGTATGAAAGATGATCAAGCCTAGCACATATTTTAAATATTTTCAGCGTACATCTTAAAGATAAGTGAGCAATAAGATATTCGTGTTATATATTTACCCTCTTCAATATTCGAAATTAATCATGTATGGCAAAGCCCTTTAGTATAGTGCTATCAAAGTTAACTTCAAAATATAGTTTGATAAAAGTTTCATTATATGTATCCATTTGTTGATCCTCTCATACTACATTTACGCCTTGATATATCAATCTGTGAGACCCCAACTCAGTCCACCATCGGTGGGTATAGAAAAGTTAGAGTTAATATATAAAGGCATGCACGTGTCGAACTATTGTACAACTCAAAGTTAATCTTTTGAGCCACGGCTTAACTAGGATTAACAGGTCGATCAGCTGGTTCGGGTCATTATAGTTGGCATCAGAGTCACATCATGACCACCAGGCGAAGGTTGCTGGGCTAATACTGTTGGGAAAATCTCGGCATTTACACGAAATCCAGAGAACAATTTCCATTGATAATGAGCAATTACATAATCGAAATACAAGAACAAAAACAGATTGAAACAGAATATGAAGAACGAGATACAAACTGAATCTTTAGGATTGAAACCGAGGCCCGTGTAATACCACAGTCACCTTAAGAAATATTCGCCGCCTACCGTGGGTGTTGTAGGTTACGTCGGCGACTTTCTCCCAGGGTTGGCTCGGTTGAACCGCAGGCCGTCGGAACACCACCGAAGACCGCCTTGGCGAACTGACTACCGCCTGCCTCTCTCTCTCAAGAACGGATATAGGAATATACTGAAAGGTTGCGAATTTGCTTGTGCCTTCTCCAGAAACGTGAGCCCCCTTTTATAGAGTGAGGGAGGCCTATGGAGATGAATGCTGCCAATGAATTCTGCCAATGAATAGGGAGGTTATGGGAGTAATGCACCATCATGAGGAGGGTTACGGGAGTTACAGAATTCCACAATTCAATACGTCTATTGATTGTGGTGCGTCCAGATTCAACGAACCCGGAACGAGCACGGTTGCCTCGAGAGACCCTCCGGTAGCCCCGATTTCATTCATCTGAAAATCTGTAAAAATTTCCAACAAATACAACGAGGGCACTTGTTGCATCATAAGGTGAGAAGATTGTTGAAAACCCATCTTTGAAAATTAGTTCTACCTCAGGAATTTCTGAAAGAATTAAATGGTATATAAGGATTTGCAAGCAACTACTGTATAACTTAAGGTTAACATTTTGAGCCATGTGGTTAGATTAAGAGTTAAGCAAGTAAGTTGACACGGCTCATTACAGTTGGTATCATAGCATAACCTTTTTTTGCTAAGCAAAAAGAGTTTATTAATCTTTATAAGGATTACAAAGATTAAAAGGACCAATGGCACACCAGCAAAAGCCACCCAAGGCCTAACAGAAGGCAAGACGCCAACTAAACACCAAAAGAGCCACAAAAGTAGCAAAGGAAAATCCCCAGCCACCCCCACAACAGCAAAAACCTCCTACTGCCCCGCAAAAACTACATCGCTACCTCATCCTAATCAGCAGAAAACCCCAAAACTACCTATCCTAATCACCAGAAAACCCCAAACCTGCCTAAAACTCGACATCAAAAAGCCAGAGAGAGAGAGAGGGTTCCTCGAGATCATCATCATCCCCCGAGATAGATTCTTCCTCATAGTCGTCAAGAGCTTGGATTCTTTCCCTTAATTCTTCCTCTTGTATTTCAACAAATCTTTCAAGTTATAATTCCTCCCACTTTTTATTTCAATGCCCAATTTTGAACCAATATCTAACATTTTGCGAGCTTCCTTAAAGAACAAAGAGGAATAAGGGCCCTTTTTCTTTCTATCATAGCATAACCTTGTCTACATGGTGGGGGTCATCTCTAGGATCTGATACGAGAGTTTGTGAGACCCCAACTCAGTGGGTGTAGAAGTTGGAGTCATATATAAGGACACAGGTCGAGCTACTGTATAACTTGATACTAACCTTTTGAGTCACGTGGTTAGACTAAGGGTTAGCAGGTCAGCTGGCGTGAGTCATTACATGGGACTAAAAAGTCTTGTTTGTATCGCCCAATCGTCGATTGCTATGTATTACTGTCCATTCACACCAGTTCATCGCTGCGACGACCAATATTCAAGTATGATTTTCCCTAAAAAGTTTGTCTAACTTAAAGACTTTAGACATTGGATGTATGTAAGAAGAATGACTTATCTGAAAATTAATTTGTGTTTCTATGGACTACCCATTATTTCGTTTAGACAATAGGAGAAACTTAGCCTCAATACTTACTACTCCCTCTATTCCATTTTGTTTGCTTATGTTCTCTTTTTGGACTGTCCCAAATTGTTTACAATTTTTCATAATTAGAAACCACAAATGAGCAAAGTTCCAATTATACCCCTTTAATGTCATTGTACAATTGTACTTTACACAACTAATTAAAGTTATTGTACTTTTCTAAAGGGTATTTCTCGAAATATAATCACTTTTCAACCCAAAAACTTTGAGTCAACAGAATGAGAGAATTCCCGTAATAAGCAAACCAATCGAGATGTATGGAGTAATATACTAGAACCTATGGTTAATTAGGTGATATACGTATTGTTCTATACTCCCAATACCGTTGCACGTGTTGATACTGCTTTCTAAAACCTAGGCCACAAGTGTGATATCTCCCTATTGTATGTATGACTAGTCGCCACACATAAGCGACAAAGACATACTGTGAAAGTTTCTCAAGAAAGAAACTTGATATCTAAAATTATTGGAGAATTAATTTCTGAAATTGGGTGGCTTTTTTTTTCAATTGTTCATCTGGAGATCATTTTTGTCATTATGACGAGGTATTCTCCACATATTTATGGAGATCGTTTAGAGATATTTACGAGCTTTGAACTACTCATGTATTGATGGGTGTTTGTTTTCATGTTTCCTTAAGGGAAGTGAGGTGGAATATATCCTACATTCACAGGTTTTTGTTTGGTAGTAGTACAATTGCCAACTACTAAAATTTTGACTTTTTTGGTTACTTCTCTATTTTTTTTTTCTTTACTGCAATATTTTACTATCTTAAATAAGATTTAAATAAGTTAACCTGCACGTTTTCTCTTTTCGTTGATTTAAAAAAAAATAAAAATAGCACATGTCCCCAAAAGGGTAATGACTCGGTGACCCTAAAACACCGTCATATTGCGTCCCAACAGCCTCTGCACCACACACCACACCGTATTCATGGCTCCAATAGGATTCAATAATTTTTACCCCAACAAGTGCCAAGCCAGGAGGCAGAAACCCTAAACCGAATTCTCTGTTTGATTTACACTTTTACGTACTGTTTCAAACACTGTTGTTTTTCTAACACTCAAAGCAGTACTTGACAGTCCGGATGTTAATGAAATTTTTTCGGAATAATTTTTGCTAACATCCGGACTGTCCAAACAATTTTGGACTGTCGCAATTGACTCCATAAACAGTTTTTCACGAAAAGTGAAAAAAGATTTTCTCAAACAAAAAACAAAACAGTACTACTGCTTCAGTTCTTTACCGTTGTTGACAGTCACAGCTTCCATGTGGAGTACTATCTTTAAGCTATCATCAGACCGTCCACATACAGCCAGGTGGCATTTATTTATTACCCAAATGCCGTCGAGTATATAGATTGCTTGCTCCTCTAGAACTTCTCCATGTACTTCACTGTTTTAGCATATACTACTGTACATGACGTGGAGTGATTGGACTTCCATCATTTTCTTTCCATGTGAGGGAAATATTATCAAGTGCTGTGGAGTACCGCGACGAGGTGTTCTGGACGGCCCTCTTCAAGATCTTTATCATAAGGGGACGTTTCTGCTAAGCTAGAAGTTATACGCGGACTACTTCTTTAAGTACGTTGTAGTCAAGTTGTTTCTACTAAACTAAAAGTTATGAAAAATATGTTTTGGGTTTTTAGTTGAAAATGTGTTTGATGTTTTAGTTCAGTGAAAACAATTTAATTTTTGCCGAAAACTTTTAAATTTAGTATGATCAACTTTACAAAAGTCAATAAATTGTAATGCAATTTTTTTTTTCTTTTTGTGTGGTGAAAACAGGACCTAAATGCGTAACTCCAATGCGGTGAGAAAGTTGAATACTAACGATCCATAATTCTGAACCAATTTTGCTGCGGAGTGGGTAATTTCAAGTATTTTTCCAAATTAAACCATATCTATAGCGCTTATACAATACTTTTTCATGGTTGGAAAAGTATTGAAGAGAGAAAAGTATTACTCGATAATCCATATCATTACACTGATCAGCTTCCAACAAAAAAATAATTTACAGGGCAGTACTTCCATTAAAATGGAAAAAATTACACCAGTCTATCATACTAAGTTTTAAACCTGCATCACACATCAAATGTTTTAACTTTTAATTACCGACAGGTAAATAGCGTACGTACATACCACTCAACAACATATTGTTGTATAAATAGACTTTTTCACTTGTCGATATTGTTGTATCGCGATATACTCGTGAGAGTAAGACATTGCATGTGTATTAGTCCACCCACTACGTATTGATTTGTTTCTCTTTTAGCAGATTGGTTCACAATCGCTACACAGCACTACTCGACCACTACGGTCGATATGGGCCCTCAACTGTTATTTTGTTTGAATTAGTTTTTTTTTAAAATTCGTGACCTCTACGATGAATTCTTGGTACGTATTATTCGATGATTTTACTGATATCTTACAACTGATGCAATTACGTGATTTTGACATTCCACATACAGAGTACTATACTAAGTTCCAAATATTGTACAGCTATATATTTGATTTACCCTTATTCGAAAGATTTTGGTCGATAGTTAAACAAATATATACATCTCTCCGTAAAAATATGAGTTATCAGATCATTTACAAATGAATCTCAGAAACTAGCATTTTTTCTGTTCAGGTCACGAATTTCTCAGAAGTGAAGAATTCCTCCTCACAACTGATGCAGTTACGTGATTGTGTTGTTCTACATATTATACTAAGTACTTCCAAATATTGTACAACTATTTGATTTACCCTTGTTCGAAAGATTTTGGTCGATAGTCAAACAAATATATATATATATATATATACATCTCTCTGTAAAAATGTCAAAACAAATATATACATCTCTCCGTAAAAATATGAGTTATCTAACCATTTTCAAACGAATCTCACAAACTAGCGTGTTTTATGTTCAGATCACGAATTTCTCAAGAGTGGAGAATTAAATGGGAAATGACATACTTTTGTACATACATTTCCGAAAAGTAATTGAACCCCAAAAAACGAACAAGAATACCTACAAAAAATCCCTTTAGAATCAACATACTCGTGATTAATTGTAGCCGCCCAAATAAATTCCCACCTTCAAATATATTCCCCAAATCAGAATTTAATGGGAACCACTTATGGGAATATTATTTTTTTATATCTTCTTTCATTCCTTCCCTACCCTCTAGCTTATTATTGTTGGGATGATCGATCAGATAATCTTTTTTCCCTTGTAACTTTTGTGATTTGATTGACAAATACTAAATTGATTCATCGACGTACATAAAATGCAATGGAAATTAACCTCATATATATCACCTAATGTTGGGTACCGTGGTCGAGATCGAGTTACGAGGCCTGACTGACTATTAGCGCAAAATTTGTCCGATTTTGCCGTAAATATTACATAGAGTGAAAAATCTTAAACGTTGCGTGTGACTTCGGTAAGTGGAATAGTGTTTTACCACGTGTGCCCATATCATCCAATACCTTGGTATATCAAGTTGAATTTTCTTAATCATAACGTACCTAACCTCAAAGGGATTTTCTTTTGCTTGTAAAAAAACTGTTTTGGTAAGTGATTAGACACCACTAAACTCTGCCTTGTTCTTTTTTTCTTTTCATCCTATTGACTTAGAATCCGTTCCAAAACACCTTCTTAAAAAATAAGTACTTATTTCACATTTTCAAACTCAAAAATAATGTAAATGAAAAATAATTTTTTCGATTTTTTTTTTGCACCGTATTAAGATCTTTCAAACAAGATCCATATTGCATATTTTTAGATTTCAATAAGCCCATCATTTTTTAACTTGTAATTATCTTCTTAAAAAATAAATACACTTATTTTGCGTTCCAGAACGGGCCTTAAATGGTTTTTTCCCCCTTTCGGCACATAATTGTTTATTGCTCTCTCTGAGAGTGTCGGTCAACCAAATACTATTAGTTTTAGAATTCCAATGTCACGATTAAATTATTCCAAAATGACCAAAGTCTGTACGTACCAGTCAAAAATTATCATAAGGTTTTTAATGTCTCCTTTTTGAATACTAGTACAATAAAATAGTTGAACCTTCAAAGTTCAAACACAGGGGGTTTGTTTGTTTCCTTTTGAATTTATGAGGGTAGGTATTAATGGGTATCTTTTTCCTAGCTTCTCCCTAGGAAACGAAAAAAAAAACAGAAGAAGAAGAAGCATCATTGAATAATTGAAGTCCTCTTTCCTCCATTGGAACCTTCTGTTTGTGAAAAAGACCTGCAAGCTTTTTTTAACAAGAAAAAGTTGAAAATTTGATGGTTTCCCTTTTTAGGTAAAAAAAATAAAAAATAAAAATTGATGGTTTTCCATTCTAAGGTATTAACTCAAGCATGCACATGTGTCTAAAGTGCTTATGAAGTTGGGGATTGATCTTAACCTGCCTTATAAAGCGCTTATTGAATCAGATGGGAGGCCATAGTGAGGAAATGTTCTCCCTCTCTAGACCCACCTGCTGATATATCTGCTATTATTCTTGAATATTGTTTAGCTATGAAAGATTTTTTTTTTCTTCGTGTGAGTTTGGTTTTGTAAAAACGCGAGAGTAATATCTGCACATTGTTGTGCTCAAAAGGCTCTTTTGAATGGTTGGTCCGGTTTGTAGACATCCATTTTGGCCCCGTGGAGTTCCCAATTATTTGATATTTAGGCCTTTGCACCTACCAGATTGAAACAAAAAAAGGACTTTACTTGTATGTAGGGAGTTGACACTTTGAATCTTCAATTTCTAGGGCAAGAAAAACAAATGAAACGATAAGAAAATAGTGTGGAAGAGCTAGCTAAGTGTTGCCCGTTTTTAATAAATAGAGAGATAAGTGCAAGGGAACCAAGTTTCTGTAGCAGAAGCATCGTTTTAAATATCTAGACCCCTTTCCCACCTTCTTCATCAGGCATCAGGGAGCGTGCGGTGACCGAAAACTATTGTATAAATCAATAAAAATTTCAAGAATCATACATATTGATTGACACATGCTTGACGATTTCTTAGTCCTAAATTATTGGGTTGCTCCAAGCGTAAGGCGGAGACCGACGTAACATAATATTCGGTAAGACCGGAGTCGAATCCACCAAGACGGTGATGTGTGCTGATTAAAAACTCGGGTTGTTACTAAACTGGCTCTTAGGTAGCCACCCCTTGTCGAATGATTGGGATTAACTAAAACTTAAGGAAACAACTATTCTTTTCAAATAATTAAAAGGAGGTACGGTCGTAGGGTTCATAGCACTCGCAACCAGTTCGGATTAACCTGCTCCATTCAGTGTTCTTGAAACGTTCGATTTTAGTGAGAAAAAGATACCCCGAAAGATGCGAACCCTTAGGGTCACCGTTCACCCATGCGCAGCGAAGAATGAGTTTTGGACCCCCATTCCCCCGTTTACATGGGCTCCGACGATGCCTGGGTTCGTCTCACGATTGTTCTTTACTAACCTAAAATTACTTTTTTTCATTGTTTGAAAACAGGAGGAGTGTCCGAACTGATCACGGCGTGCTAATTACCCCGCGACCCTACCTATACGACTACTCACTAATCATTGCGCAAGAACCAGAAGAAACCCTAGATTGCATCATGCTTCTATTTCTTGGAATTGAAAATAAACAAAAGATCTAAGTTAAACAAGAACCAACGAATAACTTTTATAAAGAACAAAAATTAATTCACCTTGAACAAATCTACGTAGAAAATCAAATCATCTATCTTCAATTTTTTTTTCTGGTCAAACGGAAATTCATCTATCTTCAATTTGGCTCTTATACACCTTGAACAAATCTCCAACCATATGAGGACTGAAAATTCGGTGCTCTCTTGCTTTCCAATAACAGCTTGGGCCCACGTTCAAATTTGTCCCTTTCATTATATTTTCCTTCAGTGAAGGTCTAATCCCACGGCTAATTTGACTTGTGAATCGTTACTCCGTACAGCAATTCCACTTGATTGATCCGAACGGCCGAGTATCAAACACCGTCTTATATTTCCATTAACGCAAAAATTAAGCATTAAAACTCCAAGTAATAATATAAATAGACGTAGCAATGATAAATTAGGAGGTGCGTATATGAACATTTACGCGCCTATCAACACACATTTACAACAGTAATACGAAGGACCCATAAACATGGCACTAAAATTACGTGTGGACGTTACGCATTCATATCAAGGTGATTGCGTAAGCGTGTGTGAAAGTTTATGGTCTTTATAAAAATGCGAAATACTAACTGGAAATAATTTGGGTGGTCTGGTGTCTCTCAGTAGTCAGTAGTAGTAGTACTTGACGAGATTGAGGAAGTGGGTGTACTATTCGTGTACAGCTAAATTAAAATGTGGACATTTGTGCTTGTGGCCGGCCAGAGCAATTGAGGTTTGACTGTTGACTGGTCTACTTGAATGATCCTCATCTCCCATATGGAAAAAGCACATGGATCTTTGATCGATCCCATGTGTATGTCTCTGTCCACTGATCAGAGCTAGTCTGATCTTTATTCATTGATTGCCATTTGCCAATACCCATATGTTTGACAAATATTGTTTCTTTTACTTACGAATCTCTACCAACCATCACTGACAACTGCCAAGAGGAAGAAAAGAAAAGCTTGGAAGAATCCCATGGATATTACTTGTCTGAATTGTGAATAGTTTAACAACATTTTTGGGGGCCAAATTTCATACGAGGTTTTGATCTAGCTTTAATAAGCTTCCCGGCCGTTATCTACCATGAAATTGATCGATTCCCAAGAATCATTCGATGCATGCATTATCAAAACCATGTAAAGTACATAATGACAGGCGAAACTAGAATCATGTATGGGGTCAAAATGCACGAACTCTTGCCGGAGGGTGCTGTTTATGGGAAAACTTACTATTTGTCTCAATATGATGGGGATTTTCATAAATTTCGAGGGTACATGGCTCTTACTGCTTTACCTTTGTCCAAATGGCTTGTAGCCTAATAGTATTTTCTTGTCCTTCCCATATGGTCGTTTGTGATTCTGAGTAATGGACAGTCTTTGGGCTTTTGTGGACTAAAAAAAAAAAAAACTCGAAATATGCGAAAAAAAAGTTGCTAGAAATTAGTAGTAGTAGTAGTATAATTTAGAAAAAGTTTGAAAAGTGAGTTGGGCCCACCAAGTGGTATAAATCTGGAAAGTAAGTGTAAAAGGCTGGGCCCAAATTATGCCCATTGGAATAACCCAACTGTATGAAGGATCTTTAGTTCGGTTTGAGGCCCACTATCGATCCGTTGGGCTCAAAATCAGGAGCGTGTGTGGGCTTGGGACTGGACTAGACCCACACTAATCTGAACTTGGTGGTCTTTCCCAATTTTCAGGTCAGAATTGAACCAATATGTGTTTGGTTCTCGCCGGTGTGTTCGAGATCCGTTTAATCTTTATTTTCTTGTTAAAGATTAATAAAATTGTTTTGCCTTTTCAAAAATGAATTGAACCAATATGTGTAAGGGTGTGTTCCACAGTTCCGCTAAAATAAGTACTTCTCAAATAAGTGCTTAAGCTCCGTTCCGCTACAGAAGAAAATAAGTACTTATTTTTCAGACCTGTTAGAAAGATTATAGTATTTATTAAACCCAATCCCCCTTTTCTTGGGAGAAGGTTCACTAATATTTCTCATTGAGCTTGGAGAAAAAGAAAGCACAACGACGCCGTTTGTCCACGGTGCCTTTTTCCTCAACAATCAGCAGCCAGCACCCAAAAAGATGGTTTAAAAGCCCAGTCTGCAAAATTTGGGCGGTTTCGTGTTGTGAGGGAAAGGATGGGAGGAAAATGGTTTGTCTCTGTGCTTTGAATTAGCGATATCTGAGCTACCCATCAACTATATAGACTCGGGTCATATGTAATCAACGCCGATAAATCATAAAACCATGTCGGTGTCAAGATTTCTTTCCTTTACCTCCAGGAACCGCTCCTCACAAACTCTGAATCTACTTAATCGGTGAGTCTTTTTACGTATGTATGTATGCATGTATGTTCGTGTATATATTTTGGGATTGTTGTTCTTAATTTGTTGCTCTTATTGTTGTAGAATGTACTCGATGTGGGGATTTTCCCATTAGGCAACTACTGTTGTGCAGTCTGCCTCGCGTGTTTTTGATCCCTAAACAATTCCATTAGAATGCCCTTTTGTTATTTGATGGAATTTGGAGTGGTATCTGCCGTAGTGTGCATTTGGGTGTTTTCATTCTATTATTTTTTTCTTTCTTTTTATTATTTGCAATTTGAATTGGCTGCCGTTTAGACGGGCGTTCCTGTTACTAGGTGTGAAGCTGCTTTGTTTGATTGGGTTGATTTTTTATGAAGTTAGATTACAAATCATGTAGGAGTGTGTTTCAGACGTTTGAATGCAACGGATTGGTGGATAGACAACCAATATTACGAAACATGTATTTTGATATCCAGGTGGTGGGGCCAACTTGCGCACACCCGACTAGTCTCTGGACCCTGAAGTTAACAACAGGACAAACCTAGTATCTCCAAAGGAGTTAATAGCACCTGGGAAACTTTTGGAGGGAGCAAAACCCCAAGTCCCATGCCTTAACCCCTTGGGATGTGTTACTGGTAATCCCTCCATTATTAGTCCGTTGGGAGTGCTCATCTTATGAGAGTACGTATCCCCTCATTATTAGGCCAACCAATCAAACGGGACCTAGATTTCAAGTGATCATGTACTGAAGTGTAGACACTCCATGACCTAGATAGGATTTTGGGAACTCTCATTCTTGGTGATTTGCAAAAAAAGATCATCATGAGTTGTAATAGTTTGTTTTCTCGTACAATTTGAAAACTCATGAAAATAGTGTAGGTTGAGGATATTCGTTTTGTTCACCCTCCACTTAAGAGGGTGAACATTACCCTCCTTCCTATTGGTTGAAATGGGGTGGATCCCACCATAAAGTGATGTTATGCTTACCAAAAAATGTATTGCACGGGTGGGACCCATACCATTTTAACCAATAAGAGGGAGGGTAATGTTTAAAAGAGGGTGAACAAAATTGCACTCGGATACTTCATTCCTTGCCTTGGTCTTCACTCCAGCTAACTCAGAGGTCAATGAGATTGAAAGATTTAGAGTAGGCAATGACCTCCAATTTCCCCACCCCCCCCCGCGCGCGCGCGCGCGTCTGTTTTAGTGATGAGTGATCAATCTAGTTGCCTTCATAGGGAGTGATGATTTAGCTGTAACATGGCAACTACTAACGGTGAATTGAGACATTCATCTAGGATGGAGCTCTTCTTCTTCTTCTTCTAAATATTTGCCTAACCCTTATTGGTGCGAATTGTCACTTCACATCACTAAGTAACAAATACAGTTTGACCTCAACATTGTTGAATGGGAATTTTCTCGTAAACGGGGTGGATTAGTAATATTTCACCCCCAAGATTGTACTTGGACCTCTTCTGGATTTAGTAAACCATTTAATCTGATGTACTTAATCTATTTTTCATAAATGTGGTGGCCTAGTAACTTTTTCGTTGCCAAGATTGTACTTGGAACTTTTCTGTATTTATTAACCTACTTAATTTTGATTTAAATGCTATGCCGACCAACATAATCACCCACCATAGCAGGTAACTAGAGTCCATGACCAAATTACCAATAGCTCTAATGGCAGAATCCAATAAAATTTGTTATACCTTGAACTTAACTTATTAAACGCTCTTAACTAATGTATAATGTAATACAAAGTAACTTTTGTATTAGTGCAAATCTTGAAATTGAGCCAAAGTTCCAAATTCCTTTTGTTTATTTCTTCTTATTTGGGCCTTTAATGGTTTCATCTTTAGCAAGCTATAGCTTACTTAATAATGGTTTTTTATGTGAAGGTCATAAGTTGGGCTTCAAGCCTCTCTCTCTCTCTCTCTCCGCTTCTTTCTCCTGTTAACCTGTGTTGTCTGATGTTGTATTAAATTATTAACCAATATACTTCTGCTGTAGTTTTGGTCCATCTAGGAGGTTTCATTGTTCCAGTTACATGAGATCAGCAAAAAGGACTACTATTGCTCCTCAGTTGCCTGAGAAAACACCAAGTTCTCATTCATGGCGTAGATATATAATTGTATGCAATCTTGACTCAATTACTAAATTGCAGTTTTTCTGAATTCCCAGACTTGATGTGTCCTAGAATGTTTAATGTGGACTTTTGTACTTGTGCATAGCTTTCCTTGGTGTTCAAATCCATAAAATCCCTTATTTACACTCTAATGTTTTTAAATTTTTTCCCTGCAGCCAACCGCTTTGCTTGGAGGAATAGGAGGAGTGGTATTTCTTTTTCACTTTAATGATGAGAGGAGGGCAATTTTGAAAGGTGTACCGTATTTTCATAATTATTCTGTTATCTTCTTTCAATCACGTAGTGCTGATATGGCTGGCTCTTATAGATGGAACTTGGCATTTTGTGGTTGAATACTTGCACAATTAGATTGAATACTGGCTCCTATAAACTGCAGTGGTAGCATGTATGTTCTTTGTAGAGGCACATGTTTTTGTCAAAGCCCCTCTCTCTCTGAGACCAGTGGCCTAGTAACTTTTTCGTTGCCAAGATTGTACTTGGGTGTATTGGTGGAGGCGCATACATGACATATTCATTGTCCTTATATACAAAGGTCCATTTGTTGTCATTTTAGTTTGAGGAACTACAAATTGCAAATTACATCCCTTGAGTTCCTCGATTTTTGGAGGTATTGGGTGCCGTTATTTTATCAGTTGAACTTTATTACAGCAGCTATTTTGTGCATCATCAGTTTCATGTCTTGCATTATTTGGGCCTATTTGGTTCAGGGACAGGAGTAACTGTTTGTGTATCTGTAGTCTTCTGATAGATGAATAGTACTTATTTCTGATTTGGTTGACTTGATATACCAAATTGGTTGGTAAACTGTCTAAATATATGCATATAGATCCTTTGGAGATGGTCACAGATGTTGGAATATCACTTATGGAATTGTTCAGTCGACCAACTCAGCCAAGAAAACGGTTGACTGTGTTTACTCACCTTTCTCCCCTCCCACACTCTACATAGTGACACCCTGAACTTGGCTCTCTTGATTTCTTCAATGTGCTTTTTTGTTGTAATATTTTATCATGATTTCTGACCATACCTGGGGTCTTTAATTGTTTTTGGTTCTCATTGAAGTTTCAAGCTGGAGATTGCTCCTTTGTGTTATCTTCATAGAGTGAGATAAGCATCTGCCGGCCTTTTAGGAGTCATAGACTCATAGCTGAGAAGAAAAATTGGTATTATATATGTATGACCTAATATTGGCTAAATTCCTGAACTTTTTCTTGCACTGGTCCAGGCCAGGGTGCCGACTGTGACAGATGTACAATCAAGGGTCCAATAATTGGTGGACCTTTCACTTTGATGGATACAGAGGGTCAGTTGGTTACCCAAAACAATCTTCGGGGAAATTGGGTTCTTCTCTACTTTGGTTACACATCTTCTCCTGATGTTGGGCCGGCTGAAGTCCACAAAATGGCCAAGGCTACCGATATATTAGGTTTAACTACTTTCTTGTTTTCTTGATTTTGTATTAGCAATTCTCTCCCTGTGTTTGCCTATTGATGCCTTCTATTTTTGGTGGGAGCAAGAATCGAAACAGAACACAAAGGTCTTACCGGTTTTTGTCACGGTTGATCCACAGCGTGATACCCCTTCGCAACTACGTGCTTATCTTAAAGGTCAGTTTTGTTGAACTAATGAGTATGTTACTTGAACTCTTCGAACTGTATGAATATCAGAGTCGGACATTCGGCACTTGAGTAAGAGTGGGGGATACATAGGTCCTACATTTTTAGTTGGACACACAACTAGAAAGCATGTATAATTTTCAATTTTACTATAGATTTGTTGTGCACAAAACTCTCACATTTTGCTTGAGATGATCTATCACACTTCATAAGCACAATGCCCCTTAGAAGAAAGGAAGACATTCCTTACAAATATGAATATTCTACCGAGTGCCGTTGTCCTTAACATCAGAAGTAGACGAGTCTGACAAACTTTGTTTTGTACTTGGCACCTGGATCAGAGGCCATGTGAAAAGGTCAACTAATATGTTATATGTATTTTAATTATGAATTGTTTTGACATGTTCACCTTTTCCACTTTTTGTGTCATGGCATACAGAGTTTGACTCAAGAATTGTGGGATTAACTGGACCAGTCACTGCTCTAAGACAAATGGCACATGAATACCGTGTTTTCTTTAAGAAGGTTGAAGAAGATGGAGATGATTACCTTGTTGAATCTTCCCACAACATGTATGATCCATAACCTACTTATGTTTGTTTATGTTTTTTGAGATCAACTGCATCTCAACTTTTGTTACGATTATGAAAATGAACAGGTATCTTGTGAACCCAAACATGGAAGTAGTGAGATGCTTCGGGTTAGAGTACAATGCAGAGGAACTCTCTGAAGCAATACTCAAGGAGGTGAACAGAACTGGAACACAACAGCCTCGATCGCAATAAAAGGAAGTTCTTATTCAACGACTAGGTAGGTACACTCGATACTTGAGTAGTTGGTCTAACACTTTTTGCCCTGCGGATAATCAGAGAGATATTAATACTGATTCTGATGAGAGGAAATTACATTCATGTTATGCGTGATTACAAAGTGATTCAGTGCGAGTGTTATGATATCATAAGGTATGAGAAGTTCATCAATTTTACAAGTGAAGAAGAAATCAGAAATAGAGTACTTTGGGAAGGATGGTCTCTTTCTGTGTTCTGTCATTTATTCAATTCTTTCTTTTTTTTTGGTAAAGAGGGATTTTATTACCAAAAATAGAACCAAGATACAAAGGAAAACTAAGGGGCATACCCCCAGCAAACTGTCCAGCAAAACTGGAAGCAAAACAGAAACAAAATGCAAAGAAACTGGCCTAACTAACTACTAGCTACAAAACTTTCTCCGAGATGTTCCAAGCTCTACACAATACTCTATTCACAGGGCTACGGCCACAGTTTCTCCAAGAGAACACTCTATCCCGCACGTCTTTAACAATCTGCTCATAAATGGAATCCGAAAAGTATTGCTTGTTGCCAAAGATTGAATTATTCCTAGCCTTCCAGACGTAATACACTGTCCCCGCCATAGCTAGCTTATAGAGGGCATAAGAGAACCCTTTCTTTTTGAGGTTTTGAAAAACAGCCCAGCTAATCTCATGCTCCCTCCCCCTGGACATCTAGTCATGCCAAACAAATGGAGGATTCTACCCAGATACAAGCCGAGAAATAACAGTTAAAGAAGAGATGCTCGTGGGATTCATTCACATTATGACAAAAGACACATTTAGGGTCCACTCTCATCCCCCATGATAAAAGCCTATCCTTTGTAGATAGCCTACCCTAGCAAACAAGCCACGTGATAAATCCCATGTAGGAATACCTTGCTTAAGCCATACAATATGAGCCCATGGAACTTTGGGGAGAGGGTTCCTGAGAGCTTCCCAAGCAGTTTGAACTGAGAAGATACCACTAGGGGTAGGCAGCCATGTCACAGAATCTTCCACAACTGTATGAAGTCTAAGAGTTGAATGTGTGCTCCTCATAATTTGCATGATAGTCCTATTCCTCTACCTGGGCCAGTGCCAACCCTCATTTTGAATGATGGATGAAACTTTGGCTAGAAGGGAGCTTCCAACATTGCTAACAACATCTTCACCAAACAACTTGTAAAGAGGGCCTACATCATGCCAATGATCCAACCAAAGAAAAGTAGTGTTCCCATTAATTAATTACATACTTTATTAGGTGCTGCACTGCCTCTCTGAGTTTAAAAAGCTTGCGGATAGTCCAAGAAGAATCTTGAGGCAAACTCATCTGCCAAAGACACTTCCTCTTTATAATGTATGAATGCACCCATTTAACCCATAAAGAATCAGATTATTTACTCAAAGCCCACAAATGTCTGATCATGGTAGCTTTCTTTTTGGTTCTTTGCTACTTGTGTTCACCTCAGGTTATGATATGTTCCACAAAGTTGTGTTTTCAATCCAATTATCATAGAAGCTGTCAATGGGCTCTCAGATTCTGACCCATTTTACCTTGGGAGAGTTTTTTTGAGGTGGAAGTGCATTCGTAAGAATACCTGAGAGAGAGTTTGTAAGGGCAATCTCACCTCACATACCCCACGAGACTAAATATATATATCAAGTGAGATTATAGAACTGAATTCAGGTGACACAACCTAGGGATGCTATGAGACACGCGTGCACACATACAGAGAAGAACACATGAGCAACGGAAAAGGAAAAAAGGATCATAGTTTTGGATGAAGTGAAACCCTAGAAGGCTGCATATGCAGGTCAGAACAACCTCACACTGTCCAGTCCTCTGGACTTTCCATTGAAGATTTGGGAAAACTTGCGTCACTGCAACATTGTTCCTTACAAGTACATTGGGTGGCTGTGGCCTGGATATCAAACTCTTGAAGGCCGAACGAGGAACAAGGATTTGAACAAAATGGAAGTACAATGCATAGAGTTCAAATAGGACATGCTCTGTGACAAAGAAGGGTCTAAGCATGCGACGGATGTGGACTTTTTTGGGTCCAGAGAATGGCTCAAAGTGGAGGAAATTATTGGGCCAACAAAGCAAAGCCCAACCATGAGCAAAGTACACTGGACTTGGATTTGACCAAAAGCTTCAAATTTACATCAGCAGGGATTGAAATGCCCTACCACCTGGGCTGTTGATAGATTGGGCACCCTTATTTACTTTCAGGAGAACTTACGGCCCAGTTCAATTTTTGGAACATATACGGCGAATCATTTTCCTGTTGAGACTGAAAAATTTCGTAGGGTTATATGCGAAAAGCATTTCTAATCAAACTGTGTTTTTCACTTCGTAGGTCTAGTGATAGATTTTGGTAGTATGAGTTTTTTGTGGTCCTTGAAAGTGCAAAATTATGTTGGTTTTATTATCGGTGTTCCTTAATTGTGAGGAATAAGTGGGGAGCCCTCTTTTCATACACGGATCTACTAGACTAGGAACAAATTGCAACCGTGAGAGGAAACGCGTAGTTGTGGGCTGCATTTGCAAAACTTGTGCAAACATATTGGTAGTCGTTTGACAATGAGATTGGTCCCAAAGATTAGTCGAGGGGAAGAAAATTGACTAGAAGTGGTTTCCCGACTCCCGAGGGTAGGTAATGGGCTCCTCGTTGCTAGTAGGGGCGATGCTGGTCGGAGAAAAAGAGAGAGAACATTGAGGCATGTTTGATATGCCGTCTTATTAGCTTATTTCCTTAGAATAAAATCTAAAGCAATTAATAAGATGACATACCATACTTACCCAAAAAAAAAAAGAAGATGACATACCACGATCATCCCTGTGTAAAAGTCACAACCGTAGTCACATAATTGTTCAAGATGTCACTTGCTTGTGCTCTCAATTCTCGTATTGTTCACGCTCTCAATTCTCGGTTTCGCAAATTTTAGTAGTTTGAGATCTATTTCAAAGACATTCTTACAGTTGCGTTTGCGCTCCCACTCACGCATGTGATTTACATGACTTGGATCACAACCCTCAAAGTGGGGACCAATTCCCAAGGGTGATACACGTGTTGTCTAGTTGCGTTTGCGCTCCCACTCACGCACATGATTTACATGACTTGGGTCACAACCCTCAAAGCGGGGACCAATTCCCAAGGGTGATACACGTGTTGTCTAGTTGCGTTTGCGCTTCCACTCACGCACATGATTTACATGACTTGGGTCACAACCCTCAAAGCGGGGACCAATTCCCAAAGGGTGATACACGTGTTGTCTAATACTAATCTAGTCTAGTAGTACTACATTTGCTCTTTCATGCATCTCTCCTATGTTCTTGACACTATTAAGGACAATCCCATAATAGGTAGCTAGTAGTACAACATTAGCTCTTTCATGCATCTCTCCTCTGTTCTTGACACTATTAAGGACAATCCCATGATAGGTAGCTAGTAGTACAACAAGCGCTCATGCTCCTGCTCACGTCCACGCACGTGATTTACTTGACTTAGGTCACAACCCTCAAAGTGGGGACCAATTCCCAAGGGCAACACATGTGTTGCTCACGCCCACGCACGTGATTTACTTGCCCACACACACACACACACACACACACACACATGTATGTATCTATATCCCTCCCCCCTACATATGGACAAACATCCCATTCATCCAACTATATATATTACCATTCCAGAGTTTCCTACACTTGGGGGCTGCCTACGGGACTATTGATTGTCGAGACGGACGGTGAGATTGAGCGCTGCCATCCCTATGGGACAGCAGCCCTCCCCCGGTTCCACAATGTATGGTGGGAATGTTCCTGCAAACACTGAAACAAGTATCGCTTCTTTGAAAAAACAAATATCTTCTCTCCGGCCTCTTTT
Source organism: Rhododendron griersonianum (assembly GCA_018127125.1). NCBI lineage: Eukaryota > Viridiplantae > Streptophyta > Magnoliopsida > Ericales > Ericaceae > Rhododendron > Rhododendron griersonianum. Next base: position 1,499,497 of record CM030795.1, on the reverse strand, counting down.
TTTTTGGGTAAAAGAAAGTGCATTAAATTAGGAGTTTACATCCCTTGAGTACCGAGCGCCTTCTGAATCCTTAACTAGCAAAGTATGGAATGAAACATAAAACTGAGAATCCTCTCTAGTGATGGTGGAAACATTTGCCAAGGCATCAGCACATTGTTTGCCTCTCGATAAATATGTCTGATCTTCTTTTCATTAAACTTGTCAATGAGGAACCTGTAATCATCAATGGGGGGACTAAAGGGGTGATTGGCAGTGTTATGATCCAAAAGCAGAGTAACGCCGGTTTGAGCATCAGACTCAATTTCTAGCTTTGTTATATTTCAATCGATAGCTAGGAATAATCCCTCGCGAACGGCCCATAATCAAAACGCTTTCCGGTTTGAGGATTAGTACAATACATGACACTCGAACCATGAAAATGTCTATGAAAAGAAACGAACGGTCAAGAATATCTTCTTTGAGACGTGGGTAGGTGGGATCAAGGAAGAGGGACTCAAGACCACAATCTTAAGGGCACCAAACATCGCAGACAATAGTACTCCCTCCGTTCCAAAATGAGAGTCCCTTATTCCATTTTGGAATGTTCCAAAATGATTGTCCCATTCCAAAAATAAAAGTGTCCCTCTTATTTGAATACAAATGATGCAAAATAGATAGAACATAGGGGTAATGGTGGAAAATAGGTGTAATGATTACATGTCTCCTAAAAAAGTTAAAATTCCAAAGAGGGACTCTCATTTAGTAACGGAGGGAGTATCACGTTAGAGGAATAAAGCCATTATATATCAACAGTGTGCAAAGTGGGATGTTTATTTGTTTGATGTATAAACAAATAGTACAGTTTATTGAAGTATGGGTTGGAGGAAGCAAAAGGGATACAATGAGACATACCAATTGCACCAAAACAAACCCTATAATATATAATAATAAGAGTCTCTCTCCTAGTGTTAGACGTATCGTATCGTATTTGGAATAATTTTATGGACAAAGAAATCGACTATATAAATGACCGCATAACGTGTTTATGTCGGCGTAGATTGTTTTTTCAGAAAAAATTTACCAGCGCGTCTTGCCGAATCACGCGCTGGTAAAATATCCGATGGAGTACCATTTAAAATATTTGTGTTCCTGGAATTACTTTATTATCCAATACAGTAGAAATGAAGGAGATTTCACTCATATCTTGCCGAGGTGGGGTTCCCCCAAATGTCTATGCTTCCATCCAATTTTAATGGGGTCTAATTAAGTAGTACATAAGTTCATATATAGCGGCATCCTGCCTAAAATGATGTTTCATGTTTCAAGAACATGGGGGCAGCTTTTGTGGGTGATCTTTAATATACCAAAAAAAAAAAGTTCGTATAATTTGTGCTTACAAAGGGGTTTCTCGAGGCTTATTAAAATTCTAACAAATGTCTTCTTTCTCCTTGTCTGAGAAAAGGATGTGTACTACTGTTAGCTCAAGGGTATGGAAAGGAGGCAACATAAAAATAAGAGATACTACACGAACAACATCTGAAGAAAATGTCACATGAAACTAGAACTCGGACACCGTGTTAACTAGGTTATCAACATATACATCATATCATGCTAAGCGGCGGAGATAACAATATGAAACAAATAAATACTAAATTTGAAGTCTCAGGCCCATACCCTCATTATATATAGGTCTAGCTAGCTAGGTTAGATGCCACTTTGTATCCCCCCCCCAACCCCCCCCCCCCCCCCCCACACTAGGACTGCTAAACCCTTGCCAGATATTGAACTCATAACGGGGCCAGCTAAAGGGCAAGTTTGTTTTTCAGTAGTAAAAACCAACAATACCTTCGGAAATGGGTACTGACACTGTTTCTTAATTAGGACGCAACCAAACCAATTACTACTCTGTTTTGCACCAATTATATTGACCTCAGGAAGAAGAGGAACACAGATAATATATGAACAAGCTAACACTAGGGCATTTTGTAGTGGCCCATAAGAGGCACACAAAAAAGTCTCTAACACTGTTTCTAATTCCCACCTGCATGTGTTAGCCATGGCGGCGAGGCGAGCGTGTTATGCAGCTTATGCAAAGCCATAAATCGAACACTCCCCATGAGATAATTCATAATTGCCTTGGTTTACCTTATAGGATATGCTTGTCTAAAGTTGTAAGATATGCTTGTCTTGATGCCTTATGTTTCTTGTCATAGACAAAGCAGATTTCAAGGGTACATCTTTCATTTCGAGACGTTATCCTGTATCCATACGCTTCATATTCGGCAGGAGTTTACTCCCTAAAATAGGGCCATAGCTACACCCTCGCGTTGACCCCACAAGCCTCAATAGCACAAATAACTACTACTAGAGCTAAGCCTTTTTGACTCAGCATGTCATGTAGTTAAACTGAAACAGGGATTTGATTAATTAATACCAATCTGGTAAACAAACTTTAGCTGAATCTAATAAATTTTTTGCGATTATGTCGTTATCTCTTCAGCTGGTTCCTGCCGAAACATAGCCTACAGATAGAGATTGCTGATCATTTGATTGGGTATTCTTTTCGTAGCTCTGATGGGTACCCAACTCTAAAGGTGGCAACCTATATATACATGCATGAATGCTGATCAATGTCACATAAATTAATGGTCCATACACTTGGAATTAAGTTTGGAAGAAATTAAGACCAAAATTATTATTACTACTAAGTACTAAGTAATAACATTTTGTTTGTTTCTTAGAAATAACAGCATATAATTACTGATAGTTATTTTGTTAGGTACTGTCTTTGTGTATTATGTCTATTTTTCTTTGTTGTTTCCTTCTATTGGTATCTGATGAACCCGGAATGGGTGAGGTCGATCGGGACGGACCTGGACTACAGAAAAGGGGAGGCCGAGGCCCCCACCAGATTCTCATAATAGGGATCAGAAGCGGGGGCCATTTCACGGACACATAACTTGACTTCACTGATCGGTGGATTTGTGACCCAGTTCATTCGATCGTCCCAAAACACAAAAAGAAATGTCCATACAGTGTATGACCATCGGCGACATGAGCTAGCACAAGTATATATATAGGGATAACGAAGATTGCGGCTTAGGTAAACTTCTCTTCTTTCTTCTTCCTTTCAGAAATTCCTAATTCCTTCTACGACTGTTAGCTAGTGACTTGATCATCGATCGGAGGGTTCTTGAAGACACCAATCCCGGTGCTTCTAAGGCCTACTAAACCTTTCTTTCTCAAAAACCATGAGCTCGGATCTACCGGACAAGATTTGGACGTCACCAGTCTCCATATAGGTTGAACTGATATCGGAGCTTGCTAAACAGCTTTTTTTTTTTTTTTTTGGCCACAGCAATATACATCAGTGGGGGTTGGTGGGGGAGTTAAGAGTTAGCATGGGGAGACCAGAAGCTATCCATAGCCCTGGCCCCCTAAGGACTTGTCCCCTATGGAGCTCGAACCCAAGACCTTTCACAAAGGGGAGGCAATGACTTACCAACGGCGCTAAGCAATGGTTGTCACTTGCTAAACAGCTTTAATCACAAGAAAGTGTGTACTGGAATAAAATTTTATAGTCAAAGGGTTTTCCAATGAGAGAGGGAGAGAGAGCTAGAGAGAGAGTTTATTGCAATTTAGATTGAGAGAGAGAGTGTCACGCCCCGCCCCGCAAACGGCACCCAAATTGGGCCAGAGTCGACACGGCCACGTGGCATTCCCCACAGAAGACCAAAACACACCTCACAATCTGTCAGAAATAAACACCCAGCGGAAGACTTATCACCTTAACATAAAAATGAGTCAACGTGTTAACCAACCAACTACAATCTCGATTTAAAACACTTTAGAAAATTTCATACTTCAACATGTCCACTGACAACTTAAACAAAATAACTTCTTCAACTACCCGCAACAAGCTCGACCATCCACAACATCCAAGGCTAGCCCAAACACTCCTCAACACGATGACCGGTAGTGGACCCACTCTAAGCAACCTGCTACCTGGTAGACCAAAAAGGAAAGCCAGAGTGTGTGAGATATAGAAGTGCTCAACATAATACCACAATATCCGAAGGAATATCAACATGAACGCACATCACCAAGGTAACTGAAATACTATAATGTATACAACAGTTATAACCAACATATCCACCTAACTGGGCAATAAAAATCAATGCACAACAATATGAATGTAATCACATCACATATAGTGGCACGTCTGCCACATCCCATGTACCCAAGACGAGGTGTCCCACATATCATGCTCCCATCCACCGACAATTAGTCGGCATGGCATACGACATGGTATGCCTCACACACTAACCTTCGGAGGTTCAATCAACACCCATCAACATGCATATTCATCTAACACGCATATCATATCAAATCTCGTGTCCCACACACCATGCTCCCAACCATCGTCCATTGAACGATATGGCTTACGACATGGTGTGCCTCACACGCACACATTCACAATATATCAAAGCTAAATCACAATAGCATGACCACTACAACAATATCTCATAAAGATAACCAAATCGAAAGCTAACTACGATTAGCAAGAAATACACCCACCACCACAACAGTATTATATGGAGAAGAACCATATCAAACACACTCACCTTTGTATCGACCGAGGTACGCTAAACTTACGGTTTTGGCACCTCCCAATTGACCGGCTTGACACCTAATCATAAGTTAACCATATCAATTTATTGAACGCTTAAACGCCAAAACCAGCCCTTAACAACAATCTATAACACCAAAAATAGATTAAAGATGCTTAACACGTACTAGCATGTCCATCTCAAAGGTTTAGAAGTGTCCCCTAAGCAAACATAACACTTAAACACCATATAACCCTTACATTTGATTTAAAATCTACGACTAGCCTGTCGTATTCTGCCTACAACTTCTTATAGAGTTAAAACCAGATCGCGAGACCACCACCATTAGAAAGTAAAGTTTCGGTACATGAATTTTGATATAAAATTTGTTATAAACGGAGTCCGAACGACAAAGTTATGCTCGTCCGAAATTACACAATAACCTGTCCAAAATCACAGATTCTGCATGTCTATCAACTTCAAATCAAAAACTGATTTAACTTGCTACAAACTAAGGCACAACCCTTACATATTCCGAAAGACATACGAGTCTAGTTTTAGAATCAAAAACCCGTGCGCAAACCCGATACCCGAGTTAAGAGATATGACCATTTTTTCCAAAATGTGTCAGTGCAGCAAATACAAAACTCAGCAGGAACACACCAACTTATAAAATCCGTCAAACTTAGACCGTACAACAAAATGACCTGAAATTTGGTAGAGATCATAACAACATCTCAAAGTTTATCCCTGATTTTTCTCAGATTTTTCACAATAAAGGAACCTAGTCAAAATCACCCCCAAACTCAGAAATTCTGTGCAACGAAGCACAATTTCCGGCAGAACAGTTTGTGTTCGAAAATTCATTAAAAATCAAATACTTAATACTTTTTAGTAATTCCAATGCTAAAACATCACCAATTTATCAATCTTTCAGACTCATAAGGACCCATAACTAGGAGAGTCGTTTAACTAAAAAAAACGTGATGCATAGCACAGATCTGTAAGCTGTTTGCACAAAACCAGCAATCCGACCACAGCTTGGTTTATGATTTTTATCTTTTTCTACACTCAGAAAATTATGAAAATTTACCACCGTATACTAGACACATAAACGAGCATCCAGTAAAAATTACAGTAATTCGCAAGCTTCTTAAGTACCTTGAATAATTTCGTGAAGAGCAGCCCAAAGTTTCCTCCTCTTTTCCCCTTCCTCTTCCTCTTCCTCTTCTCCTGGCGTCTCTCTCTCTCTCTCTCTCGTAGGAACAAGATAAGAATGGGGAGATATTTCCCCCAGGATATTTTGATAACACCAAGGAAAATAATCACATGCAACTGAAACCATAAACAACTTATGCTCCAACTCCTAAATCACATAAAACCACATGTAAATTTCACCTCTTACGAATCAACCCCAACTTCACATATTAAAATTAAAAATGTGAATTGAAATAACTAAATAACCGGGACGGGTGCGACAGAGAGAGAGAGTTTATTGTAATTTAGACTGAGAGAGTTTATTGCCATTTAGACTGAGTACTTGCCAAGTTACGAAGGGTTTTGTTGTTCTTGTAGTTATCTAGATACAAACAAGACTTTCAAGGCCTTAAAGCCAAGAGAAAACCCATTTTTTTTAAATATATATTTATATATATTTCTGATTCCTTGCTCTTTCATTTTTTTTTCCCTTAAACAAGAAAATACAAATTATCATCCCGCCCTCGGACATTTTTCAATTGGGAAGTGATACTTTCATTTCTTGAAGTTGTCTTCTCAGCTTGAATTTTTGTCGCAACGACTTCCTTTTCCGTTGTACCAATTGCTGCAAAAAATTCATAACCTACAATAAAAAATAAAACGAAATTAAAGAGATTGAAGTAAACAATAATTACAAAAAAAATTATATGTCTATTAACATGAAAACACAATATTACTGATAAAAACAACAAATACATGTGGTGCATTAAGGTACTTGCCTCGGATGGCTCCTGTAAAGAATAAGATGCACTTGTCTCCTTCGGAATCTTGGAAACAAGAATGCCAAAGCCTTGTCCTCTCTCTCTTAAAACCTAATTCAAATGACAACTTAAATGTTAGTAGTAGTTTAAATTTGGGACTATAGAAACAATTAATATCACATTCAGAGTATCGGATATACCTTGAATGCATCTTCATCTGTTCGATCGTCTCCGATGTAAATAGGAAAAATGTCAACAGAATTGGCAAACCCTGAAAGAAATTCGAAAGTTATTTTTTATTATTCGTTTGAATAGGCTTTCTTTTTTAACCTCCGTTTTGGATATTGGTTTTATGTTTAAGCTTGCCTCAAGGCCCATAAAAAAAATGTAAAAACAAAATGTTTTAAGTTATATATAATTCTCTTATAGCACTAGGAAGTGATTTAAAAAATTACTAGTTATTTCTTTTTTGATTAGGGGAGGACTCAATGATGGGTTACAAAAACAAATTCTATCACATACTCCAAAAAAAGAAAAAGAAAAAGAGGAGTTAATTGAGGGAAATGTATAAAATCAATAAAATTCAAAACTCACCAAGAGACTCCAACAAAAATTCAAGGGCCTTCCCTTTGTCCCATTTAATCGTAGGACGGATCTCTAATACCTGTATTAATAAACACAATTACCATCATTATGTTAGACAACCCTCACTCAGACCCATATAAAAAAATTAATTAGACCAATATAATTAATTAAATGCAGTTCCAGACCTTTCTTCCTTGAGTCAGTCGAAGCTTTGGGTACTCCTTTAATACTGCCCTCACCAGTAGCGCCAGCTCGCTCCATTTCTGCCATTTTTCTTTCTTAGGTCAGATCTTTTTCAACTATTATTCACATAAATATATAACAGTTTACGTTCTCCTCAAGTAATCTCTCGACCGATTATAAATATAATGACCACACAAACTTTCAAGGACTCTTTACGATTTTTTTACTTGTGATGGTTTGCTATTTATGCTTTTATGATTGAGTGCACGAGATAATAACTATACCTTTTCATCAACGCAGCGAAAATGGACAGAGAGACAAAATTTGTTATGTTCCACCTTAGCACCGGGAGTAAATTTCGTTTTCTCCAGCAATGCTTTGTAAACCTGGAAAATTAGCAGCAAAAAAAAAAAATTGAAGTTCAGATTTTGCATATGTGGCCTATATGGATTATACATATTAATAGAGTCTTTCTCAGTTCAATAACCTCGTCTATCATCGGAACAAATTCACTAGCTGGTTGGAAGAGAACAACCTGATGATCAGTACCCTAGATGAAATTAATAAAAAAAAGAAAAGAAAGTTAAGACAATAATAATATAGAAGTATTTTCAGAGTGGAATTCAAATCTATTTATGGAGTAGTTTGATTCACCTTATAGGTCAATCTTTTGGATCCTTAATTTCTTTCAAAATTTGTAAATAATTCGGTTTATTACAAATTTTAAAAGAAAGGAGGCAAAAGATTGATCTTACAAGAAAGCCAATTCTAAAAGCAAACCACTTAAGAAAGCCAAAGCTAGATACAGAGGAAGATTATTTCACTCACATTCTTGTAAATGGAACCTTTGGATGGCCCTTTAATGTCCATTCCATGGCTTCCAGCATAGTACAATTCTGCTAATCGAACAAAGCTGTACACCTACAACACCAACAAATAAAATCCCTGAACAGATTTTTTGTTGTTTTTTTTGACAAAAAGTGAAGAGTTTTATTCATCTATAGGCAAAAAGCCTAAACATCAGAGAGTGAGGAACCCCATGGGGCAAGATGGTTGTCCACATGTCGGACAAAACACTAGAAAGAGCCTGAACATAATTGAATCACGTGATAAAGAGCAAAAAAAATAGAAAAGAAGGTACCTTATCTCTGCACCTCCCACTCACAATAGCAGTAGGGAAATGTCTGGCAAGTTTTCTCACCGTTGCTCTCATCTGTGGGTATCAAACAGTCATCAGCAGAAAGAAATATTGACAGTAGAAGCAGAGTGTGTATTGAAGAAGAGAGGACGTTGTACACAAAAAGATTAAAGGGAAACAAGAACTGACAGCATCAGACATGAAAGCTCGATCTGGGTCATCGACAATCGGGGAAAGGGTTCCGTCGTAGTCGAGAAACATCACTATTTGCTTCCCCTTTGATGCTTTTGTTATCTGCTCGAACATTTCCAGAGCTGATGGGTGCTGATTCTGTTCTCCTCAAAATGTTGCACACTAATTAGATTGTCTCATTCTTCATTTCTTTTTTTTAAATCATAATTAGATGCGTCATTCTGCAAATATAGAATTCAGAGAGAGAGAGAGAGAGAGAGAATTCCGTGGTCTGGGACCATTCTTTAGAGATACGAGTTTGCATGTTTTGTATGGCGAAAGTACTCTGTGCAATCATACAACATGGCCTGCTGATGTGGTGTGACAGCTCCACTTATGCTCAGAGTCGTTTGTGCAAGAGTGCGGCCCGAGGCCAAGTTGGCAGTGCCGAGTGATCAGGCAATTAAGTCTAGGGCCCCACCTCGTGCACAGACGACCAAATATGAGTAGAATTGTGACACCATGTCACCACGTCACTACACACGTGGTGTTTGCACGAAATACTTTCTCATTTGCATGAGCTCTAGATGCATGGTAGTATGTTTCATCCATTTCTAAGATTGTGAAGGTCTTGGACTCCTGTCCCACGGGATTTTTTTCCTCCGAGTCGTCCTCTCTTTCTATGTAACATAAAAGTGTAGTAAGCATATATTGCGTAGGAGGCAATATTGGATGCAACAGTGACATCATTCTGCGGTTTATAAAAAACCTAAATAGTAAATATTTAATTAAGGTTTTGTCTCTCGTTATCTTGGCATGAATCACTCATCATGTTTCATTTAAGCGTATCACTTCGGATTGAAGTTACGCTAAATACTATATTTATGTTTATGAATTATCCTAAGATATTGTGTACGTATATTTTTCTGATTCCAATATATACTCCAATGAGATGCGATTCTTGAAATAGATAATTTCGAGTAAAAACCAAGGCCGTGGAGCTTAAATGATTGATGTGTGTGTTTGAGAGAGAGAGAGAGAGAGAGAGAGAGAGAGAGATTACAATCCAAGAGCTTTGGTCTTGAGGGAGAAGAGGTGAGGATTTGACATGGGTTGGTGAGGAAGCCCTCATAGAGTCGATCCACGCGTTGAGTCTCACTCCACCTTCGATATCAAGGCTATGGAGTAGCTTCTTCCGAGAAATGGTGATGTAACGACGGGCCGCCAGCGGCGCTTGTTGCGCGGCCGTCGTGAACAACGACGACCCCGCCACCTCCACCGTTATCGCCATATTAATATCCGACTTGTTGTCCGAGACCGCCCCATTCTGATTCTTCATCTTGTCTGTTTCTTCAATCAAACTCACTACAAAAACCACCAAAAATCACATTATCATCACTGATCAATCCCTTCTCTTGATTTATGAATCCTCTAAAAATCAAATTTAAAATTTATACACTTTAGGAAAAGAAAAAAAAGAGATTAAGGTGTTGATTGAAAGCTGCTGGTTAATTAGACCCAAAAACGTTAAGTAAGAAGCTGAGAACAGAGAGGAAACAGAGAGCTCTGTTTCTTCGAAAACAGAATGAGAAGAGACTCAATTTGGGAGACTAACCACTTTGGATACTCAAAACGGGTGGAAGGCCTGAGAGAGAGAGAGAGAGAGAGAGAGAGAGAGAGAGAGAGAGTGAGTGAATACTGTGAGTGTGAGGGAGGAATGCAGCCCAAGTGGTGGTTTTATAGTTGGAAGTTGCAACGGACGTACCGATGGGAAAGCAAAAAGTAGTGATGGGGCCTATACACGGCCACACCCATGGACCCAACAACGCGTTCTAACTTCCACGCGGTCCCAACACACGTTACTGACACGCCATTCCGCCGTCCCCGTAGCAGTCACCCACAGGTGGAGGCTATTGCCCCGGTATACAAGGTACGGCGTGTGTGCATTCTGTCCTAAACGACCGACAACAATTACGAGCGTGGATCCTCTGCTTGTTACCACACCCGACCCTAAATGATACTAGTCTATTACGAATAGTTACGGAGCCAGAATTTTGCCAAGGGGTTCATACTAGATTTGTAAATGAATCGAGTTATTCGCGAGCAGCTCGTTGCTCGGCTTGTTAAGGCAAAGGCAAGACAAGATTCAGCTTGACTCATTGAGTAACTGAGCTGAGTTTGAACTCGAATTCTATACTCCTTTAGTAAATAAATCGAGCTCCACACTCAAAAGCTCGGCTCGCAAAAGCTCGGCTCGTTTTATAGGCTAGGTTCGTTTAAAGAGTCTTGTTAAGTAAATTAGTCAGGTTCCACTTGTTTGTGAACGAGCCGAGATCGAACTCTCTAAAGCTTGGCCCGGCTCGTTTTACCTTGGGAGAGTTTTTTTGAGGTGGAAGTGCATTCGTAAGAATACCTGAGAGAGAGTTTGTAAGGGCAATCTCACCTCACATACCCCACGAGACCAAATATATATATCAAGTGAGATTATAGAACTGAATTCAGGTCACACAACCTAGGGATGCTATGAGACACGCGTGCACACATACAGAGAGAAGAACACATGAGCAACGGAAAAGGAAAAAAGGATCATAGTTTTGGATGAAGTGAAACCCTAGAAGGCTGTATTGGAGCACAAATCACAACCAGTCAAGTCCTCTGGACTTTCCATTGAAGATTTGGGAAAACTTGCGTCACTGCAACATTGTTCCTTACAAGTACATTGGGTGGCTGTGGCCTGGATATCAAACTCTTGAAGGCCGAACGAGGAACAAGGATTTGAACAAAATGGAAGTACAATGCATAGAGTTCAAATAGGACATGCTCTGTGACAAAGAAGGGTCTAAGCATGCGACGGATGTGGACTTTTTTGGGTCCAGAGAATGGCTCAAAGTGGAGGAAATTATTGGGCCAACAAAGCAAAGCCCAACCATGAGCAAAGTACACTGGACTTGGATTTGACCAAAAGCTTCAAATTTACATCAGCAGGGATTGAAATGCCCTACCACCTGGGCTGTTGATAGATTGGGCACCCTTATTTACTTTCAGGAGAACTTACGGCCCAGTTCAATTTTTGGAACATATACGGCGAATCATTTTCCTGTTGAGACTGAAAAATTTCGTAGGGTTATATGCGAAAAGCATTTCTAATCAAACTGTGTTTTTCACTTCGTAGGTCTAGTGATAGATTTTGGTAGTATGAGTTTTTTGTGGTCCTTGAAAGTGCAAAATTATGTTGGTTTTATTATCGGTGTTCCTTAATTGTGAGGAATAAGTGGGGAGCCCTCTTTTCATACACGGATCTACTAGACTAAGAACAAATTGCAACCGTGAGAGGAAACGCGTAGTTGTGGGCTGCATTTGCAAAACTTGTGCAAACATATTGGTAGTCGTTTGACAATGAGATTGGTCCCAAAGATTAGTCGAGGGGAAGAAAATTGACTAGAAGTGGTTTCCCGACTCCCGAGGGTAGGTAATGGGCTCCTCGTTGCTAGTAGGGGCGATGCTGGTCGGAGAAAAAGAGAGAGAACATTGAGGCATGTTTGATATGCCGTCTTATTAGCTTATTTCCTTAGAATAAAATCTAAAGCAATTAATAAGATGACATACCATACTTACCCAAAAAAAAAAAAAAAAGATGACATACCACGATCATCCCTGTGTAAAAGTCACAACCGTAGTCACATAATTGTTCAAGATGTCACTTGCTTGTGCTCTCAATTCTCGTATTGTTCACGCTCTCAATTCTCGGTTTCGCAAATTTTAGTAGTTTGAGATCTATTTCAAAGACATTCTTACAGTTGCGTTTGCGCTCCCACTCACGCATGTGATTTACATGACTTGGATCACAACCCTCAAAGTGGGGACCAATTCCCAAGGGTGATACACATGTTGTCTAGTTGCATTTGCGCTCCCACTCACGCACATGATTTACATGACTTGGGTCACAACCCTCAAAGCGGGGACCAATTCCCAAGGGTGATACACGTGTTGTCTAGTTGCGTTTGCGCTTCCACTCACGCACATGATTTATATGACTTGGGTCACAACCCTCAAAGCGGGGACCAATTCCCAAGGGTGATACACGTGCTGTCTAATACTAATCTAGTCTAGTAGTACTACATTTGCTCTTTCATGCATCTCTCCTATGTTCTTGACACCATTAAGGACAATCCCATAATAGGTAGCTAGTAGTACAACATTAGCTCTTTCATGCATCTCTCCTCTGTTCTTGACACTATTAAGGACAATCCCATGATAGGTTGCTAGTAGTACAACAAGCGCTCCTGCTCCTGCTCCTGCTCACGTCCACGCACGTGATTTACTTGACTTAGGTCACAACCCTCAAAGTGGGGACCAATTCCCAAGGGCAACACATGTGTTGCTCACGCCCACGCGCGTGATTTACTTGACTTAGGTCACAAACCTCAAAGCAGGGACCAATTCCCAGGGGGGACACGTCTAAATACTAATCTAGCAGTACTACAGTAGCTCGTTCATGCATCTCTCCTCTGTTCTTGACACATGTGTTGTCTAATACTACTAATCTTGTGGTACTACAATAGCTCTTTCATGCATCTCTCCTCTTCTGTTCCTGACACGCATTAAGGACAATCCCATAATACTAGGGTAGCTATTAGTACTATATTATTCACCCCGCGGACGGGTGGGGTTCGTGGCAAGATGTGCCCCGCGCAGCTAAACAAGCTCGCGGAGGTATTGAGGCCCGCGAGAGCCATCGCGAGCGAGGGCAGCGCGGACAAGGCCGCGACAGGCTTGCGGAAGGGCTAGTGATAAGCCCTCAATAGTGTAAATAACCGGGCTTATCTCGCTCATTTTTGCCACGCTCACGCGCATAACTCTTTGTGTAAGGTTCCTCCTTTACCATCTTCCATTTGTATTCCTCCTTCACCCCCCCCCAACACACACATGTATGTATCTATATCCCTCCCCCCCTACATATGGACAAACATCCCATTCATCCAACTATATATATTACCATTCCAGAGTTTCCTACACTTGGGGGCTGCCTACGGGACTATTGATTGTGAGACGGACGGTGAAATTGAGCGCTACTGTCCCTATGGGACAGCAGCCCTCCCCCGGTTCCACAATGTATGGTGGGAATGTTCCTGCAAACACTGAAACAAGTATCGCTTCTTTGAAAAAACAAATATCTTCTCTCCGGCCTCTTTTTTTTTGGGTAAAAGAAAGTGCATTAAATTAGGAGTTTACATCCCTTGAGTACCGAGCGCCTTCTGAATCCTTAACTAGCAAAGTATGGAATGAAACATAAAACTGAGAATCCTCTCCAGTGATGGCGGAAACATTTGCCAAGGCATCAGCACATTGTTTGCCTCTCGATAAATATTCTGATCTCCTTTTCATTAAACTTGTCAATGAGGAACCTGTAATCATCAATGGGGGGACTAAAGGGGGTGATTGGCAGTGTTATGATCCAAAAGCAGAGTAACGCCGGTTTGAGCATCAGACTCAATTTCTAGCTTTGTTATATTTCAATCGATAGCTAGGGATAATCCCTCGCGAACGGCCCATAATCAAAACGCTTTCCGGTTTGAGGATTAGTACAATACATGACACTCGAACCATGAAAATGTCTATGAAAAGAAACGAACGGTCAAGAATATCTTCTTTGAGACGTGGGTAGGTGGGATCAAGGAAGAGGGACTCAAGACCACAATCTTAAGGGCACCAAACATCCCAGACAATAGTATCACATTAGAGGATTATATATCAACAGTGTGCAAAGTGGGATGTTTATTTGTTTGATGTATAAACAAATAGTACAGTTTATTGAAGTATGGGTTGGAGGAAGCAAGAGGGATACAATGAGACATACCAATTGCACCAAAACAAACCCTATAATATATAATAATATGGTCTCATTATAAGTAGTAGTCTACATATGTAGTAGTATATGCAAAAGTGATCCAATATGTGTGGTTTGATCTTTTTAAAAAAAGGAATGGACGTGGGAGAAAGAGAAAAACTAAGAATGGATTTTAGTGGTGAGAGAATCGGTTGCAGTAGGGAAAGAAGGGGGCCTCTCTCTCCCTCTCCAATAATTGAACTGAACTTAAAATGGACCTCTACTCGCATTGCCCTATTAAGGGGGTGTTTGGGAACCCCATTTTCCCATTTTTGCATTCCCATTTTTCCATTTTGGGTGTTTGACACCCCATTATGAGAATGCATTATGAGAGAATGGATTCATGGTTTTTCGGTTTTGAAGCAAAAACCCAGAATCTCCTCTGGAGGTGTTTTTCACATTTTTGCATTTTCCCATTTTATGGTCAATTACCAAAATACCCGCTTTCCTCCCTTTAAAACAATAATAAAGGCCAAGGGCAAGGGCAACTAGGTAAAAAATCAATCCATAATTCATTTTCATCATTAATCTACCAAACACTACTACTGTTCCAAAATACATTCTGCACATATCTCCCAAACACTCATTCATTCTCTAAAACACATTTTGATTATAATTCAAAAAGCAAAAAAGTCAAAAAGCTGAAAATGAAAAACCAAAAAGTAGGCTCCCAAACACCCCCTAAGTTAGTCCCTTATTCCATTTTCGATTGTCCCACAATTCAGGTAGGAATTCAATGCCCATTTTTTAGCACCTAAGCAAAACTCACAACCAACTAATAAAATAATGCTAAGGCAATATTGAAGAGTAAGAATTTGTACAACGTCCCAATAAAAAGACCGATATTTTTGGCACGGAGGGAGTAGTAGTTTATTTCAGTTAAGACACCAATGATGTGGGAATCCCTCATCTAGTGGACTCCTTTCCACGTCCGAAAGACACCCATCTTTTGTCAAAAACTAATCAGAGAAACCTTTAAGGCCCCGTTTGTTAACCGGATTCGGCCTTGGGATTGGACTACCAATCCCAAGGGATTACCAATACTTTGTTTGGTAACCAAAACTGAGTTAGGATTACGAATCCAAGGGACTAGCAAGCCGGGGATTAGGGGGTATTAGCAATACCCCGTGGGACTTGGTATTAATAGTCCAATCCCATCTCCTTCTCATTACCAATCCCTTCTCAGTACCAATTTCTTCTATCAATCCAATCCCATCATCTAATCCCATCTCAAACAAACATGATATTAATAATCCCATCATCTAATCCCATCCCAAACAAACATACTTATTATCAATCCCTTCTCATTACCAATCCCATCTCCTTACGAATCCCAATCCTAATCCCATCTCCTTACGAATCCCATCCATCTATCACTGTTATCAAACGAGGCCTTAAGTGTCCCCATTCCAAACATTCGTGTGTTATTTTCACATCAAAACAACCCCCCTTTTGAGTGGATTCCAACTCTCTCATTCAATCAATCCGAAGATCCCGCACAACTAGTGGTGGGTTCCTTTTCTCAAAGGAATAAGAGTCTCTCTCCTAGTGTTAGACGTATCGTATCGTATTTGGAATAATTTTATGGACACATAAATCGACTATATAAATCACCGCATAACGTGTTTATGTCGTCGTAGATTGTTTTTTCAGAAAAAATTTACCAGCGCGTCTCGCCGAATCACGCGCTGGTAAAATATCCGATGGAGTACCATTTAAAATATTTGTGTTCCTGGAATTACTTTACTATCCAATACAGTAGAAATGAAGGAGATTTCACTCATATCTTGCTGAGGTGGGGTTCCCCCAAATGTCTATGCTTCCATCCAATTTTAATGGGGTCTAATTAAGTACATAAGTTCATATATAGGGGCCTCCTGCCTAAAATGATGTTTCATGTTTCAAGAACATGGGGGCAGCTTTTGTGGGTGATCTTTAATATACCAAAAAAAAAAAAGTTCGTATAATTTGTGCTTACAAAGGGGTTTCTCGAGGCTTATTAAAATTCTAACAAATGTCTTCTTTCTCCTTGTCTGAGAAAAGGATGTGTACTACTGTTAGATCAAGGGTATGGAAAGAAGGAGGCAACATAAAAATAAGAGATACTACACGAACAACATCTGAAGAAAATGTCACATGAAACTAGAACTCGGACACCGTGTTAACTAGGTTATCAACATATACATCATATCATGCTAAGCGGCGGAGATAACAATATGAAACAAATAAATACTAAATTTGAAGTCTCAGGCCCATACCCTCATTATATATAGGTCTAGCTAGCTAGGTTAGATGCCACTTTGTATCCCCCCCCCCCCCCACTAGGACTGCTAAACCCTAGCCAGATATTGAACTCATAACGGGGCCAGCTAAAGGGCAAGTTTGTTTTTCAGTAGTAAAAACCAACAATACCTTCGGAAATGGGTACTGACACTGTTTCTTAATTAGGACGCAACCAAACCAATTGGGAAATGATATTGACACTCCAAAAATTGATGCAGACACTCCAAAATCAGTGTAACTCCAAAACCGCTTTCCTTTGTTTTTTGGAGTGTCTGCATCAATTTTTGGAGTGCTAATATCATTTCCCAACCAATTACTACTCTGTTTTGCACCAATTATATTGACCTCAGGTAGAGGAGGAACACAGATAATATATGAACAAGCTACCTGGTGACGTGCATTATTATTATTGGACTTGGTTGATAAGTCCATATCCAATATTAATTTGAAATATTTGGTCGATCAATACATTAGGGCATTTTGTAGTGGCCCATAAGAGGCACACGAAAAAGTCTCTAACACTGTTTCTAATTCCCACCTGCATGTGTTAGCCATGGCGGCGAGGCGAGCGTGTTATGCAGCTTATGCAAAGCCATAAATCGAACACTCCCCATGAGATAATTCATAATTGCCTTGGTTTACCTTATAGGATATGTTTGTCTAAAGTTGTAAAATATGCTTGTCTTGATGCCTTATGTTTCTTGTCATAGACAAAGCAGATTTCAAGGGTACATCTTTCATTTCGAGACGTTATCCTGTATCCATACGCTTCATATTCGGCAGGAGTTTACTCCCAAAAATAGGGCCATAGCTACACCCTCGCGTTGACCCCACAAGCCTCCAAGAGCACAAATAACTACTACTAGAGCTAAGCCTTTTTGACTCAGCATGTCATGTAGTTAAACTGAAACAGGGATTTGATTAATTAATACTACCAATCTGGTCCACAAACTTTAGCTGAATCTAATAAATTTTTTGCGACTATGTCGTTATCTCTCCAGCTGGTTCCTGCCGAAACATAGCCTACAGATAGAGATTGCTGATCATTTGATTGGGTATTCTTTTCGTCGCTCTGATGGGTACCCAACTCTAAAGGTGGCAACCTATATATACATGCATGAATGCTGATCAATGTCACATAAATTAATGGTCCATACACTTGGAATTAAGTTTGGAACAAATTAAGACCAAAATTATTATTACTACTAAGTAATAACATTTTGTTTGTTTCTTAGAAATAACAGCAAATAACTACTGATAGTTATTTTGTTAGGTACTGTCTTTGTGTATTTTGTCTATTTTTCTTTGTTGTTTCCTTCTATTGGTATCTGATGAACCCGGAATGGGTGGGTCGATCGGGACGGACCTGGACTACAGAAAAGGGGAGACCGAGGCCCCCACCAGATTCCCATAATAGGGATCAGAAGCGGGGGCCATTTCACGGACACATAACTTGACTTCACTGATCGGTGGATTTGTGACCCGGTTCATTCGATCGTCCCAAAACACAAAAAGAAATGTCCATACAGTGTATGACCATCGGCGACATGAGCTAGCACAAGTATATATATAGGGATAACGAAGATTGCGGCTTAGGTAAACTTCTCTTCTTTCTTCTTCCTTTCAGAAATTTCTAATTCCTTCTACTGTTAGCTAGTGACTTGATCATCGATCGGAGGGTTCTTGAAGACACCAATCCCGGTGCTTCTAAGGCCTACTAAACCTTTCTTTCTCAAAAACCATGAGCTCGGATCTACCGGACAAGATTTGGACGTCACCAGTCTCCATATAGGTTGAACTGATATCGGAGCTTGCTAAACAGCCTTTTTTTTTTTTTTTTTTGGCCACAGCGATATACATCAGCGGAGGTTAGTGGGGGAGTTAGAGTTAGCATGAGGAGACCAAAAGCTATCCATAGCCCTGATCCCCTAAGGACCTGCCCCTGTGGAGCTTGAACCCAAGACCTTTCACAAAGGGAAGACAATGACTTACCAACTACACTAAGCAATGGTTGTCACTTGCTAAACAGCTTTAATCACAAGAAAGTGTGTACTGGAAATAAAATTTGATAGTCAAAGGTTTTCCAATGAGAGAGAGAGAGAGAGAGATAGTTTATTGCAATTTTGACCGAGTACTTGCCAAGTTACAAAGGGTTTTGTTGTTCTTGTAGTTATCTAGATACAAACAAGACTTTCAAGGCCTTAAAGCCAAGAGAAAACCCATTTTTTAAAATATATATATATATATATATATATATTTCTTATTCCTTGCTCTTTCATTTTTTTTCCCTTAAACAAGAAAATACAAATTATCATCCCGCCCTCGGACATTTTTCAATTGGGAAGTGATACTTTCATTTCTTGAAGTCGTCTTCTCAGCTTGAATTTTTGTCGCAACGACTTCCTTTTCCATTGTACCAATTGCTGCAAAAAATTCATAACCTACAATAAAAAATAAAACAAAGTTAAAGAGATTGAAGTAAACAATAATTACAAAAAAAAATTTATCTATTAACATGAAAACACAATATTACTGATAAAAACAACAAATACATGTGGTGCATTAAGGTACTTGCCTCGGATGGCTCCTGTAAAGAATAAGATGCACTTGTCTCCTTCGGAATCTTGGAAACAAGAATGCCAAAGCCTTGTCCTCTCTCTCTTAAAACCTAATTCAAATGACAACTTAAATGTTAGTAGTAGTTTAAATTTAGGACTACAGAAACAATTAAGATCGCATTCGGAGTATCGGATATACCTTGAATGCATCTTCATCTGTTCGATCGTCTCCGATGTAAATAGGAAAAATGTCAGCAGAATTGGCAAACCCTGAAAGAAATCCAAAAGTTATTTTTTATTATTCGTTCGAATAGGCTTTCATTTTTAACCTCCGTTTTGGATATTGGTTTTATGTTTAAGCTTACCTCAAGGCCCATAAATGAAATGTAAAAACAAAATGTTTTAAGTTATATAATTCTCTTATAGCACTAGATTTAAAAAAATTACTAGTTATTTCTTTTTTGATTAGGGGAGGACTCAATGATGGGTTTATAAAAACAAATTCTATCACATACTCCAAAAAAAAGAAAAGAAGAGGAGTTAATTGAGGGAAATGTATAAAATCAATAAAATTCAAAACTCACCAAGAGACTCCAACAAAAATTCAAGGGCCTTCCCTTTGTCCCATTTAATCGTAGGACGGATCTCTAATACCTGTATTAATTAACACAATTACCATCATTATGTTAGACAACCCTCACTCAGACCCATATAAAAAAAAATTAATTAGACCAATATAATTAATTAAATGCAGTTCCAGACCTTTCTTCCTTGAGTCAGTCGAAGCTTTGGGTACTCCTTTAATACTGCCCTTACCAGTAGCGCCAGCTCGCTCCATTTCTGCCATTTTTCTTTCTTAGGTCAGATCTTTTTCAACTACTATTCATTTAAATATATAACAGTTTACGTTCTCCTCAAGTAATCTCCCGAACGATTATAAATATAATGATCAGACAAACTTTCAAGGGCTCTTACGATTTTTTTGCTTGTGATGGCTTGCTATTTATGCTTTTATGATTGAGTGCACGAGATAATAACTATACCTTTTCATCAACGCAGCGAAAATGGACAGAGAGGCAAAATTTGTTATGTTCCACCTTAGCACCGGGAGTAAATTTAGTTTTCTCCAACAATGCTTTGTAAACCTGGAAAATTAGCAGCAAAAAAAAAAATTTGAAGTTCAGATTTTGCACATGTGGCTTATACGGAATTACGGATTATACATATTAATAGTCTTTCTGAGTTCAATAACCTCGTCTATCATCGGAACAAATTCACTAGCTGGTTGGAAGAGAACAGCCTGATGATCAGTACCCTAGATGAAATTTTAAAAAAAAAAGTTAAGACAATAATAATATAGAAGTATTTTCAGAGTGGAATTCAAATCTATATATGGAGTAGTTTGATTCACCTTATAGGTCAATCTTTTGCATCCTTAATTTCTTTCAAAATTTGTAATAATTCGGTTTATTACAAATTTTAAACGGAAGGAGGCAAAAGATTGATCTTACAAGAAAGCCAATTCTAAAAGCAAACTACTTAGAAAGCCAAAGCTAGATACAGAGGAAGATTAGTTCACTCACATTCTTGTAAATGGAACCTTTGGATGGCCCTTTAATGTCCATTCCATGGCTTCCAGCATAGTACAATTCTGCTAATCGAACAAAGCTGTACACCTACAACACCAACAAATAAAACCCCTGAACAAAAATTGTTTTTTTTTTTTGGACAAAAAGTGAAGAGTGTTATTCATATGTAGGCAAAAAGCTTAAACATCAGAGAGAGTGAGGAACTCAATGGGGGCAAGATGGTTGTCCACAGGTCGGACGAAACACTAGAAAGAGCCTGAACATAATTGAATCACTTGATAAAGAGCAAAAAAAAAAAGAAGGTACCTTATCTCTGCACCTCCCACTCACAATAGCAGTAGGAAAATGTCTAGCAAGTTTTCTCACCGTTGCTCTCATCTGTGGGTATCAAACAGTCATCAGCAGAAAGAATTATTGACAGTAGAAGCAGAGTGTGTTTAGAAGAAGAGAGGACTTTGTACACGAAAGATTAAAGGGAAACAAGAACTAACAGCGTCAGACATGAAAGCTTGATCTGGGTCGTCGACGATCGGGGAAAGGGTTCCGTCGTAGTCGAGAAACATCACTATTTGCTTCCCCTTTGATGCTTTTGTTATCTGCTCGAACATTTCCAGAGCTGATGGGTGCTGATTCTGTTCTCCTCAAAATGTTGCACACTAATTAGATTGTCTCATTCTTCATTTCTTTTTTTAAAATCATAATTAGATGCGTCATTCTGCAAATATAGAATTCAGAGAGAGAGAGAGAGAGGATTCCGTGGTCTGGGACCATTCTTTAGAGATACGAGTTTGCATGTTTTGTATGGCGAGAGTACTCTGTGCAATCATACAACATGGCCTGCTGATGTGGTGTGACAGCTCCACTTATGCTCAGAGTCGTTTGTGCAAGAGTGCGGCCCGAGGCCAAGTTGGCAGTGCTGAGTGGTCAGGCAATTAAGTCTAGGGCCCCACCTCGTGCACAGACGACCAAGTATGAGTAGAATTGTGACACCATGTCACCACGTCACTTCACGACGTGGTGTTTGCACGAAATACTTTCTCATTTGCATGAGCTCTAGATGCATGGTAGTATGTTTCATCCATTTCTAAGATTGTGAAGGTCTTGGACTCCTGTCCCACGGGATTATTTTTCCTCCGAGTCGTCCTCTCTTTCTATGTAACATAAAAGTGTAGTAAGCATATATTGCGTAGGAGGCAACATTGGATGTAACAGTGATATCATTCTGCGGCTTATAAAAAACCTAAATAGTAAATATTTAATTAAGGTAAGATCATTTTGTCTCTCGTTATCTTGGCATGAATCACTCATCATGTTTCATTTAAGCGTATCACTTCGGATTGATGTTACGCTAATTATTTAGTCTCTTAGGATATGCATGTATGGATACTATATTTATGTTTATGAATTATCCTAAGATATTGTGTACGTATATTTTTCTGATTCCAATATATACTCCAATGAGATGCGATTCTTGAAATAGATAATTTCGAGTAAAAACCAAGGCCGTGGAGCTTAAATGATTGATGTGTGTGTTTGAGAGAGAGAGAGAGAGAGAGAGAGAGAGAGAGAGAGAGAGATTACAATCCAAGAGCTTTGGTCTTGAGGGAGAAGAGGTGAGGATTTGACATGGGTTGGTGAGGAAGCCCTCATAGAGTCGATCCACGCGTTGAGTCTCACTCCACCTTCGATATCGAGGCTATGGAGTAGCTTCTTCCGAGAAATGGTGATGTAACGACGGGCCGCCAGCGGCGCTTGTTGCGCGGCCGTCGTGAACAACGACGACCCCGCCACCTCCACCGTTATCGCCATATTAATATCCGACTTGTTGTCCGAGACCGCCCCATTCTGATTCTTCATCTTGTCTGTTTCTTCAATCAAACTCACTACAAAAACCACCAAAAATCACATTATCATCACTGATCAATCCCTTCTCTTGATTTATGAATCCTCTAAAAATCAAATTTAAAATTTATACACTTTAGGAAAAGAAAAAAAAGAGATTAAGGTGTTGATTGAAAGCTGCTGGTTAATTAGACCCAAAAACGTTAAGTAAGAAGCTGAGAACAGAGAGGAAACAGAGAGCTCTGTTTCTTCGAAAACAGAATGAGAAGAGACTCAATTTGGGAGACTAACCACTTTGGATACTCAAAACGGGTGGAAGGCCTGAGAGAGAGAGAGAGAGAGAGAGAGAGAGAGAGAGAGAGAGAGAGAGAGAGAGAGTGAGTGAATACTGTGAGTGTGAGGGAGGAATGCAGCCCAAGTGGTGGTTTTATAGTTGGAAGTTGCAACGGACGTACCGATGGCAAAGCAAAGTAGTGATGGGGCCTACACACGGCCACACCCATGGACCCAACAACGGGTTCTAACTTCCCCGCCGTCCCAACACACGTTACTGACACGCCGTCTTCGCCGTCCCCGTAGCAGTCACCCACAGGTGGCGGCTATTGCCCCCGTATACAAGGTGCGGCGTGTGTGCATTCTGTCCTAAACGACCGACAACAATTACGAGCGTGGAATTTACCCAAAAAAACAATTACGAGCGTGGATCCTCTGCTTGTTACCACACCCGACCCTAAATGATACTAGTCTATTACGAATATTTGCGAAGCCAAAATTTTGCCAAGGGGTTGATACTAGGTCTGCAAATGAATCGAGTTATTCGCGAGCAGCTCGTTGCTCGGCTTGTTAAGGCAAAGGCAAGACAAGATTCAGCTTGACTCATTGAGTAACTGAGCTGAGTTTGAGCTCGAATTCTATACTCCTTTAGTAAATAAGCTGAGCTCCACACTCAAAAGCTCTGCTCGTAAAAGCTTCGTTTAAGCTGTAGATCTCTTTTGATCCTCTATTATCTAGACCGAGATTGGTTCTTATGTACCGGCGTTATCGCGGGGCCTGTTTCGGCAGTAGGTACCTGATATCGACGTCTAGGTTGCTTTGATTCTTTCCTGTATTTGTTCTGAAATCTTTTGCCCGATGGGCTTGAATGAATGACTCTTTCAAAAAAAAGAGTCTTGTTAAGTAAATTAGTCAGATTCCACTTGTTTGTGAACGAGCCGAGATCGAACTCTCTAAAGCTTAGCCCGGCTCGTTTGCACCTCTAGGTGACACTATTCAATTGGAGTTCACTAGTACATGTTACACGAAGAGAAAAGTTAACCGTAAAATTGGACTATACTCGGGTTTTATTTTATTTTATTTTCTTAAAATGAATAAAGACCTGATCCAACTATTATGTGATTTTTAAATGAAAGTCAGTGATACTCCCTCCGTCCCTTTATTACAGTCCAGTATTCCATTTTGGGCTGTCCCTTAATAAGTGTTCATTTTGTAAAGTTAGTGGGTAAAAGTTGGTGAATTGTCTATTTTGTCCCTAAAAGTAGATTCCATTTTGAAAAGTTAGTGAGTAAAAGTGTAATGATGATGGGTAAGTTGGGAAAGTGGAGGAAAAAGTTGATGTGAAAGATATAATGATGATGTCTTTTTAATAAGTTGGAGTTACGAAGCAGGACATTTAAAAAGGGACGGAGGGAGTATTTTTTTTTATGATTCGCACCGTTTATTTCTTTTGTTGCTATTTTTCATCATTCGAGCGAAAAATCAAGTTATTCAATTACTGATAATTAAGTACCTAAATCGACTATCTCTAGTGTAAATTTTTTTTTTTTGAAATAACATGGGATTTTCGAATAAAAAATAAAGTATTTATGTGCATAAGTAGTACTCCTATAAAATTTTAAATTTCTTAATACCGAATTAGAGATCTCAAGTAGTTCTTTAGTTTGGTGTAAATAAATTCAAAATAATATTTTCAAAAATACTTTTTTGTAGTGATCTTATTTAATTAGCTGAGCTCTCTATTTTTTTAGCTCAATAAGTACACTATTTATGCTAAAGAAAGAAAGAAGGATTAATATCAAGCGG
This sequence comes from Rhododendron griersonianum, assembly GCA_018127125.1. Taxonomy (NCBI): domain Eukaryota; kingdom Viridiplantae; phylum Streptophyta; class Magnoliopsida; order Ericales; family Ericaceae; genus Rhododendron; species Rhododendron griersonianum. The sequence goes on along the minus strand of CM030795.1, from coordinate 1,474,635 downwards.
AGATAATCAGTATTCCAATTCTTTACTAAATGCTGTGGAGATAAGAGACAAGTCATTCATCCGTCATCAGTCTTCGATCTCTCTTCGCAACGCAATAAAGAAGTCTAACATTTTCCATCGGCAAAGCTATCCGGAAGGGGAAAGATTGAATCTTGAAAGATTGAGCCCCCGGCTAGCAAGATCGGAAGGTTTAGTACTGTTCTCTTAAGAAGGAATAGCCAACTTCTGGGGTCAGCTTCGATCACGAGGAGAGAAGAGCGGACCATTGAAAGTCTCAATTCTTATGGGGAATTCTTCGGCTTAGCCGCTTAGATATCATTTATTATCGGTAGGGGTGATTCCTATGGAAGAGGCAGAGGAGTGAAAGCCACTCAATTGCATGATAAATTGAGGAGCAGGTGATTAATCCGACATCGATATCACTTGAACAAAATGTAACTGTAATAAGATAAATCGAGGAAGCCCCTGATGCCACGAGCAATTTATCTAATGTCACGAGTATTAAATACTCTACCGTGTAGAATTACTCAATTGTCCTCTTTTGGTCGAAAACGGTAACTTATGGAACTTGTTTCCCAAACTGCCCTTAATTCTAAATTTGACTCTTCAACTACCCAACCCATCCCCTGACAGCTTCCTTCTGATTTGAGTGGATAGCAGTAAACGTCAAAATCATTCACCCTACTAGTGGAATCCCTATCTTGTTTGATAGTGAGAGCAAAGTCAAAATTTTAACTGAAAAAAACAAAACAAAAACTGTGCTTTTCTCAGCACACTCCAGATTTTAGTACAAGGTTTTTTTTTCTCCCAAAATCATTCACACTAGTGAGTGAGAAATTTTTCGGTGTCGGGTGGGTATATCTCACGTGATACCTGCTCGGCACATTCGGACAATTCAATACACTTTTGAAAGGTTCAGATTGAAACTCTTTCTCTTCTCTCACCCCAACACTTGAGGTTTCATGATTATGTGAGCTATTTTTGACTCCATTAATCACCCACAAGCCATCATCTTGTCTCTTTCAACAGAATTCAAAAGGACAATTTATGAGACAGGTTGCCGTTTTTCTTTGTCGTTTCTCTAAGGGAACATGCCACTTATTCCGGTAACAACCACCCTGATCACAACTGATAGTAAGATATCTATCTTGTTTGGAGTTTTTGATAGATATTGCATATCCTTGCATTGAGAAAGACTCTTGAAGAGTATCGAGAGTTCTTCCGGAGATTCAAATTTCCAACCAAATTGCTCAAGCATATCCTTCTGTTTGTTTTCTTGATTTTGCACGTCAATTCCGTGTTCATCAATACGATCACTAGAACTTTCATGGAGGCATTCAATTGGTTGTTCACGGTCCATGGTTCAATTGGGAAACAAGTTCCATAAGTTACCACTTTTGACCAAAAGAGGACAATATATTGAGTAATTCTACACAACAGAGCATTTAATGCTCGTGGCATAAGATAAATTGCTCGTGGCATTAGGGGCTTCCCTCTAATTGTTTGATCATAAGTACAATTATAAGGTAGTATTCCGGTTTACCCCCTTAAAAAATAAGTACTTATTTGCAATTTTCAAACTTAAAAATAATAGGTTTATTGAAATAAAAAAAATATGCAATATGAATCTTGTTTGGTGAGATCTATCAAACCCTGCAAAAAAAATTTAATTTTTTTTCGTAAATCCATTATTTTTAAGTTTGAAAATAGGTCTTTATTTTTTAAGTACTTATTTTGGAATGTGGAACAGGGCCAAGTACACGATTCATAAGTACACATTATACTTGTAAAAGAATGGCTTGAATAGTCAAGTGAGACCAAGATGGTTCTGGTTGTACAAGGATCGCAAGAGAATCTTGATTAGGTTCATATTATGAGTATCACATGGAAGAATCTTGATTAGGTCCATATTAATTATGAGTATTGCATGATAGAATCTTGACTCCAACAATAACTCTAAATTAAGTGAAAAATAAGGATTGATAAAAAAATAAACGTGAAATAAGGAACAAATAAAAACAAAAAATTAAATCAAATTTAAAACTAGTATCAAGAAAGAAAATATAGTTGACAAATTCCACTCTTTCTTGCTTTCTTTTGTCTTCGTGGGACTTTTTTAAAGATTTAAAAAATAAAATGTTGAACTAAACGGAAAAACAAAAATGGTTGACCATAACTAAAATAAAATTACGCTGGATCAGTTTCTAAACTACCCAGATTCATTCCAAATTTGTCAATTCCCAAATTAGCAGTAATTTCTAAATATAGTAGCCGATCATAAAAAATGCTAAATAGAGTCACTAATCATAGCGTACTTGCTAAGGAAGTTGGGGTCTTAATCTCATTAATAAGTGAACCCCAAAGAAATTGACGGAGACTTGGGGTTGGTTCGTTTAAAGATTTCAAGTTCGAAACTTTTCCAAGTGCTATTATCTTGTTGGGTCAGTCCGTAAATGAAAAGTGAGTGCCAAAATGAACATTGAAAAACTCACACAACCTTAGTAGAAAATAATAAGGTTTATCTGTCACCCTATTTAAGAGCATGTATACAACTAACGCTCTTATATTTGTACGTGAGAAAATTTTATTTACGGAGCCTCAGTAAATAAGATTTACGGCGCTCAATCTCGCGCATCCAAAAGTATTTTGGACGGTCCGAATTAAAAACAAATTATTACCGATCAGAAATATTTATTACCGGTCAAAGTTTAAAAACAGATCTCAACCATTGATTGCCGAAAAGAACGGATGTGATTGCGCGGCTCCGTGAATAACCTATTCACGGAACCTCCGTGAATAAGTCAATCTCTTTCTAAGGATATTAGTAGTTGTACTAGTATTAATTAGGAGGTTAGGTTGAGGTTACAATTAACCCCTTGGTCGGCGGATTTAGGTAAGGACCAGTGTCACGTGACTCCCACGTTTTGTAGCTTACACTAGTCCCCACCCTAAATTTGGTTGGATCAAACCTTAAATTGCGTTTGATCCTTAATTTAGTACTATGGAACTTTAAAAAAAAAGAAGAAGAAGAAGAAGTCCACTTTCCTTCTTGCAAATCACTTCCTAAATCAAAATTTCGACTTCTCTTCTCTAAGGCAAACTAATCAAAATTCCCTTCAATTTTTTTTGAATAATTAATTTCATCATCCGGTCGAACTTTTTAGTTTTTCTCCGTTTGTCTCGACCGAAGAAACACTAGAGACCCAAAAAAAAAAAAATAGATGCACAAATTTTTCTTGCGTTTTGGATGATAAATCCGGTGACATATCGATTAAATAGAGCTCTCTTATAAGTAGGATCAAACTTGCAACTCAAAGTGATCAGACGTTGATGATAACTTGATTGGAACAATTTTTCCAAGACAAATGGACATGGACTTTTATTTCGAAGCCATATCATTCATTTAACCTATGACAACCTTAATTCGATCAATTAGCTATTGATGTTCGATCAATATAATTTTTATAAGTAGAATGGTTATTTTGGCGGGTGTTACAGCATGAACATTTTGAACCATTGATGCGAGTCTTAAGAGGTGGGCTCAATAAAGTCAAGCATTACAACAGATTGCAGCTTTTTAAACACAACAGACACATATATATTTTGAGATTTGGGGTTTTAGTACCTAAAAAATGGATTCAAAGCCAATCTTTAGGGGTTGTTTGACCTAATAAGTCAAATGGTTTTTTTGCTGTTCTTATTCAAAAAAATTCGCATTTATTAGTTTTTTGTCAATTTTTTGAGGATTATTATTTCTTCATGACGAAAGGAATCTAAAAAGCAAAAAATTACGATCGAAACCCAATTTTTTTTAAATAAACACAAAAATAAGCCAATTTTTCATCTTTATTAAAAAAAAATTGGGTTTCAATCATAATTTTTAACTTTTTAGATTCCTCATGTCATGACGAAGTAATAATCCACAAAAAAAAAATCATGAAAAACCAACAAATACGAAAAAAAAAAATTGAATAAGGACAAAAAAAATAAGCCATTTGGGTTATTAGGGCAGACAACCCCTTAGAAAACCACATTACCCTACAAACCGTCCTAAAAATAGAAAGTTATTTTTTTTGCTCGGCAAACGAAACTTTTATATCATACTCGAAGGGATACATCGAGGGGGCTCAACCACTGTAAGTACACTAAGCTTACGTGATCAAGCAGATCGAGGACAAAAAATAAGAAAATACACCTTACAACGCCTTCCAACAGAACATTGGAAGAAGACACACCTTGCCTAAAAACACAAGCTCGATTTACACCTTTAACAGCCTAATCCCATCCAGAAAGATCTTAAACTCCTCCACCGTATACACCTTAATGTCGTACTTTGCCTTTACCCACATAGCGACTCTAGATTTTACCTTATCAACCACTTCCCCAACTGTCACAGTTGCATTGTTAAATACAAACTCGTTTCGCACCAACCATAATGACCACAAGGTCGTGAAGAAAGTAGCTTCCCACAATCTTTTCTCCAAGTTTCGAAATCTGTTATCCATCCACCACCTAAGATGATTATGCAGAGATTCAGGACATACCTATTGAACACGCCACCATTCTAGAATCTGCGACCAAACACCCCACGAAAAAAGACAGTGCAAAAACAAGTGTTGCGGAGTTTCCAAGACCAAAGAGCAAAGAGGGCACAACGAAAGTTGATCCGCTATTTTTAGCAGAGTATAAAGTTTGAACGCCCCTGGGTTCAGCAGCTTCCAACCTAACTAGCTAGGAATAATGGAATACTAGCTAGCTGCTAGCCGCATTTGGCTTTTTCTAACCTAAAGTTTTAGAGTGCAAACAACTACTACATCACACCAATGGGTTGGCCTAGGGTCGTGGCACTCCCTTACCACGTAAAATACCTGGGTTCGAGTCTTATCGTTGCGAATTCGCAGCACCCCCTCCTATCGATTGAAAAAAAAAAAAAAAAAAAACCTAGCTACTACTACATCATTGGGTACGTAAGTAGCCCCTCCCTCCTCTATATATGACTAAATTGCATGATCTTTGTAATTTTCCTCTTAGCCAGGGGTGTAGGTGCCCGTGTGTGTGTATATATATATATATGTATATGCTTCGCTTCTCTGTATCTAGCCTTGATTCTGGTTACGAGAGAAACTGGATCGTTAGTTTAACGGACATGGAAATGGCTCCTACACATGCCGTGGCCTTTTCTCCACTTTCCTGGACCTAGAGTACGTAGTAGCTAGTTCTCTCCCTCGTTAATTCTCTTTCATTATTTTCTAATAGTCATGCATACGTACGTACACACATGCATCAACATTCAACACAATATTACACAACACATGTAGGTCCTGTGCGATCGGCCGAGATAATAATACATAGTACTCGAGAGGTAAATTTTGTAGGACTCAGTAAAAAAAAAAAAATGCAATCAAGTATGGATACGGAGTCAGAAACGCAGACACGTCTTCCTTTTCGTAAATTGGACCACTGGCAAAACGTACGTACGCCATATTTTGAGTCTTTTTGTTTTGTTTTGTTTTGTTTTGTTTTGTTTTGTATGAACTTCTTTAAGTTTTGGTCTATACTTAGATGGATCCCTCTCATCGAGACGGAAAATATGGCGTAAAAATTGAATCCGAATGTTGTAAAGATTATTAAGAGAAAGCAACCAAAAGAAACCTTGCCAAAAACTATTAAAAAGTTTGGCCAAACTCGCTTTAAGAGTGTGAAAAGACAAAAGGTACGACAACCGAACATATATAATTGAAGAGTAGAATATTAGTACGAAACCTTTTGAAAATTTCAATCCCTTGTTATTCGCTCTATAACCACAAAACAAAAAGTATGAGATTCTTGAAATATACAAGACATTAGAAATTAGTTTTCACATGTCATTTTGCTAACTTCAATTTCTATATGCATCTCTCTCTTAACGTACATGCATGAACAGAGATGCATGCATGTATTAAAACGACTTCTTATGGTCAAGACGGGTGGAGATGCTTTCATACTTCTTCTTTTTTTGGGTAACCGAGGAACAGTCCTACAATCAGGCCACTAAATAGACCCAATTGTGCAACTCAAACCTCAGGAAGAGCTAGCAACAGCACACCAGTCGCGACCTTCTACTTCAATACCAGGGTACTCACCCGATGGGAAATCAAACATTCAAATCCTAGACCAAGGGGATTAATTACTTCCTAAGTCCTGCCATTGGGGCAACTCTTGAGTGTGTGATGCTTTCAAACTATTGGTGTTTGGTTGTAGAGAAAAGTGGTAGAAAGTGTAACCAAAACACTTATTAATCTGAGAATGATCCTGTATTTCCGCCTAAATCAACGCTCGTGAGTCATGATATTGTTTTATTAAGCTAATTAATGTCACGTTTTTAAAATTTTCCAAAAACTATTCCCTTCCATTGAATCCTCCTCTCCGAGCAACAACCATTATTGCCCGTAGGAATTATAAACAATAAAAAGATTGTCCATCCAACGTCATTTGTGATCTCACATGGTAGTATACTTTGGCTGAAAAACCCTAGATTGCCTAGGTTTATAAATATTTGCTATGTATGAATTCTTTAATAAATAAACCACCAATCAATCCAAACGCATGAGCGAAAAACAATCAAAAGATAACACCAGGTTATACCTAGAAAACCCTAAACGGGAAAAAATCACGGAAAGGAATCAAACACTATAAAACATTGTGCGGTTACAAGTAATCTTACCCTACAATTCTGAATCCTCAAAAATCGCCCTAAGACTTACTTGTCGAATACACGTTCACCACACCCAGTGCTTGACTGTCGCTGCCTTGAATCCACAAGTCTTCCGTTTGCCTCCCGGAATCCACCGAAGGACTTTGTTAAGTGATTAACTAAGTTGATATTGTAAACCTCTTGAAGTTGTATTGAACACTCAAAGATCCATTGATCTTCTTTTTACTTCAAGATTCAAAGCAAAAAACCATCTTGATTATTTGAACTTTAAACCCGCGTCTACTTTTAATTTGGCCGCTCTGTTCTCTCATTATTTAATCTTTAAAGCATATGGTTTTGCTGTCTCAAATCATCTGTAACCTAGCTAGCTGCCAACTAAAGGATGCTATTTATAATAGCTAATTAGCCTCGTGCCCTAGCAGCCAATAATTTAGACAGGAGTCCTTGATTGATCTCCGATTGATACCCCGATCAATCCGGTCCAAATTAGCTCGATTCACTTAATCTCAATTACACAATATTGATTTCTTTCCACTTCCTAAACAGACACTCTAGAAATAAAAGAAAAGAAAATACAACTCGATAAATAGGGATACAAATAAATGTGTGTTTTGTCTTGAAATTTGCCAATACAGAAAGACCGTGGCCCGTGGTCCTAACATTGGCTACAGTTCAAACTGTTTTTTGTCAAATAAAAAGATTGTCCAAAGGCGTCCGGGACTGTATACGGACACCTTGACTAGTCGTCAAGGGACCAATCTAAATATTTACTGAGGAGAGACCCAATTATAACCAAGACATACACCAATATAGATTGACTCTGCAAAAGTTGATAGTATCTTGACTAGTCATCAAGGGACCAATCTCAACGTTTAGTGGCGGCAGACCTGGCCAGTTATAACCAAGACATACCCCAATATAGACTGACTCTGCAAAAGTTGATAGTATCTTGAAGGTTTCGAACCATTGGATTGAGCAAATCCCTAATTAAGTCAACAAGTCCTAAGGAGGTTTGTCATAAATGTGTAGTTTTGAAGTGGTCTGGAGCACCACGCAGCGGTGCTCCCGGACTACAATAATTACTCGATTGTCCAGACTCTACGCACGAAATTGATTTTTGCACTCCTCTAATTATCATCTTTACTTGTGTTTTTTTTTGTTTTACTCATACTGATGGATATTTAGAAATTTTTTATCTTTTTATGTGTCAAAAGTGAATCATTTTATATATTTGCATGAATAAAAGTAAAAAGAAAGTGCAGATATATATAAAAATGAAAAAGAAGAAATGTGCAAATCTATGTTCTTCAACTTATTGATCACTTCTAATTCCAAAAAAATAAAAAAAACTTATTGATCTCCAATTAACCGACAAGTGTGAACATTGGAACGGCGTATGAAGATGTTCGACAGGATCTATACTCCTAGCTAGTATATTTTTTTTTTTTCGTCACGAGTGATCGATGCCTAGCAATGTTTAATTAGATATAATATATATCGAAGAAAAAATTAATAATGCATCGTACATGTAAATTACTAAATTATACTAACTTTCAAGACTAGAACATATGAATTAATCAAGTTCTGTTTGGTCATCCCATGCGTAAGTGAATATTTTAGTTGGAGATTAGTTGAATGAAAAGCCTAATCTTACGCAATTTTGTACAAATTAATGTAGTACTTAATTAGCAAAACGATGCGGACCACACCCCCAAAAAAAAAAAAAAAAAAACGATGTAGTCAAGTTTGTTCTATTTTTAAGGATGACCGATCTTAAAATTGATGCATGCTTTTCTTTCGAGTAAGAAATAGGAGAGAGAAAAAAAATCAATTGTTGAAATATTCATCGATCCTTCCAACATGAGCGCAGAGTTAAAATTCTAGTCCCGCCACTGATTACTATCATTAGCAGCTATGTTTTAGTTTCTTGACATTTATTGATTATGTGCATGCAGTACTCGACATGTTTATATACTCCAGTACTAATCCTCCAATTGTGTGTATTTAGTACTACGTACTAAATTCCCCAACACTGAAAGGAGATTGAGGTGTTGGCCGTCAACCCAACCCAAAAACACGTGTGTGGCGTAGTACTATATATAAGATTCCTGTGTGTAATTAGCTAGCTTTGTACTCCTCGATGGACAACGCACGCACGCTTTAGGGGTCTGATGCTCAGACACCCACACGTTTGCAAGGAGAGATTACACGGGCATCGCCACGTGATGCTTCTGCTCCTTAATTTCTAACCATACATTGTTAGTCCTCCTAAAACAATGTAATATTGTGGCAATGCGCAGTGAAGCTAGCGAATAGTAGTTTTTTGGTTTGAAAGGGCGGGTACGTATCGCTTTTTCCTCCTAAAATTCACCATCGGAGACGTCGCAATGGAGCAGAGAATATGGCATGGGCTGTGAATCCTTTGAGTGGGGGGCCAGCCAGGGACACCCCCGCAGAGTATCCACTTTTTGGTCGGTTTGTTTCTATCATCAGATGTGAAAAGAAGAAGAAAAGCGATCCACTTCTATACGTACGTATTTTAACATGCATCCATGTAGAAACAAAACATACGTATTGCTTCGATGTCGCAAACCAATTTGTCGATCTCTCCATATCACATGGTTTAGCACGCACTAATATTGTCAACACTCTAATACGGAGTTTGGAGTACGCTAAGCTCAATAATATTATTACAAAGTAGGTTATATATATGTATTTGATAGCTCAAGTGTACGTCCATGCCAACTTACTCACACTTCGATTAACGTTGAGAGTTCAATCCAATCGCTTACTTTTGAAAAGCCTAGTTAAAGCCAGACCAAAGCTCCATAGTTTTTATTCGGTTCTATATATTGGTTGATACAAAGTGTGTTTGAAAGGAAATTATTCATGCATCGACCAACTTTGTTACGTGTCATACTTTACGTTTATTCATCAGTGAGTAGATGGTAATATAGTCAACTAGAGGCTACTAGTGCACAGAATTTCACAAAAATCGCCAGACAATGCAATGAAATTGAGTAGGAGTTGATATATAAGTGTAGGAGTATTGTGCCATTTAAGTGTCACACAAGAGAAATGGAGAACTGAAGAGTTTCAAACTTCGATCCCATTGGAGGGTCTGCCTGATCGTTAATTTCAGAACCCTGCAATTAGTCTAGATGTCTACAAACTGGTCCGAACATATAGTTATTTTTTTTAAAAAAAAAAAAGAGAACTAAAGAGAGCAAGGTGGTTAAAAATTTTGAACACTTTATGTGGTGTCCGCGCACAGGTAAAAGTTGAAAAGTGGGTTTAGCTAGTGGGGCACTTGGCAACTGGGCTTCTTTAAACCCAAATCAATGCAGAGGCTCTTTAGTCTGCCTTTTTTCCTTTGATAAAGAAAACATAACAGAACTTGGACAAGTTGACGTTGGATTGACAATGAAATTTGGGCTAAGGTAGAAAAAAACAAGTGTATATAGATTGTGAGAAATAAGATTTGAACAAGTGCCAAATAGAATCTAATCTGATAAAATCAATCAAACAAAAGAGACAAAATAACCAACATAACTGCCAAACCCATGGCCAACTACTACTGACCACACAACTTTCGGTTGGAGAATGAAATCTCACCGCCGTAGGCCAGCCACCATTGATTGGCGATGGGGTTTTACTTTGATCACTTTAGGAGCTAGTCATGAGAGTCATCCTCCACTACTAGGGTGATCAAGTTGGCATTGCCAAGTCCCCATCACTCTTTAATTTCATATTGATTAGGGGCAAAATGGGAAATTATAGTTTCTCATAGTTGAGTAATACATATGGGTCTTAAAAAAATGAAATTTTGTTCAAAAGATTTTTATTTATGAGATTTCAGTGATGAGCCTATGGTAGCAGGTTGGGCCACCTCGAAAAGATAAGTAACAAAACGAAGGTGGTACTTGTAAGTTGAATCGAAAATCTTAAGCTATAAACTACGATACCTGAAAAGAATCCAAGGAAATGTATTGCAACCTTCATGTGATTGAATCCTAAGAATCCAAAGTCATGATACGGTATTAAAAAAGTAAAACAAGCAAATCTTTCTGCTCAAAATATTCATCGTCAAGTGCAGAGTCGAGATTTACTGGCAGTATATCATGTATATAGGATTATGTATGCTTTGTTATGACAAAGTGCGAAAATTATGTTTTGAAAATCTCTTTAGAGCAATTGTTTGTGCAAGACTTATATTATTTTTATAGGGTCAAGCGATCCCACTTGCTTGTACTCCGCGCCCATATTTACCGTATTAGCTAGAACAATCCCACAATCCATCCACTCTTCAATATTTTCAAATGCATCATGATTAATTATACGATCATTACCAACTTAATTAACAAGAAGTCATTATCAGCTTCATCTAGCCCTTATCCCAAACAGTTTTTTTGCGGCAAATCTTTCGAATTTTGGCATATTGTTAACTGGAGTACAGTATATCTTAAACAAAAAAGTACAGTAGTAGTATTTTAAAGAGATTAATTAAGCTCCTTTTTCCCCATGCATCTTGATGGATCTCAAAGCTTCCATCTGTCTTTCCTCTTTATATCTTCATCTTCCATTTGGGTTTTTCTCTTTATATCTTCACATCTTTGTTTGAGGATCAGTATCGCGTTTTGAAAAGTTGTGATAACCCTTTCTGATCCTCACTATTTTGTCATTTCTCTTCCGCAAATTAACAGACAAGACCCACGCCTTATTCTTAATGGGGATTATATATAAAGTTGGAATCAAGATTAGATTTAAAATTTAGGTACCTCATTTTTCTTTGCCACGTGCATGTAATCCAAGTTTTTTACTCCAATATTTAATTCTTCTTCTTTACACAAAGGTTTTCTTTAATTATTGTAAGATCTACAGAAAATAACATCTCTGAAAAATGATGTGGGTAAGACCCAAAAATATGTATATTGTGTGTAAGAATGAGTATAGCTCAATGGAGATTTTGCAAATGTAGTTCTGATAACTAATGTATGAACTATGAACCATGGTTCAGGCGCTGTCGCGCTGGTTCCAAAATAGGGAAACCTAAACAAATTTTGTGATAATACATTCCAATATTCCATTGTGGTCGTACGCTACGCCTGTTTGCCAAACGATATCACCTATCGTCTCCCAAATGAGAGGTCGGGGGCTTTAGTCATATGATTCTTGAGAATGCTCTCTGCTCCCACTTTCACGAACTTTGGGACGCCAAGCAGACAGACTATTCAGCCCAGTTGGAATTGATCATTGTGAAACAAATATAGGGTTGTCAACAGGCCTCAGCTGGCCCATAATTTGCTCATGCTGCCCAATATGGTGTAGGATGATTTTTTTTTTTTTTCCAAACTTTTATTTTTGGTTGAACGATTCTGTGGGATAATTAGTTGAATTTAACCTATATGACTACTCTGGCCGAAAACCAAAAAGAGTAACCAATTGCCTGCATCTTTAGTTTTCTGGGGAAAAAAAAATCTTATACCGTGAATAACAAGGCAACAAAAACAAAACGAAAACCTATAATCCCCTTGTAGTAATAGAAATGAAATGAAAAAGGGTAATATTTTTGTTTTATCTGGGCTTTGTGGCCTTTTAGATGCTGGACTTTGGCCCTTGAGATTTTTTCCTTGGTTGATATCTTGTCAATCAAAGGTTTGGGTCTCGGATATAGACACTTGTTGTCTTTCTCCTTAACCTTTTAGTCTTTGTAATCTTTCAAAGATTAATAAATAAAAAAAATTGCTGTTCAAAAAAAAAAGGTAATGTTTTCACACTTCACTATTTGATACTCCAATTGTTTTTTTTTTTTTTTTTGTCTTTTAGTGAAAAAAGCACACACAAAACCTTCACAAAAAGACAAAATATTATAAATAAATAAAAAAAAAAGGAGTGAAAATCGGTTCCCATAAAATAATTGAACATACGGAAATACTACCCTTTACCAGTTTACCTGCTGAGTGCTGATGAAGCACTTTACTACATAAGAGTCAGATCGAGAGACCAGTTATGCGCAAGTCTGGAGAATGGTTTCTTATGGTCCAACAAAAGGAAGGCCCCTAGACCGAAAACAAATGTCTTTATGGGCTGGGCTGGGCTGGGTTCCACCTAGCTCTGGCCGGTTTAAACTCAATACGGATGGAGCTTACAACTCGGCAACGGGGACTGCTTCCACAGGAGGGATCATCCGGGATCACCATGGCCAATGGATTGGCCTGCTAATTCCAGCGGCATGGCATGGCTGAAATCTGGGCTTTGAGGGATGGGTTATTTTTAGCAAAAGAGAACATTCTCAATCTTGAAGTTGAAGTGGATGCTCTGACTGTTATCAAGCTTTTCAAGGATAATAACATTGATAATCATCTGCTTGGTAACATATTGAATGATTGCAGGTCCATGATGCGTGAGCTCGAGGTGGTTGATGTCCACCATATTTACCGGGAAGTAAATAGTTGTGCGGATGCGTTGGTAAATTATGCGTCGGTGTCGGTGGGAGATTTACACATCTATCATTTTCCTCCTAGTTGTATTGCTACCTTGTTGTATGCGGATTTGATTGGATTTGATTGGGGTTGCATGCCCTAGAATTTTAAACGCTTAATTATGTTTTTTAATGAATCGCATGTTACCAAAAAAAAAAAAAGAAGAAGAGAGAGACCAGTTTACTTGCAGAGAGAGAGAGAGAGATATGCAGATAAAAAATAAAAAAAGAAGGAAAAGAGAAACAAATGGAATACTCAAACAAGTAGCTGCCACTTTTTCCTTCACTTAACATAACTTAAAAAATAAAAGACAAATCTGCAAGACTGCAAATTGTAACAATTTCATCTCAAAAAAATATGCAGCAACTTCTGATTTACAAATACCCATTTCCAACCAAAAGCCAAAAGGTAAGAAAAGAACCGAATTTCCTCAACTACACAAATCCCTCAAGGTCTAGGCTGCATGTACTTCGAATACTCAGTCCGAGCCGTTTCACTTTTCTGCCGAATATGTTCAAACATTTTCAAAGAAGCCTCCGAAAACTTGGTCAATTGATCAAGAACCTTCCCTAAACTGGAATGTATGCTGCTCATGTTTGAAGAACTATTGTCATCACTCTTCTCATTCTCATCGTCCTTACATAGAGATTCTTCATTGTTGCTCGTATCAAGCACTGTTCTTTCCGTCTTCTGCATTTCCTTCCCTTGTTGCTCAACTGAGTCCCTAAGGTCACTTAGTAAGGCTTTGATGGAATCACTAAGTTCTTCAGATGGCAGCAATTTAATCCCGGCCGACCAATCTTGACAGAGAAAGAACAAAGGTGGGCCCATAACTCGACGAGGGGAAAATGCCCTTCTGCCCTTGGACCGCTCCCTGGGTTGTAAAATGCAGTTTTGCATCCATCCGTTGAGAGCTGCCACGTACGATGTGTGGCTATTGATCCAATTCGCAAAGCTGAGGCCAAAGCATTCGATCTCGTCCTGGAGCTGAGTCATGATCTCCCTCTGGGTATCTCCCTGGGGAATGCCAGTTGAGCTCTTCGCATGGTATGCTAATGAGATTGTTATGTATTGTGAGTGATGGCATTCAAGCATGGCCTTCCACATCCTAATCATTCTGCAGAAGATCCAAGGGTCACAGAGATTAGCAAATGTACAACTCAATGTGTGCAGCACGGATGGCGAATATTACTGCTAAGAGAGAATTGTGCTAACACATGTATACGTACTTCCAGAGACATTACACAGTAATGGTCATTTACAGCATCTACAGGTTGTCATTCTGCCAAATCTATATATCCTACCAACAATGCCAAAAGGTCCAAAAATGACATTTCCAATCCACTAGTGCAGTACTATTTTGCAAAATTACCTTAAATAATTAGCTAATGTGGCAAGTTTAACAAAGGCAAACTTGAAGCCAAATTTGGGAAAATTTTGGCAAGGGATTTGAATAGAGCTTCTTATTTGCTCATTTCTACAAAATCCCAGCAATGGCAAGGGATTTTTCAAACCAGTGGAAATGCCCTCAGCCCTCAGGGGGTCATATTGTGGGATGCAAAAGATTTAGGGTCACATAAAAAGTTTTAGAGGGAGCACAATGAAGGATTTTTGTAGAAGTATAGACTGGCTAAAGAATGAGAAAGGGTTTCAATAAGCTGAAACGTTTTGACGACAAAGGCAACAAGAGCAAACTGTCGTGATCCAATCGCTTACGAGAAATAAACGTATTTCATAATTGATCTTACCCCTGAATCAGTTCTACAAGTTGTGGGTGCAGCTCATCATCCCTCATTTTCTCGATCCGCTTTGAAATTGAGTCAACAGCATGAAGAGCCACCCTAATTCTTGAGTGCAGATCTTTTACCACCGCTCGGGTTTTATCAATTACTTGGGCACTTTGATCTTTTGCAAATTGGTGCCTGAGTTGGTCACATTTCCGATCATAATCCTTCCTGATAGACTCACTGGCCTACAGAAGGCAGAGATAAATAGGGACAAAGTACAAGAAGAAGCAATACTATGTCAGAGATGGATTTCATAATACTCCAAACTGCAACAGGAATGCTAGGTAGCTGGATAACTACAAAGTCATAGAGTTGGATACATTTGGCAAATAGAACATAACATATTCTCATATCACTTGGTGTGTAAAGTACTTTACATGTCGAAAAGGTTTTAGGAAACACACTTCAGAAGGAAAAATCATCATCATCAAAATGACAGAATAACTGCTTAACATGTGAAAAAGATAAGCAGTTTAGCCTTTCACTTTGTGTAAATAGGTACTCCAAGTATTAAAGTTTCTACAATGTGATCAAAGGGAAGACATTAAGAAAAACCAATGATGGTGCACATGGACTGGAAAATAGCTAAGCACCTTCAGCAAGAAGCAGAAGCACACACACATCAATGGAAATCCATATTGAAATAGAACGAACAGGAATTCAGATGAGGTTACAGTTCTGAACTCGCTACTAGACGCACAAAAGGAGCCACAAAAAATAATCCTCACAAGTTCAAACCCAATACCTCCCAAAAGGAAAGCTCTAAATCTAATACCATAACCATTTTTCCAAAAGCTAAAGATGTTAGGTAACATAGGCCCAACAATGCATATAAAGCTATCCGGCAGTTCTGACATAATGACAAACTATTAGCGAAGTTGACACAAAACAGCCACAGGCGGCTTCTTCTGAAACCAGACAACTTTGAGGTGGAACTTCCTAAGCCAAAGTGAAGGATATGCAATATTAGAAAGGGGGCCAGCTAGCCAGCCACGGAGGGCACTTTGCTATAATGTATATGGTACCCTTGTGCTTGGACTCTGTCTCTTTCACTCTCCCAAACCCTATGTTATAGCAGCCAAGCGAAAGAGACACCCACCAGTTTTAGCAACCAAGAAAATTCTGAAGTCGTCCCGCTGTCCATTCCATGGACAACAGGACAAGGCAATAACACTCAGCCTTAAGGGACTGGCATGCCACACCTAAGGAATGGTAGATAAAGGAGAGAAATCTGTCCACATTCACAAGCTAGGGGCTGACATGTCTCCACATGGAAATTTTTCCGGGGTGGAAAAATGATAGACATGGCAAAGAAGTGTAAAACGGCAAGATCAGTACTAAAGTACAAGGACTTGGCTTTGTAATCTCCTAGCACCCAATTCGTGGTATCTTGATGAGATATAGCTATTAGGTGTTCATACGCTTTAAATACTTCAAACTCTTCTTCTAAATCACTTTCCAGAAGTCATAAACTTTTGCGACTGAGACTGTGCTTGTGGTACCTTCTATCTCCATTTATGGTGAGAGGCGAGAGCTTAATCCTCTAGGAGCCTTTAGTCCACATTCAAGGTAAAACTCTCATCCTAGTTCTATAAGTAGCTGAATATAATGAGCATTTTAAAGTTCATCCTTTTTCTTTTCCTTGTTCAAGTCTTCTAATATATTAGGTTGAGTCACTGGATATGAATCATATGATACCCAAAGAATTCAACATGAGGGATGGATGGGGTGAATTACATTTAGATTTTCCAGAATATAAATGTTCAAACTACCAAACGATAATAATCCCCTGAAAAGACAGTTGACTTACTGGAAGTGCCTCATGAAACCTGAATAACCAAGCAGATCAAAGATGATACATTATTTTTATGATGATAAAGAGTTACCTTCACTTCATCGTAGAGTTTCCTCTCCCATGCATACACTCTGTCCAGAGTGGAGGAGTGGCTTCCTGCAATCATGCAAAACTCTTCAGCAAAATCACTTCCGCTATCATCATTGTCATCTTTTGATGCCGAGGCAAGAGGATTCCTCGAAGAAGATGATATTGAGGATGTCGTGCGCTTCCAAGTAATAACCTTTGTCCTAAGTTCAGAAGGTTCTGTACAGATATTAAAGAAGTGATGGGATCAAAAGGCAGGGCGTTTCAATAGGTAATTAGATCAAGTTGTGTCCAACAAAATGATAGAACACATACTCCTCCATGTTATGCAACAAATACATTGCCTCTGCCTAAGTAAAGACATATACAAAGATGGTTGTAATAGATTCTGGCGATTGCTCAAACTGATAAAAACATGATTGACTTCAAAACCAGATAGATCCCATTTATATACAAATGCTTTCAACCTTATCAATTCTAGCCTCAGCTTCTTGGGTAAATCAACGCCTCTATAGCGTAACCTTATAAAATATCTTTGAAATAGGTCACAAATTGAATGAATACTAGATCATGAGGGTAATTTAAGGTCCAACATGATTCAAGCAACAGCAGAATGAATGTCCATGCTTTACGCATTAAGAAAAAGAGCCTGCGAGAATGTTAACTGGAAATGGTGGCAATTCATGTTCGTACACAACCTAGAACTTACCATGTGAAACAAGTACAGCATTGCCTCGGCAACACGTCAGTCTCAGAGCTGCCAAAAAGTCTGAGACTGCTGACCCCCCTACAAAAAAAATTGCAATTAAGCTACCAAAATAGAAACTTCTCACCAACTTATAATGCGGAAAAGTCTTCATATCATAGCTTCAGGGAGTTACCTTTGGCGTCAGAGTATCCAACCCGGATTTTGCTAGCTTCAAGCATCCTGGAGACCTCCTTTCCAGATTCAGATGCTCTAAAGAATCGATGCTCAATCTCCTTTATGCTAGAAAGAAAATCTTTAGCTCTGTGGGTGATAAATTCTGAAGGATCCTCTCTTTCTGCACCAATATCTTTCTTCACCAAAGACTTATCCATTTTTGAACTAGACGGTTCTAATGCAGTTTTCACCACAAGAGCTCCAGGCAACCCATTCACATTTCGTTCACCCTCTTGTTTTATCGCTTCACCGTCAGTGCCTTCAATTCCTTCGGATGTAAACGAACGTGAATTCTGCATGAGCGAACGGTTACTTCTGTTAACCGGAGTTCCTCCCTTTTGTTCTAATTCAGGGGTCATGGATCCTTCAGAGTGTCCATTATCTAAACCACCTTCTCTTCCACTAAACTGTCTATACATTCCCACATCATCAAAATCCAAATTCACTTCATTCTGTCCTACAAACCTAAAGCTCTCAAAATCATCACTAGGGTCAAAGTAATCCCAAGAGCCTGGCTCACCAAAAGGAGATGGTGGGGGAGGCGGCATCGTAAACCCCATGGATTCTCCATTCTGTACATACCCATTACTAGATGGATCAAACCTAACAGTCACAGCACTAGTAGTAGCTCCTGATCTCATATAACTCACCCTCGAAACCGGAGTCGAAAGGGGGCTCCCAGTGGGCAATGGGGAATCCGATAATTCGCGAATACGCGACGGAGAAGGTGATGGGTAGGAAGAATGGGATGGGGTTTTGTCATTTTCAGTGGCCGAAGTGGACAGAGAAGACTCCACGAGCACTTCGGCCTCGGCGAATCGCCGGAGAGCGATGCCAATGTTTTTGAGTGATTGAATGTAAGAAACATGAGCAGCTGCAAATGCGTACCTTGAATCAATCGCTTGTTTGATGAACTTCTTCCTTGCTTTACAAAGTCGCAAAGCTTCTGTCTTCTCAGTTTTTGAACTCCCACCGAACAATCTCATTTTTGGCTTTAATATTCCACTACCCAGTTCATCAATTCGTGCCCTTTTTCAGACCCACCAAGAAAACTGGGGAAAAAGAGAAAAAAGCAAAGTTGGAAAGAGAAAAAACAAGCCGCCTCTTTCCTCTTCTTCTTCAAACCCTAATTATTAAAAAGTAAAACACTAGCCTCAAGAGTAACTTAAACAAAAAACCCACTAACCAAATGAGGGTAAAACGATAATATCAAGAAAATTACAAGAAACAGAGGAAACCCTTCCAAGTTGAGCAGAGTGAAACAGAAGAAACCCTTGAAAACCCAAAATCGAGTTGGGTTTTCCAAGAAAATGAAAACCCAGAAGGAAAAACCTTTTGTTCAGAAGATTGAGACGAGACCCATATGGGAAGTGACGAGAAATCGTTGCATTTTTGTTTTAGGGGTCACTCTTGAGTTCACAATGCACTCAGAGCCAGAGTTAGAGGATTTTACACAGGAGGCAAAGGGAAGGCGGTGGGGACGGAGGAGTAGGTGGGAGTTATAAAATCATATGCCATTAACGGAAAAACGAATAGATTTGGCGAATCAAATGCACTGAATCTCAGCGAATAAGCTTTTTGGGTCTGGAGGGTGAACGTGGTGAGGGGCAGACCGAAATGATGCATAAGAGCATCTCCAATCCAATACTCCATTTGAAATTATCAAAATAATGTTTTTTACTCATAAAGTGATTATAGAGGAAATTACTATTCATGTTTACACCAACCACAAACCCTCTATTTTTGTCTCTAAAATCACTTTATGAAAAAAAAACCTTTTTTTATACTCTCATGAGAATAAAAATTAAGTAAGAAAAGCAAACAAGGACAAAAATATCTTTTAAAAATGTGAATAGTATTTTAGAGATGGTCTTCTATATTTTCTCTCACCCTTTAAATATAGAGTATCAAAATTCAATCCTCTCAAATGGAGGAGGGTTGAGAGGATGGATTGGAGTGGTTTGATACTCTCAAATAGAGATATAGAGTATGAATTAGAGATGCTCTAAGTGTGAAATGGAATGGAGAAATGATACAGAAGAAGGAAATGGAGGGAGAGAGAGAGAGAGAGGAATCTGCTACAGTTGATAGATTGAGGTCGATCCTCGTTGTACGTGAGTAGTGGGACAGTGATGATAATTTAGTACAGTATATCCATTCAGCCAAAGATTTTTTTTTTTTTTTAAACGGAAAAAGCAAATTCATTAATCAAGCCATACGGCATCTACAGATAACTCCGAATAAAGAATATGACATACGGCAAGTACAGATTTTCACCCAAATACAGAGAAACAGAGACACAATACAATAAGAGACTAAGAGACGAAACTAGTGTCTAGCGCCTATGCAAGAGCCAAATGCTCATTTCTTCACACCGTCAACATGGCCGGCTAACGTGGAGCTAGTACCCAGACACCACCGTCTCGGGATGGCGGAGCTCCGAATCAAAGATAACATTAAACCTGTGGAAATCAGTCACCCGATCTGGAAAAACCAGATCAGAACAAAACCACCCGGGAAGACCCACCGGGACAAAAACCGGACCCAACATCCGGACAGAAACCGGCCTCAACATCCGGACATAAACCGGACAAGAGTCCGGACAAAACAAAAATGAAACATAAAATCAAAACCCTAACTTGTCGAAACACTCAAAACAGCCGCTGCAGCACCGCACCAACCACAGGAATCACGACAGCCCCTACTGCAGCCATGCCCAGTCCCAACACACCATATCCACTCACAGCATCACCACCAACAACCCAACAAAATCTCACCATCCATCACCCGAAACGGCCAAAGCGCCGCTAGGCAAGAGACCGGCTTCCTCCAACAAGGTAGAATGGCGGTCCACAACGGGATCCAGAAAGCCGACGGAACGGGATACACCCAGCAGAGTATCCGGCAGGATCTTATCGGAGGGGGGAGGGGGTGGAAACGAGGAAGGAGGAGGGAAGGGGAAGAAAGAGGGGGGAGCAACAGCCCACGGAAGAGATGAGCGCCGGCAAGGGAAGGGGAGAAGAAAAAAGAAGAGAGAGAGGCGCCCGGGGGAGGAGGCGGCGCCTCCCCCCCAAGCAAACAATGGCGGCTAGGGTTTCTCTAGAAAAAGTTTAGAGAGAGAAAGAAGAGAGAAGGGAGAGCCCAATGACGGAAATTCATATCACTTATTACTTATTCAGCCAAAGATTAACGTCTAAAAGTTTAATTTATTTATTCTTCAAAAAATTCTACTACTAGTCTACCACTTTGGATTTTGGTGGCAAAATCAATGGAGTAAAATTTAAAGAAATAACTGAAGACCAAAAATTAATGAGTTTGACCTTTTCTTTTGGCTCGAATGCATTGTAGTAAGTTATTTCATACATAAGATAGAAATATTGTCTTCGGTGCCAATTTTTTCTAGGTTTTCCTCTTTTTTTGGCTAGTTGAAGTGCTAATTGGTTGTTTTGGAGGAACATGTTGTATGGAGAGAGAGAGAGAGACAGAGAGAGAAGAAGAAGAAAGAGGGGAATGGGCAAATATGCCCTTGGGGAGAGCACATGTGCCCATCACATGGCAATTTCCCGTCAAATTAGTAACGGCACCCAACGGATGTATGACATTGGAACAAATTTGCAAATTAAAGGTTTTATTTGTTAAAATTGAAATTTGAAGGACCAAACTGAACTTTCGCATAAAGTCGAAGGGATATATAAGTAAATCACTCCTTTTCATTTATAAAAAAATATTTTCAAACATAACTTGGAATGTAATAAAATCATAAACATAAGACCCGTAGTCAAATAACACATTTATAAAATACTTGAAAACTCATACTTGTCGATCTGCTTTTTATATATTACTCCGTAGTAAGAATTTTTGAGCGTGTATATGATGTGAGTGAGTGCATTGTTGCTCTCTAAATTGGGGAAAATGGGTGCCAGCTATAGCGATCTCTTTCAGAACAAAGGATGGACAAAACTAATTGACAACTAATTCTCCTGTGGGTTTGGATTTTCTCTGATCTAAGTTTTGAACTGAATGGGACAGCTTAAATCTGAATTATACTATTATACAACGATTTAGCTAATAATTTGAATTTGCTCAAAGACTCTAATCGGAAAATCTGAATTATTAATTGCAACGGTAGGCGACTGAACAAGATAGTCCAAATTAAACAATCCAATTCCTTATTCTATTATGGGTAAAGGGCAGATGACAAAACTGCCCCATAAAGTGTTCCCGAGGGAAGCTGTAACGGCTCTTCTAATCCCGGTTTTTCAGGTAATGTAACTTTTCTCTTTTCTTAATTTTATTGCAAAACTATATGGGGGAGGACTGGGCTACTCACGGGTTGACAGGAACCCAGTACTTGGATATTCCTTCCTTTTCCTCAAATGACCTTTTGTTTGCCACATGGGTAGGCAGGGTAGCCATTTTTAGGGAATATTCAAATCATGTTCCTAAATCTAAGGATATTAACGGTCACGACTCTCGCATCTCGCTCGAAGCTAAAGATTTCGAAATCTCTACATATGTGGGTGTCTTGTGATTATTTCTCTCTTTGATGGAGCTATTAATTGGGTTGGACTTATAGTTAATGTGGAATTTGATTTCAGTTTAATATAATTATGATACTTGTACTCTTATGCTGCTTGCAATGAAGAAAACTAAAGATATTAAATGTGAATAACAAGTTTAGTCCTGTATTTTATGGAATCCAAACAGGAAAAAGAGGGAAGGGGTTAAGTGGCTAGAGATGCACTAATTAACTTCTATTCGAGGTGTAGCCCAAAGACAAAATCAAATCCAAAGGTTCATTAGTTGTCGTTTATTAGAAACAGAAGTTGGGAATTATCTCTGATAATTACCAAACCTCTGCTGTGACTTTAATTTATTTGGATTTCAAAATTTCAATAGTTCCCATAGAATCTACAATGAAGTGTTAAAATCAGAAAGAGGTTAATGACTGGAAATAGAAAAGGGTCGAAATAAGGTTTTTTGTAGTTAGGATTAGGCGAGCCCTGCTATTCGCAGGGAAGATTTGCAGGGAATCATGCAAGGAAAAACGCATTTGGACCTATTCTGGATCCCACAAAAATCTAGAAAAGTATCCATAAATTTTTGAATATTATTTTATGGAGCCCTATAAAAAATCAGCTCCAACAAACATCAGTAAGTATTACAGTACTTTTGGATTCATAGGAACGAACTGAGCAGTTTCGTCGTATGAATCCAAAAATAATACTTATCGATGTCTGTTGGAGCTGATTTTTTACAGGACACCATAAAATAATATTCAAAAATTTATGAATATTTTTCTAGATTTTTGTAGGACCCGAAATAGATCCAAACACGTTTTTTCTTGCGTAGTTCCCCGCAAATCTTCCTTACTGTTAGAATTTCCGGTGTTGTGATATACCGAACCGTTTTCCCATATGAAGAACAAGTACTAGTAGTAAACAAGAAAATTACTGCATCTCTTATACGGAGTATGTGGCCTAGGCCCCTGTCCTTTCTTTCAGCCGTTAGTACGAAAAAGTGATAAATAATACACAGAGGAAAAAGAGCACTTTCATGGATAATTAAAGGATGCCAACGCAACTTCTGTCACTTCAACTTTAGGCGCCCTAAAGAAACAACTTTGTTTACTTTTGGACCTCTTTTGATTTGGTTATCATATTTTGGGTTGAAATTGTATCAGGCCAGGGTTGTGTATTTTGGAGCTATGTTTTCAGGATTTTCTTCTTCTTTTTGAAGTGGAAGGCAGTAATTGATGTGAACACGATTGTAATTTTACTAGCTTGATCTTCTTCAATTGCTTCTTCCACATAATGATGACCAATAGGCCAGAGCTAGAAAACAGAAACCTCCAATAACAGGAGAAGTAATCATGAATATTACGCACTCTTATATGAACAACGCTACAGAAACAGACAGGACACAAATGTGTTTGTAATTGTCCGATGCATGTGAGTCTCGCACAATGGCCGAGGAGCCCACACACAATGGACACATCTATTTGGAGTCTGTTGCATATTTCCTCTCATATTATCTAGGCCGAGAAATCTCAAATATCAGAGACTCGCATACGATTGTTAATTTGCTTATATTTCTCGAAACCATTTTCTACATATTTCTCTTGCTTCTAGAAATGGACAGAGGGAGGAGGGGGGGAAAAAGGAGTGCAAAATTTATATAGTCAAGGTAGTATGATACAAGAGGCACCATCTTCCCCAAGGAACTCAACCCTAAAGAGATACTTTTATGTACAAGGTTTTGAGGATTAGATTAGAACTCATAGAAGCTGTGCCTTTGTGGTATGCAGTCTTCGTATTCCACTCTAGGTGTACAAGAAAAACCCTTCCTAAACCTTGTGCTGCTTTTGCTCCTTATTTCTACCTCCACTGCAAATACAGCACACACTGGCCGGTGATCGGAGAATCTCGATTCCCCACGGATATACGACAATTGCTCTATGCCACCACCGTGCCATAGTATTCTATCACACCTGAAATTTGACATAGAAAATCATATCAACGCAACTATTTGAGGGAGAGTTCGGGTCAGGGTGGATTAGGTTCCTATTGTTCAATTTAGAAATTTAAAAAAAAAATTAATTGTACGCGAGAGAGAAAGAGAGAGACCATGCCGGTGTTCGCCTTTTCTTCTTGGATTTAACGGTCTCGCCAGCATAGGAGTCTGAATTGTGAGAGTACTTGTAAGTGGGAGCAAAGAAGATCCTTCCTTCATTCCACCCACTAAACACTCTTCCTGCCTCCCTCTCCAAATTCAACTGCAGTAGGGAAAAAAGAAAAAAACTGATTAGTTAACTTAAAAGCAAAGCAAAGTTACAAATACAAAATAGTTTACGATGTAGTAATGTAGTGCTGCCAATACTGCATTGATGTATCGTTTCAATTTTATTAGATGTCTCCGAAGGGATGCCAATACTGCATTGATGGTTCACATTGTGCTTTAATGTGTGTCCGTGAACTCATACAATTGATGCCGATTCTCAAGCTAAGCACACAATAAACTTCACTTGCATGTGTGCTTAGCTCACCTTTTACCGCCGAATGCAAAATTTCATAATCTACCGCCAAGGTGAATGTGTACTGTGATACGGTATTCGAAACATAGAGGCTGATACGTGACGTATTTCCTCATATCTAAAACCTTGGCAGGGAAACAACCGAGGACTCATATTTTTCGGCTAAAATAATTTGTAAACAAAAACAAACTTGTCACTGTTGATTTCAATTGACTGATTTTATAAGAGAAGCAACAAACCTGATCTCTCTCTAGGAGGGAGTCCCAGTCATTATCCTCCAACAACAGCCTTGTTTCCTCATAGCTCAAAGACACCCGATAATTCAAGTCTCCCAGCCAAATTATTCGACTGCGATTTTAGATTGCAGATTCAATACAAATTGAACAAGAGGGAAAAGAACTAAAAGGGCCACTTCAAGCTGTTATGACAAAAATAAGAGCTCCCTAAAACATCAATTACGGCAGTTGGCTTCTTGAATGGCCTTATACTTACTCATGGTCGATGATTCGTTCTGGGATTTTTCGATTCGGGTTTTTGCAGACATTGGGGAATTGGATGCTCTTTAGCATCTCAGCCACGTCGGCGTTCCTCTTCAGCTCATCTCCCTCCTTCTCCCCAGAAGCCAAGTGACTGCAGACAAAGCAAAAGCTTGTTTGGTGCAACGACAAGCTTATAGATATGCATCCCTGCAACATTAACAGCCCATTTGAATTAATCTCACTAGGGGATAAAATGCAACCTGACACTATTTCAGGAAATATTCTTATCCTTATATCCCACTGCATTGACACAGCAGCATATATGGTCCTAATAAGGAAGCGCATGAATCTCGAGACATGATCGAACGGCTAGCCATCACTAGAATAGAGGAACACATGTATTTGAGGGAAATTGATCTACTTTTGTTGTGCATATAATTAAAGTGGAACTCTAATATAGTACGACAATGATGGGAAAACAAAATTCTTAGGATTATAAATTTATATGAATCGCTAATCTTATTAATTCGGGATCACCATATCAACGCGCAGAATTGTTGCTGCTGCGGCGACAGTACTAAGTAGTTACATTATGGTATAAATGGTGTTATTTTTTCCGTATTAAGTTTGATGCAATGCACCCACTAGGGCCACTACCATACCTACAAAGATTCAACCAACCTTATTTCCAAGATAACCCATAATTCCTCTTCCCATGGAAGAAATTCTGAGATGCCCAATGTGCTGCACTAGTTCTTTCCTAGCCCAAATGGACAGAAAAATCCCAACCATTTGCTTGCTAGCTACAAGCCGGTAACTTATCGTGCTAGGCGGATCTGGTATTTCTGCTATCGCAAGGAACTCATCGATGCCCGGATCGCTTCGTCCACAGAGGAGAGATGAATCACTTGGATCGCTAAGCATTCTTGGCCTCCGCCTGTTTGAAACCAATGAGTTTAACTCAGCTTAAACTAGTCCATGTTGGGAAGTTTTTCTATCTTTTTCAATTTTTGGGTAAAAAAATTTCTTATCCAATCGGTGTCGAAGAGAGTAATTGGAGGAATCGAAAAGGCAAATAATATCAACCTGTTCTCAAAGAATTCACTAATAGCAATTAGTTCAAATTTCTAAGTTATTTTTGCCTTTGTCAAAAATATGTTGCCATTTTGGTCCTCTCTTTTTCATTATTCTTCTCATTGAGATGAATCGACAAATTCCTACAATTTCTGTAGAGAAGAGAGCTAAAACAAATCCACTAAACACCAAACCAAAAAAAAAGAGATGAAAATTAAGACATTCCAAACTCACCCTGAATGGCAATTACATGCCTTGAGAAGGCTATTATCGCCCCTGAGATTTCGACTAAGTAGTTTGAGAGACGGCTTGTGGAAGAAGCGAGATTTTGAGTCCTTAGAACTGTTGGAGTGTTTGGAATTACTGCCCGAATCAGATGAAGAGTCGTGGTGGCTTGGCTTGTTCAGTGCTTGGTTTATGAGGGCTAGCCATTTTGCTGCTGGTTCGTTGTCTTCTATCACTAGTACGTTTCCTGCGCTTAAAGGAACGATTTCCTGAAACCTTCAAGTGCACAAAAATACAATAGCATTAGGAAAAACTGCACTACATTCTTTTATATGTTTTGATGCTTATGCCAAATGGAATAGACTATGAATTTCTTCGTGCATGGATTCACTTGCATGCCACGGATTAACAGTGGCGGATTTAACTTGGGACCAGTGGGGGCACGGGCCCTACTGGAAATTTTGAACTTTTTTTTTTACCTTATGCTTTTAACTTTGACTTAAAACTCAAAATTTTGGCCTTTTCTTTTCCCAAACGCACGCATGATCAGAGAACACAAAGGACTTGAAAAGCTGAAGCTAGGAAATGCTACAATCATCGGCAATGGTGGAGATTATAACAAGTGTTCAACCCAACTATGAACGTACAAGTGTTGTCGCTAATACTGGTGGACAAGTGACGGACACGGGGATATCTTAGTGTTGTCTCCAACATGTCAATTAGGAAGTCAATAATCGTAATTGAGAGATAGGCCACATCTAATGTTAGCCGTGTCTCCATGTCAGACACTGCTTAGACACCTAAAAATTGAAGCAAAAGCTCCATACTTTATACAGTATTCAATTACCAAAATGACAACTATGGTCATGAAATCTTGAAGATGACCCTTCAAGGAGTGACATATGTAGAAAACTGGAAAGGGAGTTATAAACTTATAATCATAGTCATACCCCAAAACATACAAGTCTGAAGAGCCTTCCACTTGCAAGAAATCCTCAAGGTTGAGTGCATGGTGGGGAGCTTTTCCTCCCACATTCCACGTTCCAGCAAATATCCTGTACAATTAATCCAAAGTAAAGAACTTTCTTGTTAGTCTAAAGACAAAAAGAACCTAATCCACAGCTCCAAGCAAAACTCTCAGTATTGAATAGCAGCATTAGGTTGTACCGGAAATCTTGAATTATAGTCCCTGGTGCCATCGACGAATCAAAGTTTGACAGGTTCAGACCCTCGAGCCCAGCACTACTGTGTCTTTCTGAGAGTATGGAGATACAAACTTAGTTCCATGGCTCTGTTTTTCAATGCCTAAGACTCATGATATGAGTGGTTTGATGACAATGCACAAATGGGCTTATATCGACTTTCTATAGGGGTTGGTAAAAGAAAAGAAATAAGAAACTCAATTTTGTTGAGTTTTTTTTTTTTTTTTTTTTTTAAATGGGTCAATCTACCTAGCTACCTCCCTTCGACGGGTCCATAGGGCGGCGGCAGGTCTGAGTAGTCACCCTTAGAGTTTTACCGCGCCAACAAGGCGCGAGCAGAACAAAGTCTCTCTCACACAACATCTGATTCATAGAACTACTGCCATAACATCATTCGAATTTGCGACCGCGTGAGAAAGAGTGGATACTAGAGTCTAGCTTCTTTTTCAACTCCGCCTACACTACACCAAAGTGATCAAGTGTAAGGCGTTTAATTTTTTCACTATTGCTCTTTAACTCTATGCTTTATTTTTTTCTCCAATCAGACCATGTATTTATGTAAGAGAATCCCACAACAATTGGGGTTAGAGTGGGATTAATCTTGGATACACATTCCACCTAGGCACAAATGTTAAGTTTTCTGAGGTGAATACAAAGTTTTTCTTCATAGCATTAACATCATTTCTCTCCAAATATTAACCCACGTCTCAAAACGACTAACCTCAATTCATCCGTAACCAACGCATGTATTGGTGTATTTTCGGCCATTACAAAAATATACCGATACATGTTAAACTGGGTATTCTACCTTTGAAATCGGAAGTATGACTTTGTTATACACCTTGAACTAATCCGAAATCAGAATGCAGCCAAGGGGGTCGGTATCCACATGAGAAAACGTTCAACAGTTTCCCTCAGAGGGGGGAGAATTCAAAATTCACTTTTTAGTCTTCAGTTAGGTAAGCTACCAAAATCATAGAATCCAAGCAGATGAGGTTAGATTTCCAGTCTCTCAATTTGATGTGTACGTGGGTTGCACCCATTACACACAGATTCAATACATGTACCCTTTGCATAAAAAGAAGAAGAAGTTCCTGTGCAATAATTTAATTGGAAACAATATCTTGGACTAATTAACACAAGATTTTGCGACAGAGTTGACCTAATACAATATTCATAATTAATTAGCAGATTAATTAATGGATTCAAAGGTTTGATATGGGTATTATGCATCACATGCATGAATCAAAAAAATATTACCTGAGAAACTCTTTTTGACTGTAGGAGACGCATCCAGGAAAGCTTTCCTTGCTGTAATTTTCCTATCCAAATCTGTTCCCCCAAACAACCACAATAAACCATTATCTCATCTACGAGAGAGAGAGAGAGAGAGAGAGAGGGAGAGGGAGAGGGAGAGGGAGAACCATGAATAGATCCATCTGATTGCAATGTATCATAATCTGAGCTTGCTCTGCCATTTCGCTTTGACCCGAAAATGTTTGGAATCAGAGGCTATCATCCCACATATAATTGACAGAGAAGAAAAAACAGGACATATACATCCCATCAAAATTACGTTCAAGAATTTTCTTGGCTACATACATTAACCAAAATATAAATGCATCAGATTATTCAGAACCAAATTAAGCAAGTACTAAATGGTGGTACCTTCTTTTTCTTATCGGCCTTGACGGAATTGTCAAGATCGGGTGGTGGTGCGGTGGTTGTGGCGGCGGAAGCGACAGCGGCATCGAACACCATGTTGGAGAAGACATTCATCCATTCACAGATGATTTAACGAAATTGTCAAACAAAAATATTATAGTACATCATTGGGAAGCAGCTAATTCAATGAATCTTGGAAATTGGTTAAGAAACTCTTGGGGGGGATTTCTTTGAGTCAAACGATTTGAACCCAATTCCCAATGACTTTAACCACCGAGAAATGTGGGAGAAAAATACCCTAGTCAATATTTTGGTGATATGTTCATGAAAATATAATTCTCTCTTCACTTTTATTTTCCTTTCCTTACCCTATATGATTATTGGTTTCGATTTTTATTTTTGGGAATTGGGTTTTTCCAAAAAACACTTTTGGACAGTGAGATTGAGAGCGGTGGAGGAAGCGGTAAAAGTTCCGCGGTCGGTGTAGACTTTCTGATTTTGTTTTGCTTTTTTGTGTTCTGTTTGAATAAGATGAGAATCTGCCGCCCAAACCTTCGGAGAATAGAAGATGTTTAAGACTTTAAGGGAAGAAACCGTTAGTGCACATTCACCACAGACCACATCATCCATGGAAAAGTCTGTTCACACTTCCATTTTTTACAACCGATTTGTCACCTTTGCGTATGGACTCTATCATTTTGATCATCGAAAACATTCACTTTATAGAGCAAGTCCAGAATATTAATCATGCCAAATTTCATATTTATCTTATATCGATAAATGAATGATCAGGACACATTTATCTTTTGTGTAAGGTAGTTTTATGTTTTACGTGTTATGATCATGCATTTATCAACAACTATAAGCATAAATTTTGGCATCTTTATTACTTCTGACGTGTTCTATAAAGTGAACATTTTCAATCGTCAAAACGAAGGCTCTCATGCGCTAATGTAATGTATTTGGTACATTTTTTCCCCTTTCCTTATAGCAACGGAATTACAAAGGAATTTCATCCAAAATATATATTTTAAAAAAAAAAAGAAGTAGTAACACAATCCCACAAGGGAGAGAAGCAAAAAGCACAAAAGTAGAGAACCTAATTCTTTCATTTAGACACGGGCAAGGAATACTGGAAACAGGGGATTGCAAGGGTGCATTTTCGCTAAATTAAATAGATTATAGGCTAATAGGAATAGTCAAAAAAAATTCGTATTTTACTTGATATTTGTGAAGAGAATGACATGCCTAGAAATCCGTGAAAACATAGGCTTTATTCCAGTAGTTTAGCGGCACCCCAAGTCAAAGATTAAGATAATAAGCAAGGGCTATTTAGAATCAATTCAAAGTAAACAATTAAGCATAAATGGAATACCATTCCAGACAAAACAAACAACCAACAAAATACTAAAAAATTCCCTGAGACCAGAATCAGAAACAGGGCCAGGATCGCCGATGCAAAATCTGTGTATTAATGTTTAGAACTCCATATCTTCAATCTCCAAACCCCGGGATCCCCGAACTCACATCCTCTACTGCTCGCTCGTCTTGTTCGTGTCGTTTTATCATCACAAGTAGTTTAGGATCTGAAAAGAGAGAGAGAAGCTGCCAGTGCCACAGTGCAAATCTTAGCAGTATGTTAGGGACCTCATCCGGTTGAGAAGCATCTCAACGCCTAGGTCATTCACTGGCGTACAAACAAGGGTGGCAGAGGGGAGCCATGGTCCTCCAGACTTCCAAAATTCTAGTAGTAATTAGACTCCCTTATTTATGTTGGAAATGGTGCTTTCATATCCACAATTAAACTTTAATTCTCTCATGTGGCAGTTACCTATGTGATTCTTTATATGATGCAGAATGAAATCCAACAAGCTCTATTCAATGATTCGAATCGTTTTATTTAGAAAGAAAGTCTTGGTCTGTGCAACATAGGTGACCAAGGTCCAAAATAATCTGACTCTTCGCGGGTAGGCGACAAGAATGACCAATTGTTCTCGATTCCACAACCATATTTTGGACAGCATGGAATTGAAACCGAATCAAGAAAATAGAAGACATCAAGGTGACCAAAATAATCAGAGATGGCATATAACAAGCATATTCTCCAAGTCACAATTACGTGACCACACAATACAACATAGTAGTAGCACACAAAGTTATGGATAACTCCTACAAACATAGTTATCAAATCAACAATACCAAATTATTTCAGATATACTACTACTAATAGCTTGAGAGGAAAACTAACAACAATTTCTATCTAGGAATCATCAGTGTCCTGATATTTCTGCAGCAGCTGGCTGCACCCTGACATGGGCTCACTCCTGAAGAATCCCATGGCATTCGCAAAACGAGCATCGGAAACGAGGCCGTTGTAGCGGGTGAGGATAACACGAGAGCGATTCCTAGTGGGGTCCGCTTCAGAACAATCAGACTGTGGGCTGCTGACAAGCACCGCATCACATAGGTTGTCGCCGTGGTCACCGGTGACCATGATGTAGTAGGTTCCGGTTGAGTCAGTCACACCATTGATGCTATACTTGAGTTTCATAGTGTTCCTATCCTTGCACTCGATTCTTACCTTGGCACCTAAAGGAGCACAAAATCAAAAGAATCCATCAACGAACAGTGCAAAATAGCTACATGATAGGCATGTTGTCCGATAGTGTGATGCTAACTAGTTTTTTCTTTTAAACGAAATGAACAAAGGAAATTGTATTTACGGGGCTGCTCATCAAGAGAGAAATAGAGAGGAATAGTTCTGGTAAACTTTGTCCTATATTTGACACCTAGTTACAGGTAGGAATAACATAGCATGCCATTGGAGCACTACAATTTGAAACTTCGTGCTAGTCTGCTAGATATAGCAATAACAACCATTAGCGAAACTTAAAGGAACAGAAATTGAAATCTGATTTACGGACTACTGGTCATTCTAACCATTCTAAATGAATGCCCATCAAGGAATTTACATCAGCAAAATGTGCCATGAACTATATTTTGTTGTGCAACTAGAAGAAGTCACATCTGAACCAAATCCATCTACCGGATCTGGCACAAAAAAAAAACGCTCATATTGATATATAGAATCATAGATTGCCTTGATCAAGCCTTCCCATCGGCTGACTGCTGACCATGGCATCTATATCTCCCCCTGAAAGTTTATGAACCATGAAGATTTGAAGCAAAATTAAGTCATTAACGAGGTACTTTCGAGCTCATGTTCTAACCTTTTAGGTAAATAGACTTAGATTATATCTAGGTCTTATCTCTACGGAAGGATTTGTCAACTGAAGAGATAATGGTATGGATTCAATTCGTTTTTTCATTTCCTATGTCAGGAACTAGAAATCCTGCACCTTTTCCTTTCCCTCTACAAATCATACGATCTAAACAGTACCTTACAGTCTAACATTACCTTAAAGGTGGCAATCTCAACCCATATTTTTCTAACCCGCCCAATCCGCCCATTTATAATCCAACCCAATCCGCCCATATTACATAACGGGTTGATATGGGTTCAACCCATATAAACCCATATTTATATGGGTTTAGATGGGTTAAAAATGGGTTCAATATGGGTTTGAATTAAAAAACCAATTCTGCACAAGAGTTGGTTTACTCCTGAAAAATCCCGTAACTGTTTTCCGAAAATTTGTTCACAACCTCTTACCTCACCTTGAATTGTGGGCATTGTACATCAGTACATGTCAGCCACACACACACACACACTCTCTCTCTCTCTCTCTCATGTCAGCGACACCCTCTCTCTCTCTCTCTCTCTCTCAATTGATTTGGAAACAGAACCACAAGCAAGTTAATTAGGTGAATAATTGGACAGAGTTTTAAACACAAAATTTGACTCAAATACGCTAATGTTTGGAGTTGTTTAATTTGTTTAAAATATGTTTTTAAGAAATTCTTATTGAAAAATCAACTCACTCGGACATCGATAAGGACTTGATTAATTCGTTCAGTTTTTATTAATTTGTCTTATCGAGAAGAATTGAAAAAGTGAAAAAAATATTGATCGAAACTCATAATTTTTTTTGGCTTTATTCAAAAAATTATGAGTTTCGATCATTATTTTTTACTTTTCCAATTCCTCCCGACGAGATGAATCAATCAGTCACAACAATTTGACGCAAAACAAACAAATTCAAAAAAAATTTAATAGAAACGAGAAAAAAATCACTTAACTTGGGGCCCGGGTCCTTTTTAATCCAAATCCAGGCGAATCTTTTGAAATCTACTATTACTATTCTTTAGTAAGACTAATTAACTGAACCTACCTAATGAGTATATAATTTTTACGAATTTTGACATTTTCAAGCCAACTCGGCCTTCGACTCGGCTCATTGCTATTTGTTATCTGTGTTGCTTTTTGAAGCATTCACAAAGTGGACTCATATTCAACCCATACCGGGGGAAGAACAGACGAGAAGGACGGGGAAAAAGAAGGAAAGGAAAAAAAAAATTAAAAAAAAAAGTAGGAAAGAAAAACGGGGCGGGTCGGGCGGGTTTGGGTTTGACCTGACCCATATTCGACCCGACCCGTTTTAACCCATTTACTATTTGACCCATATTTGACCCGCCCATATTTGACCCGTGACCCGTTTCAACCCGCTCAAACCCGACCCAACCCGCCCATTTGCCACCTCTACATTACCTCATACATCCTAGTGCACGAAAATGACTTTCTTGATTCCCTAAACTTGCACAATTTCATTTACGCTAGAGAGAACAAGGTAAAGACAGACGCATTTCAGTCAAATTCCTTGTGGGTTGGGAGTAATGGAAGTATGGTAAGATTATCAGCAGACCCATCCAAACAGAGCTTAGAACAGCGAAAACTGCTACAAACTTAAACGGAATTTGTTGAGAGTTTGCATTATGTTTCGATCTGCCCTTGTGTGCATTAAGCCCAATCCTTTGTGGAGTTACTAGAGAGTCCGCACCACGTGACCAATATAATACTCATCCACTAAAAGCTTAAGGGTAAGTGGTCATTTAATATTCAAACATCCCTGACAGAATTAGATCCTTCCTTGATCCAATTCAAACATTAACTATCCAATCCTCCTAAAGTGAACGGATTGGCCTAGTGGTCAATGCCTGGGAATTAAGAGCTTGCCCCCTTTTAAGGCCTCATGTTCGAAACTATCAATTCCTCAGGGGCAAGTCTATACAAAGTATTTGCTCCGACTTTAAGGGGCCTCTGCTGGTGAACATTGGGTTTATGATCCCAAGGTTAGTCGAGGTGCGCGTAAGCTGTCCCGGACACTTAATGGTTATTACAAAAAAAAAAAAAAATCCAATTCTCCAGTTCCTCCCAAAATACTATCGTAACCCCTTGTAGAGTGAAAACAAAAAGTAAGGCAGTTCACATTGGATAATAACATGCATCACCATACCATTTTGGGAAAATGACGGCTCATGACGTGTTTTGATAATTAGTACGACATTTTCAGCATTAACAAATATTCTTAACATGTCCGTTGAGGGTATTAATTATCAAAACACGTCCTTGGCCGTCATTTTCCCTACCATTTTCCCACAAAATAGGGCACGACCCAAATGAATTCACAAATTAAGGGCCCACGAATCAGGGCTACAAAACTATACCTTCGATCCCAAACTTCTCGTCTCTTTTGAACAGTGGTGCCACTTAAAAAATATTATACTTTACGATCTATAGGGGTTTTTTTTTTTTTTTTGGAAACTTTGTTTAATAAAACACATCTACCAAACAAGATCTATGT
This sequence comes from Rhododendron griersonianum, assembly GCA_018127125.1. Classification (NCBI taxonomy): domain Eukaryota; kingdom Viridiplantae; phylum Streptophyta; class Magnoliopsida; order Ericales; family Ericaceae; genus Rhododendron; species Rhododendron griersonianum. The sequence continues at coordinate 1,439,428 of CM030795.1, read as the reverse complement.
TCAGATCAAAAAAAAAAAAAAACAAGATCTACGTTAGATGTAGAAATATTATAAATTAAAAAACATAGACAAATGATATAAAATAATTTTAAAAAACCCAGCAAATTGGGATGAGAGGAGTATATACGAATGGTTTATGAACAAGCATAAAAAACAGTGAATCGAGTGGAAAATGTGTACCGGGGATGCCAGGAGTGGCTTCGGTCTCGAATCCAGCGCGACAAGTGTCGCAGTAGACGCGGCCTCGCACTAGAAATGGGTTTGCAGCGCTTGTTAGCGCTGGGAGCACACAAAGGGCGAACAACAATACCAATCTAGCCATTTCTTTGGTGTTAACTTGTTCTACTACTGCTAATCCAGTCCACCGGGGTATTATATAGCCAGAGAGAGAGAGAGAGAGAGAGAGAGAGAGATGGGAGAGGGGAGGGGAGGGGGAGATGGGGTTCGTTGTGGTTGTGGGCTGGCACACAGCAGTGATGATATTCACATGTGGTCTCGCCCAAAAAGTAAAAGCAAAACCGCGTCTTCCGCCAGTCTCTTCATTAATTTCGGTCCCTGGGTTCCACCACTCCTCTTCCCCGTTTTGGGGCGTTTGCGCAAGCGTTAAGTTACAGACTAGTTTTTCCAATCCATAAACGTTGAGCTGTTTTCACTAAAACATAAGTTATAGAAATTGTGTTGCGGTAGAAGAAGAAAATGTGTTGAATATTTTAGTTTAGTGCAAATAACTTAGCTTTTGACATAAAAAAAAATTACGTTAGTATAAACAATTTCACAAAAGCTACTAATAAGTTGTCGTGCAAAATTTTTAGTGAAAACGAGGGTTACGTGAACACATAATTATATTTTTGTTTTAGGCTTGCTTTGTCAATGTTTTCGTTTAACCGAAGCCCATAGGATTTAATGACGGGATGGGCTTTGTCGGTGTAAAGGCAGGCTTCCACCCATTTCTAATCCATAATACTGGATCTCTATATCCAAAGCCCAGTTTTCTTGCTGTGTGACCCAGACATGTCTGCTATGGATAATGCAATGAGAATTGAGAAATTACCACTATTCTAACTTTAAATTGGAAAAAAATGAAAAATCAATCTGGAAATAATATATTTCTTAACTACTAGTATTATGTTCGATAATGATTTGATCATGTTTGTCTTGGAGCCTAGTGTAACTTTGAGAACAAAATGTTAGACAAAGTTGCTTTAACCGTATCATAACTCTTGTCCGAACACTTTAGTTTTTTAGCGTACTTACTTGACAAACTTTATATAATGAGCAATTTTGAAATCTCGAGCTGAGAGAGAGTGCAACACTAACTCAATCACATGATGCTGTTACTTGGCCTTACCACTTCTCCAAATCCGATTAACTTTGTTAACAAATCACCAAGTATCTTATCCTAATTAGAAGGGGATGTGAGTGTTTTTGTAACTGTTAGAGATAATTTCTTGTATGGTTAAGAACACAAAATAACAACTTAGAGAACTTCAATGAAATAATGTTCACAACCTATATCTAAGGATGACATAGGATCAGCCACAATTTATAAAAGCAATGGTATACAAACAGGGCTGCCTAGCGAGGGGTTTTTGGGTGGTTCAGTTTGGTTTTGAAACCGAATTGCTTGCCGTAGTTTGTCATTTTCTTCATCTGCACACGTCAGTGAGTGTTGTCCGGTTCAATCAGTTGGGTTGCAGATCATAAATTAGAAAACCACTCAAACCGAACCAAACCTGATCCACCAACATTCATATACCACGATCCGTACCATAGCTCAGACGGGTTAGCAGGTAGTTCAGTTAACCCACTGGCCATCCCTGGAGGGTACAGATTAGGACAAATTCAAATGCAAAAGAGTTTAAAGCGGTCGACGCGTATTGGACGATTCTAAATGCAATTGTGTCCATATATTTGCACATATAAATTTGTTTTCGCAAACTTTGCCATAATCGTAAACCCATGTGATCTACCTTGTCCTTGACCCATGGACATAATAATTACTATAAAGATCGTCATCAATCTACGAAAGGCCAAACACATTCCTAGCTACCAAATTTTGCACCTGCAACAGAGGACAGAGAATCAAATCGCCATCCTTTTCAACCTGATAGTAATTGGCATTTGGTAGTAAATTTACTACTACAAATTAAAGGCCCCTGAACTGAATAGAATAACTGTCCATAACTAGCTAGGGTTATATACTATTCCAACTACTCCATTGACTTACAACTGGAGTCATTTTTTGCCCTTTTGGTTTGGTTATTTCTTGGTTTGTTTCGACGACGACGACGACGACTTCATTCTTGGGATGCATTTTGCTTTCACAGCAGCACCAGCAGCAGCTTTCTCCCTCTTCGGTTCACATTCCACTGTTTCAACCACTTCAGCCTTGGAACACCTAAACCAAACCAAAAAAACACAGTATATAAATTAATTGCAGCCTCAGCGACCTAGCTAGTAAACTTGCAGTGTATAGGCCTGGTCTACAATCGCATGAAAGATTCACTGTAGATTGTCCTAGATCCCGTTCCACTCACACTTTTTTGCATTTTTAAAAAAAGCGCATGTTTTGTCTCATTTATTTGACTTTTTTTTGCTTAAAAATGAAAAGTGGTTACTTTCCAAAATATTTGGATAAAAGTTTAAAAAAATAAATTTTTGTTAAGAAGAGACAAATCAATAATCAATAAAAAAAATTTGGCCCAAAACTAACGAACGTGAAAAAAAGCTTGAATAAGAACAAAACACGCCACTTTTTTAAAAAAAGCAAAAAGTGTTAGTTAAACGGGGCCTTACACTGGTAAAAAAAATAACTTCGATCATTAAGCAATTAACTCTAATTAGAATCATTCGCAGAGCCGGCTTTGAGCTAAGCCGGACGAGGTTGCCGACTTAAACTCCCTAACTTTGGCTCAAAATTAGAGCCTCAGATACATATAGTAAAGTATGTAGGGAATGACTTCGGTGTCCCCGGTCATTTTGGGGACACCGTAACTTTTGACATAACAAAATCATTATCAGTATAACCAAAATCCATTACAAGCATAAAAAAACCACAACAAGGCATAACTTGTTTGTTATGCCTTGGTTGGATTTGGTTATGCCTTGATTGATTTTTTAGATATTCTTTGGTTATGCCTTGTTTGGTTTTTTAGATATTCTTTGGTTATGCCTTATTTGAGTTCTGTTATGCTTGTAATGAGTTTTAGTTATGCTCATAATGGTGAAGTTATGCCAAAAATTACGGTGTTCCCAAAATAACCGGGGACACCATAGCAAGTATGTAATATATATATTCAGTATAGCACTTATATAACAGATGAGATATATATCTAGCCCAATGAAAAAGCTTAGCTTTGCTATCTAATAGATACTTCGTTCAAATCTTAGGAACCTCGATCTCTTTTCCTTCCTTATAAGAATATTTTTTCCTCCTTAAAATATCGTCTTAGGTCCCGAAAATCTTAGAGGCTGCCCTGATCATTCAGTAGGTTTTTCTAAGAAGAAAACATACAAAATTACTTACTATATAACTCAAGTACTAAAAGACAAATTTGTGAATGCATTTTCAAGGTAAATAGAGTACAAAGATGTATCTATCTGTCACAGTGCAGTATTATTGAAAAACTTTTGGTACAGGGGATAATATATGAGGGGTAAGCATCATGACAAACCTTTCTTCATTGTATGAATTTGATCTCTTCAACCCCGTAGGTTGAGCAACCTGAACTCGCTCCTCCACAATACTCCCACTGAAGTACTCTTTCTCTTCTGCTTGCAGATTCCCGAACCGGGGATTCTCTGACATGCAACTAATCATCTCCGCCTCCTCCTCCGCCTTTGCCGCCGTCTTGCACAAGACCCCCTTGTGAAGATTGCTCCCGGTACTCTTCCTCGCGGCCGTGCAGGACGGTGGTCGCTGCTGGCTCACGACTGGCACGGTTTTCATCCCGCGAAACGACGCCGAGCCGCCGCACGAAATGAATTGGAGCAGTACTGAGTTGCGACCCAGCGATGACTCGAAGGATATCGGATCCCCTGTTTTAGGAGGAGTTTAGCCACTACAATATCGTACTTTGAAAATAGAATGCGGACAATTTATCAAGAATAAAACACGTAGTAATATAGAAAGAATCATGGAACCAATGAACAAAGTTAGGGTATAAAATAAGAGAAATGATATTCGCGCTCCAAGATTTACTGCAGGCGGTCCACCTTTTTATTTTTACACTGTGGTATTGCTGGCAACATCACAGTGTATTTTATTTTTACACTGTGATATTGCCAGCAATACCACAGCGTAAAAACAAAAAAAGGAGCGCCTGCAGTAAATCTTGGAGCGCGAATATCAATTCCCTAAAATAATGAAATAAATACTTTCGTGGCCGGTGATTTAAATATCTCGTTCCAAAAATACATTTACAGAGGAGTCATGTTAAAAAAAAATGGAGTGACAAAATCAGCAGCATGCACGAAAGTATTTTATTTTTCAATCTGAAAATTTCACAATAGACGAAAACTATACACCGACATTACCATCCTCAAATCTCATAGACGCAGTGTTGTTGTCATGGGCCTTGTCAGAGATGGTAGAAGAAGTAGTAGAGGGCGGAGACGAGTCATCTAGAGTCAGCTCAGTTGAAGTGTTAATGCTGTTCTTGTGAGTTAACTCAGTCTCGTCGGTGGAAACTCCTCTAGAGCATCGAGAGGCATGTTGTGGTGGGGTCATAGAGCATGTCTTCTTGTCTTCATATTCTCCTTCTTCATCGGCATCGTGATTGCCATCATCTCCTTCCTCCTCCTCTTCATCTTCTTCTTCTTCAGACCTACTGTTGACGTCCGCTTCTGGCTGATCACACTGTCGTTTTGTAGCCACGGGCTTGCGTTTTTTGTGGAATGTGGGGTCCGGGACTTCTTGTGATAGGTTGCTAACTTGAAGTTGTTGGAACTTTTCTGGTAGAAAATGTATATACCAAACAAACACAAATTTAAAACAAAAAAACAAGAAACCCAACTTTTTAAACAGGAATATAACTTTTGTACTATGTCTCAGTTAAAATTTCGACTTTTTTTATTTATTACCTTTTTTTAAACTTTTTAAAAATACATTGAGGACGAAGGGATTTTCTTTTTTTGCGGAGTTCACATATGAAATAATGTATTTACGAATGACAATTTACTCTGCCCCGTCCTCGCCTCCGATAAGGAAATAGATTTTGTAATTTTATTTCTTTGTTTTGTTATTTTTTAAATTTTTTTTTAACTCTCATATCTCATTAATATTTTGTTTCTTGTCAAAATCCTCTTAAAAGAACAAAGTAAGGGCAAACTGCAACGGAGAATGGCGAGAGATGGAAAATGTTGGGTTTTGAGAGAGATTTTTAAAAGTAATGAATGGAGAGAAATGGAAAAAGAAAATTTATTGAAAATCGTACGCATAGATTTTGAAACCCTCAAACGAAGAGGTCCTTTGTGATCCCGAAATGATTCTCCACAAAAGAAAGATCTGTTGGTAAAAACGGTACACTGTCCCTTAAATAAGACAAAAACAGAAAAAAAAAAAAAAAAAAAAAGGGGAATAAAGACAAAATTAACCAGTGCAGGGTTGAATGAGTTCAGAGCCTTTGAGAACGTATTCAGCTCCTTCTGATGGGTAGATAACATCATTCTCTCCCAAGTCATTCCACACATACCCATTCTTGTAGCTCCTGTATTTACACTAAGTAATAACCATCACCAATTACACCTAACTTGGTTTATATACAGGCCAGGCCAAATTCAAAAAGAAACTCATACCTTTTACAAGACCAGGAATAGAGAGAGGGCATGCCTTTGCCTCTCAGAACTGTGAGTCGATCCATTACATCTGAGAACAAACATTAAACCCAACATAGAGTTAACTCGAAACCAAGAGGCTTGATCAAATGGGCACGACAGAAAACAAATAGATCGATGTTTGTCCTTCTATGAGATTGAATTCCACAGAAGTCGAACATTTTAAGCAGTCCATTTCTTACGTACCTTTCAAACGAAGAGGTTGATGGGCGAGGTGGGTAACTTCCATGTAATGTGGGTGTTCAAGCAGTCCATTTCTACACAGATAATACACCACTTGAACTTTCCTGAAACTGGGCTTTATCACCACCACTGGCCTCGTCGGCTTCAATACACTTGCTCCTCCCACTCTGGTGGCCCTCTCTGGACTTGTTGTTGTACCTGTGGTCATCTCTCTGCTCGATGATCTCCTCCCCCGGCCGCTGCCCTCCATCTTCTCTCTCTCTCTCTCTCTCTCTCTAGATCTTCTCTGTCCACGTACGTTGAGTAAATTGAAAATGTGAATGTAGTTACTCCACACGGACCACACAAGTTCTGTTATATAATCTCACTACACACGAGCTACAGGGACAGAGAGAGATCTACGACAGAGACAGAACGCTAAGACCTCGGAAGGCGTATATCCATATCTGTAATTCTGTATACACAATTGTCATTCAGAAAACAGAAATTTCTTATCTTTTCCTTAAAAATTACAGGGAGACAGAGAGAGCGACGGAGTAGGGGCCGGATTCTGTAATTGGAGCTCCAGTCTACACTTGTGGTTATTTGTGGGCACCACTCTTTGAGCATGCAGAGGCATTTGGATGGCGCTTTGCTGACTATTCGTGCTACAGTGTATTATGGTATAATTTGTGGTGCACGTGATGCTCCAATGCTCTTATTCTTCACATATAGGTTTGTCCGTGTGGGACTAGAGGAATGGAGAAAGGGAGGGAGGAGATGAGAGAGAGAGAGAGAGAGAGAGAGAGAGAGAGAGGGGGGGTGAAGATAAGGACAAAAAAGTCTTTTAATGCGTATGGATGAAAAACATAACGGCAGGAGATATATGAACATTTTTTCAAATCACAAGGTATTATGTGCACACTTTTAAACCATAAAGGGTGTACATGACCCAAATCACATGGGGTCAAAATAGGGATTTTGACCAGCTTATAGTTACATGGTTGAACTAGAATTGCTGTGCAAATTGGACAATGTATTTAAGTGTTACTTATCCTCTATTAAATTTCTATGTACTTGACTAATAAAATCTAATTGCCAACCTTATAAAAGGAATAATTCCCATCTATTATTAGATGGAGAGCAACAATAGTTTCGTTACTTCATAAGTAGCTATTTTAGCAGCTCGAATTTTTGACATATATCCTTTATTTCCTTTACTTCTCATCAAATGAATTATATATTCTTCCGAAAATTCTAGCTATTCTCACCATGTTAATTGAGAAAACTCATTGCTATTAATTGCCCAAACAAGCATGAATCCTATACTTGCATATTCATCCATTCTCATCCATACATCAAATTTGATGACAATTGTTACCCTTGAGTCCACCAAGTGGCAGACTGGATTGTTCGGCTAAATAAGTCAAATGACTTATTTTTTTGTTCTTATTTTATTTTTTTTTGTATTTTTTAGTTTTTCATCAACTTTTTGTAAATTATTGTTTCGTCATAACAAGAGAAATTTAAAAAGTACAAAATTATGATCGAAACCCAAATTATTTAGCCGAGCAACCCTTTATGGGGCAAAGACGTTATAGTTAAAAGTCAAAAACTTTCGGGAAAAATTCAAAAAAACCCCTGAACTTTGAACTCAATGTCAAATAGGCACCTGAACTTAAATAAACTTCAATTGAACACCTGAACTTTCACTCCGTTATTCAATTTACCCCCTGCCGTCTCAATCCGTGACTTGCCGTTAACGGCAAAGGCACAGTAGCCCTACCACACACCAAAACGGCAACGTTTTGGTTAAATAAAAAATACTTACCACCAGTTTGCAATCCTATAAAGCAGAAACGTGACTATGAGAGCCTTAGAGACAAAATTTGATTATGTCTCTTTAGAATAATATGATCAGAATAATAAAATCTTCACACCCGTTCAAACGGATTAAAAATTGGAGCACTTAATTTTTAACCATATTTTTTATTATATAAACGGTCTAAAAAAAATTAAGTGCTCAAATTTTCAAAAAGAATTTTAAAAAAAATTTCCCCTACTTCCAACATTTCTCTCTATATCTCTCTCCACTTATTACCTGAACTTTCACTCCGTTATCAATTTACCCCCTACCGTCTCAAATCGTTAACGGCACAGTTAAATAAAAAATTCATACCACCAGTTTGCAATCCAATGGAGCAGAAACGTGATTATGAGAGCCTTAGAGACAAAATTTGATTATGTCTCTTTAGAATAATATGATCAGAATAATAAGATCTTCACACCCGTTCAAACGGATTAAAAATTGAAGCACTTAATTTTTTAATCATATTTTTTAATATATAAACGGTCATAAAAAATTAAGTGCTCAAATTTTCATTCTGTTTTGAATCAATACAAAGATATTTAAGTGCTCATAAAAAATTAAGTGCTCACAAAATTAAGTGCTCATAATCACATTTCTGCTCCATAGGGTCCTAAATAAAGAACACATACTTAATATGAGAGCCTTAGATATAAAAATGAATTACGCCCCTTTAGAATAATATGATAAGAATAAAAAGATCTTTGCACCGATTCGAACGGAGTGAAAATTTAAGCACGTAATTTTTTAGACCGTTTATATATTAAAAAATATGGTTAAAAAATTAAGTGCTCCAATTTTTAATCCGTTTGAACGGGTGTGAAGATTTTATTATTCTGATCATATTATTCTAAAGAGACATAATCAAATTTTGTCTCTAAGGCTCTCATAATCACGTTTCTGCTTCATAGGATTGCAAACTGGTGGTAAGTATTTTTTATTTAACCAAAACGTTGCCGTTTTGGTGTGTGGTAGGGCTACTGTGCCTTTGCCATTAACGGCAAGTCACGGATTGAGACGGCAGGGGGTAAATTGAATAACGGAGTGAAAGTTCAGGTGTTCAATTGAAGTTTATTTAAGTTCAGGTGCCTATTTGACATTGAATTCAAAGTTCAGGGGTTTTTTTGAATTTTTCCCAAAACTTTCAGGGGGCAGATCTGAAATCTTGGGACGCTTATAACTTTATAGAAAGTTGAAAGACTAAACATGAGACTGTGTTCTTTTACTTTGCTGGTTTCTAGCTGATACGGTTGCTCTAAATATGGAACCTTTGTAGGGTACAAATTTTAAAACGGTCTTGCTATTATCAGCCCGACGATAAACACATTAGAAGACAAGAAAAATACGTATTTTTGTGTATTTTATACACCCTTTAATATACATTCACACACTTATTTTAGAATTTTCCATTTTAAAAGCGCTTTCAGTTGTTGAGTAAAGCAAAAAAAGATGAGATATATATATATTTTTTTTTGAAAAGAGACAAGGATTAGATTGATTAGATAATCCACTGCTTTTACATGGTTGGCGTTGGGGTCTTGTTTTTAAGTTTTACCCACCATAATAACCAGAGTTATGAGATGAGGGACCACTACACAGCTAATATCCGTCGGTGGTTAAGAATTAATTACCAATATGATCTTTAACAGTGTTGGCAGTAGTAATTCGATCTTTATTCACTTCAATTGTTCGAACCAGGCGGTTATGCTCATGTGCATGAATGGTCTGTCCGCAAAATACGCAGATCGCATAGCTTTGGCTCGGGTAGGTCTTGACCCCAACCAGATCATTTCAGTTCTGATGATCACGGGGGCGATCTCGGGCTGACCCATCAAGCACGGTTCAGCCTAAACACTCTAATGAGGCCGGTGATCTGCTAGGTCTAATTGAGCCTCTCAGCCCACTACACACAACTCCCTTTTGCCCTTTACACTTGCCTTTGTTTGTCCATGCACTAACGTACCCACCACCACCCGCCACTGTCCTCTACCTCTCCACCACCATCACCACCCACTGTCCTCTGCCTTTCCACCACCAGTACTTTTCCACTTTCGAGTCGATGCAGTGTGAAGCAATTACTACTACAAGAATCATACTGTGGTACAAACATAGGTCCTTTTCTGTCCCAAGTCAAAATCAAAATGACATTACAATATAGGGAGTAGTATTCTTGGGGCACTCAAATGCTTTGGAAAGTCAATACCGACGTATGCAAACAAACAACGAAATTCGAGACTCTGTCTGTCTCTAACCTAACGCCTACTACTACTATTGATGTGCGTGGGGGACCCTTATATACTACTACTTACTCCAGAAGGGAAGGGATGCCCATCCATATACTCCATAAAGTTTCTGACCCAAGTGCTGTAGGGTTACAGAGAGAAAGACGTGACCCAAATCTGTCCACTGTTGAGAAACTGGTGGGTTAATTACTTACTGCAAAACTTATCTGGACAAATGTGTGCTCTGTTCCATGTTATACACATTCCCAACTGTCCACTGTTAATTTACCCCAAAAAAAAAAAAAAAAAAACTGTCCACTGTTGTTTCGAGAACAAGAACAATATTATTATCCCCTCCGTTTTACCGTAAAAATATTTATTGATCAGCTCGCAAAACTAGAACTTCATTACTTAAAGAAAAATTCTAAAATCAGCTCAATGGCTTGTGTGAATGTGCATTAAATGGTATATAAAGTATACAGGAATACGTGTTTTTCTTGTCTTCTAGTGTATTTATTGTCAGCCCAGTGGGCTGACAATAGCAAGATCGTAATTGAGTTTTTGCGATAGTGAAAACGGAAACCGGTCACCTAAATTAATCGGTCCAGCCATGCCATACCAATTTGTATAAAAATTATTTGCATGTTGATTCACTAAGAAAAGTGGTTAATTTGTTAAGAAAGCGAATATTTATATTGAGACCCTCCTCTATGTTCAAAGTATCAAATCTCTTTTTAATTTCCTAAATTCTCCAATCTTGGTTTTGAGTGATCGAACCAACCAAGCGTATGCCTGAACCTATTTCACTTGGTCCTCTTTTATCTCTCTTTTACCTTGCATGCTAGCTACAAGATTTTTATGTACAAGTATGTGTCGAACTCGTTCCACCTTACTCTCTATAACTTTCAAGACTTTTATTTTTGGGGTAAGAGAACTTTCATGACTAGAGATCAATAAAACCAACCCGAAAATCTAGATACTTTGCACCATTCATATTTCCATCGTTGTTTTTTAAAGCTATTTTGCTACTAAAATAATAAGATGCACAACTGGTGCAATTAATAAGCATCCATACCCTTCAATTCAAAACAAGGTTGGTGCATGCTATTAATAAACAGTGAAAAAAGGATCCTAAACTCGTAGGGTATGGTCCTATGGGAAGTAACTGTCACCCAGGTCCGCTGCTAGTCTTTTTGTTTAGGTGTACAGGCCACCCAGGATTCGTCCCCTGTTGTGCCATTTTCAGGTATAGTGCCAAAATCTCTGTGAATCTAACTGTTAAGTCAATAGGAGTACTGTTTATGCCCATTTTTTGCACCGCAGATCGGGCTAGCCGTGATTGGCCATTTAATTAATTCTTTGATTAAATTGGGCCGGAGCTATTTAATTGATTGGTTGTTAAGTGTATTGGGCCATTTTACATTTTTGAGCCCGAGAAGAACGCAACCCATGAAGAAGATTTTTGATCCAGACAACGAAGTGAGGCCCACGGTTTTAGGCCCATGAAGAAAGGAGCAAAGCTGGTCCGTGAGATGCAGCCCACAATTGTAGGGATTTGGTTGCTGTATGGCAGTTACATTCTTTCAAGTTCAAAGGCCAATTGACTTAGTCAATTGGCCATGTGTCTAGCTAAGCACAAAGAGGGGGATAGTGGGGTTGCTGCCACATCACCCCATGACCTTTCAACTGCAAATAACTGCCCACTACCACACATGCATGAAAAGTGGAAGAAACATGGGACACATAGCAGCTGATGGTGCAAGACAGATTTCGGATTCAGGCCTGAATCAGCCGGCTACTGAGTCTATAAATACTAGTTCACAATGATGGAAAAATGGTCCAACACCAATCAAAACTCAACGCTTACAAAACTTTCCTACTTTCAGCAAAGTAGTTTATCGAGTACCACGTGCTCAAACCCCATTCAAACACACTTCATCAAGTTGTCTGGATCTTTTATTTTCCTTGTAATCCAACTTTGTAATCCCTGAGTAATAAAGTTCACGTCTTTTTACATTTCTACGTCCATTTCCTATACGACTAGGAGATTTCAAGTCCACGACCGTGTGGCAAACCACAGATCACTTTGTGATCTTTAACCTTTGGATCACACACGATCGCTCATACGTTAGAAGTCAAGATTCACGGGAATCTTCACCAAAAGTTAGGCGCTACAAGTCTTGGCACGCCCGCGCTCACCGCATCCACGCCTTTGCCAAAAATGAGAGTTTTCAATGGCACGCCCGGTGGGACCCTAGTCGTTTCAAGGGTTATTACGCTGATTCATTCACATGTCAATTCGATACGTTGAATTGGATGTTGAGATTCGGCGATTTCAAGAAGAAATTCGTTGGCGCGATGATAAGGTCGACGAACTTGAAGACGAAATCTACCGCCTTGATTGTGAGAGGCGTCGACTCAATCCTATGGAGGATTGGTTTCTTGAAGCACAAAATCGCTACAACGATGAAATTCAAAGGCTTGAAGACGAAGTTGACAGGCTTGAAGAGGAGGATCTCCAATTACGCCGTGAGGTAAACGGTCTCTTTACTGCCAAGTCACATGGCAATTCACATATCATGTATTTAGCCCTACCCGAACAGCATGAATTCCAAAATGGTGGGCTTGATGATCCTCCTATTCAGACCTTTGAGGGTCAAGTTGAAGAAAATATGGGCATTTAGTCTTGTACTATTGCATCCAACGAAGGACTCTCACAGGAATTCATTGATCCTTGGGATGAATGTAGGCGTACAGTTGAAGAATGTCTAATCAAATCCAAAAAGGTCATTGAAGACATGAAGTCAACTCCAACTCTTACTCCACCATCGGTGTCACCATTTAGCACTTTAGGCCAAGCTTTAGGCCTGAATGTGTCTAAACAAGCTTCTAGCAAGCCCTCCAGGCCTCCAGGCTTCTCTCAACCCTTAGCTTCCAACAACCCTACACTCGGAGGGCAAAGAGGCCAAGGAATTGGACTCGGGGGGCAAAAGTCTCAACAAGCTTCCAGCAAGCACACTAAGCCCCCAGGCTTCTCTCAGCCATTAGCTTCCAGCAACCCTGCACTCGGGGGGCAAGGAGGCCAAGGACTTTGACTCGGGGAGCAAACGTCCCAGTTCAGGCCTTTGAGGATTCCTGAACAGCAGCAAGGCCTGGATGATACAGATTGTGGCAACAGTTTTAGGCCTGATCGCAGCAGCCAACATTCAGGAGGTTTTCAAAAACTTTTGGATGGTAAGCTATTTCCATGCCCGGAGGAGCAAAAAGATAGGTCTGTTTCAACGCAAAGGGAGCAAGATTTCAGACCTGAAATAAGCCAAAACATAGAAAGTCCTATCATGAGGCAAGATCAACTCGTTCTCTCCTCGGAAACGTCATCTCAAGCATCTATAGAGCCACCACATTCAGATTCAGTCCTGAGCAGTGAGCAGATAACAGATACAAGTCAGGAAGGATTCAGACCTGCCATCAGCCCAATGGCCAGGTTTGAATTGCATGCCGCACCCGTTCTAGAGCAAGAGGAACTGAATGAAGATGAGGAAACCGATAACACTTCAGGGTTTGATCATGATTCATTTGTGATCGGAGATCCCCCTCTTCCCCCGGTTAATGAAGGCCTTTTTGGCATTGTCCAAACTTTTTGGCATTACAAGCATAGGCCAACTGTAGGCTTGAAAGTTGTGGAACTACGCCCGCATTGGATTTGTGGGGCACATCAAAAGCGGGTCTTATTCACTTGGCTTACGCAAAAACGTCGTGGTTGTAAAAAGGGCTAAGTAGCCAATGAAAAGTCCTTCTTCATAGGCCGAACAAGCATCTCTAAAATGTTCGGCCAAGGCCTATCAGTCATTGAATAGGCCCTATCAGAGTTTTACTAGGCCTTTTCCGCAGAGGCAGAGGCCTTTTCATTTCATCGAGTAGGCCTGAAAGTTCAAAAGCAGAGATTCAGGCCTTCAATCTATTTTCAGTCCTTCCTGTGGGCACGTGCCCCAAAAATCCCGTGTTTTAAGCAGGAAAATTCCGGGTGCGCCCTTTTTGGAAAGCGCGGCGAAACGCTTCGCAAATCAGAGAGTCGCCACTCGGGTTTTGCGGTTAGTACCCAAGAAACCGTTCTTTTGAAAATGTTTGGACCACGTCCGTTTGGTTTTGAAAAAGGCTTTTGTAGACTGGGCCGTCGTCACCTTCGATCTTGAGGTTCGGGAGCCAGATTACGAGAGGGGAAGGGTTTTATGGCACCCCCCTCGCCCAGTCCGGAGACCGGTCTCTACTCAGGCGTTTTGTAAAACATTCGCATTTCTCTCTTTATTTGATCATTCTTTTAACCAGTTAGGGCGGGGGAACAGTTAATAGGGATTAAAACTGTAAACAAGTTGCATTTATATACAAAAGATGTAACAAAATGTTTATGGATGATGATGTTTGATCTAAGCAAATATAATAGATTGAGAACAAGCTTTTGTGGACGTTTTAGACAAACTAGCACACACTGACTGTGCAATGGCACACACAGGAACAAGCCTGCATGCACTGGACAGGCCACTGCATGCAGTCAGGACCTGCGTGCGCCACCCACAAATGGCGTGCGCCGGTTAACCCAATACCACAGCTTCTGTTCTCAACCCTCTGGGCTCTGGAAAGGACCAGTGCACACCCAGGACAAACCACGCAGTTTATAGAGGTTACTAAACTATTACAGACAGATAAATGGGCTTGAAAGCCACTATATAGACAGAAAACCCCTTAAACAGTGAGGGGAGCATGATCAGAGGCCTGGATGGAAGATCCATGCAAGGGCCAAGCCACTGGGACAAAGATAACTAGCGCACGCCATTGAGGAAGGGCCGTACGCCAGTTCTTTCTTGGTTCCAATGCTTTGGCTTTGCACATTCTGGGCTCTGGAATAGGACCAGAGGGACCCAGATGGCCAATATAAGCAATAAATATAGATAGGAAAGAAAGCAGTTCTAAATACAGAAAGCTGTAAACTGGTTTTAGCATGCAATAGGGTGATCAAAGCTTAAATAATGCAAGAAAACAATGATCCATGATCCCCACACCAGTGTTGCACATACTACCATGACTGGCATACGGTACATCACTACTGGCGTGCGCCACTGATCATTGTATACGGTTCTTGAAACCTTGCCGCATTAGGGCCAGGCCGGTATAGATTACCGCCTTGACCTGCCCCCTCGGGGTCGAAACGAAAGCGAGCAAGAGGTATTATACCTTTGCTTGTGAGTTTTGAAAGAGAGCTTGAGCTTTGAGCTTGAAGATGATGATGGATGTGGATGTAGTGAAGGTTATGGGTGTGGAGAGTATGTTCCCTTGCTTGCTCTTTCTATGGAAGAGAAAAGAAGCAAAGGAGAATGAAAAAGAGGACAAAGGGGCTTGAACTCTTTAATGGTGCTAACCAACCCTTTGAACTTGGTAACCCTTTGCAAGAGTGAGAGAGGGGAGTATATATAGGCAAAAGGGGCTGAGATCAGTTTGGCCTTTAGGGGCTGTTTGGCTTGGCAAAATATTGGAGGAAGCTCCCATGCATTTAATGCATGGGACTTGGCTTGATGGAAGAGAAAGGAACAGTTCTGGCTGAAGTAATGATCAGGAGGGCTGCCAGCTGACGTCAGGCGGCTATAGACGCTCCCGCCAAGCTGGCTGAAAAGGTTGATTTGGTGTTGAGTGGCGTGCGCCACTTGTTGAGTGGCGTGCGCCGGTGGAAGTGAGGTCAACGGTTGAGGTGGTTCCTGCGCACGCTAGTCCAATCACCAGCGTACTCCAGGTAGGGTTTTGTTGAGGCCATTTGGTTACGGCTTGAGGGTTCGACAAGGGTTTGGGACGAGGTTCGGGACGCTCAAAGCTCAAACTCATCAAACAAACTCGGTATGTTCTCGACCTTAATCATCATCGGGGAATCAAAAGACCGTAAATAAACTATTCTGGAAAGTCCAAAATAGGGTGTCTACAGTAGCCCCCCTTTGACGGCACTTGGAGCACCGTTGTTTTGGTACAAGTAACGTCAAAGGTTTCTAGACACCCTCTCAAGGCTATCCAGAAGAAATAGAAAATGCGGACATGTATTAAAAGTACCGTCCATTGAGAGATTGAAGACGGGCGGACCATCTGAAGATCGTTGAAAAAGAGTTTGGAACTCTGTTGGAATATAGGGATGGGTGGACCATCATTGAATGGTGAGGTGGACTCTCCTGGGGAATAGTTAGTTGTGGATAAATCAATGCCGCTAGGGATCAAACCTTCTTCGGCATAAGCCAACGGTTGAGTCGGACGAACCGACCGTCATTGATTTGATTTTGGATGGAGACCGTCGTTGATTTTAGAGTTGGACGGATGCAGACCGTCGTTGATTTGAAGGTTGGACGGATAGACCGTCGTTGATCTGGGGTTGGACGGAGACCGTCGTTGATTTGAGGTT
The DNA here is from genome assembly GCA_018127125.1 of Rhododendron griersonianum. NCBI lineage: Eukaryota > Viridiplantae > Streptophyta > Magnoliopsida > Ericales > Ericaceae > Rhododendron > Rhododendron griersonianum. The sequence goes on along the minus strand of CM030795.1, from coordinate 1,422,909 downwards.
GGACGGACGACCGTCGTTGATTTGAGGTTGAGACGACCGTCGTTGATTTGAAGGTTGGACGGACGACCGTCGTTGATTTGAAGGTTGGACGGACAGACCGTCGTTGATTTGAAGGTGCTGGGGATCGAACTATCTTTGGCACAAAGAATCCCAACAATCACGGGTAGGTCGCGTCGGGTAGGTTAAATTCCATCTGTTGGGAATCAGAGCCAATCTCCTTATCATGCCATCCGAGGCAGAGCAATAAGACTGCTGGAAGATGTGTTACTTGTAGACCAATGTGGACTAGGATAGGCGAACGGTGTTGTAGACTGATTGGACGGGCAGACCGTCGTCGTGGATCGATCGGACGATATTCTGATCGCCGTTGAGAGGGTGAACGCGGGCAATATTCTGATCGCCGTTGATCGGGGTGAACGCGGGCAATATTCTGATCGCCGTTGGTCGGGGTGAACGCGGGCAATATTCTGATCGCCGTTGGTCGGGGTGAACGCGGGCAATATTCGGATCGCCGTTGGTCGGTGGTGAACGCGGGCAATATTCTGATCGCCGTTGGTCGGGGTGAACGCGGGCAATATTCGATCGCCGTTGGTCGGTGGTGAACGCGGGCAATATTCTGCTCGCCGTTGGTCGGGGTGAACGCGGGCAATATTCTGATCGCCGTTGGTCGGTGGTGAACGCGGGCAATATTCTGATCGCCGTTGGTCGGGGTGAACGCGGGCAATATTCTGATCGCCGTTGGTCGGGGGTGAACGCGGGCAATATTCTGATCGCCGTTGGTCGGGGTGAACGCGGGCAATATTCTGATCGCCGTTGGTCGGGGTGAACGCGGGCAATATTCTGATCGCCGTTGGTCGGGGTGAACGCGGGCAATATTCTGGTCGGGGTGAACGCGGGCAATATTCTGATCGCCGTTGGTCGGGGGTGAACGCGGGCAATATTCGATCGCCGTTGGTCGGGGTGAACGCGGTCAATATTCGATCGCCGTTGGTCGGTGGTGAACGCGGGCAATATTCGATCGCCGTTGGTCGGGGTGAACGCGGGCAATATTTCGATCGCCGTTGGTCGGGGTGAACGCGGGCAATATTCGATCGCCGTTGGTCGGTGGTGAACGCGGGCAATATTCTCGATCGCCGTTGGTCGGGTGTGACCGCGGGCAATATTCTGATCGCCGTTGCTCGGGGTGAACGCGGGCAATATTCTGATCGCCGTTGCTCGGGGTGAACGCGGGCAATATTCTGATCGCCGTTGGTCGGGGTGAACGCGGGCAATATTCTGATCGCCGTTGGTCGGTGGTGAACGCGGGCAATATTCTGATCGCCGTTGGTCGGGGTGAACGCGGGCAATATTCTGATCGCCGTTGGTCGGTGGTGAACGCGGGCAATATTCTGATCGCCGTTGGTCGGGGGTGAACGCGGGCAATATTCTGATCGCCGTTGCTCGGGGTGAACGCGGGCAATATTCTGATCGCCGTTGCTCGGGGTGAACGCGGGCAATATTCTGATCGCCGTTGATCGGTGGTGATGACATGACTGATCATCGTTGAGAGGACGACATGGCTGATCGTCGGTGATGACATGGCTGATCATCGTTGAGAGGACGACATGGCTGATCGTCGGTGATGACATGGCTGGTCATCGTTGAGATGGACGATATGGCTGATCGTCGGTGATGACATGGCTGGTCATCGTTGAGATGGACGACATGGCTGATCGTCGGTGATGACATGGCTGATCATCGTTGAGATGGACGATATGGCTGATCGTCGGTGATGACATGGCCGATCATCGTTGAGATGGACGATATGGTCGATCGTCGGTGATGACATGGTGGTCATCGTTGAGATGGACGACATGGTGATCGTCGGTGATGACATGGCGATCATCGTTGAGATGGACGATATGGTCGATCGTCGGTGATGACATGGCTGATCATCGTTGAGATGGACGATATGGCTGATCGTCGGTGATGACATGGCTGGTCATCGTTGAGATGGATGATATGGCTGATCGTCGGTGATGACATGGCTGGTCATCGTTGAGATGGACGATATGGCTGATCGTCGGTGATGACATGGCTGGTCATCGTCGAGTTTGAACAGGACTGGCTGTTGTTCTGAGGATAAAGCTGACCATGGCACGGATAGTTCCAACAAATCACGGGTAGGTCGCGTCAGGTAGGTTAAATTCCATCCGTTGGGAATCAGAGCCAATCTCCTTATCATGGACCATCCGAGACAGAGCAATAAGACTGCTGGAAGATGCGTTACTTGTTGAATCGGCGGACAGACCGTCGTTGATTTGACTCCGGACGGACAGACCGTCGTTGATTTTTAAATAGGACGGACGGATCGTCGTTGATTTTGAATTGGACGGATAGATCGTCGTTGATTTAAAATAGGACGGATAGATCGTCGTTGATTTAGAATTAGGACGGATAGATCGTCGTTGATTTTGAATTGGACGGATAGATCGTCGTTGATTTGAAATAGGACGGATGGATCGTCGTTGATTTAGAATTAGGACGGATAGATCGTCGTTGATTTTGAATTGGACGGATAGATCGTCGTTGATTGGAAATAGGACGGATGGATCGTCGTTGATTTGAAATTAGGACGGATAGATCGTCGTTGATTTTGAATTGGACAGATAGATCGTCGTTGATTTGAAATAGGACGGATAGATCGTCGTTGATTTGAAATAGGACGGATGGATCGTCGTTGATTTGAAATAGGACGGATGGATCGTCGTTGATTTGAAATAGGACGGATAGATCGTCGTTGATTTAGAATTAGGACGGATAGATCGTCGTTGATTTTGAATTGGACGGATAGATCGTCGTTGATTTGAAATAGGACGGATGGATCGTCGTTGATTTAGAATTAGGACGGATGGATCGTCGTTGATTTGAAATAGGACGGATGGATCGTCGTTTGAGTTTGGACAGGCTCTGCTTGGGGAAATAGCGAACCGGGATGAAAGCATGGATCAGGGCAACATGAGCTGCCTGTTGGGAATGGACCTCAACGCTGATTTGATTTGGTTTGCCCATGCCGCAACACTGGCGATAGAAACGCCTCAATGCTGGTTTGATTTGATTTGATTTGATTTGAAAGCCTCCACGTGCTTTGGATTGATTTGATTTGAAGCACTTTCCTGCTTTTGACATTTAATATACAATATGCAACGATAACGTATACTAAATCGAATGCATAAATTGAAAATGCAGGTGCAAGCTAAGGGCGGCTTCTAGAGAACGGGACGACACAAACGACGACCAAGACAATTTTGACGATTGAGGGCTACCACTGAGCCACCCTTTTGCTTTACTGCTTTGATTTGAGTTGCGGGCCTGCAGGTCCAGGTAGGTAACTTTCGAGCGGGTCGGAGCTTTACTGCTTTGATTTGAGGTGCGGGCCTGTGTGCCTAAGTAGATAACTTTCGAGCGGGTTAGATTACCCTGTGCCTTACTTGATTTGCTTTTGCGTTGGGCCAATTTACCCCTCTGTACTTGACGATTTGCTGCTTGGACTATGGATGCCGTAGCGGCGCTGTAAAAGTTGCATCATTCTCGGTTCATTGGAGATAGAGTATAAACCAATCGCTAATATCCACCTTGCATTGACGAACGAACTGAGTTAACACATAGACATACGCACACGTATAGACTGCCTAGCTCAGAAGAATGAGGAAGAAGAGTCCTAGGATACAATGCAGACTCTCCGACACATGGGCAATAATGAAATTTTGGGCATTAACAGGCCAAAATCCAAAATATCCTTAGATAGGTGAAACTGACACTCACACACAGTCAAATATGTACAAAGGCCTGTGTGAATAACAAAACAGAGAAGAAAGCCCCGGAATGGGCAATAGACCGGAAAACTAGAAAAACGTCGCAAAGATGGACAAAAGACGCAAATGGAACGACTCATATAGGCCCGGACTGAAACCGACACCTCCGCACAGTCACATTAGGCACATATGACCTGCACGGCATAGAAAACTTGGCAAGAGCCCTTAAAACCAATTTCGAGGCACCGAAACCTTGGTTTTAACTTGAAATTCCCACCGGGGGTTCAAAATCGTTGTTAGGCGTGATGGCTGCCGACTGCTGTCTGCGGCAAGAATTGAAGAAGCGCGCGCAGGTTTGAGACCAACGCGTGTCACTTTGAGAAAACGTGCGTGAGTCTCAAACTAGCGCGCGTGACTGAAAAGCTGCGTAAATTAGACTTCGCTGAACTTAGAATAAACTGTGAGCCCGTTGGGGCCTCGTAAGCATTTCGTTCTGTTTTTGATGCTTTTCTTTTCCTTTTCTTCTCTTTTTTTTAAGGCTTTTGCTCAGCTTTGAAATTGAAGTAGTAGTTTGAAATAAGATTGAAAGACAAAGGGTTCCCCCTTCTGTTTCTGATGAAGCTTGTTCTGTTCTTGACCCTTCTCGACCCTTGATGTGTACCAAAACGCCAATCCATGGATCCAATTGATAGAATATGACCGAGTCTTAAAGAGAGACTGCCTACGTATCCCACATTTGGGGAATCAGGTCAAAACGTAGTTCAGGCCAAGGTTCACTCGTGTGTTTTACCTCTCCTTTTATGCTCTAACTTTTGCCTAGTGCCGCCTTCTCAGGTTTCCGGCCTAGCGAGCTTTCGACTTTTTGCCTATTTATTTTTGCCTAGACCGCCTCCTTAGGTTTTCGGTCTAGCAGGCTGCTCTAACTTTTGCTTGGCACCGCCCACCCTTGTGGTTTTCGGCCCAACGAGCTTCTCTCAGGGAAAAGTGGCTCTTGAATTGATCCAGGTTGACTAGAGTGTTGAATTTGTTGTCGTCGAGATCGATGATCTTTGCCGTAGCCCCAGATGGGTTTGATGATGAAGGACCCAGAGGGTTTCAGTTGGAAATGCCTCGCTCCGGGTCAATTTTGCACCTTTTGAATGTGCGCTCGATGGAATGCTGCTGACACTGTTTTGAACAAGGTACGAGGCCTGGAGCCTTCTGAGTTTCTGCTTTCTGGCTTGACATCCGTTAGCAAGGGATTTGATACTTTGTCATCTCATGATCGATGTCAGGCATGTCTTTTGTGAAACCATGCCAAAATGTCGATGGTTCTCCGAGCCTGTCTGACTAGGTGCAATGTTCATTTGGTGACAGCGTTGAGCCAATTTTGAGTCATCCGAGGGTCTACCTCACCTTTCAAGTTTATTGAAACTACTACTTCTTTTAATAGGCTGAGCATGCCTTTCGTCTTCCCTTTCGGCGAGGGAACACATTTCCTTGGGGATGACCCCATCGAAATCTATCCCTTCGTCGTCAGGGTCGACACAGTTTATTCAAAAGCCAGCAAAGTACTTAGAAGCAAGATAGTGCATATCATAAAGAAAGCCCCACGGGGTTGCCAAGTATAGCAAAAGACTCGAATTGAGAATAGAAGCTACGACATGGAGGGCCAAGAGGCACGAACTCCAACTCAGAGCTAGACTAAGACGACTTGACAGACGCTGTGTCAGACTCAGACTCAAAAGTGTGCAATGCCAGCTAGACGCGATTTGAAAATGCAACTTTTATTGTTACCTTTGGCTTCCTCACAGAGAGGTGAGATCTAGAGGATGTCAGGCCCAAGCAACAGCACTTCAGCTTCCTCATCTTCTCTGACTAAACCCACTTGGGAGAACAGCAACTCCAAATGCCCTTGAGTGAAGGACCTCAGACTGTCAGTCTGTTCCCTTGCTTGATCGATCCGGTCCTCGACCAGTGCTTTCAAGTTTTCAGCCCCATCTTCTATTTCGCACCCCGCAGCCTCGGATTCAGAAGGGATAAACAGGGTTGGTTTGGGTTGAGTTTCTGGGACAATGCAGAGGGTTGGGTTGAGTATGGTGGAGCTCGGGTTGATTTGAGTGGAAGTGGGGTTGATTTGAGTGGAGGTGATAGATATCTGACCAACCAGAGGGTCAGACTTGAGTTGAAGCAATGAGCTGGGAATGCCGTCAGGTTTTGATGGGAGTGGGACTGGAATGATGCCATTATCGATGAGATCTTGAACGGCATGTCGGAGGCGATAACAAGCATTGGTGGGATGGCCAGGCGCTTGATGGAAAGCACAATAGGCATCTGGATTGTGAGACGCCGGAAGTGCCCGAGGTGGAGGAGTCGGACGGAGCGGCCTGAGGATACTAGCTTCAAGGAGCTTCTCATAGACTGAGGACAAAGGTGCAGAGAAGCACGAGAAGACCCTTGGTGGGTTCCGGCGACTGGATTGAGGGTTGGCAGAACTTTTACTCACTCCGCCGCTGTATAGCATTGTGCTGTCGAGGGAATGCACTCTTTCGGCACTGGGGATGACTTCTTTGTTGCGCATATCCTCCCTTTTGGCACTGGCTTTGAACAAGGAACCAGCGGTCCTCGGGCAAGTTCTAGCTTCATGACACTCAACTAGGTCTTTGAACATGTCTTTTGAGCACAACTCGGTTCCGATCGCAGGAGTGTGACAGGCCTGAAGAGGTTCTTTGACTAGCCCCAGATCCGGCTTTGACATGATGGAGGTGAAAAGGTCAAACAGCCCCTGGATGATAATCGTTTGTTTGTCCAGCTTCTGGCTCATTTCTTGTACAGCCCTCTTCAGCTCAGCCAGCTCTGCTTGTGCTGCCATTTTGGATTGATAATCGAGGGAGGTGATACGGCTTTGGAAGTACTAGTGAAATAGCCCCGGCAGACACTCCCAAGCAGGTTTGGCTCTTCTTTTCGGTACTTTCCTCGACGGTGCCACGCCCAAAGCTTGACAGTAAAGCAATCGAAGGCTCAGGAAGTGTTCCTGCAATAGTTTTATTTGAAAGGATGCAATGTACATGTTGTCGTTGGTGTCATCCTAGACTCTAGAACTAGCAGACAAAACCGTTTTATGACAGCCGGACGCTGCCCAGGTCCTCAGATTTCTTTTCGGCGATGTACCTTGACGGGATCGATTAACACTAAGAGATGTCGAAACAACCAAGTCTTTGACTATTCCGCTTTCGAAGTTTCAATGTTGGAACGGAACAACTAGGTATTTAATGACATGATACTGTAACCAGGATGGCATAAGCAGCACTGTGCTGGAGCCTTGAGCGGTGTAAGTGTTTAGCACTTTTAACCTGGGTGGTGTGAGCATCATGTCATGTCTCCCGTTTATTCACAGTTTTCTGTTTGAAACCTCGATTGGGTCTAGGCAAGGATTTAGAAAGTCTCGATTTCCCAAAGTCTCGTTGGCCCAAGGAATTGGAAAGTTGATAACGTGCACCATCACGATGCACGACTCGTCATCGGTCCAGGCAACGCCCTAGCAGGCATAAAACGGGTTTGAAAGAGAGACAACCCTAAAAGCCGCCCTAGCATGCCCCTACGCAGAACGGTATGGATGTATGTACAGGCATGCGATATGGAAAGCAGTAACACATAGACAGTTTATGGGGGTTAGATGCAAGTAATCCTACCCTGTGGGTTCCTGTCTTAGTTTGAAAGGTTCTAGTGCTTTGTACGCGTGACGAGGCTGGTTTTGGCTTAAGGGGGTTCCTCAGGCTAGAGATGTTTTATACCTCCCATCGCCCTGCGTGCAGCAAAGCAATGGTCAAATGGTAATACGTCTCATCATCGTCCAAGGTTGTTGGGCATTCGAGGACCCCGGGCTCCAGTAAACTGTGCCGGTTACCCAAAACGCCTCAACGGGGCTGATAGAACACCGATGCAAATGTACGCGTGCCGAAAGAATGATCGAGAGAGAGAAAATCGCAAATGCTTTTGAAAAACGCCCTTTGAAGCTTGGCTCACTTCATTAATCGACACTTGGAAAAAACTACATAAGCGAACAATAGTAAAAGCCCCAGTTCGGAGTGGTCGGATGTAGAATCCTGTTACGTTACCATTCCGTTCTTCAGCAGCGCGGCGCGTACTGTTTTGACAGACTTTTGAAAATTGTTCATTCATGTATTAATTTCCAAATGTTGATTAATGTAATGTCCCCAGCAGAGTCGCCACTGTGGGCACGTGCCCCAAAAATCCCGTGTTTTAAGCAGGAAAATTCCGGGTGCGCCCTTTTTGGAAAGCGCGGCGAAACGCTTCGCAAATCAGAGAGTCGCCACTCGGGTTTTGCGGTTAGTACCCAAGAAACCGTTCTTTTGAAAATGTTTGGACCACGTCCGTTTGGTTTTGAAAAAGGCTTTTGTAGACTGGGCCGTCGTCACCTTCGATCTTGAGGTTCGGGAGCCAGATTACGAGAGGGGAAGGGTTTTATGGCACCCCCCTCGCCCAGTCCGGAGACCGGTCTCTACTCAGGCGTTTTGTAAAACATTCGCATTTCTCTCTTTATTTGATCATTCTTTTAACCAGTTAGGGCGGGGGAACAGTTAATAGGGATTAAAACTGTAAACAAGTTGCATTTATATACAAAAGATGTAACAAAATGTTTATGGATGATGATGTTTGATCTAAGCAAATATAATAGATTGAGAACAAGCTTTTGTGGACGTTTTAGACAAACTAGCACACACTGACTGTGCAATGGCACACACAGGAACAAGCCTGCATGCACTGGACGAACCACTGCATGCAGTCAACTCCTGCGTGCGCCACTCAAAACTGGCGTGCGCCGGTTAACCCAATACCACAGCTTCTGTTCTCAACCCTCTGGGCTCTGGAAAGGACCAGTGCACACCCAGGACAAACCACGCAGTTTATAGAGGTTACTAAACTATTACAGACAGATAAATGGGCTTGAAAGCCACTATATAGACAGAAAACCCCTTAAACAGTGAGGGGAGCATGATCAGAGGCCTGGATGGAAGATCCATGCAAGGGCCAAGCCACTGGGACAAAGATAACTAGCGCACGCCATTGAGGAAGGGCCGTACGCCAGTTCTTTCTTGGTTCCAATGCTTTGGCTTTGCACATTCTGGGCTCTGGAATAGGACCAGAGGGACCCAGATGGCCAATATAAGCAATAAATATAGATAGGAAAGAAAGCAGTTCTAAATACAGAAAGCAGTAAACTGGTTTTAGCATGCAATAGGGTGATCAAAGCTTAAATAATGCAAGAAAACAATGATCCATGATCCCCACGCCAGTGTTGCACATACTACCATGACTGGCGTACGGCACTCATTACTGGCGTGCGCCTCTGATCATTTCTCACGGTTGTTGAAACCTTGCCAGCATTAGGGCCAAGCCTTGACCCTGCCAGCCCCCCTCAGGGGTCAGAACAGAAAGCAGGAGCAAGAGGTATTATACCTTTGCTTGTGAGTTTTGAAAGAGAGCTTGAGCTTTGAGCTTGAAGATGATGATGGATGTGGATGTAGTGAAGGTTATGGACTGTGGAGAGTATGTTCCCTTGCTTGCTCTTTCTATGGAAGAGAAAAGAAGCAAAGGAGAATGAAAAAGAGGACAAAGGGGCTTGAACTCTTTAATGGTGCTAACCAACCCTTTGAACTTGGTAACCCTTTGCAAGAGTGAGAGAGGGGAGTATATATAGGCAAAAGGGGCTGAGATCAGTTTGGCCTTTAAGGGCTGTTTGGCTTGGCAAAATATTGGAGGAAGCTCCCATGCATTTAATGTTTGGGACTTGTCTTGATGGAAGAGAAAGGAAAAGTTCTGGCTGAAGTAATTTTCAGGAGGGCTGCTTGCTGACGTCAGGCGGCTTTAGACGCTCCCGCACAGCTTGCTGAAAAGGGTTGATCACTTGTTGAGTGGCGTGCGCCACTTGTTGAGTGGCGTGCGCCGGTGGAAGTGAGGTCAACGGTTGAGGTGGTTCCTGCGCACGCTAGTCCAATCACCAGCGTACTCCAGTAGGGTTTTGTTGAGGCCATTTGGTTCTGGCTTGAGGGTTCGACAAGGGTTTGGACGAGGTTCGGGACGCTCAAAGCTCAAACTCATCAAACAAACTCGGTATGTTCTCGACCTTAATCATCATTGGGGAATCAAAGACCGTAAATAAACTATTCTGGAAAGTCCAAAATAGGGTGTCTACACTTCCCAGGCCTTTTCAAGGTTCAATTGTTTCTCTACAACCAGGCCTAGACATAGGACTCTCTTGGTGTAAGAAGGCCTTTTTGTTGGTATAAAGGCCTTTTAAGCTGTTTCTCTAGGCCTGAACCACATTTATAAGCGTTCCAAGAAGAAGTTTAGGCCTTTCAACGTATTTCTAGGCCTTTTTGACAGGTCTTTCATGGTTCAGGCCTGAAGACAAATCTCATATATTCAGAGGCCTAAATGGAGCATAGAAGATGCCTAATGCCTACTATCCATAGGCAAGGCAAGCGAAAGAAGTCATGTTAAAATAGGATTCAAGACCTGTTTGGGATGCCAAAAATGGCTTTACTTTCTATTCACGCCTTAATCCTAAAAGTAAAGAATCAAGGCGTGGAGGGGCAATGTTTATGCCCATTTTTGGCACCACAGATCGGGCTAGCCGTGATTGGCCATTTAATTAATTCTTTGATTAAATTGGTCCGGAGCTATTTAATTGATTGGTTGTTAAGTGTATTGGGCCATTTTACATTTTTGAGCCCGAGGAGAACGCAACCCATGAAGAAGATTTTTGATCCAGACAACGAAGTGAGGCCCACGGTTTTAGGCCCATGAAGAAAGGAACAAAGCTGGTCCGTGAGATGCAGCCCACAATTGTAGGGATTTGGTTGCTGTATGGCAGTTACATTCTTTCAAGTTCAAAGGCCAATTGACTTAGTCAATTGGCCATGTGTCAAGCTAAGCACAAAGAGGGGGATAGTGGGGTTGCTGCCACATCACCCCATGACATTTCAACTGCAAATAACTGCCCACTACCACACATGCATGAAAAGTGGAAGAAACATGGGACACATGGCAGCTGATGGTGCAAGACAGATTTCGGATTCAGGCTTGAATCAGCCGGCTACTGAGTCTATAAATACTAGTTCACAATGATGGAAAAATGGTCCAACACCAATCAAAACTCAACGCTTACAAAACTTTCCTACTTTCAGCAAAGTAGTTTATCGAGTACCACGTGCTCAAACCTCATTCAAACACACTTCATCAAGTTGTTTAGATCTTTTATTTTCCTTGTAATCCAACTTTGTTATCCCGGAGTAATAAAGTTCACGTCTTTTTACATTTCTACGTCTATTTCCTATACGACTAGGAGATTTTAAGTCCACGACCGTGTGGCAAACCACGAACCACTTTGTGATCTTTAACCTTTGGATCACACACGATCACTCATACGTTAGAAGTCAAGATTCACGGGAATCTTCACCAAAAGTTAGGCGCTACAAGTCTTGGCACGCCCGCGCTCACCGCATCCATGCCTTTGCCAAAAACGAGAGTTTTCAAGTACATACATCTCTATTATAAAACAGAAGGGTGTGGGGATAAATTGTTGGAACGACTTATATTCATTTGATCCAAAGGCTGTAGTGCATTCTCCCACTTCTTGGTTAAGTGCCTATGGTTTTCACCTAAATCACACAACTGATATCCCCTTCCAACCGGGATGCGTAGTGCCGTAGGCACGGGTTAGCACTAGTAGATAGATATTCCACAACCTATTACTCTATCTGCACTACATGCCCCGTAGGCTGTATTAATCCAACAAAGATCTCAAAGGGGGCCATTGCCAGAGAGAGAGAATTTATTGCCCCTGAGCATGTCCCAATTTTTTTATCTTTTATTTGTAGATGTTTTGGTAACGGTAATTTAACAGCAGTGTAAATAAAGATGAGTTACATTATTACTAGTAGTAATTTCTCCCACGATCTCTCAACAATTATATGGGAGATCAATAGAAGGGGAGTATGGTATTATCTTGGAAAATAGAAGGCGTTGGCTTGCTCCGATATCTTCGCTTAAAAAAGAACTTTTCAAATAACCTCAACGGATTGGCTTGGTAGTTAAGAATTAAAATGGTTTTCTCTAATTAGGTCTTAAATTCGAAACCATCTGGTATTATAAATTCTTGTGGAGTCAGATAATAAGAGGCTTTACGCCGGCATTCATCGAGGCCCCTGCTAGCAGAGCGCGGAATTGGCCTCTACGAATTTGTTGTGGTGCACGTAAATATATAAATAATATATCGAGGATGGATCGCTCGTGGCGTATGTGCATCCTTCAGTCCAGTTGTCCATAACGAGTTGCTATTGTTGCCATCTCTGTCGCGGCCCAAATTGCAAACATTGGACAAACCCATTAACCATCTGCGGCCCATATTTCCCATGCAAAGAATATTTAATAGTCCGCTGGGCCTAAAATCCAACCCATGTAAGATAAAACTGGGCTAGCGTTGGTCCCTCCCCTTGCATTATGACCTCAGCCCAAATCAGCCTCAAATCTCTCACATTTGAACTGTCTAATTTTTTTTAAAATTTATTTTCTTGGTTAATAAATTGTTTATCAAAAACATTTAGAGTTTCTCATTGATATACTGAAAGAATTAAAATATGAACCTTATTTTTGTCTAATTGTTGTAAAACTCCTACTTTATAAATTATCAAGAATCGCAAAGATGAATACATAAATCCAAGGAAAACAAAAATTGAAAAACAATAAAAGTGAGTCAATTTTAAAAAGCTAATATAAAAAAGTTGATGTTTACTCTTACTTTATTGGGATTAACTTTTCCCCGAGAGTTCGGAAGGGTGGACCATTCACTGCCCACCCAACCAGTAAAATATGCTTATTTTGGCTAAATAATTCATTTTAGGTTTTTTTTTTTGTCTTTTTTTTTTTTTGGCATTTGTTAATTTTTCATCAATTTTTTTTGGATTATTGTTTCGCCATGACGACAGGAATTTAAAAAATAAAAAATTACTACCAAAAGGCAAATTTTTATGAATAAAGACAAAAATAAGTCAATTTCATCTTTATTAAAAAAATATTGGGTTTCAATGTCATTTTTACTTTTTAGATTTCTCTCGTCATAATAACACTATAATTCACAAAAAAAATCAACGCAAAATTAATAAATGTGAAAAAAATATTGATTAAGAACCAAAAAAAAAAAAAAAACACTTTACTTATTTAGCCAAAATAGGCCTAGAGTTTTGATGGGGTCAGTGAAAGCTCCACCGTTGATGTTACAGCTCCTGTGGCCGACCGATCACAAAACCCAAAGAGCACGTTCACTTTACATGCCCGTCATCATCACCTTTTTAGTTTTTTTTGGTAATGGTAAATTGGTAATATAATGTGTCCCGAATCAAATCGCGCTCATCTTGGACTAATTTCTATAGTTTCTCTTAGAGTGTTTTCACATGCTTACATGTGGTGGTGAGGTGACCTCGAAAATTACTTGCATGAAACCTTAGATGAGAGCAAACTCATAAATCTCGAAGTTTAGTATTAAGCAAAGTGAATCCACAAGAAATTGCTTTCCTTGATTTGTATCATTGATAGGTGGGGCAAATATACACATTAAAAGAAACTTTCGAAGATAAAATTTTTTCCCACCGTAAAATTAGGATTTTTAAAATTGTAAGGGAGGTGACAACCCTTACAAGCCCCTTCGGACTTCGGGTTGGTGCTGTGCAGTGAGGTGTGTACTGTCGGATACACTATCCAACAGCTCGAAAGTGTGCAGCATGATGCTGCGCACACTACTGCACAACACCATTTTCCATTCGAGCCCCCACTGGCAGACTAGCTCTATCTTTTCTAGCATGCCTTTATATAATCTACAACACTTGATGACTAAGAAACATAAACTAACTAGGAAACATGCATAATAAAGAAACCAAAACTAATTAGGGAACATGAATAATTGCTGACTAGCTCCATCTTTTCTAGCATGCTTTTATATAATCTACAACACTTGATGACTAAGAAACATAAACTAACTAGGAAACATGCATAATAAAGAAACCAAAACTAATTAGGGAACATGAATAATTGCCGACTAGCTCCATCTTTTCTAGCATGCCTTTATATAATTTACAACACTTGATGACTAAGAAACATAAACTAACTAGGAAACATGCATAATAAAGAAACCAAAACTAATTAGGGAACATGAATAATTGCCGGCCTAACTAGTAGAAAACATGAATACTAGGAAGTATAATACTCAATCGGAATTATCGGGCAAAACCCTTGGGCTTGTCATCGCTTTTTTTTAGGGTCATCTAAAACAACAAAACCCAAAAAACAAAATGACGAAATAATTATTTTTATATTTTTAGGAAGAAGGTGATTGCTGACATGGGCTTCTGGAAGCCAGTCCATTCCATCAACGGCTAAGATTCACTCGCAGCCTCCTTAAGTCTGTTTTTTCTTCCCTCCCCACTTTCCATTTTCACTCCCCACTCTCCACTCTCTCTCTCTCTCTCTCTCTAGGATATATGATGCTGGGAAAACGCCAGAGGGGTCCTATCAGGAGAACTGCAAGCATGAAAGGGATCAACGTGGATCTGAACGACGCCGTGGAAGTTTCAGAACCGTCCGATTATCCTCATCAAAACCTGGTGATCAATGGTCAAGAGGTTCGGTCACCGTACGATGGAAGCGGGAGCATGGTGTTGGGTGGTGGGCCCAGTGGGTTCGACCACCGTGTGATGGCGACGGTGTCCCCCAGGTACAACAACAACAAAAGGAGTGCTGCAGGCGGCGGCGGCGGTGGTGGTACAGTTGTAGAGACGGCTCACTTTTTGAAGACGTGTGGGCTCTGCAACCGTCGGTTGACAACTGGCCGTGATATCTACATGTATAGGTATTCCTCTCATCCATTGTTAGAACTCTCGCGATATTGTTACCCGATATATAAAATTGATGTTATGAGACGGGAAAACTATCGGTCGATTCTGTCGCCTTGCAACGTATGGTTCTGATTCACGCACTGGTTTACGACTGCCACAACCAATATGTGGCTTATGTCCAATTTAATTAGGTGCTTCAAAATTTTTGAAAATTACCCGGGGGCTTGTTCGTTTGGACTTTGGAGGACTCAAAGCCTCTGCGGATGGTTCTTAATAAATTTTCTTTATTTATCTCTCCACTCATTACTTTTAAACATCTCCTTTTAAATCCAAATCGAATAGGGTCCCGATGTTTTCGATGCCTTTATTTCCTTGATCAACACGGTTGCCGTGCCTAAATATTGTTATTTGAAACATAGGTGGATGATTGATTTCTTTGGTTTAAGTATTTTGTTAGAGTTGAATAGGTTTTCGTATTTTGTTCACCGAAGATAGGAATTAGGAAGTATAGGAACGTAGAGAAATCCAAGGTTCCCTTATAGTATGCTTTTAAAGGATTCGTTTTTCCTTTCTGACATGGTGAGGTGAGCTCATAAAGCAACTCTGGATTTTATGTTCTCAACAAAATTAAGTTCAACTCAACTCAACTCAACTCAACGCAATAAAAAAAAGAAAGGTGCTATTGGTACAGAGATGAAATCTGTACCAACGCGTACATATATCCCTTTTAGGTCTGTTTCGGGTTTTAAAAAAATGATCGGATTCGCTCATTTTGTTTAAAATATTTTATTTACTGATTGTATAAAAAATTAGCCCAATCCAATATCGGTTAGGGCGTTTACGAAACGTCTAACTTTGTCCTAGAATTCAAGCTTGAATCCTAAAGCAAAGTTGGATCTTTCGTAAACAACTTTACCGAAACCGGATTGAGCTAATTTTTTGTAAAAATCATAAACCAAATATTTTAAACAAAATGAGCGGCTCCGATCATTTTTTTGAAACCCAAATGAGCTCCAAAGAGGTATGTACGCGCTGGTACAGATTTCATCTATGCACCATTATCCTTTCTGATAAAAAAAAATGGAGTTCAATAACTTTAAGATGGTAAAAGATCTATAAGATGACAAGTGGTGATCGTCTTCCACTAGAAAGATTTTTTAAGCATAGAAGAAGTCCGTTTTACCCCCAAGAAATTGGTCTAGTTTGATTTTCATTATCAATAATAATAAAAAATTATGGGTCGGTAGAGGTTTGCTTTGTCGTTGACTTCAAGAGTTGAGATACCCTTAAACATAGAACGCTTCAAGAGTTAGGATACCCTGAAACATAGAACGCCAAGTCCACCAATTATTAGTTTCAAAGTGAGGAAAGATAAAAGAATCAAAGTTGGAACAGGGCATTGGAGAAAGGGAAAGCCACGATATTAATTAGAAGCCACTATCTCCATTATTTGTGTTATATAGCTTTCATAAAATATTAGTTCTGCAGAAGATATTTTGATAAGAATCATAGTAATATTTTGATAAGAATCATAGTAATATATTTAAATATGTGTGCGTGGATATTCACGTTCTATAACATTATTTATTAGTACTAAATACTTGCTTCTGTCAAAAAATACAAGCATTTATGTTTTATATTTGCAGGGGAGATGCAGCATTTTGTAGTCAAGAGTGCAGGGAGCAACAAATGAACCTCGACGAGTGGAAAGAGAAGTACTCATTGGCAGCTTCTAAGAAAGATGAAAGTCATCGCCACCACTCGCCTCCGAACACCGCCACTGCCACCGCAACCTCTGACGTTGGATTATATATTAGCTAGTACTAGTGCATGTTCTTACTTTCTCTAGCTAATTACTTACCCAACGGTGCTACCCCTGCCGCTCTGTTTTACCGCTCCTCCCAATACAATGCTAAATCTCACCGTCCGTTTCAGCAATTAATGGTCCGGATTTTAAAGCCTTTTCACATCCGGAGTGTCCAAAATACTTTAGGCGGTAAGATTGAGAGCAGTAAGATAGCTTTCTGTTACTTGTACTCCAATATTTTGGAGATATATACGTATGCGGCTTGTTAACTCACCAATTTAATTGTGGTGAATATGGTTGTAGTAATTGCTTGCGGTTATCCCTAATCTGTAATTAGTAGTAGGACATTTGCTATGCAGTTTTCTTGCAACCTCACAGTCTCATCTCATTTCTAGTGGAGTAATTAAAATCGCTTTTTTCTTTCTTTATTTAAATGCGCTATTTCTTTCTTCTTGTCTTTACCCAAATTCTTCGAGTACAGCTAGCTGCCTTGATCATGACCAAAAAAAAGGAAAAGAACTTCCTTAATTAGTTAATTTAGAGTGTGTTCCATTAACTAAAAATAAATACTTATTTTTTGAATTAAAGGTGATGTATTATGAGAGAATGACATGTTTCGTAACTAGAAAATAAGTACTTCAAGAATAAGAACCTTAGCGGAAAAAATATTAATTAATAGATTAAATAATAGTACTATAATTTTTGGTCTATTTCCAAGTGGGGTGTCAAGAATCCTATTTCAATTTCGTGAAAATGGTTAAAATTCAAACGCCCCTACATACTTCATCTAAACATTAATTACAGATTAAAATAATAGTACTAAATAAATATAGGGAACTCTAAGGCTCTGTTTATTTCACTGTAAAATGTTTTACAATGTAATTTTTTTTTTCAGAAAACAAATTTTAAAATTTTATTCTTCGGTGCTTGGTTGGCACTTGAAAAATATTTTCAGAAATTAACAAAATAGTATAGAGAGAGAAGGGGGGCTTAAACGGTAGAGAGATCTGAGAATATTGGAATTGAACGTGAGTCATGACTGACAATCGAGGAAACTGAACAGTGAGAATTGCAGTAGAGGGCAGGAGATTCATTTCAGAAAATAACTTACAGAAGATTTAAGAGTAAGTCATTTTCATCCAATTAATAAAAAATGTTTTACATGTAAAATGTTTTCTTTATTTTTTACACAACCAAAACACCGAAAAATAGATAAAATATTTTACACCCAAACAAACAAAGCCTAACTGCCTAAGTTTGTCATAAAAAAAAACCACGGCACCCTGATTACAGGAAAGCAAGTCTTTTTAGGTATGAATATAAAACTATTTGAAACTTTATAGTACCATTCAACATTAGTTTAGTGAAAAACTTGTGGACTTCATTTGGTGACGTCCGTTGTCTACAACCACTGTTTTCAAAGCCCAAATTATTAGAACCCATAGCCATAAAAATACAAAGTGATTTGGCTAAGTGGACATGAGATAATTAATTAATTAATTTTTTTTGAGATCGCATCTTTAAATCTTATGGATGTTAAACATTTCAAATTTTGAGTTCACTGAAAGATTTGTCTTTCGTTAACTTCAAGGCTCCGAAATTTTTCGAAGAGTGCGTAAGCTAGTCTCAAAATCCGGTTATATGGAAGGAATTATTAGAACCCATAGGCCATAATTGGCCACATACGATATGTGGTCTCTCCATTTCTAAAAGTTCACTTTCATGCAGGACGACTCAAAAAGTGAGAGCTAGCAATTACCAACTCAACATGTGTTAGATACTTATTTAGTCCAAAAATTAATTAATGACATTCTATAAAATATACTCCAAATGCAGATTGGGAGGGCTGTAGTGCACCCTGCATTATAACGTGCAGTGCGGTCGATCCGACCGTCCATCTTGACATGATTCTGCATGAATGATTTGGATTTAATCTGAGCCCCTACTAATTCGAGCCGTTGATTGTTCGGATTAAAATCCGAGACGTTCATTACCGAGATGGACAGCCGGATCGATCGCACTATACGTGTAGTGCAGGTGGTGCACTACAGCACCCCGGGTCCCTAAATGCTAGGCTTGCTAGCTAGCTAGCTATTTGCAGCTACATGGGGGCAATGATAAAGATTGAAAACCGACAGATGAAGAAGTGTCCCCCCATCATATTTTGTCTCTTATTCCTCAATTCTCTCATTGGTTTTGGATGTTTGTAAAAGACGAAATACTAGCCATACTTCCATGGGTACGTTAATGGTAGACGTACTACCACTCTACCAGTGTGATAACTTTTACATGAATTTTGTCCACATAATTCATTGAAAAGATTACGATAAACACCTTATATATATATGATGTTTATACATATCGATTTTTTTTAATTATAATTTCTTGAATTTTTGTGCGGATGTTATGAATATCAAGGCAAATTTACAGAAATAAAACACAGTCAAGTAGATCTAGAGCTTTTTGGGCATTTTCTTGGATATATTTCGAAATTATTTGGGTAAGAATCATAATTTTTTACTTTTTCAATTTCTTTCGTCGAAATGAATTAATAATCAACAAAAATTTATCGTGAAACTAACAAACGAAAAAACAATTGAACAAGGACAAAAAAAAAAAAAAAACCCTAAAAAAAACGGGAGCCTAGTAGGATGGTGAATGGTTTTCCCAAGAAATGCAAACAGCAAAACCTTCTATTCCCAAGAACAACTAAAATCAATTCCCAAAACTAGTGGCACACACAAACTAACCAGTCCATTATTATGGAGATTACTCAAGTGTTTATTAGGTCTGTTAATGCATAGTATTAATTTTTGAGAAACCAATCCCCCTGCAAATTTGCGGAATCCAAAAAAAAGTATTATTGTAGCGGTCTTGCTATTGTCAGCCCAGTGGGCTGACGATAAGCACACTAGAAGGCCAGAAAAATATGCATTTTTGTTTATTTTTTACACCATTTAATACACGTTTACATAGTACCTACTATTGTCAGCCCATCGAGTTGATTTTAGAATTTTCCTTATTGTAGTTACATGCATTTTTTGAGCAATTTATGTGGATTAGAGAGGTTCATGAGTACGAGCCAAAGGGAATAATTAAGGAAGGAAAGAGGTTCAGTTGGAGTTTTGTCGGTCATGATTATGTTGGGTTGGCGTGTTGAAATGGAAGCTAGCTCTTGACATCTTGGATGGTCTCCATCCTTTAATCAATCATGGGACCACCATTCCAACATTATTTGGTTTTGATATCTTTATTTTGGCACAAATTCTCCTGTACTATAAAATACCTTTGCTATCCCAATTTGCTGTCAAATTTGAGAAATCAATTTGTTTAATCAAGAAAAGAGGATGATTGCACTTTTTTTTTTAATATATATAATTCAGGTGTTTGGGCCAGTAATTTCCACGAAAGATCATTGACTTTTAGAATTTTAACCGTATAAAAATTGACATTTTAGCTTTTAAAAATTACTCCCTCCGTCTCAATTTAAATGTCCTCTACGAGAAATCGTGTGTTGTAAGAAGTTCAAATTTTTACTCTAAATTTCCAAAATTAACCTTAAAAATTGTGAAGTTAAGTATACGCATGAAAATCGCTTGTATCTTTCAATATGAATCTCAAAAAATATGTAATATTGTTTGATAATTCTCAATTAGTTTTATTATTCAAAGTTTTCAAAATCATGAAAAATATTATAAATTGAAAGATATTGTCAATCTAAAAATGACACTAATATAAAAAGCTGTCAAATCAATGTGTACTTTTTAGGGGTAAAAAAATTGAAAGTTTGGCATATTTTGATGGTTATTTTTATAAAGTGAACACTTATTTTGGGACATCTCAAAATAAAAACATGAACACTTAAATTGGGACGGAAGGAGTATTACCCTAAGTCGAAAGAGAAGGCAAATGTGTAAAATAAAGAATTAGAGGGATCGTAGGGAGCATGAGATAATTGACTGGGACAGGATAGCTCTTTTGGCTACGTCTAGAAAATAGTTGACTTCCATTTTCCACTCTCGAGCTCCTATCTTTATTGCCGATAGTGTATATACAGTCTGATACAAAAAAAAAAAAAAAAAACCTTAAAGAAGCTTAGCAAGTCAAATCAAATTGTGGCTACACAGTTCCAATAAAATTAACTCAACCACTCATGATCATATACTCAGACTTATAAAGCAAGTCCCAAATGAGCTTGCGCGGTGGTGGTTGGTGGAAGCTCAGTACCTAGTTAGGCATCCACTCCGGAGCTGAACTCATCATAAAATGGATTTACCGAGAGTAGTAAATATACTTATCGAGTTGAGTTTGAATCGAGCTTAGAAAATGAACTACTTCATGTTTGTTTGGGTTATTAACACGAAAGACAATATAGAGAACGCGTTTTTGCCAATCATATCCGTACTTGAGGTCACTATCGATCTAGCTATAGCTTGAAATTCGGTTTAAATAATCAAACTGAGATGGTTTAACATGAGATACTGCCTAAAATTCGAATCTGAATCTTAATTGCTCTTGAAGTTGTAAATTGTAGTATTAATTTATTCCTAATTTCGTTTTGTTTCCTACAACCCTTCCTAAGCAAGACCACATTGTACCCATCTCCAGAGATTAAATTAATTAATCCGGGATATCTAGCCATCAATATTTGATAGGACGTGTAGACCTATATATACATAATCTATACATATATACATAGGGTTGGTTCACCTCATACAAAAGTTGACACAAGTTTTTTATGAGACATCAAAATGGATCTCACGCAAATGATCGAAGCCGTTCAATTTACTTAAAAAGTATTTTTAAGAGTTTCCATACAAAATCAACTCATTCCGATATATATATATATATAAGGAAATGTTCACACACTGATAGAACTAGGATTTGAATAGGTTATAGGCTAAGGATGACGTTGTTCGATGAGAGTCCACTGTAAATGGTTGCATATGTTGTTTGTAAAAGTACGAAAAAGAAAGTATTAAAGCTATACACTTTGGAGTAGACTTTGTTTTTTTTTTTTTTAAATATAAAAATAAAGATTTAGCTCAACAAACCTTTATATGAAATTCGTCTATATGTTGTAATAATTACCGAACTTCATCATTTATGTAAAAAAATCAAATATTTGAATCTCAACCAGTATCTAATTGACTTTCATTAGTATAAAATAAATTTCTTAAAAACAGAGATGGCACATGTCACACCCTCTCTACACATCTTAGAGTATAACTATCAAAATATTATGAGTAATTTTTTTACCATGTTACCCTTGGTCCCCTTAGATTACATACTCTGCCTTTTATATTAGCACGCTTGTATCAATCGATCTCCAACTCGTATGATCTCATCATCTTAATTAATCAAAATAAGTAAAATAATGTGGACACATTCATCATGTCTCGCAATTTCCAAACGTACACTGCCATTAGTACTTAACACACAAATCACGACTGTGGGAACAATATATATAATTTATAAAGGCCCCATTTCACTTTCTATTGTCCTTAGAAAATGCGAACTCATTGCGATCAAAGTGACCCTATGCTAATTCTTTAGAGTTTCTTTTTGTCCTCTGAGAGGTGTTTTGGTTATCAATTGCTTTCAATGGGTTTTCAAGACTCATCTGTTGGTGATTTGGGTGCATGTCATCAAGCCATTTGCACAAAACTAATGAATAGTTTTGAAGGATTTGGAATGCCTTTGAGAGAGCATGTCCACCTGTTGATAGATAGGCTTTGCCAAAATTATTTTAGCCTGCTATAGGGGTAAAAAGTCAAAAAAAAAAATTACAATGTCCCGGCACCTGGCTCATGTTATTTTGACACAATCTCAAATACACACTGTTGGATTAAATCCATCTCTTTTTGGATGCAAATAAGTTGACTTACGTGATGTGACAGATTTTACAAAGCCAAGATTAATTGCTTCTAAAAGATAAGATTCCGTCACTTCTGGGATTAAGGGAGTTCGACACCAAAGGCGACTTTGCCATTTCAGACAGCAATGTTGGCTTGCGGGTGGACACAAAGTTTGTAAATAAAAAATATGATAAATTATGATTACTTTGGCAGGCAATATGCAACGAGTGGACTTGCTCTACAAGTGGATAGTTGAACTCATCATTTCTGATTTAGGTGATGTGACAGATTTGACATACAGAACCGGAATTGCTTCCAAACCTGACACCATACAAAGACGACTTTGCCATTTCAGACAGCAATGTTGGCCTGCTGGTAGACATAAAAGTTGTGATTTTTTTTTTTTGATGAATTATGACTTTGGTAGCCAATATGGCAATATCCAACGAGTGGACTTGCTCTACAAGTGGAGAGTTGGAACTCATCATTTTTTGTCTGTTGATTACATCTTTTTGGTATTTTAAGTTGCTTTCCTGTATCTACTCTCTTGGTTCCACTACAAATACGCCGAAAAATCCATTCATATTATCACGCTGAGGAGAATTATTCATTAAATTATACAACTAGTTACTCTGTATATTAGTATCGCTTTACTTTTTTATGTTGGATTTGGTGGGAAATACTACTGTAACCACCTAGCTAATACCAGAGAAAAAGTTACAATTAGTTTTTTTTTCCAATTTTTTTCCTCAGAAAGGAGGGACATTATATCCATAGTGAGAATTCACGAGATAACCAAGCACAACAACTCAACCAATACAAGAAATGAAGAAAAAACTCCTCTAAGGGAAGAACACCCACACGCAGGTGAGAGGATTCGAATTCCTGATTCCCTAGTGAGATGCAAGAGTCCTGATCGGTTGAGTTTGCCCCAGTTGGTCAGTTACTGTTAAATTTGAGTCCTTTTTTTTCCCCTTCAGTACACGTGGCTCTTTCGGCGCATACATACGCGTATCTGTATCATTCCACCCAACCAAACATCTGATCTAATGACTTCTGATAGTATCACAGAACTTCCAACAATGTTGAGTTCTTAAAACTAAACGGTAATAGGGTTTCTTTTTCTGACTTTCAAAAACCTCCATTTCTCTGTTTCTTTTGCAAATGAGCTTAATCAATGGACTTATAATGCACTTTATAGGACAGTAGTCATTAGGATGAGAGCTGTTAATCACACCCCCCCGTGTCAGGGGGGGTCTGACACCGGACCAGCCATTTCCCGTTTTACCCCCATCCACCTTCTCTCTCCCCGCTTTCCCTCTCTGACACCGGGAGTATTTTATTTTATTTATAAAATTTTAAATACTAATAACTTTTTGTTCACATATTTTTTTAAAATAAAGTTTATATTTTTAAAATCTACTCAACGAAACCTATCAAACGAGTCTAATATTGATGATGAAATAATGTAAAACGGAAAAACTAATTTTTGTGATAGTTTAAACTATCTAAAGAGGTTGAAAAATTAAGTGTTCCAAATTTCAATCCCTTTGAACAGGTGGAAATATTTTAGTTTTCTGATTATTTTATCCTGAATGGTCATAATTAAATTTTGACTATAGGGCTCTCGTTGATTAATCCTAAGAAAGTCGTAGAATCAAATATCTCTTAGGGTTAATCAAGGAAAGCTCTATAGGCAAAATTTAAGGCTGCGTTCCCGAACCCTTCTTATAAAATAAGTTCTTATTTGCTCACTTCTTTTTCAAAAATAATCCAACCTTCTTATTTTTCCCAACTACAAAATTCCTTCTACATTTTCAAACTCAAATATAACATAAATGAAAAAAAAAAAAATTTTTTACACCGTATTAAAGATCTCAATGAGATCTATCAAATAAGATCCATAGTGGTAGGAAAATTATTTGCGTAAACACATTATTTTTTAGCTTAAAGTTGCCTTTACAAAAAGAAGACTGTTTTTACCAATATGGGGGCCGGTGGAGGGAAATCGGTCCGGCGGCCGCGCTGGGCCGTCTCCGGCCACCGGACGGCCGATCCGAGCCGTCCAAAAATTCTAAAAATTAAAACCAAGGGGGCTAACGCGGGAATCAACATCATCCGAGGTGTGTAGGGTGCTTGATCCGAGCACCCCTTTTCCGTGTACATATGAAGTTTCAAATGTACACGGAAAAGGGGTGCTCGGATCAAGCACCCTACACACCTCGGATGATATTGATTCCCGCGCAAGCCCCCTTGGTTTTAATTTTTAGAATTTTTGGACGGCTCGGATCGGCCGTCCGGTGGCCGGAGACGGCCCAGCGTGGCCGCCGGACCGATTTCCCTCCCGCCGGCCATACTACCTAATGGTGAACAAAAAATAAGTTCTTATTTTGTGGAACACACCTTATTATTGGACAAAAAATAAGTTCTTAATATTTTTGTGGAACACAGCTAATTATGACAATTTAGGATAAAATGATCAAAAAATAAAATCTTTCCACCGGTTCAAACGGATTGAAATTTGAAACACTTAATTTTTTAACCTTTTTATCCCAAAAATACCGATAACCGATTTTTTGTTATTTTTTTAATTTAATTTATAATGTTTATACTTTGTGTCTTTGTGTCTTTTTTATTTATTTAAAATTATTTTAGTGTTCCGATTTGCAATCCGGTTCAATCAGTGGAAAGATCTTATTTTTTTAATCATTTTATCTTAAATGGTCATAATGAATTTTTGGTCTCGTAGAATCAAATATCTCTTAGGGTTCATCAACGAGAGTCCTAGAGTCAAAATTTAATTATGACCATTTAGGATAAAATGATCAAGAAACTAAAATCTTTCCACCAGTTCAAGCGGATTGAAATTTGGAACACTTAATTTTTTAACTATATTTTTTAACATATAAACTGTCTAAAAAGGTTTAAAAAATTAGTGTTTCAAATTTCAATCCGTTTGAACCGGTGGAAAGATTTTAATTTTCTGATCATTTTATCCTAAATGGTCATAATTAAATTTTGACTCTAAAACTCTCGTTGAATAACCTTAAGAGATACAGTATTTAATTCTACGACTTTTTTAGGGTTAATCAACGACAGCCCTAGAGTTTAAATTTAATTATGACCATTTAGGATAAAATGATCACACAACTAAAATCTTTCCACCGTTTAAAAGGATTGAAATTTGGAACATATTTTTCAACCTCTTTAGACAGTTTCAACTACGTAAAAAATATTTTTTTTTCATTTTACATTATTTCACCATCAATATTAGGCTCGTTTGATAGGTTTCGTTGAGTAGATTTCAAAAATATAAAATTTATTTCATAAAAATATGTGAAAAAAAAGTTATTAGCATTTATAAATTTATAACAAAAAAATCAAATGAGAGAGAGAGAGAGAGAGTGCTGGGAGGGAGAGAGAGAGAGAGAGAGGGGGGGGGGGTAAAAGGGGGAAGGAGGGCCGTGTCGGGGGGGGGGGGGTCTGACACCGGGGGGGTGATTAGTAATGCCCCATTAGGATTTGCGTCCATCTCATCTCATAAATCTTTCTGGGCCAAGGCCCATTCTTCTTTGGTTCAATGTTTCCCAGGTTCAGTCTTTGTTGTTGTGATGTTACAGTCTGTTCTATAAGAAGCCCTTGGAGATAATTCTAGCCAGGAAGTTGGTTTGGAGAGGTTGTTTTCGGCCTACTTTCCCCCCCTCCTCTCACTGTCTGATAACTGGTCGGGCCAAATAGGCCCGTTACCTTTGTAGGATGAGCTCACCTCCATACTTTCATGTCTCCATAACTCTCAAAACGCACCATCTGGAGCCCAGCCCACTCCTCTCACATAAATTATCCAAACCATTCATCTTATAAGTTGTGCAGAAAATGAAAATATTGAGAGACTCGAACTGCGATCAGCATGTGGACAGCTTGTATTCTATAGTACTTAATAGAATGAACAGTTTGAATTTGGTTTTCTTGCATTTCGTAGAACAAAATACAACTAGTACAGGTACACCTATCTGCATCCGATCAAAGCTACTTTTGTCGGACGGTTTAATTATCGTTATGGCCTGCAATGAGGTCTACAAATGATAGTTTGGACCCTTTGGAGGAGGGATGTGGGAAAGATGGGAAACGCCTGGAAGTGTGGGAAATTGACCATCACACTTGGGCGATGGGCATGAAGAAGTTTTAGTTATCTGATAGACTTTATCTCATATCACTCAGCCACCCAAACTTACTTATGATATAATCTAAAGACTACTTTACCATTTACCAATGACCAATTGATTTTGGGTTAGAACCCTTCAAGAAGTCTAACACGGCATCAGGAGTTAGGTATTGGATGACCTCATCTCACACGATCGATTCTCTGTTTGAGTCAATTTCCTGACATGGCTTACCCAAACCACCCAGACTTGGTTAATGTAATCTAGAAGATACTTCCATGAATGATATAATTGGCAGAGTGATTTATCAAGTTGCTTTGCAGGAAAGTTCTCAGAATGAGAAGAGATATGACAGCAACGACGAAGAGGTCCGGCGAGGAGGGGAGAGGGATGAGATTAGGGAATTGGGAAAATTAGGGTTAAGGTTTGGGGAGGGGAGATGGAGGGGTTAATAAGCTATTTAACGTCCAACTCAGCAAAATCTGTTATCAATTTGACAGATTTAGACAGCAAATGGGTAATTGAATAACAGCTTAATAGTTTGGGAGTCTTAATTTAAGTTTATTAAAGTTTAGGTGTCTATTAGACATTTGAGTCAAAGCTTAGCCGGATTTTTGAAATTTCCCCCCTTTAATTTACTGATATAGAGACAAGAAATCGAAATTCTGTGATTTCAACATATAGGCTCCGTTTGTTTCGATGTAAAATGTTTTTTCAGAAAACAAACTTCAAACTTTTATTTTTCGGTGTTTGGTTGGCACTTGAAAATATTTTCAGAAATCAACAAAATAGTGTACAGAGAGGGAGGGGGACTTAAACGGTGGAGAAATCTGAGAATATTGGAATTGAATGTGGGTCAGGACTGACGATCGAGGAAACTGAGTAGTGAGAATTGCAATAGAAGGCAGTAGGTTCATTTCGGAAAATAACTTACGGAAGATTTAAAGGTAAATCATTTTCATCTAATTGATGGAAAATATTTTACATGTAAAATGTTTTCCTAATTTTTTACACAACCAAACACCGAAAAATAGGTAAAATATTTTTCAACAAATGGAGCCATAGTGACAAATGTGTTTTGGAAAATAGTGTGTGTGGCAAAACCTAGAACAATCCTTCCAAATTAAGTTAAGGTCCCGCACAGTGACATCGAGGAGCAAAAGCTTTTAGACCCGGTGGGTGTCGTATTGTAGCTTACAGTAATTTGGAAGGGTACTCCATTTGAAATGTAAAACAAAAACTGTCCTGTTCCTTTAGCAACCATTTAATACACAGGACAATAATGGTAGAGGTGGGGACTTTATCAAGGCTTTGTTTGGACACTTGAAGTTGAAATCAAAGGCGACATTTGCACTCCAGTTACGGGAACTATATGAAAGGTCCAAATCCAAATCCTTCAACAAGAAGAGTTTAAATTATGATGGACCTACCCCAAGGCCAGGGGTAGCTCAAGTTGCAATAATGATGAACCGTAAATTCATACATTTTTTTTCCCCAAAAAAGAGAGAAAGAAATCTCTTGTGAATCTCCTAGTCCTGGCGTGGAAGGTTTGCCTTTGACTTGGAGGGAAATTGTCGAGGTGCGTGAAAGTTTGTCCGGACATCCCTAACAGTCGAAAAAAAGAAAAGAAAAATGATGGACCACACCCATCAATTATGAAGAACCAAAAAGCAAACCAAGAACTCAAATCTGCCATAATTTATGTACTACATACATTTTTATGTGGACAACTTTTGTTTGGATGTCTATATGACTGATTTATAATTTTATATACATGCAATGCACCACATGGTTGCTCTGAATGGAGTGGCCATGGTTCTTCAGGAAAAAATGGGACCATTACTTTTTGAAGGCCCCCATCTCTCACCATCAAAGCTAGAAGAAGAATTCTTCAGGCACATGTCCAGTTCTGGTAATCTTGGACCCCTCTTTGAAGGCCCCCATCTCTCACCATCAAAGCTAGAAGAAGAATTCTTCAGGCACATGTCCAGTTCTGGTAATTTTGGACCACTCCTATTCTCCTATTCTTGAGAAAGTTGATAGGGAACCGTGAACATTTCCGTGATCACATGATTACAAATTTCAAAAAGACATCCTTTTGCCATCTTGTTGAATTATGAGTGCTCATGTACCCCAACTTTTACAGTATTGGACCTGATATAAAAGAATCAAGACCCTCTCATTTGACGTGTCCGTTTTCTAAGTCTCAATTTGTTTATTAACCTTCCTAATAATCAAGTCAACCTAATAACCAGCGCAGTTGACTATATTTGCTTGAAGAGAAATGAACGCTTAAGAGTATGGCCGGCCATTTCTTTTTGTGACACGTATGCTTTGTTCAAACAGAATACTGATAACCGGTCGACTTATACAAATTAGAAGAAACAAGCAGCTGCTAAACAGGAACCAAATGCAAACTATAGTACTTCAGAATATATCCATTTCCATTAAGAAAAAGTGGGTGTTTGCTCTAAACTGGGCCAGAACAAACAGAGTACCCATGGAATTTCCACCTAGAAAACCAGGAAATAGATCTTACACAAATCTAATGACCATAGATATTAGATCTTTTAGAAACGTTTAGCAGATCCAAAACAGACACGAAAACAGAAGAGAGTTGCAAAACCAATCTTGAAGAGACCTTTCTCCCAACACTTCTGCTTCTTTTCACTTGTATTCCAAAATCATGTTGTTCTCAGGAGACAATCCAACACAAGCTCTCAGAATGTTTTCCAGCATAGCCCGCTGCTTTGACAGCGCATTCACCACTGGTGTGCCCGGTGGTACCTGAGCAAAAACACCATTCCAAATTCTACTTATCCAAAAACTTGTCTAATATATGTCAAGGTGGTGTGGAGGAAAAGCAAAATGTGCAAGGGAAAGGCCAAAAAAAAAAAAAAATCCCCCCCTCTTCTCATACTGTGAATAGTTTGCGAGTGCAAATAACTCTATGAAAATCATTTCCCATAGCATAGTAAAGAGTTGGTTGTCACTGAAAGTTTTGCCCCCATCATATGCTTATTTAGTGTCTATATCCAAAGTAATTCTAATAACATGCAATGAGTGAAAAGGAAATTTTAGGGAGACTAGCAATAGAAACTTACAAGAGGGGCCTTGGTGAGGTAGCTGAGGATGGTAGCCACAGGATGGAATGAGTGAAATTTACCCTGTAAAACAGGAGATCTGTTATGTGCTTTCCATATAAATATGGGAATAATATAGTACCAATGTATAGACCATAAGTGATGAGGAAATGGAAAGGGAGTTCATGTTAGTGTGGCAAAAGCAGACCTCTCCTTCTGCTTTGAGCTGAATACGAGTGCTAAGCTCAGCAAGGAGGACCAAGTCCAAAATGATTGGAGCCGCCAACAAGGAATCCTCGCATGTGTTGTGCATCACTATGGTGTTCTTCCCACCCATGAATATCTCCGATATGTACTCGTCCATGGCCCTCTTGCTATCCGCAACATATGGCACATACTAAAACACCACACACCCACCATTTATATGAGAACTAAACATATGCATAAACTGTATTTGTGTATAGAGTGCGAGAGAGATGGATACCTTGATGACAACCACGTGATCGGGATGCTCACCGGGCTCGTAAAGGATAGCATTGCTAGAGACCATGTCGTCCACCACATTACTTTTTGAGATTTCTTTTGAGCGGAAAGTTTGGGGGGCAGAGAGATTCATTCCGTCATTGTTTCCCAAATGGTTATAGCTCACAATTGAGGTTGGCTGTTACCGCAACAAAAACAATATCACATCAACTCTTAACCAACAATACAAGCACAAAATCCCAAACAAGTAAAAACTTGAAAACAAAAAAAATTAGAAAATGGAAAACGGAACTGGAACCGAAGTCCGGCCTCAAGAGCAAGCTAACACATTACTTTTAGGCCGATTCAAACAACAAAGTCTCAAAGTACATCATGGAACAATTTTCTTCTTCTTTTTTTATAAGGAAGTTGCAATACAAGAAGCAGGGCAGAATCAAATAACAATGGACAACATAAAACAATGAGCAAGCAGGCATTTTCTTGAGAAATCGTGAATGCGAGAAGAAATTACCTTAAAATAAACAAACTAGAAACAAAATCAAAATCCCAAAATAGGGAACAAATAAATCACACATTAAAGTTGAAACATAAACGATATATACCTTGATACCAGCTCCAACTAGGAAATCAACAAGTACAGACTTCATTTTCGTCTGACCACTCTTGAAGTCATCTCCACCAATCAAACTGTTCCTCCTTATGGCCAAATCAATCAGCCCTGCAACACCAGAGATTCCCAAATAAGAACTGTGAACTAATTACTATCCAACCTCTATCAAGGTGAAAAATGCCTGGTTAGACTTCAAACTGACCTGGGACAAAGGTATTCTGAGGGCTTCCATTGATGAAGGGAATGTTTTCAAGCACACAAGCAATGGCATACAAGGTTGAAGGAGATATCTCAGCCTCATTCTTGTCCACAGAAGCAAATAGGCTCTCCATTGTGTCATTTAACCCAACAATTACATTGCTGTATCTCTCTGTATTAGCAGTCCAAAGCACCACCACCTTGTCCACCTTGCTCTTCTCCTTGAACTCCCTATTTCAACACATCATCAATCCAATTAATTGATACAAAACTAGTCAAACAATTATCTCCTGAGCATTTCAATTAGGGACAATGATGTGCTTTCAGAATCATTATGCGAAATCCAACCCCAAAGAGATGCTTTAGTGGCATTATTGAAGTAATATGCTATCGTACGCCAACTATTCTAGCACACTATCAAGATCCTGTTTTGACCCATTTGGTTATCATCGCTGATTATCGCGTATTTTCGTATACCGTTGTGTCTAGATTCCAACACCAAATAATCATTAATCAATGATAAGCAAACGGGCTTATAAAATTTGCCTATCTCAAAATTTCCAAATGTGTCACATCACACTATGATTTTCGTATGTACATCACTGTTAATTAATGGTGACTACCTGATATCTTTAATAATTTGCTCAACCTGCTCCTTCTTGGTCCCTTTGATCACGTTGTTGGCACGTGAGCCCTGATTTGCAGCAATGAAATCAGGGTCGTAGATCCCGGGGAGTGGGACCATGGATTCCATGTAGGGCCTCAGCTGCTTCTGCAGGTCAATGTCAAACACCCTAGCCCTGGCCATGGCATCTGCCAAATTCATGTCACTTATGTCCCAACCCCCAAACACCACGTCATCTGGATTAACCTGTTCATCCCAGAAAATCATGCAACAATCAGTTCAAAGCAATTACTAGAGGAAATATTAGATATATATTCTCAGTGAACTTGTATAAATGTTTTGTTCTGGGTAATTTGAACGTGTATGTATAAAAAAGTTGGATAATTTAGAACAAGGCTCAATACATTCCCATGGTCTAACAAGTGATGGTGGTCAAATCATTAAGACCAAGACGTACAGAAACCTAAGAACCATGTCTACATGTTTCTATCTATTAGTAATAAGATGGCAAAACAACTACTTCAAGAGGTCTCACTCCTAGGAGGTAAATCAATGATTGATTTTCATTCCTCACAGCCCCTCAACTTGATTTTATGCACACTTTCAACAAATAAAGTCATTCTTTGGCAAACTCTATATCAATTTGGATTGTGATGATAACACCTCAAAAGGTCTCACCGAACAGAACCACAACCCCAGGACCCACCTCGGTTCACTAGACTGAGGGACTACATGTACGGCCTTAGGACCAGTAGGGCAACCATGTCAGCACAGAAGGTGATGTCAAGTACCCGAGTAATTATTGAGTGGTCTCGGGCACCTCCACCACCAGTAAGTAGTGGGCGGTGACCCACCACCAGTAAGTAGTGGGCTCCACATAAATGTGTGGCAGAGAATAGTTTTGGGGCATTATGTGGCTGTGCCTTGGGACCACCCAATAAATTTTTGTCCATTTATTTACCAAGTAACCAACTGTTGGCCTATTTGTTTACCAAATCTTAATCTGTGTACTTGTGAAACTTCTCCTTCCGCAGACGGGAAAAGGGTCTAGAGAGCTCTATTATGACGAATGAGCTTTCATGATGAACTAAACTGCCACAAAACAAAGTTATAGTAGTACAAAGGGGGAAGGGAAAATGGGTACCATTGGGAGAAGACTCTTAAATGGGGCATAAATTTCCTCTCCATTGAAAGACCCAACTCGGATGGTGGATGCCTGAGTGAGTGATCCAAAATAGTTGGCTTGTTGTACCTTATCTTTTGTTGCCCATGAGATTCCCCTGTCAAGTATCAACATGTACATCTCATTAAACACACAAAAACACCCCACTAGAAACAAACTTCTCAGAAACAAATCTCAAATTCACATGCACACAATTAAACAATTCACCAACCACCCAAAAAAAAAACTGAAAACAAAGGGGAATCAAGATCCCCACAAGTGGCATGTGGAATTGGTCTAAGATTAATCGAGGTGCGCGTAAGCTGGCGCGGACACCTGAGTTGTAAAAAAGCAAAGGGAATCAAGATTTTCAAGAAACTCACTCCCGATTTGCAATAACACCACCAGTGAGGGTCGAGCCATTGTTTCCACCCCACCCAACGAGCATAACCCTGTCCAGATCAAGGATAAATTCACTCAATTGAAAGACCCAGAAAATGAAATTCAATAAAAATTAGAACTTTATGGATTATTGATGGAAAATGGGTATACCCTAGTTTTGGGACATGGGTGTCGGTCTTGAACTCGTATTGGACGGATTTGGGCTTGACAATCCATTGGTAGGTCCCATTCCTGTTCTCATGAACCAGTTCTGTGGTCTCGTAGTTGTACACAGAATGAATCTCACTCTCTGTGTATTTCACATTCGGGCTCTCTACCTTGAAATTGTCGATAAACATCTTCACCCACTATTGCAAAATGAGAGGAGATCTCAACAATTCAAGAGAGAGAAAAACAAGGTGCGCGTGTGTGAGAGAGAGAGAGAGAGTCTCTGTGTGTGAAAGGAAAGAAGCAAAGTGTGTAACTTCTGTCCGTGATTTTCTGGTAATGCTGGTGGTGCACCTTCGTGTGACACCTTGGGGGTTGTATATATAGGCGAGGCACGTGGTTTGGAGGGTGCACGTGGCGGGATGCGAGTGGAGGGTGACCCCACTTTTGTAATTATTATTGGCGCATGGTTAGAGCGAAGCTTGGCCATGCAAAGCAGAAAGCGGGGCGGCCATAAGCAAACACAATAGCCCGCTCCATCTTAGCAATTACTAATTGTCAGAATTTTATAAATTTTTTAAAATTTGGACCGTACAAAATATTTTTGGACGATGAGACTGAGGCACTTTGTTTAAAATGAATTGCTTGACCATGCAAAGCAGGAAGTGAGGCGGCCGTAAGCAAACACAACAGCATGCTCCATCTCACCGTCTGCCTCAGCAATCAATGATTAGAATTTTAGAAGACTTTTAAAATTCGGACGTACAAAACATTTTTGGATGATGAGATTGAGTGATGCTGGAAGTGAAAGAGATAAAATTATTGGGTAATACTGAGATACCGTCCCATAATACTTCGAGATTCTTCTCAATCGCACTTTATAAATAGTATAATCATTGAATCATTATTCATCACGTGACTGGTCTAATGGTAGACATTTGAATTCTCTTGCTCGATGGTGAGGCTTTATCATAACCGTTTGGTGAAGCTAAACGTAATTATATGAGAAAAAAGGGAAATTGAGTGTCATGGAGTAATACTTTTTCGAGCGATATGGGATAAAGTCTAAACATTTCCCCTCGTGTGCAGCACAGGTGCACGTGGAGTACGAATTGAGAGGAAGTGATGAGGTTGGTCTAACTGCCATAGTATAAACAGGGTTTCATCCCTTTCTTCTTAGGGTTTCATCCCTACCTTCTCCCTACCTAGTTAGGGTTTTTTTTCCCCTTTTGTTTCTGTATCTCCACCTGTTTCTCAGCCCTAGTCCATTTCTCTCGTCTTCTCCCGCACTCACCTCCGCTCACGGCCTCAGTTCGGGGGGGTGGGGCCGCCGCCCTCCTTGGCCCACCTCTCCCCTCTCTGTGTCTTGCCGGCCTCCCACCCTCAATCTCAGGCCGGCCACCAGATCAGATCTTGTTCCCACAACCTCTTCCACCTCCTTCTCGTTTCACCGTCGCCGATCTCCCTCACCTTTCCATCCTCTCCGCCTAACCCCCATCACCTCCCACCCTCCTCTCCACCACTCTTAACCCCTGTTTCTCCCCTTTCCATGGGTCCGTTTCTGGTCAATCCTGACCGTGGGTTGATGTTGGGTGGCTTGTGCCCCCTCCGGCGAATAAAGACTCCAGAGGCCGACGGCGGCGGCTATGGAGCTTGGTTCCTATACCGGGGAAGCGGCTTGAAAGCAATCTCGGTATCACTCGGCAACTCGGTGGTGTGACTCAGTGGGCCGAATCAGTGGGTATCTCAGTGTATTGGGCTTGCTTCCGTAGCTGTTTTTTTTTTTAGTTTTTTTTCGTAGCGTTGTTGTCTGTCAGATTTCAGTTGCGCATAAATTTATGCGAGTTTGAACTGTTGTCCTTAGTGACTTTACTATCTGGACCTAGGCTGGTTCATAATCTAGGCATTTCGTCGGTCTTGCTTATGCAGGGGGTGCCTGTGTCGAAATCTTGGTAGTTTTGGTTCATTCTTGTATCTTTCAATGAAATCTGTATTGCCTTCGGGCTTTGTTGCGTAATGTATTGACATTTTCAAAAAAAAAGAAAGAAGGAGTAATGCTTTTTCTTGAAATCAATGCATATTCATGTGTGATCTCCGTTCCGTTAAAGTTTTTTTTTTTAAGTATTAATTTTTTGTTTTACGAGACATATCGTTTTCTCATAATACATCACCTCCAATTTAAAAAATAAGTATTTATTTTAGTTAATGAAATGTATGTTCTGCACATAAAAGAGTGGTTGGTGTAGATATACTCGATAGATACTAAAACATTGAGTTATGGTGCTCTCTCGTGCATTATTGAGTGATGAATTCCATGTAAATGTATGGTGGTGGTGGAGGGTATTGAAGCATTTCGTAACGATACTTGAGGACCACCGAATAATCATTAGAGTTGGGGGAGCTGCTGTCCCTTAAAAAGGGACACAGCCTACTGTCTCGACCAAGGGGGCCGTGCTCCGGTCTCACTCCAATAATCGAAAACGTTTATTTCGTAGAGCTCGTCGAGTTGAACAAGAATGTAAAAAATCAGCTCGATTGGATATCATTAAGTGCCTAATCGAAACCTTTTTGTCTTGAAAAGAATGGATCCGAAACACTGGATCAAATCTACTAGAACCCATTATTGACAAGTCATATGTGTTCCGATCAAGCAATTAATGACATCTAATCAAATTGATTTTTTGCATACTTATTCAACTCGACAAGCTCTACGAAATGAACGTTTTCGATTATCAGAGCAAAACCGAAACAAGACCCCCTCAACCGGTACAGCACGCTGCTATCCCTTCAAAGGGACAGCAGCTCCCCCAATCCATAATCATCAGTGTGTTTGGATGTAGCCAAGTTAAGAAGTGGTTGTTCACAAAAAAAAGGGGTTAAGAAATGGTGAAGCGGTTTGGGGCTACTGAACCACTTGTACGGAGTGACACAGGGAGGCGACACGGGCGTGGAGGTGGGCTTTACGCGTGGCACAATTCGATCGATCCACGTGGACCACCCCTGTCATGTGGGACCCTGTCACATGGTACCCGTCAATAATTTCCAAGACGATTGGAAATATCAACAATGCTACTCACACAACGATCCAAACACAACAACTTACACAACCTCTCACATACATGTAGGGTCCACATATACTATTACGTGTGGACCCCACATGTATGTGAGAAATTGTGTAAGTCGTTGTTTTTGAATCATTGTATGAGTATCATTTTTGTATATTTATTTTATCTCTCCCCTGATCACACCACTACTTTCTTCTCTTTTTCTCCTCCTGAAATCCGGAACATACAAAGCACGTTTGGATGATTGAAATCGCCAACGAGATACCACTTGCGTGGTGCCCACTCGGAACCCAGAAACTTCTCGGAATTTGGACATGGGTCCCCCAGAAAGTAATCGTTTGTAGAAGAAGGTACTGGAAAAATCGGAATAACGGACTGATAAAAATAAACAGTAGAGGGCCAACTGATTTCACAATTTGGACCAATTATCATAGTTATGATGTTTTCTATTATTGGGGAAGTGATTTTTGGACTCTCCTCATAATTAGGGAGCCCGGTTAGTAATTTAAAGAGTGCGAAAATGAATTCCCTTATAATTAACGTAAAATACTTTAAGTTATTGGATGTGTCGCTATTCATCAAGATGAAATATATGTTACCAAAAAATATTGACCATCATACTCAAGTTTGAAACTTCTCAAATACTATTAGGCCTCATTTGATAACAGTGATAGATGGATAAGATTCGTAAGGAGATGATATTAGGATTGAGATTGATAATGAGAAGGGATTAGTAATGAGAATGGATTGATAATTAGTATATTTGTTTGGGATGAGATTCGATGATGAGATTATTAATATTATGTTTGTTTGAGATATGATTAAATGATGGGATTGGATTAATAGAAAAAGATTGGTAATGAGAAGGGATTGATAATGAGGAGATGTTGGGATGGGATTACCAATACCATCTCCAAGATGGTATTAGCAATACTCCCAACTTGGGGTCTTAACAATCCCAACGGATTGATAGTCTGGACCATTTTTGGAAAACCAAACAAGGTATTGATAATACCCCCACCCTACCAATCCAATCCAATCCCAACCCTTTGGAGGGTTATCAAACGGGGCCTTAATTCATTTGGGGCCACTTCATATTCGGTATTTGCTCCAGCTACAAGTAGACACCTACTAGTGGACGATAGGTTTATGGTTCCAATAAATAGCCAAAATGCGACACCTATATAAAAAAGTTCCTTTTAGTGACAGGTGGACCATTGATGTGCGTGCACATTGCCACAAAACCATTCGGTGGGTAGAGGGAGCTTTATCCTCTTTTCGATGGAGCAAGCCAGATGACTTTTGACTTGAGGCGTTTCCCATCTTCACATTGCCACAAAACTTACGCAGAAAAATTTTGTTGGTTCAAATTTGTTTAATTTTTTTGGCATTTGTTAGTTTTATGTCAAATTTTTATGTAATATGGGTGAGTAAGGAGGAGAGGAATCGAAAAAGTAAAAAATTATGACTTTTACCCAAGTATTTTGGGAAATATCCAAACAAAAGCTCAAAAAGTCAGTTTTTGGTTTTTTTTTCTTGAATATTTCCCAAAATACTAGTTTAAAAGTCATAATTTTTTACTTTTCCGATTCCTATCGTCCTTAATTACCCATATTCCCAAAAAATTTGGCATAAAACTAACAAACGCAAAAAAAAAAAATTGAATAAGGGCAAAACCACAAAATTGTGTTGCATAAGTTAATCACTAGCGTGAACTTATATGAATCGGTGAGGTAAACATTCAAAGGAAATAGAAGGAACAACTAACAAGCAGTGAAAAAGCTTATCACGTTATCATGTTATAAACTACGATATCACGTTGCCATGTTCTATTAATTGAAACCACTGTTTGACATGTGGTGCAATCTAATTGATTTGAAGAGGAAAAAAAAAATGTTTACATCGCCGATGTATATAATTTAATTTCAGAGTATGTGGTTATGTTTGGCCGTACATGCATACATATGTGGAGTGGAGGGAACAATAAGTGAAAAACGTTTAGAAGTCTAACATTTAAAACATTCCAAATAAATCATTTTCAACAAGGAATGATAAAGCAGAATTACACGAACGTATTCTATTTCTCTTTTTCTT
The DNA here is from genome assembly GCA_018127125.1 of Rhododendron griersonianum. Lineage (NCBI taxonomy): Eukaryota > Viridiplantae > Streptophyta > Magnoliopsida > Ericales > Ericaceae > Rhododendron > Rhododendron griersonianum. The sequence goes on along the minus strand of CM030795.1, from coordinate 1,384,529 downwards.
TCTGAAGGGCTCTCTGATATATCCCTTTCATAATTTGTAGGGCCCAAGTAAAAGGACTCTATTATTAATGATCACATGAAAAGCTTCAGCTTTTGCTCACCTTTCCTATTTTCCTTCGGGGAAAATTCAAAAAAACCCCTGAACTTTGAACTCAATGTCAAATAGGCACCTGAACTTAAATAAACTTCAATTGAACACCTGAACTTTCACTCCGTTATCAATTTACCCCCTGCCGTCTCAATCCGTTACTTGTCGTTAACGGCACAGTCCGTGATTATGAGAGCCTTAGAGACAAAATTTGATTATGTCTCTTTAGAATAATATGATCGGAATAATAAGATCTTCACACCCGTTCAAACGGATTAAAAATTACAGTAATATATAAACGGTCTCAAAAATTATATAAACGGTCTCAAAAATTAAGTGCTCAAATTTTCACTCCGTTCGAATCGGTGCAAAGATCTTTTTATTCTTATCATTTTATTCTAAAGGGTCGTAATTCATTTTTATCTCTAAGGCTCTCATATTAAGTATGTGTTCTTTATTTAGGACCCTATGGAGCAGAAATGTGATTATGAGCACTTAATTTTCTGAGCACTTAATTTTTTATGAGCACTTAAATATCTTTGTACTGATTCAAGACGGAGTGAAAATTTGAGCACTTAATTTTTTATGACCGTTTATATATTAAAAAATTAAGTGCTTCAATTTTTAATCCTTTTGAACGGGTGTGAAGATCTTATTATTCTGATCATACTATTATAAAGAGACATAATCAAATTTTGTCTCTAAGGCTCTCATAATCACGTTTCTGCTCCATAGGATTGCAAAGTGGTATGAATTTTTATTTAACCGAACCGGACTATTAATTTGGAACGGAGGGAGTAGGGGTAATAAGTGGAGAGAGATAGAGAGAGAAATGTTGGAAGTAGGGGGAATTTTTATAAAAATTCTTTTTGAAAATTTGATCACTTAATTTTTTTAGACCGTTTATATATTAAAAAATATGGTTAAAAAATTAAGTGCTCCAATTTTTAATCCTATTGAAAGGGTGTGAAGATCTTATTATTCGGATCATATTATTCTATATAGGATTGCAAACTTGTGGTAAGTTTTTTTTTTTTAACTGTGCCGTTAACGACAAGTAACGGATTGAGACGGCAGGGGTAAATTGATAACGGAGTGAAAGTTCAGGTGTTCAATTGAAGTTTATTTAAGTTCAGGGGTTTTTTTGAATTTTTCCCATTTTCCTTCCCTATTCTATTGGATTCTGGTCAATTCTTCTGCCTTTTTCCTACTTTGGAGAATTTGTACAACTTTTTTTTTTTTTTTTAAAATTTGGTTTTGAGTAAAAATTTGGCTAGTGATTTTGCCACACCTCTATTTGTTAATGCCACATCCTGCAAGTGTATTTTTGCACCAAAAAATACACTTGCAGGGTGTGGCAAAATCATTACCCAAAAATTTCTGCTCCTGTAGAATTATTCAGCCTTTAATATAGTATACTCCTTGGGTTCAAGGAGAGAGTATCGATCTCAACCCATATACAGTATATTCAGAGTGTTTTGAAGCCATAAGAAAAACTTTTTGTGCTTTGGGTAAAAAGTATGGAAAATTGACACAACTATATTTGGGGGGCCCTGATGCTTTTTCTTTATTGACCTAAGATTAAACCTTTATTTTCCCGAAAAGTGCGCTAGTTATATGTCATTTTGATTTCGTTTAACATCCTGATTCATGGCAACACGGTCTATTTTCCTTTCTCTTTTTCCCACTTTTTATGTATTGTGAATCGGCTTTTGTGCTTGTACTAATTTGGCAACTGTTTTTGTACAATTGACAACACCACATTTGTCCAAACCTCGTCGATTCTTCTCGAAATATATAGATGCACTTTGATTCTATTGTTATGGTCAACAATTCAAAACGTTTATAATGCAAGAACTGAAGGTGCTTACTCCTCATATAGAAACTCAGATGCACTTAACTTACCCAGTAAGTGTTGCATATATGTTAACAAATGTGTTGCTTTCATCATCAATTTGGACCATGCATGTTTTCCACGAAAAGTTTGGTTTACATCATTGTAGAGTTCATTTTCTGAATCAAGTCATTTTATCGCTATACCGATTCGGTTATCAATAAATCTCCACTTTTACTATTTGTATAATTATACGATAACGCACCGAAATTTTACGTCTGGTCTCCGAAGGGCTTTGAGAGTGACATAAATTGTACGAAACCACGAAATTTCTAAAATTTAAAGATTTCTCTTTTCTGAAAAAGATTTCCTATATTATGATCGGCTGGTTGTCTCCTAGCTAGGAGAAATAATTGGATATTTAATTCACCGGTTATTTATTACGCCTTCTTCCATAATGTGAATCCCATTTTAGTTAATGCCCAAATGAATAATAAGACGAGGGAGCGATCTATTGCCCTCTCCACATGATTCTTGGACGTTCTGGCCGGGGATCCATTTCCTGATAACTTTTTCAGTATATGTATGCATGATCATATGGTACTATGGTTTAGAGCTTTAGGGGTACGATATCAAACAAGAGTAACATTAACAATACTTAACCTTAGCATAAGTTTCGCATCCGACTTCTACGATGTGTTAGGGGCTAAGCCATATATGTTTTTTTTTTTTGTAACTGACGCAGGAGATTAGGATCAGTTTTAACGTACCTTGGTTGATTCTTAGGAGATTAGTCCCACCGCCCACTAACAGGGGATCAAATTAAAGTTGGGGCAAAGTTCCGTATGAACAAGAAATGATCGCCCCTACGAGATTTGAAAAGGAGCGAACACATAAGGTCCACATCTTGGCAACCAGCCCAATCCAAATTCCAAATAGCTCTAGGTAGTGAATCTAGTTAATTACTTTTAACTTTTCTTTCAACATAGAGAAAAAAGTGTATCCATTTTGATTGGGCCGGCAGAACTTGATTTATGTTTTAAAGATCTTTACAAATGTGGATTCGAGATTGAAGTAATTTTTCCTTAAAAAAACGATTTCGATCATTGAAGTAGAACCGAAAAGGACCGCAGAATAAAACTGGACGGACGATTGAGTCAAGAACTCACTAAAAAACAATGTGGAAAAACAAGCGGGCCCAGAAAGAACTACTAGGAGATTAGTCTAGCTAGCCCAAGTCAAACGCTTTCCGAATGGGCAGTATGCTGGGCCGGAGATAGGCCCAGAACACTGAAACCTGGTGATTCAAAACCCAACCCAACCCAACCCAACCCAACCCAAATAGGAGATATATTTTATTTTCCTCTATCAAAGACCATTGATCCACTATTTCAACCGTAAATCATTTTCGACATTATGGCCACACATATTTTACCTTCCATTGGTCCAACCAAACAATGAAACAACAAAAGATAGAAAAATATTTTGCAGGAAAATACAGTAGTTTATGTCTCGACTTAAAAAGAGCATAAGCAATTAAGTTTTTCGACCTCCTCATTGTTATTGTCTGAGATTTTGTATCTAGCGTTTCTACGACATTTCTCCGATTACTCGTTTGAGAACTATATTACTTGGCTAAGAGCAACAGCAACAGCAACAGCACCAGCATAGCTAAAGAGGAAATTTCGGTAGAGTAGCTATGAAAATCAGAGAAAATCATGCTACACCAGAGTAGCAAAAAACAAAGGTAAAATACCTTTCCCTCAATTGCTCGGTATCTTTGCCGAGGAACTGTTCATAGCTACCCTTTATTTTATTACTCTCTCTCTCTCTCTCTCTTCGTGTGGAGCTAAAAGGGTGTTTGGACTCGGAGTTTGGAGTAGCAGAAGTTGCCGGAGTCGCCTGAGATCGACGAGGACCTGGAGGTGCAGAAGTCGCCGGAGATCGACGCGCGTTCGTCGGCTTCTTCTGATTTTGATCAATTCAATTGTTGGGTTAATTGATTTTGCCGTTTCAATTTTTGGGTTTGGTGTTCTGCAATTTCTGGGTTTGGTCTTCTACAATATCTAGGTTTGGTCTTCTGGTTATGAGAGAGAGAGAGGGGGGAGATAAATATTTTCATATCATAGTATTTTATAAGAATAGCTAGAGAGGATTTGTGTGTGGTTGAAATTAGAAATTTGATTAGGTAAAGTAGAAAAAGTACACTTTGGGTAGCTAAAATACATCTCACTTGGTGTACATGCTCGCTCAATCCAGAGAAGGGGCGCTCATTCTTGTTGCTAAAATTGTGAACGATGAAAGCAAGTCACGAAAAGAAGAAGTTAATCGAAAAACAATAGAGCGCATACAAGTTGTTCGTGAGGCGAAGCCTACAAGACTTAAATCGTTGGGTACATTTGTTCAAATTTAGGGAGGCTCAAATTTCGTCGGGTGCAATAAAAAGTAAAGAATACTGTATTAAATTAATTATGATTAGCATAATGATAACTTTTGCTGCTAAAAATATAAAAAGAGAAGTGACCACTTAAATTATTGTAATGATAACTTTTGGATTGCTTAACTTTTTTCTCGCAAAAGTACGAGAGAGAAGCTTCAACTTTAATTTGATTGATGGAGAGGAATAGTAGACAAAAGGCGAGGGACTTCACGATTTGCATAATTATTCATTTCTCATCGGGCACGGTTATATGGTGCCTCAGGGCCCTTCTCTACCACACATTATGGTGGGGTTACACTTTCTCTTGGATTGCATGTGGTAGAGAAGGCCATGAAACACTACGCTACATTACCCCATCGGGCACGGTTAAAGGCTGCTGATTAGCTTCAACTTAATTTGATTGATGTTCGCTTCTTCCTTTAAAACGGTCTTGCCAACCCAAGAAAGCTACTCCCTCCGTCCCAATTTACTTGTCCCAGTTCTATTCTAACCGGATAAAAAAACTAGTTATATCTTTAAATTGGTATAGATCTTGTTTGATAGATCTCGATTTGTTCTATAATACAATGTTTTTAAAATTACCTAAAACATTATAAATTATAAGATATAATCAATTGAAAAGTGACACGAACCCCAAAAAGTGACAATTACATTGGAACGGAGGAAGTACTATTGAACACCTCCTCACGTAGAGGAATATTAGACAAAAGGCGGGGGACTTCACGATCTGCATAATTATTCATTTCTCATCGGGCACGGTTATATGGTACCTTAGGGTCATTCTCTACCACACATTATGGTGGGGTTACACTTTCTCTTGGATCGCATGTGGTAGAGAAGGCCATGGGACACTATGTTACATTACCCCATCGGCATAAAATATTTTTCACATGATCCACATGTCCTCAAAAGGACAGAGCTAGGAGTCAATGGAGGAGGACTAAAGCGAGTAATAAACAGTGCAACCCATTAGACTTGCTACCCCAACCACAGACTTCTTCCACTGCTCTGAGTCTCTGATCACTCGCTTAATTTGCTTCATTTTTTTTTATTAAAATTAAAGGTCGCTGATTTTGCCACTTTTTTTTTTATTAACGCTATTCCTCTGCAAGTATATTTTTACACCAGAAATATACTTACAGGGGAGTAGCGTTAACAAAAAAGAGAGTGACAAAATCATTTCCCAAATTAAACTGGCAGAGATAAAAACAGAAATTAAAACCTAGTTCTGGGGAACTTAACTCCCCTTACATCATCTAGAAGAAATTGTTCAAGAAAGTTAGGAATAGACTAAAATACAAGAAGGCCATATATTATCACTACTACTGAGATTATCTTTAGCAACTGCATCAGCACTTCGATTGGCCTCACCGAAACATGTGATTTTTTTTTTTTTGCATTAAGCCGGTCCAACAACGTCGTGCAATCAGTTAGAATGTCTCTTAACTCATGGGTACCCAGCTCTTTTTCTTCGAGAAGGTTGCATCAAAGTCATAGAATTCATTTCCATAATAATATTACCGAGCAAATTACGCTCCAAAACAAGTTGCAACCCATCCGGAAGTGTCCAGCATTCCACTGCAGTACTAGAAGGAGCTACAACTATTTTTTCTTTGAAAACCCACGATCCAATCACTGTGATTGTCTCAAATAAGACCACCTGCTACACCAGATCTCAAACTCGCATTGAAGGATCCATCAGAATTGAGTTTAAAAGATCCAAACTGAGATAGGATTCCATCCCACTAATACGGTCCGTTTGCCATGGTTTATTATTGTTGTGATGGATGTTTTCTTTTTATTATATATATATAAAAATACAATATAAATTACCCAATTAAAACACGCTCTCCTTCACTTTCTCTCTCTAGGAGCTCTCTCCTTTCTCTCTCTACTTTCACCAGTTAGGGTTTTTCCTAGGGGGGTGGGGCTGCCGCCCCTTGCCCCACCTCCTCCCCTCCTCCTTTGCCGGCCATCCCTCCTCACCTCGCCGCCCGTCGAATCCCTCCCCTAACCAGATCTGCTTTCTTCTCGCCTCCACCATCTCCTCCTCCTCCACCGCCAGCTCCTCTCCGCCTTCTCTCAGCCGCCGCCACCGCCTTCTCCTCACCATCTCCTCTCCGCCTCCGCCTCCACCTCCGCCTCCCTCTGGTTTGGTGTTGTTGGGCTAGCTCTGACGGAGAGATGAAGTAGGGTGGCTCGGCTCCCTCCGGCAATAAGTTTCCAGCTTACGGGGTGGCGTTTCGCTGGCGATTGCTCCTTGGCCGGAGGTTCCTGTACCGGCTGTCTTTGGCTTGGTTTCTCCCGGCCGGTCTCCCCGGTCCGGTGACTGTACCGGTCTGTTTTTCCAGATCCGGTGGGCGTGGTAGGTGGGCGAATAAGTTTTCAGTCTGTTTAGTTTGTTTTGTTCTAGTTTGTTGTTGATTTCATCCGTGCTTACGGCTATGGTTTGAGCTGGGTGTCCTTTTGAGCTCTACTTCTAAAATCGGAGACGGGTATCATTGCCCAGCATTTATGTATGGTCATCCTTTGGCAGGATGTGCTCAGGAGACTCCTTTGGATGTTCTTCGTGTCTAGGTTTTAGTAGTTTTGGTTCATTCCTGTATTTTTTGATGAAATCGTTGTAGCCTTTGGGCTTTTACCTCTGGGTATCGTGAAATGAATTGATTGACTTTTCAAAAAAAAAATTACCCAATTAAATTAACCATTTCCGTTTAGGATCTTGTCACTGTCGCAAGTAGTTGTTTCCCAATTACGGTTCGTAGTGGAGACTTTTTAACTTTTCATCCCTTTTTCCCTTTAAGATACTAGAAAAAAAGAAAAATCTGTTAGAATAATTTACCAATCAAGAACATCAAAGAAAAGTTTTACGGAGGGGCAAATATTGTTCAGAAATTATATGAACTAGTATATCAGAGCAAAGTTTCGTATGATTGAACCCATATAACATTTGATAGCAGTTAAAAAGGTTTCGAACATGAAACCTTATGGGGAGTAGACTCTCTCAAGTCTCAGACATTAAACACGAAGATAACCCGTTGGGATTAATTAAGTCCAACACAACAACGGATATCTATGCAAATCAACTAAATAACTTTTATACTTATCAAAAAAAAAACTAAAGAACTTTTACAGTGCGAAGCACAATCAATCCAAATCTTGGACAAGAATTAACTAACACCTAATTAATGGAGTATAGAGTTAAGTGTAGTTTGCAATTAATTAAACCTGTCCAAAGTGATCGAATTAAGTGCTATGGTTGTGGGATAGTGGTGTCCAAGTCCAACCACTAAAATGCTAAAAAGTTCTTAGTAATATATAGTGCGCCAATATATATGCACACAGCACATAGAGGATTGAAGTCTGTATTTGGACGCAATGAGCTTCTGGGGACAAAAACACCATTAACCGGGGCCTAAAAACCTGTCTAAGGGAGGAAGGAACCCGGTCTCGAGTCCAGCTCCTCCCTGATCCTTCAAATGAATTGGAGAAAACAATTTCAGCCCGAAAAGAACTTTTTTCGAGCCCACTTTTATTATCAGGATTGTTCATTTTCTTGAACTTGTTAAGAGCATCAAGCATGTCAAAAATCAAGTCGATTAATTGCATATCGTTTGACACGATTTCGAAAAACATTTTAAATCACAACAAATGGTGGAAATGTCTTTTGCTCCGGTGCTGTGTTCTTATTTTTTAAAAGAATTGAGGCCCCGTTTGATAACCCTCCAAGGGGTTGAGATTGGATTGATAGAGTGTTGGTATTATTAATACCTTGTTTGGTAACCAAAAATGGTTCGGACTAGTAGTCCGATGGGATTAATAATCCGGGTAATAGGGGGTATTGCTAATACCCCGTGGGACTTGGTATTGAGGGGTATTAATAGTCCAATCCCAACTCCTTCACATTACCAATCCCTTCTCATTACCAATTTCTTCTATCAATCCAATCCCATCATCTAATCCCATCTCAAACAAACATGATATTAATAATCCCATCATCTAATCCCATCCCAAACAAATGTACTCATTATCAATCCCTTCTCATTATCAATCCCTTCTCATTACCAATCCCATCTCCGTACGAATCCCAATCCTAATCCCATCTCCTTACGAATCCCATCCATCTTTCACTATTATCAAACGAGGCCTGAAGGTTTTCCAAAACCATATCAAGCGACATCCAATCAACTTGATCTCTGTAGTTCTTGATGTACTACTTAATGAGCTAAACAAAATGAACGGTTTCGATTATTAAGATGAGCGTACAACAAATTCTTGTCGAGCGGAGAATATTGGAGAAGAGCTGGACTTCCACGTCTCTTTCATACATTCCTTTCTTATTTGCCTTTTGGCACTTTCTTCGTTTAACCATAGTTCGATTTGAAAGTTAAAGATTGATGTAACACCATAGTTTAATACTTTTAGTTTTAGCTTTCTATTCTTTATTAGTAACACATATCGACTAAATCTAGTTAATTAATAATTACTGGACAAAATTTTAAGGCGTTTTAAACATAGAGCCAAATTAGGAGTATTATTAACGGTGGCGTAGCCGGAAATCATTCAAGTTAGGTAGTCTTTCAAAATAAAAAACTAATAATGTTATACATTGGCCACACAAACAACTTATGTATTGTGTATATCTGCACATTACATCTAAAGTGTTCTTGCTATAGTTATTATTATTTAAGGCATAAAATATATATTTTCTTCCGTCCCATATTGCTTCTCTACTATGAGGAACTCAATTTTTTAAGGGGCCGGACATTCTTTATATGCATGTTTCGTTAGAACATTTGACTAGATTTCAACATTACTCCTTATTCTTTTTCATCAAAAATTACTTTAAATCATTCATGAGAGTTAGTGATGACGGCCAATAAATTAATTATTCTAGTAATATAAGAATATTAGTTTATTATTTTTGAAATTAGTATTTCATTAGGAATCTTTCTGTTTTGGCATAAACTTTCCAATTGATCCTTCGATTGATCGTTCTAGTCCCACATTATGTTCAAAGAAGTCAGAAGATTTTGATTGCCTGTAGATGGATAATCAGATCGATCGGTCAATTTGTAGATTTTGCCGTTAAGTTTTTGGAAATAATTGATTTGCTTATAACTTCTAGTAGGAAATTCCGTTTTGGTTGCCGTTTGTTTTGGCATTTTTCTTATTTCACTTAGTATTTGATTCTGTAGTTTATTTTTAATTTAATTTTTGGTAATTTTCGTAATTTCTTTAATTTAGGCTTGATTAGTATGTTTATTAATTTCCTAGTTGGTTTAGGATTTTTTTGCCCTATAAGTATCATTGTAAGCCCTACGACAGGAGCCAGGAGGTAGTTGTTTTATTGAATTAATGAAAATTGAGAGTTTTCTCATTATCGTGTGTTTGAAGAGGGAGTACCTCTAGTTCATACTCATTTGTGTTTATATTTTAAAGAGAGAATTTTAAACATAAGCAAGTTCGATTCGTGATCTCTTCTTGCAAATAGTTTCGTAAAAGGAGGTTGTGCTGCATCAGTTATTTTGTAGAAATTTACACACTTTTTCTTGAGTTTTCAAAAAGGACGAGCATTTTGAGGCATCTCAAATTATAAGGATGGACAAACAATATGGGACGGAGGGAGCAACTATTACGTTAATATGCGATATATGCATATTTCACTTATATATATAGTCAGCTTCAGGTAAGGGCGCCCTTACCGTATTAATTTGCGGACCTCCCTTTTTCTCCTCTTTCCCGATCGAATTTCGATGATCTGAGCGGCTCAATGTGTTCAGAACGTGATTTTAAGGGTATCCGCAAAAAAAAAAAGACTGGGAAGGGATTCATCCAAGCAGTTTTTGTTTGAACCGTTCGATAAAAAACAAACGAAAACTGCTTGGATGAAGCCCTTTCCGATCATTTTTTTTGTCGACTTTTTGCGAGTACTCTTAAAATCACGTTTTGAAGACATTGAGCGGCTCGGATCATCGAAATTCAATCGGGAAAGGGGAGGTCCTTACCTGAAGTTTTGTGTGTGTGTGTGTGTGTGTACACGGATCTCTGTGTGTGTACACGGATCTAGTGAGGGATTCCTTACCAGTCTACGGTGTGGGACTCCTTTTTTCCGAGCAAATTTCGATAATCCGAGCCGTTCAAAGTGTGCAGAACGTGATTTTAAAGGTATCCGCGAGAAATCAGCAAAAAAAAAAAAGACCGAGAAGGGCTTGATTTGAGCAATTTTTTTATTGAACCGTTCAATGAAAACTGCTTTGATCAAGCCCTTCCCGGTCTTTTTTTTTGCCGATTTCTCGCGGGTACCCTTAAAATCACATTCTGATCATTTTGAGTGGCTCAGATCATTGAAATTTGCTCAGAAAAGGGGAGTCCCGCACCGTAGCACCTTGCGGGATCCCTTATGAGATCCGGACTGTATATATATATATATATACACACATTATGAACACAAAAAGTTATGAGTGTGTGTGTGTATATATATATGCTAAGGATATTGCCCGTGCCTAAAGGCACGAAGTAACGCGTTATATATGAACACACAAAGTTTTTTATCACAATTTTTTTTTTTATCCCTCATCGCTATTTTCAATTTTCTAATAAGAAGAATAACATCTTACCAGTGTGTATGATACTAGCAATGATATATCATCCAAATCACATAAATCGGAGCCAACAAATTCAAACCCAGGCCAATATCATATTCCATTCATAAGATCCATGTTCAAACATGACATAAAAGCTACTAAATAATAGAGTCAAATGCATACACAAATGTAGCTAAAAAGAGTGCTCCTCTTAGGAGGTCATATTTTGTAAAAGGATCATAGTCCAAAAAGTTTGTCTTTGACTGTCTCTATCACTCTTGAATGCATACCTACTTCTTCAAAGAGCAAAATTAAACATGAAAACATACAAAAAATAATAACTAAATGAGTAAGAATTCTCTAAAGTAAAATAGTGACAAAAATAAATGACCTTAATCATGGATCTCGTCGCATTTAGCATAGATTATGATCCTCTCTCTTTCTCCAATAAAGGTATGAAGCAAAACTGATTTCTCCTCTTCTTGGAGAGGCTGATGAATTAGAAGAATTGTGTATGCTTATAAAAGGAAAAACTAAGTTTAACATAGATTATTAAAAAAATGTAGGGTTTTTTTTTTCTAAAAAAATGCGTATGTGAATGTTAATTATTAAAGAAAAAAGGGTTGTTTCCTTTCATAAATGAATTTTCTTTTTGATTGTAGTAAAATCAACCCAAAAAAAAGCAAATATTGAATTAAATGTAAAGAAATCAACTTTAGAGGAAAATCACTTATTGAGTTGACTTGAATTCAAAAAGATAATTAAGCCTTTCAAGGAAACAACCTAATTAAAAACAATCAATTGAAAGATTAGAAGGTTTATATTCTAGAGTATTCTCTAGATCGAACATCTATAACCTATTAAAAATTCAATCTAATGCATCTAGAGGATGCTGGATTTGTATCAACCCTCTTTAAATGAATTAAACATAAAAGGAAACAAAATTAAAACAAAATCAATTGAAAAAGAAATGGGTGTATATTTCCCTATCAGAGAAGTGTAACTTCTTTTTTTTACATTAGTGTAGGTTTATATTAGAAAATATTCATTCAATCCGATAACTATAACCTTATCATAAAGTACATCGGTTTAATGTACTCCTATATATTATCCGTTAAGTTTAATGTTTATGGATAAAGGACCGACTTCGTTCAACACGTATTGCAGAAACATAATTTCGATCTCTAAACAAATTAAACAATGTCAAAGGCAAAGTAATAGAGGGACGTAGATTTTTCACAAGAAAAGAGAGGTGCCAATTTATATGCATGCATGATTTTGTACCTCAAAAAATTAGTAAGAGATGAGTTCTTCTCGAGTAACTGTCCCGAACAACCTAATATTTTCTCACATGAGATATCTTTTCCGGAAGATATTTTGTGGGCATGCATGATTTTGTACCTCAAAGAATTAGTAAGAGATGAGTTCCAATCCTCTCGAGTAACTGTCCCGCGCGAACAACCTAATATTTTCTCACATGAGATATCTTCCCGGGAAGATATTTTGTGGGCCAATACTTGTGAAACAACTCCAACAACTATCCGAGATTAAGTGAAAAGTTTGAGTGCGGGCGGCTGCCCACTTGGCGTGTGATGTGGCAGGTGTGACGTGGTTCCTGTTATCCAAGTAAAAGGTTACTCAGTAACCATTTGCTTGTTACTACTACTATAAATAATCACCACTAATCGTAGTATTGATGCTTAAATGAGAGACGAGTTTAGTGGCCCTCTGTAATGACTTTGCAAATCTAGTTTCCCTGAATTAGAAGGTCTTCGATCTCCTGAAATGGCCCCTGCAGTACTTGGCATAAAACCTCCCAGTCCCAGCTGCGACTCTGCTGCTAATATTAATAGTAGTCACTTGGCAGGAGAGACAGAGCTCTCCAAGTCCAAGTTCTCCCAAACACTTCAAACATCCATGCCCTCTTCGGCCCACCAGACTCGAATAGTCACGGACGAAACCACCATCGACGTACTGGAAAACAATGGGCCGGCTCTGAGGGCTCAGCACTGGGTGCTGAACCCTCCCAGGCCACCAGGTCTGTGGGACGAGCTCAAGAATACGGTCAGCGAGACTTTTCTCTCTCATGGAGAAAAGTTCAAGTCTCTTGTGAAGCAACCCGTGTCTGGAACAATTTCGATGTTGGGGACTCTTTTCCCGATCCTTGTGTGGGGTAGAGACTACACGGTTGCAAAATTTAAGAGGGATTTGTTGGCGGGATTGACTCTTGCAAGCCTCTGCATTCCCCAGGTAGTTTGAATTCACTTGAGTAATACTAGTACTTGGCTTTAACTTCTTAATTGGTCTTATTTCTACTGCATGACCAGATATTTTGTGTCTTCAGAAATTCATGTTCTTCTGTCTTAAAGCACTCTCAGCCACACGATTGTGGATTGAGATTAATTTGTGTATTTTAAGGCACGATTGAGCTATTGGGAGTGCATTAATTACAATCCTATCCCTAGTTTTAAATATCGGTATAAGGATACATGCAGATACAGTATCGGTCATACAACCTTGTTTTAGAGGATATCAGATGGGTCGATATACTGATAATCATGGGTATTGAATGTACTAAATTAATTCTGTTACATTTGGTATTGGACGATAGATAAATTAGAGTCTTAATTAATTAGTATGGTAGTACTAAATTTTGTATTGCATGTTTCATGCAGAGTATTGGATATGCAACTCTAGCCAAGCTTGATCCTCAGTATGGTCTTTGTAAGTACTTCGGTTTGGTTCTATATATCGTATTTCTTAATCTTTTCATCTGTTTTTTTAATTTGGAATGAATTAATCAGGGCTGTTTGTTGCATATATTCAGATACAAGTGTTGTGCCACCACTTATATATGCTTTCATGGGGACATCAAGAGAGATCGCAATCGGACCGGTGGCCGTGGTTTCATTGTTACTGTCCTCTATGATCCAGAAATTGGAAGATCCGGAGGCTAATCCCGTTGCCTATACAAGGCTTGTTCTTACCGTTACCTTTTTTGCAGGTCTCTTTCAAGCTGCCTTTGGATTTCTAAGGTAAACCCTTCACTGCTGCTTGTACCGTCGGGACTAGAGAATTTACAATTTCACCGGATATATATATATATATATATATGTGATGTCTATATATATATATATATATATATATATATATACCATCTCACTCAACTAATCAGATTAATAACGAACATGGTACTATATATCTAAATAAATCAATCTGATTTTAATTATTCGGTCAATGATGTACCCACACCACATAAAAAGTTGATGGGGATCTGATAATAAAAGATGGCCCTGTAGTGGGCTAAGAACACCCACCTCAAATAAAAATATAGTAGATTTTTATTAAGTAAGTGGTGTGGTATATGACAAAAAGGAATAAAATTAAATTATACCGATGCTCTGGACTATCAATGAAGAAAGCATGGTAATGTGCACATAAATTGATTTGGGTCTTTAAGCCTATCTTCTCTGATGCCATTTGGCTTTGATTTGAGGGTATGGTTCTACAACAAAACGTCCCTGTAACTCCTCGGTTCTTGGAGGTTTAGGGGGGCCACTGTTTCAGTGGTATTTTGAGAGCAGCCACTTTGTGCATATATTGCCAAATGTTAGGTCTGTTTCCAATCATCCCCCGCCCATATCCCCAATGATTGAGGACTAGATGGGTTATGTTATGTTGTTGTTGTTGTCATTATTAGTACCATCATTTAATTAATTAAGCTTTTGATAATTAAATTGTATTGATACTGCAGGTTGGGTTTTCTGGTAGATTTTCTCTCCCATGCAGCCATAGTGGGGTTTATGGGAGGGGCTGCTGTGGTTATAGGTCTCCAACAGCTTAAGGGATTGCTTGGACTCACTCACTTCACTGTCAAAACTGATATTGTCTCTGTTTTGGAAGTCATTTTCAAATCATTTCACAACTCGGTACAGTCTTAATTAATTTACTCCCCCTCGCTATACTCTCATTTTTATTTTCTTGGTAAATATATATATATAACAATTTCGTATTTCACAAACCATGCGCTCGATCGTAAGTTTATCGATTTTCTCTTGTCACCGTATTGGGTGATTAAACAGGTATTAGTGAGCCACAGACAGACTCGTTAGTCGATCTTGTACCTGTAGCTAACGGTTCAGTCAACCAATCCGGTGCATATATCATTTTCAAAGCTTTTTTTTAGTTTTTAGTTTTTTTTTCCCAATAATTTATAGTCTATGTTTATGTTTCTTGTTTGTATGCCCTTTTACTCTTATTCACTGTGTGTTCTTGGTTTTACAGTGGAGTCCTTATAACTTCATCCTTGGTTCCTCATTTCTTACATTCCTTTTAATTACCAGATTCATGGTAAGTAACAATTAAAATGCAAGGCATTTCATTCCCTTTTTTTTTTTTTTTACAAATTCGTTTATTTTTTGGCAAGTCTAATTTTTTTTTTTTTTTGATTTCCTAATCAGGGTAAAAGAAACAAGAAAATATTTTGGTTACCAGCCATCGCGCCCCTGATATCGGTAATCTTGTCTACGCTTATCGTCTTTTTGACAAGAGCAGATGAACATGGAGTGAAAATTGTGAAGCACATCAAAGGAGGGCTGAATCCGAGCTCAATTCATCAGTTACAGTTTGATAGCCCACACGTCTCGGAGGTGGCTAAAATTGGCTTGATTGTTGCAGTTATTGCGCTCGCGGTACGAAGTCCGGACCTTTACTCGCATTTTACTCAAATTATTATCATTCCATTTTTTGGCTGAAAATAATAATAAAAAAACCCTCCAACTATGTGGAAAATATTTGTTAAACAATGAAAAAATGAAGGTCCTATATAATGGCTGTATTATTGATGGTGGTGGACTGGTGGGTGGTGGTAAAAGTGAGAGGTCACTACTCACTCTGTGCTGTTGGAGCACTGCTCCACACCCATCACACCACATCACATGTCAATCTGTTTCATAATTTATCAACACAAAAGTCATGAAACCATGCAATAGTTATCAAATATTCTCATATGTGGAGTACCACATGGCCTTGCAGCAATAGTTTCTTTGGTAAAAGTGGTGGTCGGTCGCGGGATGGTGGTTGAGTGGTCAGTGGTGGTCGTGGTAAAAATCAACGTATTCCTTGTTGACCACCAAAAATATTTTCTTTTGACAATTTTTATTTCTCTGACTTTCATGTTTCGCGGGATGGTGGTTGAGTGGTCAGTGGTGTGGTAATAGTTCAAAATCAACTCGTATTCTTGTTGACCACCAAAAGTATTTTGTTTTGACAGTTTTTATTTCTCGACTTTCATGTTTCGCTACAGGAAATACCAGAAATATTATTATTTTTTTGATAGGCAAAGAAATTTTATTAGAAACTCGATAATGGGTACATCGAGAAGGGAAATGACAAACATCATTGAAAGGAAAAAACCAATCCAATCCTATGCATGCCAACAATCATAATACCAGAAATATTATGTCCCGCCGAGACAAACAAATGGTTAATGAACATTTAGAGTTCTTCTTCCTAAATGATGTATATAAGGACACTTTTCAAGTAATTATCTGATATGTTGTGTTAATTACTTTCAGGAAGCCATTGCGGTTGGTCGATCATTTGCATCCTTCAAGGGATACCATATTGATGGAAACAAGGAAATGGTGGCCATTGGATTCATGAACATCGTTGGATCTTTGACTTCATGCTATGCTGCTACCGGTACGTAAACAATTTACAGTGAAATTTCAATTTCGACAATCGTAGATTTTGATTGCTGTATCTAAATAATTAGATCTCTTGTAATTGCATTCAAATACAAGGATATATAAATTAGCAGCAATTTTCACAAACCGCAGATAACTGATCATTGGAAAGTACTGTCGACGATGAATCAATTCACGTGTTCTAGAATAATTTATTTCTTCCCTATTTTTCATTAGATTCCTTATTGAACATAAAACTACATACGATAATATGTCCAATTTTTTTTTTTCCTTTTTCATATAACTATGCAGGTTCATTTTCACGTTCAGCTGTGAATTTTAGCGCTGGATGTGAGTCGGCGATCTCAAATATTGTGATGGCAATAACAGTGGCATTGTCACTGGAATTGTTCACAAGGCTCTTGTACTACACCCCTACTGCAATCCTTGCTTCTATTATCCTTTCGGCATTGCCAGGACTTATTGACCTTAATGAAGCTTACAAAATTTGGAAGGTTGATAAGCTTGATTTTCTCGCTTGCATTGGAGCATTTCTTGGGGTGTTGTTTGTGTCCGTCGAGATTGGTCTGTTGGTTGCGGTAATTCTCTCATTTATCTGTCTTTTTCTTATTCTTTATTACATTGAAATCTAATAAAATAAATCTATCAAAAAATTAAATAGAGTTCTGATTAAACGGCATCATGAATTTTCTCAATTTTTTTCTCTTGAAAACCTTTATTTTTACGCTAAAGATGATGTTTTGAATGTTCTTTTGTCAGATGATAATTTTGAATTTGTCATATTTCTCCTCCTGTATTTTGTTTTCCGCCTATGTTGCATGTCTAGGTATAGACATAAAAATTCTTTCCATTTAAAAAAAATACCAAATAAAAAAAGAATTTAGAATTTTCCTCATCCTGCTAAGGAAAAAATGGGGCCAAACTCAATTATGTATGAGGAAGATGTAGTTTTCATTTTTGAAAAGATTGGTACCAAACATGAAAGCTTTTAGATGAGTTGGTGGTTACTAATCTAATATGGTATCAGGGTAAGCAATAGATCCTGTGCTCGGACCTCACTGCCTACCTAATGATTAAAATTTATACATGTTTAGCCCGCTTATGGAGGAAAGCCTGACTACACGTGAGGGGGCATATTGAGAATATAAATAATAAAGTTACTCCTGCTTAAGCTTTTAGATAAGTTGGTGGTTAACAATCTAACAGTGATTAATTCTCTAAAAAGTTTGAAACTTCCTATTTACGTGTTACGGAGTATCAATTTTTGCCAGATTAGTCAGTCTATAGGAGGCTTTTTTTTTTTTAGTCAGATTAGTCAGTCTATAGGAGGCTTTTCTTTTTTTTCAGTTTTGAACGCATGGGCCTTCCACTAGGGTGCTAGTAGACAGTGGAATTGATTTTCCACAAGTTAATCTAGATGTCTGTAAGTTAGCCGAGACACCACTGAGTTATTGAAAGACACATGTTATTCTCGAAAGAAAGGGAATTCCCAAAAAAATGGAGGGTCCTACTTTTGTAGTGTGCAAAAAGGATTGGAACTACATCCGTCAAATTGTTGGTGGAGGTGTTTGGTGATTTGCAAAGAAAAGCCAGTAGGCTTTATTTAGCTAAGTGGTCCACTTTGCTATGATGGAATCATGGAACAAAGTGCAAAAATGTATATGCCCCGGAACCAGGTCTGGTGCACAACGAGCTACAGCTACGCTACTGGTTCTTTAATGGCGGATCCTTCCATTATCCTAAGCAGCAAATTGATGGATATGATTCCAAGTCTAGTCCACCGTCCTCTCAAATCACTTGGTATAGGGATTAGGGCTGTCTAAGAAAAACCGAGAACCGTGAAACCGGTCCGGACCGAACCGATCTGTGCTTTTTGGATTTTGTCCGTGGATTAATGGTCCGGACATAGATTTGAAAATTAAAAAACCGTGAGATACGGATTAGGATTGGATTTTTATTTCAAATCCGTGGATTAACCGAACCGAACCGTGAGATATTAAAAAATATATATGTGTGTGTGTGTGTAATATTTATAAATAATTATAATTCTACTACTTGTTATGAATTTTTTTTAACAATTTTAAGTTCATAACAATGACCGAAGGAAATTTGCTCCTTATATGAAATTCCTTACTTTTACTTCACCTGCCTTCCCCCTCTGATTTATAACTTGTAGTCAGCTACTACCACTGTGTAAATAGAACCTCCTGCTGCTTCGTGGATGTAACAATGGCTGATGAAACCTGGACTGAATTTTGAACTAGAAATTTGGAATGATATGTAATACAGTAGTTGAAGTAATTTTGCGTTTTTTAGTGTTTAATGTTTATGGAAGGAAATCCGTGGATAAAACCGGGACCGAACCGTGACTCACGGTTCGAAATCCAAACCGAACCGTAAGACTTTTGGATTAGGATTGGATTGTATTTTCTAAAAACCGTGAGATACGGATTAGGATGGGATTCATACGAATCCAATCCGATCCGGACCGTGGACACCCCTAATAGGGATCCTTGCAACTTGATCATCAATGGCTTTACTTTGAACTTTATTGAAAAAAAGTAAGGTCCATTAGATTTGTAAAACAGGGAAAATGCTTGTCCACACATAAACAGTGTGCAGAAATCTCTCGTAGAAGCTAGAAAGATATATGGATGTGCCAGCTAGGGGTACTTTAGTAATTTTGAACCGCATCAATTTTTTATTTTTTTTGGTATTCCCAATGTGTGAAAATACAGTCATTTGATTCTGCATGCAAGTAAAATAGAATCCAGACTGGATTAATCAAACAGTGCCGCGTTCTAATTGTGCTTAGTGAACTGTTTTTCGTTTAAACTTGATGAAAATATTTGAGATTGAACGTTCGTATCAACCAATAGACATATTGAACGATGTTTTTTTTGCAGGTGATGATATCATTTGCAAAAGTTTTGCTAAATGCAATTCAGCCAGGGATAGAAGATCTAGGAAGGTTTCCTGGAACAGATGTGTTCGGCCAAGTGAATCAATACCCAATGGCTATTAAAACTCCTGGAATCCTAACAATCCGCATCAAATCTGCTCTGCTTTGTTTTGCAAATTCCAATTTCATTAAAGAAAGGTACCCTCGAACACTTTTATTTTTTATTTTTAATAACTCACAGTATGCATGCCAACTTAAACGCACTTCAAATTAAAACCGGTGAGATCAATCCCACCGTGCACAAGCTGGCGGGTGCTAATTAATTGTTGGAAAGCGGAAGCGATAGGTATCACTGATGGGAGGAGAAGATTAATTTCTCACACACAATAGTAAACACACTTTTTATTGATAAAGCACATAAACAATTACAAAGCTCTCATTCACGTCTCTCTTTATTTCTCTCACTCAACGCCCATACTTTTACAATATGAATTACAAGTCTATTTATAGGCAAAGTTACACACTTAATTGATAAGCTTATATTTGTTGAAACACTCACAAAATCAAATACGTAATGGCAAAAGTCTTCATCTAATCTTTGACTAAATCCTTTCACTTGCTTTGAAGCTTATCAGTACCAAGCTTCCAAAAGAATAGTTCCCAAACGTGGGAATCATGCTTACTATTTCAACACTAATTGACTAGGCATGCACGCAGAGCGGGATTATCGAATTTCATTAGAGTTGATGCCTTGATTTATTCTTGTTGCTTTAAGGATCTTGAAGTGGGTGGATGAAAAAGAAGATGGTGAGGACTGCACTAAAGGAAATGCCAAAGGAAGGCCCAAACTAGTAATTCTTGACATGTCCAGTAAGTAACTTCCAGTGGAGTAATGAATTTTTGGGTTTGAATTTAGATGATTACGTGCAAATTAACTAGAGATCACTGGATCAAATTAAAAAGACTTGTTTAATTTCACAATTGATGGAATATTCTTAGTACATAGTTTCAGAACTGAAAATGGTTACTTAAATTTTCGTGTAGATCGAACACTTTGGGGGAGCTATATAGTGATCATTTACCTTTTTTCTTGTGTTTTCTTTATGCGTTCCTTGTTCATAGGTTTGATGAATATCGATACATCTGGAATTGCTTCTCTTGAGGAACTACACAAGAAGCTCATGTTGCATGGCACTGAGGTAATTAAGACATCCTAGTTTACATGATTTGCTGGGTTATGCTAATAGCCAGTACTCCTCATGATTAGAACTTTAATTTGATTGAAGCCTAGCTATTGAATGAATCTCTCTCTCTCACTCTCTCATATGTGCTGCAGTTAGCTATGGCAAACCCTAGGTGGCAAGTGATCGACAAGCTAAGGCTAGCCAACTTTGTGAACAAAACTGGAGGAAGGATCTTCTTGACTGTTGGAGAAGCTATGGATGCATTTCTTTGATGCCAGCTGCAGGGTGCATGTTTTAGTAATAATCTCAATTTAATTAAGACTGAATGGATAAATGCATGTTTGGCTTCCTTGTTTGTGTGTAATTTCATGGTCCCACACTTGTGTTATATATATGTAAATATAGATTGGGGACTCAAAATAAAGGGAATGAGTGTAATCTATTCCCCTCGATCGTCAAATGGTGAAAATATTAGGTTGTGGTTTGAGTTAAGTTATGCGTCTGTAAGTCAAAACACTATTACCTACTTCTTGTAATATACGTGTGAGTTTGTACGGTTTTCTCTGTTTGGTATATCTCTGGGCTGATCGCAAGTGGAATCATGATCTAAGTCACATAATGTGCGTGTGCGTGCGGGAGTAAGAGCATGAAAGCATATTTTTTTTGATAGGCAACATAATTTTATTAAGAAACTTGACAAGGGGTACATCAAGTTGGGGGAAGGGAAGAGGAAACCAACAAAAAGTTGGATGAAAACACCTGTTGGGACAAAGCCCAAAACACCTTATGGACCACAAGATGTCCAGATTAAACAATAGAGCACAACATCCAAAGGGCCAAAAGCCCAGATTTACAATTCAGCCCAACCTCAAGATCTGGCCCAAAGGACCAGACCAAACCCTAACGTCCCAAAACTCAGTCAGCCCCAGACGCCGCCACACCCGCCGCCGCCAACACCACACACCCAGACCACGACCCAGCCGCCAACACCGCCGCGACACCCACAAGCCTCCGGATCCCAAAAGAAATCGCCAAGCAACCGTCGATTCGGCCCTCACAAACGGCTGGAAAACAGGAAGCCAAGCATCTAAACGCCGCCGTTCGCCGCTGAGCCGAAGTCCACCACCAACGGGCGATCGTAGACCAGCTCCGCCACCCGACGCCGCCCACAGCAGATCTGCACACCCCCAACCTACACAGGGTCGCCACCAAGCCGTTAAGCACAAAAACGACTGCGCCCAACAGCGCAGCCGGCATGGAGACCCCGAGAACCACCTCCATCGATCACCGCCGCACCTAGCCGTTAGGACAACCGATAACCCCCAGATGTGGTTACCGGCGGGCAAAACGGTGGCCGGAGAAGACGATCCAGGCAGGAGGCGAACTGGGAGAGGGCAAACGGAGAGAGCTTAAGAGATAGGGGGGAACGCCCGGGGGGAGGAGGGAGAAGGCGGCGCCTCCCCCCCCAGGCTGAGAAAACGGTCGGAACTGAAAAGTTTAGAGAGAGAAGGGGAAAGTTTAGAGAGAGAAGGGGTTCTTTTCAATTATCCTCTTCGTTTGCATGAAAGCATATTTCAAGAACATCCTATATAAACGTTTAACATTCGCGAGAGCAAGAATTGAGAGGGCTAGCACAGAGCGAGGATTGAGAACGCGAGCATAGGCCTTCAAAAGGATTATGTGGCTTGATATATTGGTGGGATGACATAGATAAATATCCAATTCTCTTTCGCAACTATCATTTTCAAATGTGTTGTTTTTAATACAAAAAAGAAAAACACAAAAGTCTTTTATTTTTGAACTTTCACCGATTCAATTTAAGCATTGCATGCGCAGATATGAATATATGATCCCCAAATTAAAGAATTAATATTGTGATTCAGCTGGGTTGCGGTATACTACAGACCATTAAAGAAATGAAACTTGGAAATTTCCAAGTGGCTATTTATTAATATTCATCTGTACAGACAAAATCCCAGGCAAATGAGCCAAATTTTGGCCATGGATGAGAATTGCCATAAAAGAAAGAAACAATCAATACAATCAGTTACAAGTACATGTATAGACAGAAAGGATTTCTATGGCTTCAGTGTTAGCTTTTTTCCAGGATTTGGCGCCCTAAAACAAGAACCCTAATCGTTTAACGGAAGCTCCAATCTGATCGGTGAGGGGTCGTGTCTTGAAATATCAAAAAAACGTTCTCATCCTGACTCATCGGAGCAGCGAATGGGAATGCTTTATCAAATTACTGAGAGGCTTATTCTGGACTTTACACAAGAGATTCGTGACCCTTTCCGTCATCTGCATTCGCAGAAATTAAATTTATTAGTTATTAATTAATGTCGTGAATAGGTCACAATTTTGTGGAAGAGATTAAAAAGGTTGAATGAACCTTTCCGAAACTGCCCCTTGCATAAGGGACAGCTCTTTGATAGGAAAGAGAAGTTGGAGGAGATTTTCGTCTATTTTCTTCTCGGCATGGGAATTTCCCAATATTTCTCCTGCTTCTTGTTGTAATGCTTGGATATCCTCCCCAATTTGCATTCGACACACTTGGGATATTTGAATCCTAATCACAAACCAATTAAAAACACGGATGAAATTATGCATTTTCACATGCAAAAACAAATCATTAATTAATTATATCTAACAATAAAATCTATTTCATATTGTTCTCATTTTTTGAGCAAAAACAATTTGCACAAGTTTGGGAAAAATCTGTGAATTTCGTTTCTCGTAAACAATTAATACGGCAAACGTAATTTTAGGAAATTAAATAAAAACGTTACCAAGATACTTCTGCTTCTCGTTGTCACCGTGGGAGGGCCATGCGGCCATTTGCCATTCAGCACACCTGGGAGACTTGATTCCTAATAACCATAGCATATAGTATGATTAGATTAAATCGAAACAACTTATTTTTTGGATACTTGAAGGAATTGTTATAAATATTTTCATAAAAGAATCCAAAAAAAGAAGAAGAAGGAATTTCTGTAAATGTGAATTAGTACCAGAAAGAGCACGGTTGCGCAATGTTTGAGGACTTCTAAATTCATGCGAACATCATCAAGGCTCCTAAATACATCCAAGAATTAGATAAGTTTGAGAAATTTCAAGTGAGAGCTAGCTAGTGTATATTCTAGGGTTTGAGGATATTTAACTTACCTGTGTTTTTGCTGCCCAAGCCCGAAGTAGCTAGCCAACGTTGCCATCTAAATATCAAATTTAGAGATACATGTGATCAGTTTAATTTAATGGTATTGTCATCACTAAAAATTAAAATATATAAGTAAATCCAGGTTTGTAGACCCCAAGGGGTTGGCCAAGTGGTCTTGGCCTGAGACTTTGGTGTTTGCTCCATCCTAAGGTCTCAGGTTCGATTCTCCTTGTCAACAACTCTTGGGGCCACCTCATCCCCACGTGTAAGGAAATGAAACAGCTGTGGGAGGGACTGTAGGGATTAGTCCGAAGTATGCGTAAGCTAGTCCGAGACACCTTGTAAAAATCCAGGTTTGGAGCGGACAGGGCCCTGCTATGCCCCGAGCAAAGTAAAGCCCTACTGTCTCTTGAATAGTACATTGTAAACTTAACTTGCTGAACACAAAGAATGGTTATTTTGTCCGATTAATGTGATTTTCTGCATACATTGTAAACTTAACTTGCTGAACACAAATGGTTCAGATCTTTTTTTTTTTGAACTCAGGGGACGAACCCCCTCAACATACACTAGAGCAGTCCCTATTTTCAAATATATGACTGCCACGTGGTAATGGATAACATTTATTTTTAAAAAAATCTATTTGGAAATCATTTTCCAATTCACTAATTGCACAAAGGCGAACAGGGTTTTAATCTTTGTAATTTGTTTTCAAAGATTAATAAATTTTTTTGCCTTTCAAAAAAAAGAACAGGGTTCACATACTTTTCAAAAATTTAGCCCTTGGAGAAGGGAATTGGAAAATATTACTGTACTAGTAATTTTTTTATGACGGTGTCCAAGTCAATTTAATTTACCCACACCTTGACTAATACAATTTTACCCTTGATTAGTGAGGTCCCCAAAAAAGGAAAAAAACAATGTGAACATGACATTATTGCATGCTTGTGAAGCTCTAAAGTTTCCAAAAAGAGAAATGCATGGTTGGTTATTTCCATACCTTCATATTACCAGCTCTTCTTCCAAACTTCTCCGTCAAAACACCCAACGAGTCAATCATCCCAACCGGCACTGGCGCCGGCTTTCCAATCTCCTCAAACGCCTCCCTAATCCGAACACAATCGAATCTCCGTATATTATGCCCCGCCCAGATTCTCCCATTCAAAATCCCAAATATCTTCTCCGCCACATCCTCAAACAAAGGCGCGTCCTTTACTCCCTCTCGGGTTATCCCATCGCTCCGGCTCGACCTCAACGCCACCACAGACAAGTCCTTTGGCCTAATGAGGGTGCAATAGCTCTCCAACTCAACAAGCTTCCGCGGACAAACCACGATCGCACCGAATTCCAGTACGACGAATTTTTGTCTGGTTCTGTTCGGTACGGTTGTTTCTAAGTCGAAGAATACGATTTCGGATGGGGCTGGATTGGTTGGGGGGTTTGGGAATGTCATTTTTGGTTGAGATTGGAAGGGTTTGTTGTCGTGGTTGTGGTGGAAATGTATGCATTGTTGGTGGGACTTGTTCTTGTTATAAAAGGAGAGGGAAGAAGAAGGAGAGAAATGCATGGGGTGGAAGTAGAAGAATATTCCTTTGTTATTAAGTTTGTTGATTTGGTTTTGCTTGTAGGTCAAGTTAGACTTAGTTTTGGGTTTTGGACAAAGGGTGTCCTTAGCGTATTTAGGATGTCCTATGTAAAGCAAATCCAGGAATCTAATTTACATGCATGGATTGCTCTCTTTCTTCTCCCTTCATGTACGTGTTTGTGTGTGTACAAATATATTGTGGCAAGGGAACCCCTTAAAGCCAGGAAAACTTTAGACTATCGAGCAAATCTTGGACACCCAAAATCACCCACAACCCATATATATCGCCATATCGGTTACGTTGAGGCATTTTCAGTTGAATGTTTAATATCCCATTTTGGGGGGTGAAGCCTATTGGAGAGGTTTCTAATTTCTTGACCCAATCTTGAATGTTTTGAGCAGTACATTTGAAGCAAAAGCAAAGTCATACAAGAAAGGATTCCCTGTGGGCTGTGGCAAATACGTAAACTGCTGCCGAAGCCTATTAACCAAACATGTGGGGCACGTATGCATGCGTGGCGATTTGGTATACGTGTAACTAATGGCATCATTGCGGCTTTTTGACCAATGATGAGAATGAGATGAGATGGTCAGAGAGGATAAAGGCATAAAAAAATTCTTCGTTTATATATTTTACTCCATAATTTAGCACTTCACCGTTATTTACAGTTATTGTCGTAATTGGTCTTTTACGACCCCAATGGGTTCGCCTGAGATTTACACCCTCTTAAGTTCTTAGGTTTGATTCTCCTCATCAATTATTGGTATCATTTTAGCTCCACGCGTAAGCTTAGAAGCAAGTCAAGCGGTAAAACTGCACAAAGATTAGTCCGAGATGCGTGAAAGCTAATACATGACACCTTGCATTACAAATCATTTTTCCGTTCATATGCGGAAAATGGAGATTTCCAGTTCAATACATAATGTTTAAAAATCAACAACAAATCAATACTCGTATAAGATTGAGAAACATCATCCAAAGTAAGATCGACAAACACCACCACGTACGTCACATCTTACTAGGTTTAAGCCATCAAATTTAGACATAGAACATAAGATTAGGTTTTCGTAATCCCAAAGAGTTAGGCTTCGTAATCAAAGATTGTGACTTGCGGGTTTGCTCCCTCTTTGGTCTCATGTTCGTGCGTGCTATCAGTTCATATGGCATCAGTTCATGCGAAAATTTACACCGGCTTTAAATGGGCCTACGCTAGTGAATGGTGGCTCACTAGGGAGACAAGCAGGAAGACAAGTCAACAAACAGGCAAACCAAATAATAACCCTTCTTAAGCTATACGAATGAGCCTGATTTGGCAAAAACATTTATCCATTGTACTACTTGCACATCAAGCAAGAGCTTCTACACAAGCATTACAAACTACTAATAAGTACTCCAAGCTAAATCCCACAGCAGAAGTTAACAAAATGATACAAGATCCAATAGAGAGGAGATTACAG
Source organism: Rhododendron griersonianum (assembly GCA_018127125.1). Classification (NCBI taxonomy): domain Eukaryota; kingdom Viridiplantae; phylum Streptophyta; class Magnoliopsida; order Ericales; family Ericaceae; genus Rhododendron; species Rhododendron griersonianum. The sequence goes on along the minus strand of CM030795.1, from coordinate 1,357,587 downwards.
ACCAGTGGATATTTATTCATCTTGAACAGTCCTTCAAGATTTCCGCTTGATTATTATTGAGTACAAAAGGAATGCAGATCTCCTAAATCGAAATCATGATATAATTACAACAAAAAATCAAGTCTTTGATTTCGGAATCAGTACAGCCACAATAGCATAGTTACCCGTTTAAAAAAAAAATAGCATAGTTATCATCTAAGCTACACAGGAACAGCACGTCTGAGAGATATCAATGCATCCTTGATTTTGTCCGCTGCAGCTTGTAATGTGGAAAGAGATGCCGCATAGGAGATACGGATGCAGGTGTCATCCCCGAATGCATCGCCTGGGACAACAGCGGCCTGAGAACCATAAACGGTAAATCAATTATAAACTAATAAGAAACAAGAGCAAGAGAGGAGAAATTCACTTCACGTTGTATCCGGGATAACAACTTGATAAACGATCAAAAAAGACAACTTCACAGAATTACCCTGTTTGGCATTTGCCTTTTTCCCTTTTCATTTTCTTGTGCCTCTGGTCAACTTTTTACACGTTTTTGGTTAAAGTTTTCACATACTAGGAGCCCTAAAAATTTGAAGAAGATGAACCCAATTCGAGAAAATACCAAAAACGAGCACTTTAAAAAACACACTGGTGCCATTGTGCCAAGGTAAGTTGGGAGCAGCTTTGTTGCCCTAGAAAGGAGGGAGGCCTGGGTTTTAGAAGAGTTACGGAGTGGAATAAAGCTACTATGATTCGACACTTATGGGCCCTTCGTAAGAAAGCTGACACATTATGGGTGAAATGGGTCCACACTTACATTATCAAAGATCACTGTCTCTGGTCTATGGACATCCCTGCTGACGTCTAACGGACAGTTGGGAAAATTATGTGTCTTCAATCCCTTGCTCCACCTTTAATTCAATACAGAATTGGCAATGGAAGGAACACACACCTTTGGTTGGACAACTGGCACCCCCTTTGACCCTTGTATGTTAGATTTGGGGATAGGGTGGCGCAAAATCTAGGTCGATCTTTGCATGCTAAGGTTGATACTATCATTGACTAAGGTTCTTGGAGATGGCCTAGATTGAGGAACCAGGTAATCCAATTCATTATCTCTAAAACTCCTCATTCTCTCTTTTACCCATACCTGGTTGTGAAGATTCTGTGGTTACTGGTTTGGATACCTCATCCTCGAGGGGAACTTACAGTCCAGTCAGCTTGGCATGCTATTAGGACCAGTTTCCCTTCTCAGCCTCGGCACTTGGTGGTATGGGGAGGAGGTTTGGTGCCTAGATGGTATTTCATCCTCTAAACGGGGCGAAGATGGGGATAAGGAGTAAGGATTGAAGCCTCCTTAGCTCTGCCAGGCTAGACCAGGGTTATAGCTGTTTTACAGAGACTAAAAACTAAAGATAGATTGAGGAAATGGGGAGTGCTTGTTGATGATTGCTGTCAGTTATGTAGCTGTAATGTGGAGTTCCATTCCCACCTTTTTTTCGAATCCCTATGCTTTATCTGTTTGGCAACAACTGATGAGTAAGAATTTGGCTCAGGGGGTGCCATGGAAACTGGATGATGCTCTACACTGATTTTGTGTAAATGCCAAAGGCAAAAGTCTTCGAAGCACTGGTCTTAAGGCCTCTTTAGCTGCAGCTGTTTATGGTATTTGGAGAGAGTGAAATACTCGTGTTTTTCGGGGCAAAGCTTTGGATTCTGCTCAGTTGACTCTCAAAATTGTAAATGACATTAGGGGGTTTCTGAGCACCAAGAGAATGCTGCATCCTACCCAAAGCGATACTGCCTTCTTTTCAAATTGGGGGCTCCCTACAAGACTCTTAGGTTTGTTTTGTGATTAGACTTTTGATGTATAGTGTTGCATAGTCAGTTTTGTTGGTGTTGTTTGGGGATTGTTTTATCCCCTCACTGTGTATTTCTTTGTTTGGGCTTAATAAAAGTCTTGCACTTTATCCAAAAAAAAAATTAGAACTGTTTTTACCTGGATTTCCTTAAGCAGACATATTTTCCAGAATTGGACAATCTTTTCACAAGTATTAGGTGCTTCTAGAACAGATGCTAGTAAAACGTAAAAACTCTGTACCTAACTTCCCAGTCTGATTTTCACCCCAATCTCTCTAACTAACTTTCCTAGTACCGACACTTCATAGAATTCCACTCCCAGTACTAAACTATGAATTTAGCACATAACGAGTTTCTCTAGTACTCATCTAGTTTAGCTGCATAATCAGAGAGCTTTCAGCACTGGAATAACTAATCCTTTCTCAGGAGCTTATGTCTATTGCATGTACTCGTGAGTTCTCACTTCCCATTAACCTACTTACTCCATTCCCTTAAAACATAAAAGTCACAGAATTAACAGCAACTGCTACTTTCTTTCCAATAATTTGATCGTGAAATGACACCCCTGCCCTGATAAGATTACCTGACCCTTGTCCAGTAAATAGCGGCATAGAGACTCTGAGTCTTTGATCATACCAAAGCCTTCAGCTTCTGTTCCATAGTATGAGCTGAAATCAAGGAAGAGATAGAAAGCTCCCTGGAAATGAGAGTTATAACTTAGATACCAAGCTTGAAACACATAACAAACACAAACACAAAAAATTAAAATATAGATGAATAAGCAAACAGAACAAAGAAAAAGGACCACAACAAGCAAGCTAGCTTATCTTTTTAAACACCATAAATAAATGTGTACATGTACATATTTACATACATATTTGAGGATATATCATTAATAAAGCCCATACCTGTGGCACTGAGATTTTAACACCTTCCAATGCACCAAAAGTCTGAACCAAATAATCTCGTCGCTTCTTAAATGCTTTGACCATAGTAGCAACTGCTTCTCCACCAGCATAACCCATTCCTAAAGCAGCAACACCTGCTTTTTGGGATATACTACTGGCACCTGAAGTGGCCTGGAATGACACATTCATGGTGAGCTGTTGAATATAGGACATGCTTCAAGAAATCCCTAAAATTTAAGAATTTTATACTGCATTATGGAATACCTTTCAAGCAGTTCTTACTAGACATATAGCAACTTCGTAACACAGAAATGTCTCAACCACCAAATACAACATAAACAATATCATGATGCGTATTCAATGTATCGAGGTTTTGAAGAATTAAATCCCTAAGAAACCGAATTTAAAGGGATTTCAACCTGTATGTTTTAATAATTTGGTTTTATAAAACCTATAACTTTTGGACAAAACACAATAGTGGCCCCTTTGTCTGTACTTTGTAGGGAAACTCAAGAAGCCCTTAATTTCAAAGTTCTTTAGCTTTAAGGATTTGAAATAACCTTAATGAATATAGTTTTGATAAAGAACTTGAGCTTCTCAAAGTACCTTTGTACTTGTTGCCGTTTAACATCGTATGGAGAGCTAACGAGAAAAAAACAAGGGTCATGTCACTTTTACATCAGGGGCTTAATGAAGAAAACAATTTGGAAGAAGCAAAGTGAAAACATAACGTGAACGAAGTTGAAAATGCTACTCAAACACAGGAATATAGATGTACTTCAAGAATGTGAGTGGGTTCAGCAGCCCACACTCGCCCTGTGCCCCTGTCTTGCTCCACCAGGGTGCTAGAGTCCCGAGGGCATGGATATGCCATGTGGCAGAGCCAGACGGGAATAACTAGAAGTCCTGACTCCTAATTACAGAACGTTCTTATGACACAATACCATTTCAACACACCCGCTGATCAAAATCCAACCTCATCCTCATTAGCAACAGGAAAGAACGTGAGGAGCATTCTTTCACCCGCCATATATTTAGGTTTGTAGGAAGGATGAGAAAAAAAAAACTCCAGTGGATCATCCAAAGCTTAAAAGATTGATCGTAAACAGTGCAAAAGAGCAAGAATTGCATTATATTTTCTGTCATGTCTTAAAAAGTCAGCATCTCCATAATGAAGGGTGGAACATAAATTCAGTTATCACCAAAAGTTTTAAGAAAGGTCTAGAAAATGGACTTTTCATGAATGGGACAATAACAGCCATATTAATGGAGGTTTATGGTATAAAACTTGGTAAGAGTTTACCACCAAAAACGAGGGGTATGGAGAGGCAAGGAAAGAGGACAACCTGGCTTTGTATCTTTCCACATGCCGCAACAAAGTGTTTAGGACCAGCTAAATATCCAAGTCTCCATCCAGTCATTGCAAAGGCCTAGAGAAATTCAAAAATCTATGAGGTTCATGCCTTGATATTAATATTGATACAATATCATCTTCCATGTAGACAGCTCAGGCTAACAGAAAGAAGCTGGAAAGCAAAAATCTGAAGGCACCTTAGAAAACCCATTGACAGTCAAAGTCCTCTCCCACATGCCTGGCAAGGATGCAAAGCTTGTGTGAGTGGCTGGAGCATAAATAATGTGTTCATAAATTTCATCAGATAGTACCTGAATAAAACAGACAAAGATTGTCCAAAACATGTGTTAGCTAAGTGAGAATACTCAAAGTAAAGGTACCAAAAGTTGCGTGATAAGTGACATTACCAGAAGCCGAGGATGCCTTGCCACAACCTGAGCGATCTGTTCCAGCAGTTTCCTTGGGTAAACACTTCCTGTCGGGTTAGATGGACTACAAATAATCAAGAGTCTAGACTTCTCACTGAGTTTGGATTCTAGGAGCTTTGGGTCCAAGAGAAAATCTTCAGAGATGCTGGTCGGAAGAATCACAGGGGTCGCATCAGCCAGCCTTGCCATTTCTGGGTAACTCACCCAAAATGGAGCTGGAATTATGACCTGAAGAATAAATGCCATGCTGTAAACAAATGCACGGGTCGATAATTAAATTCAAACATCTAAAAATTGGCACCCGTCATCTTGTAATATGTTAACCAACAGATATTATTTCAACTTGGGCTCACAAAGTGAACCTTCTTGAACAGGATGGTGTGTGGGGATGAGTGAGTTATTTTTTCGTCTTTTTTCATTGATGAAGGAGGAAGGAACACATGGAAGACTGGTAAACAACTGAAAAATGAAAAAATTTCATGTGCGAAAGAGGTACAAAGGTGAAAAGTGGTTTCCACAACAGATCATCTCTGAACTTCAACTCATTTTCTTTCTTTTCGTCCAATATGTATATTTTCCTTTCCTCTTCAGTGTAATGGATTTTGTGTGACCATGGATCCTTTCTGACTTCATGATCTAGAAGATCCCCATCACAGATTCCGTATTGACACAGTCCATGATTGAAAAAAGTAAAAAAACAATATAAAGTTGCTATCTTTTAGATGTGCAAGCATGAAGAAAGCAGGACAGGAATCTAATCAGTGCAGGTTCATTCCCTTACTAGTAATAAAGATTCCATGGGATGACCCCTCAAAAAAAAAACATGCTGGATAGGAACAGTGAGAAAGGCAGAGGATCTCAGAGAAATATCAACATCTTAACATTTAAAATAAGCACATCAATCAGAAAAGGTGCATTTTTCCCTGATGGTAGTTAAATGATGTAGAAATGGTAGTGTCGACTAAGAAATCATTGTCTCAATTGGGAACATGATTAATGTGCAATTAGAGTTGAATACAAAGCAAAAACAGCACATATTATGCAGTAACCGAAAGGGAACGACCAATCTAATTACATGTCACCGCGCACAAGAAAGTCAAACAACAAATTCTTGGAAGTCTGGACTATACTAAACCTCATCTCCGGGTGAACAAACAGCTAGCACTGCTTGAAGGATGCTCTGCTTCGCCCCATTACTCACGAGAATCTGATCAGGTGTATAAGAAATCCCATTCTCCTCTGCCACAAAAATAAAACAGGAGAATCCCTCTCTTACCCAGAATATCAATTACTTAAGTTGGACGAAAGCATTTGACAAATAGAAAAACAACTAACCCTTCAACTTTTTGCAAATTGCTGAGCGGAGTTCTAGGGTCCCCGCATTTGGAGTGTACCTCGTGTAGCCTTCACGTATTGCATTCATCCCAGCCTAAACTTACAAGGTCACGAAATACAGAAAGAGTGACAAAATGGCGTAAGATATAGATAACCTGATGTTTCAACAAAAATAAAATGAACAGATAGTGGTCAAGAATTACCTCGGCTATCACAGTTGGGGTATCAAAATCAGGTTCTCCAGCTGCTAATCGGATAACAGGCACACCAGCTTGTACTAGAGCTGTTGCCTGGTCAGTTATGGCCACTGTTTTGGAGGGCTTTACTGAATTTACTCTGGGACTTAGCGAGATATCAACTTCCATTGCTCTTACAACAGGAGTTATCCTTTTCGTTTGTAGTGGTCTTGTATTCCCCGAAGATCTAACCAGAAACAGAAAAAAATTTAGTGAAGACAGTGTGTGTTGAGGAGAAGAGAAAAACTAGAATCTTGGTAAAACTTCATTGCTGATAATTCAGAGCCCTCCCCACTGCAAGACACCACGTTATTCTCAATTGCTAAACTTGGTAAAACTTCATTTCTGATACTATCAGAAATTATTTCCTCTTTCCATAAATCACTCTGTACCAAATATTGCTGCAGTGGACTTAAGACCTAGTCAGTTTTTCAATTGAAACGTCCAACGTATACATATCTCTCCTTAATTGCAAAACCAATCCACTCTTTCCATATACATCTCTCTCTCTCTCTCTCTGCAATAATTTAGTGCATCATCTCCTTTCCTTTTGGGGGGTAAATTTTTTTCTCATGGCCAGAAAAAGCAAGTATACAACAGAAGCAACCAAGGACAAACCCTGGAACAAAATCAAAGATGCCACAGCGAAGAATTAAGAAAAAACAATGAAAGATCAACAAAATACAAGCACAAAAACTAGCAACTAGCCAAGAGCTATTGTCATTATCGACCACAAAACCCAAAATGGACAAACCAATTGGGACGGAGGGAATCAAAATTCATTACCTTTCGAGGAGTTTCAAGAAATTCTACTCCTTATTCATCTCTTCATCCGCTAATTTTCATTTCTTAAAAGGCAATTATGTTTGTCAGTCAAATTCTGTTATTATGACCCACAAAAATCCCTAAATTGCTCTAACTAGCTTCAAACATCAGTAAAAATAAAAATTCCAAGCGTTCTCTTCTCCTTGCAAGTTTATAGAATTGCATATAATACGGAGTATCATTCATCGTTTTTTACGAGCGAAAAGTTGCCGGAGTTGATTGCAAATTTACGTGTAGGTACAGAATATGAAAATAATGCGCATATGGTTCTAGTTTTTTACCCCACTAATCGCCCCTTACAATATCATAATATGGCTTTGCGCAGAATACTTCGTTGCACCATCCATAAATCCAGTCTTCTCTTCTTCTTTCTTTTTTGGTGCTAAAAATTCAGTCTTGTCTACTGGTATTAACTATCAATTTTAATAGGCTTGTTTTGGCCACATCAAAATTTTGAATTTTTTTGCATCACAAAGTGACTTCTTCATACCAGGCAATGCATATACCAGTTCAACAAGAAGAGCAATAAACAGTAATTTGCCACATTGGTGTACCCATGTATTTTGGGTCGTTAGATTGTGTGAGATTTTTTTTTTTATGTTTTAAACTTTAATCCGATCCAAAGGCCAAAAATGCCCGGATACAGAGGCACATAGGAATTTCCGCATAGAGGAATTGATCTAAAAAAACCCAATTTGGTTCGAATCAGTAGGCCGCATCCCCAAAAATCGCTTGTATTAGAAGAAAATAAAGATTTCATTGAGTACAAATTGAAGTAAAAAAGAACGAAAGCTAGAGAGAGAGAGAGAGAAGGATTGACCGCTTACTTGAGGGAGAAATTAGGGAGAGGAGAGGAGAAAGAGAGTGATTTGGAGAAGCTATCGGAATCAGACGAAGCAGAACGTACTCCGACAAGTTGGTGTCTCGAAGATATGATTGTGGAGCCCCGCAGGGAAGAGTTTGCCATGCCGGAGAGAGAAAGAAAGAGGGTAGGAGAGAGAGAGAGAGAGAGAGAGAGAGAGAAATTGCCTGATTTTGTTGTGGAGCAAAGAAGAAGTATGAGCGAGAGAGAGAGAGAGAGAGAGAGAGAGAGAGAGAGAGTTGGGCAGTTGGGGCGGGGTTGGTGGGAGAGGCGGGCGGCGGGTTGGTAGGTAAGTTTAAGCTACACCAAATTTCCTTGATAGTTACTGTACTACTCCAGTTAAATACTCCTATTACGTTTTGCCAGATATGAAACTCTGGCCCTTAGAGTTTAAACGCAAATTCATGTTTTTTTATTTTTTAGATTTTTCTTAGTACGATGAAGCAATAATTTACAAAAAATTGATAAAAAATAAATTAATGTAATTTTTTTTAAATAAATACAAAAAATAATTCAAATTGATTATTAAGCTAGAAAAGCCCTTGGAACATAAGAAAAAGTTTTGTGATCACTAAGAGTTAGGCTTCGTGGTCAAGATCTGTGTCTACGGTTTTGCCCCCCATTAGGTCTCATGTTCAAAACTTTCCGCATGCAATCAACTTTTATGTCATTAGTTCGCATGAAACTGTACTCCGGCTAAATGAATCTACACTTGAATGGTGGGTCAGGGAGACAAGCAGGAAGACAAGCCAACAAAACATGTAAACCAAACCATAAATAATCCCTCTTAACCTATACGAATGAGCCTGATTTGGCAAAAATATTTATTCAATACACGACTTGCACATCAAGCAAGAGCTTCTAAACAAGCAACTTCCGAATGTCCAAGCTAAATCCTGCTGCCGAAGATAACAAATCGATACAAGATACTCCGTACAACAATAGAGAGGAGATTACAGACCAGTGGATATGTGTTTATCTTGATTAGTCATTCAAGATTTCCAATTGATTATAACTGAGCAATAGGAATGCAGATCTCCTCAATCAAGATCATGATATAATTACCACAACAAAAAAAAAGTCTTCGATTACAGACCAGTGGATATGTGTTTATCTTGATTTTAGTAATTCAAGATTTCCAATTGATTATTACTGAGTGCAATAGGAATGCAGATCTCCTCAATCAAGATCATGATATAATTACCACACACACAAAAAAAAAGGGTCTTTGATTACAGAATCAGTACAGCCACAATAGCATAGTTACCATCTAAGCTAGACAGGGACGGCACGTCTAAGATATAAAAGTGCATTCTTGATACTGTCCGCTGCAGCCTGTATGGTGGAAAGAGATGCCGCATAGGAGATACGGATGCAGGTGTCATCCCCAAATGCATCGCCTGGGACAACAGCGACCTGAGAACCACAACAGTAAATCAGTTATAAACAAAAAAGAAACAAGAGCAAGAGAGAGGGAAATTCACTGCTTTTCCACATTGTATTTGAAACAGGATAACAAATTGGTGAGCGTTCAAGATAGACAACTTCACAGAATCACCCTGTTTGGTATTTGCTTTCAGCCATGCACTATTTTTTCCCTTGTTCATTTTTTTGTGCCTCTCTGGTACACGTTTATGGGTGAAAGGTGCCTTAAAAATTTAAACAAGGTGAACCAAAAACGAGAACTTTAAAAAACAATACTGTCTTTACCTGGACAATCTTTTCACAAACATTAGGTGCTTCTTGGACAGATGCTAGTAAAACGTAAAAACTCTGTACCCAACTTCCCAGTCTGATCTTCACCGTAATCTCTCTAACTGACATTTTGAGTACCGACACTTCTCATAGAATTCCACTCCCCAGTTAAACTACGACTTCTCATGTATAACAAGTATCTCTAGTATTCAACTAGGTTAGCCGCATAATTAGAGAGCTTTCAGCACTAGAAGAACTAACCCTTTCTCAGGAGCTTGTCTATTGCATGTACTTGTGAGTTCTTACTAACCTACTTACTCCATCCCCTTAAATGTCATTTAATTAACGGCAACTCCTAATTTCTTTTCAATAATTTGATTGCGAAATGACACCCCTTGTAAGATTACCTGACCCTTGTCCAGCAAATAGCGGCATAGAGACTCTGAGTCTTTGATCATACCAAAGCCTTCAGCTTCTGTTCCATAGTATGAGCTGAAATCAAGGAAGATATAGAAAGCTCCCTGGAAATGAGAATTATAACAACTTAGATATCAAGCTTGAAATACATACCAAACAGAGGAAATTAAAATACAGAAGAAAAAGCAAACAAAAGAAGAAAAAAACCACAAGAAGGAACCTACTTCCTCTTTTTAAACACCATAAACATATACTAGCAGTTGGGGCACACCCTCCCGTGTGTGCATGTGGAAGTGCAAGTGAAAATATTTGGGGAGTGGGAGTGTGGGTGGGTAGTTTTTTTCGGGGGTGGGATGGGTGGTTGAGTTTTAGTGATTTTACTATTTCACCCTACAGTTAATCATGTTACATTAAAATCGGATGTACGACTTGGGTTTTGATTAAGACAAAAGTGGATATTACTTCTGTGACACGGCTTCCAAAACAGGTCACACCAAAAGCTCCTCTCCCTTTATATAAAAGAATAGATGTTCATGTAACTACAAATGGTTATAGCATTGATAAAGCCCATACCTGTGGCACTGATATTTTAACTCCTTCCAATTCACCAAAAGTCTGAACCAAATAATCTCGCCGCTCCTTAAATGCTTTGACCATAGTAGCAACTGCTACTCCACCAGCATAACCCATTCCTAAAGCAGCAACAGCTGCTTTTTGGGATATACTACTGGCACCTGAAGTGGCCTGGAATATGACACATTCATGGTTAGCTGTTGATTATAGGACATGCTTCAAGAAATCCCTAATGTTTAAGAATTTTCATGTTACAAAAAGAATTGCTGGCTCCAATTAAGAATTTTTATACTTCATTGTGGAATAACGTAAACAATATCAAGATGTGTATCCTATGTGTCGAGGTTTTGAAGAATTAAAGCCCTAAGATATGTTAGTCAAAGGGATTTCAACCTGAATGTTGCGATAAGTCGGTTTTATATAACCTACTATAACTTTTGGACAGAACACAACAGTGGCCCCTTTGTCGTCTGTAGGGAAACTCAAAAAGCCCTTAATCCAAAGTTCTTTAGCTTTAAGGATTTGAAATGACATTAGTGCATATAGTTTCGATAAAGAACTGGAGCTTCTCAAAGTACTCTCGGTACTTGTTGTCGTTTAACGTCATACAGAGAGCCAATGAGTAAGGAAAAACAAGGGTCATGTCACTTTTATATCAGGGGCTTAATGAAGAAAAAAATTGGAAGAGGCAAACTGAAAACATAAATGTGTACAAATATGAAAATACTATTAAACATAGGAATACAGATGCATTTTCCAGAGAGTGAGGGGGTACGGCAGCCCCCACTCGCCATGTATTGCTCTGCTAGGGTGCTAGAGTCCCAAGGGTACGATTATGCAATGTGGTGGAGCCAGATGGAAATAACTAGAAGTCCTAATTACCATAACGTTCATATGGCACAATACCATTTCAACATTCCTGCTGATAAAAATCCAACCTCATCCTCATTAGCAATGGGAAGGAACACAAGGAACATTTTTCATCTGCCGTATCTTCAGGTTTGTCAGAAGGATGAGAAAAAAAAAAAAACTCCAGTGGATCATTCAAAGCTTAAAAGATTGATCGTAGACGGTGCAAAAGAGCAAGAAGTGCATTATCTTTCTTTTCATGTCTCAAGAAAGTCAGCATCTCCATAATGACGACGGGTGGAACAAAATTCAGTTATCACCAAATGTTTTAAGAATGGTCAAGAAAATGGATTTGTCATGAACGGGACGCTAACAGCCATATTAATGAAGGTTTATTGTGTAACACTGGGTAATAGTTTACCACAAAAAACGAGGGTTGTGGAGAGGCAAAGAAACGGCATACCTGGCTTTGTATCTTTCCACATGCCACAACAAAGTGTTTAGGACCAGCTAAGTATCCAAGTCTCCATCCAGTCATTGCAAAGGTCTATAGAAATTAAAAATTATGAGGTTCATGCCTTGGTACTAATGTTGATACAATATCATCTGTAATGGAGACAGCTCGAGAAACCAGAAAGAAGCTCAAAACAGAAATTTGAAGCACCTTGGAAAACCCATTGACAGTCAAAGTCCTCTCCCACATGCCTGGCAAAGATGCAAAGCTTGTGTGAGTAGCTGGTGCATAAATAATGTGTTCATAAATTTCATCAGATAGCACCTGAACAAAAAAAACCAAAGATTATCCAAAACCTGTGTTAGCTTAGGTGAAAATACTCAAAGTAAAGGTACCAAAAGTTGCATGATAAGTGACATTACCAAAAGCCGAGGATGTTTTGCCACAACCTGAGCGATCTGTTCTAGCAGTTTCCTTGGGTAAACACTTCCTGTCGGGTTAGATGGATTACAAATAATCAAGAGTCTAGACTTGTCACTGAGTTTGGATTCTAGGAGCTTTGGGTCCAAGAGAAAATCTTCAGAGATGTGGGTCGGAAGAATCACAGGTGTCGCATCAGCCAGCCTTGCCATTTCTGGGTAACTCACATAAAATGGACCTGGAATTATGACCTGAAGATTAAATGCCATGCCGTAAGAGTCTACGAAATGCACAGGTAGATACTTAAGTTCAAACATTAAAAATTTCAGCACCCATAATCTTGTAAAATGTTAACCAACAGATATTGTTTCACTTTGAGCTCACATACTGAATCTTCTTGGACGGGATCGTGTATGGCGATGTGTTAGTTATTTTTTCGTCTTTTTCATCAATTGTGTTTGGCGGGAGGGGGGAATAGATGGAAGAGTGGTAACCAACTGAAAATTGCTTGTGCCAAAGACGTACTAAGGTGAAAAGTGGTTTCCACAACAGATCATCTCTGAAATTCAACTCATTTTGGTTCTTTTCGTCAACTATGTATATTTTCCTCATTTTGGTTCTTTTCGTCAACTATGTATATTTTGTGCGACCATGAATCCTTTCTGACTTCATGGTCTAGAAGATCCCCATCTCAAATTCTGTATTGACACAAAATCAAAAGTTTAAGAAAACCATAGAAAGTTTCTATCTTTTAGATGTGCAAGCATGAAGAAAGCAGGTCAGGAATCTAATCACTGCAGGATTCTTCCCCTACTAATAAAGATTTCGTGGGATGACCCATCAAATAAACCATGCCAGATTGAGGACAGTGTGAAACGCAGAGGACATCATCTTAACATGTCAAATGAGCACATCAATCAGAAAAGGTGCATTTTTTCCTGAGAAACGGTAGTGTCAACTAAGAAATCATTAAGGAGCATGATTTATGTTCAATTAGAGTTAAATACAAGCAGAAACGGCATACATTGTGCAGTAACCAAAAGGGATCGACCAATCCAATACTTGTGACAGAGCACACGAAAATCAAACAACAAATTCTAGTGATAATTTTGGAAGTTTGGACTACACTAAACCTCATCTCCGGGTGAACAAACAGCTAGTACTGCTTGAAGGACGCTCTGCTTCGCTCCATTACTCACGAGAATCTGATCAGGTGTATAAGAAATCCCATTCTCCTCTGCCACAAAAGTAAAACATCAGAATCCCTCTCTTACCAAGAATATCAATTACTTAAGCTGGACGAAAGCCTTTTGACAAATAGAAAAACAACTAACCCTTTAACTTGTCGCAAATCACAGAGCGGAGTTCTAGGGTCCCCGCATTTGGAGTGTATCTCGTGTAGCCTTCGCGTATTGCATTCATCCCAGCCTAATCTTACAAGGTCACGAAATACAGAAAGAGCGACAAAATGGCGTAAGAAATAGATAGCCTAACGTTTCATCAAAAATGAAAAACACAGATAGAGTGGTCAAGAATTACCTCTGCTATTACAGTTGGGGTATCAAAATCAGGTTCTCCCGCTGCTAATCGGATAACAGGCACACCAGCTTGTACGAGAGCTGTTGCCTGGTCGGATATGGCCACCGTTTTGGAGGGCTTCACCGAATTTACTCTGGGACTGAGCGAGATATCAACTTCCATTGCTCTCACAACAGGAGTTATCCTTTTCATCTGCAGCGGTCTTTTGTTCCCCGAAGATGTAACCAGAAACAGAAAAAAGAATTAGAGAAGAATGTGTGCGTTGAGGAGAAGAGAAAAACTAGAATCTTGGTAAAACTTCATTGCTGATAATTCATTGCTGCAAGACGCCACGTTATTCTCAATTGTTAAAATTGGTAAAACTCCATATCTGATACTATGAGAAATTATTTCCTCTTTCCATAAATCACTCCTTACTAAACATTGCTGTACTCTTCCAATTGAAACGTCCAATGTATACAATATACATCTCTCTCTATCTCTCTCTCTGCACTAATTTAGTGCATCATCTCCTTCCCTTGTGGGGGGTAAACCCCTGGAACCAAATAAAAGATGCCACAGCGAAGAATCAAGAAGAAACAATGAAGAAAGATCAACAGAATAGATCCACAAAAACTAGCAACTGGCGAAGAGTTATCCCCTTTTGGCTTCCACTTTAGGGCTTCTTTATCTTCTTTTGTCCAACTTTTACAGGTGCTACTGTCATTATCGACCTTGAAACCCGAAATGGACAAACCAATTGGAACTGGGGGTTGGTGCTGTCAATCAAAATACGAGCAAGCCTATAGGTACTACTGTCATTATCAACCATGAAACACTAGATCAAATCTACGATCTATTATTGTCAAATTATGTGTTTTGATCAGACACTTAATAATATCTGATCGAACTGATTTTTTTTTTTTTGAACAGTTTCCGTTTTATAAAGGGACGAGCCCAAAAAGCCAAGGTGAAAGCCTTGGACAGAAATACAACCTACCAACAACACCCAATAACAAAACTGCTACCAACCAGCAGAACAAAAACAAAATTTCCTAACTACATACTGCCAGCTACAATCAACCAGAGAACAAGCAAAACAAAGACTAGGCTTTTTGAGCACAAAGTGAATTCTTCTTCATACCAGGCATATATATATACCAGTTCAACAAAAATAGCAATGAACGGTAATTTCCCGGCCAAAAGCAAAAGAAGCAAACGCTGATCGGTTCAAACGAGTGCCTTGGAGTGCATGTTACGCATTCCCAATTGAAAAAGGAAAACAATAACAATTTGGTTCGAATGATCAGTTGACCGCATACAAAAAAAAGGAAGAAATAAACAACGAAAACTACAGAGAGTGGTGGCTTACTTGAGGGAGAAATTGGGGAGAGGAGAGGGGAAAGAGAGTGATTTGAGAAAGGTATCGGAATCAGACGAAGGAGAACGTACTCCGACAAGTTGGTGTCTCGAATGGTATATGATTGCGGAACCCCGCAGGGCAGAATTTGCCATGCCGGAGAGAGAAAGAATTAAAGAGGGTAGGGGAGAGAGGAGAGAGAGAGAGAGAGAGAGAGAGAAATTGCCTGATTTTGTTGTGGAGCAAAGAAGAAGTATGAGCGAGAGAGAGAGAGAGAGAGAGAGAGAGAGAGTTGGGCAGTTGGGGCGGGGCTGGTGGGAGAGGTGGGCGGCGGGTTGGTAGGTAAGGTTAAGCTACACCAAATTTCCTTTATAGTTACTGTACTACTCCAGTTAAATACTCCTACTACGTTTGGCCAGATATGAAACTCTGGCCCTTAGAGTTTAAACGCAAATTCATGTTTTTTTATTTTTTAGATTTTTCTTAGTACGATGAAGCAATAATTTACAAAAAATTGATAAAAAATAAATTAATGTAATATTTTTTAAATAAATATAAAAAATAATTCAAATTGATTATTAAGCTAGAAAAGCCCTTGGAACATAAGAAAAAGTTTTGTGATCACTAGGAGTTAGGCTTCGTGGTCAAGATCTGTGTCTACGATTTTACCCCCCATTAGGTCTCATGTTCAAAACTTTCCGCATGCAATCAACTCTTATGTCATTAGTTCACATGAAACTGTACTCCGGCTAAATGAATCTACACTTGAATGGTGGGTCAGGGAGACAAGCAGGAAGACAAGCCAACAAAACATGTAAACCAAACCATAAATAATCCCTCTTAACCTATACGAATGAGCCTGATTTGGCAAAAATATTTATTCAATACACGACTTGCACATCAAGCAAGAGCTTCTACACAAGCAACTTCCGAATGTCCAAGCTAAATCCCGCTGCCGAAGATAACAAATTGATACAAGATACTCCGTACAACAATAGAGAGGAGATTACAGACCAGTGGATGTGTCTTTATCTTGATTAGTCATTCAAGATTTCCAATTGATTATAACTGAGCAATAGGAATGCAGATCTCCTCAATCAAGATCATGATATAATTACCACAACAAAAAAAAAGTCTTCGATTACAGACCAGTGGATATGTGCTTATCTTGATTTTAGTAATTCAAGATTTCCAATTGATTATTACTGAGTGCAATAGGAATGCAGATCTCCTCAATCAAGATCATGATATAATTACCACACACACAAAAAAAAAGGGTCTTTGATTACAGAATCAGTACAGCCACAATAGCATAGTTACCATCTAAGCTAGACAGGGACGGCACGTCTAAGATATAAAAGTGCATTCTTGATACTGTCCGCTGCAGCCTGTATGGTGGAAAGAGATGCCGCATAGGAGATACGGATGCAGGTGTCATCCCCAAATGCATCGCCTGGGACAACAGCGACCTGAGAACCACAACAGTAAATCAGTTATAAACAAAAAAGAAACAAGAGCAAGAGAGAGGGAAATTCACTGCTTTTCCACATTGTATTTGAAACAGGATAACAAATTGGTGAGCGTTCAAGATAGACAACTTCACAGAATCACCCTGTTTGGTATTTGCTTTCAGCCATGCACTATTTTTTCCCTTGTTCATTTTTTTGTGCCTCTCTGGTACACGTTTATGGGTGAAAGGTGCCTTAAAAATTTAAACAAGGTGAACCAAAAACGAGAACTTTAAAAAACAATACTGTCTTTACCTGGACAATCTTTTCACAAACATTAGGTGCTTCTTGGACAGATGCTAGTAAAACGTAAAAACTCTGTACCCAACTTCCCAGTCTGATCTTCACCGTAATCTCTCTAACTGACATTTTGAGTACCGACACTTCTCATAGAATTCCACTCCCCAGTTAAACTACGACTTCTCATGTATAACAAGTATCTCTAGTATTCAACTAGGTTAGCCGCATAATTAGAGAGCTTTCAGCACTAGAAGAACTAACCCTTTCTCAGGAGCTTGTCTATTGCATGTACTTGTGAGTTCTTACTAACCTACTTACTCCATCCCCTTAAATGTCATTTAATTAACGGCAACTCCTAATTTCTTTTCAATAATTTGATCGCGAAATGACACCCCTTGTAAGATTACCTGACCCTTGTCCAGCAAATAGCGGCATAGAGACTCTGAGTCTTTGATCATACCAAAGCCTTCAGCTTCTGTTCCATAGTATGAGCTGAAATCAAGGAAGATATAGAAAGCTCCCTGGAAATGAGAATTATAACAACTTAGATATCAAGCTTGAAATACATACCAAACAGAGGAAATTAAAATACAGAAGAAAAAGCAAACAAAAGAAGAAAAAAACCACAAGAAGGAAACTACTTCCTCTTTTTAAACACCATAAACATATACTAGCAGTTGGGGCACACCCTCCCGTGTGTGCATGTGGAAGTGCAAGTGAAAATATTTGGGGAGTGGGAGTGTGGGTGGGTAGTTTTTTTCGGGGGTGGGATGGGTGGTTGAGTTTTAGTGATTTTACTATTTCACCCTACAGTTAATCATGTTACATTAAAATCGGATGTACGACTTGGGTTTTGATTAAGACAAAAGTGGATATTACTTCTGTGACACGGCTTCCAAAACAGGTCACACCAAAAGCTCCTCTCCCTTTATATAAAAGAATAGATGTTCATGTAACTACAAATGGTTATAGCATTGATAAAGCCCATACCTGTGGCACTGATATTTTAACTCCTTCCAATTCACCAAAAGTCTGAACCAAATAATCTCGCCGCTCCTTAAATGCTTTGACCATAGTAGCAACTGCTACTCCACCAGCATAACCCATTCCTAAAGCAGCAACAGCTGCTTTTTGGGATATACTACTGGCACCTGAAGTGGCCTGGAATATGACACATTCATGGTTAGCTGTTGATTATAGGACATGCTTCAAGAAATCCCTAATGTTTAAGAATTTTCATGTTACAAAAAGAATTGCTGGCTCCAATTAAGAATTTTTATACTTCATTGTGGAATAACGTAAACAATATCAAGATGTGTATCCTATGTGTCGAGGTTTTGAAGAATTAAAGCCCTAAGATATGTTAGTCAAAGGGATTTCAACCTGAATGTTGCGATAAGTCGGTTTTATATAACCTACTATAACTTTTGGACAGAACACAACAGTGGCCCCTTTGTCGTCTGTAGGGAAACTCAAAAAGCCCTTAATCCAAAGTTCTTTAGCTTTAAGGATTTGAAATGACATTAGTGCATATAGTTCCGATAAAGAACTGGAGCTTCTCAAAGTACTCTCGGTACTTGTTGTCGTTTAACGTCATACAGAGAGCCAATGAGTAAGGAAAAACAAGGGTCATGTCACTTTTATATCAGGGGCTTAATGAAGAAAAAAATTGGAAGAGGCAAACTGAAAACATAAATGTGTACAAATATGAAAATATATTAAACATAGGAATACAGATGCATTTTCCAGAGAGTGAGGGGGTACGGCAGCCCCCACTCGCCGTGTATTGCTCTGCTAGGGTGCTAGAGTCCCAAGGGTACGATTATGCAATGTGGTGGAGCCAGATGGAAATAACTAGAAGTCCTAATTACCATAACGTTCATATGGCACAATACCATTTCAACATTCCTGCTGATCAAAATCCAACCTCATCCTCATTAGCAATGGGAAGGAACACAAGGAACATTTTTCATCTGCCGTATCTTCAGGTTTGTCAGAAGGATGAGAAAAAAAAAAAAACTCCAGTGGATCATTCAAAGCTTAAAAGATTGATCGTAGACGGTGCAAAAGAGCAAGAAGTGCATTATCTTTCTTTTCATGTCTCAAGAAAGTCAGCATCTCCATAATGACGACGGGTGGAACAAAATTCAGTTATCACCAAATGTTTTAAGAATGGTCAAGAAAATGGATTTGTCATGAACGGGACGCTAACAGCCATATTAATGAAGGTTTATTGTGTAACACTGGGTAATAGTTTACCACAAAAAACGAGGGTTGTGGAGAGGCAAAGAAACGGCATACCTGGCTTTGTATCTTTCCACATGCCACAACAAAGTGTTTAGGACCAGCTAAGTATCCAAGTCTCCATCCAGTCATTGCAAAGGTCTATAGAAATTAAAAATTATGAGGTTCATGCCTTGGTACTAATGTTGATACAATATCATCTGTAATGGAGACAGCTCGAGAAACCAGAAAGAAGCTCAAAACAGAAATTTGAAGCACCTTGGAAAACCCATTGACAGTCAAAGTCCTCTCCCACATGCCTGGCAAAGATGCAAAGCTTGTGTGAGTAGCTGGTGCATAAATAATGTGTTCATAAATTTCATCAGATAGCACCTGAACAAAAAAAACCAAAGATTATCCAAAACCTGTGTTAGCTTAGGTGAAAATACTCAAAGTAAAGGTACCAAAAGTTGCATGATAAGTGACATTACCAAAAGCCGAGGATGTTTTGCCACAACCTGAGCGATCTGTTCTAGCAGTTTCCTTGGGTAAACACTTCCTGTCGGGTTAGATGGATTACAAATAATCAAGAGTCTAGACTTGTCACTGAGTTTGGATTCTAGGAGCTTTGGGTCCAAGAGAAAATCTTCAGAGATGTGGGTCGGAAGAATCACAGGTGTCGCATCAGCCAGCCTTGCCATTTCTGGGTAACTCACATAAAATGGACCTGGAATTATGACCTGAAGATTAAATGCCATGCCGTAAGAGTCTACGAAATGCACAGGTAGATACTTAAGTTCAAACATTAAAAATTTCAGCACCCATAATCTTGTAAAATGTTAACCAACAGATATTGTTTCACTTTGAGCTCACATACTGAATCTTCTTGGACGGGATCGTGTATGGCGATGTGTTAGTTATTTTTTCGTCTTTTTCATCAATTGTGTTTGGCGGGAGGGGGGAATAGATGGAAGAGTGGTAACCAACTGAAAATTGCTTGTGCCAAAGACGTACTAAGGTGAAAAGTGGTTTCCACAACAGATCATCTCTGAAATTCAACTCATTTTGGTTCTTTTCGTCAACTATGTATATTTTCCTCATTTTGGTTCTTTTCGTCAACTATGTATATTTTGTGCGACCATGAATCCTTTCTGACTTCATGGTCTAGAAGATCCCCATCTCAAATTCTGTATTGACACAAAATCAAAAGTTTAAGAAAACCATAGAAAGTTTCTATCTTTTAGATGTGCAAGCATGAAGAAAGCAGGTCAGGAATCTAATCACTGCAGGATTCTTCCCCTACTAATAAAGATTTCGTGGGATGACCCATCAAATAAACCATGCCAGATTGAGGACAGTGTGAAACGCAGAGGACATCATCTTAACATGTCAAATGAGCACATCAATCAGAAAAGGTGCATTTTTTCCTGAGAAACGGTAGTGTCAACTAAGAAATCATTAAGGAGCATGATTTATGTTCAATTAGAGTTAAATACAAGCAGAAACGGCATACATTGTGCAGTAACCAAAAGGGATCGACCAATCCAATACTTGTGACAGAGCACACGAAAATCAAACAACAAATTCTAGTGATAATTTTGGAAGTTTGGACTACACTAAACCTCATCTCCGGGTGAACAAACAGCTAGTACTGCTTGAAGGACGCTCTGCTTCGCTCCATTACTCACGAGAATCTGATCAGGTGTATAAGAAATCCCATTCTCCTCTGCCACAAAAGTAAAACATCAGAATCCCTCTCTTACCAAGAATATCAATTACTTAAGCTGGACGAAAGCCTTTTGACAAATAGAAAAACAACTAACCCTTTAACTTGTCGCAAATCGCAGAGCGGAGTTCTAGGGTCCCCGCATTTGGAGTGTATCTCGTGTAGCCTTCGCGTATTGCATTCATCCCAGCCTAATCTTACAAGGTCACGAAATACAGAAAGAGCGACAAAATGGCGTAAGAAATAGATAGCCTAACGTTTCATCAAAAATGAAAAACACAGATAGAGTGGTCAAGAATTACCTCTGCTATTACAGTTGGGGTATCAAAATCAGGTTCTCCCGCTGCTAATCGGATAACAGGCACACCAGCTTGTACGAGAGCTGTTGCCTGGTCGGATATGGCCACCGTTTTGGAGGGCTTCACCGAATTTACTCTGGGACTGAGCGAGATATCAACTTCCATTGCTCTCACAACAGGAGTTATCCTTTTCATCTGCAGCGGTCTTTTGTTCCCCGAAGATGTAACCAGAAACAGAAAAAAGAATTAGAGAAGAATGTGTGCGTTGAGGAGAAGAGAAAAACTAGAATCTTGGTAAAACTTCATTGCTGATAATTCATTGCTGCAAGACGCCACGTTATTCTCAATTGTTAAAATTGGTAAAACTCCATATCTGATACTATGAGAAATTATTTCCTCTTTCCATAAATCACTCCTTACTAAACATTGCTGTACTCTTCCAATTGAAACGTCCAATGTATACAATATACATCTCTCTCTATCTCTCTCTCTGCACTAATTTAGTGCATCATCTCCTTCCCTTGTGGGGGGTAAACCCCTGGAACCAAATAAAAGATGCCACAGCGAAGAATCAAGAAGAAACAATGAAGAAAGATCAACAGAATAGATCCACAAAAACTAGCAACTGGCGAAGAGTTATCCCCTTTTGGCTTCCACTTTAGGGCTTCTTTATCTTCTTTTGTCCAACTTTTACAGGTGCTACTGTCATTATCGACCTTGAAACCCGAAATGGACAAACCAATTGGAACTGGGGGTTGGTGCTGTCAATCAAAATACGAGCAAGCCTATAGGTACTACTGTTATTATCAACCATGAAACACTAGATCAAATCTACGATCTATTATTGTCAAATTATGTGTTTTGATCAGACCCTTAATAATATCTGATCGAACTGATTTTATTTAAGATTGTTCTACTTGATGAACTCTACGAAGTGAATGTTTCTGATCATCGAAGCGATTACAAATCAAACCCGCTCGCCCGAAACTGCACTGCACGGTGCTTAAAGGACAACACCAACCCCCAGTATTGGGAGGGAGGGAATCAAGATTCAAGAAATTCTACTTTATTCAACAAAACAAAAAAATGTTTCGATTGCAATTATTTACTTTTTTGATTTCTCTTATTATAACGAAGTAATAATTTATAAAAAAAAGGGACAAAAAATTAATAAATATAAATTTTTTTTGAATAAGGACAAAAAAAAATAAGTTATTTAACTTATTAAGCCAAAATATGCCTAAGGTCTTGTCTACTGGTATCAACTATCAACTTTAATTGGATTTGTTTTGGCCACATCAAAATTTTGAATTTTTTTTTTTTTGAACAGTTTCCGTTTTATAAAGGGACGAGCCCAAAAAGCCAAGGTGAAAGCCTTGGACAGAAATACAACCTACCAACAACACCCAATAACAAAACTGCTACCAACCAGCAGAACAAAAACAAAATTTCCTAACTACATACTGCCAGCTACAATCAACCAGAGAACAAGCAAAACAAAGACTAGGCTTTTTGAGCACAAAGTGAATTCTTCTTCATACCAGGCATATATATATACCAGTTCAACAAAAATAGCAATGAACGGTAATTTCCTGGCCAAAAGCAAAAGAAGCAAACGCTGATCGGTTCAAACGAGTGCCTTGGAGTGCATGTTACGCATTCCCAATTGAAAAAGGAAAACAATAACAATTTGGTTCGAATGATCAGTTGACCGCATACAAAAAAAAGGAAGAAATAAACAACGAAAACTACAGAGAGTGGTGGCTTACTTGAGGGAGAAATTGGGGAGAGGAGAGGGGAAAGAGAGTGATTTGAGAAAGGTATCGGAATCAGACGAAGGAGAACGTACTCCGACAAGTTGGTGTCTCGAATGGTATATGATTGCGGAACCCCGCAGGGCAGAATTTGCCATGCCGGAGAGAGAAAGAATTAAAGAGGGTAGGGGAGAGAGGAGAGAGGAGAGAGAGAGGTTCCCTGATTTTGTGGGGTAGCAAAGAACAAGTGAGAGAGAGAGAGAGAGAGAGAGAGAGAGAGAGAGAGAGAGAGAGAGAGAGTTGAGCAGTTGGGGTGGGGTTGGTGGATGAGGAGGGCGGCGGGGTTGGCAGCTAAGCTGCACCAAAATTTCTTGATACAACGTTTGGCCAAATTTGAAACTCTGGATGCAAGGTTTAAACTCACGGCCGCAAAGTATAAACATCTGGCCGCAAACTTTTATACTCCGTAACTGGTTGTAGACTTCTTAGCAGTGGCCGCAGAGTCTAAGCTGGTAAATGGAAAGAACTTTCAATATACTGCAAACATACCAAAAAGTTTAGGAAAAATGACGGCCCAGGATTAAAATTCTTGTTTAATGACTGGTAAGGACGTGGTTTTTTGTTAATGACCAGTAAGGGCGTGGTTTTCTGTTAATGGCTGGTAAATTTTGGAAATGGGCTCATCCTTCTTAGTAATTTGCCCCCAAAGTGCATGTCTTGGGCCGTCATTTCCACAAAAGTTTACGTACGGCTTCCATTTCCCATCTAACACAAATACACAAACTCCAGTGGATCTTAGTATGTGAATTACCTTTCTTACCCTTTTCACTATGATATATATATATATATATATTATGTTGTATTGTTTTCCTAATTTAGTGAGATTGGATTGGATTATTTTCCTAATTTAATGGGGCTGGATTGGATTGTTTTCCTAATTCAGTGGAATTTGGTAAATGTAAATATGATTGATTACTTTTATTTTTACCCTATTACTTTTATTTTTCAAATTGAATCAAATCAAAACAATAATAATTCATGATTTCATGGTAATTTAAATATGATTTATTACTTTTATATATCAAGTTGAATCAAACCAAAACAATTATGATTTCATGAATACACCATGAATGAAAATTTAAGCCATGATTTCATGAATACACCATGATTTTATGAACCAAAGAAATACACCTTGATTATAGGAATACACTATGGTTTAATCAAAAAATCATGAATAAACCATGAATACATGGACCATAAATAAAATAAATCATGAAATACATAAATAATTAAACCATGAATACATAAAATGTTACCATTATCAGTTTGTGCCATTATCCTTGAAATGAAAACCAAAAAATGCTACCAGTTTGTGCCTACATGTATTAAACAAATGGAAAGAAGCAATGGGGTACAAACTCAATTCCATTCGAAATGAACAAGAATAAATGGCCTTTGATGCTTCTCATGCTACACTTCTTTTCCCATCGCCATTATCTTCTTCATTGGATCGTCCTAAGTTTCTCGCACCATTTTGATTGAAAGAGAGATTCACGTTGCAGACCAAATCGTAAGACTCGCTGGACTGCCGGCAAGGACCACCGGTGATGGGATTTGTGGAGAGGTCTGTGCATCTATCCCATGCCGCTCGATTGCCTCTGATCCATGCGTTGTCGCTCGCCACCGATCCATGTTCCGCCACTCGTTGCAATGTGGCAGAAGGATGATATGGCCGGCGACGACCGCCGGTGATGGGGGCCGGAGGACTAGACTGAGTTTTGCATCTTATCCATGCCGCCAGTTTTACCCGAAGAGGCAAAGACGATTTCCAAAACCTGCAAATGGAAATGGAGGAGGTTTCGGGGGGTTAAATGGTTTTGCCGAGATTTTTGGGTTTTTGATAAATGATTTTGTCAAGATTTTCGAGATTTCTGACTTTAGATTTATCTTTCCATCCGAGTCAAAAAAAAAAAAAGACTTATCTTTCCATCCCAAAATTCATTACTATATAATAGCATATAGAATTAAGGGCAACATTGGGTATATTTAAAAGTGGGGATGAAAACATAAACATTCAAAATAATGACCGGCCTGGATGAAAACATAAATCGGGTATGGTCTGATGATGGATATTTAAGTACCCCTAGTTAGAAATCAGAGAACCGTTCTACCAGCACAACAGTATAAAATTCTTTTATTTGTTGTATAAACGCGTTCATGGCCGGCTGATTCCATATATGTATCATCAGAAGTGAAAAGAGCTCACATGGGAACATTTTGGTTTGTGCAGAATGATATACATATATAATCAGACAGTAGTGATGATTTTTTCTCGACCAGCAAGTTCGCAGTAGTTTCCAAAGAACATATTTTAGATTTTAACACCTCTGAAGCTGCACTTTTATGTTTGTTAAAACTTTTATTGGTTTTGATCCGTTCGAATGCAAAAAAATAATAATTTAAATATTGGTCAACCTCAAGGGGTTGTTGCAGTGATTAATCGAGTTGTCTCAAGGGGGCTTACCACCCAAGGTCGCAGGGACGCCTATTCATCCATGTCCTCGCCCCACAATGAAATGTGTTTATCGATTACATAACCTTGGACCCCAAGAACACATCAGTTGTGTCAGCTCCATTGGTCCCAACCGATCTTGGTGATAGCTGGGCCAAAACACAAATATCATCAATTTAATTAGTAGTCTTAGAGATTATGCCAAAATGATAGAATAACATAGATGAATAGGAAAAAAAATTGACGAGTACACACATGCATAATTGGCCATTCCTTGTTCTGGACACCGCATGATAAGCCGAGCTTGGTTATAGATAAGCCCCTTGTGGAGTACCGACATTTCAAATTGCTTTCCGTATTCGTGTGAGACAGTCTAGAGACACGCAACGACACCTGGAAGACATATGGAACAAATATGGAACATGCTATGTAACATGTCGATTAAATTTAATTATTTTAAGCGGGAGACACTTTGGCTTGTTCGGTTGGGGATTGAGATTTTGGACTCAAAATTATTACCCTACTCCAACATCCACTTATTACCCCTATCTCCAACAACTAGTTTCATTTTTATCTCTATCTCTCTCCAATAATTATACCCTATCTCCCTACCCTATTCATTACAAATTCAAATTCAAAAACCTTCAACTGAACAAGCCCTTTGGGACTTGTGTCTCAAATTTGAACACAGATGGAAATACGTATTATAAGTTTCTTTTGGGTTGGGGTTACGATATCTGAAAAATAGAAGGAAAAAGTAGGAATATGAATGAAAGATCAAATAAAATCGTCGTTTGACTTGTATAATTAGAAAGGAAACAATAAAATCTGATCAATGATAGCTAGGTACCCCAAAAGAGCACCCCAAAAACAAATTTGGACCATTATTTTTCATTTTGGGGTATTTTCGGGGTACCTTTTTTGGATACATAGAATTATTGATAAAATTTTCAACCCTACAATTAATCAGTTTTGTTGGTTTTCGGATGGCATGTTCATGTTGTAACATTTGAATATCTATCCTTGTATATATATTTTGGTCTGTCTTCTGACGTGTCCGTATCCCTACTATTGAAATTCTCATAGTCGTGCCCCTTTGAACAAGTCTAACATAACCAGATTTCCCTTGTTGACATCATCCATCAGCCGGATTTTACTGGTTGGTATCCTCTAACGGCATTTTGCCTTACATGTTTGGTAGCACGAAAGTAAACCCGTTACAAGAGAAATGTTGAACTCAAGACTTCCTAAAGCTTCATGGATATATTCCTGATCCTGAATTAACTCATACCAGAGGTATATCATTCATTATAGTAACACAAGGTTTCAAACATAGCCTAATTTAAATTAGCCCCAAACTGTTAAAATATAAAATAAAATAAAAAAACACTTTGAAAAACTTGACAGATGGTGAGTTGGAGAGGAGAGGGGGGCAACGGAAAGATGTAAGTTTGGTTCCTAGAATTTTGAAAATGGCGTCGTGGTTTAGCAGTTGAAAGCACTTTTCTCGGGTTGTGAGCGAGCGATTATAAGCATAACTCGTGTTTCAGAAATGCGGGTTCACACTAATCCGCGGCCAACTGCAAAAACACATGGCCAGATGCAATAATCCGCGGCCAACTGCAACAACAGGCGGCCATATGCAATAACCCGCGGCCAACTACAAAAACACGCGGCCAGATGCAATAATTCGCGGCCAACTGCAAAAACATTCGGCCAGATGCAATAATTCGCGGCCAACTGCAAAAAATCTCTGGCAGATTCAAAATTAAGCGGCCGAGTGTAAAATAACGCGGCTAAAAGAAAGAAGCGTTACTGCGTTTCACGCTTTGTCGAATATCGTGTTTCACAAACGCCTGTTTGTGGTTTGACGATTCTTCTTCTCGAACAAAAAAGAAACACAGGGCTCCGGAGAACACCGATCGTGCACCGATCATAATTCCTCGATTCATCCAAAGTATTCATTCAACTTCTTCAAACTTGTATAGTATTTCCCTCAGTTCAGTTTTATATAATATACCTTTGACTCTTACTCAGTGGATGAAGATGATTGTGCATTTTTAACTACTAAGAATTTGTTGTGTTTGAGACTGGAATTGTTCAGTGACTACTACTTGTACAGGAAAGCCTGTCTTCAATCCGTTGCACCCAACTAGTAGCCGAGCTTCGTAGTGTTTGAGTTCGGTTTACCGAACGAGCCCAAAACTCAAGTTCGCGCTCAGCTCGTTTGACAAACGAGCTGAAATGATCATGCATAATATACTGAACGAGTAGAGCTGATACAAACGCACCGATGTTTTGAGTGTCGAGCTCGGCTCGTTTAGTAAACATGCCCAAAACTCGAGCTCGAGCTCAATTTGATTACTAAATGATTCGAGCCGAGCCTTAATAAGCCTAGCCAGGAGCTGCTCGATCAGCTTGGTTCGTTTGCAACCCCGGACTATTGCTATAGTGATGCACATTGGGCTGGGGATTCATTTGATAGAAGATCCAAAGGTTGTTATTGTGTGTACTTAGGCCCTAACCTCATCCCTTAGTCTGCAAAGAAACTAGCTACTGTACATGGCCAGGTATTTTACTGAGGCCGAGTGTAAAATAAATCGTCGTTTGACTTGTATAATTAGAAAGGAAACAATAAAATCTGATCAATGGTAGCTAGGTACCCCAAAAGAGCACCCCAAAAACAAATTTGGACCATTATTTTTCATTTTGGGGTATTTTCGGGGTACCTTTTTTGGACACATAGAATTATTGATAAAATTTTCAAACCTACAATTAATCAGTTTTGTTGGTTTTCGGATGGAATGTTCATGTCGTAACATTTGAATATCTGTCCTTGTATATATATTTTGGTCTGTCTTCTGACGTGTCCGTATCTCTACTATTGAAATTCTCATAGTCGTGCCTCTTTGAACAAGTCTAACATAACCAGATTTCCCTTGTTGACATCATCCATCAGCCGGATTTTACTAGTTGGTATCCTCTAACGGCATTTTGCCTTACATGTTTGGTAGCACGAAAGTAAACCCGTTACAAGAGAAATGTTGAACTCAAGACTTCCTAAAGCTTCATGGATATATTCCTGATCCTGAATTAACTCATACCAGAGGTATATCATTTGTTATAGTAACCCAAGGGTTTGAACATAGCCTAATTTAAATTAGCCCCAAACTGTTAAAATTATAAAATAAAATAAAAAACACTTTGAAAAACTTGACAGATGGTGAGTTGGAGAGGAGAGGGGGGCAACGGAAAGATGCGAGTTTGGTTCCTGGAATTTTGAAAACGGCGTCGTGGTTTAGCAGTCGAAAGCACTTTTCTCGGGTTGTGGGCGAGCGATTATAAGCATAACTCGTGTTTCAGAAATGCAGGTTCACACTAATCCACGGCCAACTGCAAAAACACACGGCCAGATGCAATAATCCGCGGCCAACTGCAAAAACACGCGGCCAACTGCAAAAACACGCGGCCATATGCAATAATCCGCGGCCAACTGCAAAAACAAGCAGCCATATGCAATAATCCGCGGCCAACTGCAAAAACACCCGGCCATATGCAATAATCCGCGGCCAATTGCAAAAACACGCGGCATAATGCAATAATCCGCGGCCAACTGCAAAAACACCCGGCCAGATGCAATAACTCGCGGCCAATTGCAAAAACATTCGGCCAGATGCTATAATCCGCGGCCAACTGCAAAAAATTGCTGGCAGATTCAAAATTAAGCGGCCGAGTGTAAAATAACGCGGCTAAAAGATAGAAGCGTTACTGCGTTTCACGCTTTGTCGAATATCGTGTTTCACAAACGCCTGTTTGTGGTTTGACGATTCTTCTTCTCGCACAAAACAGAAACACAGGGCTCCGGAGAACACCGATCGTGCACCGATCATAATTCCTCGATTCATCCAAAGTATTCATTCAACTTCTTCAAACTTGTATAGTATATCCCTCAGTTCAGTTTTATATAATATACCTTTGACTCTTACTCAGTGGATGAAGATGATTGTGCATTTTTAACTACTAAGAATTTGTTGTGTTCGAGACTGGAATTGTTCAGTGACTACTACTTGTACAGGAAAGCCTGTCTTCAATCCGTTGCACCCAACTAGTAGCAAAGCTTCGTAGTGTTTGAGTTCGGTTTACCCAACGAGCCCAAAACTCAAGTTCGCGCTCAGCTCGTTTGACAAACGAGCTGAGATGAGCCTGCATAATATAGTGAACGAGTAGAGCCGATACAAACGCACCGATGTTTTGAGTGTCGAGCTCGGCTCGTTTAGTAAACATGCCCAAAACTCGAGCTCGAGCTCAATTCGATTACTAAATGAGTCGAGCCGAGCCTTAATAAGCCTAGCCAGGAGCTGCTCGATCAGCTTGGTTCGTTTGCAACCCCGGACTATTGCTATAGTGATGCACATTGAGCTGGGGATTCATTTCATAGAAGATCCAAAGGTTGTTATTGTGTGTACTTAGGCCCTAACCTCGTCCCTTGGTCTGCAAAGAAACAAGCTACTGTACATGGCCAGGTATTCTACTGAGGCTGAGTACAAAGCCTTGGCTAATACAACTGAAGAAGTTGTGTGGATTAGTCAACTTTTGAAGGACTTACATATCCCTCTTTCCTGTACTCCCATCATCTGGTGTGATACTGTTTCTGCTACTTCATTGGCTTCAAATCCTGTTTTCCATGCTCCAACCAAGCATGTTGAAGTCGATTTCCATTTTGTTCGCGACAAAGTTCTGCATAAACAGTTACTTATTCAGTATGTGCTTTTTGCCTACCGAACTGCTGATGTGCTTACTAAACCACTTACCATTTCACATTTTCAATTCCTTAAATCCAAACTGAGGCTGTCAGTTCTACCAGCATCAGTTTGTGGGGGTGTGTCAAGCACCATGGAGTTAGCTCGGGCTCCAACTAAGCCAGTTGGCTCAGTGAGTTCAGAGCCAAGCTTCGCCCCAACTAAATCAGCTCAAGCCAGCTCATAGGCTAATGCAATTCAAGTGGAAAAGGAAAGCAGTTAGTTTATTAGTCTGTTAGAGCAGTTATTAGCTTTCTTGAATTGTTTTTGGTTCTTGATTAGTATAAAATAGCTATGTGTAAGCTTGATCTTTGAATTCTTGACAACACAATGACATGAAGTGAATAACCAATCCTCTCTCTGTCTAAAAGTTGTTACTTAGGAGGTTCGAAGGTTATCAGCGATTCAGCATTGCAATAACTATTTCGTAGGAGTGATTGAATGAAATCCTTCATCTTGACGATTGTGACAATACAAGGAGCATATGTTCTAACTTTGGTCCATCTTCTAATCTAGTTTCGTTCATTTCTTGAAATTGAACATAAAATCTCTTTATTTGAATTCCATGTCTATCTGAATGGAGCCTTTATTTTTCCTTTCGTCTAATGGTTGCATATGTCATGCTATGGAGGATGAAAAATCTTACACTGGGGATTCTGCTAGTATCTCTTGCAGTTTGGTTGGTGTTTGAAAATTTTGGGTGTACTCTTCTATCACCTGTCTAGAGTGTCCTATTGCTCCTACTTGTCATTCTTTTTTGCGGGACAAATCGGCAGAAATTCTCAACTAGTAGCCTTCAATGATTTCTGATGTGTTTATGCTTCTTTGCCATAGATGATGGTGTTTGTCAATCCTAAAGTACCCAAGTAATGTAATTCATGATAACCGGTGCTGGGCTCCATGCACCATGGTGAACACTTAACTCGTGACCCTATTTGCTCAGGACTTGAATTTTGATCCACTATTTTCTTCATTTTGCTTCAATGTTTTGGTTTTTGTTTGACCCTTAATTATTCGTTCGTTTTCCACAGTTTCTAATGCACATATGCTGAGGTTTTCGCGGTACTTTGAATCATCTTTAACTTTTTGATACTTGTTAACTCTTGTGAAATGAAAATGGTTTTGAAGGAAAGACAGGGAGTCCGGTTACTGCATCTTTCACTGCAGATGGGGAACATATCATCTCAGCAGGAGACGACTCAAATGTGTATGTCTGGGACGATATTAGCAAGGGCACAACTTCTTCCGAACCAAAGAATGTTTCATCTTATGAGCGCTTTGTTTCTCACAACGCATCAATTGTTGTACCTTGGTGTGGTATGAAAACCATGTCTGGTTCGCTTTCGATTCCCCCTATGGGGGACGATGATTTGGCACGCTGTATCTTGGGGAATAGGCATTGTGATCAAGGCTTACTCAACAGTCTAAATTTTTCTCCTCGTGATTGTTTCCCTTTAAGTCGTGGGCTATTTTTAGAGTCTTTTCCAAAAGGGATCTGCGACTTGGCCGGAGGAGACACTCCCTGATTCAAGTCAAATGGCAGTTTCGCCGCCAATGGGTAGATCCGAGTGCAAACTTTTGGCGGGTGCATGCCACAACAGTTGCAGTTCTAGTACGTGGGGCCTTGTGATTGTAACAGCAGGCCATGATGGGCGGCTCAGGACATATCAAAATTACGGGTTGCCTATTCGCGTCTGAAAATCTAGTGTTTTGGGTGCCATTAGATTTTGGATACTCAGTTGTTGGCTACTTTAGGGATCGCTCGAAGCAACTGGAACAATTGTGGGTAGCTTAGTTTTGTATGGGTCTAAGTATGTATAGCAATGTAGAGGTCACAAAAGAAATCTTGTTTTGGCTTATTCTATAGATGTAGATAAAGAGGTGTAATTTCATTGATTCTTCCACAAACCAGTCATATGGCAACATATGGGCTGAAATTCCTTTTGTAATGGATACTATCGTTATTGAGATTATCAGTATAAAATTCTTTTATTTGTTGTATAAACACGTTCATGGCCGGCTGATTCCATATATGTATCATCAGAATTCAAAAGAGCTCACATGGGAACATTTTGGTTTGTGCAGAATGATATACATATATAATTGATCAGACAGTAGTGATGATTCTTTCTCGACCAGCAAGTTCGCAGTAGTTTCCAAAGAACATATTTTAGATTTTAACACCTCTGAAGCTGCACTTTTATGTCTGTTAAAATTTTTATTGGTTCTGATCCGATCGAAGGCAAAAAAGAAAAAAAATTTAAATATTGGTCAACCTCAAGGGGTTGTTGTAGTGATTAATCAAGTTGTCTCGAGGGGGCTTACCACCCAAGGTCGCAGGGACGCCCATTCATCCATGTCCTTGCCCCGCAATGAAATGTGTTTATCGATTACATAACCTTGCACCCCAAGAACACTTCAGTTGTGTCAGCTCCATTGGTCCCCTTCAAGGACCCAACCGATCTTGGTGATAGCTGGGCCAAAACACAAATATCATTAATTAAATTAGTAGTCTTAAAGATTGTGCCAAAACGACAGAATAACATAGATGAATAGGGGAAAAAAATTGACGAATACACACATTCATAATTGGCCATTCCTTGTCCTGGACACCGCATGATAAGCCGAGCTTGGTTATAGATAATCCCTGTGGAGTACGGACATTTCAAATTGCTTTCCGTATTCGTGTAAGACAGTCTAGAGACACGCAACGACACCTGGAAGACATATGGAACAAATATGGAACATGCTATGTAACATGTCGATTAAATTTGTAGACACCCTATTTTGGACTTTCCAGAATAGTTTATTTACGGTCTTTGATTCCCCAATGATGATTAAGGTCGAGAACATACCGAGTTGTTTGATGAGTTTGAGCTTTGAGCGTCCCGAACCTCGTCCAAACCCATTTCAAACCCTTGTCGAACCCTCAAGCCAGAACCAAATGGCCTCAACAAAACCCTGCTGGAGTACGCTGGTGGTGGACTAGCGTGCGCAGGAACCACTGACACGTGTCAGTCACTACCACTCTATGGCGCACGCCACTCAACAAGTGGCGCACGCCAGTCAGCACCAGTCAAATCAACCTTTTCAGCCAGCTGGGCGGGAGCCTCTGCAGCCGCCTGACGTCAGCTGGCAGCCCCCCTGATCATTACTCCGGCCAGAACTGTTCCTTTCCCTTCCATCAAGCCAAGTCCCATGCATTTAATGCATGGGAGCTTCCTCCAATACTTGATCATCCAAACCGCCCCTAAAGGCCAAACTGATCTCAGCCCCTTTTGCCTATATATACTCCCCTCTCTCACTCTTGCAAAGGGTTACCAAGTTCAAAAGGGTTAGCACCATTAAAGAGTTCAAGCCCCTTTGTCCTCTTCTTCATCATTCTCCTTTGCTTCCTTTCTCTTCCATAGAAAGAGCAAGCAAGGGAACATACTCTCCACAGTCCTCAAACCTCACTACATCCACCCTCCATCCATCTTCTTTCAAGCTCAAAGTTCAAACCATCCATCAAACTCTCAAGCAAAGGTATAACATCTTTTGCTCCTGTTTTCTGTTGACCCCTGAGGGGGGCTGGCAGGGTCAAGGCTGGTAATCTATACCAGTCCTGGCCCTAAAGCTGGCAAGGCTTCAAAGCCGTTTGGTATGATCAGGTGGCGCACGCCAGTTACTTGTACCGCACGCCAGTCATGGCTGTATGGTGAAACTGGCGTGGGGATCACCGATCATCCTTATTTTGTCTTATTTACATTCTGATCACCCTGATGCATGCTAAAACAAGTTTACAGCTTTCTGTATTGTAGAACTGTTTAAGCATTGTACTTAGTTTTTCCTTTCTGTTTCTTTGGAATGCCTCTGGGGGTCTTCTGGTCATGTTCCAGAGCCCAGATGGTGCAAAGCCAAGCACTGACTGAGCAGAGTCAACTGGCGTACGGTACCATATACCTGCGTGCGCCAGTCGCCCCTTGGCCGGTGGCTGGCCCTTGCATGGCAACTAGGCTCCAGGCCTCTGATCATCCTCCCCTCACTGTTTAAGGGATTTTCTGTCTATTTGGTGGCTTTTAAGCCCTTTACATTGTCTGTAATAGCTTAGTAATCCATATTTAACTGCGTGGTTTGTCCTGGGTGTGCACTGGTCCTTTCCAGAGCCCAGAGGGTCGAGAACAGAAGCTGTGGTCTTAGGCTCACCGGCGCACGCCAATTGTGGGATGGCGCACGCAGATCATGGCTACATGCAGTGGCTTAGCCAGTGCAAGCAGGCTTGCTTCTGTGTGCACTACTGCACAAACAGCGTGCACTAGCTTGTCTAAAACAACCACAGAAGCTTGTTCTCAATCTATTATATTTGCTTAGATCAAACATCATCATCCATAAACATTTTGTTACATCTTTTGTATATAAATGCAACTTGTTTACAGTTTTAATCCCTATTAACTGTTCCCCGCCCTAACTGGTTAAAAGAATGATCAAATAAAGAGAGAAATGCAAATGTTTTACAAAACGCCTGAGTAGAGACCGGTCTCCGGACTGGGCGAGGGGGGTGCCATAAAACCCTTCCCTTCTCGTAATCTGGTTCCCGAACCTCAAGATCGAAGGTGACGACGGCCTAGTCTACAAAAGCCTTTTTCAAAATCAAACGGACGTGGTCCAAACATTTTCAAAAGAACGGTTTCTTGGGTACTAACCGCAAAATCCGAGTGGCGACTCTCTGATCTGCGAAGCACTTCGCCGCGCTTTCCGCAGGATAAGGGCGCACCCAGGATTTCATGCATTAAAACACGGGATTTTTGGGGCGTGTGCCCAAGTGGCGACTCTGCTGGGGACATTACATTAATCAACATTTGGAAATTAATACATGAATGAACAATTTTCAAAAGTCTGTCAAAATAGTACGCTCCGCGCTGCTGAAGAATGGAATGGTAACAGGATTCTACTTCCGACCACTCCGCACTGGGGCTTTGCTATTGTTCACTTATTTTGTTTTCTCAATGTGTCTATTAATTATGTGAGCAAAGTTTCAAATGGTGTTTTTCAAAAAGCATTTGCGTTTCTCTCTCTCGATCATTCTTTCGACACACGCTCATTTGCATCGGTGTTCTATCAGCCCCGTTGAGGCGTTTTGGGTAACCGGCACAGTTCTGGAGCCCGGGGTCCTCGAATGCCCAACAACCTTGGACGATGATGAGACGTATTACCGCTTGACCATTGCTCTGCTGCACGCATTGCGATGGGAGGTATAAAACATCTCTAGCATGAGGAACCCCCTTAAGCCAAAACCAGCCTCGCCATGCGTACAGAGCAATAGAACCTTCCAAACTAAGACAGGAACCCACAGGGTAGGATTACTTGCATCTAACCCCCATAAACTGTCTATGTGTTACTGCTTTCCATATCGCATGCCTGTACATACATTCATACCGCTCTGCGTAGGAGCATGCTAGGGCGGCTTTTGGGGTTGTCTCTCTTTCAAAACCCGTTTTATGCCTGCTAGGGCACTGCCTGGACCGATGACGAGTCGTGCATCGTGATGGTGCACGTTATCAACTTTCCAAATTCCTTGGGTCAACGAGACTTTGGGAAATCGAGACTTTCTAAGCCCTTGCCTAAACCCGATCGAGGTTTCAAGCAAAAAACTAGGAACGACGGGAGACGTGACATGATGCACATACCACCCAGGTTAAAAGTGCTAAACACTTACACCATTCAAGGCTCCGGCACAGTGCTGCCTACGCCCCCTGGTTACGGTATCATGTCGTCGACACCGAGTTGTTCCATTCCAACATTGAAACTTCGAAAGCGGAATAGTCAAAGACTTAGGCTGTTTCGACATCTCCTAGTATTAGACGATCCCTTCAAGGTACACTGTCGAAAAGAAATCCGAGGACCTGGGCAGCGTCCCGCTGTCATAAAACGGTTTTGTCTGTTAGTTGTAGAGTCTAGGAGGACACCAACGGCAACATGTACATTGCATCATTTCAAATAAAACTATTGCAGGGACACTTCCTGAGCCTTCGATTGCTTTACTGTCTAGCTTTGGGCGCCACACCGTCAAAGAAAGTACCAAAAAGAAGAGCCAAACCTGCTTGGGAGCATCTACCGGGGCTATTTCACCGCCATATCACCGTCCTCGATCATCAATCCAAAATGGCAGCACAAGCAGAGCTGACTGAGCTGAAAAGGGCTGTACAAGAGATGAACCAGAAAATGGACAAGCAAATGGTTATGGTCCAGGGGCTATTTGACCTTTTCACCTCCATCATGTCTAAACCGGATCCGGGGCTAGTCAAAGAACCTCTTCAGGCCTGTCACACTCCTGCGAGCGGAACTGAGTTGTGCTCAAAAGATATGTTCAAAGACCTAGTTGAGTGTCATGAAGCTAGAACCCGCCCGAAGACCGCTGGTTCCTTGTTCAAAGCCAGTGCCGAAAGGGAGGATATGCGCAACAAAGAAATCATCCCCAGTGCCGAAAGAGTGCATGCCCTTGACAGCACACAACGGCGGAGTGAGTAAAAGTTCTGCCAACCCTCAATCCAGTCGCCGGAACCCACCAAGGGTCTTCTCGTGCTTCTCTGCACCTTTGTCCTCGGTTTATGAGAAGCTCTTTGAAGCTGGCATCCTCAGGCCACTCCGTCCGACTCCTCCACCTCGAGCACTCCCGGCGTCTCACAATCCAAATGCCTATTGTACTTTCCATCAAAGGCCTGGCCATTCCACCAATGCTTGCTACCGCCTCCGACATGCCATTCAGAATCTCATCGATAATGGCACTATTCCACCCCCACTCCCATCAAAACCCGACGATATTTCCAGCTCCTTGCTCCAACTCAAGTCTGACTCTGGTTGGTCCGATATCTATCACCTCCACTCAAATCAACCCCATCTCCACTCAAATCAACCCGAGCTCCACCATACTCAACCCAACCCTCTGCATTATCCCAGAAACTCAACCCAAACCAACTATGTTTATCCCTTCTGAATCCGAGGCCGTAAGTTGTGGAATAGAAGACGGGGCTGAAAGCGGGAAAGCACTGGTTGAGGACCGGATCGATCTAGCAAATGAGTGGACTGACAATTTGGGGATCCTTGTTCATGGGAGCACCGAGTAGGTTTGGTCAAAGAAGCTGAGGAAGCTGAAGTGCTGTTGCTTGGGCCTGACATCCTCTAGATCCCACCTCTCTGTGAGGAAGCAAAGGGTAGCAATAAAAGTTGCATTTTCAAATCGCGTCTAGCTTGCATTGCACACTTTTGAGTCCGAGTCTGACACAGTATCTGTCAAGTCGTCTTAGTCTAGCTCTGAGTCGGAGTTCGTGCCTCTTGGCCCTCCATGTCGTAGCTTCTATTCTCAAATTCGAGTCTTTTGCTGTGCTTGGCAACCCCGTGGGGCTTTCGTTATAATATGCACTATCTTGCTTATAAGTAATTTGCTGGTTTTTGAATAAACTGTGTCGACCCTGACGACGAAGGGATAGATTTCGATGGGGTCATCCCCAAGGAAATATGTTTCCTCGCCGAAAGGGAAGACGAAAGGCATGCTCGGCCTATTAAAAGAAGAAGTAGTTTCAATAAACTTGAAAGATAAGATAGACCCCCGGATGATTCAAAATTGGCTTAACGATGTCCCCCAAAGGAGCATTGTGCCCCGGATGGTTCAAAATTGGCTCAACGCTGTCCCCCAAAGGAGCATCGTGCCCGATCAGACAGGGTCAAAGAATCCATCGACGTTTTGGCATGGTCTCACAAAGACGCACCTGGCGTTGATCATGAGATAAGGAAACATCAAAACCCCTGCTAACGGATGTCAAGCCAGAAAGCAGAAACTCAGAAGGCTCCAGGCCTTGCACTGTGTCCAAGACAGCGTTAGCAGCATTCCATCAAGCACACATTAAAAAGGCGCAAAAGTGGCCTGAAGCGATGCATTTTCAATTGAAGCAGTCAGGACCCTGCATTATCAAAAGCCATCTTATCTGGGGCTGCAGCAAAGCTCATCAATCTCGACAGCAGCGGATTCAATACCTTGGCCAACTTGGATCAATTCAAGAGCCACTTTTCCCTGAGAGAAGCTCGTTGGGCCGAAAACCACAAGGGTGGGCGGTGCCAAGCAAAAGTTAGAGCAGCCTGCTAGACCGAAAACCTAAGGAGGCGGTCTAGGCAAAAATAAATAGGCAAAAAGTCGAAAGCTCGCTAGGCCGGAAACCTGAGAAGGCGGCACTAGGCAAAAGTTAGAGCGTAAAAGGAGAGGTAAAACACACGAGTGAACCTTGGCCTGAACTACGTTTTGACCTGATTCCCCAAATGTGGGATACGTAGGCAGTCTCTCTTTTAGACTCGGTCATATTCTATCAATTGGATCCATGGATTGGCGTTTTGGTACACATCAAGGGTCGAGAAGGGTCAAGAACAGAACAAGCTTCATCGGAAGAAGGGGGAACCCTTTGTCTTTCAATCTTATTTCAAACTACTACTTCAATTTCAAAGCTGAGCAAAAGCCTTAAAAAAAAGAGAAGAAAAGGAAAAGAAAAGCATAAAAAACAGAACGAAATGCTTACGAGGCCCCAACGGGCTCACAGTTTATTCTAAGTTCAGCGAAGTCTAATTTACGCAGCTTTTCAGTCACGCGCGCTAGTTTGAGACTCACGCACGTTTTCTCAAAGTGACACGCGTTGGTCTCAAACCTGCGCGCGCTTCTTCAATTCTTGCCGC